>JAPQWN010000008.1:63257572-64700072 GCA_028538565.1 Umbellularia californica
CCATTTTCCAGACAAGATGTCAGATCAAGTACACTTTATTCAAAACTCCCCCCATCTTTTTCATACAAAAAGTAAAAAAGCAACTACCTTTATCCATTAAAGTACAAAAAAACTCTACCTTTCCATACAAAAAGTCTAAGAGAATCCATAACAAACAACTAAAAACAAGATACCATCATAACTCACTTATATTTTATTCTTTCTTCAAAATCAACTTTACTTAATTTGACTATATTAGTAGAGTTATCAAACTGGATATTATCCATGTGGTCTCCTACACGTCCCACTCGCCCTCTGTAAATTGTCAGTCATCATTGCGTCTTCATTTCACAAATAGGTTCATCACACCAGAACTCTTGGTGCGAGGCCCATCACATGTACAGTTTCTATCACCAATCATGTGTAAGAGGCAAACATCTCGCATTCAACAGCTCAGATAGCATTTCAGTCAGAAAAATATGGGAGAGCAAAATTGCAAATGAAATAATAGCATAAGAATCATTCAGTTTGCACATGAGATCTAGTTAACAGTGCAAATCCAGAAAGGAGATTATTAGATTGCCATCAAAGTACGGAACCTTGATTAGTAAATTGCGATGGATATGAACACCAGCAAAATAGGTTAAATAATATTTTTTCTAGCACTGTTTATACATTTGAGATGCTTCATGAGGTTCAGCAAATGAAACTGATGTTCAATAAGCATTGCCAAGTTCCCATAATTATTTTAAACCATTTTTATGTTGGATATACTTCAAATGGTTCAGGAAATGAAACCCACATTCTGTCAGCATTTCCATATTCCAATCAAATGTTAAGGGGCTCAACTGAAGCAAATAGGAAAAATGGAAGAATTTATGTTGATTTACCAAAATAAGAAACCACATGCTTCAACAAGACGAGTTATTACTCTCTGAATTACAAGCATGGAAACTAAGAAATCTGAGAGACCTTCCTCATCGATTCAAGTAGTTCAGAAATGCTCTCTCCTATCTCTTTTCTTGGGGTACCTGTTCGATTCGCTTTAAGATAAGGCAGGCATCTAGTAATGTGCCCACGGTCGCTGTCTTTAACTTCAATCTGTGAACATAGAAGAGAAATTAGAATTAACGAAACTTACTTCAATTATTATTATTATTTTTTTTACAAATGGTAACTTGATTATATTAAAAAGAAGCTATGCAGTACAACAGAAATGCACTGAAAGCAGCACAAAGAAAACGATTCAACTTACTATAACATATGTTTTTGAAAAAGATAAGATAAAACAGATATGAAAAGATACCCAACCAGTTTCTCTTCAATATGTTAGACTTCACGTAATCATTAATAAGTACTTCTAAACCTCCACTAAAAGAGATCTCCCATAGATGAGCAAGCTAAAGAATCAGATTCAATGTTGCAGGGCTCTAAAGCTGCCATTTCAAAATGAACAACTTAGATCCCATCCTGTTCGTTGTTCTTTTCCTTGTTTCTCCTTTCTGTTTTGAATAAAATTTACCGTTATAAAAAAAGAAAAAGAAAAAAAAAAACTTAGATCCCATCCCGTGTCTCAAGGCTTACGTGTTGCAATGTATCTTTTCTCTTCGAAACATCAAAGAAGACAACGACGACGACCACAATAATGGTCATAAAGCCTAAACCTTGTGTCATCTTTAGAAGTCCAATCAGCAGCACATTTTCTTCCTTCTTCTTCTCTTTTTTTCTTTTTTTCTTTTTTTTTTTTTTTTTTTTGAGTGGTAAATCAACAGCACATTTTCTTTCCTCTATATGTATTTTTTTGTGAATCCAAAATCATGAGCAAGGCTTTTATGTGACTAACATGGTTGTACCATCCAAGGGTAGGGAAATTATTTGAGTATTTGGAGTTAACTTCAAGTGAAGCCTCCCGCGATCTTCAAGCCAGTATAGATGTGAAACAATTCAACCATGAAAACATGAAGATCTGAAGATTTATAATGAAGGCGTCTAACGAATTTCAATATTCTACGTGCAGATAGATGTTATGTGTATAAGAACGGAAAGTCCCTGCAAATATAATGTATAGCAACCAGTGGTATCCATTACATACAAAGTGATAACGATGTTTGAGAGATTGGCCCATTAAAATGATTGGTCAATGAGCGATGCTCTACACACATTCTACATCAAAAGGCAATAGCAATCGAGTATTTGCTATATAGCCATTTTTCAGGGCCATTGTTAATGTTTCTTCTTAACCATACAAAACGCCAATCGGCATTACGAGCATGCAACATGGCAAACCCTTTAGAAGTTACAGGAAGCTGGTCATCACATGAACAACCATTACTTCTCCAAAAGCCTCACAGATCAACATGAAGAACTGTCCAAACTGAGCAGACTTTCCAGACTGACCCATTGGTCGTTCTAAACTTCAATTCAAGACACCTATGAAAGAGAAAATCACATTCTTTTCACTACAAGAGAGTGGTGTTCCGAGAGGACTGAAGGGATGGTGATAAGAACTCAATGGCTATATAAATATTTTCCATTAAATTTTGTTGGTGCCAGCGGCAATTAGAGATTTAGGTATTCCATAGTCAAAATCCCCAGTTCACTGGAGTAATAATTTTCATCAGTTATAAATTGATATCCTCTGTCAGTAACAGAGCCAACCTAGCTTGAGAGTATGTCACAATAACTTCATCTCAACATTTAATGAAGAAGTGTGCATACAATCACCATCTATGTTTCAAAGGTCAAAGTAGTGATTAGCTATTTGCACTGTCAAATGGCCACAACATCTACTAAGAAATGCATTATAGCTAATGGTCCATATAAAATTGGATAAACACATCTAGGATCAATGTAGACAGACAATGTGGGAAATATTAGAGTCAAGAGAACGAATATAAACTAACAGTATATGAATAATGAAACAAGATATCATAAACTGGGTTTTGGAGTCCTGAAGATAACCAACTAGAAAATCGATTAGGTAAAGGAA
The DNA here is from genome assembly GCA_028538565.1 of Umbellularia californica. Taxonomy (NCBI): domain Eukaryota; kingdom Viridiplantae; phylum Streptophyta; class Magnoliopsida; order Laurales; family Lauraceae; genus Umbellularia; species Umbellularia californica. The sequence goes on from JAPQWN010000008.1 coordinate 63,260,541, forward strand.
AGCAGGTTTTAAGAGGAGGGACACAGGATACATTATCCAACTCCACCAAGGTGTATCAGGTAGCTATCTGGTCCTGACTCTGGTAATTGATGCTTTGTAGTCTTTGAAGAAGTACTTTCCAGCTCTCAAGAAGCCCTATACAGCCCGTGGATAGATAAAAAGAATTCCTTTATTTTCCTCCTCTTTTCCCATGAGCATGAGGGGATTCAAGAACTTTTAGAGATTGAAACCCTATAAAGGTCATACGTTTTCAATAAACTAAGATTAAATGCAAAAACATCAAAATGGAACCAAACGAGGCTGAAATTGCGTACAAACCGGGTCAAAGTTGCAATTTGACATTAGTTTGAGGGTCCTTGGCATCCTAATGTACTGGTATTAGGCTTGCCATGAACCTTAAATCAAGCCCAAAATTTACAGGTCATTTGTTTTTACGCATGTGATAGAAAAATGGGTTTAACATATGTAACATTTGCAAATGCAGATGTCACATATGCAAGTTTTACACATGTGAAATACATTACCATGTTTGTCAAAATCATCATTTTTACATGAGTAAATGATGAGTATATCCAACGGTTTTAGATTAATTTGGATTCTTGGACGTTCTTCACAAATTTTTCAAAAAGCATGAAGAATTAAGACATGAAACATTACGTCATGATGTGCTCCATTAATATAGGAATATTGAACGAAAATACATAAATTGGGGGCCCACAGAAGTCCAGAAAATTAGATCTACAGGTTGAGACTATTTCACAAATTACTCAAAATCTATGAAGATTTAAGACAATCACCTTCAAGATCTTGGGATTTATTAGTTCAATAAACAAATTGAATGGTTTGATTACAAATATGGGGCCCACTGGAATGAAAAAAAATAAAGGTCTTTGATGAGCCCCACAAGTGAAAAAATCACCATGTGGAGACTATACCAGTGCCTTTTGCAAAGAGAGGTGTGCAAAACTGCAAATCATTTTACCACCCATCCAGGTGAGTAAATTCTGGTGGTCTCAATGTGTACTGAGTGCAAACAAACGTAATGTGTAACCATTACGAACGGGAATCATTTACATTATAAATGACGGAAAACAGAGGACCCCTTATGGAATTGTTCTTGCTCCCTTTCACTATCTTCAGGCCTATAATTAGGGGAAAGTGAGACGTTTTGAGGATCCTTTGGCTATCCTACCTCCAACCAGGGATGTAAATGGGTCCAGTCCAGGGCGGAACCATGGTGGATCCAGGCCTGTATCTGTCTTCGTAGATCAGGACCTGGATCCAGATCCGACCAACTGAAAAAAAAAAAAAAAAAAAAAAAAAGGGGGATCTGGATCCAAAATAAGATGATTAATTAAAGCTAAGTAGATCCTCAAATATCAATACTACTTAAGCTATGTGGGCCCTTAAATTGTATATAATTTTTTTAATACATGGACGTATGACGTATCATTCTGGATCTGGATCTTCAGTCAGAACACACAAGGATCTAGATCTGGATCCAAATTTCTCCCGGATCCAAAAATAGGTTCCATAATTGCTTAAGAACTAGAGACTTCGGATACTCAGATAATCGAATAACCATTTGCAACCCTACTCCAACCAGTTAGAGACTATTTCAGTTTTCTTTTTTATTTACTTATATTTTTTTGTAACTAGATTTCATTACCAACCACTTAGAGACTTGAAGGCTGAAGATTTAAGAGAAAGAGTTAGAGAAGAAAAGGGAGGGATGTTGCTCCAGCGCTTACGCTATTATTATCCGTTCTCCATTCTCCTTGCTTTAAAATTCTTTTAGTTCCACTATTTGTGTCATGTAATCTTTACCTGTAGAGGGACCTTTTGTCCCCTGAGTGCCTGTACCCAGATTCAAAATCAATAAAACGAACATTACATTGTTTATTTGTTTGTGCTTTAACTCTGTTTAAACGAAGGATGCTCAGAGTTTGTAGCTGTAGGTACATAATATCAACAAAGAATCTGAGGAATGACTGCAGTATCAAAATCATCAGCAGCTGCTGCTGAGGGAACCACTCATAATCCAACAGAGATGAATTCAAAAGAAAGAAAAATCCGGCATGCATGTATGTTAATCCAAACAATTTAATAGCCATCACAAAGACAGGATCATCCATTCAATGTAACTTTTCAGATAAACTCATTTCCAATGGGGAATGGATAGTCTGGATTTAGTTCAATGTATGGTGGATGGTCTAATGTGTGTATGGATCATCATGATCTAGCAGGTAGCTAACTTAAACCAAGCTGTAGCTACATCTAAATAATTTCCCAGCTTAGGAAGGCATTTAAAACTGGGCAAAATTGTATTTCTTCAATACAAGATCCTGCATTCCTACTTCAATTCATTCAGGCAAGTGGATACACAGCATCTCAGATTAATATGCACAGGAGTACCGAATAGCAGTCATGTAGTTGATCCACAGTTGATGTAAATGTTTCTTTTTCTAAAATTGTTTTGAACTAGGTAACTCGGAATGGAAAATGGTTACTAATGGCGGAAACACATTGATACAAGGTGTCCAATATGGCAACTTTGAAAAGCCCAATATGCAACACTTCCATATATATATATATATATATATATATATATGCGAGAATTATGTGTAATATCATATGAAGGGGAAAATAAAGAATCAATAGGTATAGAAGTACTTTTTAGCTGTACAAAATAAGTATAAAAATTCTTGTAAAATAGAAGAACAAAAAAAATATTGGACATAGCAATCATCTCTACAATTTTCTTTTCTCATCTGTTTAGAAGAGTCAACATGTATGCATATGACTGACCAATGTACATATGTAATATAGATATATGTATGCATATGACTGACCAATGTTCATATGTAATATAGATATATATACACAAGTATCATTACAATATTTGTCCCTGGCTGTTGCTCCGCTGGTTAAGCACATGTGTAGTTTGAGTGGGTCGTGAATTCGAGTCTCTCATAAAGCAGGAAAAAAAAAAAAGATACTGGAATATTTTAAGAAATGAAGTACCCTTGTTTCATTGGTTTTAATGCATCCCAGAGAAAGTGAAGCAGAAAATATACTTAACTTTCTTATGATTTGTGATAATAGATAACAATAGGTTCCATCAACAGCAAGAACACCAAGGTGGTATACTATAACCACATGTATTCAAATCATAGTGTGTAACTACTGATAACCAATGCTGAATTACTAGGAACACTTCACAATCAAGAGATTCAAGCAAAAAACAAGTTCACATGATGTAGCAAAAAATAACTTCAAATTAACAAGGAAGGGTTTTTCAGAAATCCAACCATTTTCGATAGCCGAAGCTTCCTCTTCGTGTTCTTCTTCACCAGCAAGTGCTGCTTCCCGGCTCTCCTCCTCATTATCCTCCCACTACCCGTCACCCGAAACCGTTTCGCCGAGGCCTGACAATCAAAATAACAAAATGGATCTTTCTCCAACACCCCAATTTTATTCAAACAGAAACAGGAATCGGAGAAAAAATTCACCTTGTGGGTTTCATCTGTGTAACCTAATAGCCAAAACTACAACATGGGTTTTGCTCTAAAACACTGATTACCATAGAAAAATCTAAGCTTTATTCAGAGAAGATGAAGAAGAAGAAGAAAAAAGTACCTTGTGGGTTTTTATCTTGTAGCCTTTTTTAGCGAAGACAGTGAGAGAGGGAGGGTTTTGAAGAGGAGTGATGATTGGGGAGAGCTTAATTGGGAGCATTGATCGAAACCCAGATGTGATTTGGGAAGAAGAGCTGAGGTTTAAGGAGATTCTCTTTGGAGGTGGAGAAAATCGAATACCATTGAAGCTGCGGATAGAAGGAAAAGAAGGAGAAATTCTCAAGCAGAACGAGGAGGCCATTGTTAGTTTGTTACTGAGGAATGAAGTGGGAGGCTTTTGAGTCCTTTTAATTTGAAGACTTTGTGGATAGATTTCTTAGATAGGATTATGGAAGGACTAGGGGCCCATCTGGAATTGGCAAAAGGTTTGCACAAGTGGGGCCCACCTTTTGGTGATGTCCATCATTGATCTGGTGGCCATGGTTTGGCACGTGGGGGCCTCCTTTTGGTGACGCCCATCGGTAAGATGGGCCGTGTAACAGAGATTTTCTCATGAGGCCGTTCGCATCTAAGTGTAGAAAAATTGAATAGGTCTGAAAATGATTGGGCCCCCAGTAAGAAAGGCTGTGGTTGGATGGAAATGTTTGCATGCAAATGACAGAATGCTCCTACCATAAAATTTTGATTATTTGATCTATAATCTCCAAATTAGGGCTTGTTTGTTTGCCTAAAACGCAGAGGAAGTTTTTTTTTTTTTTTTGGTTGAAAAATGTATAGGAGTTGAATGCATGGGGATTCATTAGATAGACTTTGACCCTATGGTGTAATGGAGGGTTTCATTTCTCATCTTTCCCTAGATTCAATCTCCCTTGTAAAGGGATATTATTTGGTGGTATTCTTGGATATTCATCTTAATTCCTCATTTTTAATCACCTAAATACAATTTTAGTGATTCAATTACATGAAATAAACAGGCTCTTTTGTACAAAATTTGACAATCATCTAATTTTATTTGATGGCTAAGAATTTTACATTTTAAAGTCTCTATAAAAGCTTTTATTCTTTAAATTTTTTACATGGCTACGTAATTGGGAGCCTTTTCAAAATTCATAGCCTTGTAATTGTCATGCTTTTAGCTGGATGCCATAAGTTGGATAGTTCATTAGGTAGTCTTTCTTGAATGCCATCCTTGTGAGTAAATTAGAGTAAAAGAATGTCCCACAATTATAGCTTAGCTGGTTAGAGGCACGAGTGTGTGAGCAGAGTGCGTGATTTCAAAAATAGAAATTAGTAAAGGAGCATTATTCCATATATGGACAAGCACACAGATAAGATGGCTAGTCTCATTGCAAAGAAAGTGGTTTAATTAATCACCAATTAGAATTATCTATTAAGTGATTTTCAGACTACCCTACTACAGCCTCTCTTTCTTGATCTAAGCCAATGGCCTTTCTTAATGCTACTCTTAATGGCCAGTTGATTATTTCGCTTTCACTTATTCTTCTACCATACATCTTAGTATATGTAGGTCAAAATTCCAATTTAAGAGGAGGGTTGATTATTTTTTCATTTTCATATAACACAAAACGCTCAGCTTTTTTAACAAAGGAATATCCAAAACTATTACCTTAACTATTATTTTCAAAGGAAAGAAGGAAAAGATCATTACTATCAAATAATTCATTAATCCAACAAAGATGGATCAAGATAGGTGCCCAAGTGAGTTTTATTAGCAATGGTCTGTGGATCAATTTGGACCAATGATCATGTAAGTCTACATTAGATTATCTAGTTGTCTAAAGCATTAATTTAACTATATATCAATTAATAATCACTTGATTGTGAGAGTCAAGTTGTCGGGCGCCTCTCTGGCTAACCAGTGGTCTATCTGCTACCCTTACATAGCCACCGTGAATTGGTACTCATTTTGATTAAACACTCATCCAATTGTTACTCATCATTGGATTGAACTGCTCCAATTATTTCTCTTTTTAAAATGCTTTCAATGCTAATCTTTGAGGACCTTTTTTTTTTTTTTGGCTATCGTAGAGTTCCCAACCCTTTGGGCTGGACTAATCTCTCCACACCAGAAAGAAGCAGAGTAAACTGCCCTATAGTCCCAGTTTGGTAATGCAGTTTCGAACCTACAACCTCTGGGTGCAAACTGTGGTCCTAAGCCAATTGAGATATCCCTTGGAGTTTAATATTTGAGGATTTGGATGCATGAGGACGAAGGATGTTCCAAATGGCTCTTTATTTTATGGTGTGATTAGCATTTTTCATACCATTGGGTCCACTTTTTTTTTTTTTAATGACTTTTTTTTTGTTCACCACCTCTTATTTTAAAGAACCTCAATACTTTCAAATGGGTGTAAAGTAAACTTAATATTCACACCAAACTGCACCAATAGAAGGGGCATTTCTACCTCTTTTTGTTACCTTGAAGGTGGTAGAATCTAGGACGAATGGAATGGATGTTTCAGGATTAGCAAAATATTTAGTTGGCCCCATTAGACATCTTTTACCTTGTGATTGAAGGCAATGCTTTTTAACCATTTATTGATTCTTTATTTACTTGATTCTCACTTCCATTGTTTAGATGGCTATTAAAGTTTGATGGGACTGATTTTTCATAAATAGTTAATTTGAGAGAAGGAAATGTCCCACATAAAATTGTGCACGTGACTGATGACGTGATTATCACAATCTTATATATTATTAATTATATGTATTAATCCCGTTATCGGTCCGGTGCTCAATCTTATGATCAACCGACTCATATTAAAGTGAAGTTTGAGGATATAAAAATGGAGGGATGGCATTCATCTTGGTGGGTCGGGATCATCATTACATGGGAAATTAGGAGTGCACAAAAAATCCGCCGATCCGTAAAACCGATCCGATTCAATTCGATCCACATATTTTTAATCGTACCGAAGGTAAACGGATTGGTGACGGATTGAAAATCTTGTAATCCGTTAGCAATGGATCGGTGACAGATTTCAAACTCAATCTGCGAATTCAATCCGATCCAATCCGTTAAAATAAAATGAAAAAAAAAAAAAAAAAAAAAAACTGAAGGGGTCTAAATTTAAGTTAAGAGGTGTAAATATAAAATAAAAAAACTTCAGGGATCAAAATATAATTCACTTTTATATATAAGTATAACAAATGAGACCCTAGACTAAATTTTACCCTAGCCTTGAGAACATGCGCTTCAAATTTTCTTTAACATTAAATTCAACGGATTGAACGGATTAATCCGGTCCTCCAGGGATCGGATCGGATCGGTTTTTAGCAGCCATGGATTAGTGATGAATTCTAAATCCATCAATCCGTAAGTAATGAATTGGTGACGAATTCAGCCTAATCCGCACCAATCCGATCAGTGTACACCCATATGGGATATTAGTTGAAGGCCATACCAGAGTGGGACATTTATTTTGAAACATTTCGATTTTGATATGGGTCCCACCCTGCATGCGTTTGGTCTTTTTCACGAAATGGTATTGGTGGTTTCTAACTTTCTATTCCATGATATAAAAAAAGAATGTCTGCAAATCATTCAAATTTAAGGATGTTTCAGTTCCAAAAACTCATGGTCAACATCCCATGTATCTCTAACATCCCTCTTGACCGGTCAGCCATCTATCTCTGCCTTTCTAGAATTTGGAAAAAAATAAAATGGAAATTATACTAATTTAAAATATTTTTTCACCTTATTTTGTAATACTTATTTTGTAGAATTCAATAATGTTTTTAGTTTAGCATCAACCTGCAATGTTAAATTTTTTATTTCCTTAGTTTTCAATCAAAACATGCTTTTCAGAAGATCCACAAATCCATTTGTTTCATGTTTTTCTCTTCTAATTTTTAACCTCATGTGATTAGCAAACAGATTCCTTTTCTTTATTTGTTTTTGTGTTTTTGCAGATTGGTTTTTTCTTCTTGTGAGAATTTGGAATCCTTCTGTTTTGTCATGGATTGAAAATGGGAGCTTTGGTTTCCATTCGTTGAAGCACTTTCATTGATCTTCTTCTTTTTCATTTTCTCTAATCCTTCTCACAATTTTTGGTAGGCAATGGGACTCAATAGAGCAATTTTGATTGGTTTTTGTGTTGGTGAGGGAAAGCACCTGACTTTAACCCCAAATGAATGGTTCTTTTCTCAAAATCTCAAGTTCTGGCAAATACCCACAAGCCCATATGCCCATATGTTATTAATTTGAAAAAATGCATTTTCTATTCAATCCCACTTCACTCAAAATTATCATTCTCCAATGTAAAGACAGAACATATATTTTTAGAGGTTGAAAGAAGCAAACAAAAGAAAGGGTGGCAAAACTTCCAAATTCTGTGATCAACAGAATTCTGATTTTGGATAATATGAATCACTTCAGGGACCCCTTCTAGTTGGATGTGACTCTTGTTGGGTGCTTCGTTGCTTCTTCATCTTCTTCGCCATTTCCTCAAACAAGATATTTGATTTCGAAGTACCCCATCAAGTCTTGATATGACATGTTTGAAATTCTAAATGTTGTGTTAAAGGTATTGGAAGTTTTGAAATTTGGATTTTCATGAAAAGAAAACTGAATTAGGAGTCATAATCAAAGCAGCGGTATACATTTCGACGAATTGTGAACAATGGCAATGGGGACAAAGCCACTCGGTAAGACGATGACAAAGCAATTGACAGGAAAGCGCGATGATACCCCTCTTCATTCAGCAGCAAGGGAAAGGAATTTAGAGATGGTTATAGAACTTTTAGAAGGAACTGAAGGAGAGCTGAATGAATCACTGTCTAAACAAAATCAATCAGGAGAAACTGCACTCTATGTGGCTGCAGAATATGGTTGTGTAGAGATTGTGAGGGAGTTGATAAAATACCATGATATTGTGTCTGCTAGCATAAAAGCAAAGAATGGTTATGATGCTTTCCACATTGCTGCCAGGCAAGGGAACATTGGTATGTATGTGTAATTTGTAAAAAAACAAAGCAATTACATACTGTGAAAATTTCTCACTGACTCGTGGTAATTCGGGTTGGGTTAAGGTTGACATTTTCAACTAAAACCCCACCCAACTGGATTCAGCTGACCATTTTGACTTTTGGATTGGATCTGGAGTGGCATTTCCAATCTGGTTAATAAATGCTTCCCAGAGCACGTACTTTTTGCTTTCCTCGCTACTTTATTCAAGGTCTTTATTAATCATGGGAGTTAAATGGTTTTGCAGATGTCTTGCAAGAACTTCTACATGCTATACCAGAACTCTGTATGACCGTTGATTTGTCAAATACCACCGCTTTACATACGGCGGCAGCACAAGGGTATTTAAATGTGGTAAACCTTCTATTGGAAACAGATGCAAGCATGGTAAAGATAGCAAGAAGCAATGGCAAAACTGCATTGCATTCTGCTGCAAGGAATGGGCATTTGGGAGTGGTGAAAGCTCTCCTTAGCAAGGAGCCTGGAATTGCAACCAGAACTGACAAGAAGGGGCAGACAGCATTTCACATGGCAGTGAAAGGGCAAAACCTTGATATTGTTGAGGAGTTTCTCAAGTGCAGACCTCCGGTTATCAACATGGTAGACTCCAAAGGCAATACAGCATTGCATATAGCAACACGGAAGGGTCGCACTGAGGTAGAATGCCCATGCTTCCTATTTTTTTTTTATATCTATAAGAATGAAGACCTATCATCATCTTGTTAGTCCTATGTCATCGATCTAGGGTCAACTTACTGTATTCTACTAAAAAAAAAAAACTCTATAGTTTATCAAAATGTTCATTTATATGGAGATACAAACACAACAAATTGAGATGAAATTCTAAATAGAAGATTTGCTTCAAATATTTTTCCTTTTGAGTTTTGATTAGTGAGGGGCAGTTTGTGTTTCCCATGTCTCTCTTTTTTCTGTTTTCTTTTTGTTGAGGAAGCTGTTAATTTCTCATCTACCCATCATTTGAAATCACAGTTTTTGTTTTGTTGTTGAAACAATTTTAAGTAATGATGAAATATGAATTCTTCAACTCCAGTGCCCCGTCAAATACAATGTCATAAAATTAGCCCTCTACCAAAAATTAGATGGATTAGATGCTGTAATTAGCGACTGCTCTAGGTTATGAAATAAGCAGTTGGTAGAGAGGGTGGTTTTTTTATGTTGTCTATTTGGTGGCCCTCTCAACATATCCATAACAGTGTCCATTGAATCTGATTTAGCTAATCAACAATTTCCCCTGGGCCCCACAAATATGCGACATGTCCTCCATCTTACAACTCTCTGATGATTGAATAAAGATGAAAACTTCACCCACCATCTATCTACCCCACACATCCAATTAGTAAGAACTCCAGATAATGAAATGTTGCAGATGATACCCTGACTGGCATATGCTTCATGCTTGGTTGCAAATGCAGATTGTAAAAATGCTACTTGATTTCAATGAGACTGATACCACAACCATCAACAGAGTGGGTGAAACAACCCTCGACACAGCCGAAAAGAGCAACAACACGGTCATAGCTGCCATCCTCCGTGAGTATGGCGTCCAAGGAGCTAAATCCATGACCATCAAGCCCCAGAACCCCGCGCGAGAGCTCAAGCAGACTGTCAGCGACATAAAGCATGAGGTCCACTACCAGCTCGAACATAGTCGCCAGACACGAAAACATGTCCAAGGCATTGCCAAGCAGGTCAACAAGATGCATGTAGAAGGCCTCAACAACGCCATCAACTCTACCACTGTGGTTGCCGTCCTCATTGCCACCGTTGCCTTTGCAGCCATCTTCACCGTCCCCGGTGAATATGCCGACGATATAAGCAACCTCCCTCCAGGGCACTCCCTTGGAGAAGCCAACATTGCTCCCACGACTTCATTCATGATCTTCTTCATCTTCGACTCGGTGGCTCTGTTTATATCTCTAGCTGTGGTGGTGGTTCAAACTTCAGTGGTGGTGATAGAGAGGAAGGCGAAGAAGCAGATGATGGCAATCATAAACAAGTTAATGTGGTTCGCTAGTGTGCTCATATCGGTGGCATTCCTAGCACTGTCATTTGTGGTGGTGGGAGCGAACGAGAGGTGGCTGGCGATCGCAGTGACTATCATAGGAACGTCGATAATGGCAACTACCTTGGGGACGATGTGCTTTTGGGTGGTGCGACATCGCATTGAGGCTTCTAACCTTAGAAGCATCAGGAAGTCATCAGTTAATGGAGAGCATTCGTTCTCCATGTCTGGACTCTCAGATCCTGATATTATGAACAGTGAATATAAGAAAATATATGCAGTTTGAGATTATTGTGCTAGGTTTTTTTTTTTTACTTTCCTAAGAGTAGGACACACTTATGTTGAATTCAAACTGTCAACCAACATTTATATTTTATACTGATCCTTTCATCTTTTCTTTTTTTTTCCCCCCTTTTTGTTGGAATTCTTTGTCCATCTGATCCCATGAGCTGAAAGGGAAGACTCTAGATTAGGCGTCTATCGTATGTGTAAAATTTGAACTTGAGGCATCAATATAGGTGTGTATTGGTGGTTAGAACTTCAATTTTCATGTAAGGTGTTGGTTTTGATCTATGATACCTAGATACTTGTACATGCGCAAATCTATGTAGGACACGACACCTGTATCGATACTTGATACTCCACCGATACTTCTAGGGTACAAGTATGGCATTTCCTACTTACCAGTTACCAAGTCTATTATTTCATAGTTTGTTTAATTTTCTCACTCTTCAACATAAAAAAAAATGCTAGGAAGGAATGTAAATACCAATACTTTTAGTGATTCAAAAATGTTCTAAAGAAAAAAAATTAGACAATCGTATCATGGGTTTTGATCCTCATAGAAAGTACTTTTACTTCCAAAAAAGATAGTAACTTCAGACACCCTCCCTATGAAGTTCTTGAGTCAGCAAGCTATGCTTCTAAGCATTCAATGTAAGTCCATGCAATGGACATGGACAGTCCAGATAGAAGATCACACTTCACCTCTGCTCAATCTTTCCATCTGAGCCTAGACCACACTTGCGTTGTGAATTTTTCATGTACGAAAAGAATGACAACATTTTCTACTTCCCTCTTCCAAAGTAATGTCCAACTGAATCTTATGATTCCACTGAAAACTTTTCTAGGTGTTTACCCTGACATGCTTTCCTTTTAATCAGAATATTTATTGGTGGATTGGTCTTTGATCTTCCAGGAATACTGATTCAATTGGGGGCCCATTTGTTTTGGACTTGGGAGTTAGAAGGTTGTAATCATCTTTGAACCCAGTTTTGGGAATTCTCCAAAACCTTATAATCTCTTCTGGATTATTACTTTCTTTAGTTGTTGGTCCCTCAATATTGTTCTATTATCCACATGAGATTTACTTCTGGTTAAGAATTTACAATCTGGGAAAATCGAAAAGCAAGATTATTCTCAGTCAAACCCTGCTTGTTTAATCAGTACTAAATTCTTATGATTTCCAAGTAATGGCTTTCTTTCAAAGGGGCTAAAAGTGAAGGATTATGCGAGAAGATCCACAAAGGGCCATCAAATAATCTTCCCTTCGACATGAAATGCTTACCCATTTTTTTCTTCCCATCGTCGGAACTGGACTTTTTTTTTTTTTTTTTTTTTTTTTTTCTTGTTGGTAGAAGTAACTGGGCTCATTCACCTTATTATGTTGTTAATTTTAATGCACTTCACAAAATCTCCATACAAATAGTGGGGAATTAAGAAGATGGTGGATTAGCTTTATGCTTCCATATGAAACTCCTTTAAGCCTCTAAATAGCTTTCATATATACTTCTGTATGGAACAACATTTACCATATAGTTTACATAATAGAAGGAAGCGCCTACAATGCTTGACTTTGGCTGGTTTTTCTTGTTTTGAGATCAGAACTATATGGCTTTGGTTGATCCCCTCATCTACTATTCCTAGGCAAGATTATTTTGAATATTATTTTGATCCCCTTCCAGACAGCCTTAGGCATGTTTGTTGGCATGGAATACATGGAAATTCATTCCATTAGGTAGTTAAAATGAGGGCCAAAGGTTAATATAGAAAGAAAGAGCATCAAATAACCTCTCCTTAACTTGAAATTGAATTAAGGGAATATATATTGAAAATGATTACCCAGCCATCAACCTAGTAATTTGACATCGCTACCTTATATCTTCACCCCTTACCTCTTAAATAATCTTTTGGTGGAACTCGTTTGAAAATGAATTCAATTCCTATGTAATTTATTGCAAACAAAAGGGCCCTTAAAGAATATGTATGGCATTTTCAGATACCTTCAAAGTATCCTTTCTAGATGAAGAGATGTAAAAGGGCTTATAACAAAATTGTTAAGAGTAATCAAAAGTGCTCATCGCCCTAAGCACATGGAAACTGATATTAAACAACTCGCCATTAAGGAAAAAATGATCTTTTTGCTCTTCCTTGTAATGAAAATATGTTAGTACCACACTTAAATATGAAGAACGTGAGGGGAAAAACGGAAAAATAAAGAGGAAACATCTTCTTGCTTGGAACGAAAATCAAAACTCAAAAAAAAAAAAAAAAAATGGATTGGAAAGGGTTATGCAGTACATTCATAATGGGATACAAGAAGACTTCTCTGTCTCACCAATTCATCAAGATCATGGACAATTTTACACACTGCATCTGGACGGGCTAGCTTCAATGCATTTTGAGACATGGTTTTGAGCTCATCAGCTTTTGGACCAAACCACTCAGCAACGATATTTGCGATTTCTTTGGGTGACTTCAAGAACTTTCCGCATCCATTTTCCACCACATATGGGACATTGCCAACTTCCTGTAATAAACATAAATCACAATTCACAACAATAAGCTATATGGGAATGATGGTGCATGACACTACATACTATTAGGACTCCTTAAAGAAGACAACTTTAATCATTTCAAGCTATGCCATCCATGTATTGGTATGACAAGGATTAAGTAGTACAGATCCTGGAATACTCGCCACAAAGAAGTTTCGAGTAAAATCCAAGGAAATACAAGTCAAAACTTCTCTTTGTAATCGTGAAATAGGCTACCAATCTCCCACAAAAATGGCACCAAAGTTAGCCACATCCTCCCGGGAGTAGGTCCCGGGATCGCGTATGCAAGTCTTCCCTGAACCATTGTACTGTTACACTCACTTTAACTATTTATGTTAGGCCAGGAATTAAAGAGTTCTTTACGCACTCCAGAGAATGAAAGAAACAGGCATGTGCACCCAAAACTGCTTTGGGTTTGTTTTTCAAAAATCCCAGTAAAGAGTCGTGTTTCCCTGCTATTTTCCAATTTTACTATCAGTTTGGTCCTAGTCAGCAAGGATGCTATAGGTTAGGAGTTGTTTACTTGGGAAGATCTTTTTTCTTCTTTTAATAGTATTACTTGGGAAGATCTTATGTGTCAAGATTGGTACGGGTGAAATAGTCCCACTTGTTTAACAGTTTAATAGGGTCCATCTAAATAGGAAATGACTTTTTAAGTGGTTGTTCCAAGTTTCAAGGGGATTTCTCCCACTTCATGCATCAAAGTTCTTTATATAGAGAATATGCGGCCAGAACAGTGAAGATATTTTTTGCGTGTCATGGTTTCCCCACTCTATCCTCAGATGGCATGATGTCATCCCCCTTCATGGTGTAAAACTATGGAGTATCCCTCACAGAAGAAAAAGAATGTGTGATTTTGAGGCCTCCTGCATACAGCTTCCAATTATTGGGACTTTAAAAGAAACCCATCCTTGGCAAGGAACATCGTGATCACTGGTAGAAGTCGGTAATTAGCCCCATGTGCAGATTACTAAGGCTTACATCCGAAACACGGCACAACAGAAAAATGCAAGAACAAGAGAGAGAGTTAAACCTAAAGATACCTGCCCAGCAATGTAATCATTGAGAATGATGGGAAGGCCCCGTATCATGGCTTCTGCAATAGTCCCTGGACCAGCCTGCAAATTTTGATTCATCATGCATGATCAGACTATGCCTGATGATGCAATAAGAAGAATTATCACCAAGTCCATGATAACTAACCTTCGTAATAATGCAGTCACATGCACCCATGCATTCTTCCATTTTAGTAACAAACCCCTTCACCTGAAATTTTGAAAGCTAACTTCTATGACAAGATGCAATAAAAAAGTTATTTAACTAGAATAATGGATCCATCTAAACATAAGACCTTGTATATCAGGCAACAAGAACATGCTATATACCATTAAAAAATAAATAAATAAATAAAACGCTATATGAAACCATAGATCATAATATGCTGATTTAGAAAGAGAGCAACACCATATCTAAGCATATATTAGCATATACATGCAGTCCGGAGGCATGAATGCAGGGAGCAATGAAATAACAAGCAACAGAAGATACTAGACATCTTCTCCAAAAGGCTGCAGGAATTCAACCCTTAAAGATCTGCTGATGGAATCAAATTTTTTTAAAAAAATGTAATCTTTGTATGTTTTAATAAAAAAAGAATTGTCTACTAACCTGCTTACATAAAAACCCAACCACACTAACCATTATTTGCTTGAATAAAAGTATACAACTTTTTCCAAATGATGATGATCATCATTAATTCATTATCATGAGCGCCTTGTCCCAGCTACATCAGACTCAGCAACACAAGGTTTCACCATTCCAGTCTATCCTAGGCCAAATCCTTGGATAGGTTGGACTTCTTCAAATCTATCATTACTACTTCCATCCATATTCTTTTCAGCCTACCCCTAGTCCTTGAGGAGATTAACTTCCATAGAGAAAATTTCCTCATCGGCGTCGTTATTGTCTTACATTGGACATGTCCAAACCATGTCAAACAAGTCTATTTTAATTATCATTTATCACCTAAAGATACTCCCAAATACCCTCATTTTTTATTCTTTCCTTGTTATACCACGCATCTATCTTAACATTCTCATCTCTTCTACAGTCATCTTTTGCATGTGTTATTTCCTAATTGACCAACATTTTGCTCGATAGGTCATAGCTAGTCTAAATTTTTCATTCAATTGAGGATATCAAACATAGGATAATAAAAGCTGGAAGGTGAAGTGGAGACTTTGTTTTGGAGTGCTTTCAAATGATGATAATATTGTTAAAGGAAACAGAGTAATTTTCCACAAAGGAAGTGGAAAAACTCTCAATATGATGCATAAACCAAGATAAATTAAGCCAACAAGATTCTAGAACCAAACAAAATAGAATTATGATCTTCTCTTAATTTAGCCAATTGGTCCACCTCTCCTTCAGCTTCTCATTACATATGAAAAAAAAAAAAAAAAAAAAAAAAACGAAACATAAAATCTCTGGCCTATTTCCTTTCTTACATCTGCATTTCTCATAGGGTAATACCATGTTACAGCTCATGAAATTTCATACTGCGAATGTGATGCAGCCCATAAAGTAGGGCCCACTATCCAATCGAAACCACGTAGTACAAAATATCGTGTTTTAGGATTTGGAATGGAACTCTTTCGTTTTGTGAGGATTTTTGAGTATTTTAAGTTAAATAGAATCACCACAACATGTGCTTAGTGGGATTCTCATTAGTTTCCTTTGGAAATCAAGGCTAAAGATTTAACAGGATTCCTCTTGATTTTTATATCTATAAAGAGATGTAATTGTCAATTATTGAAGCGATTGACAACTTTGAAATAACATATTTTGTTTTCTGTGTTCTTGGAAAACTGTGTAATTTCACTCAAAATTAGATCTTGTGAAAAGGAACTTTTGCGTGCTATCTTGGGATCTGAAACTTTGGGAAGGTACAATAAGTTGATGTGGGCTTTATCTGCACATCTAATATAACTAGTTGGTCTCTTTATTTGTGGCGGTTGTTGATTATCCTCTGTTAAGATTTTGTGCTGGAGATTTGAATATTTTTTAAGGAAAATCCAGGAATCTAATTCTTAATTCACATTATTTGACCCTCATTCTTCCCTTCCATCAATTTATGTTCCTATGCTTTTCCTACAAGCGCATTTCAAGGCTGAATTGTTGAGTCTATTTTTCAGATCTTTCTCTGCAATCCCCTTTTTAAAGTTTGATTTGAGTTTTCTGAAACTATTAAGGGGGTTCTCATTGATTTGGAAATTCCTTTAAGGGCTTGAGGATAGGCCTACACCATAATCTCATGCAATAACTAGAGATAAATAATCAACATGTGTAACTAGGACATGGAGTGGGTGTTGGACAGGAGGGATGCTGGAAACATGTTCTTATAAAAAAAATAATGACATCAGAAAATACTTTCATTTGCCAATTCTTTGTAGTCCCAAAACCCCTTCTTTTTTACTTTGACACCTCCTCCCAATTTATTTAGTGAAGTTGGCTTTCTTTTCATTTTCATCTCATAAGAATCACTTGCAATTTTTCCAACTTCACTATTTAAACTGTACTCTAAACAGGAAAAATACAATAAACTGAAAGATTATCAAAGGAGGCTTTGATTAATGATATGTCCTCCAATGAGAAATATCTTATTCTCAAGTAACCAGCTCTTCTATTCATCATCATCATCATCTAGCCAATTTCTTCAAATCTATCTTTGCTGCCTTCATCCACAACCTCTTCAACCTACCCCTTCCCCTTGATGGGCCATCAGCCTACATAGCTAAGCTTTCGGCCTACGTTGGACACGTCCAAATCATCTCTCAAATGGGTTTCTATAATTTTATTGATGCAGGACAGACCCATGGTCCCACATTGATTGACCCGCCTTTGGGCCCAGCCCAGTTATCCTTATCTTATTTAGAGTTATTTTCGTTTATTTATGCCCTTTATTTATTTAAGTGAGATGTTTTAATCTCAACCGTAGAATTATTAGATGGTTAAGATTAGATCTAGGTTTGTGTTTTCTCATATTTAAGCATTGTAAAGCCTCCTAGGCTATTTAGAGTATGATTAACGAAAAGTTTCGAGTGCTTTTCAGATTTCCCAAGTTCTTTTCTTCCTCGCCCGTGATGGGGAGTTTGGAGTGAGGCCAAGATTTTCAAGTGCCAAGCCTGACCTATCCCTTCCACCCTCCATCTCTACCCGCCCCGCATTTGGTACCCCGCTCCGCATCAATTAATACTTAATACTTTGTCATCAGCAGGTCCCAACTCCCAAGCGCAGGTAAAGGAGGACGGTTGCATCAAACAAGCAGTCGGCTTCCAAAATTTGCCAAACCGTTATAATCAGTTTCCCTTTAAGAACAAAATAGGGGATGAGTGAAATAGTAACGTCAAAAAACCAAATATAAATAAGGCTTTGATGACAAGTGACAACCATAATAGCCATGTGGTGTAGAGTATGATATAATTATCAGGAGAAAAAAAGAAATCAGAATTCAATTGAATTGAAGAATACCTCAAGCATGTAATGTGTAATAGTTATTTCATAGTTATTTTACAATACCTGAACAGGAATCTTCCAGTTGATAGAAGACAATCTGTTAGCAAGCTTTTTATTCCGACCACAAATTACAAGGATTTGACCAATCGGTTCTTCCAAAGTCTCATCATACAATGAACTCCCAAGTGCTCGAGCAGTCGCCTCTATCGGGCCCATACCCTCCCCTCCGCCCATTAATAAAACTGCAGGCAGATGCTCATCCATTCCCAACTCCCTCCTCAATTCATCCTAGTCAGAAAACAGGAGAATCAGCCGAAAGTCGTTAACACCATACACATTAATGAAATTTATTTAAAATAACATTAATAAAGAAAGAATCAAGACTATAGAAAGAAAAGTCTAGTCAACCTTTGGTTTGACGGGCTTAACAAAAGAAGGCCGCACAGGAAGGCCATAAACCTTTATTTGTGAATGTTTGAGTCCTGCTTTTGATGCCCTTCTTGCCACCTCTGTTGTTGGGCAGTAGCATCGTGTTACAAGTTTATGAAACCTGAACATAAAAGGTTACAGGATATTTATTAGCCTACACCTATGTAGAAAGTAAACTAAACTTTCAAGAAGCCTTGCCTTTACCAACTCCTTTGTCCAATACACATATTGGACACATCAGAATTGCAAATGGTGTCAGTTATCTTTCACTCCTTCTACTTCCCTTCAATCAGGCAGTCACTAAAAATGGAACTTGAATGACCCCAGTTTTATTTTATTTTCTTTTTTTGAAATGTTGATATGTTCCAGCTCTTCAGTCAAAATAAACAACTCCTTTGTCCAGTGCATGTCTGGACATATGTTAGCATTTGTGACTCAGTTACCAACTTCAGTTTAACTGCATCATTATCACTTGCACTCCCTTTAATTTGGGCCAGAA
The DNA here is from genome assembly GCA_028538565.1 of Umbellularia californica. Lineage (NCBI taxonomy): Eukaryota > Viridiplantae > Streptophyta > Magnoliopsida > Laurales > Lauraceae > Umbellularia > Umbellularia californica. The sequence continues at coordinate 63,279,409 of JAPQWN010000008.1, forward strand.
CATATCATTTCAATCAGGCAAAACATTTAAACAGGAACTAGTTACTTCATTTCAATCGTTGCGTCTTTCATATCAATTTGACTATATGCATAATATTTATAATTGCAATATACTTCTATGCTTACCCATTCGTCTTAGACGCATGCACACCCATATATAGATGTGTCCTATATATTTTTTTTCCCTGCAAAGTAATTAATATATATAATTGCAATATACTTCTATGCTTACCCATACATCTTACACACACATGCACACAGGGGCGGCACTAGAGAGGGGCTGGCAGGGGCCATGGCCCCCTCTAGTTTTTAAAATCTCCTTTGTTTAGATTATTTGGCACTTTCATTTTGAGCCCCCCCCCCCCCCCCCCCACACACACACCCCACCGCCCCCCCCCCCCCAAAAAAAATCACTTGTGAAATCTAAGTGTGTGGAATCATTGGTTCCAAAAGTAGTGTTACACAATCTTAATTGATTTGTGAGAGAAAAAAAAATAAACCGAAGAAAAAGAAAGGGAAAAAACGGATAGGAAAGGGAGGAGTTAAAGGAGAAAGAATCTGCTAAATATTATCAAGTGATTTCTTACATAAATAGGAATTCATTGTCCATGCTATTTATTCAAAAAAAAATCATAAATGGGAATCTAATGATTTCTACTGTGTTAGATTAGCCAAGAGTTGCTCACACACCGTCTCCGAGTAGCAGATCTGAGATACCCTCATCTTGGGTTTTGCAAAAACTTAAAAGTTAGAGGCCAAGTGGTAACATGTTTGTTGAAGAGAAACACAACCATCTTACAATTTTCTTACTTTAGTTAATTACACTTTGTAAATATAACCGTGCATAGTACAATATTAATCTTTTCAGTTATTGAAGCTCACATATAACATCTAAATCACTCGAAATTATCTTCTCCTTGAGTTTTTTATTACATAAATTCCTAAGCCAAATGGAGTTATATCCACTGCGAATTAAAATAGTCAGTTACTTTCTTATGTTTTAGTTATAGTTATACAATTATACCTATGTCAGAATAATTTTGATTGGAACAAAGCCTTTTTAGATGATAAAAAGACTAGTGGGACCATGTTTTTGAACAATTTAAAATTTAAATATGAGTCTCTTTCATTGATATTTGTCAAATGAGCATACTAAGGTGTCTCAAAAAAATTCCAAATATTATTGTGAGAATTCAGTGCAAACTATGATTCGTCACAGCGGGACCCATGAAATTTGAGGGAAGGGTCTTGCATTTGAAGACAGTCTAGATGGTTGAAAATTTTTTGGTACTTTGGCCCCTCCAACAAAAAATTCCTGGTTCCGCCTCTGCAAGCACACCCATATATAGATGTGTCCTATATGTTTTTTTTCCCTGTAAAGTAATTATGATTTATGACCAATATCTCTGTCTATACATCTGTTAAAATGAATTCAAATATATACATTACATATATTTCTGATGTAATTTCATTACGCCTACCTATCTCAACCATATATCTCACACATCCACAGCCACACAGATGTGTTCTATATGTGCTTTTTTTTTTTTGCAGTAATTATGACCAATACCAGTGTCCATGAATCAGATTATATTGATTCAAATATATAGATTAAAATATAGTTGTGATGTACTTTCATAATGCTTACCTATACATTCTATGAACTCATGTGCGCACACACATAGACTTGTTCTATATGTCGTGTTTTGTGGAGTAACTGTGAGTATGCATGTCCATGTACAAGTAGATAAAAATGAATTTGATCCAACTAATACAATGAATAGAAGAATAGTACATCTGAGGGAAATTAGAACCATGAATAGAGAGGCTTAAATTGTGAGCGATAAAGAAAACATGATAAACCAAAGCTCTGAAAGAAAACAATCCTACCAAGTAGGATGGCAAGTGCTTAGATCTGTGACGACTGTGGTAAATACAATCTTCTTTAAAAGACCTTTTGCTCTCAGGATACGAAGGGGAACATGCTGCATCAGAGGATGTACACTAATAATGATATCTGGTTGGTATTTCATAAGTCCTTTTGCAACCTCTCTGTACACGGAAAAGCAAATAATATGATGTAAATTCTGACAGTACGCTAATAATTGTTATTTTTTAACAAGACTGTCACAGAAACTAAATTATATTTACCAGAATTCACTTGGGGTGCATGTGCAAATCAGTTCATGTAATGGGTTGTTCTCTGTTCCGCCACTCATCTGGGATGGTGCAGATACTGAAGGAGCATCAAATGGGGTACATTTTTCTTCTGCCTTTCTAAGCCAAATCATTATCCACGTCAGTCGCTGATATTGATTTGGGACAGAAAAGTTGGAAAAACAGTATGCAGCCCAACTTAGAATATTTTTCCATGCTACCCCTTCCAAATGACAAAATGAAATGAGGAAAAAAAAAAAAAAAAACCATTTTGCCCAAATATGCAAAGTTGTTGCAGTTTGGGATACATCTATGGGCTGTATCCTTCAATAAAAGCAACAATTCTTTAACGTTCCAGTCAACTGAAGATAAACCTTGGCGAGAAAAGGCAGAAGGTTATAAAGAAGAGTTTCAAAGTACATAGTTGGCATAGATTGTGTACTTAAGTTGTAAAAGACGGGAATGAATTATCACAAAGTTTTCCAGTAGAAATGTTAATTCCTCATATACTATTGCAAATGGTTTTCCTTCAAAAACTTTATCCAACTCAAAAAGAAGATGAATCACAACTGGGAATTGGTTCTAATTAAGACTAACCAGTTTTGAACATTTCACATTGCTGTAACTTAATTATCAAAATTCAAACCAATTATGCATCCAAATACAGCTTAAAAGAAATGAGTCAAAAAAGACAACCAAGAAAGGGTCAAATGAATCAAAAAAGACAAACAAGCAAGGGTCAAAATCCAAAATAGCTCCCCACTTGTAGTAAGAAAACAAAGTTCTTTCTGAAGACTAAAATAAGACACTCAAGTAAGAAGAACCAAACTACTCACCGAGCAATAAACGTTGAAGTCGCCGCAAAGTGTGGTTGATGCACTACACGTGGAGCAGTTGCATAGTATGCCATTCTCCATAAAGACCCGTGTTTAACCAAGAAGCTATAACTCCTTGGTAATTGATTAAATGGCCACGGGGTGTGATCAGTCCACAAATCCGTAACAAATACCTGCATGCAAATAAACACTAATGATGATAAGGATTCAGAAATCTTTTTTTGTTTTTATCAGCACCGGTGAACCTTTAATTTAAATAAAGGTTCTTACAACAAATACCAAGCAATATGGAAGGGTATAAGAGCATTATACCCTACCACTAGTACACAATAAAAGAAAAATAAAATGAGAAATCCTGTCCACCCCTTGTTTTGCCAAGGCATCCACCATAGAGTTGGATGGTCTAAGTACATGATAAAAAAAAATCCAATTGAATTTGAGAAGTGAGCACATTTAATCTTGTTGAACACAAACTGTAACCTCCACCATGATGGTCACAAAATAACAATATCCAAAAAAATAAACACCCCACTTCGTAAGGGTGAGTTTTGGACAAGAGCCCATCACACAGTTCGCAGGTGCTCATTGTTGTAGAAGATAGTGTGGGCTTTGGCCCACGTGGGCCCACTTAGGCCCAGCCCACTGTATATATATAAATATCCAACGTATGGGATCCTTGATTTGGTTACTGATTTCTTGTTACTATTTTCCCTGTAATATTTCCATACATAGATTAGGAGATTCTTTCATTCCTTGATTTTCTCTAAGATTGTAAATCCTAACATACTTAGTGCCTTGATTAAGGTATCTATTCATTATAAAATAGGATGGTCGATGATCAATTGATCATTGAGTCTTCTCCCATACTGTGTGTCTTCTTCCTCTCATCTCATCTCATCTCATCACAGACTCTCCCAGAGTCTTACAATTGTCACCACCACAAGAGTTGCCGTCTCAAGTTAAGTTACCAATGAAATACAATAAAATGAAAAACACTAAGCATGAGTTCTGATGCACCCAAATTGCAAGTGCTTTGTATATTCTGGCACTAAATTTTCATGATTGAGACCAGAATTAATGGACAATTTTATTTTTCTTCATTTCTCATGCCAAATTGCTGGAATCCACAATAGTGATCTGAGGCAGAATAGAAATATCCTACCTAATTTGGTTCCATAATTTACTTCAAAGTGCTGCTTTCTTCTTCAAAGTTTTAATCAAAGGGTTTTCCGTTGTCTTAGCACCTGTTCTAGCGAAAGGATATCTCAATTCCTTTCCAAAATTTAGGCTAGCTTTTCATTTCTTTATGTTGGCCTGGCATGTGGGCTCATACCCTTTGCTCTTTTGCATATGTTCCCTGTATCATTTGGCCCTGCAGGTAGCCATATGCTTTGGCATAGCTGGTTGCCTAACCGAGGTGGTGAGAAGCAAGTGTGCTTCACATCTATGGTAATGCGGGCTCACCCCTTTTTGATTGATTAATTTACTTTCTTACTTTCAGAAAAGAATAAAAAAAGTATAACCAGCAACAGCTCTGCCATAATATTAAAAATAGATGTCATTTGGGGTACACCCAAAAGCAAACTAGATTGCATTTCATGGAAGAAAAACAAAATTCAACCTCTACTGCAATGGAAACCATTAATGAACAGGTTAGAACTAATTTCTATCTTAACAAACAGTAAAAATTTGTTCATCTACTAACAGCCTCAGCTCTTCTAAACACCCCAAAAGACCAATAGAGCCAAAACACGATATGACAAAATTGCTTTTACGATTGTACCATTCAGTGTAGTTTTCTGATTAAAACTTAATTGCACAGTAAAGCATCAAATTCACCTGATAATCATCACCAAATTCTTGATTAAAAGCCGCCTTGATAGCTTCCGCAGAAGCTCTATGCCCACCACCAGTATCACTCATCAAGATCAGAACTTTCTTCGAATTCTCCGCCTTGGCTCCATTCAATTGCACCCCATCATCCTCCAAACCAACAGACCAATCTTCCCTCAACCCATTCTCCCCAGACTCAAACCCAACCGATGCAAACCCGAACGGAATCCGCTCGCAGTGCATTCGGACAAACCGGTTGAACTCATTCCAAGCCCTTTGAACCCTATAAGCACTTGTACTCAGCCTAAGAGAAGCAACAACCTTAGGCTTCTTCTCATGAACCAAAGCCCCAAACCCATCGAAAAACAGGGAGTTGGAGAGAATCGAAGAAGACCCATTTGAGCTAAGGTTCCAAAGGCATCTGGAATCGAGGGAAAAGCAACGAAGCCTGGATAGAAGATCGAAAGAATTAGTGGGTTCTTGGGCTACTGCTGAAGTTTGCATTGTGTTTGGAGAAATCAGTCCATGGGGGGTCGTTTTCAATGAAAAAAAAAAGATGGGTTATTCTAAGGGGAACATCAGAAAGGAGAATGGAAGAAAAAAACAAGGCACGGATAAAATTGAAGTCCAAAGATGGATAAATGGAAATCAAAGACACCCAGATGAAGATAAGAGGACGAAGTGTGAGTTTAAATAGAAGAAGATGGAGAGAGGCTGTTTGAGAGTACGACTAGCAGAGAGAGAGAGAGAGAGAGAGAGAGAGAGAGAGAGAGGAAATCCGGAGAGTAGAATGGCAGCCACAGAAAAGGAGATGGCTAAGAAGGAGATTCTGCACTCTGTGCCAAAATTCGCCTGTGAGTGCTATACATGGAAAAGCAATGCCAAAAAAGACCCCACTCATTAGAGGATTTTAAAACAAAAGGCAAAAAGAAGTAGCAATAAAGCCCACAAACTAGGGTTCAACAATCAACATACAATCCATCCTTCATGGAACTACTGATTAGGTCTCCATTTTTCAGATAAGAAGTCATCCCTTTATTTTTCAAAAAAATAAAAAAATAAAAAAGCAACATCCTTTTATATCATTAATACACCGTTATATTTTACTCTCTCTTGATTCGATGCTTTATATCACTTTTATTTTAATAGTAAATAGTCAAATTGCCCTGAGGGTATCATAAGGTCTTTGACCTAATACTCCGAGTAGGGGCTGCTAAATTCACATAAATGCGTATAGGGAAATTTGGAATAGTTTTGAATGCTAGATGTGGGGAGTAAGCCCACACGGGCCACACCTTATACCACTCCACTGATTCCCAAGTTGGTGAATATTTAATTAAAGATATACTTTTAATGTTTTCTTAGAAAAAAAAGTCACAACATGGATCCGCACGCTAGAGTTTTTGGTCTTTTCAAATACGAGGGTGTTATGAGATGGATATTTGTGATGTGGATTCTTAATTTCTTATTGTCGATGGATTTTAAAACCCATCGGGTATTTCACATTTGGATGAACATATGTAAATTTTTAAAAGGGCTTTATGTAAAAAGAAAGATTATAAAAAGTTTGAAATTTATTAAGAACAAAAATATTACCTCACAGTAAGGGTACTCGTGCGCTTGGTTTGGCCAGGCTAAGGCATATCTAAGCATGGTCCGACTTTAGAAACATAGGCCAATCCTCGAACTCACCCATTTAGTCAATCAATCCTGATCAGGCGTTCTGTCCTTTGTGCAAGCCAGCTTTTTGCATCACTTACTCTAGCAAACTGGTTACTAAATTACATGCTTGACTCATTCAAGTTGATTCAGGTCAGACTTTCTATCACTTAATCCAAGCCCTATCCAAATATTAAATAAACTGAGATTTAATATCAATGCCATCACGAACCCTAAATCCTAAAATGTCTAATGCAGGCCGATGCAAGCTTGGTCCGAGCTGGATCGACCCATGACCACCCCTACCTCACACACCATGTTAATGTCAAATAGCCATCGTCCAAGTTTAAAGCTTAGAGGTATTTTTGATGAAAATTGTAAATGTTTAGAATTTCTAATGCTAGTGTCAGATCATGTCTTTAGAGAATTTAAAACACTTTGTTTATATGCTAGAATTAAGAGAATCAACGTTAAGAGAAGTTACTTTGGCCTTTGGAAGTCTCAAGACTCCAACTTCTTGAATGCTTGATTGTACTCGAGTAATTTGGAAGTGGCACCGGAGGAACAACATCTGTAGAATTCATAATCTTTCCTAGAAAGTATTTCTCAAAATTTATTTTCTGGAAAGAATTTTATTTTGGTAATTTTTGAAAGCAATGTCAATTATTGTCATTGTGCATTTGAATTTCCTTGCTCAATTAAGATTATAAAGACTTTGACTTTGAATTCTCACATTTGACCTTTGGAATTTTCCAAATCTAGATGGATGTTAGGCTATACTAGAATATTTAAGAAATTTGTTGGACAACATTTGGAGAATTTCTATATCACCCAATATGAATTCTTAAAAATAAGAGCTGCTTAGATTAAGGTCTACAATAAAGCACTAACTTCTAATTTCTAATTTAGAATTAGTATGTTTGATAAAATTATAAAAAATAATTTTACTTCTTGAGATAATTGGGCCCACTTGTTAAAAATTACAATGTGAAACACTCCACTTGCATCATTTTGAAAATTTTATAAGATTATTTTCACACAAAACACATGAATTATGCATCATATCCACCTCTATCCATTTTACCTAAAAAAGGTTTCTAAAAGGAAAAAGCAGCCCCTCTTGGTTTTTTTAATTCTATAGGCAAAAGCTCTAATTTTTAGATAATTTCTAAAATTAAAAAATTATTAGATATTTACTAAACACTCTAAATTTAAATGAGTTTTAAAACACAAAATAAGAGCTTATTTTTAAAGTTGCCAAACAGGCCCTAAAATTGGTATAGTGGATAACTTCTAGGTCAGGTTCAACAGCCTCACTCCGAATTATAATATATTAAATAGAAGCGTTTGGGTACTAATTTTGACCGGTAGTTGTAATTTTGACTTTTCAATTATCCCATTAACATATCATGTCATGTCCCCACTTCAGTAACTTCCCACTTATGCAACTCCTTTCTTATCTCTCATCTCGTACAACTACTCACTTCTCATGCAGCCACCTAAATCTTCTTTCTAATTTTTCATTCTCCTTCTTCCTTTCTGCAACACCTCCCTTTCTACTCTTACTCCCTTTGTGTCCTACTTCTACTCTTTTTTTCACTCTACTCACGATCTTTTCTTTTCTTTCTAAAAATTTACTGTTGCATATAATGTAGATTTTCATATAATATGTTTTCTAGATTTCTTAAAGTTAGTAATTCTTTAAAAGTATGCATAATATGTTGCCAAATAGCACCATGAAAAAAGTTGGTAAGGGTTGAACGTGAAATGGAAAAATAGAAAACAATCACCTCTCTTCCATGCGGCCTCCCACCAACATTTGTATTCCCACTCACACTCTTTGGACGGTGGCAGATACACATTGGCATGTATCGCGTGGAACAAAAACATGGTGTCAAGGTCTCACCTTCTAGTAATCTGGACGGTGGATGGTGTTGGTCTTTTACAAGTAATAGTCCATGCATTATATACATTAGAAATTGCTCGGTGGGGCCCACCTGATCGTCCATCCGATTGGGCGACACGCATACCTCCGCCCCTGTTCCTCTGAATTTCACACGTCCCCTGAGTTTGTACCCATCCAAATGAAGTGGACCGTTGGATCGATTGTGCATCCATTTGGATGGACTTATGGCCCCATGTGATAGATTTAGGATGATTGGATAGAGCCGAGTTTTTGTAGAGAAGAGGGGCCCACCTATATCTTCACACCCCTTTGGTCCATGCACACATAAAAACACAAACTAGGGATTTTTTTTAATAAAAAGTCTTATTTAATATGCTTAATTTAGGAAAAGTATTTTTGAAAAATAATGCTTACAAAATAAACTTCAAGACACAAACACCCTCATGCATAAAATTACATTAAGTGCAACTTTTCAGGGTTGTGATGCACAATTAGTTCACAATAAAGGAATACAGTTCTTTTTTTTTTTTTGAAAAAATTTCAAAATAGTATAACACACTTAGCTTATTTTCAAAAAAGTACATGACATTTGAAAATTTTAAAAGAATATAAAAGCTTTTTATATTACTTTCAAGTAACTCCTCAACATAAGAAAAGTGGAAACATGTATATATGAGCTAAGTTTTACAAAAGACAGTTATGTCTTGTATGTGCAATCACCTCTTTTTCTTCTTTTTTTTCCCCTACCCAATCCAATAGAGGTGATTGGATAGAACTTGAACCATGTATCTTTTGACTGATTTAGATCTAGGTGGGGCCCAAAGGCCAAAGTGCATGCTGTATATGTTGGAGCTCACTTCAAATCTTGATAATGTTAATTAAGTGATTAATCTTATGTAATCACTCAGAACAATAACAACAACAACAACATTAGTAGTAGTAATAATATAACATAAATTGGGCTTGAGACAGGTCCTATACATTGCACCTGAGTTGGCCCAGGTTTGGGTCTAGATACAGAAATATAGATTTGAGTCTGGGCCTAGGTGCAGGTCCAGCCCAAACTGAAAGAACAAAGCCAAAGCAAAGAAAGTCAACTGGAGCCTGATTTCAACCTAACACCCAACTTCACCCCACCTAGATTCAACATGACCGGTATAACCAGAAATAAGAAAAAAAAGAATGAACACATGCAGAACCTAAAGATGCCTGATCCAATTCTTAATTTAAGGCCTAAACCTGATCCACACCCAAAGATGCCTAACTTAAGTTTAGGTCTTGGAGAGGCCAGGGTAGTTGGCCTAATTAAGTCTCCACAGAGTCTTGACTGAGACTAAAAAGTCAAGACATGGTTTGAATACATATAGAATTAACAATAATTTCATTTTTTTTTTTCCTTCCAATTTTGGGTGAGACAACTGGGTGGGTCATTACAAGATTTTTAATGAGTCAAGTGATGTCACTTAGACTGGTAAAAATTCAAGAAGACAGTTCATCACCCAAGTCATCAGTTCTCTCTACTGAGCCAAGTTACAGTAGACAAGTTATACTGAGTTTTGGAACCATGCAAAAGCAGGTGCAATAGAATGTTGGAAATGTGGGTGGGCATAATAAATCCTCAAATCTAGTGAAGACCCACAAAATCCATAGTGGTCAACAGTGGGTAACTTTTTCATGAACTTTCCTTTCTAAAACAAATCCAGAGGAACTTGATAGTGGTGACACCCTCACCACTACAAAAAATATATATAAATATCATAAGACAGAGAGAGACAGGAGCATCCACAGACCACACACTAAACACATGAACCATTCACTAAGGAAACTGTTTTCATATAAAAATATCTATCCCAGTGAAACGTGCTCAAGCTTCTTTTGTAAAACTTATTTTTCATAAATTGAAAAAAATAAAAATAAATGCTTTCACTATGAAAGAAAATCAGAAAATGATTAAAAAAAAAACTCAATAAATCTTCAAATACAATTTTCTTTTGCACATAAAATGCTTGGCACAATGGTATCTAAGAGTGGGAAAGTCAAGGTCTCGTCTACATTACCAACTTACATCCCTCGCCTTCGTCTCATATCACTGGACATCTTTAATAATCCTTTGGCGGAGCTCATTTGACTATGAATTCCTATGTATTAACTCTTATATATTCTACTGCAAAAAGGCCCATAACAAATATAAATATTACAAATGGATAAAAACAAAGCACAGTACCAACCTACCATCCTCATTAGCAGGTGTTCAAACAACCAATGCTGGCATACAGAAACACCACACCACCTTTTACACATAGGATCCTGCTCAATACCATCAAGGATCCATTCACCACATAGTCATCACAAATCCAGTGAGCTTGGCCTCGAATGGGACTAGCCTTATTCGTTTGATAATCAGATCGATGAAAATTCTGTATGCAATCAATTCATCAAATCAGCAAACAATGACCATTGTGATACTCAAAGAAACCCACCAACAGAATCTGCCTCTGTTGTAACCCATGTGATTTGTGTAAGATAGACGTGCAAGGTCCCAACCTCATTAGTTATACTAGAAGAATTAATTCGAGCACATTCACTGAATCTTCGCTCTCTATATTCAAAGCAGCAGCAGTACAATCTCCACTAGCATCTCTCTTGGCGTGCGTACTATAAATTGAATGCCTGCATATTTTCCGTTTCCAAAAAATGTGAGCAGAATGAAGCTTTTAGAATCGAAAGGAACAAAAGTTTTAGCTAGGACATTGCACGTAGGTGACACCCAATGGTCCTATTATATAACAAAAGGTTTGGTAAATCATTCATCCATAAAAAATTGCATCTCCCATACTGGAAGATCTCAGCTATCTTTTATATGGCCTTCGCCTGAGCAACTGCTGTATTCAATGCTTAGTCATATACTTTAAAGCCACTATTCAGCAGCTTGTCTTGCAAAGGGAGATCTTTTAAGACATCTTCTATGCATAGCAGGGCCCATCAAACCACTACTATGGACCTTTAGAACTGGAACATGGGTCCCTCTTGCAGAAGTTGGGGCAACAAACTAGTACCAATCCTTTCCGCGCAATGCAGGGTGGTAGATTTCCACTTTGCAACCTCTCATCTTCCACATATCCACACTAGATGGCAGATTAAAACATGCAGGCCCTCCATTACTCGTGATTCTCAAGTTCCAAATCTATATCGGGCACATATCCAAAACGCTTCATCATCACTGTAATTTCATCTAATAGTGCGAAGATCTCATCAGACCATGGATGTGATCTATCCTCCACTATAAATTTATGAACCACACCTCCTGTTTCAATAAAACTACATCCTGCTGCCTTCTTGATCTGATTCCCTTTCATCCGCATCCGCACCCTTGCCACCTTGTCCCACTGCCCAGATGATGCATAAATATTTGAAAGAATCACATAGTTCCCTGGATTCCATGGCTCAAGCTCAAAGAGGAATTCTGCTGCTATTTCTGCCAATTCTACATTGCCATAGAAACTGCAAGCACCGAGTAGAGCACCCCATACTACGGAATCTGGTTTCACGGGCATGCTTCTTATGAGATGGTAAGCTTCCTTTAGCAGTCCAGCGCGTCCCAAAAGATCAACCATGCAACCATAGTGCTCCAATTTTGGACTAAGAGAGAACTCTTTCTCCATCAGATGGAAATATCGCCAACCAGTATCTACAAGGCCTCCATAAGTGCAAGTCAAGAGGACACCTACCAACGTAATATCATCAGGTGCAGTTCCTCCTGACTGGTGTTCACAAAATAATTCAAATGCTTTGTAAGTGAATGAACACAGAAAAGAAATTGCACATGTAAATAGAAACATGAACAAGTATAAACTGTTAAAATATAAAAAAGAAAAAAAAAAAAAAAAGAAAAAGAAAAACCCTTCCCAAAGGGGGTTTGGCTGTTTGTAACAGACTTTGGGTAGAAAACAAATGCCTCAGATATATGAAAATTTCCAATTTATTGAAAATGTCAAAGAAAACAACATTCCAGAATTTGCTGTGATTAAATATTAACAAAGTGCCATTAAACCCGACAAAGGAATAACTAAAGAAACTCACCAGCATGTTATGAAAGAGCTCTAGACCCTCCTTCCACCTCCCATGAACTGCCAATCCCATAATCATTGAATTCCAAGAACACAAATTCCTTACCCCAACAATCTCTTCAAACACCTGTATTGCACGATCAATCCTCCCACACTTTGCATACATCTCCACTAATGAATTTCCCACAAACACATTCCTTAAGAACCCGTGTTCCCTCACATACCGATTGATCCTCTCTCCCAGCTCCAATGCCCCAAGATTCCCGCAAGCCGGAAGAACGCTAGCCACTGTCACTTCATTAGGCCTCACATTCTCCTGCTCAACCATCCTCACAAACATCTCCACTGCGTCTTGGAACCTCCCATTCTGAGAGTACCCAGAAATCATCGCAGTCCAAGTAACCACATTTCTCGCTGGCATCCTATCAAACAGATCCCTTGCCTCTGCCAGCTTCCCACACCTTGCATAACCGGCAATAATTGAATTCCAAGCAGGTATGTCTCTTTCAGGCATTTCATCAAACAGCTGCCGTGCAGACAGAAGAAGACCAGATTTTGCATACATGTCAAGTAGAGACGTGAAGACATGCGCGTCAAATCGAAAGCCCAGTTTGAGGAAGTGGGCGTGGAATCTGAGGCCATCTTTGGAGGAGGAAAGGGCAGCACAGGCGGTGAAAAGGAAGGTAAAGGAATAGTGGTTGAGGGGGCATGCGGAGAGGCGCATTTGGGAGTAGAGCGAGAAGCATTGGAGGGGAAGGCCATGGGACACGTAGGCATGTAGGAGCTTGTTGTACAGAAATGTGCTTGGATTTGGGAGGAGGTCAAAGAGGGCACGGGCATATGGGATGTTTGCTATTTCAAGGAGCTTTAGTATTAGGAATTTCGATTGGTCGATACCATTGCGGAGCATGTGGGCATGAATTTGCTTCACTTGATTCATGACAATATCAACATCTTGTTACCGCAGGTACTTTCTTGCATTAGTATTCCAATAGAAGTAGCCGATGAGGTGCTTTGTTGCCAAAATAATGAGGGTTTCCTTTGGCTTCCTTGAAATATAAGTAAATGTACCTACTAAAGGAACATTTTAAATCAAAAGTACACGAGAAAACTAAAACAAATGTTTCTACTGTTTCTTTCACTAGAGCAAAGAAGTAGTTCAAGGAAAGCACTAGACAAGAGACAGAGCAGATGAAATATGTTTTTTTTCTTTTTTTTTTTTTTGAATGGTAGATGAAAAATGTACTTGACTAAAATAGAGCATCCAAATTCCAAACATGTTTATAAATAGTAGTCTTTGCAAAATGTATTATGGGCAGCTGGCTTGCACAACAGTCTACAAACCTGCCATTTGTCCAATCTTACAATCTATACTGGAGAGGAAGGAAAAGTTCTCTCAAACAAGTTGAACAATGGAGGGGATCCAGAAAGTACTTCTTTTTGTTATATTTTATGGAGTGGGAGGGTGGGTGCACTTGTCCCATCTTTCAATCTATTGGAGAGAAGGAAAATTTCTCTCTAACAAGTTGACAAAGGAGAGGATCTAAAAATTACTTTTCTTTCGCAAGAGGGGGGAGGGGATGATTCATTAGACATTGCTACCCATCTGATCCAGGTTTTGGAAAGGACAATTAAAATAAAAAACTGCCTCTTAATATACCGATTTTCCTTTTCATCAATTTACATTAAATGGCTGCTAATGTCCAATGGAACTGACTTTTGGCGCCTAAATCTTATATATAAAGAATCTTAAAGATATTTTAAAATAAAATAAAATGGTCAAGGTCGGTTGAGGATTGTAGTAGCATTACCTATTAAAAACCAAAATGCTGAAATCATTTGCATGTAAAGCAATTCTATTTCTAACTTAGAAACAATTTTAAATGAAAGTGAAAATACCATTTTGCAGGCAGGGCAACTTTGCATGTACAATCATTTTATTCCATCTCACAACCTATTTGGACTTGACCGAAAAATATTGTTCTTTATCTCTGTACCTCAGAGTGAGGCCTACTTGCTGAACACTTTGGACCAAGCACTGAATGCATAAAGCTATGTCCAGGTGTGGATCTCTAAGGTAAAAAATGCACTTCATGAAGAAAAGGTAACGAGGTCAATTTCCAAGGTGTCACATGGATTCTTTTACTAAATTACCTTGAGAAGCATCAAATGCTTAGATTGTCCAATATTATGGCCAACGCTTTAGCCAAACAGGATGCAGACAGAACTTCTCCTAGGGAGGGTGCGATTATGTAAGTTTCTTATGAGGGGGTATAGTTCTCTTGTACCTTTCTGTTTTCAAATATCTTTTTGTAATTTTCTTTTATTTTGTTTTCCTCTTTGTACTATCTTCTTCTCTTAATGAAAGTTTCTGTTACTGAGTCAAAAGAAAAATAGAAAGGCATCAAGTGCTTTCATCTACTCCTTGTTCAGAAAATTTGTGAAAAAAATTTCAAAAAAATTTAAAAAAAATAGTGGCTTTGTGAAAATCATTCTTCCTAATAGTTTATTCTCATAATGGGGATCAAACACAATGTAATGAAAAAAAAATTCAGAGAGAGAGAGAGATGGTAATCTGTTCCATACCATTTAGCTATATTTTGAGGTTAATCATTTGGGTTCCTTATAACCAAAGAAATACATATATGAAAGCATCTACCAAGTCACTTGGGGAACAACTTTATTATTCTAGAGGCCATCCCACATCTACTCTTCCACTGTATATGAACTCAAGTTAATGCAGATGAACCTCTTTGTTGTGTCACCTATTTTCCAAGGTCAGAAACAGGATTTTAGTCCTTCAAGTACACAATTACATTTGACTTTCAACAAAATACAAATACTGGATATGCTATATGATTCAAGAGTTGATCAATTAAATAGTAATGATTGGAACTCAGCTCACATTGCCATTTTAATCATCATCAACACCATTTACCACCATGTTTGGGTTTGAATGGAAAAACCATTTTAAATGTGCTTTGTAAATCAACAGCCACTATGTTGAGCTCAAGTCAGAGATTCCAATATTGAGATCTTGAGAGAAAGAAAATGAATGAAAAGAAAGCAAGATAGAGATTGGTGCTTGCTAAGAATATGGAGAAAACTAAAGATTAAGAGTTTTGGGTTTTGTGATTAGAGAAAGATGCCAAAAAACCATTATATCCATTCTGCTCCAGTTCTTTTATATTTCTGTAATCATCATATCATATCTGTTCTAAATACCCATTTCAATACCTCAGCAGAGAAAGAACTGTGAAAGAGAGAAAGAGAGAGAGAGAACTACCTCAGTAGAGAAGAGAGAGGAGAGCGAAGCAAAGGGAAAGGAGTCGTCGCCGGTGAGGGGGAAGAGTGCCGGACTCACTGGGGTAGTGGAACAGGAAGGCATCTTCCACTTTTGAAACCTAAAACCAGGGTTGGGTTTACAGTTTAGAACGGGACCAGCCCTAACCCGCTTTCATTAGGGAGAATGTGGGATTGGGGGGAGGGGGTGGGTATAACATGGGACCTGGTATTATGAATTTGTGGGCCTGGTAAAGAATGATATAGGTTTTTTTTTTTTTTTTGGGGGGGGGTGTGGGGGAGGTGTTTTATCATGGGACCTGGTATTATGAATTTGTGGGCCCTGTCAAGAATGATGTAGAGTTTTTCAAGAGAGATTTTCGAAAATCGAAGTAATATATCGGGTCTCGGAACTAAGGTGGGGCTGGACCCGGACCCGGACCCATTTAGAACATGGGTAAGAAGAGGACCCAGACCCGTTTACTTAACGGGGCATAAATAAGGATCCAAACCAGATTCTTAACGAGTCAGAACCTTTGGAGAATCAGAAACCCATTTACATCCTTACTCCCTATCATTATTTTTACAATTGGGCCGGGTTAAGCTTCAAGCTCTCCACCACTGAATCCTAGCTTGGCCCATCTATTAAATGGGCCCAATAACTAATCTGAGCCCCAGGCCAACTTGATTTATAATCACCAATAGGGTTGTAAACGGGACAATTTCGGATCGGAACCATACTGAACCCAGACCAGGACCCGTTTCTAAATAATGGTTCCCGCTCCGGATAGGATTTTGACTCGGAACTGTTTTATTGGTTCTAGACCCGGATCTGATAGAAAAAATCGGATCCAATTCCGGAACCGGTTCCACCTAGAGGACTAAAATCTAATTCCAAAATCGATTCTAATTTCTCTTTATTCTTCATTTTTCTTAAAATATGTGCATTAGGTCTACTACATCTAGTATTATACATAAAAATGTAAAAAAAAAAAAAAAAAAGCTGCTTTTGTTTAAAAGGCTCTTATGCAGGTTTCCGTGTCCACGAGTGAGAACCTATATGGACCCGGAATCGGACCCGTTTATCAATCGAAAGCTAAATTGGGTTCTGGACCCGGACTCGTTTTTGAATTGGAACCTAAAATAGAACCTAGTTTTTTACGGGTGGGAACTTCCATGAAATTGAAAAATCGGATACCCATTTTGCAACCCTAGATGTAGAGGAGTTACCCAACTACAAGGGAGGATTTTCTCCTTTAACTTATTTCAGTTAAAGTTCTCTATCATTATGAGAGTTAAAATAGGAAAGAGGGCTCCATATATCACCCATTTCAGTTACAAAACTCTTTATCCATCATTAAGACAATCAAAATAAGGAAGATGGTCAAAATTGAATAAAAAAATCAGCTTCAAGATCGAATGGGAAAACGGTCTCTCTCTTATATTATAAAAGCCCAGATGATAATGATTTTTTACATTAAAATTTAATCACGAGTGGATAAAAACCCGGATCCGGTTTTCACCTAGAGGATTAAAATCTAGTTCCAAAATCGATTCTAATTTCTCTTTATTCTTCATTTTTCTTAAAATAAGTATATCATTCAACTTATAATAATGCATTAAGTCTACTAAATCCAGTATTACACATGAAAATGTAAAAAAAAAAAGCTAATTTTGAGGTACAATTTACAATATTAAAGGGTCATATGCCGGGTTCATGGGTCCTATATGGACCCAGAACCGGACTCAGTTATCAATTAGAACATGAATTGGGTTTCGGACCCGATTTTGCGTGTCGGAATCTGAATTGTGTTCTGGATCTAGTTTTTTGCTTGTCAGAACTTCCGTATAATCGGATATTCGTTTGCAATGCTAGATGTGGAGGAGTTACCCAACTAAGAGGGACGGTTATGGATATCTCCTTAACCTATTTCAATTAGAGTTCTCTATCACTAAGAGAGTTAAAATACAAAAGAGGGCTCCATGTATCACCCTTTTCGGAACTTCCGTGTAATCGGATACCCGTTTACAACGCTAGATGTGGAAGAGTTACCCAACTACGAGAGACGGTTATGGATTTCCTCCTTAACCTATTTCAATTAGAGTTCTCTATCACTAAGAGAGTTAAAATAGAAAAGAGGGCTCCATGTATCACCCTTTTCAGTTACAAAACTCTTTATCAGTCTTTAAGACAGTCGAAATAAGAAAGATGGTCAAAATCAAATAAAAAATCAGTTCCAAGATCAAATTGGAAACTGACCTCTCTCATATATTATAAAAAATTAAAAACCCAGATGATATTGATTTTTTACTGTTGGAATTAATCATGAGTGGATACCACCCTATTTGTTCACTTCTCGCTCGTTATCTACTTCATATTTGGTAAACTTACTTTACCAATGAAGTAAAGTGAAGGGTTAATTCAAGAGGCAATAAAATGAGAGGGGGTCAAATCAAAAGATTAGTAAATCTCAAAAATCACCTCGTCCATTCAACAAAAAAAAAATGTAGAAAGATGCATTCTCATGCCACTGGATGACAAAGAAAAACTTGAGGTTTTCATGGATTAGGCCAGGCTAGGCCGAGGAATGTCCAAAACGGCCCGACTTCTAAACTAGAAGCCTAAGCCTGGCCCAAGCTTCAGTCGGGCCTGAAGTTGCTAACCCGAGCCTAGCCCGCATGGAGATGATGAACCCCGAGCCCGACCCATGATAGACTTATAGAACATGGAAATGAGTTTCTTATCGGCTCATAGGCCAACTCAACTGGTCTAATCATATCACCATCCGTGAGAGGTCACGGGTTTGAGGCCCCCCTCACTACTTCCTCTTCTATAATTATATGTATATTTGGGCTGGGCGGGTACTCCGGCTCTCAACCACTGAGTCCAAATACAAGAAAATTGAGCACGGCCCATCTATTATAGCCTAAACCCCATGCCCAACCCAAAGGGGCCCGGCCCGATCCATGAGCACCCTTATGAAAAAAAAAAAAAAAAAAACTCTTTTGTTTAAAAGAAAGTTTCAAAAAACTGATCTCTCACACCTGTTGATTTGACCAAACCTTCACTTTTGTTGTGTCTTATATTAACCATTAACATCACTTCACAAGTAAAGTAAATTTACCAAACAAGCTATATATTGTGTATTTGTTGTGATTTAATATTAGTGCATTTAAACATTAATTATACATGCCCATCCATTATATAATGATCGTTTCGACCTAAGCCCCGACCCATTACCAGATCAAGAAAAAAAAAAAAGAAAAAGAAAGGAGGAAAAAAGCCGGATTGTAGTATTAGTGTCATTTAATGCAAGTTTTCCTCCTCATAGAGAGGACGAAAAGTTTCAAATGCTACTTTACCGCCACTAATAACAGCGGTAAATCTGCAAATCGCAACGTTTCCTCCGCTTAGAGAGGAGGAAAAGTGGCAATAGCAGCACAGCTGCATGAATGCCCATACAAACCTTTCCAGTATGTATAATATGTCTTTTGAGTTAATGTCCAGTATCTTCTTTTCAACCTTATTCTCACACAAGTCCGTTCAATGTCTATGGGCCCCATTTCTAATCAAATGTATTTCATCCAAGTGGGGATCATCAATGAAGAACCTATAGTGTTTGTCAGTTAAGGCCCACACCAGATGGGAAAGCAACAAAGATTAGCACGTTAATCAAAGATTTGAATCATTTGTCGGGAAATATTAAGGCCAAGGGACCCATCTTTTAATTGAGTTTTGGGCTATCTTTAAATTTTAAATCTACCTCTCTATCATTTAGGATTTATTTCATTCTCATTCCCACAAGAATATTGTTTTGGTTGTTGGAAAACTGAATCCTTGGGCTGTGATTAGTGGGTCTGCGTTCCGGTGATTTGAGCCGTTGAAGAGATGATGTCTTGATAATTGTAGAGAGATGAAAGAATCCTAACCATCTCGAGAAGATGTTTATAATAATGTCATATAAGTGTTTAGCAGCTGAGTAAATGGCCCACATGTAATTCCTTGAATCATCAAGGATGACTTATTTTGAACATGTAATAACTATTAATAATGATAGATAATATATTTGTTTTTTTAGATTTTTCTTTTTTAAGAATATTTAAAAAAAAATTAAATCTGATGTGTTTAGATTCATAGTTTTTCTTCTTAAACATCATTATAAATATTTTATTAGTTTCTTTTGGGATTCAAGTACGAACAATGAAATAAATTTACTTACGTGAGTTTCACGGTTGCATTTGCATCTTTGCCTAGAAAATTAAAAATTAATTTTTACTGTTGTATTAATAGTTCGATAAACTATAGAGATAAATATACATATGATTATGTTAATCCCATTTTTATGAAAAAGTCAAGTCAATCGAGGGGTCGGATTAATTTTGATTCTCGATATCATATACATTTTAAGGCATTTTTTTTTCGTAGGGCTTAGATTTCGGTAATTGGGTTCTACCGTAATGTTTAACTTTTTTTCTCAATATATGCTCAAGTGTCTATGGAAAGCGCAATGTTGCTCAAATTAAGACAAGTTAAAATATATAAGAATACCCAACTGGGTATTGGCCCGGTTAGGGCACTGGGTTTTCTCCCCAAAGGTCCTGGCATTGACTCCCCCTGGCGTTAACTGTCCCTTGTCCGTTTGGGTGCGGGCGTGGGGCCTAGGGATCAGTCCCATCAAAGGTGGGGATGCCCTGAAATATATTTAAAAAAAAACCCGTATAAGAATGAAAAGGATGTTTTTGATGCTTTACATGTAACTCCATTAAATGGTATTTGCTATTCAATTTTATGACTAGAAAAATCTAGCCCCACCCAAACAAAATTCCTATGTCCGCCACTGTGTCAAAGGAAGAGACGTGATTGACGACTACACGAGAATGGAGAAGTAAAGGGCTTAAAAGTGTTCAATCGCCATGAAAAAGGTATGAAAATACATCTCAGAATGTAATAGTTGCAATGTGCCAAAACCCAAGAGAGAAAGCCGATGAGAAACAAAAGGTCAAACCCAGATATTAGAATTTGCAGTCAAAATTATAGATTTTGACATGGTCAAGGATGCTAGAATAAAATAATTACCTCATTGATTTACGATCCTCACATGATTATCTTCAATCAATAGAAAATTAAACGGCAATTAAGGAGAAAATAGGGATTCACTTACTTTTTATCGTGAAATCCATCATAGAGATCTTCGATTCAATGGGAGGTACTCAATCAAGGGAGAAGAGAGAGAAAATTGCACAAAAAGAGATTTTATTTGAAGAATAAAACTACCATAAACAAGACTATAGTAGGGCGTCCAACCATACCCCATATGTATAGTTTTTTTTTTTTTTCCTTTGACAACTTCAACTCAAATCTCATCCACTCATCTAATCTTATTAATATTAAAGAACCCTAAGCATGATTAAAAGAAAGAAAGAATGGGAATATCTTAAAATAATAATGCAATAAGAAAAACGTTTGCTTGGGCTCAGGGTGCTGATGGATTGGGCCGGGCTTGGATTTTATTTTTGGGATCATTTAATATATGGGGCAAGCTTGGATTCATTAGTAGAGAATTCGAGGCATGCCCGCTCGATTGCAATTCAAATTGGGTCCATTATTAATAGGAGATTTTACCAAAAAAATAATTTTAAGTGGCCATTGTACCGAACATGGAACTTTAGCCGATAGTGCACCAAACAAGAGAATCCGTACAAAAAAAAAAAAAAAAAAAAAAAAAAAAAAAAAAAAAAAAAAACTTTTTTCACCATTTTTTTTTGGTCGCATTTGACCTTCATTTTCTGTGTTGAGGGCCAACTACGACCTTCACTATAACAAGTGAGGGTCGCATTCGACCATGAGAAGGCATAACCTCTTCGTCTTCTTCCTTTTTCCTCGAGTGTTTGAATTCTCAATTAAAGAAAGAAATGACTGGAAGATCTAACCTAGTTAATTGCCAATTGATCCAAAAATGTTGTTGGTAGGTTGGTCAATTTAAGAAAGGTTCGGTCCTTAATAAATGTTGTTGATTGGCTGTGCATCATGTGAATTGTTGGTTCCATGTTCTCTTCCTCATCTTTGTTTTTCTTGTTGGTAGCATCATTTATTTTAGGCCATTGGTATCTTCTTATATGGCATGATCTTTCCAGCCCAAAGCACAAATGAGCGTGGATCTTAGCTTTTGAATTGCTCATCCAATCCATTATTCCATTTTAGCAAAGTCTGTTTCACGTGATGTTGCATAAAACCATAGCTTACTAGAAATTTGGGTTTGAAATTGCAAGAGGTTTTTTCGGAAGGTTCCTCTATGAGAAATTTATTAAAAAAGTAACTTTAAATGCCAAATCTTCCAGTCCTCTCTTCCTTTAATAAAAAACTCGAACACTCAAGGAAGGGAAGAAGATGAAGAGGTTATACCTGCTTCGAGTAGACTGCACAGAAAATGAAGGTCGAATACGACCACACAAAAAATGGTGAAAAAAGTTACTTTTTCCTATATGGATTCCATGTTTGGTGCACTACTGGCTAAAGTTTCTTGTTTGGTGCAATGGCCTCTTAAAGTTATTTCTTTTAGTAAAATCATCTTATTAATAATATATAAAAAGGCCATTAATTTGATAGTACAATAGGAAAACACTTGATTAATTCTAATGACGGTCAAAGTTAATGTGAAGATATATAAAAAAAAAAAAAAAAGTTCAACTATGTCCAAGTTTTCTTGGTTAAGTGTTAATAACCAAGTTTTATGTTTTTAGCAAATGCCTTTTTCTTCATCTTCACAATAAAGTAAAATGAGTGGGAACCACCACACACACCCTTTACCACAACCATGTTTGATTTGCAAAAATGAGTTCGAAAGTAATTCTGTTTCTACTAGAAACGTACTGCATTGTTCACCACGCGAGAAAGATTTTTACCTTTAAAAAGAGAGGTATCATTTTTTATTTTTATTCTAACAGAGGGTTCTCAATCCTTTGGAACGTAATCCCTTCATGCCTAGAGGGGAGCTCGGTAAAACTCAGGTGGTAGCACTAGTGTACTCAACCTTTAGTTCCTGAAGAGGAGGGATCCAGAGATCGATACGAGGACCTCTAGTTCTTAAAGAGAGAGGAACCGTGGTCCTGACCACTCTGCCAACCTCTTGGGGTTAAGAGGTATCATTTGGTTAGCAAAGACAATACAAAAAAGTGGCCACTTTACCACAATCTCACATTTTTTTTTTACCTCAGACAAAGCAAATGCCAATCAATAACACTTTGCTGGAAACTTTCTTTCCATTATTTCATCTCGACCTTTTGTTTGCGGTAACATTTACTTTACCATTACTATAACAATAATGTAAACAACATATCCAGACTTGTTTGTTTACTTGTGGTAACATAAAAAAGTTATGGTAAAGTAAATCCAATAATTAAAACTATTACATTTTTCATATTTGGTTGATGAAAAACTTGCCAACAAATAAAAATAAAACATGCCGTCAAAGACTTGCTAGAACGTAGAAATTTCTCTTAAAAAAAAAGTTCATCCTTATCGCCACAGCCCAGTCCGCCCTTTCTTTAACGTTAGGAACAAGAACCAGCAAACAAATGTGTTAAGAAGTTTTTCTTCAACAGAGAGAGAGAGAGAGAGAGAGAGAGAGAGAGAGAGATTTTCTTTCGATTCCAACAACATCTGAACAAGCAAATGTCGATCTGCTTTTGTAGCAGAGCTTTGATTTTGCCAGAATCATCAAACACGATCTTCTTCTTCCCATCCATACGAAGACTCAATCCAATCACATGCAGAGGAGGAGGAAGAAGAAGAGGCTTTTCTAGGGTTTCTATTGCTATTAGGGCTTCGATGGTGGATTCCTACGAGAGCTCCTCCGATTTCGCCAAGAGGATGGAGCAGGCCTGGCTGATTCATCAGGTAACCATCGATCGATTTCTAGATTTTTAGAGTTCAAATGAATGAATGAATTTTTGAAAGATTGTGATGTTTCTCTGGTTGTGGATTTATGTTTGGGAATATGAAAACTTATGCTGATGATGATCTGTTCATGTCGTGAGAGAGATTGGAATTTAGTTGCTAATGAGTGCTGATGGGCAAAGAAATAGGAGGTGATGGACCATGAATTCTTCCCAAATCTTGATTTGAAGGAAGGTGTTGAGTTTGTGGTGATTTTGCTTAATGTAGGTGACACGTTGATGTCAATTTTGAATTTTTGATTGCTAGGGAGTGGTGATATAAGAATAAGTGGTGTTGAACGGGAATTCTTTTCAGTTTTTTATGATTTGGAGATTGGAGAGAGAGAGATTTGGCGCTTCTGAATTTGTGGTTGGTACTTGCTTGATTGTTTGGCTCTTCTTATTTGATAATAAGATTCTTCGATCGAGCCAGATTGATGGGACAATGCCAAGATGAATATGGCGATGGGTCGAGGAGAACAACATAATTACTTGCTTTTGCATTGAGTCTGCAAGGTTGCGATATACAATGCAAGCAATTGGAAAACAATCATTAGTTAGCTCAAATCATAAATAGACTGGAAGGAATGGTTGTGGCGTTTCAAACAAGATATGATTCAAATTATATACTACATACAATTCTTTTCCTCTATGTCTTGTTCATCACACATGTTGGTCCTAAGCCCAGATAGAGTAGTTTATACAACAGTCAACCATAAGATGCTTGCCATACTTCATAATGGATTCCCACTTTTTACGTCTATATCATTTAATCTTAAGATCTTTCTTCTTTTATGAGTTTTAGTGCGTGTATAAGAATGCTAAAGCATATCCAGAAAATGATTTCTTTTTTTTTTTTTTGAATAGTATATCCCAAAAATGATGCTTTTGCTACTATCATAGTTGTATTTCTAGCGAGCAAGGGTTAGCTAGGGTTTCCAATAGAAATGCACAAAATAGGGGTCGGTAGCACGGAAAATCAAGAAACGAGACTCACACTTTGAAAATCGGAATTGGCTAGAGAAGAGATGATTGGCCTCTTGGGACGATGGGGTGTTTAAATAGGGAAAAGGTTAGAGTAAGTTGATATCATGAAGAGAGAATGATAAACATAGTGTGTTTCGAGTTCAAGATACTAAATGGAAGAGGGAGAAGGTTAAGGACCTCAATGATGAGTTTAAGCTATTTTATGCTGGGAAATACAATTCTGGAAATGGAGTTGGCATTATAGTTGAAGGATATTTAAGGGATAAGATCATAAGAATGAAGACAAAGAATGGTAGGATTTTGTAAAGGGTATTCTAGAAATGGATATAGTATATTTATTGGATTGTTGTAGTTTCCTTGTTTCCTTACGTTCTCTCTCCTGGTTCAGTAGTGTATTTCTGTTGTTTCTAGTCCTTTTTAGTTTAATGAAAGTATTTTTAATTTAGAAAAATGGGTCAGTTTGACATCTTATAAAGAGGCAAACCTTTTGGCAGCATGGGTATTTTTTCGGCAATGTGACTCCACTCTAGGTATGAGTTCTGCCCTCTTGTCCGAGCATTGGTTTCCTTCATTTTGTATAATTTTGTACATGATCTTAGTAGTCAGTGCTACTAGATATTATTCAGTAGAGCTTGGTTGTACTGTATATATATTACACATTATTGCTATTAATAAAATCGTTACCATTAAAAAGAAGAAGAAAAGGGTCGGTTTGACATTGACTTATTTAGGTCTTTCATTATGTTTTGGCAAGTCTTGGAAGGCCTTACTGGAGGTGAATGATTTTGGGGACAGAGCTACTTAGAATGATAAATGTCGATAATTTGGTGGAAGGATACATATGTTTTCTACATAGATAATGCGAAGGGTACTAACAGCCACACCGTTATGACATTGAGCACCTTCCAATTGTGCTATAAACTCTTCTCAAATAATTTGATTGTGAACACAACCTCAAGGTTGCAATGGTGAGCAACTTTGAATGAGCGAAATAATGTTATTGAAGTTTTCTTTAGCTCATTTGCTAAATTTATTATTATTATTATTTACCTATTTTCAATGCTCAATGAATTTCACAGAGACACTGAACATGTTCAATGGGACTTCCTTTGGAGCTATATTGAGTTAAAGAACGAATGTCACGAATTCTAATAAGATAATCGCACCACTTTAACTCCATGAGAATTCATCATCATCATCATTGCCCTATCAAAACAATCTCAGGTTGGCTTACAAAAACTCTACTAGGTAACTCGCCACTTTCTCTATATATATATAACTAGTGAGATTCCCTGAGAAATAGGTTGCCCAGTGCAACTGTTTGAAGGACTGTTCCTCTAGTTATATATCAGTGGTGTTGGCATTTGTTTGTTCAATCTTCTAAGCAATTAACGAAATGGGCACTTCTAACAGCCCAGTTTTTCTGTCATCAACAATGGTTCACATATTGTGCTTCTAATGTTAGGATTGATTGCTCAATGATTGAATTCTTCTAGATAGCCAGGTGTGCAAATTGTGCCCTTTTAAACTACTTGTGTGTGTGTATTCTCTCCAGTACTTTTTTCCAATGAAAATCATTTTCCTTGAGTAGCTGGACAAAAAACATTCTTCTCACCAAGCATTAAATAGAGGAACCAAATCTTCCTCAGCTATCCATTTGCTTCATGATAGTCTTCCTCATGTATGCCTCTCTATCTCTCTCATCTCTCTTTCTCTGCCTCTCTCTCTCTCTCTCTACATGGGATGTCTCACTCTCTGCAGGGGATGCTAGATTTTCCTTTTTTTTTTGGTGCTAAAATGCTGACTCCACCAAGCGTCTTTTTGTGATGGAGGAGGAACAATTGGGCAGCCATGCTGGAAATTTGGATTGGGTATTTGTGGTCTTGGGCTTGGGCTTGAACTTGAATATTGAGGCCTAAGTTGATGTTGGGTTGGCCTTGGGTGTTGGTTATCCAAATTGGGGCCAGCACATGAAGTTTGCATGTTCCTAGTGCACGATTTGATAGCTATTTTGGAAATTAAAATGCTATAGCTGTTATCAGATGATTTTACAGATGAAATGGTAGGTTTTTGAAAATCTAGAAGATATCTCTTTCTAGAGTATTATAAGTGGCTCTTTTCAGAGAATATGAGATCGACATTTACCGGCCTTACTAGGCACACCACCTAGTGGTGCCCACCCAATCACCGATTGGAATGGGCCATCCAAACCCCCCATGGATTTACACTGATCCAAATCGACTGTCATTATGTATATAGATATAACCCTTCAAAACAAGAAAGGCCCAAGTCCATGGACCCTTAGTAGTTTGGATCTTTGTATAGCTGTGTATAATAGTTGACTTTGTCTAATCTTCTAGATAAGTTGGGATGTTCTTTTGATTGTCATTAGCCCTAGTTAAAGGCTTGATTGTAATCCTTAACAGTTTAATTAGGGCCTGTTTTGTATCTCACAGCATTATATACACATTGCAATCGATCCATGAGGGGTGCTATCAATTATTCCAAAATTCCTCCTTTGTTTCTTCTTCTCTGTTTATCTGAAGAGTAATATGGTGTCAGATCCCCTCTGATATCATTTGGTGGTTCTCAGTCCAGAGAAAATCATTCACTGCTTATGTACCCTTGATCATCTTTGATCATTTGCCATCTAGGGTGTTGGTCTTTAGGAGACCTTTAAGGGCTTGTATCTTCATTCAAGAAGAGATCTTGAAATCCTCAACATAGTTGATTGTCTGTTTCGACTACTTTGTGGGTCTTCTCTATGGATCTGATTCCACCAAGCACCATTTTGTGGAGGAGGAGGAAGAATTGGGAGGCAACTTGGCATGCCTGAAAACTTTGAAGATTGTGAGGTTTTTTAAACTTTCTTCCACTGTTACATGTTGATGGAAAGGTATAGAGCCAGATGAGTGGATTGGAAATATGGAAGGGTTGCTAGATGATCTCAATAAGTAGTCTGATATGCAATTTGGGTCATACTGGGCTATGTCAACATCTGCTGCCCATAGTTGTGAAATTTGTCTCCTCTCGGCTGAGATTTCCGAAAAAATTCAATCCAGCCTTCATATTAAGATGAAACAACGCACTCTAAAATTTCATTTCTTTTCTTGGACAATTTTGGACGAAATTGGCCATTTCGGTCTATTTCGTCTGAAATTGGACAGAATGTTAATTTCAGCCAATCTCATGGGTTTAAAAAAAAAAAAAACACCTTTGAAAGGGAAAAGGTTCCAAGAAATTGACAGAAAGGCAGCAAAAGCCCTAAATCCCTAAAGCCCTCATCTTTGCATGAAAGAACGGAAGAAGGCGGCGTACCTTTCACCGATGACCACAGTGACCCAACACTTCAGCCGTCAGCGAGACCACCTCCTCCTCCTCCACTCTTTGTTTGGTCCCCATGGCGGGGCCACCTAATAAACATCTAAAGTCTAAACCATCAAAATGATTGTCCCACTTCTCTACATACCCATTTACATATATGTGAGCAGTAGCCCCTATCTAACTCCTTTTCTAATAGAAAATAGAGCTTTAGCTAAATCTCACTCTAATTCAAAAAAAAAAAAAAAAAAAAACCTAGCCAATTTATGTTATGTTTTAAATTTAAATATTTGTTTTGTATTTATTCCGAAATGTAATTCCAAAATTTTTTGTTGAAATTCTGAATTGGACAAAATATTTTTGTCATCATTGTCCATTGATTTGTACGAACAATAGAACTGCTAGTTGTAATGACAGTGTTTGTGTAGTATTTGGATGCGATCATTTCATGCATATTAGAGTTGTCCTCTCTGTAGATTTTAATGATACAAGAGTAAATAAAAAAACTGTAGCTTGTTTTATTTTTAATTTAAAAAAAAAATAACCTGGAGCTTTTGTTACTCTTTATGCTAATCAGGGTTGCTTTCTGATCCACATGATGCAGCAACCCAGGCCAATCGCTTGCACGTCTTGCCACTCAAATGGGTTTGTTGAATGCAAATGGTGTGGTGGTACAGGCTTCTTTATCCTTGGCGATAACATGCTCTGCCAAGTGCCTTCAAGAAACAGTAGTTGCGTAATATGTGCTGGAAAGGTAATGTATGTGTTGAATTATATCAGGTTCTACTAATGATATGTACGAGGACTGCATGAAGGACCGTCGTGGCTCTTGAATGAAAATCTTCCAGATTGGAGGACTGCAGCCACCTGCTTATTGTCCTTTCTTCGTATTGGTTATGGACCATTTTCAATTCTCTTTCTTAGTATTTGCTTGCAGTCGACTCATCATTGGGCTTAGGGTTTCCCACTGGAATTTCTTTGGTGCATGGCCCATATCTCTGGAGGTGCATCATGTGAATGTTTTCAGATCTGGCCAATGAAACCATGGACCACAACTGTATCCATGAGAACCTAAGAAACTGTAGAAAATGTTGAGCCTAGCATTGTGTATTCCTGAGGACACATTTCCATTTCCTATTTCAATGATTCAATTATGACACAACTTTGTTCTTTCTTGAAGGGGTCTACTTGCTGCTCTGATTGCAAAGGGACAGGCTTTCGTGCTAAGTGGTTGGGAAAACCTCTCCCCACCGAGTAAGAAAGGCAGGTTTGGAGATGATTTCAGTGTCTGTTTACTGCACTTGGGAACAAACAATTGTATGTATGAGTTATTTATTTTTATGTCACTGAAGAATCTCATGGTCTAATTAAGGGGTATGGCTTCTGAACTGTGCAAAGTTTGAACAAAGATGCACATGCCTGGTCCTTGTACTGATAACAACCACAATTTCAATTCATATGTATTCTATCAAAAGCAATTACACAATCTAGTTTCTCCTTTTGGGATGGGCTGTTGAGAATCATTGTTTAAGTCATTTGTTTAGTGTTCTGCTGATTGCCCAAGTAGTTCTCTGCCCTTGGATACATCTTATATACCTTAAGATGACGCGAGGGTTCATTTCTATAGCATGATGAAAAACAGTTCCCACCATGAACAAGAATTAAAAGGTTTTGTCTGATCTGTACATGATTTGCTAGAGTTTGCAATTTGTGCCCCGCCATTTAGGGGTTCATTTTAATCTGATGTCCAAAACCATGATGGATCTCACCCTTTGAACAATGAACTCTGAATAAACATATGAATGAAAATACAAAATCATCTTCATCACCACCACCACCATCTGAGTCTCATCCTATAAATATGGGGTTTTACAAACAAATGCGGACCCCTTTTATTCAGCCCGTTGGACCCCTTACTCTGACCTCCAAATTGGCAACGCCCAAATTTGACACTCATCCAACTGTTGCTCAATGTTGGATTGAATTTCTTAAAGAATGATGACTTCAAAAACCAATAAACTTGAGGGCCATGGTTGAAGGGTTAGAATGATATGCTGGAGTAGAACTTTGCATAAATATTGATCTCATTGAGATATTTTGATCCCCACCTTTACCATGAACTGGTGTGGCCTCAACTGGGTCTCATAAGGGGGTTAGCATTAGGTCTGCATAAAGAGGGTCTGCAAGAGATGATGGAGATATAGATAGATCCTATCCAGCTATGTGTCTGTGCATGTGTGAGCGTTATTTGAAGAGGCAGAAGGAGCTTTGGCTCCTAATTTCATTTTGGACTCATAAGAAGTTTGTGATGCTCCTCCATGGAGTCCACTTATGAAAAATCCAAACTGATCAAAATGAATTACCTCATCTTATATGGGCTGTTGGCAAATCTCACTTAAATAGGAGTATCGACCATAATCAAATTATGAACAAATTATGAAAATTTCAAATTTCTATAGTAACAAGTTTGACTGTAGCCCAATTTGTATTAGAGTGAAATTTGGCAAGAGCCTATAAAAGATGAAGTGGGAATTTGCTCTCCAAGGATTTTAGTTACTGGAGTGATGGCTGGATATTCATTTTTTTTAATCTTTTCTTAATTCATTTTTCATTAAAAGGACCGATATAAAAAAATTCCATTAAAAGGGAAATTAGTTGAAATAATTTTTGGATATTCACCTTTTATCATTTAGTTTTAACCACTTAAAGAGACACAAAAGGTCTATTTGTTTGCAAAAAAATACATAGGCAATGAATATATAGGTTAATGATAAAATAAGCTCCACCAGAGGATTCATAAAGAGGCAAGGGATTAAGGAACAAAACTAGAGATGGAGATGGAGCTTCACTTTCCTACATAATGAATCACTTGGGTAATGACTTAATATTCATTTTTTATTTTCCCTCTACCCAATTTCCGTTAGAGGGAAAGTCATTTGAAGTGACATTTTGGATATTCACCTTTGGATCTACATTTTTTAACCACCTGTAGAAGTGTGAAATATTCACTTGTGCATGTTCCCATCTGTTGGTCAAGGAGGCATGGGGCTTGTCAAACAAGCGGGACACCACTGAATTTAAAGGCACACCAACCATGACAAACATCCCCATCCATATGGGTAGGTCTGTCAAAGGGTCGGGCTGGGCCAGCGCCAGGCCCAGGGTTATCCTTACCCTACCCTCAATATATGCAGGGGCGAAACCCGGTAGGCCAAAGCCCTCGGAGGGCTTGCATTACCTAGGCCCTTACCCTCCCTGGTTAGAGTAGGGTTCATGACCTCAAAATGAGAAAACCATTATTCAATTCTTTTCTATACTGCTATTAAGTATGTGTGTCGACTGAGCATTCTCTTGTCATATCTCTTACAAAGGGACCACTAAAATCTTTTTTTTAGTCTATTTGGTTGGAGAACAGTAGTCTTCTAAAAATCTTTTTTATTAGATAAAGTCATACGTACTTGGGTGACTTAGGTTCCAAACGTACATTTTTATTTTTTTGTTAAAGAAGGAAAATGGTTAAAAATATATATATTTTATACCTTTCAAAGGGATTTTCAGCTACCAAATCATTGCAGGAGAGTCTTTATCTTTGAGAATTTTAAACCATTTGCATTCACCTATATTTTATGAGTTGACATGATTTTCAATTTAACATTGATATGACTATTAAGTATTGTCAGATTTCAATCACAAAAATAAATGCACTTAAAACTACCTTACGGATTTTTGGATCACCCCATATCTTTGAAGTTCTATACACATGCAAACTACCTTTACGAATTGGTTAGCATCCCAAGTTACTACACAGAGTAAGTGTATTCCTATTAACAGGATTACACCCCCTTTTGCAATAGCAAGAATACATATAAAAATAGTATAAAATGCAATAAAACTAAATGAAAGGAGTTGAAAGCAACCACGCAACGCTTTTGCATTAAGTCTAATATATAACTTGTACATGCCTAAAAATTACGGACTTGGTTTAGATGATGATAAGGGTTAACAGAGAAGCTGTTTTAGCTGAACGGGAACGTCTCTGATGATCCGAAATCTGAAAGGGAAGAGAAAACAAAGGTCAGGGCCCGAGGCTGCTGTCAGCCAAAGGCACTCCGACGCCTGAGTTAGTGCAGTCACTGAACTAGGGTGAAGTGAGGAAGAAGATGTAAGCAAGAACGAGAAGATGTACTGTTATTGCATACCTCTTATGGGACTACCATGCAGGTATATGTAGGAGAGAGTAGAAGGTTCCATAGTGGAGGTAGGTGAGGATACTTGTCCCATCAGCCCACTCCTAGGACCCTTGGTAGGTGAGGATACTTGTCCCATCGGACGTCCCCTCAAATCCCTTACATAAATGTGGACGTGATAGGGAAGGTCCCTTATCAGCATCTGGCGGTCACCCTCTGTCGGGGGGGGGGGGGGGGGGGTTCTTTGTAGTCGTCCTATCTCATAATGGAGATTTAGAAGGACAAGGCCCATCTCGGTCAAGTAGACCGAGATGGAAATTACCGAGATCAGGGGCGCTCGAGGTCGGGAATTGGTACCGAGGCTCTCGGGCCAGAGCCCGTAATGAAGACGTCGGTATACTGACCGAATCCAACTCCAACTTGGTACCAGCTGGTACTTGTGCCGAACTGGGTTAATCGAGGCGGGTGTAACCCCTAATTGGTATCAGTGTCAAGGTAGAAGATTACCTCGGTATTACACATCCACTCCACACAATTGCCCCCCGGCTGTCGAACTCATCAGCTCGGGCTGTATTGAGGTCGGGAGCTGAGACGTGGAAGCTCATATGAGTACCGAGCTAGTACACTTTTCTGTAATCAGCTGCCAGTGTTGCGGTTTTCATCATGACTTCATTTAAGAGTTCCATCCATCCGTCGCCAGCCTGTCTGCCAGGAAGCGCCAAAATCGTTGCGCCTGCCCGAGACTATTAATTACTCTGACGGCTTTTACTGCGGAAACCGCCATGATCTTGACACGTGGCGTCATCTGGCTCTCAGTAAGGAATAACGAAGCGACGTGCGCGCCGTTCGAGGCGGTGTGATAAGGGAGTGCCTTCGGTTTCCGAGGAGTCGTCCTGCTGCCTTATAAAAGCAACATTCCTCTTCTTCCTCCATCACTTTGCCATTCTGATTCTGGGGGAGACTCTGTTCGTGTGATTTTTCAGACCGTCTCTGTATCTTCCCTTCCTTTCTGTCCTTCCGCGTCTAGTTTTCTGTAAGTCTTCTTTTTCCTTATCTTTCCCTTTGAGCACCTTTCTTCCAGTTTCTTCCCTAAGTTAGGGCTTTTCTTTCGTCACCCATCTTACAGTCCTCAAAACATGGGAAAAGGGGTTTACCGTTGTCTAGCTGATACCCCCGGGGCCATATTTAGGTTTAGGGAGATCTACAGCATCCCGGACGACGTCCGGATCAGGCTGGACGATCCAGATGATCTCTGGGACGGTTATGTCTACCGAGATGGGGCGATGCCCTTCCCATTGGTCTCGGTAATCGAAGGGGGAGTGAGGTTTCCCGTCCATCCATTGCTCAGGCGATGTCTGGCGACGTGGCATCTTGCCCCCTGTCAGTTGAATAAGCTTCTAGGCATCGACCTCGGTGTCCATGACATCGAGGAAGCATATGACATTAGCAAGTCCACCGGGGAGGTTGACGACTGTTATTACCTCCGGAGTAAACCGAAGATGGTCTCCTTCGTTACTGCTCTGGAGGACTCAATGCGCCATGCCGGGACCGACAGGTTGTTTGTTACCGGTAACTGGGAGTTCGGTGCGCAAGAAACCGAGGTAGAGAGGAGGTACCGGGTACCTCGTCACTTTGGGCACCTCCCAAGTAAAACACAGAGCTCAAATAGCTTGACTTTTCATCCTTTTATCTTCCTGCTGAACTGACATATGTTGATCTGTTTTGTGCAGGCCTTAGTGAGAGGAGACAGGCAGCGATTCGTGACGGTTGGAAGAAGAACGGAGGTTGGTTTGACAAAGTCCAACGCTACCAGGGGCATAAGGGCAGGGCTGCCTGGTGTCTCATAGGGTACCTGCCGAGGTACAAACATTACACCAAAAGGCGAGGGGAGGAGAACATTGAGGTCGGGCCTAGTTACGCACCGGAGGCTGTTGGGCAGGAGCGACCGATCTCACCTGTTACCGACCCGGAGGAGACATCCGAGGAGAACCAGCCCGGTGCCGAGATGGAGAGGGGTCAAGATCTTCCAACCACCAACCTCCGGGAGAAGCTCCTGGGCAAGCGGGCCTCTTCGTCTTCGAGGTCTACTGATTCTTCTTCCAGGGATGCCCATAAGGCTCCCCCATCCGCCTCCTCTCGAGATGACTCGACTACGGCGAGGGAGGAGAGGCAGACGAAGAAGGCGAGGGGTGAAGAGCCGCGCCAAGAGAAGCCTCGGAAGGAGAGGGCTACTCGGTCAAATCCGACTCCGACGGAGGAGAGGAGGGAGTCGTGTCAGCGACAGGAGGTGGAGGAGGAGCCGAGGGTAGAGGAGCAGCCTCTGGTTCGCCGAGAAAGGCAGGAGGAGAGGGAGCCGGTGATGCCCAGAGGAGAGGGCTCATCTCGGCAGAATGTTGTCCAGCCCTTGGTGCCTCGTGCCCCCGTGGTGGAGCCTTGGCGGCCACCTTTTCTTTTGGCGCCAGGGACGCCGCTGACCTCGGCACACCATTTGCAAGGTTGCCCGGCAGTGGCGGCCGTGCTGGCTGAGGCATGTGCGCTCCCTGCAGATGTCGAACGCCTCAGGAGAATGGAGGAGGGTGCGCTTCATCAAGCCAACCTTACATCGGCCCTGCTGGTAAGCAATGCTTGGTTTATATAGATTTGGGGTCATGCTGTGTAATGCTAACCTTTGTTCCTGTTGTCCAGGTTGTGCAGAGATCTGTAGTGGCTTTGGAGAAATCCCGCCAGAGCCGTGCTGCGATCCATTCCCTGCAGGCAGAAAAACAGAAGCTCGCAGCAGCTCTGGAAGGGAGCTCGGAGGAGCTGAGGAGGTCTCAGGAAGAGTATGCCAAGTTGAACACAGAAAACGATGCTGCCATGGAAGAGATCACCAAGAAAAGCACCGAGAACTATGGGCTCTAGGCTGCTGCGTACAAGATGGAGAAGAGGGCCAAGGAGATGGAGGCCGAAATGGAGGCCCTGAGGAAGGGAAAAACCGAGATCGAAGCTCTGCTTAAAGCCGAGCAGGAAGACTCAGTCAAACTGAGGGCTGAGCTCGAGGCTTCCCGGTAAGCAGAGATCGAGGTCTCCTTCCGGAATGGTGTGGCGCAGGCGACCAAGGATTATGAAGAGCAACTCGTCCTGCTGGGGGAGGAGCTTTTTGAAATGGGATGTCTTGCGGTGTTGAAAGAAATGGGGGTTCCCGAGGATCAACCCATCCGTCAAGACCTGCCCAAGCTCCCTCGCGCCGAGCCCGAGTTGCCAGCTCCTTCGTTCTCCGAGGCCCCTCTTGGCCATCCTGCTGACGAGCCACAAGCTTCGGAGACTCTCCAAGTCCCGACTACCGAGACCACCACTGCCGATCTTTGGCCCGATGTCACGGAAGCCCCTCCCGCTCCGACTGGTGATGGCGAAGATGTGTCTATCATTGAGATAGATCAGCTGCCGTGATGTTTTTCTCTCTTCTTTTCTTGTGCCCGTTTGGGGAGATATATGTAATTCTTCTTGGTGAAAATGACACCTTTATTGTACAAAATTTTGAATGAATGGAACTCTTATTTTGCTCTTATCTTTGTACAGTGTGGTGAATGTCCTTTCCTTTCCACTTTTCCTGCTCTTTTTTTGCGTCTGGTTCCATAATCAAAATAAATAACAGGACACAAGAAAAAGTAAGACAAGTAAGCGAGCTCGGCCGAGTGCCGATCCTGTGACCGAGCTGTGAGCAAGTGCCGAGTTCCATAACTTGACCATACTTGCGGGTAGGAGATAGTTTTTAGAAAGTACACATATTCTATAAAAAGAATCAGTTTATTCACTTCCGAAACCTGATTACATCTCAAAAATAAAATTTCTTGAGGTGCATAGCAT
The DNA here is from genome assembly GCA_028538565.1 of Umbellularia californica. Classification (NCBI taxonomy): domain Eukaryota; kingdom Viridiplantae; phylum Streptophyta; class Magnoliopsida; order Laurales; family Lauraceae; genus Umbellularia; species Umbellularia californica. The sequence goes on from JAPQWN010000008.1 coordinate 63,315,424, forward strand.
TCCATGGACGTGGCAGTTCTCTACCTTCCATATCCTCTAGTCTGTATGCAGACTGTCCAGCTACCGAAGTCACTTTGAATGGTCCATGCCAGTTCAGCGCAAATTTTCCTTCGCTGGGATTTTTGTCTGCTGGAAGTGTCTTTTTTAAGACCAGTTCTCCAAGGGAGAACTTTCTTTCTTTGACCTTCAGATTGTAACCCCTGGCCAACTGTTGCTGATAAGAGGCGAGGCGAATGGCTGCTGATTCCCTCCGCTCTTCAGCCAAGTCGAGCTCTGTGGCGAGGTTCATATCGTTTCGGCCTTGATAGAATAGCTCCGACCTGAGGGTCGGTAGGCCGATCTCAAGTGGAATCACGGCTTCCATTCCGTAAGCTAGGGAGAAAGGCGTAGCCGAGGTCGAGCGTCTTGGGGTAGTCCTGTACGCCCAGAGGACACTTGGAAGTTCGTCGACCCATCTTCCTTTGGCTCGATCAAGTCTCTTCTTGAGTCCGTCAAGCACTATCTTGTTAGAGATTTTGGCTTGTCCGTTGCTCTGGGGGTATGCCGGGGTAGAAAAGTAATTTCTGATGCCAAATTCTTGACAGAAGTTTTGAAGAAGTTGGAGTCGAACTGGGTCCCGTTATCCGTGACCAAGGCTCGAGGCACTCCAAACCTTGTTACGATGTTCCTCCATACGAAGTTTTTGGTATCCTTCTCGGTAATGGAAGACAACGCTTCAGCTTCTATCCATTTGGTAAAATAGTCAGTAGCTACTATTAACCATCTTTTATTCCCTGGAGCTCGGTGGAGAGGTCCCACCAGGTCCAGTCCCCAGGGGCTGGAAAGAGGACTTAGGTCATGTGCTGGCTGATGGAGAGAGTGAGAGAACTTCTGGCACTTTTCACATTTCCTGGCATAGACCTCTGCGTCCTTCTGCATATAGGGCCACCAGTACCCCTGGCGGATAGCTCGGTAAGCCAGTGACCGACCTCCAATGTGGCTGCCGCAGATCCCTTCATGGATTTCATAAAGGAAGTCCTCGACTTTGCTTGGGTGAACGCACTGGAGGTAAGGGCCATTGTAGGACTTTTTGTAGAGCTTGTCATCCGGAGAGAGCCAAAATCGGGCTGCCTTTAGCCTGATTTTGTAGGCCTGGTTCCTGTCTTCGGGAAGCTGGTCATTTTTGAGATAGGAGATGAGCTCATCCATCCAGCTCGGGCCCAGATCAACACACATGATCTGCCGAGGTGGGTGGAGCTTTATACTTGGCCTGTCTAGTGCTTCGACTTCGACAATTCTTTTTCTTCCTGCCTCAATAGCAGAGGCCAGGTTTGCAAGGGCGTCGGCGTGAGAGTTGGAATCTCTGTCGATCTGCCTGACTTCAGCCTTTTGGAACTGGGATAGCAATTGCTTGGTGTAGGCTAGATAGGCTGCCATCCTGTCGTCACAGGCCTGGTAATCTCCATTGAGCTGGCTTGTGACCAGCTGTAAATCGCTGAAGATCACCAGTTGTTGTGCCCCCAGGATTTTTGCGCTGCCCAGCCCAGCAATTAGTGCTTCGTACTCAGCTTCATTGTTCGATGCTTTGAAGTCAAGAGTCAGGGCTTGCTCAATGACGAGGCCCTCTGGAGATTGAAGGACTATGCCAGCGCCAGCCCTTTTGGAGGTTGAGGACCCATCGACGAAGATTTTCCAAGATGAGTCGAGGAACTGTTTCCAGGACCGCTCCTGTTCGGTCTAGGCAGAAGTGGTTGCCTCCTTGCCCCCCAGTTCGGTATCGAGGTGGCTCGGTGCCGAAATAGGAGAGGTGAACTCCACAACGAAATCTGCCAGTACTTGGGCTTTAATAGTCGTCCTGGGCTGATAGTGAATATCATATTGCCCGAGTTCAACAGCCCATTTTGACACTCTACCTGAGAAGTCTGCTCTCCTGAAGAGAGACTTGAGTGGGTATTCTGTTACAACCACTATGGAGTATGTCAGGAAGTAGTGGGAGAGCTTGCGGGACGCACTGACGAGTGCAAATGCGAGCTTCTCTAGTGGCAGGTATCTCGTTTCGGCATCCAGCAGGATTTTGCTTGTGTAATAGATGGGCCTTTGCTGCCTGTCATCTTCTCTTACGAGTACAGAGCTTACTGCATGCTCCGAAACTGCTAGATACAGGTATAAGACATTGCCCTGTGCCGGGGTGGAAAGCAGGGGAGGTGAGGAGAGGTATACTTTGAGTTCCTGGAGGGCATTTTCGCACTCCGGGGTCCATTTGAACCCTGTGCTCTTCTTCAAGAGCTGGAAGAAGGGACGACACTTATCTGAGGCTCGGCTGATGAAGCGGTTCAGCGCTGCTGCCATCCCGGTAAGTCTTTGAACCTGTTTTGCCGAGGTCGGACTCTGTAGGGCCTTGATTGCGGAAATCTGATCGGGATTGGCCTCTATTCCTCGCCTAGTAACCAGGCTGCCCAGGAATTTGCCCGAGCCGACGCCAAATGCACACTTGGAGGCGTTCAGCTTGAGCTTGTATTGTTTGAGGACGGAGAAGGTTTGATGTAAGTCAGTCAAGTGGTCCTGTGACCTTTTAGACTTAACGACCATGTCATCGATATAGACCTCGACCGTCCTGCCGAGCTGGTCTTGAAACATCTTGGTTACCAGCCTCTGGTAAGTTGCACCGGTGTTCTTTAACCCGAAGGGCATTACTTTGTAACAGTATGTACCTCTGGGTGTTATGAACGCCGTTTTTTCTTGATCAGGTTCATGCATCGGAATTTGATGGTAACCTCGGTAGGCGTCGAGGAAACTCATCCTATCATGCCCGGCAGTGGCGTCGATCAGCTGGTCTATTTTTGGAAGGGGAAAACTGTCTTTGGGACAGGCTTTGTTGAGGTCGGTGAAATCTACGTAGACCCTCCAGCTCCCATTCTTCTTTTTTACCACAACCGTGTTGGCTAACCACACAGGGTAATGGACTTCTCTTATAGCTCCAGCTTCTAATAATTTTTTGACTTCCTCGGTCACAGCTTCTGCTTGTTGGGTGCCTGCCCTGAGTGTCTTTTGGACAACGGGTTTATGCTTGGGGTCTACATTGAGCTTGTGGCTCATGACCTCGGGGTCGATGCCAGGCATTTCATACGGGGTCCAAGCGAAGACCTCTCTATTTTTTAACAGGAAGTCAAGCATCTCGGCCCTTTCCTCGTCAGCAAGCTGGCTACCGAGCACGAAGAACTTTTCTGGATCGTTGTGATCGATCCTTACTTCGGTGAGGTCTTCAACGCTCTTCTGCTCGGGAGTTCGGCCAACAGCGTCGAGCTCGGCCTCAAGCTCGGTCATGTGGACTCGCTGTGGCTCTGCACCTCCGGGTACCACAGCTATGAGACAATCCTTGGCCATTTGTTGGTCACCGCGGACTATGATAACTTCAAAGCTCCCGTCTTCGTTCTGTAACGGGAACTTGAGCTTCTGGTGATGGGTGGAGGGGACAACCTCCATGTTATGAAGCCAGGTTCTTCCCATGATGGCATTGTATGGAGATTGAGCGTCTACCACCAGGAAGTCCGCTGTCATGGGGGCCCCTCCTACCTCGACCTTGAGGGAGATCTTCCCTTTGGGATACACTGCATTGGAGCTGAATCCCACCAAAGGGGTCCGAGCTTCCAGCAGGTCCTCCTCTTTCAGACCCATTCTTTTGAAGCAGTCAAAATAGAGGATTTTTTAGGAGCTCCCGGGGTCCACTAGGATCCTCTTGACATTGAAGTTCTGTAACCTCATAGTCAGAAGGAGAGGATCATTGTGGGGTAGTTGGACCACGTCCAAGTCTTTATCAGAGAACCAAACTTTTGGCCTCTCTACACGTGCTTTCTTTGCCGAGGGACCAAGCTCAGCAGCCATCACTTGTTTGCCGTGCTGGGCCCTCTTGGCCTCGGCGCGGTCCCGGTCACTGCCTCTAGGGGGTGGGGCCATGTGAATGACGTCGATGGTCCCTACAGGCTCATCGCTATCCCGGTCGTCCGGGTGGCGTTGCTGAGCATTGTTCACTCTGCTTTCTTCTTTGACATGGTCTCTGAGATGCCCGTCTTTCACGCGCCTCTCGAGGTGCGCCTTGAAGGCATGGCAATCCTCGGTTCTGTGTCCTCTATATTTATGGTAGACACAGAACTTGCTCTGATCTCGGGAGGCGGCGTCACTTTTCATAGGCTGGGGCCATTTGAAGAAGGGCTGGGCTTGGATCTTGCCGAGGAGCTTGTAGATAGGCTCCTTGAAGATAGTGTTGACGGCTCTGTAAGAAGCGCCACTTGATTTCGGCCTCACGCTGCCTCCCGAGGTGGGGACAGAACGTGCTGCCGAGCTGGATGGTTCTCTACTTCGATCCGCCTCTTTCTTAGCAAGCCTCCTTTCTTTTCTCGAAGGACGGCCCTCCGGACGGCCCTCTTGCCAAACATTATGGCTCTCCCGAGCTCGGATTTCATCCTCCTCTTGCTCAACATACTGGTTTACCCGGGCCATGAGTGCCTTCACCGAGACTGCGGGGCGACGCACCAATTTCTTCCGAAGCTCATTGCCTGGGAGCAAAGCTTGTTGGAAGGCCGTGACGGCTACTTCGTCGTTGGAATTTTCGATTACGCTGTAGATGGTCCAGAACCTTTTGGCGAATCGAGTGATATTCTCGGTAGGCCTCATCTTGATTGAGATCAGGTCTGCATCAGTTTTCGGGATGACCCGGTGTGCTTGAAACTTCTCGACGAAGGAGTTTCGGAGCTGTTGCCAGCTCGAAATTGATCCCTCGGAGAGTGCACAGAACCACCGAAGTGGGAGGTCACCCAGGCTGGAGGAGAAAACCTTGCAATCAAGGTTGCCGTCGTCGCTGAATACCGACATCTTCTGGGTGAAGTGTCGAAGATGAGCCTTGGGGTCTGACGTCCCGTCATAGAGATTGAAGCGCGGGACGTTAAATTTGTCAGGGAGAGGATGATCTCTGATTTCCCGAGTAAACGGAGATGTGCCGTGGATGTCACTATGCCTGGTAGCCAACCGACCTCGAGCGAGGCCGACGTGCTCCAGGTTCTGCTGCACCGCCAGCTTAATCTACTGATCAATATAGGCGGCCATGTCGGTGTCGGCCCCGGGCTCCCGCCTTTGTCTCCGGCGCGACTGCTGGTCGGCGCTTGCGTGGGTGTTACTCGAGCCCTCTTCCCGAGCTCGGGCACGCCTTTCGTTTATTTGATGCCTCAGATCTGGCCGACCCCCGGGACCTCGCCGAGCTTGATGCCGAGGTGGAGGCGTGTGAGAGGCTTCGGGCAGGGTTCCGTCCTTCGTCGCAAGCTGTCGCTGAAGCTGGAGGATCTGCTCATTTTGTTCTTCAATGACGAGGTTTTGAGCCTTGATGGCTTCAGCTTGGGCCTCAACATCATCATCTTCCTCTAGGGCCATGTCATTGTCACCCTCATCACCGAGGTGGACGTGGTCCTCTTCCATGTAGTCCTCGTTTTGAGACTGATGAGGATGAGACCGCACAGGAACCCTACCTCGTTGGGACTGCTCCTGAGGAGGAAAGTCCTTACGAGGTGGCTCAGTGAAAACAACCTCCAGACGTGGACGCTCTGCCTGAGAGGTTGTTGGCCGAACTCGATCTGTTGTATGACCGTGCCGAGGAGACGCCGCTGCATCTCTTGACGATGAGTGTGTCACCGTGACGGGTGATCCTACACTTCGAATTCCAGGATCTCTACTCGCTCTTCTCGACTGAGGGTTGGGTGGAGTTTGCCTGGCCTCTCTTTGCTGGCTTGTTACCAATGCCCCTGCCTGGTTCGTTACTAGTGGAGGCGGCATGAGAGGCAGGAATAGCAACGCTCTTTCCCTTCTTAGCCTTAGGAGGCATGGCTGTTAGGATGAAAATATGGAATTTTCAGACCGCTTCCCACAGACGGCGCCAAATTGTACGTGCCTAAAAATTACGGACTTGGTTTAGATGATGATAAGGGTTAACAGAGAAGCTGTTTTAGCGGAACGGGAACGTCTCTGATGATCCGAAATCTGAAAGGGAAGAGAAAACAAAGGTCAGGGCCCGATGCTGCTGTCAGCCAAAGGCACTCCGACGCCTGAGTTAGTGCAGTCACTGAACTAGGGTGAAGTGAGGAAGAAGATGTGAGCAAGAACGAGAATATGTACTGTTATTGCATACCTCTTATGGGACTACCATGCAGGTATATGTAGGAGAGAGTAGAAGGTTCCATAGTGGAGGTAGGTGAGGATACTTGTCCCATCAGCCCACTCCTAGGACCCTTGGTAGGTGAGGATACTTGTCCCATCGGACGTCCCCTCAAATCCCTTACATAAATGTGAACGTGATAGGGAAGGTCCCTTATCAGCATCTGGCGGTCACCCTCTGTCGGGGGGGGGGCGGGGGGGGGGGGGGGGGGGGGTGGTCTTTGTAGTCGTCCTATCTCATAATGGAGATTTAGAAGGACAAGGCCCGACCGAGATGGAAATTACCGAGATCAGGGGCGCTCGAGGTCGGGAATTGGTACCGAGGCTCTCGGGCCAGAGCCTGTAATGAAGACGTCGGTATACTGACCGAATCCAACTCCAACTCGGTGCCAGCTGGTACTTGTGCCGAACTGGGTTAATCGAGGCCGGTGTAACCCCTAATTGGTATCAGTGTCAAGGTAGAAGATTACCTCGGTATTACACATCCACTCCACACATAACTTAAATAATTAAATAGAGATGATATGAACTAAGTATGCATGTGTATGGGTTAGGGCATTTTGTAATAGGTATGAAATTGCTTTCATATCCCCATTTTATTGCTACTAAATAGCTGTTATATGGATATTTTAGTATATATTTATATTTAAATATATATGTCATACAAAATAAAGAAAAATTAGGAGGGCCAAGCCAAGGGCCGGGCCTAGTACTGTCCAAGCCCAGCTCTCAAATTTCAAAGGGCTTGCAAAAAAGTTGTCCAAAGTCTACCTAGGGATTTTTCTTTTTAAAAGAATCCCTCATTTTAAGGGCTTTTAAAGGGTTGGGCCAGACCCCTTTATATCATGGCCAAATTGAGGCCTACATAGGGGTGTTCATGAGCTGGGCTCAACCCACTATGGACTGGGCTTAGATATATAATTTGCGCTTGTTTAATATTTGGGCTAGGCTTTGATAAAGTGATAGAAAGCCTAAAGGTCTGATCCAGCCCAACCCGATTGACTAAATGGGTGGGCATGGACATGTGCGGGCTTGTGTTTCTTAAGTCAGGTCGAGCTTGGATATGCCTTAGTTGGGCCCACCCCGCCCCATGAACACTCCTACCCATCCGTATGTAGGAATGTCAGACAAGAGAATCTGCCCTCCTAGGCATTCAATTACATGAAACAAACATGCGTAGAGTCTTAGAAATTTTAGGAATTCTATTATATGAAACAAGCAACCCTAAACAACATATAGGTACTTCAAAGCAAAATCATTGTTGACATCCAAATTTATATGAATCTTAGTGCCAGTTTCCTTATCAGAAATTAGGGAATACATGTTTGGAGAATTTGTAAATATTTCATACTCGTCCCCTAGTTGGAATTCTTAAATCCTCTTATTAAGTTGAGGATTTGCATATGCCAAGGAGATTAGAATTCCAAGAATTCCAAATTAAGGTTATTTAAGACCTTTTAGGTGGTTGGGATTCGAGATTCAGCATTTTTTTTCCTATTGCTAAAGGGACAAACCATCACATCATGTATATGAGTTAATTTCCAACGTCATAGGTCATAGAGGAAGAACATTCTTACGCTCCTCAAAGCCATTGGACAACTCAAGGATTGTAACATTAACACTAGATACCATCAGCACATGGTTAATTAAGTATCATCGTACTTACATAAATGGTCAGGACCGAAGAGTATTTATTTCGGTGTTGACAAAATTAAATGTAGTCGGCACTAAGTGTGACTTGCATGTGCAAACAAGCCAACAATTAAAACCAACATTTACAACATTCACCATTAATTTCTTCTCATACTTCTTCCCTGCTACCAGTTGCCTTCTTGAGTACCCTTTAAAACAGAAAACGAAGGTGTTACATATCTAACCAATACGCCAAAAGCCCTAGGACTGATGGAACGCGTCAAATTAAGTCTTATAATCATTTAGGACCGTAACATACCATCACGATGTCGGCTCTCACTCTGGTTGCAGGTAGCCATTTTTCCCTCTTAGGACCGCTCACACTCCGCTCCAAGTAGTTCTCTTCGCGGCTTTCACTCTGGTGGTAGGTAGCCCTTTAATCTATTTTTTTAAATGGCTCTCACTCTACTCTAGATAGCCTTTTTCATGACTCGAATCCGAAACGTACGTGAAGGTTGGCTCTGATACCAAATATTATTTACCTAACCAATACGCCAAAAGCCTTAGGACTGAACGCGTCAAATTAAGTCTTATAATCATTTAATACCGTAACAGAAGCAAACATTCTTTAGATGCTGTATCCAAGCAAAAAGAATCAACCATTTCATATTCCCAATTTCCCATCATCTTGATAACTCAATGCATACCACAACATTTCAGAAAAAAAAGTCAACTACTGAACTCAAAAAATCAAGATGCATGAAACAAAATATGCATACTCAGTAATTAGATGGCCCCTAGTAAGTAATAGAATAAAGGGTCTCCAGTGGAATGTCTGCATGTGAATGTTCCCATAGCAGGATGGGTGCAATGAAATTTAGGGGGTCTTATTTTTAGGATGGGCCCTTACCTCTTAACAACTGAATCGAGACATCATTAGTTATTCCTAGTCTATTTTCCATCACAATTTAATGTAAGATTGTTATAATTTTTTTTTGGTAATTAATGATTCAATTGGTAAACTAACTACGTATACTAATTGGATTTCAAGGCAAGGCATGTGTTACATGGTTTCGTGTAATAGCTCCTCAGTGAGAATTTGGACTCCAATAGGAAAAGGTCTCTTTACGGCCATCCAAGAAATTGTCCGAATATTAGATCATCCTAGCCCTTGATATAACCATCTTAAAGTTTTAAGACTCTTTTAACTATTATATTTCTTATTAAATTTAAAAATGTGAACAATTATATGCTCAACCTTAAGGTTGGACCAACCCTATCACATCCTCATTGCTGCTGCACTATTGAGTTCTCAAATGAAATGAAATACACTCAGTAATATATGAAGTAAAGAGATACGAGGCGAGTTGAGTTGATACACCCAAAAACCCACACCCGGCCTTAGCCCCGACTTGGATTAATGCATGAAAAATCATACCGGGCTCGAACCCTACCAATACGCTACCAAATCCACATCTAATAGGAGAATCTTCCACTGCATCCCCTAAATCTCAAATATCTGCTTGACTATCAAAATCTTCCACTCGACGCCAAGGCATCGTGTACGTCGACGCCATCATCCAGATAGACGGTCCAAATTTCAATTCCCCATCTCATAACTTGTACAAAAAGCAGCTAATCAGAGTAAGCCCCACACGACAAACTCCATTTTCTTACCAAAACCTTTTCTGCAGATAACAACAAAGCAGAAACAGATTGAGATTGAGATTGAGATTGAGAGAGAGAGAGAAGAGAGAAGGTCAGAAGGAAAGAGAGAGGAGAGAGAGAGAGAGAGAAACGAGAGGTTTGAAATCACTTAGCTCCATTTCCTTGTCTGCATGTATGAAAAGGGTAAGGAGAGATTGGAGAGAGAGCTTCCTTAATTTACACCTTATCCTATCCCATTTCTCCCCACTCATCCTACAACTACAACTACTACCTTAACCCAAAACACCACCTCCTCTCCTCTTCTCATTTCCTTTTCCCCCTCTATCCACATCTCTCTCTCTCTCTCTCTCTCTCTCTCTCTCTCTCTCTCTCTCTCTCAATAACTGTACTAAAAAGAAGTTCAGTTTGAATTATAGCGTCACATTTACTTCTATCTATTCATCTATTTTTCTCTTCATACCTGTAGAAGCTTTGCTCCAAGTTCCAGGATTTGGAATTTCTTTGGAAACCAGCAGGTCTAAAACTCCTCTGGGTCTTTGCTGTTATCTAGCGTGGAATGAAGTGAGAAGACCGCATCTTAGAGAGAGAGATGTTTCTAGAGATATTTCCAGGATTCTCTACGAAGATTTACTTGGAGTTGATTTGAATTCAGAGGATTTTGCTTCAGTTAGAGAGAGATATATATTAAGAGGAGTTCGCGGAAACTGGTTTCCATCTGTATTGGATTAGAGAGTATTGATTTGATATGGCTCCTAAAGCTGGGAAAACCAAATCTCATAAAGCCAAAGGAGAGAAGAAAAAGAAAGAAGAGAAAGGTTCTTCTCATCTCTCTCTCTCTCTCTCTCTCTCTCTCTCTCTCTCTCTCTCTTCATCTCTCTCTGTGTGCATTCTCTCTCTCTCTCTCTCTCTCTCTCTCTCTCTCTCTCTCTCTCTCTCTCCCATTGTTCAAGTTTATTTGTGTTTCTGGACCTGAACGTCTAACAGTCCCACAGATGATGGATTGGAATTCTGAAGTGGGCCATCATTAGTGGGACAGTCTACACTGACGGTCTGGATTTCTCACTCTAGCATAGATATATACTACTGTTGCTACTTAACGTGAGTTTCTAGCAAGCGGCAGTGCAATTATGGTATAGTAGTTCAGAATACAAATACCTTATCCTTGCACTGACTGATTACGGGCATTGTACAAGTACACAACAACAGCCCGGGACTTTTGATGGTTTGAATTTATGTGGGGGCCCACTTCTGATGAACCATCAGCAGGAAATCTAATGAATAGCAGTATCATGGTGATCCTTTTTAGTTTTTTTTGTTCTTCTGGTGATGATAGACAGCTGCAAGTGGAGGAAAAAAAAAAGCAGCCTGTTTGTTTGCATTATCCCAAGTGCTTAAATATGAAGACTAGTGGTGGACTTTTGAAAAATGAGCACCAAATAACTGTACCTTCGAAATAAAAAAAGAAGATTACGAGAAATGAATAAAAGGGCCATCACCCTAGTGTTTCAGTTCTCTCTTCTTAAAAGGAAAGGTTATTCGATGCTCATGTTTTTAAAAAACTCACCTTGGATCTTCATTTTTAGCAATTACTAGTATGAAACCTACATACATTCAATTTTCATGCATTTTAATGTAAACAAACATGCCCTAATGAAAAAAAAAACCCACAAGGTCGGTATTTCTTCTTGGTTGTAGCAATAATCTTTTTAATCAGTATGGTTGTTTGGTGTTCCCTTGTACTTTGCTAAATGCTGGTCAACAACGCTCATTTAGTGGGCCACACCAGGATTGGTCGTATGCTAAAAGTTGCTGTGCCAAGACAGTTTTGCCATGTGCCAACAGTGTAGGTTGTCTGGACCAACACACATATATAGAATGTTATATAGGACAAGCATAAAAACTTACTACATTTTATTACAAATATCTAATGGAACATTTACAGTGATAAATTCAATTTGCACACAGGAATTTATTGCCATAGATGAAAACATAGGAGAGTGTACGTTTCTAGGGTTTATAATTTTAATTTTACTTTCTAATTATTTAGAATTAGTGTATTCTCAACAACAACAAAAATCTCTATTATATATCCAAATACAAACACAGTTTTAACCCCAAGGGGTTGGCTGAGTGGTCAGGACCACTGTTTCTTCCTTTTCTGGAGCTAGAGGTCTTGGTAACGACTCTCGGTTCCCCCCTCTTCAGGAACCGAAGATTGAGTCTATTTGTGCTACCACCTAGGGGCCATAGGGGGTTTACCCGACTTTTCTCTGGGCCCGGAGAGAATAGTCCACCTCAAAAGATTGAGAACCCTCCGTTAGAAAAAAATAATAATAATAATGCAAACACGGGAATATGGATGAGATTTTGAAGGACTACTGTAATCTAGTTCAGCGTCAGCTCAAAAGATTGAGAATCCTCCGTTAGAAAAAAAAAAAATAATAATACAAACACGGGAATATGGATGAGATTTTGAAGTACCACTGTAATATAGGTCAGTGTCAGTGCTCAGAGATTGTGCAGAATATGAGTGGATTAGATTATCTTGTAGGTTGGCTATCCAATGTTGAGTCCTTTTAGTATCATTCTCTTCTCATAAATTGTGTTTTTCTTACTGCAGTTTTGCCTACTGCCCAATGTTGAGTCCTTTTAGTATCATTCTCTTCTCATAAATTGTGTTTTTCTTATTGCAGTTTTGCCTACTGTTCTCGACATTACAGTGGAAACACCAGATTATACTCAAGTGACTCTCAAGGTAAACATGCTTCTCCTTCTGTTATTTTTTAATAACATGAATGCATTGAGTTGGTGTGGCAGTGGATGCTATTTTAAGATACATGGCTCAAAGGATTAGTTCTCATCAGACATGCATGTGCAACGAGAGGATTTTGAGCTCCGTAGATTTATATTTTCACACAAGAGGAATTCTGCATTTCTACCCATTTCATAGGAATAAAAATCCTCTTTACTAACGAAAATTAATTAATTTTATTTTATCAAAGAAAATGTGTTGCACTAAATACCGAAATAGTGAGCTGTAGAAAATATTTGAACAATTGTCTTCTAGGTTGCAGAATTTTCTCTTTGTACAAAGACAACTGATTTTATGAAGTAATTTATTTTATTATTTCCATTCAGACCAAAAAAAAAAAAAACATTTCGAAAGTATAAGCACAACTTACATCCAGAGGTGGAACAACAAATTTCTTACAGGGGCGCAAGGATGATCAATATATAAATAAGATTTAGTTTATTTTCTTGTGAAAAGTCTAAACAATTCAAAATATGGCATATTTCCTTATAGTCTTTATAAAGTTTTACTTAAATGGTCTATAGTAACTTTTATAATACTTAGATAAACATTATAAAAATATAATATTTTATAAAGATCAATCTAACAGTAGGCTTATATTTAATATGAGTGGAATAATATCTCATAAAAAGGAGGGCACTTATTTTATAGCCCACAAAATATTTCAAACGCCCCAATGTTATCTACGTGGTAGATATAGGAGAAAATAAGAGAATAATGGATCATGACAAAGTTTCACAAGTGGGCCCACCAATGAAAATCTAAATCATTGGAAAAAATGGCCTTCCCATGGAGTATATAGTCCTATCAAATTTTATTCAAATGACCCCATCTTTACATCAATAACTTTTAAAACACTCAGATAAAATATTATAAATAATTCAAATACTTCATATTAACCAATTTATAAAGTTGGACCCAGATCATTTGTAACTTTTCCGGGGGGAACTTTTAAAACACTCAGATAAAATATTATAAATAATTCAAATACTTCATATTAACCAATTTATAAAGTTGGACCCAGATCATTTGTAACTTTTCCGTGGGGGGGGGGGGGGGGGGGGGGGGGTGGGGCGTGGTTTGGACTTTTTCTATTCATTTGAATATATGGAAGAGGTTGCAAAAAAACTTATGGCATTTTCGTCTATTACAATTTTGCCTCCACTCACTTGCTTTTCATTCACAAAAAAAGAGAGAATTTAATTGTTACCAAATAGATAAGTAATTGATTCTCCAAATTTTAAGGAGAGAGTGGACCTTACAATCAATCCCTTCCCTCTTTAGCTTCGGGGTGTTTATCTTCACGGAAATTTGAGAGAAGCCTCTCTACAACTAGATATGCATCTTGGCGTTTTCTTTGGATTAAATTTTCAGTATTTATCCACCATTGAATTGAATCCTAAAGAAATCCATAGCTAAAAGACCACTAAATGTTATGACCATTAGATCACGGGCTAGGATGATCTCAATAAATAAATAAATAAACCATATCATTAAAAATGAAGCCCCTCTCCTTAGTAGGGTTGCCCACAATTTTTACTCAATAGGAGTTGGTCCCACCGTATTAAGCACATGATTAAAAATATCATGTGCTCAACCTTATGGAGGGACTAGCTCCTATTGAAATGAAATTTGAGGAAACCACTTAAGGAAAGATATTTATTCCAAGTAGCATGGATTTTCCTCCATTGTTCACCATTTTATAGTATTAGTAAATGGCTATCAATGACGTTCTCGCAATCATCCATTCTACTACAGACATCATGGCCCATCAAAAGATTACAAGTCATCAATATATGTATTTTCCGATAAAAAATTAATATATATTTTCAATCATCCATGTCTATCACAAGCTCATGGCCCATTAAACAATCATAAGTAATGAATGAATTCATAAATTAATTATGGGAGGATTGATTTACAAGTAATTAATCTAGCATGAGCCCTACTTTGATTAGAGTAAGATGCAACTCTATATCCTGAAATAAGGAGTAAATAGTTATTTTGAGAGATTTGGACTCATTATAGTGAGCTCTACTATGTTTTTAATTTTAATTATTCTCAAAGTCTTGGTAAATTGTCTTTAAATTTACTTGACATTTCCAAGTAAATTTTTTTTGGATATTATTTTAAAAAAATCTGAAATAAATAAATAAATAATTTTTAAATGACAAGTACAAGAAAGCAATACATATGGAAATATTACCGATCTCTTCAAAAGAAATTCTCGCTTCTCTATTGCTAATTGGCTATCATTTTCCCCCTCTATAAGAAAATCCTGGCTCCATCACTGCTAAAGGATGCACATTCTGTTTCTATATATTTTTGTTTATCTTAATGTACCCACAAAATAACCCGATGAAACTCTATTTGAAAGGGTTAAACAACCACCGGAAAAAAAGAATACTTGAAGGAACCTTGAAACATAAGATGTGCCCTTTTTGAAGAGAATACAAACAAAATTTGCTAAGGATATGAAAACTTGGTTACATTCGTATCCTCCCTCTTTTTTTTTTTTTTTGTGTGCTAACGGGGAGGGTTCCTAACCCTTTGGAATAGACTAATCCCTCCGAGCGAGAAGCCGGATAAAATCTCTATGACCCTCAGAAGAGAGAGGAACCGTGGTTGAAACTCGGCCAAGTGTATCCTTAACAAACAAACACAAGAACAAAGTGCCCTAATGATTTTTTCAAATAAGCAAAGAGTTTTGAGGAGGGACAAAATAGTAAAAAAAATAAAACTGCGAATAACTCCTCTTCAACAAAGAGGAAAACCACTTACACCACTTCAACCTCGTATGCTTGCCCTCCATTGCAAAGGGTATATATCTTACTTTTGTTTCATTCGGCCAAACGGCTGTTTCAATCGGTGATCATTAATTGCATTGGAAGCCACAAATCTTACTATCCATTTGAGCTTAACAAATCCATGCACCATTTTTAACATGACCATTGACGAGACTCAATGTTTTATGGAGTGTTTTATGGAGTCCAATCTTTTTTCAGAGCCAAAATCCTAAAGCCCCTGAGATTTCTTTACTAGAACTTGCCATGTTGAAATTTTTTTTGGACAATGCGGTATCTTGTCTCTTAGTAATTTTAAATGTCATGTTTTTTCACAAACAATTCAAAATCCCAACAACATGAAAGATCTCAAACGACTTTTGAGAATCCAAGAATTCCAGCCACTTTGGTTTTTTGGTGGAATTTGTGGATGCTCAAGTACAAAGGAGCATTCATAAATTCCACCATGTTTGAGAAGATCAAAACTCTCTAGAAAGGAATTCCATGAATTATTCCAGTAAAAAAACTAGTTAAAAGTCCAAATTGATTAAAATCATAGCCCCATTTTTTGTGTTGGGACAAATTTCATTGTAAATAGAGTTGGTACCACCTTCATTTATCCAATATGAAACATCTCATCTAAGTCCAAACTATCCTCTTGAGCACAAAAACTCTCAGATACCCAAACAGGTATTTAATAGTGGCATAGTAGTGTTCTTGTGCCTTCTTTTGCATGTATTCAGTTGAAACAAGCAGCAAGGCTGCAGGTTCACAAGAAGGTGGTTAATGGTTTAATTACAAACAACTGTTGCCTTTTATCAGGGAATCTCGACAGACAGGATTTTGGACGTCCGCAGGCTGCTAGCAGTCCACGTTGAGACTTGTCACCTCACCAACTTTTCATTATCTCATGAGGTGAGTGAGCTCATCAATCAATGCCTTGTATTATTATGCACCATATATTCATTCATGTACATTACATAAGAATCATTAGGTTATAAACGGGTGGGTTTCGGTCCAGGTCCAGGTCCAGGTCCATGATGGACTGGAACCGGCCGAACTGTTAAGGAGAAGGTCGAACCAGATCCGGACTCGGAACCATTTCGGAACTGGTTTCTTGGCTCCATAACAGGAATCAAAATTATATATGGGACGAGTCTGGGTCCGGGTCTAAGTAGAGAATGATATTAAAAAAACATGATTTTTAGGAGAGATTTTAGAAAATTAAAGTAATATGTTGGGTCTCGAGTCCACAGGTCCAAACCAAGGTGGAACCGGATCCAGAAGCATGTACTTATCGGGGCCTAAATAAGCGCCCTGACCCGGTTCTTAACGGATCGGAACCTTTAGGTAATCGGAGAAGCTAGGACCCATTTACCAAAAACATAGGAAGCATGAATTGTGTTGGTGAAAGTTTCTAGTTTGACACTACAAATAAATGGGTAGGGTTTAGATTTACATGCAAATTGTTTTTCCCCTATTAATGAGTTGGTTTTGGGTTGAGTGCATTCTTGCTATATGACTGAGTAACTCAATCCAAATCCAAACTAACCTGACTAATTGTAAAATGATCTAACAACCTAGCATGCAATTGGCATGCTTATATCGAATTGGGTCAATCCTTTTAGCTTCTGGGTTGACATTTCAAGTCAATCAATAAATGAGTCGGGTTTAATCCTAGTCTATACATGTTAAGTATGGTGCTCAACCTGATCTAATTGTAATCTTGTCATTAGGGCTGTCTAAAGGGCTGCACCTAGGCTGAACCCCTATAGTTTTGGGTTGTGAGCCATTTCAAAATCCAATTTAGTGAAAGGGTTGCATTAGGGGTCAGCCCATACTAAATCCGTTAAACTTAGTGAACATCATCTTAGGAGGTAGTTTTGTCAATCGGCTAAGCAGCCTGAGCCTGTGTTCTTTCAATCTGAACTTTAAATTGGTCAGGCTGATCAGGTTATTCAAATAGCCAGCTTGCCTGAGCTTAGCCCAAAAATCATTCAAATATTCTCATGACTAATTTTATCTTTCTACACAACATTAGATACATCCAAAAGTTCTTTAGTTATACCACATTATATCTCATTTAAAAATATTAACAAAAATTATTGTTATTGTTATTGTTCTTCTTGTTTTTGGTATTGTTATTGTTGTTGGTGATGCTACTGCATGGCACTACTAGGTTCTTTTAGTAGTACTAGTTTACAATTAGTTAGGAAGTGTGTAAGTGCCTAAAAATATCGGACTTAGTTTAGATGATGATGAAGCTTTTAATGATGCTGCTTGTCAGTGGAAATCCTGAACCTGAAAGAGAGACAATAGTCAAGGCCCCGGGCTGCTATCAGTCGAAGGCACTCCGACGCCTGAGTTAGTGCAGTCACTGAACCAAGGGTGAAGTGAGGAAGAATGTTCAAACAATATCAACTGAGTAGTGTATAATGCGTACCTTTCATGGGCTTACCATGCAAGTATATATATATATAGATGAGTGTGGAAGGTTCCTGAGTGGGGGTAGGTGAGAGCACTGTCCCATCAGATCTTCGTCAATCCTCTTCATTAATGTGGACGTGATTGATAGGTAGGGATAACCCCTTTGCCAGAATCCGGCGGTCACCCTACCTGCTGGCACGTTCTGCAACGTAGCTGTCCCATCACATAATGGGGATTAGACTCTCAGTGCTCACCTCGGTCAAGTGGGCCGAACTGGAGGAGTCACTGAGGTCGCACCGGCTCGAGGTCGGGTACTGCTACCGAGACGCTCGAGGCCGAGCCCAGATGGAGCATGGTTGGTACCCTTACTGAAACCAATTCTATCTTGGCGCCAGCTGGAACATTGCCGAGCTGGGTAAATGAGATCGAGGCAGTCCCTAATTGGTACTTTTACCTAAGTCGGGGGTAACTTCGGTATTAGGAAAACACCCCACACAATTGCCCCCTAGCTGCTGACCTTATGAGAGTTTCGTAACTAACTAAGGTCGGGAGCTAAGTATTGGGAGTTTTTTAATGCTGAGCTCGCAGCACTATACCTTGAAATTGGTTACTGACGTTAGATCCTTATCATGACGCTGTTTTCATTTAGGGCTTTTAATCCAGCGCTGCCCTGTATGCCTGAGGGCGCTGAAACCGCTTCGCCTACCCTAGGCAATCAATCATTCTGACAGCATTATTGCGGAAGGCGTACTGCCTCCGCCACGTATTACTATCCGATTGGTAGTATGGCCGCTCCGAAGTGACATGTGTGGCTTCTGAGGCGCCGGTCTGGACGCGTGCCCTCGAAATCCGAAAGGGCGTCCTTCTGCTCTATAAAAGCAATCTCCCCCATCTCCCTTCTTCTACTTTGGCGATTTGAACTTGGGGAGATTCTGCTCGAGCGAACTTTAGCCCAATCCTCCGTTTCCTTATTTTTCTGCTCTTGTTCTGCTTATGTAAGTCTCTTCTTCCTTCGTCTTCCTTTTCAGTACTTTCGCTCTGTTCTTTTCCCTTGTTAGGGTTCTTAACAGACCTTTAAGTATGGGCATAGGGGTATACCGTTATCTGGCAGACTCCATTGGAGCCATGGCCAGCTTCGGGGAGCAATATAACATTCCGGACGACGTCCGGACCAAGCTGGATAATCCAGAGGACCCATGGGACGACGATTCGTTTCGAGACGGGTGGATGCCCTTCCCTCTGGTCTCGGTAGTCGAGGGAGGGGTTAGGTTCCCCATCCTTCCGGTCCTTAGGGAGTGTTTGGTGAAATGACACCTCGCCCCATGCCAGCTGATGCCAAATAGTTATAAGATTATAATGGGGGCTGTACAGTTGAATAGGATTCTAGGCATCCACCTCGGTGTCCATGACATCGAGGACGCCTACGACCTTTGCAAGTTGACAGGGGAACCCCTCCATTGTTATTATCTCCGGGGAAAACCAAAAATGGTCCCCTTTGTTACCGTCCTCGAGGATTCTATGTGCAACGCAGAGAACGACAGGTTGTTCGTTGCCGGCAACTGGGAGTTCAGCGTGGATGATACCGAGATGGAGAGGAGGTACAAGGTGCCTCGTTTCTTCGGGATCCCCCCAAGTAAATATCGAGCTAAACAGCTTAACTTTTTTATCTTTTTCCTTTATCCGCCGAACTGACACCCCTTGTCTGTTGTGCAGAGGTCGGTGAGAGGAGACCGTGGCCCAACGCTCGGGTTGGAGGAGGAACGGAGTCTGGTTGACCGCCATCCAGCAATACTGTTGACACCAAAAAAGTCAACATGTCTCTTCAACATCAAGAAGCCTCCTGAAGCTGCATCTTGCTAAAAATAGGCAAGGCTACTTCAAGCATCAGATTTTGTCAGAATCAGACAGAAACTGAGAGATCCTTCAAGACAGCTAAAAGAGGGATACACCTGAGGTTTCGGGTCAATCCGACATCGTTTGGCCCAACTTCACCGCTCCGATAGCTAAACAAGCGCTCCCGGCGGCAACATCATCAAAGACACCAAAACTTTGATCAAAGCCTACGGATGACTCCAGAATATCTCTAAAGGGCTCCATGCCAAATTTCAAGTCAAACCGACAACGTTTGACCCTCCATCAATGCTCGAGCAGCAAAATCAAGCCTCCCAGCGGCGGCAACCACCGAAGCCATCACTCATCAAACAAAATACATGAGTAGCTTCAACATGCTTCCAAAAGGCTGCACGTCGAATTTCAGGTCATTCCGACAACGTTTGACCAGGTTTCGATGCTCCGAGAGAAAATCAAGCCTACCGGCGGCGGAGCAACCCGGGACCATGACATCCAAAACGGAGCCCATGGAACGTCTCAAAATGACTCCAATAGGCTCCCCTTAAAATTTCAGGTCAATCGGACATTGTTTGACCACATATCAAAGCTCGGCATTTTCCCCGCAGCAAAATCAAGTGAAGCATCGATGGGACCCCAAACGGCTTCAAAACTCAAATAAAAGCCCATGGTTGGTCCTATCCACTGCTCAAGAAGCTTCACCTCAATTTTCAGGTCATTCCGACATCGTTTGACCTAGTTTTGACGCTTGACGGAAAATCGGCTACAAAGTCTTCGGCTTTCCCAAAAAATAGGAAACTTTGTGCTCCGATTTCGTGAGGGTTCTCGTCAAGATTTCTTCAAGAAAATCAAGTCAATAATTGAGGAAAAATGTCAAGAAAAATACAGAAGAAAAAAGGGACGAAAAAGACGAAAAAACGACCGAAAACGACGCTCGGCGACCAAACGGGCCGAAGCCCCATGGTAGCCGGATTTTGCGCCGAATCGTCCGTTTTCCGATTCTTTTCGCGTTTCGGGTGTTCTGACCTCTGTGATTTTCTGAAAATCCAATGTTTGGTGCTCCGAAACCACTGATCTTCGTCGACATCTCGGATCCGCCGTCAAAAACATGAAATCATCACCGATCGCCTCAAGATCGCCAACCGGCTGACCAAGAAAGTGCACTTTCTGTCCGACCGATCGTGAAATCGACAAGACAGATGTCACCGGCCCGCCAACATCAATCAATGTCTGAAATTACATTGCAATCCGACATCAAATAATGCGTGGATCCACCCGTGATGATCGCAAGAAGAATCTCAAAAGGCGCAGCGCGGCCCGCGACTCTTCACATGCCTTGGCAACCACTTAATGACGTTAATTGACCCATTAAAGCAGTCATTAACTCATTATTTTGGACGGCCCAATCAGAACCAAGCATTTGGGAGTTACAAATCCAAGCAATCATGGCATTAAACCCATGAAACTCCCATCATCATGAAGCATAAAGGTGATTGAATGCCCACTACCTTCATCGGCCAATCACAAGCCTTGAAAAAGGAGTTACAAAATCAACTTGTAACTCCTCATCAATTTTTTCATCATGGCCATCAATGCCAATAAACACCTCATGGCTACCAAAAGCCTATAAAAGGAGGTCCATTCCAAGAAGAAAGAAAAGGTGAAAAAAGAGATCCCAAGTGCAAGCTCTGAAAATTCAGAAAATCCAAGAGAGAGACGAAGTCCTGCTACTTTGCTCCCGGAAGCACCACAAGGTGATCAACGTCCCTTGGGGGGCCACCCCCCCAAGGTCACCTCCTTCTCCAACATGGCCTAAACGCGGCTTTTCAGCCCGTTTACTCGGTTTTTCATTGGATATAGGACCTTCTCTTGGTCCTTGTCCTTTAAAAAACTGAGGTTAGGAGCCAAGCCAAAGAATCAAAGCATCACATGTTCTCATTTGAAGGACGATGGCGAAGCCCATACATGACTTGCGACCGTCGATCTCAACGTGTCCCCACAATCTCCTGAGAAGTTAGATCCCTTTTCTTCCTTTTCTATTGTAGTTTGTATTTCTTAAAGAGACAAAAAGAAATCACAATTCTTGTCTTTCATATTTGATGAGTTTTGTAAAAACGCCTTTCACGGCAAAACAAACAAAAACGCCTCTTACGGCATTCTAAAAACTTGTCTCTTTTCTTAATATTTATGCAATTTGAAAAGTTAGAAAAAAGGATTGATTTCCTTTCCACTTGTGAAGGTGAATCTCCGGATTATCACTATTCCAAATTCCAAGTAGAAAGTAAATCTGGCATACCCGTACAAAAAATGTTGATGCCCGAGATCTTCCCTCCTCCGCCGAGACCCAGGTCAGCCCCCGGGGTGCGGAGGGAGAGGACGGAAGATTCCCCCCCTTTTTTTTCGGGTCCATCAAATACAAAGGCCATAAAGGGAGGGCTGCCTGGTGTCTCTTGGGGTACCAGCCAAGGTACAAGTCCTACTCCAAGAGACAAGGGATCGAGTACCTTCTGACCGGGGTCAGCTACGCGCCGGAGGCTATCGGACAACAGTCGAGCTCCCCTGCTACCGACCCGGGGCAAGATATCGAAAAGCATCAGTCCAGCCCAGAGGAGATGGAAAGGGGTCACCAGGAACTCGTCACCACCAACTTGAGGGAGAAGCTTCTCAGCAAGCGGGCCTCCTCTTCTTCAAGGTCTGCCGACTCCACTTCTAGGGATGCCCCTAGGGCTCCCCCCTCCAGTTCTTCTCGTTAGCGCCCAGCCGATGTGAGGGAGGAGGGGCGCCAGGCAAAAAAGGCCAGGGGCGAAGAACAGCGCCAAGGCGGGCCCCGGAAGGAGAAGGCGACTCGGAGGGGGTCATCGGAGGAGAGGAGGTAACCGAGGCGGAGGGAGGCAGAGGAGGAGCCGAGGAGGGAGGAGCAGAGGGAACCGCGGAGGAGAGCGGAGGAGGAGCCGAGGAAGGAGGCGCAGGAGGAGAGGATGCCGGAGACGCCCCAGGGCGAGGGCTCATCTCGGCAGGACCCAGTCTAGGCCTTGGTGCCCCGAGCTCTTGAGGATGCTCCGTGGAGGCCATCCTTCCTTGTCGGGCCAGGGCAGCTGCTGACTGTTGGGCACAAGCTGTCTGGTAACTCGGCGGTCGTGGCGGCGCTGGCTGGGGCCTGTGCATTCCCGGCCGACATAGATCGGCTTTGGGGGTTGGAGGAGGGCACCTTGCTCATGTCCTCCCTTCAACCAGCCATGTTGGTAAGTCGCGTCCAACGAGTTCCTGTCTGATTGACATGCTCTCTGCTCTGCTAATACCTGTCTTCTTTCTATCTCTAGATCGTGCAAAGGGTTCAGGTGGCATTGGAGAAATCCCAACAGAGGTGCTCCATGATCCAAACTCTAAAGGCCGAGAAGCAAAAGTATGCAGCAGCTCTGGAGGGGAGCTCTGAACAATTGAGGAAGTCAGGGGAGGAGTACGCCAAGCTCAATGCAGAGATGGAGGGAGCCGTGGCGGAGCTTATCAAGATAAGCGTCGAAAACCACAAGCTCCAGGCAGCGGCACACGAGAAAGCCAAGAGGGCAGCTCTGCTTGAAGCCGAGTTGGAGGCCTTGGGGAAAGAGAAGGCAGAGGTCGACGCATTGCTGCAAGCCGAGAAGGAAGCTTCGGCTAAACAGAAGGTCGACTCCGAGGCTTTGCTGCAAGCAGAGGCCGCTGCCTTGTTCCAGGATGGGGTGGCAAGGGCGACCAAGCAATATGAAGACCAGATTGAAGGGCTGGGTGCGGAATTGTTCGAGATGGGTTGTTTGGCAACGTTGAAGGAAGTGGGGATCCCCAAGGATCACCCCGTGTACCAGAACTTGCCCCAACTCCCTCGCCCAGAGCTCGGGTTGAGCCCTACCCCTTCATCCACCGAGGCCTCCCTCAATCCTTCTGCCGCTGACCCTCCTGCCTCCTCTGAAGTTCCTCCAGAGACTCCTCAAGCTCCAGCCATCGAGACCCCTGCTGCCGACGTTAGGGCTGACTCCGTGGAGGACCCTCCTGCTGGTGGTGGCGAGATCGGCGGTATCGTTGTCATTGATTCTTGATGTAATCTTTATGATGTACTTTTTACTTTTACTGCACTTTGGGGGAATTTCACTTTGTATTTTTTCTTTTTCCTTTCAGTTGTAAACACATTGAAGTGAATGAAATCTTTTTCTTGCCTCTCATCTGTTTGCAATGTGTGCTGAATGTCTCCATCTATTCCATCTGTTTGTATTCGGTCTTGCAACCAAGATAAAATAAGTAACAAGAGTAAAGGCAAATAACCGAGCTTGGCCCTACAGCTGAAGTTAGTAGTCAGCTTAGGTTCTATAACCAAGGCCAAGTGACTGAACTAGGCTCCGCAACCGTAACAAGTTACTGAGTTTGGTTCTTTAACAAGAACTGGAGCGAGGTTCCACAACTGTAGCTAAGTTTGGTTCTATAACCAAAGTTAAAAAATGGCCGGTCCTATAACCAAGCTGAAACATCTGGTTCTTTAACCGAGCTGAGGGTGGCTAGTCCTGTGACTGCGCCCAAGCAGTTGGTTTTTTAACCGAGCTGAGGGCGGCTAGTCCTATGACCGCGCCAATGCAAGCTGGTTCTTTAACGAAGCTGAGGGTGGCTAGTCCTATGACCGCGCCAATGTAAGCTGGTTCTTTAACCGAGCTGAGGGTGGCTGCCGAGTTCCATAACTTGGCGAATTTTGAAAGTAACAAGACAGATCCTTCCATAAGAATTGATTTTATTGACTTTCAAAATTGAGTATAGTCTAAAAGTAGTACTTCTTCAGGTGCGTGGCATTCCACGGGCATGGTACCTCCATGTCCTCAAGTCTGTACGCTGACTGCCCAGCTGCCGAGACCACCTTGAATGGCCCATGCCAGTTTGGTGCTAGCTTTTCTTCACTGGGATTTTTATCAGCTGGAAGCGTCTTCTTTAAGACCAACTCTCCAATTGAGAACTTCTTTTCCTTGACTCTCTGATTGTATCCTCTGGCCAGCTGCTGCTGGTAAGAAGCGAGGCGAATGGCTGCTGCATCCGTTCGTTCTTCAGCTAGGTCGAGTTCTTTAGCGAGGTTGACTTTGTTTTGGCCTTTATCAAATAGTTCTTATCTGAGAGTTGGGAGGCTGACCTCAAGTGGGATTACTGCTTCCATGCCATAGGCTAGGGAGAAGGGTGTCGCCGAAGTCAAGCGCCTTGGGGTAGTCCTATACGCCCAAAGGACACTTGGAAGCTCTTCTACCCATCTCCCTTTAGCTTGGTCAAGCCTCTTCTTGAGCCCGTCGAGCACCACTTTATTGGAGATTTCGGCCTGACCATTGCTCTAGGGGTAGGCTGGAGTGGAATAGTAGTTCCTGATGCCTAGCTCCTGGCAGAAGTTTTTAAAGAAGTTGGAGTCGAACTGAGTCTCGTTGTCCTAGATCAAGGCTCGAGGCACTTCAAGTCTTGTGACAATGTTCCTCCATACGAAGTTTTTGGTATCTAGTTCGGTGATGGAAGACAATGCCTCGGCTTCTATCCACTTGGTGAAATAATCAGTGGCTACTATTAGCCATCTCTTATTCCCCGGAGCTCGGTGGAGTGGTCCCACCAGGTCCAGCCCCCATTGGGCGAAAGGCCATGGGCTAGAGAAAGGACTTAGGTCGTGCGTTGGCTAATGGAGAGAGTGAGAGAATTTCTGGCACTTCTCGCATTTCCTGGCATAGACCTGGGCGTCCTTCTGCATGTAAGGCCACCAGTAGCCTTGGCTGATAGCTCGATATGCCAGTGACCAACCCCTAATGTGACTGCCGCAGATCCTTTCATGGATTTCATAAAGGAAGTTTTCGACCTTGCTAGGGTGAACGCACTGGAGGTAGGGCCCATTGTAGGACTTTTTATAGAGCTTGCCGTCTAGAGACAGCCAAAATCGAGCTGCCTTTAGCCTGGTTTTGTGGGCCTCGCTCTTATCTTCGGGGAGCTGATCGTCCTTAAGGTAGGAGATGTATCGATCCATCCAGCTCGGGCCGAGGTCGGCGCATAGGACCTGCCGAGGTGGGCGGAGTTATATGCTTGGTCTGTCTAGTGCTTCCACTTCAACAGTCCTTTTCCTTCCAGCCTCAACAGCGGAAGCTAAGTTGGCAAGAGCGACGACATGAGAGTTTGAGTCCCTGCCGATTTGCCTGACTTCAACTTTTTCGAATTGTGAGAGGAACTGCTTTGCGTGAACTAGGTAGGCTGCCATCCTGTCATCACGGGCTTGGTAGTCCCCATTCAGCTGGCTCGTCACCAGCTGAGAATCGTTGAAGACCACTAGTTGTCGTGCCCCCAGGATATTTGCGCTGCCCAGCCCTGCGATTAGCGCTTCGTACTCAGCTTCATTGTTTGATGCCTTGAAGTCAAGTGTCAGGGCTTGCTCGATGACAAGGCCTTCCGGAGAGTGGAGGACTATGCCTGCGCCAGCCCTTTTGGAGGTTGAGGAACCGTCGACGAAGACTTTCCAGGATGAGTCGAGGAACTGCTTCCAAGATCGTTCTTGTTCCATCTCGGTCTCGGTGACCTCTTCACCCTCCTTGCTCCCCAGTTCGGTATCGAGCTGTCTCGGTGACGAACTAGGAGAGGTGAACTCTATGATGAAGTTTGCCAACACCTGGGCTTTGATCGCCGTTCTGGGTTGATAGTGGATATCAAATTGCCCCAGTTCGACGGCCCATTTGGACACTCTTCCAGAGAAGTCTGCTTTTTTGAAAAGAGACTTAAGCAGATGTTCTGTAACCACCATTATGTAGTAGGTCTGGAAGTAGTGGGAAAGCTTGCAGGAGGCGCTGATGAGCGCAAGTACGAGCTTCTCCAATGGCAAGTATCTCGTCTCGGCATCTAGCATGATTTTGCTCGAGTAATAGATAGGCCTTTGTTGCCTGTCTTCTTCTCTGATGAGCACCGAGCTCACTGCGTGATCCGAGACTGCCGATACAAGTATAGGGTTTCTCCCTGTGTCGGAGTGGACAGCAGGGGAGGTGAGGACAGATAGTTCTTGAGTTCCTGAGGGGCTTTGTCGCACTCCGGGGTCCATTGGAACTTTGAGCTTTTCTTTAAAAGCTGGAAGAAAGGTCGGCACTTGTCTGAAGCTCTGCTAATGAAGCGGTTTAGTGCAGCTGCAATTCTTGTGAGCCTCTGGACCTGCTTTGCCTTGGTCGGACTTTGGATGGCCTGGATCGCCGAGATCTGCTTGCGATTGGCCTCTATCCCTCATCTAGTGACCAGGCTGCCTAGGAATTTGCCGGAGCTGCCGCTCAACATGCACTTGGATGCGTTCAGCTTGAGCTTGAACTCTTTGAGGACGGCGAAGGTTTGACTCAGGTCGCTCAAGTGGTCCTCTGACCTTTTAGACTTGACGACCATATCGTCGATGTACACTTCTACAGTCTTCCCGAGCTGGGCCTGAAACATCTTCGTTACCAGCCTCTGGTAAGTTGCACCGGCGTTTTTTAACCCAAAGGGCATCACTTTGTAGCAGTAGATGCCTCTAGGTGTTATGAATGCGGTATTCTCTTCATCAGGCCCATGCATCGGGATTTGATGGTAACCTCGGTAAGCATCGAGGAAACTCATCCTGTTATGCCC
Source organism: Umbellularia californica (assembly GCA_028538565.1). Classification (NCBI taxonomy): domain Eukaryota; kingdom Viridiplantae; phylum Streptophyta; class Magnoliopsida; order Laurales; family Lauraceae; genus Umbellularia; species Umbellularia californica. The sequence continues at coordinate 63,342,382 of JAPQWN010000008.1, forward strand.
AGCAGTGGCGTCAATCAATTGGTCGATCTTTGGGAGCGTGAAGCTGTCCTTGCAGCAGGCCTTGTTTCGGTCGGTGAAGTCCACGCAGACCCTCTAGCTTTCATTCTTTTTCTTGACCACCACTGTGTTGGCCAGCCATTCAGGGTAACGGACTTCCTTGATTGCTTCGGCCTCTAACAACTTCTTGACCTCCTCAGTCACGGCCTCTGCTTGTTAGACCACAGTCCTGTGAGCCTTTTGCATTATAGGTTTGTGTTTGGGATCCACATTTAGTTTATGGCACATGACCTCGGGGTCGATGCAGGGCATCTCGTAAGGGGTCCAAGCGAAGACCTCTCTATTCTGTAATAGGAAGTCAAGCAGCTCGAATTTTTCAGCTTCTGCAAGCTGACTGCTGAACATGAAGTATCTCTCCGGATCGCTGGGATCGATCCTGACCTCAGTGAGGTCTTCGACACTCTTCTGCTCGGGGGTTCGGCCGACAGCTTTGAGCTCTGCCTCCAACTCGGCCATGTGCACTTGCTGCGGTTCTGCTTCGCCAGGAACCACTGCCATCAGGCACCGTTTGGTCATCTGCTGGTCGCCCCGAACTGTGATCACTTCGACTCTGCCGTCCCCGTTCTCTAATGGGAACTTGAGCTTCTGGTGATGGGTGGAGGGCACCGCTTCCATGTTGTGCAGCTAGGTCCTTCCCATTATTGCATTATATGGGGATGGTGCATCCACTACTAGGAAGTTTACTGTCATGGAGGCACCCCTTACTTGGATTTGGAGAGAGATCTTCCCCTTGGGGTAGACTGGCTTGGAGCTGAAGCCCACCAGTGGGGTGCGGGCTTCCTGCAAGTCCTCCTATCTCAGACCCATCTTCTTGAAGCAGTCGTAGTAAAGGATCTCTGAGGAGCTCCCGGGGCCTATGAGGATCCTCTTGACTTTGAAGTTCCTTAACCTCAGGGTTAGAAGCAGAGGATCATTGTGGGGCAGCTGGACCCCGTCCAAGTCTTCATCAGAGAACCAAATCTTTGGTCTCTCTTTTCGCGCCTTCTTCGGAGAGGGGCCGAGCTCAGCCATTATCAATTGTTTGCCGTGCAGGGCACTCCTGGCCTCGGCTCGAGCCTGGTTGCTCCCTCTGGGAGCGGGAGCCAGGTGAATGACGTTGATGGTCCCCTCCGGCTCACTGCTGTCCCGATCTTCATCGGGCTGGCGCTGGTGAGCTCGGTTGACCCTGCCTTCCTCCTTGACGAGGTCTTTGAGGTGCCCCTCCTTCATGAGCTTTTCGATATGGGCTTTGAAGGCCATGAAGTCCTCGGTTCTGTGCCCATTCTGTTTGTGGTAGGCACAGAACTTGCTCTGATCTCGGGTGGAGGCATCACCTTTCATGGGCTGTGGCCATTTGAAGAAGGGCTGCATCTTGATCTTGCCAAGGAGCTTATAGATGGGCTCCTTGAAGATAGTGTTGACGGCCTTGTAAGAGGCACCAGTTGACTTTGGCTTTATGCCTCCCCCCGAGGTGGGAGTAGAGCGCATTAGGGGTGTACACGGATCAGATTGGATCGGATGGGGCCAAATCCGTCACCAATCCGTTACCTACGGATTGACTGATTTGAAATCCGTCACCAATCCGTGGCTATTAGAATCCGATCTGATCCGATCCATGGATGACCGGATCGGATCGGATTAATCCGTTCAATCCGTCCCTGTACATTGCATGGAAAAAAAAACCCATGAACTACTATGCTTCACACCCTTCTTTCATGGATTATGTCCATACATCGAAGCCCTAGATTAAGATTGCCCTTGGAAAACTAGGAGATTGGAAGTTGTGTGTAATCAGTAATATTGCTCCCTTAAATAATGCTCAGGAAGTAAGATAATCATCACTGGCATCTAAATTGCACAAATCAATGCGGAAAATTCTCTCAAATAGATCATGGAAGGATCAAAATCTTCAAAACGAACTTCCAGAAGAACTAATCTGTGGTCTGATCACAGATATTGCAGAAAACAGAGAAGTCGACCCTCTTTCTACAAGGTCGACGGTGATGGTGAGCCCCACAAATTGACCAACTAGATGATCAGAGGTCATGGTCTCATATATCCCTTAATGACGAATCATATAAAACCAAAAACTTGAGAAACTAATTTGGAATCTGAAATTTAGACGGTGTAGATGTAAAACAGTACACAATTGGTTGAAGCTGTTTCTTCCTAAAACAATGGAGGAAAAAAAAAGACCTGCAATGGATTCCTTCCTCTTCTTGTTGCAGCTAGGGTTCTTCTTGTTCTTGGGAGATGAAGAAAACACGAGAGATAGAGAGAGAGATCAAAGAGATGGGAGAGGGAAGAGGGTTTTCTCCACTAGTAGCTTGGGTTCTTGCTCTTGGCCTTTTGGGGATGAATGAACGATTGGGTAATGGGTAGGGTTTTGGCCTTTTAGGGATAAATATTCATAGAGAATAATTACATTTGAGCCCCTTTAATTTTTCTCTTTTTTTTTTTATATTAGACATCTTAATTTATATTTAGACCCTTTAATTTTTTTTATATTTAATGTCAACGGATCGGATTGGATTGAATCCGCAGATTGAGGATGAAGTCCGCCACCGATCCGTTGCTAACGGATTACAAGATTTTCAACTTCGGATCGGATTAAAACCAGCAGATCGGATCGGATTGACGGATTTTTTGTACACCCCTAGAGCGCATTGCCGAGCTGGCTGGTTCTCTATTCCGGTCCACTTCCCACCTGGATAACTTTTTATCCTTCTTGGAGGGTCTTTTTTCTTGCCAGATGCTGTGACTCTCCCGAGCTCGGACCTCGTCCTCTTCTTGCTGGACGAATTGGTTCACCCGGGCCATCAGTGCTTTCACTATGACCATGGGGAACCGCACCAGGTCCCTCCGAAGCTCGTTGCCTGGCAACAGAGCTTGTTTGAAGGATTTGATGGCCACTTCGTCATTGGCATCTTCGACCTGGCTGTAGATGGTCCAAAACCTTTTGACGAACCGAGTGATATTCTCGGTCGGCCTCATTCTGATGGCCATCAGGTCGTCGTCCGTCATTGGGATAACTCTATGTGCTTGGAACTTCTCGACGAAGGAGCTTCGGAGCTGCCGCCAGCTCGAAATTGACCCCTCGGAAAGTGCGCAGAACCACCGAAGTGGTAGGTCATCCAGACTGGAAGAAAAAACCTTGCAGCTCAGGCTGCTATTATCACCCCACACCGACATTCTCTGAGTGAAGTGTTGGAGGTGCCCAGCCGGGTCCGAGGTCCCGTCGTACAGGCTGAATCTCGGGACGTTGAACTTCTCAGGGAGTGGACTGTCCCCGATCTCCTGAGAGAATGGAGACGTGCCATGGTCATCAGTGTCATCGGCAGTTAGCCGACCTCGGGTGAAGCCGACAAACTCCATGTTCTGTTGCATAGTCTGTTTGACCTGCTGGTTGAGCCATACCCTCAGGTCAGGCCGATGAGATAATATCCTCAGGTTGGGGTCGTCTCTCAGCCTCTGGCGCTGCTTCTTAGTGTCAGCGCTGAGTGAGTGCTGCTCGAGCCTTCATCATAGGCTCGGTCACGCCTCTTATTGGTCAGGACTTGCCTCAAGTCCTGTCTAGCCTCGGGAACCCGCCGGGCTCGCTGGCGTGTGGGAGGCACGGCCGAGGCCCCGGCCGGGACCTTCTCCTTCTCATCGAGCTTCTCTTGGAATCTGAGGACCAGAGCACCCTGCTCTTGAATGAGGAGGTTTTGAGCCTTGATAACGACGAGGTGGGCCTCGTCGGCCTCCTCCAGGACTACGTCGTTGTCGTCCTTGTCAGAAAACAGGTTGTCATCGTCGTCGAGGAGCATGTGATCGTCTTCCACATGGTCCTAGCGACGAGACTAGTGTGACTTGGACAACACTGGCGTTCTGTCTCGTCCGGAGCGTCCCCGAGGGGGAACCTCCCTACGGGGCTGTTCTTGTAGGATAACGTCCTGACAAGGACGCTCTGCCTGAGAGGGACCAGGCTGGATACGCTCCAGAACGGGGTCGTGACGAGGAGGTGCTGTCACCCCTCTCGACGACAAACCCGACTGGGTGACAGGCTCTCCCACGCTCATCACACCGAGCCTTCCCCCAGTCCTCTTCTGGCGAGGGACCGACGGCACCCGTCCGATCACCTCTTGCTGGTGCGTCACCGTTGGAGGCGGCATAATGGGTAAAAATGGTTGTGGCGGTAAGGACCTGGATGGTCCAACGCCTTTCCCTTTCTTAGTCTTTGGAGGCATGGTTTTTCAAGATGGAAGATTTGGTTTTTTCAAACACCTTTCCCTACAGACGGCGCCAATTATAAGTGCCTAAAAATAACGGACTTAGTTTAGATGATGATGAAGCTTTTAATGATGCTGCTTGTCAATGGAAATCTTAAACTTGAAAGAGAGACAATAGTCAGGGCCCTGCGTTGCTATCAGCAGAAGGCACTCCGACGCCTGAGTTAGTGCAGTCACTGAACCAAGGGTGAAGTGAGGAAGAAGGTTCAAGCAATATCAACTGAGTAATGTATAATGCGTACCTTTCATGGGCTTACCATGCAAGTATATATAGATGAGTGTGGAACGTTCTTGAGTGGGGGTAGGTGAGAGCGCTGTCCCATCAGATCTTCCTCAATCCTCTTCATTAATGTGGACGTGATTGATAGGTAGGGATAACCCCTTTGCCGGAATCCGGTGGCCACCCTACCTACTGGCACGTTCTGCAACGTAGCTGTCTCATCACATAATGGGGATTAGACACTCAGTTCTCACCTCGGTCAAGTGGGCCGAATTGGAGGAGTCACTGAGGCTGGACCAGCTCGAGGTTGGGTATTGCTACCGAGACGCTCGAGGCCGAGCTCAGATGGAGCATGGTCGGTACCCTTACCGAGACCAATCCTATCTTGGCGCCAGCTGGCACATTGCCGAGCTGGGTAAATGAGATTGAGACAGTCCCTGATTGGTACTTTTCTCTATATCAGGGGTAACCTCGGTATTAGGAAAACACCCCACACAAAGTGAATTAGGCTGACCAAGACAACAAGCTGAGTCTAGTGGACTTTTAAACAAGTTAGAGTAGAGTTTGAGCTGAAGATATATTGGAAATAAGTGGGAATTAATTCAAGCTAGGAATGTATATTAAGCTCAACTCAAGCTCATATATTGTGCAAAATACAAGCACTTGCTCACATGCATGCACCCTCTCAAGTACCAATCCATTGTGCACTGCACTTGGGCTTTTGTAGGCTATACTCTCACCTTTAGAGCACTATCATGGATTGCTTTGGAGTACCATCAATTAGGGGAAAGGCTATGAATGAATAAAGGATTGCTGTGGAAAACTCCTACATTCTATATCAAATTTTATGATTTTTTAACAATGGTCCTCCAAGAACTTTTCTTTTTTAAGGAGTGGCCCCACCAAGACAAATTTCACTCTTCCTATACAGTGGTTAGTGTATAGTTTACCTTCTTTAAAATTCAAAAAGATGACTACACATTCAATTTGGTGATCAATATATAATGTTAGTATAGTTCTGTTTTGAGGAAAGGTTCATTTCTTATGTTTATATATACATATTATACTTAATCTTATTAATATTCATACAGTCACAAACACGCTACCTTAGTCTCTAATCAGCAAAGATACAACTAGTTGAGGTTTTTTTGGATAGAGAGAGATGTATCACCACTGAGCTATTAGTTGATTGACATTTTTCTCCCTATAGAAGCAAACTCACAACCTCGTTTTGCGATAGTGGGACCCTTCCAACTGTGTGCTTTGTGCTCTTGTCTGTTACTATTTTGTCATATAAGTCACCAAGCTGAGTCGAGCCCCTTAACTACCTAAGCTCAACCCAACCAGACCAAAACCTAACTTGAGCTTGGCTTAACGAAACCAAGCTGAACTCAAGCCCAATGGAGCTGAGCTAAAACAGTAGTAACTACTATTCTAATGTGCACCATTACTACTACCACTATACTATAGTATATTTGTTCAATATCTATATGTTTATTTTAGAGTTACATTGCCCACCCAAAGGGAACATGATCATAGTTCCAATGGAGGAAAAGATGTTAGACCTGATTAGGCAGATAATGACTAAAGTTTGCTTATTCCATGAAACAGGTGAAAGGGTCTAGGCTCAAGGACTCAGTGGAAATCATACTCCTCAAGCCCTGCCATCTTAGCATTGTTGAAGGTAATATATCCAAATCTACCAGACATCAAAATCCGTGGGTTACCACTAATAATTGAAGTACACAAATCTACTGTTTTTTCTCTTTTGTTTCAAACAGTAAAAGGCTGGCCATACTATTTGATAAGCGCCCTACTGGCTCTCCCACTGCTTCCATTTGTGTCCCATGGTGGGTAAGCAGTAGAAGCCTGATAAGCAGCCGCCCTGGACCAATCGGCCCATCGGGACTTCTAGGATCTTGGATCCCATTTAGTTACCACTTATCCCAAAATTAATTAGTGATTGGAAACAATACAACAATGATTTTATGTTCTGTTGGTTGTGTTGGGAAGGCATTCGACTATCACTCCACCACAAATGCACACGAGGGTTGTACCAGGGACTTAACAAGACTGCTTTCATTTGGATCTCAATATATGGGCCACTCTGATTAGGGTGTTGCTGGAATCTTGCGAATGTAATAAAACTGACGCTTGGTTCCATTGCTTGTTGGGCATCTCATTCTATGAATATGGGATGCATCCCAAAGTAGACTAGATAAATTTGTCATAAAGTAAAGTGGTACATGCATACTTATCATACCATAGAAGTTATTTGGGCAAACTAGTAAAAAAAAAAAAAAAGTGCGTGATTTGTTTAAGACATTCATATCTACTTATAAAAGAAACCTTTTGATTATCTATTGGAAAAGAGGCAAAATCTAGTAAAGTTGATTGGATCAAACAAACACAAAAACTTTCCCTAGTAGAAAGCCTAAAATACTTATTTAAACAAGTTTCCAATCAATTATACTTGCGAAACGGCACTTTATGAAGCCGTTTCGCAATTTAATTTTTAAATAAATGTTCCAAGTGCTTTAAACTGTTTGGCAAAGTTAATGTAGATGTCTAATTGAATCAACTTTTAAGACATTTTGCCTCTTCGTCTTTAAATTAACTAAAAAGGCAACCTTTTCATATAGACAGAAATGTCTAAAACAATTAAGCGCTATTTTTACTTTATTACAAATTTTCTTTTACTACTTTTACAGTCATGCAAGTATGCTCATGTAACTCTTCCAGCATGACAAGTTTGTGTTAATTTTCTAAATAAATTAGACATGTCAAACATGTATGATGAGGTATAAATAATTGCAAGAGCTCTATTTCTAACTGAGAGTTTAAGAGAGGTCTTATATAAATGTAGAATAATATATGGCCTCTCTTGTATTTAGAAGAAACTTCAGGTGTTGCATGTAGAACTCATAGTTAAAACTCCACTCCTGAGTCCTGACTCCTGTCTACTGTCTCCTGCTGCAGAGGACTACACAGAGGATCAATGCATCGCGCACGTACGTCGTCTGCTCGACATCGTTGCCTGCACCACCTCCTTCGGCCCTCCTCCCACAAAACCCCCATCACCTTCCCGGTCCACCCAAACAGACCCAAAAGAACCCGGTGCAACACCAGGTCCAGATGACACCCAACCTCTCCAAACCACCGAAACCGAACCCACTTCTTCAAAACCCAAAACTGGCCCCAAGAAGCCCACCACCCCAACAGCATCTTCTATGGAAACCCACAAAGGAATGGGTGTTAAAGGAGGTAGCAGAGATGTGAAATCTGAAGACACCTCTGCAACAGTTGATGGGTTACCAGCAGAAAAGGGAGACTCGGTTTCCATGTGCCCACCTCCAAAGCTTGGGCAGTTTTATGAGTTCTTCTCGTTTTCGCACCTTACTCCACCAATACAATGTGAGCTCTCTCTCTCTGAACCTGTGTATTTGACATTTGCAATGAGAGATCTGTGCTTTTTAAAATAACAAACAAGCCCCTTATATATGGCTCTTTTTAGTTGGTATGTAATTGAATTTCTAGAAGTTCTAAGAAACTTTTTCCTTGAAGAAACAGATGTGAAGATCTCTAAATGACCATGAAGTAATCTACCCTTCTATAGAAAATGAATCAAGGGGTGATGAAAATGAATAGGCGGCCATCACCTAATATACTCTACTTTGTGTGTCTTTAATATTCCTTGGTTAAGACCCATTTTACCATGAATTTCTAGATATTCAATAATATGACCTTTGACTGGTGGTGATAGAATTTGACAACACTTCCCTTGTTTGTAGAAATTTAAATATATGTAGCCCAAAATGGTCATTTTAGAAAAAAGAAAAATTAGAGAAGGTGAAATGGTTGTTGAAATTCCTTTGATCATGGGGTTGGCTGGTTAAGTGAGGTTGTTACATCAATTGAGGGGTGTTTTTGTTATTGTGAAAATTGTCAGGGGCTTCCTTGTAAATATCAGTAAACAGAGGGGTTGTAAATATTGTTTAATTGATTTTGAAAAATTGTGACTTGGGTTCTTTTTTGTTGTTAATTCTATTGCAGACATTCGGAGGTCTTCAAGGCCTTTTGTTGAAGACAAAAGGGAAGATGACTTCTTTCAAATTGATGTGAGCTTTATTGCTTGGTTCTTCTTGGTTGTGTTTGGATGTCACCCTAATCATAGATTGGCTTGAATAATTTAAAAATTAACATTATACATTCAAATGTACTTCAATTATACTTTGATTTTTATTCTTTTTTTTTTTTTTTAGAATTTGATGTCATGCAATGGGTGTACATGGACAGGTGAGAATTTGTAATGGCAAGCTGGTGACAATAGTTGCTGCCCAAAAAGGGTTCTATCCAGCTGGAAAACGGCTTCTTCTAAGTCATTCATTGGTGGGTTTGCTGCAACAGATTAGCCGGGCTTTTGATAGTGTGAGTACTGGAAATGGCTCATACTTCACTTTGAATATTTTGATTTGTCATGGTTTACTCTCTTTATGCAATGGAATAACTGGAAAATGACATACCAAAAGTATCTAAAAAACATCCCAAGTAACAAGGGCGGGCCAACATTCTTGATATCTAGTATCCTATACAAAGCATATCCAGAAAGTTGTCAGGTTGCAATTTTTATGCATTAGTTAATCTAATTGAAGAAAACTCAGTTCAAATTGTGGGGCTTCTTCTAAACATTCCTAATTACCCTTGGGTTGTAGTTACATTAATTTTTTTTCTTTTTTGAAGTGTTGTGATTACAATTTCGGAACCGAGTCATTGACAATAAACCAAAAGGTAACACTTGATTACTTCCACATCATTATTCTGATTATCAAACGATTCAACCAGATATCTAATATCATATGGCCATCGATTGTTGTACTTGTAAGTGAAAATCCTTGCTTCATGTATAACCTTCTTGGACATAAGTGAAAATCCTTGCTTCATGTATAACCTTCTTGGACATAGGCATACATGATGATATGCATATACATGCATTTGTAAAGTCAAATTAACTGTTGTACAAGTATAGCAATTCCCATATAATCTGCAACAGTTACATTTAAATTAAAGTGATCAATATTGTAAAAAAGTGAACCAAAATCTAGCCGGCATAACATATTTAACTGCAACTCTGCAGCTGTAAAAGGGAAATCTCTTAAATTATTATCTCATATGATTTCATATTTTTCTCATTTTATAAATAAAAAATGATCCTTCTTGCAGGCTTACCAATCTCTTATGAAAGCTTTCACAGAGCACAATAAGGTGAGTTCACTGAAATTATAGTGTTATGTAATTTCAAAGGAGAGAAGTATATGATAAATATCAATATCAAATATGTGTGTTCATCTTCTTAGTTCATTTAAGCATTCCATTAATGATCTCAACAGTGAACGTATTTTCTTTCAGTTTGGAAATCTTCCTTATGGTTTCCGTGCAAACACATGGGTTGTTCCTCCTATTGCTGCTGATTCTCCATCCAATTTCCCACCCCTTCCTGCAGAAGAAGAAAGTTGGGGTGGAAATGGTGGTGGTCAGGGAAGAGATGGAAAGCATGATCAAAGGCCGTGGGCGAGGGAATTTTCAATTCTGGCTGCTATGCCTTGTAAGACACCAGAGGAGAGACAAATCCGAGATCGAAAGGCATTCTTACTTCACAGTCTATTTGTCGATGTTTCAGTTTTTAAAGCTGTTGCTGCAATCCAACACCTCATTGACAGTCATAAAATTTCAAATGAAAAGCCCAATGCTCATCCGGACTCAATATTGCATGAGGAACAAGTTGGAGATTTAAGGATTAAAGTCACCAAAGATTCACCTAATGCAAGCACCAAGTTGGATGGTAAAAATGATGGAAGTCTGTGTCAAGGAATGTCATCTGAGGAGCATGCTCAAAAAAATTTACTGAAAGGAATAACTGCAGATGAGAGTGCAACAGTTCATGTAAGCATTACTAGTTCATTTCTACATACACACATGCCTCTTTCTCTCTCTCTCTCTCTCTCTCTCTCTTCCAGCTTTTCAAAGGCAAAGCTAAATATTTGTAAGATGGATAGATAAATAGATATGGAAAATGTTCTCCTACAAGCAACTCCAAGTGCAGTCCAGCCCTGTGGGCCCATCTTTCATCAGTGCAGCCCCTTTGATATTCTTTTCATCTCATGATCTGGCATTAGGGCCAATTTTACACTCACTAATGAAACACTGACCGTTAAATTGAATCTCAAGAAAATCTATGGTTAATACGCCATTAAACTTTAATGCTGTTAAATCAAGGGCTAGGATAATATGGCTGCTTTTTTGGATCCCCTTTGTCCATGAGGAGACCTTTCCATCTCCCCCTTCTCGCTCTTAAACTTACATCTAAGAGGGCCCCACGAGCTGAAATGCATACATTATATGTAGTGGGCTCTTGGGAGAACATTGTCCATATACATAGATAGATAGTCAAACTGTTAGAGAGACAGACATCCGACACATGGTGGGTATAGAGAGAGAGCTATGAGAGTTCAAAAGGTTAGGATGATAGATAAAGAATATGGATGCTTATAGACTTTGTAATATGCTAATATGCTGGTCTTCTTACTATTTCTCAAAATGTTTCTGTTAATCCCTTACAAAGCGTAGTGGCCTTGCAGGATACTGCTACCTTAGGTGTCGTGGTAGTTAGACATTGCGGATATACAGCCATTGTAAAAGTTCCAATTGAGGACGATTGCAAAAGGCATCCTGTGCCGCAGGACATTAACATCGAAGATCTTCCTGATGGTGGTGCTAATGCTTTGAATGTAAACAGGTAATTTTTTTAACAGCATATGCATATCTAAGGGACCCAGTATGGTATTTAATGTCCACATCAGTGTTTTTAGAAGCAGTTGGGGCTTATCCCTTGAGGCTCTGTTCCAGGCTAGGCATCCCAATAGTGCCCTGGACTCAAGTTTGAGATCTGTCTTGCATTTGAGGAGTGCCCTCCATATGAGGTATATTTAAAGGATACGCCTCAGATGAAATGTTGGCCTCAATCAAGCTCCATACCAGGAGGCGTGCACAGTGCATCTCATTCATATATCTTGTTTTTGACAAAAAAGAAGGTACATTTTGTAATTTTAGGAACAGTTTTCTTCTTTTAATTTAAGACTTCTCTACCTAGGTTAGCTTGAGTCAAACCTAGTTAACTCATTAATAAGGCTTAAACCGCCAAACAACTACTATTTTCTTTAATATTTAATATTTTATATAATTTTTTTTTTAAATATTTGCTGTTGATCCTTGCACCTTACTTTGAACAATTGGAGCGGATACTTTAAACAATTGGAGCGCCCTATCCCCTGCCTCAGCATTTTAGGACATTGATCCACATGTGAGAGGTAGATGTGATCATATGTATATATTACAGCTGCATTGCATTCATATTTAAATTGATATTGAACATGCTTGCTAATTACAGTTAGCAATGTTATGGAAATAAATAGCAAATGTAGTAAACTTCTCTTTATGTGTTCTATACTGAAAACCTCGGCCACGTGGAATGTACACATGTAGTTTTATGTCAACTATTTACATTGTTTTGTGGGGGTATGTTCGAGTGTTTTGAGAAGAACATGTGAACATGTTTTACTTTTCAATCCAAAGGTGATAGTTCTTTTGAAATTGAGAGTCAGAGGGGTGCAGTGGAACACTCCTTTTGTGAAATTCAGTGATGAAATGTGTTAGTTTCCACTTGCACACTTGCATTTGTGTTTATATTCTAAAATCATTTTCAGCTTGAGGATGCTATTGCACAAGTCATCCACACCACAGTTTCCGGGTGGGGTTCAGCGCTTGCAGTATGCAGACCCTGAAGATCTACAATCTGCTAAATCTTTGGTACGCAGAGTAATGGTTGATAGTTTAATGAAGCTAGAAGGAGAGACTTCCAAGCAGAGAAGGTCTATCCGATGGGAACTTGGAGCATGTTGGGTGCAACATTTACAAAACCAGGCTTCAGGGAAAACTGAATCTAAGAAAACTCAAGATGCTAAAGTTGAGCCGGCCGTCAAGGGTCTAGGGAAGCAAGGTGGATTGCTAAAAGAGATAAAGAAGAAGACGGATGAAAAGAACATCAAAAGTGATATGGGGAAGGAAAATTCTACTTGTAATGGATCTGAGACAACCAAGAAACGCATATCAGATTCTGTTGATGGGAAGGATAAAGAGAAACAAGATCTGGAAAAGGAACTGATGTTGAGAAAGCAGCTTTCTGAAGCAGCATTTCTACGGCTAAAAGAATCAGACACGGGTCTTCATCTTAAGGTTCAGTTTGCTCACTTCCCTAGAAAACATAATACTTTTTACACCTGATTTGTGAGCACGGTCAGAATAGTTTATTGCACATTTGTTGTGGCCGCGTGATTCTATCTTTGGTCTGATTTTGTTCTTTTTGGCAGTCACCTGATGAGTTGATTGAGATGGCACATAAGTACTATGCTGATGTTGCTTTACCAAAACTGGTAAAATCAGCTGTCCTGTTGTTACTATTCTTATGTCAAACCTTTGTGCCTTTGATATTTTGATTGAGTGATACTTCAACTTTTCTCAGGTTGCTGATTTTGCTTCCCTCGAACTTTCTCCGGTCGATGGGAGGACGTTAACTGATTTTATGCATACTAGGGGTTTGCAAATGTATTCTCTGGGACGTGTGGTAAATGCCTCTAAGCTCAAAATCCTTTTGCCCCTAGATCAACTCATGCCTGTAACTTAGAAACATTTTGGTATAGGATGATGATGATGATGATGTAGTAGCAGCAGCAGCAGCAGCTAGTAGTAATATTTATATAATATTTACTTCTTAAGTGATAATAGTTAGTATAGAAAACTAAGTTTTTAAGTTTTTGGTTCTTGTTTTTGTTGTAGTTGTGTTATAATTAGGATATTTGGATTTAAGTATCATTCTTAATATATATTTTTTTTATCGGTGTATCATTCTTAATATTTTAATACGAACTAATAGCCTATTAGGCATGTCTCACATGCACACGATTCAAGATACATTGTGTGTAGGTCTATATATCTTCAGGATTTAGAGGAATGCTTGTTTCAAGTGGAACTTTCTCCAGGAAGGAGAGTGAAGGGTGGGTTGAGACCATCAAATCTCATCACATGAGTGGATTCATTTTCATTGTGGGGATAGTGGGGCATTTTGCTATGAATACTTAACATCCAATCCTTAGATATGGCATGCACTAACCAGCTCTATTTATCTTGCCAAGATTGTCCAACTCCTCTTTCCTAGGAAAATTCTAATTGCAGAAAAATGTCTTCTTAGTGCATTGCATTCCAAAATTTTCTATTAGCATGTAAAGCTTGTAGTTTTTTTCTTTTTTTTTTTTTTTTTTGAAACATAAAACTACTCTGAAGTTCACAACTTTTGATTTGTGCATTCATATTCTTGTCTGTCATACACATACTAGGTTGAACTTGCAGACAAACTTCCACATGTACAATCCCTCTGTGTCCATGAGATGGTTGTTCGAGCTTTTAAGCATATACTGCAAGCAGTGGTCGCAACAGTTGATGATGTCACTGACTTGGCTGCATTAGTGGCTTCCTGTCTGAACATACTGCTTGGAGCCCCTTTTGATGAAAATGCTGATACGGGTCTCACTGATGATGATAGCCTCAAGTGGAAGTGGGTGGAAACCTTTCTTTTTAAACGGTTTGGATGGAGACTGAAAGACGAAAGTCGCCTTGATTTGAGAAAGTTTGCTATTCTTCGTGGGCTTTGCCACAAGGTACATAATCTTGATCCTTTACTTGGTTTCAAAATCCTGATCCATCTTATTTACTGCATATTTTTTGTTTCTTCATTTATATGTTACTCTTCAAAGAATCTCATTATCCCTGTCACTACCAGGTTGGACTTGAGCTAGTCCCTAGGGACTATGATATGGACACTGCTTCTCCTTTCGGGAGGACAGATGTTATAAGCATGATCCCTGTGTATAAGGTAAGATGCACCATTATCTCATATAATTAATGGGATTTATATGGTCTGGTCAAGAAAAAAAAAAATCCTTTTGGGGGCTGAAAAACAATTTTACAGGCAGCACTGACCTTTCATTTAAAGCCATTCATCAGGGGGAACCCATCATGGTGTGCAATGCCCTAATATCTTCCTTGAAGTATGATCCTAGCTATCCCATTTGTGCCTTTCAAATAGGACAGTATAGCCAATGGTCCACAATGAGGGGAAGATCATGGCTGAGATCATCTAATGGGGAGATATACAAAACAAAGACACCTGAAGGTTTGGGATAACCTGCTCATGTGTATGCTTTGTGGGGCTGAGCAACTACTTTGATCAGACATTGTTTTTTCCCCTTTATTAAGTAATTGGATTCAATTGTATTGAGAATATCAGAAGATTTGACAAGTTAATTCTGTTCCGCAGCATGTGGCATGCTCATCTGCAGATGGGCGCACATTGTTAGAATCGTCCAAGACGTCCCTGGATAAAGGCAAGCTGGAGGATGCTGTTAACTATGGCACTAAGGTACCCATGCTCTACTCATCTAGACTAATGATATGCTTTCTTGAGAAGTTTCATTTATTTTATTCTTTACTTTTAAAATTCTAATTCTTGTTATATTCTATACTATGAAACTCAAAGGCACTATCAAAGCTCGTGGCAGTATGTGGTCCATATCATCGAATGACAGCAGGAGCATACAGCCTTTTGGCTGTAGTTCTTTACCATACTGGCGATTTTAACCAGGTAAGAGTTTTAGCATGCATACAGGCATACATAGTGTATGCATAACACATGTCCAAATGGATTCCATGATGAAGAGAAATGAGAACTTTGTTATATGACATATACATGTAGATTAGTCAAGTATCAGAGTCGGTTTCTGCTTCTTGGGGTAGGAGAACATAAGAATGAATGATTTAATATGATTATTTTGTTTGGCACATCATATGTATGTTTGAAGTCTAAGTTTTTGGCATTAATGTCCGATTTCACTTTAAACAGGCAACAATCTATCAGCAAAAGGCTTTGGATATCAATGAGAGGGAGCTTGGTCTGGATCACCCAGACACAATGAAAAGTTATGGTGATCTTGCTGTCTTTTATTATCGCCTTCAACACACTGAATTGGCCTTGAAGTAAGTTCCAATTTCTAACAGTTGTCTTCCTGGATTCATTTTCTATGATATTTCTAGTGAATGGAGTGGTCCTTTGTGGTGGAAGAGTTTGTCCCCACATTCCTTCTCTTATCCATTCATGGGAATGTACTTGTCTTATTGTTGTTATTTTTTTTTTTTTTTAATATTAAGGTTATTTCTCTTGTCTTCATGGCAATTTGTTTGTTCATCATTCTAAGGTTATGATATCGTTGAAGTATCAAAATGGATTCAGAGATTTACGTATAAAATCCTGATATGATGTTAAATGTTTAAGTGCCCTATCATTTGCATTGTTTACAAGTTTTCTTAAATTTATGACTCATTAAGGGCATGTCTAGGCATTTTCCTTCTGGCTTCATAGAAGTGGCTTTGATTGAAGGGTGAAGGGTCGAGGGTTATGGGTGGAGATCTAAAGGTGGCTATCAAAATCATCCGTCATATGCTTGACCATCTACTTACAGGATGCAACAAATAGTGGCTCAATTTCTGCCCCAAGAATATCTCATCCCTCCTTTTTCCTTCAGAAACCATTTGGAAATACCAAAACATGTCTTAAGAATAAGGTTCTATCTACTGAGGAAACAAATTATTGGGAAACAATTCAGAAAATAAATAATCTAGTTTAGCATTGGCTATCTCAAACAACAAAATACAATGACAATGAAAATAATTGCAAAAAGCCTGATTCATGATTCAACTATACAAGGGTTCAGTTGCCAAAAAGGTTTTTTTTTTTTTTTTTTTTTTCTAATTCTTATTAACTCTTTTCTAAGTCTTGTTTGGATGTACCTAAAATCACAGTGGTTTGAACATTTTTGTAGAGTGACTTAAGTTTGAAAGGCAGTAAAAATAGTACGGCAACTAATTTACTTTCCAATTCCCGGCTGGATAGGGAACAAACCTATAAGATACTTCCTTACAAACGAACCAAATTATTTGCAATATGGAGTGCATCATAACAAACCTTCAAATAATATATTGATGACATAATGTTGGGGACACATCAGCTTACTGTTGTTCCATCTTGGGTCCAGGTACGTGAACCGTGCATTGTATCTTTTGCACCTAACATGTGGCCCTTCACATCCAAACACTGCTGCTACATACATTAATGTGGCAATGATGGAAGAAGGCCTGGGTAACATCCATGTTGCACTCAGATACCTACATGAGGCTCTCAAGTGTAACCAAAGACTACTTGGAGCTGATCATATACAGGTCCTTTCTTTTCTTTCACTCTTACAACTTAATAAATTTTAAATTTCTTGTTTTGCTTCCAGAGTGATGTATACTACTTGTGAGCTATTGATCAAGCTGTTCTTATTTTTTAATTATTATATTCAACAGACTGCAGCCAGTTATCATGCCATTGCAATTGCACTCTCTTTGATGGAAGCCTACACACTGAGTGTTCAGCATGAGCAGACCACTCTACAGATACTGCAGGCCAAACTTGGAGCTGAAGATCTTCGTACTCAGGTATCATTAAGATCAACAGTTCACAACCAGACTCCATTTTCGAATTTTTGTGCTACCTTTCTTGTTAGTTTTGTACCTTAAATGAGTAATGCTCATGAATGCAGGATGCCGCTGCGTGGCTTGAGTACTTCGAATCCAAGGCCCTGGAGCAGCAAGAAGCTGCTCGTAATGGTACCCCAAAACCAGATGCCTCAATTGCCAGCAAAGGCCACCTCAGGTAATAGTATTAATTGTAATCCGGGCAGGTTAAATTAATAAAGAACCATCATACAGCTGGATGAGATGATTGTCAAACTTGTCCTTTCTATTATGGAAGTGCCTAGTTTACTACAGAAATTATCAGATCAGCAAATCACTACATCCTACAATACTTACTAAGTAGTCCAGCAGCTGACTTATCTCTTAAGTTTTGAAGGTCGTCTTTGATGCTGTGATTGAATGAGATCTGACTGACTTTGCCATTTTGGACCAGTGTATCGGACCTTCTTGATTATATAAACCCAAACGCTGATCTAAAAGGAAGAGATTTCCAAAAGAAACAAGCCCGAGCAAAGGTATATCTGTTCTCAGTGTACAAAGAAATCTTAGGAGCACTTTTTTTTTTAACATCATAATTCTTTCTAATCCAAGTGATGTAATCCTGATTAAAATATAACTCCTTCAATCAAATTGCAGATTAAAGGCAGGCCTGCAGATGAAAATCATAAGGATGAAACTTCGTCCCCAACTTATCCGACTGAACCCTCATCTGATAAAGAAAATAACATTGAAGTAGTATCTGTAGAAGCTATGGATGAGAAACCACTTGCTGTTGTCACAGATGAGCCTGCAATTGCATCACACCAACAAGATGAAATGGTGCAGGGTGACAGCTCCGATGAAGGATGGCAAGAAGCAGTCCCAAAGGGACGCTCTCCCTCTGGTCGTAAGTTGACTAGTTCGAGAAGACCGAGCCTTGCGAAATTGAATCCCAACTCCATGAACAATTCAGATTCTATACGTCACAGAGGGCGGGCCAGCAACTTCCCTTCCCCAAGAATGTCACCAACTGATACAGCTGCACCAACTACTACCGTTTCTGTTCCTAAGAAGTTGGTGAGGCATTCAAGCTTTAATGTGAAACTTGCCGCACCTGCTTCTTCACCAAACAGTACAGAGAAATCTGCTAGTGCCAAGTCAGCACCAAGTAGCCCGGCTGTTGCCAGCAACCCTGTCAAGTTGGCTCCTCTTACAAGTGCTACTGGAACCCAGTCAAGTGGGAAACTTCTGTCTTACAAAGAAGTAGCATTGGCTCCCCCTGGGACGGTAGTTAAGGCCGTGGTTGGGGAGAATAACCCAGATGAGAAGTCTCGTCAAGTAAGCAAAGAAGCAACAGTGGCAGAGCCAAATCAAGGTGAGCATTCAGCAGTAAATGAAGAAGTTAAAGATGTTGAGAATCCTTCTGGAGGAGAGCCTGGTGCATTGCCTAGCTCTCAGGAAATTAAGAACCTTGTTGTGGATGAAAAAGAAGCAGAATCAGCTGATGCTGTAATAGAGAAATCCTCTCAGGTCATATCAAGCATTGTTATTGAGGAGAAAGAAACCAAAGGAAAGGAGGAAGATACTAAGACTGAATTCAAGAGTAATGATTCAACCGCAGAGTCAAATTCAATTGCTGTTTTTTCAGAATCTGATATAACGGAGCCCAGAGCTTCTTCAGAGAAGGAATGCCAAGCTGCTTCAACTGGTGATGAACCACAAGCTGTTTTAACCGAGGAAACACCTCCTTTACCTGAAAAAGATTCGGGCATTGTTGAAAATAAAGTGGTGGAGCAAGGAGATGAAAATGTGAAGGATCCACCTACTGGGAATGAAAATGAAAAGATAGCTGAAAAGTATGAAGCGGTTGAAGCAGGTAAAGAAACTAGTAAGAAACTCTCAGCGGAGGCGACTCCATTTAGTCCATCTATGGTTCCGGTTTTCGGTTCTGTAACCATGCCAGGTTTCAAAGATCATGGTGGAATTTTGCCTCCACCGGTGCACATTCCCATTCGTAAATCTCATCAATCAGCTACATCAAGGGTTCCATATGGTCCCCGCCTCTCTGGTGGTTATAATCGGTCAGGGAATCGGGCTTCACGGAGCAAACACAACTTGCATAATGGTGAACCTGCAGTGGATGTAAATCTCTTCAGCGCTGTTACACTCATGAATCCACATGCTGCTGAGTTTGTACCTGGTCAACCTTGGCTGCCCAATGGTTACCCAGTGTCTCCAAATGGTTATCCAGTGTCTCCAACTGGTTATCAGGTATCCCCAAATGGCTTTCCTTTTTCTCCTAATGGGTATCCTGCGTCACCAGACAGTATTCCAGTTAGTCCAAATGGGTTTCCAGCATCTCCAAACAGTCTAGTGGCTTCTCCAAGGCTGGTTGTGTCTGAAGTCAGTGAAACACAAGCAAAGGGAGAAGAAAATGGTGCTGATAACATAGAAAAGCCATCTGTTGAAGAGAAACAAGAGAGTCAAATGAAGCCTGAAGAGCAATTGGTGGATACTGAAGAGACTCCTCCCAAAGATGAACAAAACACGACTGCTGAAGTTGCCACTTTGGAGGATCTACCAGTGGAAAAAGAAGAGTGTGCTGATCAAAAAATTGAGTCGGAAGACCTGCCAGTGGAAAAAGAAGAGTGTGATGATCAAAAAATTGAGTCGGAAGACCTGCCAGTGGAAAAAGAAGAGTGTGATGATCAAAAAATTGAGTCGGAGGACCTACCAGTGGAAAAGGAAGAGTGTGATGAGCAAAAAATTGAGTCGGAGGACCTACCAGTGGAAAAGGAAGAGTGTGATGATCAGAAAATTGAGCAAAAACCAGCTAAGTGTTGGGGTGATTACAGTGACAGTGAAGCTGAGCTTGTCGATGTTAAGAGTTAAGAAAGGGACTGTGATTATTGTAACATTTCAAATTTTCATAATTCGGTGACTCTGGGGCAAAACAGAAACATGTTTTGGTGGGATCTTAGAAATATCAAGATTGAAGGAGAACGGTCTTTCGCTAAATCTCTGGTGAGAGGACTCTTGGCATTGATGTTTCCATGATTTTTGCAGCAGTGACCGAGTAGTGATGATTTCAAGTTGGGAGGTTCCTGAAGTATGAGTTCTTTCCTCCATGCTACCATGTGAAAAAAATCCTATAAGGACAGCTGAAGGAATATTTCAGTTGATGGTGGTTAGTTATTTTCCCTTTTTGTTATTTCTTTCATTTTTACTTTTTTGAAGCTTTCATGTCTCTAGTTTTGGAACATTCACTGGATAATAAGGCCCTGTTACTTAAAAAGGTGGTCAGAACCATTTATCAGGGGGCCAACCATGCGGGTGGACTATAGTCTAAAGTAGGCCATGTATCCTATAAGCTTGGTCTGAGCCATTACCTTGTGAATGAACATGCGGTGGAGCCACAGTTCATAGGTTGTGACGACTAACAATCCAATCAGATTGCTGTGAATTTGCCTAATAAATCTAAGACTGTTCTCTCTTTTCTTTTGCACTACTATTAATTTGAATTTCGATTTGATGCAACAACCACATTGTTCAATATTCTCTTAATTTCACTTATGGTGGCCAGTCACATCAATGGTTTACATATGTCATTCAAAAATAAATTCAAAATATAATCTGGCAAGTTCTTATAGCTTTCTTTTACAGACACCAACTCTTCTCCGTTTTTAGGTTGGTACTTGCACACACTCTCACATGAAATACAGCAATGGAATTGTAGAGGAAAGAAACCATCTCAGAATCAATAGAAAAATGCTTCATCTGAATACACTAATATAAAGACCCTTTTTCATATGGGAAAGGTCAGATACAAATACTAGTGGTAACTAAAAGAACAGTTGATTACATTACAAGCATATATATTTCTCAACACAGACAATAACAACAGACAACCACTTCCAGTAGAGGAAAACAAGTCAGAACCAAAAAACTACTACTCTTCTTCCGCTCTTCTTCATTTCAGTTTCAGTGATTCATTTAACCATCTCTTTGTCATTGATGCTACCAAACAAAGCCTACTCCACAAGTGGCCCCACCCTCCCTCCAATCCATCAACACCTTGGTGGCAGTATAGTGCGCAAGTGCCCCCATGATGACAAACACATGGAATATCTGATGGCTGTGGCCTGCAATATCAAACAACCCGGGCCACCACCGCTCCGGCACCCTACTCACATAGAACCCGGCCCCGATGGCATAGGCCAGCCCCATGGCCACTTCATATGCAAGGGCTACATGGCAATGGGGGTGGTCCCAGTTGATGATGAGAGCATGAACGGCAGGGACCACGCCGGAGAAGCCCATGGCAAGGAAGAGGCTGGCACGGAAGGGGCGGAAGCGAGGAGAGGAGAGGGACGGGGCGAGGAGGGTGACAATGACAAGGCCGCCTAAGATGGAGATGGTGGAGAGGTAGAGGAGACGGGCGATGGGGTGGCATAGGAAGGCATAGTAGATGGGTGGGAAGAAGGAAGAGACGATCATGATGGAGATACCAGCATAGTCAAGACGCCAAAAGAAGAGGTTCAGGCGGTGAGAGTGGCAGGCCAGGAGGTGGGAGAGGGAGCTGCAGGAGAGGCAGCTCATGGCCCCACCCAAGAACATGAACCACGGCCACCTTGGTACTCTTGTGATGTGTTCGCCTGAATCTACAAAGGCATCATTGGAAGATGCATCCCTGGGTAGATATTCCTGCATGGGAGAGGGAAAGAGAAACACAGACCAAAGAGTCAATTACATGCATACAAGCATTCTGAGCTACTGACTTCATGAACTGATCAAAACTATATTTTCACTGAAGAAAAAAAGACCAACCCACCCACACTTGGGCTGGATCTTGCCTAAAAATTCAGTGCCCAAATTTCAATACCAGAAGGACCTACATTATCAAATATCAGGTATAGGTCCAAAATTTGCACCCATCTTAGGTCCCGGATAGCAAGTCTACGTTTTGGATTTGCAAGCAAGTCTACTTTTTGAATTGGCATGACTTATAACTAATTCAAATAGATGTTTAAGTATTTTGGAGTGTATGAGAAATCTTCATGTTATTGAATCAGCTTTAAGACCTTTTACCTCTGTTCAAAAAGTTTAAAAAAAGTGAAAAAAGTGACTTTTCCAAATGGACATAAATGTCTCGGCTCTTCTTTTTTTTCTTTTAGATTTTTAAGTTTGCATATAACTTTTATAGCGTGACAAGTTTGCATGCACTATTTTTACTTTAACACTTTGTTTGGGAAGGGGGGAAAATGGGGTGGAGGAAAAAAAAGGGGGGGAAATGGAGGGAAAATTTTTTTGGAGGGTGTTTGGGAAGGGGGGGGGGGGGCGGCGGGAAAGTGTGGGAAAGGACCAAACTGGCCTTTTTGTCCTTTTGAAACTTTTATAAAATCAAGGACGAAATGGTAATTTTCCCTCTACCTCACAAACAAACAAAACCCTACTTTTTCACTTTTCTTCCCCTTACTTTTTTACTTCCCAAACAAAAGGAGGTAAATTTAATTTTCCCTCCCCTCCCCTCCCCTCCCCCCTTCCCAAACACAGCATAAGACAACTTTCGTTGAACTACTTTTACTGATATGACAATTTTGCTCATATAAATTTTACAATTTGACAAGTTTTCTTTTTCTTTTTAATGGAATGAGACATACCAGAAAGCCTATTTGTAAAAAGGACCTAAATGGCACAGCTCCATTTCAGACAGATCTGAAACTTGAATCAGCTATATTTCAATCAGATTAGACTTGCCAAACAGGCCCTTAATTTGTTTCTAGTTTTAGGCCCACTTCATTGAACAGTAGTCAGGAGCAGTTAAACTGACCCGACTTAGTTTATTGCCCTATATCAGACCTGAATCTGACCCATCTAGTCATTCATATAATATCCATATGAGGTTACAACCCACACAGAACTTGCACTTCAAAGAGACCAAGAAATGAAGCAACTTTAGAACAAACCAAAGCATTCATTTCCTTCCTTCACTTTACCAAGGGGTTGTTTTCTCCTTTATAAATAAATATCTATGGAATCTGACAAAACCCATATCAAGGTCCCCTCAATAACATGGCCATGCGGCTACTAGTTTATGATATCAATAACAGCCACAAATGGAGTGACCCAACAGGTACCATGACTGTGCAAGTTGACAGGCAAGGTTTTGTAACTGACCCAAACTCAGCACACGTCCAACATAGGCAAGAGATAAACTGATTTGAACCTATCTAAGGAGAATATGAGATATCAAGCCGATCAAATGATCCTCGCCCTCGGTTTCAAGTTCTCCAAAATTTAATGGTTATACATCACGCCATTTTATGGCGACAAAATCTAATGGTGAGTAAAATTTGAAACAACGTGAAATTTAGACTTAAATTTTCAAGAGCTAGTGTGTGTGAAAAGATTTGGTTGATTTAATATGTATTCGAAGAAGCCCTAAAAATATGAAATTGGGAGAAGAAATAAAGGTAAAATGGAGTTGAAAAAAAAGAGTTGTTCAAACAGTGGGTTATCAGTAGAATTTCAAGTACTTGTATATTTATTTAGTTTTTAATATTTACACTATTTTTTTAAATTTTATTTATTTATCTATTTTACAAAAGGATTGTGGAATCCATTATGGATGGAAACAAACACCCACTAGACTACCACTTTCCAAATTAATCTTGGATTTGCTAAGGAGGTAGTCATCTCATTGAAAAATTCCTGCTCGTCCCTCTATCACTCACCACAATAATAATTGGATTTTTCCCATATACAAAAGCACCTAGGGTTTGAACCAAGTATCCGAAATCTACTATTATCTGGATCCAATTTGGGTGTATAAAGAAGGATCCAACCTGGATCCACCATGGCTCCACTCCAAATCCGGAGTGTCTTGCATCCCTACCTACAGGTATAATACTTTAAATTGCAGAACCCAAACTTAAAGGCCCAAAATCCCTAAAACCTCCAATCATGTCCAAAGGTAGGGATACAAACGTATCAGTTCAGCAAACCGGACCCGGAGCCGAAACCATTTCTAAATAATGGTTTCAATTCGGGCGTAAAACCTATTTTATTGGTTCCAAACCTGGTTCCCATAAAAGGATCTGGATCTGGTTCCGACCCTAGTCCCCACAGGAAGATCAGGACTCAATTCCAAAATCATTCAACTTACTTTATATTTTTTTTAAATTTTTTGTTTTAAATTAAAAATATCATTCAACTTGAAACAATGCATCAAGTCTACTAATTCCAAAATTAAACATAAAGATGTCCAACCAAAGTTGATTT
Organism: Umbellularia californica; assembly: GCA_028538565.1. Taxonomy (NCBI): domain Eukaryota; kingdom Viridiplantae; phylum Streptophyta; class Magnoliopsida; order Laurales; family Lauraceae; genus Umbellularia; species Umbellularia californica. Next base: position 63,366,850 of record JAPQWN010000008.1, read on the forward strand.
TTAGCTATATCTTACAACATTAAAGACTCGTATGCCAAGTCTTGAATCCACGCGTCAGAATCCCGTAGAATTCAAAACCAAACCTCTTTATCAATCGGAACCAAAATCGGGTCCTTGACCGAACCCATTTATAAACAGGTTCCAAACCTATATTTTTCATATCCAAACCTCTGAATACGCATAGAATCGGATACCCATTTGCAACGCTATTAGGTGGCCAACATAAATTTTTCCTTTAGTTGAAAGAGACCCACCGTCTAGAAGATACTCACCCTGAAGTGGACCCGGTCCCAACTTTCTTTCTAGAGCCGGACACATGAAACATGGAGTCACATCATAAACAGCCTGTATCACACCCGTGAAATATGAAAGGGATCCGGGCCCGGGGACCCTCTAACAACGTTATGGCCACACGACATATGTGCTGCCTTTCCTTTGTTTTCTCTATACAAAAAGGACAAGGTGCAGGTCTTTAGGCCCACTGTCCCAAAACCCTATAATATGAATGTAGACTTGGCTATTAAAAATTGAAGAACAAACAGACCACACTCTTTACAAACTCTCTCATTTAGGATCAATTGCAATTGCTAATTATAAAAACTCTAAACTTCCTATTTGATTTACTTTGAAAGGTGAGAATTAGCCCATTTGATTATGTGAAATGTGACTTTTTTTAAGAACTCGGGACAATGCATCCCAAATGCTTGCAACCAAATGGATAGGGTTGTAAACGGGTGGGTTCCCGTCCGAGTCCATGGTGAACCCGGACCCAGAACCGGTACCGTTAAGGAGAATGTGGAACCGGATCCGGACTCGACACCGTTTCGGTACCGATTTCTTATCTCTGAAGCCGGAACTAGAACCATATATAGGACTCGTCTAGATCTAGGTCCGAATTTAGGTAGAGAATGATATTAAAAAAAACATGATTTGTAGGAAAATTTTTTAAAAGTTGAGATAATATATCGGGTCTCGTTTCACGGGTCCGAACCAAGGTGGAACCGGACTAGATCCCATATACTTATCAGGGTCTAAAAAAAGACCCCGACCTGATTTTTAACGGATCGAAACCTCTGAATAACCGGAGAATCTGATCCATTTACATCCTTACGAACGACGGACCACGAGAGTGTGACGGGGCAATGGAGTCCAAAGAAAAATAGATCCATGGATTCTGATTCTAAGGAAATCGAAACACCCACCCACATCTAACATTTGCTGATCAAGCATGTGGGCCCCACCTGTACCTTTTCTACCCGGTTTTCATGCCGAATTATTTCAGATGCAAAACAGTTTTGGTTTGTCTGTCTATCTTCAGTTGTGGGGCCCAATAAATGACGCGTAGAGTCTCTAAGCTGTCGTTTTCTGCCTATCTCCCAAACACTTGCTCGTTATCTGCGAGAAAGATGGCAGGACTTTCACCAATTCTGATCGGAATCTGTCCATTGGTAAAAAAAAGACAAAATGGAAAAGTCACTGTATCAGACTCATCCATCTTTGGGTGAAAACTGTTAGCCTTCCATACATATCACCCACTTCAGTGACATGTATCAATGTCTTTCTTCTTCTTCTACCTCCCAAAACTTGTGATTCTCCAATGGAGAAAATCACATTCAAAAGAAATACTCTTTTCTTGCGCATGCCATGTCCCCAAATCTCACTCTAACGGGAGTTAATATTACTATAAGATAATTTTACTCTAACCGGAGTCAATATTACTATAAGATTGAATTTATGATTAATACCGTAATTAACATTATCTTATATATTATTAATCATATTGACAAATCACCAATTACTATCATCCCAATAACAGGTAATTAAGGTATTCATTTGGATGGCTTGATTTTAATTGGTGCACAGCACCATGGAACTTGACACTCGAAGAGGATCCAAAAGTGCAGAGTTAAGAATGGCAACAGGTCTTGGGCTTTTAATGTGACACAAGTTAGATGAAATGGGACAAAGGAGATTTAGATGAAAATGGTATAAGAAGGTATCTATGATATCTACCAGCTCTAAAACCTAACCTGCCTTTAAGGCCTCAGATTCAAACCTGAAAACATCTTAATTGTCTAATATATATCACTATATTCAAAAGCCCCTCTTCTCCTCTTCATGAGGTTAGTGACTCCAAAAATCTCTACAACCTCGCAGTGGTATTTCATCAAACACATGTAATTGATTAGTGGCAAGTAGGGCAAAAGTAATCAGGGGTCTAAATGTAAAAACTCAAACCCACCTAAATCCAATCAAAAGCACCATCAGACGCAACTAAAATCCACACCCAATATCCCCCAAAGTCCAAAAGACATGACCCCTTTTCTTTATTCCTACTTTCTCAATTTTTCAAAAGAGAAAAGCAAAACTAACAAGAACTAGCACTTACAGGAAAGAAGCTGTAGGAGATGTTCTTCACCAACGGTGCTTGAATCGAACTAATAAAAATCCAATCAATCACAAATACAAAATATCAACAACATTGATGATAAAAAAAAAAAAAAAGACATGGATTTTGGAGAGAATAAAATGGTTTTGGGAGATCAGACCTGGAGAAATCAAGGATGAGGTGTCTAATTTGAGGAATCTCCATCAAACTAATCACTGTGAGGGCCAAAAACAGGAGAAATCCTCCCAAATGCCTGAAACAAAATCAGATCAAAACTAACATAAGGAGAAGAAGAAGAAGAAAGAAACAAAAGTAGAATTGAATTGAACTGAATGTATGTAGATAATATGCAAATGCTTACGTCCATATATTTAGAGTTTCATTGTGCCACAAGAAAACGCTCCGAAACGCCTCTTTCAAAGGCCATTCCGATCTATAATAATCCAATATGAACTCATTATCCTTCAAATACTCCGGTAAAGCTTCGTATTTCACCAATCTGCATTCAAATCTCTCCTTCTCCTCCTTCTTCATTTTCTCTGTCTTCATACCATCAGCCGCTTCGTTTCTCGTCTTCTCATCTTCATCTGATCCATTTTTCTTCGCGATCCTCTGCCTCATCTCGATCTGAGCCAGGCCGGAAAATCGGCTCTTCCGCCGGAATCAGAATAGAGCCTAGGTTTTCGGAGGTTATCCGGTGAGATCTTTCGGAAATTTTCAGATTTTTGTGAGGTGTTTTTGGTAGCGGGCGGATTTCGGCCAATTTTTTTGGTAACGGATATGTGAAGGGTTTTTTGTGTATGGTTTTTTTTGTTATGCGTGAAGTATTTATGGAGCGGGAAAGAAGTTTGAGGAATGATTTTTTTCGAGGAGTTTATCGCTGATCATAGAAACTTTTTTCTTTTGAGAAGAGTGGGGAAAGAAAAAATTAAAAAACCATAAAATAATGGGAAGGCTGAGATTTCAAACGTCAGGCATGCATTTCGAGTACAGGTGGTTCCCACATCTTGGGCTCTTCAGTCGAGACTACAGTTAGGGCCGGACTGGACTGAACCGATGGGGTTGGTCAGACCCGGTTTAACCTAGTTGAGGGTCCAAGCATGGGTAGAGATTCTTGTTGGAAGGTCAAAAGAGCCGAAAGCCATCGCCCATGTTCGCATCGATTCTGTTGATGAGGGCGAAAATTTGTTAGCAGGAGCAATGGAGGACCCAAGTGTTAGCGCGTGGGTGTCGTCGCACCTGCGTGATTCAAGAAATGTATTTGATAAGATCTTGAAGATTCAATTTTATTATTTAATCTCTTTACTTGAACATATATCACACCATCCAAATGAAAATCCTAATCCGCGATTGCTCCAGTAGTGAAGACCGTAGGTATTCGTGGGAAAGGCTTGGATTTTGCACTTCTATCTCTTTGCATGGAACAATATCTCATAAGTTTGATACGGATCAAATCTCGGAAGGCTTTAATTAAGATTGTGCATTAAAACTTATATTGAGAGATAACCATGCCATCTTCTTGGGTACTCCCTGATGCATGCCAATAAATGGTTAGGATGGGATGGGAGGCCCCATCGGAAAGCACTTAATACAAATTAAAAGATGGGCCAAATGTTCCTACGGTCTATTGCTTTTGACTATCTAATTGAGAGCAAGATTTTCTCAAAAGGAAATGCATGGATGGAGATATTCTTATCCAATAGTTAAAAAGGTTGGTGTTGTCACACAATGGAAACCCCTTCAATTCCAACATGTGAACGTCCCTAGGAAAAAATCACCACTTATTTAAGGATCTCAAACTCGATTACTTTTTAAATGCATGTAGAGTAACTATTCAATCCGTGAATGGATACTAACAAATATTATGACATTGTGCCAATCTTGCAATAGCCTTCACATAAAAAGGTTCATTCATAAGTTTGGAACTTGGAAAGATGACATTTTTCTTTCTTACCTTTAACCATTCATTTCATTGCCACACTTTAGTTAACATCATCAATTGAGTTCCATGTTATGTCATTGAGAATAAAGATTTTGAGGTTCATGCATTTTAATCAGAAAGCTTGAATTGAGTACATATATGCAGGCCACTCAACAGGATGCATGTGCCTGTATGTCTGAACTTTGGTGCCAACATTTATTGAGAAAAGGACCATAGGACTGTCTATTTTGCCATCAAGTCATTAAAAGGGTCTCTTTGATGGAACATGTCATTAAAGTCTTATCTCATATGAAAAGATGAATTGGACCTTGTAATAGGGTATTCATTCTTTCCCAAAATAGGTAATATGTTTTTATCTTAAATTATTATAATTTTAAATCTTATAAATCTATGACACCTTTTTAAGCTTATTTAGGGTTTTTGCTTTTTTTTGGTAAAACCATGGCCATTGGTCCACAGCCAAGGATTCACTTTGAACCTCAATTAATTTGTGATAATTATATACAGATGAATGGCAGAAATCCTGGAAGGAGGTCTTTGATGCACGTTATCTGCAGATGAAGCTCGTGGTAGGTCACCAACATTTGTAGTTTCAAATATCAAAATATCAGCAACTTTAGGTTAAAAGTAAACCCCTTAAGATTTTAAAATACTGTTATGGCCAATGGGCATGTTTGTGTACAGTCTAGGACTTTTGATTCTTTGGAAAAGTTTTTCCTTCTTCCAACCAATGAAAATACATTTCATGGATTTGTAAGAATTTGCATGACTTTTAATGCCTTTACTTTTGAAAACAATTCACACCAAAAGATAAAAGGTTTTTTTTCTTTTTTTTAAAAAACCAACTTTTAAAAAAAACTTACAAAAAATGGGTTATACAAACGTGCCTTATGTTGTTTCAAAGAATTTCTTTTTATTTTGCATTGAAAATGAAGGCATCATTCACGCGGCATTGATCCTACATATACGAAGGAATTGTCATGCTATCATCAATTGTCACTTCAGTTAAAGAAGAATTTTGTATGAAATGACAAGTAAGCTTTTATATTATTATATAGAGTTGTAATGGTATAAAAATGATAAAATAACAAAAGCACAAAATACAAGAGATAGGTTTTCTAACCTATTGAATGCATTCTTTAATGCTGTGTTTGGGAAGGGAGGAGGGGAGGGAAAATTTGAGGGGGAAGGAAAATAAAGGGAAGGGGAGGGAAAATTAAATTTACCTCCTCTTGTTGGCGAAGTTAAAAGGTAGGAGAAGAAAAGTGAAAAAGTAGGGAGACAAAAAGCATTTTACCCTTGCTTTTAAAATACTTCAATAGGACAAAAAAGGGCATTTTAGTACTTTTCATTCTTTTGCCCTCTTTTGCCCTCATTTTCCCCCCATTTTTGGGGGGAAAATTTTTCACACTAAAAGACAAATTTTTTCCCTCCTCTTACCCCCCTCCCATTTTCCTCCCCCCTTTCCAAACACCCTCCAAAAAAATTTTCCCCCCATTTTCCCTCCATTTTTTTCCTTCCCCCCTTCCCAAACACACAGTAAATGAAAGAACCACAATGAAATATTTTTTTCTTCTTCTGTACTTTTTCATGACTTATCTCAATCAAGTAATTGCTTCTTTGGTTGATCAGCCTAAAAGAAATTCAAATTTGATTTCAGGAATACTAATTTATTGTTACAAACACTGTTGATTACTTTTTTATGTTTTATTAATGGGATATGCTCTTATGAGAGATATCTCTCACCTTACTATAAGAGATAAGGTGAGGGTCGTGACATGCTCCTATGAGAGTGTTAGGATAAGCACTCAGGCTGACCCATCTAAAGCAAATGTAGTCCCATCATAGCTGTAAGATAAATTTAAATCTCTCAAAGATTGACTTTCTATATTATGTAAAATCTGCTAAACTGTAAAGCTTATCAACATATCTCTACTGTTGATTGATATAACACTTTCATGCTATGAAAACGGGTTTCGATTATGTCGTTAGGATCATTAGGGCTCTGATACCATCTAAGATACCATATACCAACCCAAAATCTTAATCTGATAAATGAAAGGCCCAAACAGGTATATAAAACATGTCCAACTCAGGATTTAGGCGATGTGAGACTTTCCAATAGAGAACATCTCTCACCTTACTATGAGAGATTGGTAGTAAGGTGAGAGATGCTCTCTATTGGAGCATCTCCCTTCATTAAAAACCATAAGTTTAGAGTACATTATATTGCAAATGTTGATCAAATTATGATTTTGATGGTTGATCAACATCCTTTAAATGAACTAGTAGCCAGGGGTGGAACTAGAAAACCAGGCTTGTGGGCATTCCTTAGCAAGCACCTGTATCCACAATACCACCATTTAAAATCATTATACAACCAAAAGTTGCTTTAACGCTATTAGCTTTAAAAGTTGCATCAGAAAAAATCATAGGATCCTCATCATTGGAGATCACCTTAAGCTGCTCACTCATTTTCGCCCTTTTTGTTTTTTGGTCCCATCCTTGAAAAATATGGTAGGACCAGGGCCAAATGTCATGGCTAATGGTAGCAGTACGATCAAAAAATTTATTTGTTTTCTTCCCTCATTTACAATAAAATCACACTGATACTGGTACATGAGTAACATGACACTGAAATGAGTGCAGCACGTGCTGCACAATAATGGATACAATACTTTGACCAGGCAAAGGGAGTAAAACAAGAAAAATGGACCAGCTATTGGATGGTGCCGATAGTCCAATCACATGAACTGACTGGTGGGTGCACAGCCACAACCACATGCACGGTTTAGGACCAACCGACATTACCACCAACAAACAAAAAGTCTATTTGGACAAACTCTATGAACAGAATTTGGAACAAACTGTCCACGTGGCGCGATTTGATTGGGCTTTCTCAAAAGTTGAAATGCATTGCCCCAATCACGTTGCGCCACGTGGACAGTTTGTCCCAAATTCTGTCCATGTAGACAAACTGTAAACCAACAAAACCCATATTCACAATTAGCATTGGCCCAAAACCGATCAATGATTTGAACATGAGATGCTCCACACTCCCGAGGGCTAAAACAGAGTTAAATTGGTCCAAGGATCTTGGTCTATGGGGTCCACTTAGAAGACCAGGTTGTTGTTGGTAAGGATGTAACTGGTCTCCGATTCTCCGATTACCTGGAGGTTCTGACCCGTTAAAAACCGGATCTGGGTCCTTATTTAGGTGTTGATAAGTAAATGGGTCAAACCCGGTTCCACCTTGGTTTGGACCCGTGAATCCGAAACCTGAATATTACTTAAATTTTCAAAAATCTCTTCTAAAAATTATATTTTTTAAATATCATTCTCTACCTAGATCCGGACCTGTCCCATATATGGTTTTGGTTCTGGTTCTGGAACCAAGAAAGTGGTTCTATGTCCCGATCAAGTTCTACCTTTTATTTAACGGTTCCGGTTCCGGTTCCGGGTCCACCATGGACCTGGACCGGAACCGACCCGTTTACAACCCTAGTTGTTGGTTTTTGAAAAGTCTTTCAATGACTCCATTTGTGCATAAAAAGGAACCATGTAATCTTGGGATGTATTACTTTGAAGAGGTCAAAATTGTCCAGGTTAGATAAGTCGGATGGATGCCAAATTAGCATGATAAAGTCAAGGGTGTATAAAATTCGGATGAATGTCAAAGTTTGGAGAGTGCTAATTCACAAGAGTTAGTGAGTGATGAGCGGTGTAGATTGATCACAAGGTGACCCGGTGGGCCTAAAATGCAAGACTGTTCCTTGCCATCCATCCCGAGAAGAAGGGGTTTCTAAACAATTGTGTCGTGTCTTCCGGTTTATAAGCTTAAGCAAATCAAGGATTAATATAATCATTAACATGTACACGTCAAGAATAAAAAAAAAAAGGGGCTGTTTTAAAGCATGGGCCATCAAGAATCAAATAGAAGATACTTTTTTCATATAAAATTGAAAACATGATCCAGTCACATGACCTTAACGTTTGGTAATTTTACTTGTAAAATAAAGTGTAGTAAAGTATCAAATCAATTGTTCTATTTTTAATTGTTTAGTATAGAATCTTTTTGACCTTTTATATTGAAAAGTGGAGTTTTTTGGTCTTCCAGTGGAGAGAAAGAGTTCCTTTTTTACTCTCTTTTGAAAAAAGATGGAGGAAATGTTGAATTAAAGTGTTATTGATGTGACCATTTGCCTAAACAATAGAGGCTTTACTTGACTCTTACTAATCTAGTAAAGTGCCAAACGGATTAGGGTATGTTTGGTATAGAGTTTTCTCTTTCCGTGGTACCTGTTTCCTACCGTTCTAAGTAGAAAGTCTGGATCCGCTCCATCCCAAAAATCAAGCACAAAAATTCGATTTCCTTTGTCTATTTCTCGCCGCTTCCCTCTGCGCCTGGAGGGATTTTTCCAGCCCAAAGGGTTGAAACCCTCCGATAGCAAATTAAAAAAAAAAAAATGGGTACTAAAGATTAAGCATCCTACTCAAAGCAAAATCCCTCTACAATCCACTCCAATTTCCACTTTCTCAATTTCTCATCTACCGGTCACCTAACCCCAAAACCTCTAATCTTGCAAGGAACCTATTGCAAAATTGTAGTTAAACGTCATGCACCTACTAAGACATGCACATAGATGAATTCCCACCAATATGCAACATGTCTTACCCATATTTCATCAATGCAAGGAATCCATAGGTAGCCTACTTACTCTTTGGTAATGCTTAAAAAAGATACATGCTCCCTGGCTTAGTAGTTTTTTTAAGACTCGTTTTGACTCCTAAAGTTGGGGTCAGTGGGTTCAATTTTATAAATCAGGAGTCATGCATGTGAATGTGTCACCTCTAATCTGAAAACTTGTTTTAGGTCCATGCTCTAGATTTAATCCAGTTTTTTTTACCCTGTATAGAAATGGGCTTAGGCAGGGCCTATGATACCTAAAAGGCCTCACCACATGGACTAGTTCATCTAGCTTAATAACATTAGCAAATGCTGCAACTTGGTTGGACTTGGGTCCATCTTCTTCTTCTTCTTTCTTCTTTTGATAACAGAGGGTGTTCCAGCCTTTTGGGCCGGACTAATCCCTACGGGCCTAGGAGTAACTTGGAAACTCAATCAACTCATAAGGTCACTGAGTGGAGTGACTCTAACTCGTCTGGCTGAGTACTCTTTGAGAGTTTGCCACTTACTCGACTCATTCAAGCTCGTGATTACTCGAGCCGAGTCAACTTGGGCGGGTCGTATGAGAGTTTTTAAACTACAACCCTAGCTGAACTTAGGGCCAATCACAGAAAAGGTTGGCATTGGAGTATCCTTGGCTCATCCTAGACTATGCACATTTCTAGATAAGAAAAGCTAGAAACTAGTTGGATAGGCCCATGTTCTAATGGGCCAGACGTGATCTTTTTAGTTCAAAATGAGGATCTTGGGTTGAGCTTGGGCTGAGGATGAATTGCCCATACAACCTAATAAGGTATAGGAAATTAGTGTGGAGTTTGTAATCTGACCCAATCCATGCTTGTACAAAGACCTGTGTGCCCATCCAGATTGATGGATTTAATGGGCATTATTCACTTACCATTCCTATGAAGTTGGTCAGAAAAGCCCCTTAAAACAATTAATCCACTAAAACTGTACAACTGTCATTCTTGAGCCATCACCTAAATTCAAATCTTCTAGCATGACCACTTGGTACTAAATTTGGGCCCATTTAGCACTTTATTAGAATAGTAAAATTCAAGTAAAGTTTACATTTTTCATATAAGATGTCACATCAACCTGAAGGGGTAGTTCAGTTGGCCTAAGACCACGGCTTGCACCTGGAGGTTGTAGGTTTGAAATTGCACTACGACACTAGGGCTATAGGGAAGTTTACCCGGCTTCTCTCTGCGCCTAGAGGGATTAGTCTAGCCCAAAGGGTTGGAAACCCTCCATAGCAAAAAAACAAAGGAAAAAAAAAAAAAAAAGACACAAGATGTCACATCAAAAGCACTTTAATTCAAAATGCCCTCTATCTTAAAAAAAAAAAAAAATGTAAAAAAGCAACTACCTTATATCCACTAAAAGATGAAAAAATCCTGCTTTTCTATAAAAAAAGAAAGTAAAGAGATTTTTACTGGAAAAAACACTTTATGTAGCCAGTATACCGAACATGGAACATTAGACAAACATGCACCTAACAGAGAATCCGTACAGGATTCCTAACTTTTTTTTTATTATTTTTTTTTATCATTTTTTTTGGTTGAATTCGACATTCAGTTTCAGCGCTGGAGGTCGAATTCGACCTGATAAGTGACAGCCGAGGGTCGCATTCGACCGAAATTGTACATGATTTTTTCTGACTTTGGGTACGGGGAGGGTAGTCTTTTAATTGGAACTAACACCTACGTCGAATTCAACCATGAAGAGCACGAAGGCAGGTCGAATGCGACTCTGCGAATTAAAATGTGTTGTCTGTGCTCCCAGCGTCGAATGCGACCCTCGGCTGTCACTTACCAAGTCAAATTCGACCTTCAGTGCTGAAATTGAAGGTCGAATTCGACCATTAAAAAATATGGTAAAAAAAGTTAGGAATCCTGTAAGGATTCTCTGTTATGTGTATGTTTGCCGAATGTTCCATGTTCGGTGTATTGACCATATAAAGTGTTTTTTCGGGTAAAAACCTTAAAAGTTAAAAAAACTTCCATAACAAACAACTAAAAATAAAACACTATCATAACCCACATATATTTTATTCCTCCTCTTTACTTCACTTCATTTCACTTAATTTTAAAAGTAAAATTACCAAACAGGCTCGGGTTTTAAGAAACTTATTAAATAATTTTTTTATTTTTTATTTAACGTTTTAATTTGACCATTGCGTGTACCACCCAAGTACGAATCTGGGTCCGCCATTGATTAATGATGACCTTGCAACCTCTGCAAAACCATTTCTAATTTTAGACAACCCCACGTTTGATAATTGCGTGGAGTGTTATTGGTGACCGTAAACAACAAAAAGATGAAGCAAGGATTACTTGGACGAAAGATAAACTATTAACATACAGCAACATACATCTTTATGTCTAATAACAACTTTAGGCTTATGTAAGTTATAGCTATCAGATCACATCAAGCGGAAAATGAAGCAACTATTACTCTCCTATTCTCAGAGGGACTCTGTAACTTCCCTTTTAATCTCTTCCAATTACCGCAATTGTGGCTCCCTTCATTGTACGCATTTGGAGAGTTACTTCCCTTCTAACATCCTCCAATTAACCCTATTGTACGTAAGCCCCAAGGGTTGGCCGAGTGGTCAGCAAAGTCAGGACCACGGTTCCTCCCTCTTTCGGAACTAGAGGCCTTGGTATCAGGCGTGGACCTAGGGGGGCTGGCAAGGGCCATGCCGCCCCCATCCCTCCTAATTCATAAGCTTCTCTAAGAAGCTTGCTTTGCCCCCCCATAATTCATAAAATTCTTGCTTCAGACCTTGCTTGGTATCAACCCTCGGTTCTCCCTTCTTCAGGAATCGAAGGTTGAGACTACTAGTGCTACCACCTTAGGGCCACAGGGGTGTTTACCCGGCTTTCCTCTGAAACTGGAGGGATTAGTCTAGCCCAAAGAGTTGGGAACCTCCAATAGAAAAATAAAATAAAATAAAATAAAAGCCCTATTGTACATAATGGCTCCTTTTTCTTTATGCATATGGAGAGTTGTTGCACCTATTCTATGGGTCACCTATAGGATTAAGTACAATTTTTTTTTTTTTTTTTATAAATCAATCGTTGGTTTGAAATCTACGGTAAATGTCATTTATCTTGTGTCCTCCTCGAACCTAATATATTAAAATGCAAATCAAAGTTAGTTGCACTCACTAAAAATTTTTTTAAAAAAAGAGAAAAAAGATAACATGTTTATATTGTTCAGCTTTATATGCTTGAAGATTTTCATCAACTTCTTCCATTTACTATTGCTTTCATTCATGATAAAGATTAAAATCTATTAACAGAAGATGCACAATGGACTCAGAATTAGATGCGTTCAATGACCACCCATTTGTTGATATGATGGTCGCACCATCAAATTGAAGGGCGTAGATGTAGCGGAAGCACGGATCTAAATAAGTTGGCTGCTACAAACGCGATCAGGACTGCGTCGGCTTGAATCATGCACTAGTTGTGGAGATTTGTGACTTTTTATAAGAGATCAGTCACATGTGATTCACTTTTCAAGATCCAAGGGCAAGGGTGGACACCCTAGATGTAGAAGATGATGATGAAGAATAGTAGGTCTAGTGGAAAATGTATTGTTGTAAAGTTAGTCCTAACTATTATTCTCATGTCTATATATAGCCCTTTGGCTAATGGGTGATAAGATCTCCATTCAAATTCAAAATGAGAGATGATAATGATAATTAGGTTGGATCAAACTCTTTCAATTAGAATTTTAAATGGAGATATGATAAGGATAAAGAGTTTAAATAAAATTCAAACTATTCTTATCCATATCACCATGAGATTCAAATTGTGAGGGGTGTATCTTTGTGAGTGGGTCTACCCACATGTAAACACAAGTAGGCCCCATCACAACTGCCAACATCTCACACTCGCACCGAACAAGTTTCATCCCATTAGATCACTAATTTTCATCATCAAATTCCACAAAGTGAAAATGGACCTGAAGAGTGGGACCACCACGATGCCTATTCTCGGAGAGAATGTAAACTAAGTCACCATCTGACTAGAATACACCAACTCATCGACACATCAGTCTACCCTAGATACTCGCATGACCACACCGGATTGGATATTGACTTATACCCCTGAGTCATGTTCAACCCACATACGTGCTTATTCAACTTATCGAGAAAGAAAAACTCTTTACAAACATTTCTTTTTATAAAATAACATATTCATACATATATAAATTTAAAAAAAAAAATTGTTCGTCTGAAAATTTTCAAAATACTCGATATAGCCCGGGCTGATAAGCATCGTAAGCACGTATAAACTAGAGTGTGATGTCAAGGGGTCTTCCCATGGACTCATGAGGGTCTGAATCAACCAAGTAGCTTTCCTAGCATGGCGGCTCGTAGGTTCCTATGTTGCCATGGCACAACCGCAGCTAAAGTAGCATCATCGATCTCATCTTTCCGACGTAGAGGTTGGTATAAGGGCACAAGAGCCTCAAGAATTGGTTCACATAAAAAGCAACTCCAAGCTCGAGAGTCACCTACGGGACTAACTCCCGCACAGCAAACAGGATTCTAGGGTATTATCCCATTGCTCGTAAGTAGGTCCTTAAGCACGCATGTCTGTAAATAGGCGTCGCAGTGTGAAAATGCATTAGCTCCACAATTGAGCCCATGCTAACATTGCACCGATTCACTATTGCGCAAGCAGATCGTCACAAACACAATCACGCTTAGTTTTTAAAACAGGCTATCGGACCTATTAGGGTGTGATTTCTCCGACGACTAATGGTAAGTCTCATTCAGTCTTGTGATCCACATCATCCCCAATGCACACAAGACTGAGTCAGCGTTCCATATATTTGTTCGCACCAATAAGATCCATATTGGTCTAATCAGCATATCATACAAATGCATGCCCTTCATCCTATCAGTCACTAAGACATCAAGGCCGGTCTATATCCGTGCGAGTGGATGACCTCGCTTGTTTGGTGCCACGTGTGCATCTAACACACGCTTTTTGTGTATGTTACTAATGTAAAGTATATGAATATGCATGAATGAAAGGAATATAATACGCATATAACCACAAAACAATGGTAAAAAAACTTTTATTAAAAATAAGTCCAATACACTCCCACTAAATAAAAGGATTACATATATTGCATTCCCATACACCTAATATGAATAGCAAATAGTTCTCGGGCCAAGGGTTTGGTCATTGGGTCAGCAATCATTTCCAAAGATGGCACATGAGATATTGCTATCTCTTTTGCTTCTACTTGTTCACGGATAAAATGTCATTTTCGTTTGATATGTTTTGCCCTCGATGAAGCTGGGTGTCTTTTCCCAAGCATATAGCAGTTGTGCTATCAGTTCTTAATGGAATGGGATCACGGGCAATGGATACTAGTCCCAAATCCAACAGAAAACAGCGAATCCATGCGGCCTCCATTGCTGCTAGTGTGTAAGCAACATATTCGGCCTCGGTGGTCGACATGACCGTACACTCCTGCTTCTTACTGGACCATGAAATGGCTCCCCCGCCCAATAAGAACACATATCCCGATGTAGATTTGCCGTTGTCGGGATCATCCGTAAATGATGAGTCATTGTATGCTAATGAACTCAAGCCACCACCGTGATAGCAAAGCATCATATCTTTTGTGCCTTTTAAATATTGGAAGATTCGTTTGACGACATTCCAATGAGCAATACCCGGGTTACTTTGAAATCGACTAACCAACCCAACCGCATAGCAAATATCATGGCGTGTGCACAACATAGCGTACATTAAACTTCCTACAGCGCTGACATAGGGTATGGAAGCCATTCTTTTTGTTTCAGCATCGGTTTGAGGACATTGCATTACACTTGATTTGAAACCCTTATCAATTGGGGTCTCAACGGGACTAGCATTGGCCATTCTAAATTTCTCTAAAATTTTCTCAATGTAAGTTGTCTGGGGCAGGCCAAGAATGCGTTTTGTACGATTCTGCGTAATTTTAACCCCCAAAATGAACTCAGCCTCACCCAAATCTTTCGTTTAAAAAACAGTTGACAACCAAGTTTTGGTCTCAATTAAAAACTCAATATCATTGCAAGCCAAAAGAATATCATCAACGTGAAGGGATGGCAACACAAATTTATGTTTAGATCGCTTAATATAAACACAATGATCTTCGTAACACATGGAGAAACCATTTGACATGATTGTATTATGAGACTTTTTGTACCATTGTCTCAAGGATTGTTTAAGGCCATAGATAGATTTATGGAGTTTACAAACTTTATCCTCATGGCCTTTTTGCACATATCCTATCGGTTGTTTCATGTATATTTCCTCCTCAAGATCACCATTTAAAAAAGCGGTCTTAACATCCATCTGGTGTAGTTCTAAATCCATGTGGGCCACAATAGATAAGATCATGCGGATAGAAGAAAATCTCACCACAGGGGAGAAAGTTTCTTCATAATCCACACCTTCTTTCTGTGTGAACCCCTTAGCCACAAGCCTAGCTTTAAATTTGTCAATGGAACCATCGGCTCTTCGCTTAATTTTCAAACCCATTTATTGATAATGGCTTTCCTATCCTTGGGAAGATCCACGAGATCCCATACATGGTTCTTGCGCATAGAGCTGATTTCATCATTCATCGCGAGCATCCATTCCTTCGAGTTTACCGATTCCATTGCTTCTTGATAAGAACGTGGTTCATCCTCGTCAGTTGCAATATATGAATAAGAAGTTCCCTCAATTTCAAAATACTTCTTTGAAATTAATCCACGACGAAGGGCATCATGATCACTCCCACTTGCCTGTGACTCCATAAGATCTCTCCCACTGAGACCAGCAAGTGGTGTTGGCTCTCCTTGGTAGGAGAAGTCATCCATTTCAAATAGTTCAATGGACACCCTTGTCATCTTCTTTTCAGGATATTGAAACTCAAAGAAATCTACGTCACGAGATTCTATTTCAATTAATCTGCCGTTGACATCCTCATGAACTAAGACGTATCATTTTGACAATTCAGAGTATCTCACAAATATACTTGGAATTGTTTTACGCTCCAATTTATTAGGATGCAGGATAAGGACATGCCCTAAAGAACCGCACGGGCATAGGTCTCCTAAGGAAGGTTTTCTACCAGTCCACAACTCATACGGAGTCTTTGGAATAGACTTAGAAGGAGCTCTATTTAATATATATGCTGCAGTTAATAATGCATCTCCCCAAAAGGAGACAGGCAAATTCGCATGAGCCATCATAGATCTAACCATGTCTAACAGGGTCCTATTTCGTCTTTCTGTAACTCCATTTTTTTGTGGGGTGTAGGCCATAGTCAGTTGACGAGAAATTCCATTTTCCATGCAAAAGCTTTTAAAAATCTCCGAGGTGTATTCTCCACCTCGATCAGTCCGAAGGGTCTTGATGTTTTTGTCAAACTTATTTTGTAAAATTTTTGAAAAAATCAATTGCCTCATTTTTTGTGGAAATCAAAACCACACGACCATAACGAGAGTAATCATCAATGAAAGTAATAAAATATCAAGTTCCTTGTCTATTAGCCACGTTCATTGGTCCACAAATGTTTGAGTGGATGATTTCAAGGGTGGCCTTGGATCTCTCTGCCTTTGGAAAAGGTTTTCTTGTTGCTTTACCTGTCACACAAGATTCACATGTGGGCAACTGTACTTGTGTGAGAGATCCAAGCAGCCATTCCCTAGCCAATCGGATCATCCGATCTTTCCCTATTTGGCCCAATTAAGCATGCCATTTAATAGATTCGGAACTTGTGTCATGCACCATAAATGAATCAGAAAATCCAACCATAGAATTATTGGAATCCAAAACATATAGGTCTCCTACAATAAAACCCCATTCATAAATAGAACTATTTTTCCTAATGGAAACTCTATCCCTAGTAAAACGAAAATCAAAACCGTCCCTCGCGAGCCGATAAACAGAGAGGAGATTCGGCCTCATGCCAGGTACAAAAAGTGTCTCATGGAGCACCATAGTTTTCCCTGTAGACGTGGGAAGAAAATAATCACTGATTCCCAATATGTCTTCTGAGGAATTATTTCCCATGTAGAGCTTGTTGCAACCGACATCTATGGACTGGAACTCCCGAAAACCACTCCTATCCTTTGTAACGTGCTTGATTGCCCCTGAATCAATTATCCATCCATTAGAACTTTCATCCACATAAAGTGCTTCGGAGCAAACCAAAGACAGTGACAAAGTTAGGGTGTTTACCGTATTTCACTTGGGGCAAGTTTTAGCGATATGGCCAAGTTCTTGACATTTATAGCATTTGGTTTTGGCTAAGTCTCTGGGCTTGTTACGCTTCCGATTCTTCTTTTGGTCTTGTTGGGGCGCATTCTGGTCATGTTTTGGCTTATTCCGGCGGTCTATCCCTTTTTGATGTGTCCCATTTTGAAACTTACGTTTACGTTTGGTCCCCTTAGTCATCGACCCTGATACAGGCTGCTGTTTTGCAAATAGTGCTTGTCCAGCGATCTCTACTTGAACTCTTTGGGCTTCAAACTCGAGATGGCGACACAGATCCTTAAAAGTTTTGACTGTCTCAGAGGGGGTCAAAGTTGTTTTATTGTGCGCCAAGAATCAGGTAAAGATCGCAGGACTGCAATGATCTTTTGGTCATCAGTTAGTACATTTCCTGCCCTTGCAAGATCCTCAATCATTTGACTCATTTTGCGGAGATGGTCCCTAAGGTTTACACCTGGGGCCATCCTATATGCATCGAATTCCATAGTCATGACACGGGTTTTACCGGCAGTAATTTCACCATATTCTTCTTTCAAGGCATCCCACATCTCCTTAGCCATACCGTAGGTTTCGTAAGTGGGAACCAATTCAAAATGCATACTATTCAACATAATGTTGCAAGCAGTTCGATTATCTTTATCCCATTTCTCAAAATCATTCAATGCAGGCATGGGTGCAGCATCATTTGCTAATTCGGGTCGGGTCTTAATCGATTCCAAGGTATACGTGACCTCTTGTTCATCGAACAAGTAAATCATGGTCCGGTACCACTTATCATAGTTATTATCATCTAACTTATCTCCCTTATTAAGGTCAGCAATGATATTTTTGGAAGCCATCACTGAAAAAGAAATAAGATAAAAATATAAAGATCAATGAATGCACAACAGTGGCAATGCACACATACGTATTGATTGCCCTTTTTGCACTCAAATCATTCCAAGAATTAGGACATTGTAGTGAAAACCCTTCATGCCTAGGGCTAATTCAGGGCAGTCAAAAACAATTATCGTAATTACATGGGTGATTTGATAGCATCGTGCAATTTAATACTTTTATTCTCATGCAATTATAAAGATGCAAAAAGAGTACTACAAATGATATATATATATATATATATATATATATATATATATATGGATAATATGAGTCCGTTCAATAGGGAAAGTTGTTATAAGTAGCTTATTATGCCCCGCATATCTTTGGGTCCATAAATAAATGCTTAACTGGTTAAAGATTGTACCTAAGCCTCCAATTTGGTCTTACGAAATCAAATCAATCAAGTAAGCCCCCAGGAAAGTGGTGGGGTCACAATGGTCCCGTTTAAAATTTAGTGCTCAAAATGATAAGCAGGTAGTAGGAGTAAACATAGACATCATAGTTACTCAATCCATCATGATCAAATTGATTAATAGATTATTAACATGGAAACTACAAAAAATAATCAAGGTATTATTAACTTGGCCTTAATACCGTGTGGGCCAGAACCATAGGAGTTCAGATTTACAACTGTATTTTTTTTTTTTTTTTCTCAATGGCACCTTTTATGTTCACTCCATCACATGTGGGCCCTGTCATGGTTTTAGGTGAGTAGAAGACACAAAAACAATTTCCTGTTTCTAATGAAATTGTGGAACATATTCATGTCTCCCAGTGAACTGACAATACAATTGACCATAATAACGAGGGTTCTGGGCCATGTTGATATATGTGCAATTGGGCCCAGACCTTACTATCCAAGTCCAAATAACCAGTCCAAGTCAACAGTGAATCATTATGGACTTTTAAGGATCTGTGTCCAGGCATAAGAAGTCTAGAAAATTGAACCAAAAAAAAAAAAAAAATTTTAAAACTTGACATTAATGGGCTTTGAGTCAGTTTGGACTCATTTGTTTCATCAACACAAGCCCATGCCAATCGAATCCATGCGTACCCAACAAGCTCCACTACTCATAGCCACTAGAACAAACATTAGAGACCTGTTTGGTCTACCCAACTAACCAGTTGATTAAATAATGTCATAGGCAATATTTTGCAGTAAATAGTAATCTAAGATGACTGATTCACAATCATTTATTTCCACAACTTGTGCTGATATCCAAGCGAAGTGCTCCTATGAGAGATACTCTCACCAACTTTGTGAGAGATGGGTGGGGGCCCTCGCTTCATATCCACTCTCACCAACTTAAATGCAAGGGCCCCACCCATCTCTCACTAAGTTGGTGAGAGTGTCTCTCATAGGAGCACTTCCTGATATCCAATTCAATTATATCTCAGGGTTTTCCATGTAGAGATGGAAAATAGAGATTGATCAAATAAGCCGACTACTCTACCGTATGAACGGCGTATGTTTCTCATGGATTCCACACCATGAGTGATTGGACGAGTCATTGGTAAGACAAAATAGCCATTTCAAACTCAATTTTCCAATTCATATATGGCAGGCTAATGTATAAAAAATATTTAATAACACTCATGATCTATCAATCCAGGTTAGATCATGCCAATCACACGATTTATATAAAAAAAAAATCAAAATTTTCACACCATCTAATATTATTGCCAAGGTTTCGGGTTACTTGATTCGCAACCAAAATCAATTCAATCCTCGCGTGAGCGTGCCAATAATAGCTCTGATACCAATGAAGGGCGTAGATGTAGCGGAAGCACGGATCTAATAAGCTGGCTGCTACAAACACGATCAGGACTGCGTCGGCTTGAATCAGGCACTAGTTGTGGAGATCTATGACTGTCTACAAGAGATAAGCACATGTGATTCACTCTTCAAGATCCAAGGGCAAGGATGGACACCCTGGATGTAGAAGATGATGATGGAGAATAGTAGGTCTAGTGGAAAATGAATTGTTGTAAAGTTAGTCCCAACTATTATTCTTATGTCTATATATAGCCCTTTGGCTAATGGGTGATAAGATCTCCATTCAAATTCAAAATGAGAGATGATAAGAATAATTAGGTTGGATCAAACTCTCTCAATTAGAATTTTAAATGGAGATATGATAAGGATAGAGAGTTTAGATAAAACTCAAACTATTCTTATCCATATCACCATGAGATATAAATTGTGAGGGGTGTATCTTTGTGAGTGGGTCCACCCACATGTAAACACAAGTGGGCCCCATCACAAATGCAAACACAAATGACTCCACCCACTAACTGCTCCCTTTTAAACTCCTTGACACTTTATTGCCACTCAAGATATCTAAAATAGTTATAATTCCTCACCTTTGTGTGCTCACCTTTTTTGGCCGAGTGGTGATCAGGACCACGATTCCTCTCTCTTTTGGAGTTAGAGGTCTTGGTATCGACCTCCGGCTCTCTCTTCTTCAGGAACCGAAAGTTGAGTCCACTAGTGCTACCACCTTAGGGCGACAGGAGTGTTTACCCGGCTTCATTTTGGGCCTAGAGGGATTAGTCCAGCCCAAATGGTTGGGAACCCTACAATAGAAAAAAAAAAAAAAAAAATTTTTGTGCGTTCACCTTTTTTTTTTTTTTTTTCTTCTTATATGTGCTTTATAAACTAATCTTATAATTTGCAACATCAAAAGCCACCCTTCTATGGATAGAGCCATAGAGGTCAGGTTTAGTACTATTTTTCTTAAAGCATAATATAATTACGAAGTTAACGATCCCTGGGTCTTCTAATCTTCTAAATTAATATGTGGAAAGGATTCAATCTCACAACCACCAATTTCTTCTGAGTCTCTTAAATCTACAATTACTACTACACCAAACTTTACCTGATGGTTACATTTGCTAATAAAAAAGTTGGATAATTAAGAATTTAAGATCATGCAACTGATGAAAAAATAATAATTTAAGATTATGCAATGGATCCGTTTGGTATCTTTCATGCTGTCAAATGATTTCAATATGAGCAACACCAAGAGTTAGACCTCTACTTCGGTGGGCTTCCTTCCCGGGTGTGCCGGGCTTTCTTCCCACTTCGATGGGCTTCCTTCCCTGATGTACCGGGCTCTATATATATAATAATAAAAAAAGGCTCTCAGCCACTAAAGTTGGGTACCAAAAAAGAGTTAGACTTCTACCTTTTCTTAAGATGATCAAATAGTTCAATATTTATTTTTTTGAGCAGCAAAGTAAACATCCCCATATCGAAAGTGAAATTTATTATATGTTATTGCTGTTTTTAATTGGTTTTTTAAATGCTTGTTACATAATTATCCACAGTTCATTCATCCAATTTCATGTATTTTGTCAACATCTTAGCTAGTAAATAAAATACTAAACAATAAATTTGCAATTTTTTTATCTTGAAAGTATATTATAATAAATCCTATATTATATAAAAAATTATATTGATGCATCTCATTCATGGAAGTGGGTCCAGATCAAGTACTTGTATATGATGAAAAAATGCACAAGATATGAAGAAAAAATAAATATATTGACTCATCCGAGAAGCAACCCATTGAAAATTTGAGAGAGAGAGAGAGAGAGAGAGAGAGAGAGAGAGAATGGCAAATGGGTTGAGGAAGTACCTTTTGATAAATGGTTGTGCACTTGGAAGTTCATATGAGTTGAATCCTTGCAGCAGCAGGGTCATGCAAGCATTGACCTTGCAAAAACAAAGAAGTTAGTTGGAAGAAGCGAGAGAAGAGAGGAAGAGAAAGTTGTCGACTCATGCAATGCAAGGAGTCCTCCAATGTCACCTCTTGCATGCCTTTTAGATTGCTTCTTTATGAAGAAATTAAAAGACAATTGCCACAAGGTTCCTTTGTAATTCTAGAGAGGTTCTTATGTTCCCTTTCCACACGCTTCTCTCTACACACACCGCTTATGTAAAAAGTTGCCAAGACTTCTCTCTACACACCCATTTTTCCCAAATCACCCTTCCTCTCTCCCTCACCTTCTCTCTACACTCCCTTTCTTCCCCTCACTCTCACTTCCCTCTCCCTCCCACCCTCCCTCTCCCTACACGTTTCCCTCCACCCACCGCCGGCTCTTCGTCTCTCTGCCAGCTGCCCTCCACCCCTTGTCCCTCTCTCCCTACCCCCTTCTCCCCCCGCTCTCTCCCTATCCCCGCCCCCCACCCGCCGCCACCCTCCTTTATCCCTCTCCTCTCCCTGCCCCTTTTGCCTGCCATCGCCCACTCATCCTCTCCCACCTTTTTGTCTCCATGTTTCTCTCCCTCTCTCTCCCTATCCCTGCCCACCTCCGTTCGCCGCTCGCCGCCGCTTTCTCCCTTGATCCCTCCGGACCCTTCCTCTCCCTCTCCCTCTCTTAGCCAACCTTTGCCCGCCACCACCGTCTTCTCTTCCTGTCCCTGTCCCTATCCTCCTCCCCCTCCGACAGTACTGCCAAAGGGGGAGGTGGTGGCTAGGGTCTGGGTGGGTGATTGTAGAGAGAAATTGGGTGAGGTATGAAACTATGAATGGTGTCTTGTTTGGTAATCTCACACATTGGTATATTTTTCTTAAAATAAGGGATGTGGAAAGAGAAGTTTTGGTGGTGGGATTAACAGCTCTCTAATTCTATTCATTTGCTGCACAAAAAAGTGAGGGGCAAAAATTGAAGAATGAGTAGAGAGCTGCTAAATGCACATAGAAAATTTATTTCCACACGCTGTAATTTTTTATTTCCACACTCATCACCATCATCTTCTTCTTCTTCTTTGTCTTGTTCTTTTTCTATTCTTTTTTTAAAAAGAATAATCAACTCTGTAATCTTGCCTTATTTTCCATCTACTTTGAACTTGTTCAGCAGATCCAGTGCCATACATCTGTGCTACTGTTTGTGAATGTTTTTTTTTTTTTTTTCAAAATCAATTGTTACACTGTCATTCATCTTGGATATCCTGAATGGCAACTATAGAGAAATTTGATCTTTAAGATGCCAATAGAACTTCAGACAATGCCAAAGGGCTAATTTTTAAATTAAATATCTACTAAAAAAAATACTTGGACAGAGTATGTTGGATCTAGGTTTGCTAGAGAAGTAATTCAATAACCAAGAGAAAATATCCATAGCACAAACAATACAAATATATTGAGAATCCCCAGAAATAAAAGGAAAAAAGAAAACCCCAAGACAAAAGAAAAGAATTTCCTTTCTACAGAAATCGCCACCATAGAATCACCTTACAATAGAAGCAGAGAATTTACAACAGAAGCATCTCAAGAACAATATCAATTAGCATTAGAGAACACGGAATTTACATTTCTGTAACACAAAAACATGCAAATTACAAAATAATCAAACCCACAATCCTATTTATCAGAATAAACAATGAGAAATGGTACAAAGGTGCCACCTTTAAGTTGAAACTCATTATCTTAGCAAAAGGGGGAGAAAACCCATGATTAAAACTTACATTTCCGGTCTGGACTCTGACGACTCAATGCAGAGCGAGAGGGCACAGTGGCGTGGGCGCAGTACAGAGCGAGAGGGCACAGTGGCGTGGGCGCAGTACAGAGCGAGAGGGCACAGTGGCATGGGCGCAGTACAAAGCGAGAAGGAGAGAGAGAGAGAGAGAGAGAGAGAGAGAGAGAGAGAGAGAGAAATAGAGAGAGGGAGGGAGAGAGAGGCTTCGGCAATGGCGTGGGCGCGGGAGGGCACAGCTCAGAGAGAGAGAGAGAGAGAGAGAGAGAGAGAGAGGGAGAGATGGAGAGGGAGGGAGAAAGATAGAACTGCAAGTGGGCTCCGGCTCAGGCGGGCTTCCGCGGTGGCGTGGCCGGTGTGGCGGGAGGGGAAAAGATTTGGGAAGAGAAGAACTGAAAAAAAGTGGGTTGCAAGTGGGTTTCGAGGGTTTATAAAGAGGCCTTTAGGGGGTCGCTAATGACATTTTTAGCGGCCGCCTGTGCTTTTTCCTCCGCCAAAAGGCTAAATTCTAGTAGTGTACCCATGTTGTAAATTACCTAAGAAATACTTCTATCAAAGTCTCTCTATCTCCCCAACTTCTTTCTACCCGCACCCACCCTAAACTAACCCCAACCCCACCCCAGCCACCACTGCCCCTTTCGGTAGCACCGCCAGAGGGGGAGAAGGCGAGGGAGAGGGAGAGAAAGAGGGGGCATTGAGGGAGAGGGATGTAGAGAGGGAGAGGGACAGGGATAGGGAGAGCAGGTAGGCAGCGGGCTGGAAGAGGGAGGGAGAGCTAGAGACAGTGAGAGGAGGACAGGGAGAGGGAGAGGGAGAGGGAGGGAGAGGGAATGAGAAGTTGAGAAAGTAGAGGTTAGGGTAATTGAGGAAATATGGGGTGTGTAGAAAGTAATTTTGGTGATTTTTTAATTTAAGTGGTGGGTGTTGAGAGAAGCAGCATGTGGAAATAAATTTCCAGTTTGCATTTAGCAGCTCTCAAATGAGTAACTTGCCCATGACATAGTCTTAAACACCCATGCATCTGTCAGCTTTTTAAAAGGTTAAGGGTCAATTGCCCCTCCTTCAGCCCCCTACTTCCGTCCCTATAAATGAGCTTAGTCAAGCTAATCATGGGCTAAGTTGGTTGTAACCAATGCGTTTTTATGCTTAAGTTATCTTCACCAAGTATAAGGTCACGTGTGGAAATCAAATCCTCTAGGACTACTCACTAGTTTTTCATAGAGTCGTGGAAAACCCATGTTTGGGCAATTGCAAATCCCCCAGGATTTGGGATGATGAAAATCCCAAATTTTTAAGATTTTGAAGTATGACAGTTTTCTACAAACTCTGATATTGATTTTTCTTAGTTATATGCATCAAAATGCACATATATTAGTTTTTAATCCTCAACTATACAAATCCTCATGAGGAATCTTTGTTTCAGGGGCAATGGGGAATCTTCAAATTTGCAAATTCCACATGAGTTCTTCACTTGTTACTGAACATGCCCTTATAGGAGTTTTCTGAAACTTTAAAACCGAAAGTGCTTTAAATGGCTTTAAAAAGTCCTTAGTAGGACTAAATAGGTTAATCACAAGTGGACCAAAATCAAATGAGCTCCAACAAAAGGATTAGTAAATAGGTGAGGGTTTCATGATAAAAGGTAGAGCTATAGATGGATGAGTCATCTATATCTCTACCTTATATCATGGAAACCCTCATCCCTTTATTGGATGGAATATTCATATCTCATCTTCAATCCCTTCATTGGAAATAAAGGAGAGATTATTTGATGATCATTTTTTAATCATTTTAAGCAATACAAGTCTTAGAATTTCTAAGAATTCAATTACATGAAAAGAGTAATGATGCTATGAAAGTTTGATTTTCACAAGCAAAAATCAAAATCAATCAATGCTGGCCAATGGAGAAGAGATATCTTGTTTGGGAGAATTTGGAATTCTCCCGGTGTTATTCCCCAAAATGGAATTTCAAAATGCTCAAGCCTCTACGGCATTTAGAATGATCAAATTATGAAAGTTCAAAAGAGGCTAAAAAAGTATGTTTTGAAGTGGGTGGTGTTCAAATTCCAATGATCAAACGCATCACTTGGAACTCCAATCCTAGGGGATATGCTATGACACCAACGTTAGAAATTCTAGACATATATAATTCTTTATAAAAATGCTTCCAATCAGATGAGCTCTACAGTTTTACTTTTCATGGTCCTCCTTATACTTCCTTATCCTATATTATGATTCCTATAAAAACCTTTACCTATCTCAGTTGAGTAAGCAATTTGTGCCATTAGTCAGCACTGAAGAGACAAGTTTAAAAGGAAAAGAAGTTCATCATATGCAGGGTGTTTTCATGTGGACTGCGTCAAATCATTGATGCAATCTAATCAAATATAATGTAGCAGATGATATTTTACAACAGTTGAGTTGATAAACATCAATAGATTGGACAATGGGTATAAAAATGAAATCCAACTTAATACTTAATTTTTTTTTAGCATCGATAACTTTATCAGTGTATATTAATCTAATTAAAGTAAAATTCCTGCTCTCATTTATACATAATAAGGCATGTGATGTGAATGGTTTGGATCAATAAAAAATAGGCTCCAACAAATTGAATGGAAGGTACCCCATGATTACTTCGGTGAGGACATCAGCATGTGATTAGATTCTTATGGGTCCCAAGATTTTAGTTCTAAAGTAATCAAACATCTTTTAAAGCCCCTTTGTTTCAAATCCTATCATTGTCGTTTATTTTTTGTAACTCTTATGGGTCC
Organism: Umbellularia californica; assembly: GCA_028538565.1. NCBI lineage: Eukaryota > Viridiplantae > Streptophyta > Magnoliopsida > Laurales > Lauraceae > Umbellularia > Umbellularia californica. Next base: position 63,393,286 of record JAPQWN010000008.1, read on the forward strand.
CAAAATTTTAGTTCATATGTATGGTTCAATTTTTCTCATTGGCCCTCTAAATGCACTGCTCCATCCAATGGTGGATTAGTGACATTCCAAAATCGCTCCCACTCTTCCCTCTCGCGCTCGCTCGTGTATTTGAAAAAGATTATCCACGCCAGGCGTCTTCGTTTCCAACTCTAATAGTAACACTCATCAGTTGTATTTTCAGCTAATCTCATCAGTTCTTCCCACCATCCCTAGTCCCAGATGAATGTGATATGATATTGTTGTAATCAGATACAGAGAGAGGCCATGGTAGCTCTGTTTCCTTCTCTCCCCTTCTCCAACAATCGCATTCCTCCTCTAACACCATCTTCCTCATCCTCCTTTCCAACACAAACCAATACCAGCACCAGAAACAGGTGAGGGGCAAGCTACAATGACACATGTCGGGATCCTATTGGCTGAGTGATGATGTGGTTGGGATGAGTGGCGATTGGAATCAAGATCCTCTATGGGTTTAACCTAGAGAAATCCTGAGTTAAGACCGTGAAAACTAAACAGTGGGGGCCATCTGTTAAAATCGGGATCGTTCAAAATAAATCTCCCTCCACATTTTATATAGGGTATCCTTAGATTTCACATCAATAGAAGTTCAATGCACCATTCGATTTAGAGCCTTACAGAAAAATGCAACCAACACAATATCCAGTATCATGTATTGATCACATGATCAATCTGACGGTGGGAGAATCTCTGGCTAATGTTAAGTTTTAGTATGTCCCAAATACCTAAATGATGTCTATTATGAACGGTTCGGATTTTAATATGTGGGGTTCACTGTGGGGTTTCGCTCCTTTAACTCAGGATTTCTCTGGGTTGAAGCCTCAGAGGATCCAGGTTCGTGGGATCCACTGTTTTCTCCTGCCAGCCACGTGCGGGTTAATCGGACGATTGGATGTTTGCAAGCTATATTTTACGAGATGGAGGGAATTGGATTAGTATGAGTTTGGCTTTTTAAATTTTTGAAAAGAAAGCTATAGATGGAAGTCAAGATTAGCAACTTAATTAGGTTTCTAGATTAATAACACACAATTACAAAACTTTGATTGATTGCTAATTCATGTTTATAACATAAATACCCATAAATACAATGATTGGATACATTAGAGTTGATTGATTGTGATTATTCCAAGTGTGTATTTCAAGACTTGGCCGCTTTAATATGATGGAATGTTCTTAGTTATCTATCTGTTTGAAAGGTGTGAGACTCACCTTTGATTGATTTTTCTTAGTTATATGCAGCAAAATGCATATTAGTTTTTAATCCTCAACTATATAAATCCTCACGAGGAATCTTTGTTTCAGGGGCATTGAGGAATCTTCAAATTTGTAAATTCCTCATGAGTTCCTCGCTTGTTACTAAACGTGCCCTCAGAATTTTTCTAAAACCTTAAAACCGAAAGTCCTTCATCAAATGGCCTTAAAAAGTCCTATATCAAAAGGGACTTTTCTAGCAGGACTAAATAGGTTAATCACAAGTGGACCAAAATCAAATGAGCTCCCACCAAGGGATCAGCAAAGAGGTGAGGGTAAATCAAATTCTACCTTTTATCATGAAATTACCTCACCTCTTTACTGGATAGAATATTCATATCTCATCTTGGATCCCTTCATTACTAATAAAGGAGAGATTATTTGATGATAATTTGTCAATCATTTTAAGCAATGCAAGTATTAGAATTTCTAAGAATCCAATTACATGAAAAGAGTAAAGATGGTTGGAAAGTATTACTTTCAGAAGCAAAAGTCAAAATCAATCAATGCTGGGCAATGGAGAAGAGAGAGACGGTAGAAATGTATAGATGAACACAAAACGACATGAGATTAGGGACAAGGCCGTTTGGATTCGCTCACAATGTAGAACTGTCTCACTAGCCGGCCTTAGCTGCTGCCTTCTAAATCCAGCTTTTGCCGCCCTTCATTTATTTCTTACCTCCTTTATAAGGCCCCAGCACCAATGACAAAGTCGTCTCTTCCACTATTCTCTCTCTCCTTTCTCTTAACAAAGAGCAAATGGCGAAGATTTCACAGCAAAACCACAACAACAACAACACCGTCACTACAAAGGTGAGAAGAACCAGAAAGAGCATTCCCAGAGACTCTCCCCTTCAACGCAGCTCCATCTACCGTGGTGTTACTAGGTTCCTCTCTCTCTCTCTCTATGAAATGATCATTGTAACTACATTCTCCTAAAGTTGTGTTGTGGGTCTCACTCACGCTGGTTTCGAAATGCTAAAATTCAAGGTAAAACAAGAAAATGGAAATGCTTATAAAGTAAGCAAGAAACAAGATCTCTAGCTGAGACTTGTTGCAGTGTGGCTGTGTTAAGAACATATTTGGATTAGAGTGGTTGACTCCATATTGAACCTGATATTCTTCAGATACATATGTTGTTACATTTTACTTTTGGGATGAATTAGAACATTTAAAAGTACTACTCCAATGATATTTGGCCTAGTGCCTAGTAGTAGATTGCACAGGTGATCTTAACCTGAAACACTTAATTTTTAGGGGATATAAAGTAACTTGCAGTCTAGTTAGTGGAGCATGTCAATGGATTATCAAATGTGATTGCTTCGCCATATGTTAGATCCGGGTGTATGTCGATCGAAAAAAAGGAGGGTTGGCACCACACAGGCTACTGTAAAAAATAAAACTTCAATCTATTTTGTCCAAAAGTAGCACCCAACCATGCATACTGTACATTAAAATAGTAGTCTCTCTCTCGTTTTGTATCTTTTCATTTTCCTAAGGCATGTTGATTTTGCCAGGCATCGATGGACGGGTAGATATGAGGCTCACCTGTGGGACAGGAACTGTTGGAATGAGTCACAGAGCAAGAAAGGGAGACAAGGTTCTTGGATTCTCTATGCATTTTTCTATCTTCTTTTTATAAAACATCAACATACATAAAACTCATTCATTGTTTCTTAACAAAATGTTTTTGTTTTTCATTTTTTGGTGGGTGCAATTGTGAATGGATGGAAATGGAGAACAGTCTATCTAGGTGAGCTTAAATTTTTATTTTTCCTCTACATGTACTTCTCTTGATCATTTTCGGCATTAAGAAACTCAAAGTACTGTAAGAGATCAGAACCCAAAAATAAATTGATTTTCTTTCTGGGTTTCTCTTAGAGGTAAAGAAACTCTACTTTTGGTTTGGCTCGTTGGGCTTTTGAGACTCTCATTTAATTTGGGTTTCTATGAACAGGTGCTTATGATGATGAAACAACAGCAGCACATGCATATGATTTGGCAGCATTGAAGTACTGGGGACCAGAGACCATCCTCAACTTTCCTGTAATATTTCCTCTTAGTTATCTTTCTTTCTTTCCAATCGTTTCTGATTCCATTGCATTTTATCTAAACCCCACCTATTTGTTCAAGGAATTAACTGAGTTGTGAGAGTACTGATTTTCTTCTACTTTTATGACTACTTGTAGTTAGAAACATACAATGAAGAACTGAAAGATATGGAAGGTCAATCCAGAGAGGAATATATTGGATCTTTGAGAAGGTATTTATTTGGTACAAATAAAGAAAAGAATAGAGAGGAATAAATACAAGAAATCCAACTATGCTAACATAATGTAATTCATATGGGCTTAATTTGCAGGAAAAGTAGTGGCTTTTCCAGAGGAGTCTCCAAATATAGAGGTGTTGCAAGGTATTTAAACATGAACATAAAGAGAACACTTAATTTTTTTTTGGGGGTTAAATAACTAGCTTTTGATATATTTTATAATTACTTAGGATAAACACATAAGAGAAATATTCAAGTGAGAACTAATTCTCATATATTATATGAGAATTTTATTGCAGGTCCAACTAACAATCCATTCAAACTTAGCAACCAACAGGGAACCCCCTGATAGTCACTAATCCTAAATATTGGCACACATTTAAGTGGATTGAACCGTTGGATCGAGAGTTGAATATTTTTTTGAATATGAAGTCATTAAACTTATAAGCCACGGATGAAAGGGTTAGAGGCATGGGTTTGAGGTCAAACTTGATTCGTGGTCTTTTTAATATTACTTGCTCCACATTAAAATACTTGATCTTTTCATATGATGATAACCCATTTCTCAGTATATTTCAAGTAAAATGCTGAATGAGGTGGTCATGATATTAGATTGTTGATATCTGAAACTATGAATATTCTTTTAACAAACTATAAGAGATTACAGAACTTTCATAATCCTTTTTGCAGACATCATCACAATGGAAGGTGGGAAGCAAGGATTGGTAGAGTATTTGGCAACAAATACCTATATCTTGGAACCTTTGGTAATTTCCCTGATCTCTTATGATATTCAAGTTTGGACAATCATTTATTTATTTTTAAATAATCGAAAATTCTATTCTCAGAGACGTGGCGCTATGGATGAGATCTAAACCGTTCATCAATTAGTCCTATGAAATATTGGAACAGATCCTACAAATCCACAAATCCCATCCATTGGATGATGGGTGATCCCTTAAACGAGATAGATGGTCCAATTTGCACAATTTTTTGGCTATGCCCTATCAAAGGTGGGGCATATGTACTATATGTTAATTATCAAGTCTGATCTTGTTCACATATTCCAAATAGAGGTACTGATAATTTTGAAAATAAAGAGATCAGCAGAAGTACTGGGGCCCACCAAAGTGGTCGCCACATCATTTCACCATCAACTCATGTTTGGGTTAAATTCCGGGGAATTAAATCTTCTGTTTGGATTTGTTCAAGATAAGAGGTGGTGGAAGATGTGTTCATGTGCTTAAGCATAATTAAAATGCCATGAATGGTGAGCCATAGATTGTAATGGAACTTCAAGGTGTAATCCATTTTTACCAGCAATCAATAGACATGCCCATTGATCTAAACCGTTCACTTGATGTATCATGCATGGATGAGAAATCACACTGATTCAATTGTTCCCGATTGCAAGTTAGTGATACAATCAGTACTGACAATTAGGACCCTTTTCAGAACTCATTCCGATGGGTTCTGACTTGGCTGAGTCAACTCAGTAAATTGAAGTAAGGCGAGTCAAATGAGTCTAGTCTGAGTCTTGTGAGCTTTTAAACTAAACCATGGGTCATCATCCATTCAATGTGTTAATCTTGGGTCTTGGCCAATCTGTTGAACCTGAATTTGCACAATCAATTGACAGAAAAGACAACTTTTGGAAGAGGATTTCTATATATCTCCTATTGACTTTTTTTTTTTTTTTTCTAGAAATTTTATCGACTTGATGCCATAACCAACTACCCAACTGCCTTGAAGACTTCTTGAATCACTTCCCAACCCTCCACCGAAATTTATCACCATCCAGAATTCAATGTTATTGCTAACCTACCTACAAAAAAGTCATATATATATATATATTTATATATATATAGGAGAATATTTATGTGCATCAATCCCTCACCATAGGGTGAGGATATTTGCATAATTGGAAATATTCATGTGCGAAAGAGGAAAAGCCATGTATGGTCATATGCAGAAAAAGAATTTTCATGTACAAAGAAGGAAAGCCATGTAAGTGTCCCTCATCCTATGTTGAGAAATGGATCCACATGAATGTCTCCATATATATATACATATAGGTCCTGCATTGTTTGGTTCAAGTGGAGGCATGGGAACTTCTAACGTAGTGGGCCACGGTGTTGAGGACCTGTGCTCGTGAGATGCAGTGGATGGAGCAATCTTCACATTCAACCGGTTGCCAGGAGAAAAAGAAGAGTAGACAGATAAAGATGATGCAATGCATATTCAAATGAACTAAGGGAACAAAAGAATATTGGATGGTTGGAATGCTGGCCATCTCAAAAAAACACACCTTCCATAAGTAGATGAAAATCAAAATTTATTTTTTTGGCACAAAAGAAGATCAAAAGAGACCTTTCAAATCCCTACCCCATCATAACTATCATGCTTCTAAGTGGCACCATGCATTGTATATGAGTATTTTTTAGTACTCTCTTGTCACACATATTCTTTTTAAAGTTTTAAGAATTCTACTTCGAAAATTTATTAAAATGAAAAGAACAAACTGAATATCCATAAATAACCATAAAATAATCTCTCTTTTCATGAAAAATAAATAAGAGGAGATCGAAAATGAAAATGCATCAATCACGCCAGTCATTAAAATCCTATGATATTCAAGGTCCCAACTACGTCTGTCTCCACCTTACGTCCTTCATCCCTCGCCTCTTTGACAATTCTCTTTTTCATTTTTTTTTTCTTTTGGGGGCCTGTTTTACCATGAATTCCCATGTATTCAACTTTGTGGAAACAAACCCTATTTTAATTTTGTTATTTGTTATTTAATTCGAGTTAACCCAAGTCATCTAACTAGTTAAGATGCTGCTCCATTTGAAGGCTGATCCTAGTTTACTACTAACTGAATCTTTCATGTCTAATCAAGTTTTAAAACTTCTTAAAACCCCCACTAACCTCATTTTTGTGTATCATTTATTACAAAACAGCCACCCAAGAAGAAGCAGCAACGGCATACGACATGGCAGCAATAGAGTACCGGGGACTTAACGCCGTTACGAATTTCCACCTCAGCCGTTACATCAAATGGCTCCATCCCAAACCTCAAAACCCTAACCCGGATCCGAAACCCGACCCGACGCCAGAGTTTCTCCACCACCAGACCGGCGGCGACGCCTCGGCCCCTCCGCCGCGTCCTGGCGGCGCAGCGTCGTCGGCTCTCGGGCTTCTGCTGCAGTCGTCGAAGTTCAAGGAGATGCTGGAGCGGACCTCCGCCGACGACCACCCGTCGCCGCTGCCGCCGGCGGATGCTCAGAACGTCCCTGACCGTCGGTGCAGCTTCCCCGACGACATACAGACGTACTTCGAATGCCATGATGTTATGGAGGGAGATGACGTCATGTTCGGTGATCTGAGCTCGTTTGTGGGGCCCATTTTTGAGATGGATGACTGAGATGGAAAGATGAAGACGTTCGTTTTGAAGTGGATGGCTGAGATGGAAAGATGGAGATACTCGTTGTTTATGTGCATAGAAGGAAGATGAAAAATTCTTTAAATTTTCTTAAAAAGATATCTAGATGTTTTTTTTTCTTTTTTTGCTAGAGAGAGAGCTTCCTTTTATTGTGAAGATGATGGAAGAATGTGATGAGATGGCAACTCTAAAAGGCCCTAATAATGGGACCCACGCCATTTGGCTGGCCGATAGGCCGCCAAATGGACTAGTTGCCACCTCTAATTAAGGTGAGAATAATATTTTTTTCCTCCTACTAGATTAAGAAATCATGAATAATGTTATTTCAGTTTCTCAAAATCATGAATAATAATATTTCAATTTCTCAAAGTGTTGAATAAGATTTATTGTTATGAAATTCAAATGAGAAGCAAACTTTGAGAATTTGTTTGTGGAAGGCTAAGAATTGATTTATTATTCTCTTTTTAGAAAAGAAAAGGAAAGTTGTTATAACATGTCTAGTGTTGCATGGTAGAGGGTTTTGGGGGTAGTTGCCCTTGGTAAGCTACTGTTTGATTTCATAATCGATGTGAAAATTTTGGATCTACTTTCAAAATTTACGTGAGAATTTTAATACCGCCCCGAAACCCACATGAAAATCTTGAGATTGTCTTAAAAGTCAAGTTACCAATTTGGATTTGCCCCCAAATCTTAGGTCCTCCATTATTTAAAAAAAAAAAAAAAAAGCAATATGCTCACTTTTTTACTTCGTCCAAAAAAACAAAAACAAAAATGAAAAAGCAAGGATTCACAAAAAAATGGATGAGCAAAGACTTAGTGCCTAATGGTGCTCATGGATCGGGCCAGCTTGTGCCTAACCCAAGCTCAACCTACTTTAATTAGTTTGGCTTCGGAAGTTATAGGCTTTAGTACTCGAGTCAACCTTGTGTTGGAAGTAGGTGGGCCTCGGGGATAGATTTTCAAAACTCTTGACCCACTTGATTCAGGGGTCAAGTATCCATAAGGCCAAAAAAAACCCAATCCAGGATGCAAAACCCTCAATCTCATGATCATGTACAATAAGTAAAACTATCTAAAAGATATAACAGAAGCGAACGAGCATTCATTAAAATCTACCACATACAAGGAAGCAGATTATACCTTTGGAGCTCGTTTGCGCTCTAATGGAGAAGTAGATGACATTCGTTGATGTAGAACTTTTCTACAAACTAAGATCAGAATCTCCACCGCCTCTTTGCCTTCCACGCTATGACCCGAATTAGATCTATCTTCTCAAGAAGATCGGTGGAATCTTCAAGAAAAAACCCAACTTGAAACCCTAAGGAACTAGAAGAGGAAGAGAGAAGAAAGCAGTGCAACTATTGCACATAAAGCTGGACGTTTTTTACTCCTTTTTTTTTTATGGACGTCCATGAGGGATAAATCCCCTTTTATAACCTCTCAAATCTCCTCTTTTCTTAATTGAAATAGAAGTCTTACTTCCACAACAATTAGTAAGTATACTATTACCACTATTAGAAGTCCTACTTCAAATAGAAATAGTAACTTTCTAATTCCTTCTTATTAGAGTTCAAGTAGGATTAGTATCTTTCTATAACTTGGGCTAGCGTGGGGACCACTAGGGATTCCATAGAAAGCTGGCTCCAACTTGGACACGCGACCCCACATCTCATGTGCAATCCGGGCCCACAGTTAATTGCAAATAACACTACTATATAAATGCAATTGCACTCCAGTCTTAGGAATAAATTACAAGGAAGACCCTGAACTTCCCGATTACCACAAGTAGGCCCCTCTATCAATATCCATGGATCAATTGGAATAAATCTGTCTCTTCCAATTTTAGTTCCACATCTTATTATCCTTGAGCACCAATTAATCACTATGATCATCAGTACCATCCAATTAACTCTTATTCGAGATGGGTGCGCACTTACTAATGACAAATCCATTAATTGGCACAAGGGGATAATAGAGATAGATTCCATCTTTATCATTCAATGTTCCCACAGTCCTACTACCACATACCCAAGACACCGAGGTGTTGACCTATAGTTGGCCTTACTCATTGGTGACTCAAAGCAAATGAATAGATGGAGACTTGAGTTCATCAATATCTCAGGATTGAGAGCCTATTGCTAGGGAATTATGAGAGCATACCTTATTATTGAGACGGAATTCCATAATGTGCTTCTCATGGTTCTTCAATACATCCAATGTACCAGCACATTGACCAAGAATCTTCCATTCTGATGATCGAGGCAAATCACACTATTTCATAGTGATCAAAGTGTTGCAACCTTATCAGATGAGATGCCCAGTCTCATTACTGGTTGTAAAGATATTTTAAGTATAAGATTTGTGACATATATCTCCCATGTGTGGATCTCATCCATACACATATATCACATCTAATATACTAATGGGACCCAGTTCAACTCATGAACCATTATGTCATATGTATTGGTCATGTGCATAAAGTAATAAAATAACATTCATCTCATGAAAGTAAAGCATGATTTTATTGATAAATAAAGAAATTAGTCAATTTATGACATCAACTGATGGATTGAGTCCATACAATCTAACACCTTGACCCAAGCTCTACAATTTAGGTCATTTTAGTATTTATTATGGACTTGAATTAAGTAATAGAAAGCCGAAAGCGTAGCCTAACCACGCTGAAACAAGTGGTGCTTGACTTAGCCCAAAAATATTATAAAAGAACTTGACTTAGCCAGCATGATTAACCAAATTGTCAGGTTTGGCCTGACCCGCTCTACATATGAGCCCTATACTTATGACCTATATTTCTAAAGCCGAGTCGAACTTGGATATGCATTAGCCTAACTAGACACAACCCATCAACATCCATACTGATTTGACACAATTATATTGTGATTAACTCTAATTTTATATGATTAGCCTTGTATAATCACCCCCAAAATGAAGTCCAAGCCCAAGCCCCAGAGCTATAGAATGAATTGGGTGTTCATATAACTAGGGGTGTGCAAAAAATCCGTCGATTCGTCAATCCGATTTGATCCGCGGACTTTGATCCGATCCGAAGGCCAACGGATTGGTGACGGATTGTAAATTGTGTAATCCGTGAGCGACGGATTGGTGGCGGATTTCACCCTTAATCAGTGGATTTGATCGATCTGATCCGTTGTCATTAAATATAAATATATATATATAAAATAAGAAAAAAAATGTAAGGAGTCAATATGTAACCTTATGAATAGAAGAAGATAGGATAGACATACAGCTCTCAAGTCATGCCCCTTTAATTCAGTGGCTTCAAAATTCATGGGTTTTTTCTTCTTTTTTCTCCATGTAATGTATAGGGATGGATTAAACGGATTAATCCAATCCGATCCGATCCTCTATGGATCGGATCGGATCGGGTTTTAACAGGCACGGATTGGTGACAGATTCTAAATCCGTCAATCAGTAGGGATCGGATCGGATCGGATTTTAACAGCCACGGATTGGTGACGGATTCTAAATCGGCAATCCGTAGGTAACGGATTGGTGACAGATTTGGCCCAATCCGCACAAATCCGATCCGTGTACACCCCTACATATAACCTCAAGGGGTTGGCCGAGTAGTGAGGACCACGATTCATCCTCTTTCGAAGCTAGAGATCTTGGTATCAACAGCCGGTTTCTCCTTTTTTAAGGAATCGAAGTTTAAGTCCACTAGTACTACCACCTTGAGGCTACAAGGGTGTTACTCGGCTTCCCTCTGGGTTCGGAGGGATTAGCTCAGCTAAAAGGATCGGGAATGCTCCGATAAAAAAAATGAAAAAAAAAAAAGGGTGCTCATGTGGTTGAGCCAAATAGGTAAGATAAAGGTCATCCAAATGAGTGGCTCTCATTGGCAAAGAGAAACAGAGAAGACATGACTTGCAGTTCCAATTCCAAAGCTAGACTTCTATCTAGAAAAGAAGAAGAAAGCAGCAGGTGCACGTTTAGATACCGTACACACGCGCGTACCATATGGCGAGCAGTGCAGTAGCTCTCTCTCATTTTCCTTCTATCAGTGCTCTTACCAGCTCCTGCTGCACTACCATACTTCCTTCTAGGGCTTCTAGGGTTTCTAGGGTTTGGGCATCATCTTCTTCTTCCATGGCTTCTTCTTCTGCTGCAGCTGCCGCCACCAAGGTCGTGCCGGCGATCATAGTCGGAGGCGGAAGGGTCGGCCGGATGTTGCAGAGCCTGGGGGACGGCCGAGATGTGCTGGTGGGGAGAGAAGAGAAGGTGGATTCCGATTTCAACGGCCCGATCTTCGTCTGCACAAGGAACGGTGATCTCGAAGCTGTCCTCGAATCAACCCCTCAATCTCGATGGAGCGGTAATTCAAATCTCTAGTCTTGAAGTAATTTCTAGATTGGTGCTTGCAAGAAAGGATGTGGGAAGCGTGAATTTTGCAAGAAAGGAATGCATGGATTGCTCTATTTGCAGCATTCTGTTGTATTATCTCCTCTCATGGTTTAGTGATCTTAATGCGATTTTGGCAATTTCTACCTAGGGTTTCTTGTAGGTGGAAGAAGGTGGAACTGGACCCGGAACCATTAAGGAGAAGGTGGAACCGGACCCGGAACCATTAAGGAGAAGGTGGAACTGGTCGAAGAAGGTGGAACCGGACCCGAAACCATTAAGGAGAAGGTGGAACTGGTCCCGGAACCAGAACCATATACGGCGTGGGTCTGGGTACTGGTATAGGTAGAGAATGATATGGAGAAAAACCTAATTTTAAGAAGAGATTCTTGAAAATTGAGGTAATGTGTCGGGGCTCAATCCACGGTCCGAAGAGATGCAGAACCGGACCAATTTACGTCACGGGTCAAAAAAAAGGGACCCGGACCCATTTACTTAGCGGAGCCTGAATAAGAACCCAAAATCGGTTTTTAATGGGTTGGAAGTTCCGGGTAATTGGAGAATCGGGGACCATTTACATCCTATGTGTACAGCGCCTAACTCCCTCCGATAACACTATTCCATGTAAAAGACTATTACGAAACAACTTCCAATAATCTCTTTCCACCCACATTCGTTAATATATTTACTCAGAGAGCTGCTAATGCCACAGCCAAAACTTCTATTTTCACAAGAATAATATACCTATGTGTCAAATTACCAAACATAGTTTCATACCTCACCCAATTTCTCTTTACCCCCACCCCCACCCCCACCCCAGCCACCACCGCCCCCTCTGGCAGGGAAAGGGTTGGAGAGGGAGATTGGGCGGCTGCGGCGGCGGGCTGTGAGAGGGAAAGAGGGAGAGAGACAGGGAAAGGGAGAGAGGGCGGGCGGTGGGCAGGGTGGGCAAGGAGAGGGAGCGAGGGAAAGGGAGAGAGGGAGAGGAAGAGAGAGAAAAAGGGAGAGGAAGAAGAGTGGGCGGCGGCAGGGAGAGGGAGAGAGGGCAGCACTATATTAAAGTGGGTTCCACCCACCTCAAGGAAAGTGAAATTTGTCCCAAAAGTAATAAAGGATATTTTCGAAAATAAAGAAAAGTATACAAGTATGGTTTTGAAATGCTTTTACAAAATGAATTATTGGAAATCAAATAAATTTGTTAATGCATGTGGGTGGGAAGAGATTCTCTGAAGATGTGTCGTAATAGTCTTTGACATGGAACATTATTATTGGAGGGAGTTAGGCGCTGCACTATAATTGAATTGGAGCCCGGCCCTTACCAGACTAGAAAACAATGTGGGAAGTGTTAAGAACGCAAGAAATGAATTTGTGCAAGTGCAACCATTAATAAAAAAGAAAATAAACAAATGTTTGCATTTCTTTGTATGCAACATTTTATACAATATTTATGTGGAAGAGTGAAATGAATGTGTGAAATGTGTCTTGGAAAATGCAGGTATCTTTTAGGTAAAATGTAGATATCTATTTGGTAAATGTGTATTATGGAAACTATGGCTATGACGCCCCTGGAGTTCCACATCGACTATATAGAGAGGAAAGTGATTGTGGTTATATATAGAGCCTACACCCTTACCTTGCATGAGGTCTTTTGATGGGTTGAGGCCCATCAGAAGCAAAATCGTGAGGCCCGTGGGCCAAAGCGGACAATATCATGCATGGGTGTAGGGTGGGGCGTTACAAATGGTGTCAGAGCCGACTCTCGATTAGTTCGAGTGTGGGTCCCCTATCGTGGTTTGGTGCAAGTGGGCGGGTCTCCATATGGGCGGGCCAAGAGGGCTGGCAGGCTACTGCACAGGGACGTGAGCCTTAAGAGGGGTGGATTGTGACGCCCCAGAGTCCCACATCGACTATAGAGAGGAAAGTGATTGGGGTTATATATAGAGCATACACCCTTACCTTGCATGAGGCCTTTTGATGGGTTGAGGCCCATCAGAAGAAAAACTGTGGCCCTTTTGGATTTGATAAGTTTTTACTCTTCCATTTTCCCAAAGTCTTAAGTCTTTTATGATATTATGACTTAGAAATCAAAGCTTATTTTCATGCCAAATAATGGGATCTTATTATTCTTAACATTCCAACAGATTTGGTTTTTTTCCAGAATGGAATGCTGGAACCGTGGTTTCAGAGTAAAGGTCTGGGTGATGCAGACCAAGTCTTGGCTTATTTTGCTGTCTCAAAACTTGGAGAAGCTCCCGTCGATGGGATCACTGACACAAATCCTGAGGGCTTGACTGCAGCATATGGCAAATGGGCATCTGCTGTTGCTGCTCGACTGCACGCTGGCGGCCTCTCTTGCAAGGTACAGTTGTGAGAATGTTGGACTTCCCTCACCGCACTCTGGAACCGTTATTTGTATTGAGCGTATCAAATATTTTTGAGCTATGATCTTGTTCAAGACCCGTTGCTTGTCTTCTCGTTCATGTCTATAAACTCGAATCAGCACTCCTGTGTTGTAATGTTCATTTGCAGGTCCTTGATAAGGAAGCTTTTCAGAAGCAAATGGTAGAGAAACTTATCTGGATTTCGGCTTTTATGCTTGTTGGAGCTCGTCATCCAGGAGCTACTGTGGGAGTTGTAGAGAAAGATTACCGATCCGAGGCAAGACTTATACATTGTGTTCATTTCAACTTTTAAGAATTGAACTGGATGTCAAACTGATTGACTGGATGGTTAGGTCTAAAATGGTTTACTACTGGCTCAACCAGATCCTAACGTATTTCCATAATTTAAACCAAAATAATTAATTATATTGCAATCAGTTCAAACTGGTCAAAACAGCCTGTTCATATTAGTATGACTCCTGGCTTTATATCAGCTTAAATGGTTTCAACCAATACGACCATAGAAAGTGTTTAGTTTGGAGTAACCTGTTCAAGACACTGTCATGCAATGAACTGGATCCAACCAGTTGGAGGTCTAACTGAGTCCAGTTTTTAAAACATTAGTTCACTTCACAGTTCCAATCTTGAGACCACGAAGGTGGCAATGATAGGCCTTGTTAATGGAGCTGGTTTAGTCCTATCCAGTCTGCTCAATGCACTAAATTGTGGAGTTCCATATTTTTCTACTTTCTTAAAACCTAGTCCACCAGATCAATTGCTTTATTAAAAAAGTTTTCCCTAGTATGAAGCTTTATCCACTCTATTTACTCTGAACTTGAGAGACTATTTGGACAATTTACAATTTTATATCTTATATATAGTTGGCATAAACATATCGAACACTGGACATTATTATCACATCACAATACATATCATTCCTAGCTGGCATATGATATAATAAATAAAACTTATTTAGACAACCAACCTACCTGCAGCTTCTAGTATGGCATTTTGCCATAGCATGTCAGCAATATTATAATCAAAACAGCAAACTTGTATGAGTGTTTAGAATCTGTTGGAATTGTAAGAACCTGAATGGATGAAGCTACAAAGGCTATCACCTAGTTTTATGCAATCATTTGCTGATTGCTTGCAGGTTGCTACTCTCATTGCAGAACTTTCATCTGCAGCGGCTGTGGAGAAGGGGATAGTATTTGAAGATGGAATGGAAGAAAGATTGTGTGCTTATTCGAGGGCTGTTGCTCACTTCCCAACTGCAGTAAAAGAGGTAAGCATTTAATATATTATGTGAATATCAGTTGGGTCTCATGTTTCTCGTCGCGTAATCTGTCCAATGGTAACAGTTCAAATGGAGAAATGGATGGTTCTATTCACTCTCCCAAAAGGCGATTGCTGAAGGGAAGCCAGACCCATGCCCATTGCATACGGCATGGCTCCAGGAACTGAAGGTTGTTTAAGACATCTGCATGCTTGCAACTGCTGGATGGCCTTAGGCTGGTTTCAACTGTTAACAGCGTTCAAGAGTCAAGTCGTGTTTCTCCATCACCTGAGATCAGCAGGCAAAAATGTTCCAGAGGCGGTAAATAAATTTGAAGGGGTATGCATTTGCTTTGATTCCTTGGCCAGACCTGAAACTGTTATTTGCACACGAGGAATTATTCTTATTCAGCCCTTTGTCTAAGCTGTATCAGTGTGTAAAGATGTACACGAGTGCCATAATAGTTGGGCCCATGATTCAGTGACATGATGGGCTTTCATTATTTAGTGGGTATTGAATATATATTCCAAATTTAAAGATCCTAAATCTTTGATATGTGGCCTAGACATGCAGTAAAGAATCCTTGGTAATTTAGGAACTTAACACTAGTGGAGTTGGCTAGATTTGGGTGACTCAGTGAAAAACACAGCAGTGTGCAATTTGGCCAGGACTCATTAAGATTCTGTTGAAATGCTTAGTTTTTATAATATTCAATGCCAACTTCATATTCGCTAGAATGGACCATGACTCAACTTAGTAGGGGACTTGGCTGGATTTTGATTCTTGATAAGATTTTGATTAGCTGAGTCAAGAACTGAAAAACTTGCTAGGACTTGCACAACACTAAGTGAGATTCAGTTTATTTTTATTCGGGTTGTAAATGGGCCGTGTTTGAGCTAATTGGGGTCTGGATTTTGGGGTGGGGACCTATGCAGAATGTAAATTTTGCCAGGCCCAGGCCCACCTTCAGCCCAGTCCTTTTTCACCAGGTTACTGTTCCACCGTTGACCAAGTCTCTTCCTATGGTTTCTGTATTTTAGTTACATGTAAAACATGACCATTCTGATTGGAGTAAAATTGGCCCAGCACCAAGACATGTGAGGACTCTGGTTGTGAGCTTTTTAAAATTAACTTGGCACACATTGTTGTACTAGTGAGATTGCTAGTGTTTAATGTGGTGAACCAAAAGAAGATGGATCTCCCTTGTAATTCCAAACAATGAGGTATGCACTTTTGTCACTTCTTAAAGGGTTCATGTGGATCCATGACAATTGGAGAGAAGGGGATGGATAGGTTAGTACATGGGAGGGCTTCTTCAATATGTCTGATCAAATGATTGTAGCCTTGATTTTACACCCCCTTTATCATGCAAAATCACTGTGATAAAATCAAATGCTGACTTGTGTTGAGATAGTGTCATCTGTCAAATTATATTATAAAGAGAATATTTAACTGATAACTAGTTCTCATTTACTATATGAGATTTTTTTTTGCGGAGCCCAACTAGCAACCCATCCAAACATAGTAACGAATAGGGAACCTCCTGATAGTCATTAATTGGCACGCTTCTGAATGGACTGAACCGTTGGATCAAGGGTTGGATATTTTTTTGAATATGAAGCTATTAAACTTGTGGGCCACGGATGAAGGGGGTTAGGGGTATGAGTTTGGGGTCAAACTTGATACTTGGGCTGGTCTCACATAGATCTTTCCATCCCCCCGGTCCCATCTCCAAATGTGGGCCCCACAAAAAAGTTCTCATATAATACATGGGAACTAGTTCTCACCAGAATATTACTGTATATATAATAACTGTCAGTTCAACAAATGCAGGTCTCTGTGAAAGGAAAAATGGGTGCTGACTAGAGGCAGTTTGATCCTCTGTTGCAGCTATTACAGCAACACTTTCCCTGGAACTCTTTTGTGGGCCCCATATAGAGATCATCCGGATTATCATTTTATGAAAAAAAAAAAACTCATCATCTTTTTTAAGAAAGTAAATATGTGTGCTGGTCAAAGAGTTAAATTTCACTTGACTGTACTGTTTTTACTTTTCCTTCTTTTTTTTCCATAATTTTACCCGGTGCATGTGGATAGAAGGGTTTGCATGTGGCCCTCTATAGGGATTAATTCTCGGCTGTCCAGAATTACCCTTGGCTATAAAAAAAAACCCATGTTAGCTTATTGGGTTCATAAATCAGCTATTGTAGATGGGCTCGATACGTATGTAATATGGATATTGCAGCAGTTCTACAAATCAGATAGGATGAAATGCTAAAGCTGGATTTCTGTTGGCAAACTATTTTGTAACCACAATAGGTAGCACAAGGATTCAACCTAAAATAATACACGTCCAGCAAAATGTAGCAAACATGTGAAATGCAGCGTATGACATTTGAAAATCCAGCTGGGAAACATGTTACTACTTCCAAGTCATCTATTGATAAATAACTACATACCAGTCCACTGATAGCTTTGCTCTGGTGAGGCATTTCCTTTCCACAGATTCTACCACCAGGGGATCAATCCTCGGTTGTAGCCTTGTTGATCAGGACCTTGAGTTGGGTGTAGATGGTGTGTTCACCAGGGCAAAAATGAAGGAAAGAAAAAAATCTACATACATATGCATGTTGAATTGACCGATAAAAAAAGAATATTGAACATTTTTTTTCTTTTCTTTTTTTTTTTAATGGCTAGCAATGGATCGGCTTGGTTAGAGTTTGGGTTGAACTTGTAACTCAAAGGTAACCCTGCTTGTATAATAATCAGGTTGGAAATGTCAACCTGAACACTGTTCAGAAATTAAAAGGGTTAACCAGACGAGCACGCGCACACACTTTCTTTTCCATTTTTCTTTCATGACGTGGGCATCCTTGAGATCTTTTGACCCAATAGGACTAATCCCCACAAATACACACCGGGCAAATTTGAGGCGGTTTCGAACATGATGTGGGGAACAAACCTATGCATTAAGCTACTCCACCGACTCCCAGGTGGGTAATTTAGCAAGTTCATTATAACAGGTGGTTTATTATTCACAGATGGAACGAAGGATACAGTTTCTCATCCTCCAGATACTAGTGTAATAGGGACATCCGTGGACTGAATGATCACCCTAAGATCAATCATCTAATGAATATTGAAGACGAAATGAAATCATATTGATTCTTTTAAAATTAGCCACTAGTACGAGTCTTTTCATTACTCAAACCATTCTTAAAATACACTACAGGTTCCACTAATGTGTGAATGAGCTCACCACATAATAATCAAACATTGTTATTAGGTAAACTCATTTCTCTTGGTAAATTGCCTATGCTTCCAGCTTTTTGTTTGCCCCATTATCCTTTTGAAACCATCATTTATCAGAGCCTCATCCCCACGTTCATCTAACCATATGATCACACATTCACATTTATTATTTACCTAATACAATGGTTCATATCTATGCAGAGAATTGCATATGCATCGCAGGGTCTGGGTCTAGTAGAGTACCACATGCTTCTGTGCCGAGTCTCTCTAGATATGAAACACAATAGCTGTGATCCTCCTAAACTCAGACTTCCCTCCAAAGGTCACCACAGTTAGAAGCTTGAGCGCGTCAGGACAAATACTTGATCACACTTGTTGAGTTCCAGTGACTTAACCAATTCGAGTAATTGGTTACTCAGAGAAAATTTAAAACTATGATCCAAATATTAATCTCTTGGGCTACACTACATTCTTGACATTTTTCTCATTCCATGTGGATTACTCTCTCTCTCTCTCTCTCTCTCTCTCTCTCTCTCTCTCTCTCTCTCTCTCATCCAAGCATACTGCTAGTTTGTAAATTCCTAAAAGAGGTACAGAACTGGAGCTTTTGGTTCATGGTGCATTTTTTTGTAGCCCATCAGATTAATATCTGGATTTACAAATGTCAGCGGATATTCAGATCCTCTCTCGATCAAGTTCAAAGCTTGTTCTGACTCAGCCTGGCTCTCCTATATAGACTCAGTTCATAATGCCACCAAGCGAGTGGCTTGGCCAGACTTGCAGCGTTACTTGGCTCAGCAACCTTCCAAGCAGGGTCAAGTTTCTACAATCTAAAAAATGTGCTCTTAATAGGAAAATCAGCCTCTCCGGAACTAAAAAGTTAAAAAGAGGGTGATTCAACATTAATCTGCCTTCTACAAATCCAAGAGACAGTATTTTGCACAGTGATGAAAGATCAAACTGCAGAGCTCCATTTTACCATTGGATTATAATAAGCAATAAAATATGCGCAATCAAATCATCCTCACGCAATATCATTAATAAAAGGAGAGAATTCACTTAAAGTCAACCTAACAATTGGAATATTAGACTTAACATACAAGAGGGGTATAACGAAAAGCTAAAAAGAAAAGAGAAAGGAAAACAAAGCCCACCGAGAGGAAAGAGCACAAGACAAAGCTATAATTAGCCCATGAAAGGATGGGCCACTCCCCTCCAATTCTTTAGGAAGACATCGAAAGGGATCCCTTGGAAAGTTTTAATGATTTTTGTTTAATAATTTATCTACTGTGCCGAATATAGGAGCGATATCAACAGGCACCTGAAATTGGAAAAAAAGGGGGAAATAAGCACATTTAGGTGCAACTGATAAAATGACAGCGAAGAGAAAATGCATAATAGGGGTTCCTTCAAGGAAATCACAAAAGTGCAGATGCTAAACATAGGCAAGTGTACCGATACCAATACCAACTAAATTCAATAATTCAGTTTGCAATGATGTTCCTTTTAGTAGAATCTCTAATGCAACATCCAGAAACCAATCAACAGTGGTGGAAAATTGAGGAGAGCATCCCCTTTCCCAGTAGGATTCTACTAAAGGGGCATCCCCTTTCCTAGTAGAATTCTACTTTCTTAAGCAATAAAGGAAATTGAATCATTATCTTGGTTAACATTTAACAATTCAAATCAAATAAAACCCTTAATTTAAAGACTTCTAAATAAATCAGAACTCTCAAATAAGACTCCTAATTATTTAAAACTCCCACAATAAATTGGTTTGTCCGCTTGGACTTGAAGTCCGGACCCAGTGGGCTTCGTCGACCCATGGATCATGGGTCTGGCCTGCATCAGGGCTTGAGCTAGACAAGTGCCTTGAAAACAGTATTGAACAGTTCTATAGTACAAGAAGTATATGGGCCCACTTAAGATCCACAGGAATCTAAGGAAAGGTCATATGGTGTAATATGGATGGAACAAAATCATCCGGATCATTTAAGGATTGCAAGGGTAGTTTGTGTTTTATATTTTATTAGAAGGTCAAAAAAATAAGTTGCTATTCTCTCCCAACATTTTCCCATTTAAGGGTTTAAGCAGTTTTTCATATAGTTAGTGTAAAATCAGGCAAAGAAGTTGCTCACACTGTATAAGGTGCATTCTAGAAAAAAAAAACCTTCATACCTGAACCTTTTCTAGTTTTTCCATTGCAACACGCAAGGGGCTTGTCATTTTCCCATACTGTTGAAGAAGCAACTTTGCAGCAGCCTTGTCACCTTTTGCCTGTATGGTCAATATCTCCCTGCTCAAGCTTTCAACAGCTCCTTCGACCTATAGAAAGAAGACAACTTTAGAACTTGATTCCTTTCTATAGAAAAGAATGTTTCATAAAAAGCCAGTAGAAATGGTACCTTGGTGAAGTCAACCAAAAAAGTCTCATCTGAGTGCAAAACAAAAGCACCATTTTCAAATAACCAGTTAAACTGAAGCGCTTGACCCTTTCTGTATTGAGGGAGTCAACATCAGTTGTCAGCATACAGCATATATAATAGTGGTATTTGTAGTTGAACAATGAATGGAATTAGAGTGGAGAAGAGTTACAGAAACACTTACCCGTGGGCTTCTTCTAACCCAAATCGTATAGACCGGAAGCATCCCGCAAGGAAAGAAACGTACATAGACTTTTCTAAGCTTTTTGGAAGTAATTTCTGAAAAATAAATATAAAGAACTTAGACTTTCAATAACCTTTGTGTAAGTAATTACAGAAAAGTTAAAAAAAACGCACTCCATGCAAACTTGAACACATAATCACGGAGTTATCTCCAAATGTGAGACATGAATTCTAGTTCTGCACACAGATTGTGGCAGCAAGTGAATTAGAAACTAGAAAATTTATTTCACTTTATGCAGTTTCCATCAAATATATTTACGTTCACTTTGAAAAGATGGCCCTAATTGGAGATTCCACCATTTTCTCCTAAAGAAACTACGATGAAAACCAAGAGCAATTAGCTGGATTACCACTCATGTAAATTGTATAAAAAGACTGGTTTTCATGTGTAAAATGTGAACACCACGAAATTTAGTGTAGAATGCTTAAGACGATTGGTCACGATCAAGTATCTGAAGTCGCTAACCAATACACCCAAAATGCCTAGGCATTAGAGGTGCGGCAAATTAATTACTAAACACCCCCCCTTGGGCGGGACACTGCCCAGACTCGAAGCACGTGCCCACACAAGATCCTCAATGCGGCATGGGGCCTTTTAGCCCTGCGCACATGCGCGCACACATGACAACCACTCAATGCGGCATGGGGCTTTTTTTTTTTCCTTGTGTGGATTTGAAGCCGGTACGTGTCGGCTCCAATACCATCTCAAGTTGCTAACCAACACACCCAAAATGCCTAAGCGTTAGAGGTGCGACAAATTAACTACTTAACAAAGTATATACCTCTTGTAATGATGTGCTGCTTCTAATAAAAATTTATTTATCATTAAAAAAAGGGTATAATATCTTTCTTTTTTAATCAACAATTCTGCAAATTTTCATACAATTAATTTTTGTTTGATAAATAATTTTTATACGTTATAACTATTCTTGCAATGGAAACACTGGAATTGTATTCACAAAGCGAGAAACATATTGTACCAATTCCATTTTGCATTCACAAAGTTTAGAAAGCTATTAAGTTAAAAAGAAAAATCTAAAACTGATAAACTGCTCTTCCTTAACAAAGTTAAAAAGCCTACAAATTAAAAGAAAAACTAATAAATTGTTATATTTCTTACAAGTTTAAGTGTTTTTGTAGGTTTAAAATCATCATTACCACCACTACTTATCCCATCCTTCTAGGGTCTGGCTAATTAAGTTATACCATTAAACTATAAAACAAAGCAGTGTCCACAGATTATTTCTAAGAATTCATATCAAAATAGATGCTCACACCAAAATTCATTTCTCATCAAGGAATTATGGGGTGAGGAAAGCTACAACTGCTGCCAATTGTCAATTTCATAAATCATAAAATCAATGAACAAGTTTTAGCTGAGTCTGAATGAAAGATTGTTGACCTGATTGATTAGGAACTTAAGTGCCCAAAGGCCAACAATGTCTGCTTTTGCCTCTTCTAAAGCTGAATGGACTTCTTGAAGTTCCTTCATCATTCAAGCAAAGAAAGAATGTCAAGTCAAAGTAATTATAGTAAATATAGATTTATTCACGACTTAAGCATTATGCATGAAACACATATGAAAATTGATCAATCAAATCAAACAAGCAACTCTCGATATGAAAGAAAGAAACTTCTATGATCAATAATTAATTGGAAAAGCAACTACGTTGGTTTTCAACGTTTTCAAAATTGTTCTTTCAAGGTTTTATATTTAAGGGATAAATATACGTTAGTTCTTTTATTTTTGTTTGTTTCAGGCATCATTTCTATAGGATTTAGACAAACGGGTTCGCTAAAACTAACCAAGTGTCCAGAAATCCACGTAGATTTATTAAATTTAAACTACCAAGTGTCCTATGCTATGTGATAGTCAAGCTGACACACACACACACACACACATATATATATATATATATATGTGGGAGATGCTCCTATGAGAGCATCTCTCACCTTACTATGAGAGAAAAGATGGGGGCCCTCACATTTATATCCAATGCCAACAACTTAAATGTGAGGGTCCCCACCTTTATCTCTCATAATAAGGTGAGAGATGCTCTCATAGGAGCATATATATATATATGTGCTAATTTTCCCATGCATTCACCTTGCATGGAGGATTCCGTGTGAGGTAGCATGTGGGGCCCTCCTGATATAAAGCCGTTAAACTTGTGAGTTAGGGATAAAGGGCTTAGGGGCATGAGATTGAGCTGAAACTTGATAAGTGGGTCCTACACACATGGATCTTTCTATCCCCCTGGTCCCATGGGTTGTGGGGCAAGGGGCAAGGGCCTCAGCCCCATCCAAGCTACCTTGCACGGTAAGCCATGCATTCACCTTGAATAGGATATATACATACATACATATACATATATGGGAGATGCTCCTATGAGAGATATCTCTCACCTTATATGAGAGATTTGGTGGGGACCCCCACATCCATATCCAATGCCAACAACTTAAATGTGAGGGCCCCCACTCCTATCTCTCATATAAGGTGAGAGATATCTCTCATAGGAGCATCTCTCTACATATATATATATATATAGAGAGAGAGAGAGTTGATCATATGCAATGAAAAAAAAAATGTGTCATGCTTTTTACACTTAGAAAATAAAAACTTTTTTGGTCTTGTAGAGTCTTCCTATTCTTTCTCCCCTTTCTTGGTTAAAACAAGACAAAGAAAGCCTGACTCTCACCTAACCCTTCCTCCTGCTATTTCTCATCTTTCTTTCTTGGTTTTAAAAGCAATATTCGTGGAAGAGAGAAAGAAGATGATGTATTGCTTCTTGATTATAAGATTCCACCCATGGTAGTTCTTCCTTCTCTCTCTCTCTCTCTCTCTCTCTCTCTCTCTCTCTTCCCCCCAATCTCCATCCATGGTTTTGCAGTCAATTTCATCCAATCCGTCAAGATCACTCTAGAGATCTCCTCCAAGGCCTGGCTTTGCATCTCCACAATCTCCTGGAGAACTGATATGCAACTTCCAGATTGAAGATCACAACCGGAAAATATCAGATTTTTGAAAGTCTTGATTCTTTATGAGAATCTTCACAATTTTTAGGGAACTTGTGTATTTCAGAGTTTTGTTTTTCTTTAGACTGGAGAGATTCTATACATAAAGAATCCTTGTATGAAGATCGCTACTGGAACAATATCAGTAACTGGCAATTATCTTTGTAGACGAGAGAGAAACAAATGTTGGGGGAAGTCATGTGTTTCAGGGTTTTATTTATCTTTGGATTTAAATTTATTCAGGTTTATTAATCTCACCAGTAGACTTTATCAGGGTGGGTACTTTTGTGCAAAGTTGAAACATCTTGAATGATCAAAACGGTTGTTGTAGTATGGTTTGTGACTTTTATATGAATGGATTCCTTTTGAGAAAGAATTCTGCCACTGTACAAAATTTATTTCAAATTATCGCCAAAATATCCCCAATTTATTGGCTGATACGACCGATAATTTCAAATTATTGGTCTCCGGTGATATATCGGCCGAGAATTTCAATTTATTGGCCAACAGACTTCAAACCCTTTCTTTTTTTTTTTCCATTTTTCTCATCTTCCCCATTTCAACCCATTTCCTCCAAACACCAGCTGCTCCTCTTCTTCGTAACACTTCCCATGCCCCTTAAGCCATCAAAAACAGGTATTTTTTGCAATTTTAGTAAGGTAAACTCACATACAACTCTAACAAAGTTAGTATTTTGTGGTTATATTTTATAAAATTTATGATATTCTAACTTAGTTAGGTATATACATCTAAATCTATTTAATTGTAAACAAAATTTATACAATTTCAAATAAGACAGTGATACAGGATGTCATGACTTAGGGGGGCCGATAATTTGATTCACAGTGGTTACTAATGGGAAAAAAAAATATTTTCCCGCATTTTATAATATTCTGAATTTTTTTTAGGATATTTTCTCAGATATTTTTGGAATAAAAAAATTCACACCGCGACGACCGATACCGATACTGTATTGTTTTATGGGGCCAGCCGATACCACGATTTTGAATCATGGTGCCCAAGTGTTTGCGAGAGGAAGAGCACCCCTTTTTTATAGACAGATAATGAGATGTGGAGGATTTATGAGAGGTGTAGCTTGGGTGAATACTTTATCTTTTTTAGGAAAGAAGTTAATTCAAATGCCCTTTTCTTGGATGAATAAAGAAGAGGGGGTTTATGAGAGGATTGATGATGTGGATACTAATTTCTGTTAAGGAAAGAAAGCTAATTTTAACTCCTAAAGGCTTACACAACCGTAACTCCTCCAAGGCAACATTCAATTCAAATTCTTTCCTTCAAAAAAGGGAAAAAATCGTCTGCAATGTGTGTAGGGCCCAACTAATAAATTGTAATAAATTGCTAAAACTCCATTGTGGGCCCTCTAGTAAGTTAAGAAAAAAAGAAAATAAAAGATGTGAGAGAGAGAGGTGGGCATATTACTTAGTGGAGGGGCAAAACAATAAATAGCTTAAACATAGCTCTTGTTTTTTCTCCTTTTGTATCCTCCCATAATAAAGGCTGCTGTTTTTTATTGGTTGTTATAGAGAAGCAAAAATGGCCCCTATTAAGAGGGGCATTTTATAGAATTCCTCACTCACGCACTCACGCATGTAGATATATATAGGGGAGTAATACACAGCGCCCGAGCGTCACACACACACACATATAGGGGAGCGCTACATAGCGCCCGAGTGTTCTTTTAGGAAAAAACGCCCCTTCTAGTTGGGCCCACTAGAATGCATGATGATTATGGAAGTCAATTGGATGGAAAGATCCATATGAAGCCTACCTATATGCAATATCTTAAGTTCATAAGATCATCCAAACCTTTTGATCCATGGCACTAAAATTAATGGTTTAGAGGTGTTTTTTTTATCATGATTCCAATCCAACGATGAGGAAAAGTTGGATTAGTGTCAAACTTGGACTAGTGACTATTCATGGGGGAGTAGTGTGTAAAAAGACTAGATTGACTCAACATGGGCCCCATGACAAAAAAAAGAGGGCGGAAAAAGGGGTGTTTTTTTGAGAATTTTCCATATATATATGAGTAATGCTCTCGTACAAGCTTCCCTTGCCGTCTTATGGTACAAGCCACCTAGTAGGACCTACTTGGGACCCCACGGGGATCGAAAGATCCAAGTGGGGACACCCTAGCTATCAAATATGAAGTCAATCTAATAATACCTATAATCCATTCATCCATGGTCCACAAGTTTAATGGCTTTATGTAAAACAATAAATTGACCCTTGATCCAACGGTTCACTCCATTTGTATCTATCAAAACCCGGGGGGGGGGGGGGGGAGAAATATTCATGCGCATCTATCCCTCACCATATTATGGTGAGGGACAACATAATGGGGCTGACTTTATGATCCATCCAAACCATTCATTCACACACATTAGACCCTTTGAATTATAATGGATCAATTGAGTTTTCATTAATCCGAACGGATTGGACTGTTGGATCGAGGGTCAAATTTTTTCTTTAAATAAAGTTGTTAAATTTGTGGGCCATGGATGAAGGGGTTAGAGACTTGGGATCACCCTAAACTTCATATATGGGCACATCCAAGATGACTCTTTCCATCCCCCCTAGTCCCATGATCAGTGGGGCCCTATCAAGTTTGTCCCTCACTATACGGTGAGGGAACACACACAGAGATATATATATATATATATCTATATATATATATATATATGGGAGATGCTCCTATGAGAGTATCTGTATCTCTCACCTTATTATGAGAGATAAGGTGGGGGCCCTCACATCCATATCTAATGCCAACAACTTAAATGTGTGGGCCTCCACCCCTATCTCTCATATAAGGTGAGAGATATCTCTTATAGGAGCAACTCCATATATATAGTTTTTTTTTTTTTTTTTTCTTTTTTTGGGGGGGGATGGTTTCG
Source organism: Umbellularia californica (assembly GCA_028538565.1). NCBI lineage: Eukaryota > Viridiplantae > Streptophyta > Magnoliopsida > Laurales > Lauraceae > Umbellularia > Umbellularia californica. Next base: position 63,420,178 of record JAPQWN010000008.1, read on the forward strand.
AAAGATCCAAGTGGGGCTAACCTAGATATCAAACTTGAAGCCAATATAATACCTTTAACCCATTCATCTATGGTCCACAAGTTTAACGGCTTTATATAAAACAATAAATTGATCTTCAATCCAACGGTTCACTCCATTTGGATCTATCAAAACCCGACGGGACTTGTGTAAATTGGAGGGGTGGGTTTGGATTGTCCGCTCTAATGGACCAGTAGGTGGCCCCATAAGGTGGCTCGTACGTAAGACGGTATATATATATCTAGTGCGGGTCATGTGCATTGGGCTATGGAGCCCACCTGGGGTTCCGCGTGGAGATGGGACTAGGGGAGATTTCAAGATCTGGTTGCGCCCTACCTACAAAGTTTGGGGCCCATTTGATCATCCTATCATCTTCATCTGGGCCCCAGAAGTTTAATAGCTTCAATAGTCAATTCAGATCGGTGTGCAATCGATTTGTGGGCCCAGTCCATTCAGATGGGTGTTAACCCCATGGATCCAGTGTAATTTAACCCCCTGTTTAGGAAAGCAGGAAAAAGGGGGGAAGGAAAAAAGGGAGGGGAAAGTGGGGGGGAGGAAAGAGGGGAGGGTGTTTGGGAAGGGGGGGAGGAAAATGGGGGGAGGGGAAGAGGGGGGAAAATTTTTGTCTTTTAGTGACAAAAATTTTCCCCCCAAAAATGGGGGGAAAGTGAGGGAGAAAGAGGGGAAAGGGGAGGAAAGTACATTAATGCCCTTTTATGTCCAAATGGGGGAAAGTGAGGGAGAAAGAGGGATAAGGGTAAAATGGTCTTTTTTTTCCTACCTCACAAACAAACAAAATTATACTTTTTCCCTTTCCTTCCCCTACTTTTTCAATTCCCAAACGAGAGAAGGGAAAATTAATTTTCCCTCCCCTCCCCTTCATTTTCCTTCCCCCTCAAATTTTCCCTCTCTTCCCCTCCCTTCCCAAACACAGTGTGTGTGTGTGTGGGGGGGGGGGGGGGGGGGGGGGTGGTACCGTTTTGGTTCCATTAAAATGGACCAAGAGTGGGTCCCATAGCCAAGTGCGCAACTGATAACACACACACACCCCTACGCGCGCACGTGCATGCACACACCCACCCACCCACCCACCCACACACACACACACACACACACACACACACACTATATCATGAGAGAACCAAGCACATAGAGAAAAATCATCATTTAATTCGAGAAAAAGTCAAGGAAAGTCTCATTAGTACTTTTAGTAAAGTCTGGGAGGCTTTAGCTTAAGGGGAGTGTCGGGAGTTATTCTATGGATTTTTTTTAGTATTTCTTAAATATTTTGTTCTTTTTAATTTAAGTTAAAAGAATACATCTGTAAATTATAAACTTTTCATTAATGGGAGATACTCCTATGAGAGATGCTCTCACCTTACTATGAGAGATAAGGTGGGGTCCCTCACATCCACATCCAATGTCAACAACTTAAATGTGAGGGCCCCCACCCCTATCTCTCATATAAGGTGAGAGATATCTCTCATAGGAGCATCTCCCTTCATTAATATATATATATATAAACTCATGGAGTTTCACATATTTTGCTTCATGCACAAATACCATTTGAGAAGTACATCTTGCATTTCATTATAATGATTCAAAATATGAGCCATAAAAAACATAGGGACAGCACGTCTAGACTAAAGCTGATACAAGTAAATTTAGGGTATTCATGAGAGAAGTCAGCCATAACACCCAGATATACCAAAATAAGATGCAAAAGTAAAGGAGAACATAAAAATAAAAATGTCACAATACCAGTCTTACGGTGGACTTTTGACCATTTGGAAGCGTTATGGTATGAGGTCCAATGCCATGGCAACACTCATGGCATATTGTATGAGTAAAGAAAGAATCAAAATCAACATGTTTCTTTTCTTCCTCTTTTATACATACATCAGCAATGGGTTGAAGAATATGCTTGAACCTGGTTAAAATACACCGCTAGGATTCTTCAGAATTTCAAACTTAAAATCGACAGAAACCACGAAAACATGCATGTGAAAAGGTAAACTTAAAAAGAGTTGCATTGAAAAATAAAGTAGAATTTTATTATCTATTACTTGGCCTCTGAGACATTCTTGAGCATGACCATAGATGTTCCCCGCTCACTTACTATGCGTTCATCATTTGGCAAATTGAATGCAACGGTTTGAGGACCTTTCACATCCTGAAAAGCTCAGAAGTTAACCATTACCAAGAAAAAATTGAAACTTTAGCTATATAATTATTCTGAATCATGAAAATTAGAACTAGTTCCTTATCATAAAACTGTTTTAGAACAGTTAACTGCGGAAAAAAAAAAGAAATAAATCATTAAACACTATAAATAACGAATGAAACATGGTGTCTAGTCATCCAAAACAGAAAGTAGTTTGTTTTCCCAGTGACAATTCAAAACAGAGATGATCATGCTGCAAAGGGAGCTCTGTTACCTTTTGTAGCTATTCTGAAAAATTGCTATATTTAACCAGAATCCATTAGAAATTCAAGAAAGTGACTATTAAAAGAATTAAGTGAATTTTTTTGTCATAGCTGGTTTAGAATTTAATAGTAGAACTCTTCCCATTGACCCCACATTGATGTGATAAGGCTCTAATTCTGAAATAATAATTTTCACTGAGGTGCTTGACATAGTCCATAAGCGTATTTCTTTTCTTATTTTATCATACAAGTACAATTGCAAATATCTTTTTTTTTTTTTTGGCAATTATCTGAAGTTTTTTTTTTTTGCTGAATTGCTACATCTGTTGGAAGCTATTACAAACGTCCGACCATCTTCCTTTCATCTACATTTCTTTCTTTCCGGGATTCTGGGGTGGGGAGGGATTGAAGCTTTCTCCAGATAGTTTACAGATTTTTAATAATTATAAAATTGAAAAGAAAAACTAAGTGGAGGTCCAATTCAAGCCACTGTGCCTCAAGTTCATTTGTATCTTGAGTGCAGACATCAATGAGATCTCAACCAAAATAAAAAATAAAAATAAAACTTTCAATTCACCTTTTTTTTTTCCTGAAATTCATAATACAGTTGTAAGGTCTAGGGCTTTCATTGTGAAGACACTTAATTTCATATGGTCCTCAATGTACCATTATCTCTAAAGGATCACCTTTATTTGATAGTCTCTCACGTACCAAACACTTTTTAGATTCAAGTAATTAGCCAAACTTCACTATATTTATAGATAAGCTCATTACAAATATTGTACAGGAGACTCCATTATAAATACAGTGGTTGGGACCATTGACCCAAGACAACACCACCTCCCAAATCTCTATCCCTTTTGAGTTGTTTCATGGTATCAGAGCCTAGCTCTCTGGTCAGTCCAATCCAACTAATCTTGGGTCCCATTTATAAAATTGGTGGGCTACTAGTCCTGATCTGTATTCTGATCACTTTTTTTATTTGCTGTGGGGCCCACAGATCTGCTCTTATTTGCTGAAGAACCCTCTGATTAGACAATAGTTGTCTCCTCTTCCAATAATCATCGTCTTGTGTATTCTATTAGCTTTCTGAAGCCCTCAAATGTGCTTTCTAAACAGTAGGAAGCCCTTGGAGTTGATTTTCTACCCAGTCGGTCTACTATATACCTTACAGTTTTTGGTCAATCATCAGTGGGCCCACTCTATATCTCACATTCCCAAAAGACTCTCCCCATCTGGTCACCCATCAGAGAGGATTTCTCAATAAAATATTCAGCTCATTTGGATTCCATTTGAGGGAGTTTCTAGGCGTTTTTCAGTTTTGACAGTTTTGGGACCTGGTTTTCATCTCAGCCATTGGATTTGTAGGATTCTAATTGAACTGACCTGAAATTTGGAAAAGATGAGCACCACTTATCTACAGAGATAAACTGGAAGGTTAATTGGAGAAATACGCACATTTGTTGGGGGTATTTCTCCATTGCAGTGGTCAACTGGACTAAACATCGAAGACCAGGTACCTGTTTTCTGGTTTGCTCTGCTTTTTTTTTCATTCTGAGCTATTTCTCCGCCTATTGGTCTACACGTTCTCCAGTGTTACTACATATTCTCTTTTCCTATGGCTTCCAATCATGCTCAAGTCATCAATATTAGGCTTGATGGGTAAATTATGCTTATTGGGCCCATCTCATGGCCGACTTCTCAAAAGATAGGAAACTCTGGAACTATGTTCCTATCAAAATCGAGAAACCAAATAGACCCTGTTATGGGAAGAATGGGAATCTGACATTAGTAAGATCAATTTCTTGCTTCCAAACTTTGTGCATCCCATCACAGGATTTCAACTTGCAAAATTTTCCTATCATAAGGATGCTTAGGATTATTTAGGCCGCCTATATGTTAAAACCAACTTAGCCAAAAGATATTAATCGGAAAGGGAGATTCATATGCTCAACAAGTTGATGAATCGATTAAATGCCTTTTATGTGAAAATGACAACTCGGTGGTACCAGTTATTTATGCAGCCATAATTTACATGTGTTGCTGACTTTCTTACATTTGAGAGAGATCGTCAAAAAACTCGACTTGTCCAATTTCTAATGGAACTATGAGCCAAATTTGAGCAGGTCAAAAGTATGATGTTGCACCTATCTCCTCTTCCTCAATTGATATGACTTTATCTAAACTACTGTCTAGGGAGAAAAACTCAGCCCTTTCCTGCCAACAAGAGAACTACAGATGTGGACCATGTCCTTGTCTCTACATCTCCAGCCTCACAGCCTGGACTTCTTGGCCCTCCACACCAAAAAGGCAGATCCTCTGAGATCTGCAAATACTGCAAGCAACAAGGACACTGGAAGAAGGACTGCCTTCTTCATCTGAAAGGTCCACATCGGCAACCTAGTCACCCTTCACATCGTCCACAGATGGGTGCTCAATTTGCAGGCCTTTCTACAGCTATGAATGCTTCTACCTCTTCTGCTCTCACTTCATAGATCCAATCCTTCATTACTGAGCACCTCTAGTAGATGATGCTATCTTCTGGCTTCGGGTTGACCATCCTCTGCAGCTTTGCCAGCCATTCCCTCCTTTCTCCCATGGGTAATAAAGTTGTCCCGTGCATATTTGCTTCTAGTGCCACTTCTAGTCACATTACCTTTTGATGCTTCACTTCTTACTCACACCTATTCACCCTCATCTCCCCGTTTTATCTATACTGTTGATAGCTTTCATCTAGCTGCCAACAAAATAGGCATTATCAACTCTGGTTTGCTTTCTATTTTAATCTTTGGTCTCAACTTATCTGTGATACTTTTATCTATTAGTCAACTGTTTAGGATGGTTATGTGATTACCATTTCCTCATCTGGATCCTCTCTGTAGGATCCATCAATTAGGAGCCGATTAGAATGGGCACTGATCACATGCCTTGTACTTTCTTATCTCCTCCACTGGCCTCCTCCATCCACTGCTGCTCCTACTGGTTGAGGATCTTCATTTCACCTCTGGCATTCTAGATTAGGACATTTGTCTGTCACTTATTTAAAACAATTAATCTCTTCTAGTGTCTTGGTGCATGCAGATTTTGAGGATTCATCTGATTGTCTAAGTTGTCGTGTTTCTAAATATATCACCTTGCCCTTTAACATTTGAGGACCTACCTCCCATCATAACAAAAAAGGCTCAGTCTATTCTGCTGTGCTTATTAATGATTATACATGTAATACACAGGAGTACTTAATGAAACCTAAACATGAATTGTATAACATATGTTTCACTTGCTCACATGATTGAAACTCTCCATTTTCCACTAGTAGAAAAACTGTCAGGTTTGACTCTGGAGGTGAATATCTCTTTACTTGGTTTCGCAACATCCTCTCCCACCAATGAACGCTTCCCCAACTTCGATGCCCTTATAACCCTAAACAAAACAGTGTCTCGAAAAATAAAAACAAACACCGTCATCTTTTGGATACCGTTGCACTCTTCTTCATTCCTCTCAGGTACCTCTCTCCTTCTGGGGAAAAGATCTTCTGACCACCACTTATCTTATCAATTGCTACCCATCCTTTGTTTTTTTGGCAGTACACCCTTTGAAGTACTTTTAATGAAAAATCAAACAACTTCGCCCTATACCCTTTTCAGTGTACCTGCTTTTTTCTTCTTTCACCTCAAGAATGCTCCAAACTTATTTCAAAACCCACCATTTATGTGTTCCTTAGTTATGGAATCGAACATAAAGGATTCCATTATTTTGACCCTAAAGACAATCATCTTTGTATCTCCCGCCATGTCACGTTTCTTGAGCATATTCTGATGCAGTCACAGGTATTGAGGTAATAACCAAACCCGCAGACTGTTCACATCTTCACAATGCCAATACTACTGTTACAGCAGTATGTATTACAGTCGTGCTGTGGCTTGATGACTCTTGATGAGCATCTAGAAATCAAAACACTCCTGCAAGACAAACATCCACTACCAACAGAATTAAACAAAACACCAAGGATATGGAATTTCATAGAGTAAAGAGAAATACTATTCTCAACTGTTATTCAAGAAACTGAATGTATCAATTGTGAACTGCCAAACCAGTTGACCCTTACAATGCTAAATAGCCCAAAAACCCAAATTACAGGCACTACTATCCAATGATTCTCTCAAAGACAATAATTGGCGACTCCTAATAATATAATGGAAGGAATCAATTACCGGTCAGAAAGAAATTGGATTTCCAAAATGGGTGTCGTTCCAGACACCTTCCATGAAATTGATCATGGGACCCACATGGCCCATCTGATGGGGAGTGGGCCTTGCCTACGGTCCATAAGTTGTCAATTTCGTTTCAGTCTCCATTTCAGTCAGGCGACTCAGGCCTTCAAAATGAAATATTTCGGTGTATCGGAATTTCAATGTGACCTTTTGAAATATATATATTATACAAAATAACGTAAATAAACAAGGTCTTAAAAAATATGCATAAAGTCAATAGGACTTTCTTGACAAAAAAACTCAAGGACTTTCTTTAAAAAAAAAACAGAAAAAGACTTTCTTTAAAAGAAAAACAAAAGAAAAGGAAAGGGGAAAATTAGGCATTTGCCCTTTTCATTAAAAAAAAAAAAACATTTCTTTTCATTTTCCTGAGAGACTGAGGACCTTTGAGAGAAACAGAGAGGGCAACATGCCTTTTTGTTCTGAGAGAGAGAGAGAGAGAGAGAGAGAGATGATGATGATGATGATGATGATGATAATGATGATGACGGAGGATAGCGGCTGATAGTGGCAGTGGGCAGCGATGAGTGCTCGGCAAGGCGGCGAGTGGCAATGCTGGGGAGCCCAGGTGCTTTTCCCTTTCTTCCTCTCTGTTTTTTCCCCACTGTAACTTGGCCGTCCCTTCCTCTGTCTTCCTCCTCTCTCCTTTATTTATTGATTTTTTCAAATCAGGGATTAGGGTTAGAAGTACCACCAACAAATCTTTAAAAAAAAGGAGGAAATGGATTCGTCCAAAATCCAACAGTTTCAGCCGAAATGCAGGACTTTGGCCAAAATGGTCTGAAATTTGGACCAGAAAGTTATATGCAATTTTTCGTTCTGGTCCACTGTCTCAAACAGAAAATTTCGGTCATTTGGCCGAAATGAAATGGAATCAACAACTATGCCATACACTCATGGGCGACCATGGGTGTGGTTGTTGTAGTTGGGTTTGGGCCCAGCTGGGCCTTCAACTATCCGAACCAAAAACCCCAGACAAGAACCCCTTTTCTGCACTGTTATGAACTGCAGTTCTATTCATATTTGCTAAACAGCCCCTGTATTTATGTAATTTATTCAACAGCCCCTCTAGGTGTATAACTTAGAAACTGTAGCCTGTTTTGGGCTCCATAATTCAGTTGGGGCTTCTACACATGGCCTCGGACCCCATGTGTTTGATCAAATGCTTCAATAAATGCCAATTGCCAAAGCTGCTGAATCACTTGATCATCAAGTCCATCCGCATCAAAAGCGATGAATGCTGGCAGGATCAGCATGAACAGCTGGAACATTCTCAGTTGTGAGCCCCATGTGTCCCACCATATGTAGAAGTGAACCCAACTAAAAGTCTGGAGACCCTTGGGCGACCTAACTGGTTGCGGCTAGGGCCAGTTCAGGTCCACTAAGGGTCTGAAAACCCAGTGCAAACAGATAGTATGCTTGCGGTTCTGTCAATTTCATACAACACCTGCAACAATATTCTGCTTTAACAAAACAGCTCCTGTTGTGTGATCTTATCAAATATCGGAGACTGTTTGAGGCCCACTTTCTTCATCAATCCTTGTTGGTGCAAAATTGATCTGCATCATGACCCTCACTCTTATTCCCTAGATCCATTCCCTGATTTATTCCCCAAGTACAGTACTTAATTTCATATGGTGCTTGGTGTATCATAATCTCTAGACCATCACCTTTATTTGGTAGTTTAATAATATTGTGGATGAGACTCCATTATTAATAGAGTGGCTGAGAGCATTAACCTAACACAACTTCTCCAAAATCTCTTCCCCTTTTAAAGTTGTTTCATCCATTGACTTATTTCCCCACTCAATACTATTGACGGAAAAACAATAATACGAAAGATATGAGAAGAAAGGTGAAGAGGAAAAGGAATCTGCTGTAGACCATAGATCATCTATCCTTTTCAAGTTTTCAAGGTCATCTTTTCATAGGTTTCCCCCGGATAATGAATGGGCCCTGCCAACATATTCCTCTATACAAGATTGATGAAGTGCTAACATCTTCATTCATGATTTATTGCATTGGACAGAATATAGCAATTGTGGCTCAAGTTTGAAAGATAGATTCGATCAAAGCACATAAGCAAGAGGATTTTTTTTTAGCCTTTTAGCGGTCCAAATGTTTGATGAAATTGAAGGCAATCTTTTTGAAATTTAACAATACTAAGAGTTGGACAGTTTTTCTCTGTTAACAACTGAGATTTAATGATCAGATGATAACAGTTCATAAAATTTTGTGGCAACTTAAATTCAAATATAAATCACAACATGGGGAAAATGCAAACAACAATTTAGAGTTTTTCTTAATAATTACACTAACATCTGCATGAAAACCCACTAAATCTTTGCTTAAATGCTTGCTTGTATGCTGCTACTTTTTTTTCCCCTTTTGTGATTGCTTCTAGTGATCAGAACTTACTGAGTCAAGAGCATGTAAAATCAATAATTTGACCATATTATTCTTCTAGCAGTCCTTTATGAAGGACCCAGATACGATGAATATGATCATCAAAGTGATTACTTTTGACCAAATGAAATATGTTTCCCTTGTTATCTAACTACCATCATCTATTCTTGTGCTAAAATATGTCTCGCATTGTGGGTTCAATTACTGTCACATTCCAACTGGTTGGACCTGATCATTTCTCTAGATATATTTGGATTTCCCACAGATTCTCTGCAGCTAACTCCTCAACTAGCATACAGGGCTATGATGCATGGATACTTCAATAAAGGCAACATCCATATTTTACTCTACCAAGTACTTATATTTGGTGTAAAACCAGTCTCTGGCATAGTCATGATATGTCTGTGTAGTATCTATGCTGCATCTGGGCATCATATGTATTGGTTGTTCCCTCTCTCTCTGCAAATGAACTATCTCGTCACTAGACTTACATTTTATGTTTTCATTATTTTTTTATGAAGAAACCCTCCTTGCTAGAAATAAATTAGCATGAAGAACTGACTCACCCCCGCATTGTAAACAAGCTGAATCACACGAATAGGAGCAGCAACCACATCTTTAGATTTGTACATATCATCCAATGGAAGATTTTTCTCCAAAACCTGATATAGTAATGATCATGTAAAAAAAAAAAAAGAAACAAAAGATTTTTCTCTAAAACCTAGTATATGAGAATAGGGACAAAAAAACACTTTGTTACAAGTTGATTTAACAGAGACACTAAATATACCTGCAAATGATTTCCAAAGAGTTTGACTTGAGAGGTTGCCATATCATCACGGATTCCAATAAATGCCTCAAATGTAGCCTGAAACATATGTAATGAAAGCTAATAATCCACATGGTACTAGTCAATAAGAAAGAAAATGTGAACTCATTGGAAATATACAAGCAAGCAGAATGGAAGGAATGAACTTGTTACTAAATCAGGAAATGGAAAAACATCAGCCCAAATTTTAAGATGTCAAACAATGAAGATTATAAAAACTTCTAAAATAAACAATTCAATGTCTCGCTCAGTCTTCCCATGCAGGCAGTATGTGAGGCCCACCTAGTGATCGATCCGATGGTCCAATACAAAACAACCCCAACACTATATGTCATGAATCCCATGAAGTTTGCACCATCCATTGGGACTAAACTGTTGGATAGACTGTTAATTTTTTAATTTAAAACCATTTAACATTTTTTCATTGGTAACAATAACTTCATTAAAAGGAGAAAGATACATAGAACGTAAAGACAAAGAAAACAAAAAACAAACAGTACAAGAGAATTGTTACCCACCCTACGCTATAAAACATAAGAACACCCACCCAAGAAGAAATCCTCTCAACCCCTTTCTTGGATAAAGCATCCGCCATAGAATTCGCCAATCTAATCTCATGAATGAAAGCAACATTAATGGTAGAGGAAAGCTCCCTGATTTCATTAAAGTGAAACTGAAATTTCCAAGTGTATGCCTTCCGATTAGACACCCACACAATCGCATTAGTAGAATCACTTTCCACAATAAGCATGCCACTAAAATATCTTGAAAATTATCAAAGAGCTACCAAGACATCTAGCACCACCGCTTCATTAGAACCACAAACTCCCACATATTTGAAGAACATAAAATAAAATAAAATAAAACCTCACCCTTATAATTGCGAACCATTCCTCCAATGCCCTCCAGCCCCGGCTTACTGGGGCACAGATTTTATATACATATATATATATATATATGTATATATTTATTAAAAGGTGTTATTTATTAAATAGTCAGTTTTTCGTATCAGAAACATTTGTAGCCAAGACATCTATTACTTCCAAAGAGATTATTCCCTGAAGATCATGCTAGGAACAATATTGGTTGAAATTCTAATAATTAACCTTCCTAAGATCATGCTGGCAAATGGTGCTTGCAAATTCTTATAGCTAAGCTCACTTTTGAGTGATCTTGGTATTAAAGTGGAAGCACATATGTGTTTGTACAGTGACAATCAAGCAGCCCTATATATTAGTGAAAATCCAATGTTTTACAAACAGACTAAACGTATTAAGGCTTTCCATTACATTTGTGAAAAGATAACTTTAACGATAATCAGTGCAGAATATGTGAGATCAAATATCAATTGACAGATGTCTACACCAAATCTCATGATCCGAGAAAACTGATTAATATTCTTAGCACGATGGGAATGATAAATATTTCTGGTACAGCTTGAGGGGGAGTATTAATAAGTCCAATATGACTTTTCTTAATTTGGCTTTTACTATATTATGTAAGGGACCATAGGGGTATTTTTGTCCGATGGCTCTATAGATCATTATAAAGCCTGGTTAGTGGCCAAAGGATACTATCAGGAGTATGGCCTTGATTATGAAGAGAACATTGCTCCTGTTGCAAAAATAACAGTTTAAGCCTTAATCTCTTTGGCGGCAATTCAAAAGTGGGCTCTCTATCAACTTGATGTGAAAAATGTATTTTTGAATGTGTTTACAAAAGAAAATTTTATGTATCCACCTATTGGATTCGTACGGCCTCCATGATGTGTGTCTACTCAAAAGTACCCTCTATGGCTTCAAACAAGCACCACAAGCTTGGTTTGACCACTTCAACACTTGTGTTCTCTGCTAGAGACTAGAAAAAAGTGCTCATGACTCTGCTCTTTTCACCTTATATTCGGATGCTGATTGCATGTTTCTCTTGTTATACACTGATGATATGATTATCAATGGTAGTGCTATAGGAGGTATTCAAAATCTTAAGAGATTTCTGCATCAACAATTTGAAATTAAAGATCCCGACCACCTCAGAAATTTTTCGAAATAGAAGTTGCTTATTCTCCAGAATGATACATCCTATCCCAAACCAAATATTGTAATGAAGTGATACAGAGAGCGGAATTACCAGATGCAAACTTAGTTATTACTCCCATTGAGCATAATTTAAAACTTTAAACGGAAGATGGCTTTCCCTTGGAAAGTCCTACTCGATATCGTGAAGTTGTGGGGAGCTTGGTTTATCCTATGGTCTTACCATCACCAGACTAGACATTACCTATGCAGTTTATATGGTTAGTCAATTTGTTGCTCATCCCACTTCTATTCATTGGGATGTAGTCCTTCCTATCTTACAACACTAACAAGAACTACCAACAGAGCTCTTCTTATGCATCCCATTAGTCCTATTTCTATGACTGGCTATTTTGACGTTGTTTGAGCTGGCGACGTTCATGATATAAGGTCATCCACCGGCTTCTCCATTTTTCGTTCATATCCAGGAAAAGAAAGAAATAAGAAGTTGTTTCTGATCATCAGCAGAATCCGAATATCGAGCTCTCTCCTAACAATTGTTGAAACCATTTGGCTTCAATGGTTTCTTCATGAGTTAGGGGTTCCAATCTTCAGCCCCATTCTGCTCTACACTGACGATGAAGGTGCCAAGAAGCATGTCTAAAATGATACTTTCCACGAACAAACTAACCATTGTGAGATTGATTATCACTTCGTTCAGCATCATGTTCAACAAAAGATTATTCACCTTACCTCAATTTCTTCAACGAAACAAGTTGCAGACTTCTTCACAGAAAGTCATTCCACACTGCAGTTTTTACAATTGGTCTCCAAGCTCTAGATGCTCACCTTTTCCTATCCAAAGCTTTAGGGGGGTGCCAAGACACAGGTCAACCCGATGGGTCAAAACAACCTAACTAATCAAGAACAATCTAATAAAGTAATCCATGGGTCAACTATTTGTTGTATTATATCTTTTATAATCATGTTAGAGTGTAATTACCTTATTAGGTACCTAGATTGATTGTAACGATATCTCCAGATTTAATTACAATCCATAGCATTTAAGCAAGGGTACTAATAATGAGAATCGCAATACAATGAGAGAACTTTTTTCTGAAAATCTCTCTCTCTCTCTCTCTCTCTCTCTCTCTCTCTCTCTCTCTCTCTCTCTCTCTCTCTCTCTCTCTCTCTCCCCCACACATAGTAGGACAGGGACGACTTAGAAGAATAGGAAAAAATAAAGAAGACAAAACTAAGAAAGAAGAGAAAACATAATCCTAGACCTAAGTTCTGGTACCAGGACAAAATTTAAGGACTAAATCTTGACAAAACTCTATACTCTGTTTTATTGAAAACAGCCAATTGCTTTTTGTATAGTACAATCAAAGATACCTAACCTCAGATAATCATCATCATCATCATCAAAGCCTTGTCCCAACTATGTTGGGGTCGGCTATATGAATTTTATTTCTCCATTCCGATCTACCTTGAGTCAAATCCTTAGATAAGTTGCATTTCTTCAAATCTATTTTTTCTACCTTCATCCACATCCTCTTCGGCCTACTCCTTCCCCTTGGTGGGCCATCAACCTGAATAACCAAACTTTTACTTACTGACACCATTGCCAGCATGCGTTGGACATGTCCAAACCATCTCAAACGGGTTTCTCTAATTTTATCCCCTATTGATGCTACCCTTAGAAAACGCTCATTTTTAATTTTATCTTTCCTATTTTTACCACACATCCACCTCAACATTCTCATCTATGCTACATCCATTTTGTGCACACGTTGCTTCTCGATACCAGAATTACAAATTGGTCCGTAATTAACCCATAATTACAAATTAGTATCTTCATAAAAATAATATTAACCCACAATTACCAGAATTACAAAGTAGTCCGTAATTGTCTCTCAACAGTGGATATAATCGTGCCCAATGGGGTGGCCTTGACCATGGGCTAGATCCAATGGTCTAGCCACTACATACGGGCTATGGCGAAATGGGGCTTTCCCACTCTAGGTTAGACCTGCAACCAAACAATGAAAGATGGAAGGCTATGATATGATGAAATTCACAAAAAAAAAAAGGAGGGAACATGTGCTTGAATCGGTTGCCTTCTCCTGAAAGGAACCTCGCTCTATATAGACCTTAGTATTCAATGAGGCCTTTATCGCCTGTGCTTTGATTGTATGCTAATTAGATTTGTAAAGATGATTATAATGTAATCTCCAACTATATCACAAGTGGATAAATTATGATGTGCTCATAAAATTGAGTCCTCGTCCAGTGGTCTATAGATTTTCACAAAAGTCCACCTTCTTATACTAGTATTGTTCACCTTTGGGCTATTAATGACAAAAGCTTATAGTAAAAAAAAGTGGAAGAGGAAGAAGAAAAGGATTCAAGTGAGGAAGTGGCTGCCTAGTAAATGTTAATGTTAGTAACTATGATTCACGTAGCGAACACACTATAAGACTAGTGGTAAGGCACATGCCAAATCATTGGGCAAACCAGGGTTCAATCCCTGGCAATAGATAAAGCCCAATATATGGCAAGAGCACAATAAGCTGGGAAAAAAAAAAAGTTAGGTAAGTAAGAGCAAGTGTGAGATTCCAAAATAGGACTAATTGTAGAACCTCTAGTAAAAGGTTCTTGCAACTAAGGACTGAATTAGCATAACATGGAATTATTTGAGATTTTACTAACGTCTGAAGTACCATAACCTATGAATTACATGCTCTCTTAGCAACAAGGTCTCAAACTATGATAGTTGGAGACTATGCTTTAGGTGTGAAATTTTGCACTCACCTATTTATTACAGGAAATTACATGAACAATATCTCAATACATAACCTATAAAAGGCACACAAACATGATCTCTAATTCAGATCAAAATTCGATTTTCTTTTTTTATTTCGGTTAAAAAAATTATAAACCACACAGTCAATCATGAAAGTGTACTTTTACAACATGAAATGGGTGTCAATCTGAGATCTAAGTAACATAGATATGGTGGTCTCTTTGGATATTTGTTTCCAACATATTCTCAAAGAGGCAAATATTGATGTTAATATAACTCTTAGATAGGTAACATGAATCAAACCCACAACACCATGGTTCCATGATGAGCACCTCCCAACTGTGCTATAGGTTCTTCTCATTAATGCTAATGTACACTTGCCAAAGTGTGATGAAGATCATACATCATGTATTTACTTGGCTGCTCTGGATTTCTATATGCACTTTAACTTGATACTGATTTTTTGAAATGTAAGATTGCTATTGCGTATATTGAGTTCATAAGTCATTTGAAAATTTACAAATAATAGCAATATATATGATTCCATGCGATCTAAAGAAAATCAAACTGCAAATACTTAGCACCTGAATGCTACGATCATGAACTGGACCAACATAACACAAAACATTTCAAAGTATAGAACATTGTATAGAACATTGGAACCCAATCTTTGAAATCATTTTCTTGCTAAAATGCAAGATAAATCAGGGGAACATAATAAACAAGTTAATGAAATGGTAATATTGATTTAAAAATGATTGCATTGTACCTTTTAAATGACATGACAAAACTAAAGTGAAAGGATTACCTTGTATCCAAAAAGTGTATCTTCATAAGTCTCATAGGGGCCTATTGTAACATCCAATTTAGAATCCTACACAAGAATCAAGGTTTTATTAGTGGATGGTATCGGGAACTTGGATATTGAAGAAACACAGCTTCAATTTGCTGATAACACGATAGTGCCATGGTTTGAAGATGCGAATCGAAGCAGAATGAGAATTTGAAAATGATGCTGCATTGGTTTGAATTGTTTTCTTGCTTGAAAATTAATAATTGCACAACTAGTGTGAGATTATAAATTCTTAGTTGGATGTGCATTGTGTTTAAAGTCAAGTCTGTTCATGATGTGGTCCTGATTTAACACAATTGGACTTGCTAGGGCCGAAATAAACCAAAACCAGAAGTTTTCCAGCAAACAGTCTTGATTGCAGTCAACTAATGAAATTCCAGAATTAATGCAAATGCAAGGAACAATGAAGAAACCCAAAAATCTGACCTGGGAAGCCTACTCAATCACCAAGTATCCACGTGATACAAGAGAGAGGAAAATATAAAGCCAAATGAAGCTTTATTTGCTACTCAGAAAATATTTCGACTTAAACAAAGGGGAGCAGTCAACCATGCACAAGCTTAAATACTATTAAAAACATCATAAAGCCCTAGAATCTCTTACTAATTAGAGTTCTATCACTAATAGAAGTCTTTCCATATAATTTCTAAACCAAAAAAGGAATCAAATCTAAAAATATATAAATAAAATCAGTGCAGAAATCAGATCTGGTCGTCAAAGACACTGGAGTAGATTGACTGTGGGCCCCACTAGGCCCACCCTTTGATGAAACAAACTCAACGATCTTGAAGTGGACTCATGGGCGACCCTGCCAGTGCCCTTCTTTAGTGGATTGGGTCAGTTCTGACGCAGTTAACTGCTGCTCAAAAACCTGCACATGAAAGCTTATTTCATCTATGAAGTCTCTGGAATATTGCGAAACAGCCCCCGTCCTGTACTTCTGTTTATTCTCCAAACAGCTCCTGTAATTGATATTTAAGCATAATTCCAGGCTGTATGGGCCCAAATTTTCGATCAAAACTTGTCGGGACCCCAGCAGGCTATCTTGGGATGCTCCAACTGTGCCATATAGACTTCAGCTAGCGCAATAATATCATTATCATAAAATTTTACATCAGTTATGATGTCTGGACTCTGGAGGGTATCCTTCCGTGATCCATCTATTTGGTGGAAGCTTGCCAAATCACTATGGGATCTGATAACTGAGATGTATGAAAAGTATCTGTAAGAACCCAACCTCTAATTAGGTGCTTAACACTGGTTAATTGTTTTTAATAATTTTTCAGTGTGTTAAGATGCTAATTAACTAAGTTTATGTGTTAGAATAGTGATTGAGAATTTTTCGGAAGGTTTGAAAGCTTTCAGACCCAGTTTAGTACCTTCAGGGACCTAGTTGGAATTTCAGGAGAAGTTAATGATATTTCAAGAATTTCAGAAAAATACCAATTTAGGTTAAGTGGGTAGATAAAATTATCCAGAGAAACCTTCATGTTCGGCTTATGGCCATTCAATGTCTAGAAACCCTTTGTTTTGCAGTATTGTCTTAAGTTGGGACATATAGTCATTTCAGGAAAAGTCGAGTTTCTGTTCAGAGCATCAAAAGATGTCATTCTTGGGCTCATTCGAAAGATGAAATGTTTTTGATAAACTTTCGTTCTTGGTATGTACCCATCTAGCATCCCAAAGACCTTCATTTCATCGCGTCGCTTTTCACTCAAAAATGGCAAACTTGTGATTCTTCAAAGTTCAACTTTATAAAAGCAAGCTCAATCCCAGCTCATTCTCTCTCCTGTTATTTCCTTTCTACTTTACTCTTCTCCTTGATTCTTAGAGCTTGGATTGGCCATAACTTGAGCTTCGAATTTCCATTTACATTGCCGTTCACGCCAAAGTGCTCTCGCGATCTTCCTCTCTACCGTTAGTTTTGTGCACATTTCCACCAGTGGGACGCCCCTCTACCGACGATCACAAGCCCATTAGGGTACGTAGAGGTGAGCTATTCGAGCCAGTTTGCATGTAGTATATAGGAGTATTTTAGCCGTGGACCCCAGTTTATAAGACCTGATTCCAAGTTTTCCTTTCATTTAGGACTTTTAGGCTTTGTTTGAGATTGATTTTCGGGTTTTCTATGGTGGGACTTGATCTCAATCAAATTGAGAGTTGTGATAGCACCATTAAGAGCTAAGAGACCCAAGGCAAGTGTTCAATTTAAATTCCGTTCCATGCATGCTAGTTAATTTGATGATTCCTTCAAACTCCACATTATGTTAGTATTTGTTAAGCTCATGTAAATGGTACGTTTAAAATTGGAAATGATGGTTTACGATTCAGTATGTAGGCTATAATACCCTTCAAATGCATGCAAAAGATCCAGGAAAGATGGGCCAAGAGAGGGGAGAAAATCAGAAAAATCACACAGGGCAGCAGTCCAATCGGACAAGGGCTGCGGCCTGGATAGGACATGGACCCTGGGGGCCCATGTTCGACCAGCATGCAGTCTATTGGTGATGTAGAACAAGTCCCAGAAGCATTCCTAGAATAAGAAGATCGCAAGAAGTCAAGCCGGAAGGTTAAATCTATAGTGTTGACTTCAAACGGCCATAACTTTTGATCCGGGCATCATCATGGGAGCAATAACCATGCATTTCGAAGGCAGTTGGAGTCGTCAGAGGTCAAATTATGCCGTTTCGAAGGTCAAAACTAGGGCGGTCAAAATGCCACACGACCCGTTAACACTACACGAACCCACACGATATTAACAGGTTTGGGTGGCCCTCTTAATAGGTTCGTGTCGTTAATGGGTCGGACCTGTTAACACGTTAAATTAGCGGGTTGTTAACGAATAAAACCGGTAACCCATTAATAATCCGATACAACCCGCCAAATGATAAATGACATAAATTATAAAAAGGCATGAGGGGTATTTTGGTAAGTATGAAAAGGTTGAAGTGAAACCCTAAAACCCACATATAAAAGATCTTTTTCTAACTCCTTCACTCTCCTTTCACTAGCAAAAGAGTGTGTTAATTGACATGGTCAGAAATGGACAAGATTTTTTAACGGGTTGATGGGTCGTGTCGTGCAACCCGTTAAATACACAAGTCGCATTTGTGCTTGATTCTTATGACCCGTTTATTTAATGAGTCATGTACAGGTTGAGGTAATTCTAACACGAATTCATTAACCCGCAACCCGAATTTGTTAACACAACACAACTGATAGCCCCAGTCAAAACGCAGTTTTCGTGCAAAACTTACAATTTATAGTGAGTTGTCGTTTTTCATATTTTAGTGGGCTTTTTAATATGTTTGATCTTGAGTTTTTATCTAAGGTCTTAGAAAGTTGTTTAGGAATGGTCAAGGGGCTTTAATGTAATTTTTTTTTTTTAGTAATTTTTCTATTTCGGCTAATTTAGGATTTCGGGACTCTATAAAAGTGATGTATTGCTTCTTTTCATGGGATAATACGAATTGCAGTTTGATTAGGGTTTCCCTATCTCGTCCTTATGGATTCAAAGTGTTGATATTGGGTTAAAGACGGTGATCTTCTGCCTTGTTTTGTTCTTTTTGTGCTTCCGCTTCGCTATTTGGTTACACAAGCTACCGTTAAATCACTGAAATGCAATTAATAGAGAAATCATTAACTTGATCGTTCTCATGCGTGGAAACCTGTGGGTGAACCTACGGTGGGGATTCTCCTGTGGATCTTTTGGCATCATCAATGCTAATCCTCACCCGTCGTGGCCCTAAACCCAGATTTACAGATTTGGGCCGTGACAGTATCTACTTGGAAGAGTCTCCCTTTTTCTTTCTCTATCTATATATATATGGGAGGTGCTCCTATGAGAGATATCTCTCACCTTAAATGAGAGATTGGGTGGGGGCCCTCTCATCCATATCCAATGCCAACAACTTAAATGTGAGGGCCCCCACCTTTATCTCTCATAATAAGAGCATCTCCCATATATATATATATATATATAGGGGGGTCTTCCTATGCATCCATCCCTCACCATTTTTGGTGAGGGACACCCCTTTTGGGGAAGTTTGAAGTACAAAAGTGTACTTTATGTAAGGTACAAAAACACTTTTGTACTTCAAACCTTCCCCAAAAGGGGTGTCCCTCACCAAAAATGGTGAGGGATGGATGCATATGAATATCCCCCATATATATATATATATATATATATATGGGAGATGCTCTTATTATGAGAGATAATGTGGGGGCCCTCACATCCATATCAAGTGCCAACAACTTAAATGTGAGGGCCCCCACCCCTATCTCTCATAGTAAGGTGAGAGATACTCTCACAGGAGCACCTCCCTATATATATTTCCCTCTATATATATATATATATATATATATGTATATTTGGGTTGTAGAATAACATGGCTTAAATCTGCTCTAGCCAGGTTGTCAATTTACTTTCTTTCAAACTTAAGTTGCCACAAGTCAAAAGTGTGGTGAAAAGGCTTGAAAGACTCCAATGTGACTTTTGTGGAATCATACTGCAAAACAAGTGTCATTTGGTAATTTGAAATAAGTTGTGTTGATCTGTTACTGTCTTACTGAAGATGGCATGGACATTCATTCATCGAAATTAGTTGACTCTCCTCTCTTAAGAAAATTGCTATGGCCTTTTAGCATAAAAAGGGGAGGGAAAGCCTACAGCAATCAATTATCATTCAATCATAAGAACAATTTGAGCAATGATGGGTAGGCAGTGCCTACAGTTGGTAATCAGGTCACTCGTTTATGGAGAGCTGTCCTATATTTGAGGCAAGTTCTTTTCCTTTGTTGGATATATATAACAGGAGGGGTCTGTATCTAGTGTGTGAAGATTTATGGTGTGGAATTCAATTAAATGAAAATAAAGATAAGTTGTGTCATCCCTTTGGGATCAACCATGTATATATAACTCGGTTAGTTGCCAATCAAGGATACATAATTTATATAGTGACATCAATCAAGAATATAATGAAGGGAGCTTCTGTTGGCACCGCAGTTTTGTCTTTCCACACTACACAAAAAAAATTCCTAAATTACCCCCCCCCCCCCCCCCCCCCCGCCCCGCCCCGTCCCGTTCCTCTTCTTCTCTATCTTTCCCTCCCCCCTATTCCTCCCTCTCCCTCCCCACCGGCAACTGGGAGGGGGAGGGAAGGAGAGAGGGAAGAAGAAGAAGAGGAAGGGAGAGAAAATAGAGGGGGAGGGAGGAAGAAAGAGGGAGAGAGAGGAAGAGGGGGGAGGCAGGCCGGCCGGGGCTCCATGGCCGCCGGAGGGTGGGGAAAGGATGGGGGAAGAGGATGGAGTGAGAGGGAGGAACGGGCAGGGGTAGTTTATGAAATTTTTTTTGTGCGGTGCGGAAAGATAAAACTACGGTGCCAATAGAAGCTCCCTATAATGAAGGCTGCAATCTGAATATAGTACATCTAATCCCTAATATTAGCAACTAAATATTGAGCCATGTAATGAAATCTACTATCTAAATATAGGACATCTAATCCCCTAACCTTAGCAAGTAAATACTGACCAATGTGGAAGAATAAAACTGTTTGACTATTGACCACATTAGTCTAGGTCATTGACCTCGATGATGACCCACTTCTATGTGGAAACCATTTGATTAGTAAGGTATTCCCATCTCTTTATTCTGTGGTTGAAAATTGATCAGCAATGGTGGCTAATTACCTAAACAGGTTGGAGGCAGGTTGTGTGGGATTATGTGTTTCGTTGAAATCTGCATGATCAAGAAGTTGTTCCTATTGCTGATTTGCTGTCACTAATCTAGGGCACCTTTTTTTCTAGTTAGATGTCATGATATTTGTCCATCACAGTCAGATACCATGGGAGAGTTTTCCATGAAAACCTAATGTGCATAGCTAATAGTACAGATGTTTCAAGGACTTCCAATCTTTGTGGCGAATTAAATCTCCCTTAAGAGTGTTAACTTTCTAGTGGAGAACTAGTTTGGAAAAAATTCTTTTTGTTGACTCCAATTCACAATTTTAGTCCACGGTGGTCAGATGCCAGTTTTCAATGAAAACCAACATGTGCATAGTTAATAGTACAGATGTTTCTAAGGACTCATTATCTTTGTGGTGAATTAAACTTCCCCATGAGTGTTAGCTTTCTAATGGAAAACATGTTTGGATAAAATACTTTTTGTTGATTGCCATTAAAGGCAAAGGTAGCAATCTGAATAAAAATTATTTTCCTTATGGTTAGAAAATGAGTATATCCAAAAAAAAATTATTCGCTGTCAATTTGCAAGAGCAAGTTTCAAGTTCAGAGTGTGCTAGGTTTTGAGAGTTAAGTTCCTACTTGAAAATTGGTTGTTTGAGTTTCATTCATGGCACCATGGTTGCGGCCGTAGTGGCCGTCAGCAAAAACGATACGTAGCGTGGGATAAGTAGTGGTCGCAGTGATATGTAGCAAGGTAGCAATCTGAATAAAAAATGTTGTAAAAAATCCAGAGTATTGAAAAATGCTTGAATTTATTTATTTAGCCAAAGTGAGGACTTCGTTTCGGATGGCGCTTTGGTTTGGCCAGCAAACCAAGATATGTTGGCTGATTTGGAATTTTGGTGAAACATTTTGGAGTTATGTTTCAGGAAAAAAATATGAAAAATTCATATTAAGAAAAGTGGAAAATAAATATTAACATGTAAAAATAAGATATAAATTGATAAATTTAAGCAGAAATTTGGGGTTTGTCCCATTTTTCAAAGAATATTAAATCTCAAGGGCCTTTTTTACAATTTTCTTAAAAAAATAAATTTGATAAAACTAATAGTGGGCTCATTTTCTATTAGAGTGAAATTTGGTAAGGGCCCTACTTATTAGAGTGAAATTTGGTGAGGATCCTAATTTCTATTAGAGTGAAATTTCTCTAGGGCCTTTTTTCCTACTAGAGTGAAATTTGTCTAGGGCCCTATTTCCTAAGTGAAATTTGGTTACAATCTATTGCATATTAGAGTGAAATATAACTTGGGCCCATATATAGGTGGGATATTTATTTTATTTCTGTTGAGGGCTCACTAGGGCCCATTTATTATTTTTTTCTACATTTGAAACTCGAACTCATGCACTCACGTGATGTCCCTTACTAACTGAACTACTGCTTGGAGATTAGGGCCCATTTAATTTGTTTTAGTATTGAGAGACTTGGATTTTAATTGAGGTAGGCTGCACCTTCAGGTCCACTCCTCCTTATAGGGTAAAAGGACCTTTCACTCCTTTTTGCCCAAGACTCCCGTGCGAATGAAAGAAAGGAAGAAGAACAGGGAAGGGGAGAGAGAGAGAGAGAGAGAGAGAGAGAGAGAGAGAGAGAGAGAGAGAAGAAGCAATGGCGAGAGTGAGGCTTCAAGTTCAGGTACTCTCTCTCCTTTCTTTCACCTTTTACCCCCAGTAAGCAGCCCCTCTTTCTTCTTTTTTCTAAAAAAATAAAAAATTTCCAAAACTCCAGATTTCAGCCATTTTGGTCAAATCAAAATGGTCTGAAATCTGGACCAAAATGTTTCAACATAGTAGTTTGATTCGATTCTCTGGCAAAACCGAAATTTTGGCAAATTCAGGCAAACAGAACCGAATTTTGTAACTATGGTGTAATGGACCCCTCATTGCATGGAGGTCATGTTTCGTTCTATGACTGTTCTATGAGATTGAAAATTTCCCCAAGAATCCAAAAAGAAATAAGAAAAAAAGTATAAAAAAAAAACTTCAAACCATTTAGGATTTATCTATGGGAAACATAGATCTACAAGTTAGAGTGCAATAAAGATGTAATATTGTTGGCCCACATTGAGGGGAAAATATTTATAAAAAAAAAATCCTCAAAATTCTGAAAATACATAGCAATTTGAAAAAAAAAAAAAAAAAAACACTCTAACCATTTGGGATTGATCGATGGGAAACATAGATCTAAAAGTAAGAATGAATTAGAATGTGATTTCGTCGGCCCACATTGAGAAAAAAAAAATTTTTTTTTTTTTTGAAAAATTGCCACAAACCCAAAAGAAATAGAAAAAAAAAATCAAGCCATTTGTCATTGATCTACAGAAAAGATGGATCCAAAAGTTACATTTTTAAGTGGGTTTGTGGAAAAAGAAAAGAAAATAAAATAAAACTCGTTACCTAACAACCGATACGCATGTGAGCACCACTATTTTGAAAAGTGTAGCGGCATCTTCCGATATGGCCAATAACTATGCATGGCACTATTTTGTTAGATTTTAATGCAGCCACAAGTTAAAAATAACCTGACTGCAACACTCTTTTGAAAAAGTTTTGTTGAGATGGCAAACCCACAGCCCTGATTCTTTGAAAACGAAGCCCAATAATGATAGTAGAATGAAAATATAGCAAGCATAAAGCATACTTGGAAGAAATCCAAGTTATATTAATCGTACAACTCCAAGTTTCCCCAAACGACAGCTCTCATGGACTTTTTCCTAAAAACAGATCTTTTATTGAATGCTGAGACTTACGAAGTTCCTGTCAAGAATTTCCTGTTCCTTCAGCAGTTCAGCCGAAACTAGTGTGCAGGACAATTATAGGGTTAAGGGGGGATGGAAAAGTCACATTGTGTATAAAGGTAGGACAAAAGATCAGCCCAGTGCATCATCCTAACCCCTTCAATTATGGCCTCAGATATAATGGTTTCAAAGGTGCTGAGTTTTTTGCCTTTCAATCCAAAGATAAATACAGGTTTGTGTGTCAAATTAGAGTAAGTGTTAGTCCAAAGTGTCAAATTTGAGTGAGTGTTAGTCCGAAGTGTAGTAGTTAGTGCGAGAAGGTTGGATGGATCATAGATGAGATGGATCTAATCCAAACTAGAAAGGAGGCACTTACTGAATCTATCTATCAATCAAGGAATACTTAGCTGAATACTAGGCCACAATTTTTGAAGTTGTGAACAATGTTGTGGGCCACACTTAATTCATGTCAATCACTGGGGTAGGGGGGATTGGAATGTCTTATAACGGTTTAAAGGTGGGCCGTACATGGGGCAAGATATTATAATAGTAACCACTGTTTAAGGGCCCTAAAGTTTAATGGTTTATAAGCATATAAAGCAATTAAAACTTCGGGACCTTTAAATAGATGATTATGATTATGGGATCACTCTCTATGTGAGGCTCAACCCTAATCATAATGAGACCTGTAATATCTTGAATTACCTGGGCCTAGGATTAGTTTGGCCCGGGTAGGACCCTTACTTGTTTAATTTATTTTTGAATTAGAAAAAAATTCACGAGAAGAGTTTTAGAAAGAGTAGGAGTTGTATGACAACTCTAATTAGAAAGAGGAAAGAGGAAGTATAAGTATAAGAATAGGACTCTGTTATACATGTATATATAGCAAAATAAACAAACCAACGACCATTACTTGTTGGTGTTCTATTATTTTGGAGAAATTCTGAAAGAGAGCTTGGTGGGCTGCAATCTAGGAGGAAGGGAAGGGTGACTGATGTCCTACTCGCGTCCACATATTGCAAAGGCAACGATCGTTTATCAAAGGTGAGTGGATCTTCCTAGTTGCTTTCAATCAATGTATGAGATGAATGATTGGGTTGGATTTTCTCAACTATATTGTATTGCTGCTGTGTTGACAACCTGAATCATTGATCGGATGAAATTCTGATGTTTGAATCAAAGAAAGCATGTTAATCTTGATGGTGAGATTTATACAAATAATAAGGAGGTTGTTTACCAGTAATTCCTCCAAGTTTGGCTGATGTACAGAGAGATCATGACATGCCAGAACATGGGCGTGTATGTAAAGAATTGTTGATTGGGAATTATGGGACCCCATGGCCCACTGGATGATAGATCAGACCCACAGATCCTGTAGCAGACCCATGGGCGACCAAGGAGGTGCTGAACCCACAAGGATTGAATTCTGTTTAGGCCATCATCCAATTGATTTTTAATGCTTTGACGTGAATTGGATGGAACTGGAATGAAGATCGACATTGAATGTGGGGTCCACTGTTTGATCTGATCTGAGATTAGGACCCCACATCCTGTAAGGGACCCCTGGTCGACCCTAGGAGACTTGGACCCATGAGGAGTGGGCCCCATCTGGGCCCTTATCCAATGAGTATGATGAAACAGAGTGACTGTTACAGGATTTTTCAGTTTCATGTCGTCGGGCTTTCTGGGTCCCATATGGACACTCGATTGAAAATCAACTCCGACCATCAAGTGTGGGACCCTTGGACGACCTTACATGGACACCTGGGATTTTGGACCAGTGGGTCCCACTCTCCAATAGAATTGAAAGAACCAGGAGTGAATTTGATGAAAATAGTGCTAAAGGTCGACATCCATGCTGGGACCCACTACCTAAGTTGACCAGAGATTAGGACCCCACATCTTGAAGGGGGCCCAGGGACGATCTGGATGGTGGTGGTCCCATGTGGCCTGGGCTCCATCTGCCCAGATATCCGAAAGCTTCAATTTTGTTAACCGTGAGGCTCATTCATGAATTTTGTCCGTGTTTGTTGAGACTGTGGGGCCCAGTAAGGATATTTGAGGGTGAATCCAATCCACTGGAATGAAAGCTTAACCCTGGGCAACCTTGTATATTAGGGATGATCTTATATCAGACTAGTGGGACCCACTAGATTTTACAACAGGGTGTTGTATGTGTGAATCACCTGTATTTTCTAAGTTATATGTGTGTACAGAAAGTCTGGGTGGACTGTAGGAAAGAGAATAACCCTGGACTTTCTATGTGATTGATATCTAATCTTCCTAAGTAAATTAATCAAGGTATAAGGTAGATTATAGTTAATTATGTGAATTAGTTGTATTGAAACCTGATGTGATGCTGTATAATATTTGATTTGTGATGAAGAGTTGGCTACCCCTACGCATAATAACATTAGTCATGATCGGAAGTGGGGCCATTAATTTAATAAGGATTGTATGCGATTGATTTCACACTACTGGATGTAAATACTATGATTTGTATTTAATGTAATATGTATGAAATGCTTACTCATGTACCTAGAATTATTAGTACACATGAAAAGATGACAGGCGTACGGATTTATTGTGTTAGGCATGGTGTTCCGACCATGTGGGCCATGGAGGCCGTTGTCCTTAGTGGACGTGAGTGGCCATTATGATGGCTGGTTCTTAGTGGACGTGTCTGACGAGACGGGGTCATGGTGACCGGTATATATGTATACGATGGGCCTTTTGAGGCGTGGTAATGTGCATGGGCACGGATTTGTATGTGAAAGTATTTTTAATGATATTTGATTATTGATTCAGATTTGTAGATTATGTGATGTTATGTTATATGCGACTTGTGCAATTAGGAATATTCATTCACCAGTAGTACTGATGTTGTGTTGCCCCCTTCAAGTAAACATATTGCGGGTGGGCCAGAGCAGATTGACGATCAGCACGTAGATTTTGGCATGCGTGGCTGAAAGGAGAGAAAGAGAAAAACTTGAATATTTGATAGAATTATTAGTCCTTGTTTAGGAGAAGTTATTTAATGTTTTTAGCACATCATTGATTTGAGTCGAGACATAATAAGTTTGATTATTCAGAGATATTTGATAAATATAATTGAAAATATATTTTGAACTAAATGCCTAATTCCTTGCGAATATTATTTGATGTGTGCATGGTGAATATTGCTATGTGATCACGATCCGAATATCCGACAGGGCCCCGGAATTTAGGTCGTGACAAGACCCAAGTCCCAATCCCCTCCAACCCTAGTGATTGGCATCAATAGAGGTGGCCTGCACAACTAGGATAGCAACTTATAGCTGATTCGTAGCTTTAATCTTTCTTCTCTATCTATCTATCTGTCTGTCTATCTATCTATCTAATAGATGGATGGAGAGGTAAATAGATATGTTCTAACCAACTTATCAAAAAAAATTTATATACTAACCAGCTCCATCCAGGCAATGTCAGAATCATAGTAATCATTTGAAAGAAAAGCTTCAGCTTTGGTTTTCAGCAGCCTCTTTAAACTAAAGATATTCAAAAATAAAAACACAAGAATGATTAGATTATCACAAAAAATTAAGCACAAAATGTGTCTAAAATAAACATCCTTTAGGCAAGAAGCTTGTAGAAGCCTTAAAACAGCCTACCTGGGAGAGTCAGATAATTCCCCTGCTTTCTGTAGCAGCTCAGCTGCTTTCGTAAGAAAAGGTCTATACTCTTGTGAAAATGGAACCATATAAAGATCATGCTGATTGGATGAATTGGTCGTGACAACATGATCAGTGCTAGCAGCAGTACAGATATCAATCCCAGATTCACTACGCCTGTGAATGACATTAAAATACCCTGTTGCAGCACGCTGTTGGTCTTCACTTAGACTGTTCTTCCACATTTCAAATTCCTATGACAATATTGGAACATGATAGATCAGTAATATTAAGTGAGAACGGAAAAAGAAGAAAGAAATGGCTTACAAACTTTTAAGTCATGCCATGTCTGCTTCATTCCTAAACTTATATTAGATTTATGAAGATGTAAAGTCAGAGAATGCCAAATAATATAATAAGGTAGCTTACAAGAATAAATAATGGTAGTGATTTATGCTTAGGAAAAGATAACAATTATTTTTGAAGTTGTCCCTCAAGAGATCCGAGTATTTTACTAGGCTGTCATACTAGGGAAAGAAAACATACTTTTTAGTTTTTCATGTTCCTTATTGATTGTCCGATTTTACCATTTCCCTAGAAATGGTTGATCCTTTTTCTTTGCCTCAGATCTATCCAGTATTAGCATGAAGCATTTGGATGCTTCTTTAAGAAAATAAGACAATTTTGATGTGTAATGACTGGCAGCCAGATCACTGTCATGATATCAACTCTATCTAATTTTCCCATTTACAACCTTTCTCCTCATCAAAATTCCTGTGAGGGTTTCCAAATTGCTCAAGAAGATTCGATAGAAACATTCTGTGGAATGGGAATGGAGATGAGAAAAAAGATCCATCCCATGAAGTTGATAAAAGCCACTGCCAATGGAGAGCTGGGGATTAGGTGGAAAGAAATTGGGTCTTTCTATAAAAAGTGGGGAGTATCAAATTAAGGAAGATATTAGCTTAGGGTACCTGCCTTCCAGTAGGACATGGGGAGCAAATAGGATTTTAGGAAGATGTTTGGTAGGGTATAAAGCTCTTAAGTCATTCCCAGATTGTATCTAGTATTCAATTAGTGGAACAGAAACAACTAGCAACCCTCTATTAACTCTTCTAGAGAATTGGTGGATGAGAAATGGGTGTGGACATCTACATTTAGGCAGAACCATATGATATATGAGCTTAAACAATTCGAAGCACTATCAGAACAAATAGAAGTTGTGCCGGGATTTGAGAGTTGAGGAGAAGTATATCCCTATACAGTCTGAGGAAGGGAGTTGCATCTTCTTAAGGAAATCCATTTTTCAGCATTAGATCCCTCATCCCATTTCCAATTTCCCTCCAACCATGACACAATCACAGTCATTATGGGCATAGCAGCTGGCCCTAAAAATAGATATGTCACAGTTTAAAGCTGTAGCAGCATG
This sequence comes from Umbellularia californica, assembly GCA_028538565.1. Classification (NCBI taxonomy): domain Eukaryota; kingdom Viridiplantae; phylum Streptophyta; class Magnoliopsida; order Laurales; family Lauraceae; genus Umbellularia; species Umbellularia californica. The sequence continues at coordinate 63,449,353 of JAPQWN010000008.1, forward strand.
AATTTCTATTTGTCCCCAAAAAAGTCTGAAAAATGTCTAAAAACCTAGAATAATGGAAATGCCAGAATCTTTTTTCATCTCATTAGGGCATATTGATATTACTCATATTTGGGATGTGACAACTATGGAAACTATCAGCTCACTTAAACAATTAATGGGAAAATATCGAGCGAAGAGGAAAAATATGCATATGGTCTTCATCAATCTAGAAAAAGGTTATAACAAGGTACCTAGAGATTTAATTTGGTGGATTTTAAATAAAAGGAATGCCCGAAGAGGTTATATTGAAATTATTAAAGACATGTATGAAGGAGCGGTAACGAGTGTGAGGACTAACTATGGAGAGGCACGTGAGTTCCCAATGACCAAAGGTTTACATAAGGGGCCAGCTCGAAGCCCTTATCACTATGCATAATTATGTAATACGATGCCCAAATACAAACACGGACAAGACACGGGGAATAGGGGTTCGACACGCCAGTTTCAAAATGTTAGGACACGAATATGGGTACGACATCACTTAAGATACATTTCAAAAAAAGTTATTAAAGTTAAACTTGGCTAGGGCCCATTAATTAGAAGGAAACTTATTCTCTACAGGTTAAGTTTTTAATAGGTGGGCTCATTGTGGATCCACAATTCTCAAGTTAGAGTGAATTTGGCTAAATCAAAGTGTTGGGACATTTAGTTTTAAATTTTCTGATTTTTAATAAGTGAATTATACTGTGGAGCCCATGAAGTTAGCAAAGTTATAAAAATTAAATGGTGGAACCCTTTTTTGGTAATGTTGGAGCCCATTTACTTAAAATACAAAAGCCAAAACTGCTATAAAGGGCAAAGAGTAGACCGAGCCCTTTCTTTTATTCGATATTTGGCTTGAAGACCCTCCATGGAAGATTCTTGATGATGGAAGATTCTCTAACCTTTTTCGGAAGGGATCGAAGAGCAATCGGGAGGGGGGGGGGGGGGGGGGGGGGGGGGGGGCGGGGGACAAAGAACCAAAGGGAGAGAAAGAGGAAGGAGACGACGTTGTCGTGACGCTGAAACAGCAATGGGTGCAAATTGCATCAACGACGAATCTGCAGTGGGTAGATCAGCGACGAATCTGCAATGGGGTACACCCTTTTCCTCCCTCTCTTCCATGTTCTCTCTCTTTCTTTATTCCTTTGTTTCTTTTCGATGGCCAGACCTCTCTCTCTCTAAATTTCTAAAGCCCTATATGTGGGACACGCTTGGGATACATCTCCAACCATATCTTGCCATATCCCATAGTAGCCTGTCAATTTAGCCTGTTGAAATGGGTACCCGGCTCGGCCCAAGCCCGAAAACACGGGGCTTTTAAAAAAAATTGAGCCCAGCGGGTTGGGCTTGGAAAATTATCTGAAAGCCCAGCCAAAATGGGACTGGGAATGGGCAGAGCATGCCCAGCCCGTCCAGGCCTGCCCCGCCCCGCCCGCAAGGTTATTTTACTAATATTTATATATTTCAATGGGAACCCTCAAAAGAATTCCTCCAAAATGTCTCTTCCCTCCACCATTTCTCATGAATTCAATCCTTTCCCACTCCACACCAAAAATTGGCAATGGCCTCAATATGATATATCGCCTGGATCCACTAGAGTTTAGGTTTGAAATTTTTGATAGATTTATCACCCTTCATTTTGAAGACTTAATATCTAGTATCTAGACCTTTTGAAATTTGAAGGCTTGGCCACCCCTTGTCTGGCTATCATTATCATCTTTATTAACAGAGCTTCACCCATTAAGAAGAAAAAAGACGTCTCCATTGATGAAAATGCTAAAGCCCATGCTCACCTGGGCCCAGCCCGTACGGGATGGAATTTGACATAGGCCCGCTCAATTTAGGGCTGGGATTGGACAATCCCCAGCAGGCCCGTCTAATATTCGGGACGGGATTGGACAATGCATATGCCTAGGCCCGGCCCGGCCCATTGACAGGTACCCGGATCTGTATCGGACCGTGTTGATACGGATATGATGAGTCAAAATTCCATATCCGGGTATCATAAATTATGGATGAGTTAACTGCTCATATTCACGAGAATGAATATGTGGGATACGCTTGGGATCGTCTCCAACCGTATCTTGCCATATCCCATACCCGGATCTGTATCGGACAATGTCGATATGGGTGTATGAGTGAAATGCCATATCCGGGTATCATAGATTATGGATGAGTTGACTGCCTATATTCACAAAAAGGTACCTTGGTGTATATTGTTTGCACATGATATAGTATTAGTGAATAAATCAACAGATTGTGTGAATGCAAAACTCGAGAGATGGCAGAAGGCTTTAGAATCTAAAGGATTTAAAATAAGTCGTACAAAAACAGAATATAGAGATTGCAACTTTAGTAAGCATATACAAAGAGTTGAAACTACTATAAGAATTGAAGACCAGGAGATACCACAATGAGATTTATTCTGTTACCTTGGCTTGATAATTAGTAACGATGGAAATATTGATGAAGATGTCGAATATAGGATAAAAGTGGGACAGTTGACGTCGAGACTTGCTTCTGAAGTGCTTTGTGATTGGCGCATGCTAGCAGGATTAAAGGGAAATTTTTATTGAACACCAATTAGACCAGCTATAACCTATATAGCAGAATGTTGACCAATCAGGAAGCAACTTGTGCACAAAATGGATGTAGTGGAAATAAGAATGTTGATGTAGATATCTGGTAAAACTAGGAAGGATAAAATTAGAAATGAGTGCTTTCGGGTAGGTGTACCATCAATAGTTGATAAAATTAGAGAATCTCGTTTGAGATAAGTTTGAGCATTTCCAATACAGGTCAACAACGGTGCTGAAAAGGAAAAGTTTCGCTATGCAGGTTGATAGCCCACCAAGGGGAATGGGTAGGCCATAGAGGGCATGGATGGAGGTAGTAAAAATAGATCTAAAAACATGCAGTTATTCTAAGGGTTTGGCTCAAGATAAATCAGAATGGAGAAGCGGAATTCATGTATCCAACCCCAACATAGTTGGGACAAGGCGTCCTTGATGATGATGACAACAAGTTGTTGTAATTAAGACTAATCATAGGAGATATAGTTGTTGTAAGTAGGATTGATTGACTGATTAGATTGATTAGGCTGATTGCTTTTTTGTAATTAGACATGGATGGCTGCATTGATTCTCTGTAGCAAGGTCCAAAATGTCCTTGATTGTAGCCTCACCGGATTCCCTTGAATCCCTATATAAAGGACCGTTGTCACAATGGGGTAAGACAATTTTCCACAATCTTTCGATTTCCTTTCTGCTTACTTCAGCATTGTCTCATCTAATAGCCTTAAGTGAAGGGGCATCTCAAGATGGGTCCATTTATTCTATATCAACTAGGCACATGAGACGAGCATCAATCACAGTCTATTAACAACGTCGCAAATTGTATACTGTTAAGATACCCTAGGAAGAGTAGTCCACAAGGATTAAAAAAGTAAAATTGGGACCCGACTTGGCCGGGCTGAGTCCAAGTCAACTCTCCCGACTTGGGCGAGTCGCATAGGACTCGGCCGAGTCAGGTGAAGCTCCATCTTGTGCGCAAAAAAATTTAAAAAACAAAAAATAGAAAAAAAGAAAAACTGAAACGAGGGAATTCAGCCAAGTGATAAAGAAAAGAGGGGAAAAGATAAATGAAGAAGAAGAAGAGAGGTGAGTTCGGAGTGGGTGGAAAAGACAGGAAGAGAGGTGGGTTGGCTGGGCAAATGAAAGAAAAGAAAAAAATAAGGAAGGAGGACAGCGTACCAAGCACCTAAGCTAGCAACAGCCAAGCATCATTAGGACAGCAGTCAACAGCAAGGCGGCAAAAGTAGTCTGCAGTAGACAGTAGTAGCACTGTAGCAGCAACAGCAGTAGGCAGTAGGAGCAGCAACAGTAGCAGGCAGTAGGCAGTAGCTGTAGCAGGCAATCAGCAACAACAGCAGTAGCAGAAGCACAGCACAACACTGCAGAGTGCCCAGGTATACCTTTGCCCCTTTTTTTGTCGTTAAGACATGCTCTCTCTCTCTCTTTTTTTGTCGTTAAGACATGCTCTCTCTCTCTCTCTCTCTCCCCCCCCCCCCCCCCATCCAGCTGTCCACCTTTTCTTTTTCTTCTTTAGTTCTTTTGTCCTTTTCCTCCTGTACTCCCTCATTCTTCCCTTCTCTCTTTTTACCCTCCAATGATGCAGGCCTCACCCTTTATTTCCCTTTCTTTTTTTCCCCTTCCAATGATGCAGGCGAGTCGAGTCCCATTAGCATGAGACCCGACTTGGACTAGGCTGGTTTTTTATACCATGGTAGTCCACCCAAAAGGCTACAACCCTCAGAGGGGCTTCAATCTGCCACGTAATGAGTCTAACTCTAGAATGCCCGGTTGTTCATTTTGGTTCGTTTCTGCTGAGTTGGTCAAAACTATTCATTTCGGTCAATGAACTGAAACAAACAACCCCCCGAAAGATTTTGGTTGGGATTTCAATTTTGTTTGACTGAAATCCCTGATTTGGTTTTGAGTTTAGAGCTTTTGACCAAACAGGTTGAAAGTACATACTTCGTCAAAAATTTGACCAAGAAGAAGATTTTTCCTTTTCTCTTTCATTGTTGCGGAGCTAGATGATGACGGGGTCCGCTAGATGATGACGGGGACTTTGTGGAGACTATCGTTCAGGCTCGCTTGAGGAGTCGGAGTCGTAGACGTGGACATAAGGGGTCAAGCTCTTTTGGCCAATTCTGTGCAACTTGTAAGTCTCATAAAGTACTATCAGAATAAGGTTGCCAACGAAAGCAATAATAATAAGGATAATGACAACTTCTCCATTGAGAATTGCATCACATTATTATCTACCATACCAAATGTTAGTAGAAAAATCTACTTGAAGGTGTTCCATGTTATTGGTTTGAACCATAGTTCGAGAGTACTTTTTAGTACCCTAAAGATATATGGCTATTCATGCTGATCTTCCTGATTTAGGCCGTTACTAGTAGTGTTATTACTTCGTGAGATACGATCTTCAAGGAAATAAAGTTTTATTTGGAAGATTTATTTGAATTTAGCTTGAAGTTTTGTCATTCTATTTAGACCATTGCTTAGTAGTGTTATGACAATGTCAAATTATGGTCTTTATTTAAATGAAGGTTTATTGGATTCAGTTTGTTGTTGTGTATGACTTTTATTTAAGATTGACGTGGATTATGTTTTATTATAATGTTTTGCTTGAATTATTTGTAATTCCTAAAAGTGGGTCACATGTTCCAATAACAAATTGTGGGCCCACATTTTAATTCCTATAAAGGTGGACCTACATTATAAATCTTATAAAGGTGGTCCCCATGTTCTAATTCCTAAAGATGGACCCCACGTTATAAGTCTAAAAGTGGGTACCATGCATGGTTTAAAAAACCGACCGAGTCCGAGTCTACACATACCGAGTCAAGTCCAATCGGGCTTGGATTCGAATCATGCGACTAGCACTTGGCCCTCCAACCAATTTTCTTTGTGGTCCCATGTACAACGATTCCTACATGAGTTGTAATTCTTGCATGTTGCCCAACATTGTAATTCCTAAATGGGAGGCTCATGTTATATTCCTATAAGAGTGGGCCCTACTATTTTTTTAATATTTAAAATGAATTCATGAATATTTACAATAGGTTCAAATTCAACATACAGACAATTCTTGATTTTGTTTCTTGTAACAAAACTGTTGCGTTGGTACCAAACAAGTTCCACACAACATATTCTCGCCGGAACAATTTAACATAAAGTTACAAACAAGTCTTGCACGAAACAGTCTTAGCAAAACCCGGTCTCAGCACAAAACCAGGAACACCACAAAAATGTTGCCAAATGGGGCTTTAGTTTGGAGCCATACCAAAACAACGCCATAATCGAAATTGACAACTATGACATCAGCCCCAACCACCCTCACCCCCTCTCCCATCATTCCTTTCCTCTTCCTCTTTTGACATCACAGAGAATGATGCCAAAGAGAAAGAGTCGCCTCTAGTTCCCATCCAAATTCCTCTCACTCGCTCTCTCGTATGGCAACATTATGCTTAACTGAAAAAATTACCACATGTAGCATTTACAAATAAACTGATTCAGCAGCTTGATGGTATGGAGAGAGAAAAGGGAGGCTTAATGACGAAGATTGATATGGTGTTATCAGTGATGAAAAGAGAGAGATATGGAATAAGTGTTAGAGTAATAGCTTTTGCGTTTTTTAAGTATTACACGCACATTTCACACATACATACATATATATATATGGGAAATGCTCCATTAGAGTAACTCTCACACTGAATAACTGAAAATGAATTGCCTTCAAGAATAACATTGACACATCCCATCCTACGCAACTCACGATAGCCAAAACAAAAGAGCAAAAAGTTCAGCTTCATTAGCATCAATCGAATCCACAAGCCCTAAATAGCTTCGAACAACCACACCAGACCAATCTCTAATAACAACCCCAATTCCACCTCTACTAATAGAATGAACAAAACTTCCATCAAAATTTAGCTTTAGAAACGCCCCATGGAGGATTCGACCAAAGCACTTCATTCAAAGATTTAGCATTCCAACCTCCTCTCAAAACAGCTACCCAAGATATATTGAGATCACTCAGATCAACACCTTTAAACTTCGTTTTAGTCCGTACCCACTCTAAAACAGACCAACCAATAAACCGAACAACCTCATCCACAGAGCTACTTTTATTTCTGAATTATCTATCATTCCTCTCCATCCGAAGCTTCCATAGTGTAGCATACAACAGTAATTTCCATAAGATTTTGCAACGAATATACTTGCACCCAAATCGCCATTGATGTAAAAGGTCATCAACTGCCCTAGGCATGACCCATTGCATACCAAACATGTCAAGGATAGCGATCCACACTCTATAATCAAAAGAACAATGGATCATCAGATGATGAACTGGCTCCTCATCTTTTAAATACATAGGGCACCCATTAACTATAATATGGTTTCGTTGAAGCAGTTTGTCAATAGTCAAAATTTTATGCCACCTAGCAATCCAGTAAAAACCTAAAACTCTAAGAGGAACAAAAGGATTCCAAAAACTGTGCCAACCAGCCACTATCAAAATTTTCAGTCAAGCTATTAAAAAAAGACTAGACCGAAAATTTACCTCTAACATCATGCTTCCAAACCCTTTTATCTGCCCTCCCAACTGATAAATAAATCTTATCTAGCATACCAAGCAAACTAGTAAAGTCATAAATTTCTCCATCAGTTAAGTGCCTCCGAAAACAAAAATCCCAACACACACAGTCTCCTATAAAAGCAAAATGATCAGCAACAGTGCCCTTAGGCCTTCTATCCAACAAATAAAGATTAGGAAAGAGATGATTCAACACATTTTGCCCACACCATTCATCATGCCAAAATCTAACCCGTTGTGCATCATGAACCCTATAACAGATTCGTAAATCAAAGTCAGCCTCAATCGAAAGAACAGATTTCCATGTTCCCAAAATCTTATAATCCTTATTCTGCACACACCATCCTTCATTACCCAATTGATATTTACTGCTCAAAATTTGTCTCCACAAGCCTCCATTAGGGTCTCCCACCCTCCATAACCACTTCCCAAGAAGTGCTTTATTGACTTTCTCGATTGAATGAATACCCAAACCACCTTGAGATATAGGAGAATACACAGTTTCCCATCGAACCAAATGATATTTTCGTTTCTCCACACCATCATTCCAAAAAAAAATCACGCTGAAATTTCTCAATCTGCCGAAGCACACTTTGAGGACATTTGAAACAAGACAAATAGTAAATTGGTATACTCGAAAGAACAGAATTTATTAAAGTGATGTGCCCTCGCAAAGACAAATACCTCCTCTTCCAAGAGCTAAGCTTTTTATCAATACGCTCAACCACTGAGTCCCATAAGCTTTTCTTTGGTAGCCCTAAACATAAAGGCACCCCAAGTGTTTAGAAGGGAACTTCCCAACTTTACAACCAAAAAAGCATTAGCCAATGAGACAAGAAGACTATCCGCCCCCCGCAAATGAGTCATTTCACATTTCTCATAGTTAATCTTCAGCCCTGATAATAGCTCAAACCATTTCAACAAATATTTTCAAGTATCAATCAGGACCAAAGAAGCATCACAGAAAATAATAGTATCATCTGCAAATTGTAAATGAGTTACCTCATGATCATAATTTTCAATAGAAAAACCTGAGATTAACCCTGTTTGGTTGGCTCTCTCCATCAAAGCATGCAAAGCCTCCGCCACGATAACAACTAACATAAGAGATAATGGATCTCCTTGCCACAAACCTCTAGAACTCTTGAAATAGCCTTTAGGAGAACCATTAAGCAGAATTGAAAAATGAGCGGAAGAAATACAACTATAGATCCATTTTTTCCATTTCACCCCAAACCCGATGCACTCCATCATATATTGGACAAACCCCAAATCCTCCATATCGTACGCCTTTTCAAAATCCATCTTGCATACCAACCCTGGTCGTTGCTACCGATTCCTTAAATCTATACACTCATGAGATATTAGCACACTATCAAGAATTTGACGACCATCAACAAAAGCACCCTAAATATCAGAAACAATCTCTGGCAACACGCTTCGAAGATGATTAGCAAGAACTTCGGCTAATTTCTTGTACAAACCACCAATCAAACTAATGGGCCGGTAATCCTTGATAGAGATTGCACCATCCTTTTTAGGAATCAATGCAATGAAAGTAGCAACCAACTCCCCTATTATAACTCCATTCTTATGGAATTCATTAAAAGAAAATGAGCAAATCGTCTCCTAGAAGGTCCCAAAAGTGCTGAAAAAATATAATAGGAAAACCATCCATACCAGATGCACAATCCCCACCACAACCAAACACAGCTTCTTTGATTTCCTCTTTAGAAAAATTAGTTTCTGGAGATGATGCATTGGAAGAAGAAAGCTGTCTAACAGGAATTACATCCATCTGAGGTCTCGCACTACTATCACCAGTGTATAACCTTTGGAAAAAAGAAACCACTTCATTTTCTAAGTCAACTTTTTTTATCCCACAATCTTCCCGTAGCAATAATAGAGTTTATCCTGTTGACACGACGGCAAGCACTAGCAACCATATGAAAAAAATTTGTATTACGATCATATGCTTCCAACCATTTATTTCTTGATCGTTGTTTCCATTTAATTTCTTCTTGAAACATCAGCCTTTGTAAATCCTCTTGGTATGACTGTCTTCTTAAACGATCCACCTCTTCAAAATATCAACAAGCAACTGCAGCTTACACATTAGTAAATTACCAAAGACATTCTTTCGCCATCCTTGTATCTTCTTTTTCAGAAATTTGAGTTTTTGAGAGAACTGATAACTCATCCACCCCTCTACAGATATATCTTTCCACCAATTTCTAACACTACATTCAAAACCCTATCCAGAGAGCCACATTAACTCAAATCTGAAAGGTGGAGGACCCCAATCTTCTAGACCTATTTCCAGCAATAAAGGACAATAATCTGAAATGGGACGTGGCAAAACTTCCTAAGAAACATCAGAAAATATCTCTAGCCAATCTGTTGACACAATCAATCCAACCTGCTCATCACTGGATTCTTTTACAGGTTAGACCAAGTGAAATCTGCTCCTCTCAAAGGTAAGTCAAAAAGATCGTGATGATGAATCCAATCACTAAAATCTCTCATTGTTGCACTGATAGTGCACCCGCCTTTCTTTTCATTCGGAAACCTGATAACATTAAAATCGCCTCCCAACAGCCTAGGGCGATTCCATCTACCTGCCACCCGAGAAAGCTCCACCCATAAATCTACCTTGTCATGAGCATTAGAAGGGCCATAGACTGAAGTAGCCACCCACTTAGCATTACATCTAACATCTTTCAACAAAACAGAAACAAAAAATCATCCTACAAATTCATCCAGCTTTTGCCAATAAGCACCATTCCATCCTTATTAAAATTCCCCCTGACGCACCTATAGAAAGGCACATAGCAAATTGACAATCTGACCAAGGACATATTGCTCTGATAACTTGAGCATCCAAGATCTCCATTTTTGTCTCCCGAATAAAAACACACTCCCCTTTGAAAGAATGGATCATACTCTTCAACACTGCTCTCTTTGACCTAGAATTTATTCTGCGAATACACTAGGAATCTATCTTCATGCTTCCACAACAGCTTCACCTTGTTTTCACTCGTAATTGAGTGAAAATGCCAATTTATCTATCTCCCTTTGAACTCTGGTTTTTTTTTTTTTTTTCTTGCTTTTGTTAATTTCAGCATGCTGATCCCTCTCCTTCTTTAACATGTTATGGATAAAACTCCTCAAATCCCCTAACTGATCATACATTGAAATTCCCAAAATGTTAGCAATTTGAACTAATTTTTCTCAATAATCCTTGAATCTTCCACTTCACCAAATTTGGATGTAGATCTGTCAACAATGAGAGGCATGGATTGATTATCATCTGCGAACACCAAGGCTAGGTCCTCTGCTTTGTTCAAATCTTCCTCTCATTTGTCTTTAGATGAACAATCATCATCCACTGAAGAACAATCTCCCCATCTTTCACCTTTACCGTGTTCAGAATTCACAGCACCCTTATTCTGATTATTAATACGTCACCCCAAATTAGGATCACATGGAATCAATGGGACGTCAGTCCCTTGTGGGCCCCTAAATTGATTTGGCTGTATGATCGATGAGTTTGGCTCATTCAGCAAATTCGTCAAAACATACAGTGCCTCAACTCTACCAGATTGGTTTTCCAGTAATTCAAACTTAGTCACAGGGGTAGAAAGGTCATTGCGTAACTTACTTAAAACTCCTTAAATAGTAGGGCACGTAGAAACATATTCGACGAAACTGTTGAAGATCATTAGATTTTACCAAGAATGATGGTGGGACCTCTGATGATGGCTAAGTAACATCACCTTCCTTTCCTTCTTGGCCTAGGTTTCCCTTATTACTGGATTTGCAAATCAAAACCCCCAAAATCTCGCCGACAGTCCCTCGATCATTCCCCACATAATCCGCATCAACTTTTTCCGGCAAAAGGTTGTGTCGATGGCTTGATTCCGGTGACCATATCTCTTTAAAGCCCCTAAAGTCATCTTCTTCAGCGATTGAAACCACGAATCTGACACCGCAAACACCTAAAAGCAGATGATCCGGTAAGCTTCGTTGAGGGTCTCTCAAAATGAAAATCCGGACCTTATCAAGCCTCTGTTTATGTATAGCATCAACATCTACCTCCATCACCACTCCCAAACACTCACCGAGACAACGAAAAAACTTCTCATCCCAGGCATGTAACGGTATCCCTACCATTCGAATCCAAGAAGGTTGAAGTACAGGCCCCAAAACTTCCATCCAGCGATCCAATCTTTGAATTGGTGAATCAAGCAGATCTGAACCCAACAGTTCCAATTTAGAAAAATCTTCCAGCAATGAAGGTCTAATCCAAAAAAGAAAACTTCTCCGCCTCTTCACTTCCACTTGTATCCCCTTACCCCAAGTGTATCCAATTGTAGATATCCTTTTCTGTTATTTGTAAGCGATTAACTGTAGCAATAAAAGAATTACATGCCACTTTTTTCAGAGATGATGCCAACATATTTGATAATTTAACCACCGGCGTATCACCTTCTTTTGCTATCCAAACCATTTCATTTCTCTGATGAAAACCAGGCCCTTTGACCGCAGTAGATTTATCAACCATCTCCTTTCTCTCACCGGCATAAGATGGACCTTGACCAACTCTCTTAGTGCTCCTATCAAGGTATATTTCCTTTTGCACTCCGATTCTCTGACCCCAACCAATCTTCCATTCAACATCCGAAGAGCACGATTCGCATCCCACTCAGTTTTGAATCGCACAAATCCAAACCTCGACCCCTTCCTGATCTTGTCTTTAGGAAAGAAAACATCAAAAAATGGACCTGCATCCCGAAAAACTGTGAATAAATTGTTGCTTGTCACCACCGCTGAAAGATTGGTAACAAAGAGTGACCAGCAATCCCCAACCCACCCTAGCTTCATCCCCATGTTGCATCCGGCTCTAATGTCCAGTGCTGAAGATTGGTAACAATCCGAAAAACTGGATTGTACATCGTTAAACTTGTGGGGCCCAGATGGAGATGATACGGGTCAGGGATGGGGCTGTTTTTTCGCAAAAATGAAAGGCCATGGGAGATCATTCAATACCCCCGGTCCCAACCCTAGGTGGGGCCCCATGTGTGCCCCATGTTGAGGCGCGCACACTAATTTAGTGCACAAGTCGTGCACTGGATCAATACTATATATATATATATATATACACACACACACACACACACCATGAAAGTTACTCTCATGGTACTACGTGAGTAAGGGTGGGGGCCCTCACATCCATATCCAATGCCAACACCTAAATGTGAGGGGCCTCACCGTTGACTCTCGTAGTACCGTGAGAGTAACTCTCACAAGAGAATCTCGCACCTTACTATGAGAGATAAGGTGGGGGCCCTCACATCCATATCCAATGCCAACAACTTAAATGTGAGGGCCCCCACCCTATCTCTCATAGTAAGGTGAGAGATGCTCTCATAGGAGCACCTCCCTATATATATATATATGGGGGATCTTCATATGCATCCATCCCTCACCATTTTTGGTGAGGGACACCCCTTTTGGGGAAGTTTGAAGTACAAAAGTGTACTTTGTACCTCACACAAAGTGCACTTTTGTACTTCAAACTTCTCCAAAAGGGGTGTCCCTCACCAAAAATGGTGAGGGATGGATGCATATGAATATTATCCTATATATATATATATATATATATATTGCAAGTAATGTATAACATATTAAATATGTGCTTATAATATGTAGTGCATATACACTTGCCTATACGGGTACCCAATGCCTAAACACAAGTACAGCTCAATTCCTGCTCAGGGTAAGAAAAAAAGAAGGAAAACAAGGCTTGAGCCTGAGCCTGCAAAAACCTCAATTTGGGTTTTATACAAGACAAGAGGGCGCAAGCTTGGGTTGGCGTGAGTTGCATCAATGAGACCACATAAAACAACATTCCACACTTTCCTCTTTTATCGAAGCAGCCTTACTTATCTAAAATTCATTCAGACATCTAACAGTTATTATTACTCTAGACATGCACTTAACATTCATCTCCATAAAAATAAAAGAATGAACAACAACTCTGGAATCCACTTATGTATCATCATCTTATAAAAAATCACATCACTTGAAATGGCTTTCAACAACCACACCCCACTTCACTAGGTTGTTTCCACTTTACTCACCCCATATTAATCTTAGTGTAATATTCACAACTAGTACTTCCTTTTGTTTTATAAAAGCTACCAGACATTAGGATCTATTACACTGGCAATATCTGCTTGTCAAGTTTGACAAGATTATATTCCTTTCTTTTGAATCCACTGAACTTGCAATTGAAATGCTACTCATCATACCCACCAACTGTCAAACTGTTTTGACTCAAATAAAATTTCCCAAAGTTAAGCGGTAATCATCAATTTTCATTTACTTGATGGCTTGATGCAAACTTGGATAACAAGAAGGTTTATGCAACATACAACATTCTTAAGCTCACAGTACGAAAATAATCTTGCTTGAGCTTCTAATACTAAATAGTTCATAGGTATTTACCATTTTGTCCATATCTGGAGGATAGAAATTTGCACCAGCGGGTTTTATCAAAGGAAATGCTGCCTTATATTCGAGTCCCTTCCACCCAACTACAGGCCTTGTGGCTTCTGCACACAACGTCACAGCAGAATCTGCAGTCGTCAAAAAAGCTTCATTTTCATCAAGACAGGACCTACGATGACAACAAATGTCTTTCAATATATACATACACCAAATGACTCATTTGAATAATCAATAATTTCTAAGAAATTGTCATCATTTAAAAATCATCAATACAACAATAGATTCACAACTACCAAAAAACATCCTCACACTAAGTGGGAAACCTACATCTCAACGCAACAAAAGATTCACAGCTAGAAATGACATTAAGACTCTCTCTCTCTCTCTCTCTCTCCCTCTCTCTCTCCCCCTTACCAACACGCTAGAGCTATTGAAAAATCTAATTAAAAGGAGAAACTTGTGGGCTATTTCATCTTCTAAAAGGGTAGCCAGGACATGTTTCTTCTAACCATAGAAAGAGGGATGAGGTTTACCAATATAAAAAAAGCGGGGTAGGGTTCTTGACGATGATGAGGCAGCATGCTTTGGTAATGGCAGTGAGCCGACCATTGATAAGAATCCAAGAGGTGATGAAAACTAGATTTATGGTGATGGGTTATTCTAATCAGAAGACCCTTCCGAAACCGAAGGTCCCAACAGACGACTAGTGGCTTCACACTAATATTTTGCACACTACATGCACTGTGGAGAATAAAAAATTCCATCTCATTACTGATAGTAGTTGTTGTGGGAAAGTTGTCACCAGAGTGGCATTGACCAGTCAGGTAGCCCAGATCTGGCAACCTATGGGAGCTGCTGGGCCTCACATGGAGCCCACAGCTGTCAGACAAGCGCTGTTTCTTTCTTTTACTGGCTTCTATACATAATGCATAGGGGTGCTCATGAATCAGGCCAGCCCAAGCCCGACCTGGGCCCAGCCCAGCTTGGGCCGGGGTTGAGCCTTAGCTTTTAGTACTCGGGCTGGGCCTGGATACAAATTTTGGCACCATTTAATATACGGGCCGGGCTCGAATTAAGTGGTAGAAAGCCCGAAGCCCGGCCTGGCCCGAATAAGAGGCACCGTTTTAAGTAAAAAACTAATATTTTTTGGTAGAAGGGAGGAGTTGAAGACAATGATGAACGGATACTTCAAAATGGGCAACGTATCGTGTCGTATCGTATCCGATATTTCACTTTTTATATATAAAATCCGTATCCCTGCCGTGTTTATGGCGTGTCCCTGCCGCATCTGTGCCGTATCTGGGCATCATAGGTTGAAGACACATTCTCTAACACATAAACAACCATCCTAACTAGATGAGCAACAAATTGGGTCTATAAAAAATTCCCATTTTATTTGTAAAATATAATAGACCCAGGCTCGGGCTTAACCCTGAGCTCGGGCCAGGTACTTATGACCTGAGTCGGACTTGGCCTGGGCTTGGGCCTGTTATTTAAAATCCGGGCCAGGCCTGGATATTGCCCAGCCTGGCCCATGAACACCCCTACTAATGCATGTCAGAAGTCAGAACTCTTAATGATTAGGGTTTTCTATTGTTTAGAGAATAGACTAAAGGTTGTCATTTAAAGTAGGGTTTAAGTTGTCCTAAGAGTTATCTAAATAAATACGTGTAAAGGGATGTCCAGCCCCGACTTTTTTATTCAATATTCTTTTCAATGAAGCGGTTTTTCTCAGCACTTTGAAGCTTCTTCTCCTTGGTTTAAGCCTTCTCCCATAGGATGGGAGACCATATCATGAGATTTAGTGTTGATCAGTAAACTAATCTACCGTTTCTACCCCCTTTTCTTTGCATTGGATTTGCTGTTGATTGAAAACTTCGGGTGTTGCTGGTCACAAACAATTGGGAATTATTTTTTTGGCCACGTCACTTCTGCTTGGACTCCGTTAACAATATAAAGACCTAGGGTTTACACCCTTAAATCTAACATCAAATAACTCATTCTTGACAGAACTTACAAGTTGTGCGTGCATACTAATTGCAAAAGACCAACTAAATTCTAAAACACTATTCCACGCCCATGCAAAATCAAAACTATTTAGCTGTCTTCAATGCAAAACGTAACAGTAAAATTGATCAGCCTAGTCATGTCTTTCATGTGTGTTGATAAAAAGGAATAGATGAAATTTTAACCCATGGTTTCGTGAGTAGGAAAAATTACCAGGGACTCTTATTTATAGAATAATACAACCATTTCAATCTATCCAAGTTGGAAATATGAGAATGGTCCTTCAACCAATCTCTCAATGCTGGATTGCTGTACCAAACCTGAGAACAAAACAAAAGCATTGTCAGTTCACTGATGGCAAAAAGTATGATATATAGATGATTTACTGCAGTAGGGCTACAATCAACGTGCTGCATCTCCCAGCAAAACAACCGCTAAGGATAGCAGCCATGGCAAAGTCAATATTGTTTTTGAGCAAATAACAAATACATAAAGACTGTAAACCATGAAGTTATTATTCACTGCCTTTTTTTTTTAATAGAGGTAACGTTGCCTATAAAGAAATGTGTAAACTATAACAAATTGATTAGTTAAAAATGATTACATCCTTTAATTAACCCAAAGTAACCCAATTGGGTACCAAGCATATGGTATTAATGATGGGTTTCACTCACCCATACCTGGAACATCTTTTGTAATAAAAAAGTGATGCAGCCAAACAGAAATCCCTTTTGATTTCTATTTGTAATAAAATAGCCAAATTTTGTAATAAAAACTGATGCAGAGCACAGACCAGTCATCTACTGAATGGGGCTAGCCCATTGTTGAGTCTTTTACCTCTTTTGATTTTTCATCTTTATTTGTGCTATGTAGTTCCATTTGTTAAGGGAAATCTGATTTCTCGTCTTTTTTGTCAATGGCCCAGATTAGATCTCAGGCCTTACATCAAGGGCTGAGATGAGTTTTAGGAATTTTTGTGGAACCTAGTTAAGCAATGAAAATAGGAAGAAGAAGCTTTTGAGATTTGATGAAAAAAAAAAAAGAGTAAATCTGTGAACGGGTTGTGCTTTTGTTGCGACAGATTTGCCTCAGGCAATCTGGTTTGCACCAGTTGGTATCAAAGCTCAGACGAGGAGAGATAGTTGCAGTGCTTGGATTTCCAAAGAAGTGATCCTGACTCCTGACCATCACCCGCCATCTTACGCCGTCCAAGCAACTGACCAATACAGAAGAGGATCAGTGAGGAGTGGGGAAGGATCTCAACCTTGCTGGAATAAGGGCAAAACGGGGTTTTTTACTCTACTCGATCGTGGAGAAAATGCACAGGATTGGGATCTGATGCAGGAAAAATAGGGGAAAGAGAGGGATTTCTCTCGGCATTGTATTCCTTGACATCAGCACATACCACCACATTTGATGCCATCACGATGGCAATCCCACCAGACATGTCCTGATCGTTGCAGTCACCGACCGCCTAAAATAACAAAGAGAAAGAACGGCAGCAGGCGCTGCCATTCTGCAAGAAGAAACAGAGGGTTTGGACTCTGTTCAGAGAAGGAGGACTGCTGCCGCCCACTCGCATTTTTTGTTGGAGGAGAAGAGGTACATTTGTTGTTGGAGGATACGAGGCCAAGTCCCTTGTCAGTTGCAAAACCAGAGAAGGAAAGATTTGAGAAAATGGAAGACTGGCCATCACCCTAAATGCCGACCACGCGTCTCATCGGAACAAACAAATGCATTGCCACCGACAATCAACCATCACACGTCAAAGCCACCTGCAGATCATTGGAGAAGACGATAGCCTGCAGAGATTCGTTTTTTTTTTTTTTTTAAAGTAAAAGGAAAAGTGTTCTGCAACTGCTGATTTTAGACAATAGTAAAGAAAAGGGGATCCAGACTGAAGGACAAAATAGGTATCTCGATCTTCTTCTGTAGCTGGAACACAAAGAAGCTGCGGCTCAGATCTCAGAACAGACGTGTGGCCGGAGGAACCAAAACCACACCACCTATCGCACAGCGCCTTCGACCAAAGACAGCACCTCTACAGACTGCCTCCCACCTCTGGAATAAACAGATCAGGACCCAGTTACAAGACCAGGCCAGTCTGGTTTGGACCAGACCTACTTCTGAGAAGTCCAGCAAATCCCAACCCAGCTACAAAGCCAGCAGGAATTGCAGACATCATCAGCCAATCAGTGTGTGACCTCATCACTACATGAGCAAAATCAGTCAACATCCAGTTTGACTAGATCTATGGGACGGTCAGAATTTCTTTACGCGAATCGGGTTCATCCAAAGTAGGACATCGCGCTTGTGGTGGTGAGATCTACATATCAGGTCAGTCCAATATTTTGGAGAGCATTTCTTTACATCCATAGTCAATGACGCATATTGAAGTTGTCGTAAATCCGTTCAAATATAGGAATCGATATTATGGAAAAGATTTCTACTTTGAGCAGTTCCTTTGTTAAAGGCAAAAGAAATTAGCCATCAATGATATATTTCAAGACATGCATATCTTAAGTGCATTGGATGAAGAACCCAATGCATGATTTACCTCTCTATATCAGAGGGTTGAGGGCGGACATTAGGAAGCATATGAAACCTCGTCAGGCCATTCATGAAGCACACCAATATGCTTCCATGTTGAGCACAGAATTAAAGAGTCTTAAGCAAGGCAACTTAAGTCTCAAGAAGGACAGTGTCGGCAAAAAGAGTCAAAAGGAGTAATTATAGATGCCACTGAGGATGAGAATGTCGAACATGATCTTCTAGATTCACCTTCTACATTTGATGACTATGTGGAAGATGATTGTAAAAGAATTGAAGATTTCATAGCAGAATTAGATGAAACAACATGTGAAGACTGCATTGTTCAAACATTGGAGGAGGCAAATGATGGACAAGTGGAAATTGAAGGCTTAGAATTGGTCAATAGTGAGACTGAAGACCCAATGGATCTATCTGATCACGATGCCAATTCTAGAACCACCATATGTTCGCCAAAAAAAAAACAATTTACTTGTTCCCTTGCTTTCACAAGAAGATATATTCATTGAAGTCCCTCATCTTGACTTCATCTTTAAAGATGAACCACATATGGTTAAAGTTTACGGACTAATGATACAAATGTTCCAATTGAAGCATCCGATGGTTCGATCAACCATCGAATCGGAATCTCGCCATTTAAATAAATAAAATAAAGCAAAGCCTAAAGTACACTTGAAGCAAAAGATTGCATGAAGTTTCCAGGCCATTTGAAGAATATGATGATTTCAACAAACTAATTGGAAATTTGTACACTGGATTTTCAACCCACGAGGACACTTTTAGAACTCGAGGTCGAGGTCTCCCCAGGAAGGGGAGACTGATGCAGAGCACAGCCAGTTATCTGACTTTATGGGCCTGGCCCATTGTTGGGTCTTTTACCTCTTTTGATTTTTCATCTTCATTTGTGTTACGTAGCCCATTTGATGAGGGCAATTTAGACATTTTCTCGTCTTTTTGTCAATGGCCCAGATTAGATCTCAGGTCGTACATCAATGGCTGAGATGAGTTTTTGGGCTTTTAGTGGAACCTATTTAAGCAATGAAAAGAGGAAGAAGAATAAGGTTTTGAGATTTGAAGAAAAAAGGAGTAAACCTGTGAATAGGTTGTGTTTTTGTTGCGACAGATTTGCCTTAGGCAATCAATCTGGTTTGCACCAAAAAGATTGAAAGAAAAACAAATGGATTAACAGTAAACAAATATGTGCATACACGGTTTTAAACCTACATTCTTTCTAGTTCTGGTACTGGAATAGCAAACGTACTACTGTTCTCTTTTTGATGTTTTGAGTGGAAAAATAATTTATTAAATACATATGTTACTGTTAAATATTGAAAAGAAGATTCATAGCATAGGCACATATTATTTCCCAAAACACTGTATAGCAACAATGTAAGAGTAAATTATTAAAAATTATTAACTACTAGCTTGGTACCTGGGGTCAAGCAAATTCAACACTTGGACCCATTTGCTTAATCCAAGTATAGCATAGAAGATCATTTCAAATAAGCATGTAACTACATAATCTAAGAAACAAACAAAATGAAAGAAATATTTGTTAGTATGACCTGCGTGTAAAATATATCATCTATAATCATTGCAGCTTTCACAACAAGGAACAAAGCTTCTTTGTCTGCTTCTGAAAGCGCAGTCAGCTGTATCAATTACAGAATCATAAGAAACAAATTAATTAAAACACAAATTAGAAATGAAAATAACAAAACAAGAGAAAAGTGGAGATCTTTTGTACTCTTAAGATGGTAATTTATTTGGTGATCCTTGTGGGAGTGCTGTATATTGGTTGGTTTGGTTTCGGTGTTTTTTTTTTTTTTTAATATTTGGGGTATGGGAGGAGGGAGGTGGGTGGGTTTGCAGCAGTAGGATTGGCATCCTTAATTTGATTTCATAAGTTTAGATGAAAATAAAAATCAGGTCCAAATACTCTGCTACAAAACTAGGTACCAGTACATAAGCAATGCATCTTATCTCCAGCTGACCAAGCAACAGCATATTATTGAAGTACTTTTGAGAAAAATAACAGCACTTCTTTAGGTCTAATTTCTGATCAGTTTCCTGCATTTTGGATAAGTTGTGTGCGAATGGTCTGGTTTTTTATCCCTTTGTTTTTGGAAAGGGGGAGGGGGGAAGCATTCAGTTCCCATTCCATTTCATATTATTCATATGTAAGATTTTCTTTAATAATCTTTAAGATAGATCTACAAATATTGATACTCATGCATCAGTTTTACAATAGAAAGATCCAGATATCCAATTTGTTGCTCCACTAATAGACTCCTTATATGTGCAAAACTACTGAAACCAAATAGCCAACCATGCATGACCTAAGAATGCAACCCCACTTCCCCAGAAACTGATTCAGCTAGTGCCAAAACTTGCACAGAGAATAGTAAAGAATATTCCATAATGCAAATTTACAGATACTATTGGTGTAATTTAACTCAAAATTGGTTCATAGGATGAAGAACGAATACACCAATGACCACGCATCCTATGCCAACCAAGGTTCTAATCTGTTACAATTATCACATTATTCAGTAGAACTGCCAATCTCATGACCAGACTGACCTTTCCTATAAAAACTAGAATATTAGTAAAAATCACCATCAATGGGGAACTGCTGGAATGAGAATATGATACACTTAGAAGAATTTGAAGATCTCGAGATGCCCATATCTAATCAAAAAGGGTCCCACATTACATAATCAGAACAATAGGTTTTTTTATTGTTTTTAGACTTATGGAGCAGAGTGTTGGCACACATGCACAAAATGAGTGTTGCAAAGATGAGAATGTTGAGGTGGATGTGCGGCAAAACAAAGATAGAATTCGAAATGAGCGCTTTCAAGAGCATTTAGGCTTAGTATCTAAAGTGATAAAACAAAAGAAACCCATTTGGATGAGGAAAAGTTTTTCTATGCAGGTTGATGCCCCACCGAGGGGAAGGGATAGGCCAAAGAGGATGAGAATGGAAGTAGTAACAATAGATCTGAGGAAGTGCAAGAGCTATCCGAGGACTTGGCTCAGGAGAGATCGAAAGGAGAAACAAAATTCGTGTAGTCAACCCCAACATAGTTGGAACAAGGTTGTGCTAATGATGATGAATATTATTACTATTATTTCTTCAGAAATGGGTATTTTTTATGTGTAAAAAGAACTACGATTGAGAAAAAAAAATAATTTCCATGTGTTTGATGGGTAATTCATTTACCTATCCAGCGAAAACAAGATTGTGTAATTCTGACACATATTAGAGAAGTTATGGCCCATTTAGTGGTATAGCATAGTGTAGGCGTGAATTTTAGGTGTTTTCTAACTTTCAATGTATATTTTTTTTTTAATGGTTAACTTTTAATGTCAAGTCCAGGTATCAAGTTTTTGTTTGTTTGGAAATTCCAAAGTGATCATTTGAAAGAGAATTGTATTCCTAGTAAAAGCGAGTTATAGAGAAACTCCCGATTAACCTTAATGAGTATAGTGAATTTTATTTTTGTTGAGTTGCTGGAAATATTCCCTCTCTATCTTGGATGGTGTGAAGTCCCGTTCATGGCGTGAAGTCATCGAGATTATCTTGCAGCAAATATTGAAGTAAGAATCCAAGGCCTCCTGCATTGAAGTACTGTAGAAAATAGCCATTTAAGTTTTTTACCTCAGCATCAAGATGTATAGGAGCATAACGACTGATTTTTTTTTCAAGTGTCCGACTGCATGCCTCTTTGTTCTTTTTGTACCTGGGAAATTTCTTGCAACCAGTGGCATATTAATGAATGACAACATATAGTGGCAAGTTTAGGACTAGAAAAGAAGTTCTGATTTTAAGATAATCTGAATAATAATAATAATAATAATAATAATAATATTTAATTAAAAGAAAATGATTTTCACATTAACAAGATAACAAACTATTGTTTCAAGGAAGAGGCCATGAAACATGAAATGCACTGCTTAAGTGAGAGGTGCATCATTCTTGGGGATCAGATTGGAGTCTGCAAAAAAAAGGTTTATAGCCACAAACAAAAAGCAACATTACCTCTTTATCATTCTTATCCTAAAAGCCACAGCCCAGAACCTTTCTTATGATGCAAATGGTGCACCTGATCACTCGTATGGAGGTATATAAACTTGCATCTTCTCGGAGCGCCTATCCGTTCAACTTGGTAATGGGCAACTTAATGGCAGATATCTAACATATAAGTTCAAGGGTGAATGCTATAGGATGATCAAATAGTACTAACTGGTCATACAAAAAGCAGATGCATTGTAAGCATGGTTTTATAAATCAGCCAGATTAAGTTATCCCCCGAAGAAATTAGGTGATAGAATTATAGCAAATAAACTAGTGTTAGAGGAAGACATAATTCATAGCATTAGTGCATATGCTCCCCAAGTAGGATTAGATAAAAGTGTCGAGCCAATTTTGGGAGGAGATGGATGCTTCACTACAAGAAATTCCTACTAGTGAAAAGATTTTCCTAAAGAGGGACTTAAATGGGCATGTAGGAAAGGATAATAGATGATATGAGAGAGTGCATGGAGGACATGGATTTGGAGAAAAGAATTACTTAGGAGATACTATCTTGGACTTTGCATGAGCATTTGACCTTATAATAGCAAAAACTTGCTGAAAGAGAGGAGCATTTAATTGCTTATAAAAGTGGAATTAGCAGGAGCGAAATCAACTTTTTTCTAGTTAGAAAACATGATCGATTAGATTGTAAAGATTGTAAGGTTCTTCCAGGAGAAAGTTTGACCACGCAACATAGGCTCGTAGTTTTAGATATTTGCATTAGAGGTAGAAAAAGAGGGGTAGTAAATAAAATGTTCCCTAAAAAAAGGTGGATGGATCTAAAAGGAGAAGTTTACAGAGAGGCAATATTTAGGACTAAAAGTAGCAAGTTTAGGACTAGTTATTTAGGACTAGAAAAGTGGCAAGTTTAGGTAGAAGTTATTTAAAGTGGGATGGTTAAAGTGAAGACTTGCTTTTGGAGTGCTATATGACTGACGAATGCCAACAAGATTGAAATAAGAACTTTACAGAATAGCGATTAGACCAGCTATCACCTATGGAGGAAAATGTTGGCCCATCAGGAAGCAACATGTGCACAAAATGGATATAACAGAGATGAGAATGTTGAAGTGGATGTGAGGTAAAACTAGGAATGATAGAATTAGAAATGAGCACTTTTGAGAACATTTAGGGGTAGCAACAATAGGGGATAAAATTAGAAAAACTCGTTTGAGATGGTTTGGGCATGTCCAACATAGGCCGGTAACGGCACCGGTAAGGAAAAGTTTGGCCATAAAGGTTGATGGCCCGCCAAGAGGGAGCGGTAGGCCAAAGAGGACATGGATGAAGGTAGTAAAATACATATGAAAAAGTGTAATTTATCTAAGGATTTGGCTCAAGACAAATCAGAATGGAGAACCAGAATTCGTGTAGCCGACTACAACGTAGTTTGGAACACACACCCCCGGCGAGCCGACCAAGGCCTATCTAGAAAAGATTAAAACTAACATTTTCTCCCTATTTTATTGTTTATGTAGAAATTTTTTGAATTAATGAAAAGCATTAAATATAGTAAATATGAGGGCAATTTTGAGAAACTTTAATAAAATAAAAGCAAAAAAATGGTTGCCAACCCATCTGGTTTCTCCCTCCGGATACTTGTCTTCTCTTTTTCGTTCTCTTTTCTCATCACTTGGATGTTAAATCGAAAGGCAAACACTTGGAAATTCCAGTTCCAATTTAATGAAATTCAGGTTTTATCTTCAAGTATTAAAATGTAACCTTTCGTCATGAGCTTAGATCAGCCAACTCTGTGGCAAATGCTTTAGCCAATAGGGGGTTGAGAGGATGTCTCTTTAGGAAGGTCTTATAATGTAATTGAGGAATAGGTGGGGTACAATGCTTTTGTACATTTGTTCTTTTTTCTTGTAATATCTTCTCCTTATAATTAATTTTTTTTTTTTTTACTGATCAGATAAATAAATTAATAAAAGGCCTTTGGCCCACATTCAATGAAAGATAGGTAAATTTCCAAATCAGCTTCAGAGGAACATAAAAAAGTTCATGCTTCTCTTATTTTCAAGAATTAGGCCCACCTACCGAGCAATCCAATCCAATGAAACTCAAAGACCCTGTGTGAATTAGTAATCACCTCTACTTTAAACTGATATGACCATTATATACCATTGGATTGAAATCTCATAATATTGTTTTGAAAACCATTAAATTTTGAAGCCCTAAAATCAAGGTTAACTCCGTGTGATCAGTCGGATATTTAGCCAGCCCTAATCCACATGCATATATCTCAACCATCCTACCCTTCATTATTTCCAAAGAAACTCAGGTGCGCCCCACAAAAGGCCTCGTGTAATGGACGTTTCTTGCTGTGATGCAACCAAGTCGTGATGGACCTTGTGAATGTGATCACTGAGTTAGTGATTGAAACCTTATTTTAAAGCCACAATTATATCTATATTACAAAACTACTATCCAAAGACTGTATCTGCACACACTACCAACCAGATACAGAGAATCAGAGATCATAAAGGATATTTTGCACTTTAAAGAATAAGTGTATATTTTAAACATTTTAGGCAGTCATTCATTACAATGTTTAGAATAAAGGCAGACATAATAATAAAGAACATATTACCTAAATAAATTAATATGAGTATCGTAATTTTAAAAATCAGAATCGTATCGCAAATCGTTGTACCCATGAATCAAATAGTGAATCGTATCGCAAATCATAGGAGTTTTTATTTTTCTAATAAAAATAAAAATTAAAAGAAAAAAGTAGTGATTCATAACCGTCCATTTTCCCATTTATAGCTGTATAAATACAATGAAAAATAAGTCTATCATATAATTATATCAAGAACATCATGACATATTAATTAATTTATTTATTTTCAATGGTATCATGACATATTAATAAATAATGAATGATATATGTAAATAGTTAAATAATTTCAAGGTATCAATATATTTTTTTTATTTTTTATAAAATATAAATATAAAATTAAAAAAAAAATCCATATCATCAATCTTAACATGATAGGGATATCTCTTGAAGTTAAGAAAGTGTTCATAAAAAATAATAAATAATAAAAAAAAACCAGAAAAGATGAAAAAAAAAGGTATAAAAAAGTTCTATACGTACAATCGAATGCTTTAAATCATTTCTAAAACCTCCCCAAAGCCGAAAAAATTCTTAAGAGGATTTGTAAACTACTAAATAACCTTTTAAAAGTAAAAACACTAAAAGAAAGAAATAATAAAGAAAGAAAAAAAAAAGTAAAAGATTGTTCATATTAACTTATTGGTTGTAGTTATTCTCGCTCAGCCGAATTGCTTGAATTGTAAGATATGATGAAACAAGTATTGAATAATAAGATTCACACATAAATCCTAAGATTCTTCTGTAAAAGGGATTCATTGCATAGATATGAATCATTTTCCTTGGGTCTGTTTGGCAATTTACTGGGTTAGTAAAAGCAAAGTAAAGTCTCCATTTTTCAGACAAAGGGATCACATCAAAAGTACACATCTTCAAAATTCCCTCCTTTTAAAAAAAAGTCAAAAAGCAACCTCCATTCTCCACTAAATGACAAAAAACACCAACTTTTTACACAAAGTCAAAAAGATTCTCTACAAATCCACTAAAGACAAAATACCATCATAACCTATTTATATTTTATTATCTCTTAATTTGAAGCTTTACATCACTTTTACTTTAATAGTAAATTGCCAAACTAGCCCTTAGGATTCGGAATACGAATCGTAGGATTCTGATAACTATGACAAGTATCAATATTATCATGTGCCTCATAGTCATGCCACATCTGTTCCAACAATAAATTAAAGGATACCAAAAACAAAAGAATACAGAAAGTTACAACAATAGGAAAGTGTCCCAAAAATCATTAGCTATTCGGACATCCTCCTTAAACAACAAATCCACCAGTGACTATTTGAGTTACAATCTCGTAAAATATGAATAGAAGTAATGTTAAAATCCAAATAATAATAATAAAATGCATTCCATAAAAGTCACCAAATGCATACCTTTTCTCGATTATACTGAACAGTTGACCATATTGCCCTTGCACGTTATATGGAACATAATTTTCGTCTTCTTTTTCGAGTAAGTGTTTGTAATCCTCCCAAAAGATATACTTAACAGCCGATACTTCTGTTTCCTATAAAATGTAAACTAACGCAAATCAGTTCATAAGCCTATATATGTGTTTGCAATAGTGTAAATATTTATAACAGTTTCACCATGGGACTTTGTGGGGCCCACATAGATGCATGTAAATCAACAATGGAGAGATGGAAAGATGTCCAAAGAATCAAACACTATAAAACCCTTGAAACCATTGTAAAAATGAAGGCCCACCAAGGCCAAAGAGGACGTGAATGGATGTAGTAAAAATAGATCTAAAGATGTACAACTTATTTGAGGATTTGGCCCAAGATAGATCGGAATAGAGAAACAGAATACATGTAGCCACAACATAGTTGGGACAAGATTTTGATAATGATTATATATATTATATATGTGTATATGTGTGTGTATATATATATATAAGGAAATACTCATATGCATCCATCCCTCACCATATTATGGTGAGGGAAACTTGATGGGGCCCACCTGGGGCCCTAATGATCACGGGACAAGGGGATGGAAAGAGACATTTTGGATGGACCAAGATATCAAGTTTGAGGTCAATCACATGCCTCTAACCCCTTCATCCGTGGCCCACAAGTTTTAACGATTTTATATTAAAGAAAATATTTGACCCTCGATCCAACGGTCTAGTCCATTCAGATCATTGAAAGCTCGATGGATCCATTGTAATTCAAGGGGTCCCATGGTATATATTAAAGGATAGAGAATGATTTCCTTTGAATCTAAGATTTACGGTATGATTTAGACATTAACAATGAATTTAAGTAGTAAGAAGTGTCCATATTTTTTTCACTAAAGAAACTAAGAAACCATGAAGAGAGCAATGGAGCAAAGACTTAGACAAGATACCAAGATCTCTGAAAATCAATTTCGTATCATGCTATCGAAATCAACTATGGAAGATATCTTTTCAATTAGGCAATTAACGGAAAAATTCTACAAAAAAGAGGAAAAATCTTCATATGGTCCTCATCGATCTAAAGCAAGCCGATGATAGGGTACCTAGAGACTTGATTTGGTGGGTTCCAGACAAAAGAAGTGCCCAAGAGGTTATATTAACATCATTAAAGAAATGTATGAGAGAGCGGTCACAAGTGTTAGAACATCCAGTAGAAAGACCTATGAGTTTCTAATGACCATGGGTTTGCATCAGGGGTCTACTTCAAGCCCTTATCTCTTCGCACTAATTATGGACAGGTTAATTGCTCATATTCAATATGAGGTACCATGTTGTATGTTGTCTGCTAATAATATAGTATTGGTGGATGAATCGAGAGATGGTGTGAATACAAAGCTTGAGAGATGGCCGGATGTTTTAGAATCCAAGATTTTTAAATAAGTCATACTATGAATTGCAACTTTACTGGCAAAGCGCTAAGAGCTGTAACTCCTGTGAGAATTGAAGCTCAAGAGATGCCACAAAGAGATTCATTCTAATACCTTTGCTAGATAATTAGTAAGGAAGAGAGATTGAGCAAGATGTCAAACATAGGATAAGAGGATGGTTGAAGTAGAGACTTGCTATTGGAGTACTTTATGATCGATGCATACCAACAAGAGTACAAAGAAAATTTTACATAACTACAATTAGACCAACTATGACCTATGGAGCAAAATGTTGGCCAGTCAAGAAGTAACACGTGCACAAAATGAGTACAGCAGAGATGAGAACGTCAAGATGAATGTGTGGTAAAAACAAGGGCTAAAAACCCAACTCGATTCCCAACTTGGCGAAGGTCGGGTAGAGTATCCCATTTTGTGACAAAAATTCTGGAAATATTTTAAATAATAAAAATAATTTGGTGTCCCATGATGGATTGCTCTAAAGAAAGGGGAATAGAAGCCGCATAGAGAGAGAGGAGCAAAAGAAGAAGGGAATAAGAAAGAGGAGATGAGAAAACCTAGAATGAAAGGTAGTGGAAGAGGGGGAGTTGTAATACTAGTCAAGCCATCCGCTCTTTGATTGCATTCCCCTGGTGATACTTCCCTTAAATATGCTTTAAATTGTCACAAGGTGCTCTTTCTTCTTCTCAAAGTACATATAAAAGCTATTGAAAAATAAAAAACCACAACAAAATCAAGGATGCTTTGGCATCTCACTGTTTAGAGCATAAACTTTCGTTCACTTCACCATACAATTCTCAAATTATTTTTACTTACCTCAATGAGTATATATTTTATTGACTCATTGATAAAGCACAAAAGTTTCTTTTTTATAACTTTCACATAATCCCACTTGAGGAGTACTAACAATGTCTACGATTCCTTTATCCAACAACATTTTTTACCTAATGGTCTTTCTCTAACACAATCTTAACCATTTTATCAAACAAAAGAAACAGTAAATTTGGGCATCCCACCACATGGGTGCAAAAAAAAAAAAAAAAGACACATTCTTCTTTATCTTTACTTTCAAAATTTTATCGAGACACATAAACTAGGTACAAAATATTGATCAAAAAGGAGAAAACATTTTGACCACATGATCTCAATTACAAATTAAACTGTTATTAGTACATTCACTTCCTCACATTTCTAAGAAAAACTGACAAAGATCTGGCCAAAAATAAATAAATAAATAAATACACACATCAGAAGAATAATTGAAACAAATGCTGGAATAAAAATGTACTTCTAAGTTTGCACTTCAGACTTCAGAAGCATTGCAGAAAGGATTAGAACATAATTCTCAAAATTAATGCTCTCACCTGAAGAGTAAAGGCCTCAAGAGGAATTGGATCTGGAGTAGTTACCAAATATACATCATTGAATTCATTGTTTACATACTTTCCATCATTTATAGCACTGCATTGACCATTAAAACCATAATCATGTAAATATTGATATACAACTATTGTAATTGGACTACTTCATATGAGTACTCAGTAAAAGAAGGTCATTGCACATGCATCTACAGATCTATGCAAAATATATATTTCACAGTCAACTGTTTAATAATTTAAAGGATGATTCATTAATACAATTAAGTCCACTAAGAAAGACGGATGAAAAAAAGAATTTAGATTATGCTACATCGAAAGTTTATTCATATAACGTACGCTGCTCATTAAGTGGGAAATGATCTTAAAAAAGATTAGGAAATGAATTTGTATGTTGCAATTAGATAGAAAACACAAGTATCAATGCGAACATGATCCATACTGGTGACATGGTATCCGTCTCAAAAAAAGGGGATGACATGGTATTTTCTCAAATAACATATATAATAGGAAAATTCTGTCCCATTACCAGCCCACCTGGATGCATGCAGATCAATAGGGGTAGTGGGTATGGAGAGGTTCCAATTCCATCGTGGAATAGAGTTGCGCCCCATCAGATTATTGATGCAGCAGCACACAGTTTCCATATACTCATGGTCCACATGTGGGACCCAAGGAAGTTTGGGCTCATACAAAGTCAGATTTGATATCCGTCTTCACCTACGTACTCCTGGGAAGCAGATCTACAAATCAGGTCTGTCAGAAATTTTAAATTTGCATTAAAAAAAGATGCCTCCCAAGAAGCAAGTTGACGAGGAGTCTTCCTCCCATAATGATGATGATTTGAGAGGAACCATTGGGCAACTATCCGCCATGATGATTCAAATGCAAGAGACTCTTGCAAGGATTGAGACCTAATTAACCAATTTGAAAACTAATCGGCGTGAAGATAACCATCAGGATGATGGACATATTTGGAATCAACGAGATCCACATGCCATCAATGTTGATCGTGATTTGAGTATTAAACTTATGATTCCTGAATATGGTGGAAAATTGAAGCCAAATGAATTCTTGGGTTGGTTACTGTGCGTTGAAAATATTTTTGCACATAAACCAATGACGGATGGTCATAAAATTACACTGGTGGCAACTCGCTTTCGCAATTATGCTGCGATTGGTGGGCCGAGTTGCAAAAGAAGAAGAGATATCAACAAATTGAACTTGTTGACACGTGGGCCGAGATGAAAATTTTGTTGAAGCAAAAATTCTTGCCTGTCAATTACTCCAGAGATCTTCGTTCACGTTTTCAATACTTGAAATAAGGATCTAAGACGGTTGTTGAGTATTCTGATGAGTTTATGACCATGCAAGCCCGTTGTGGTTTGAATGAAGATGATGAGGTCTTAGTTGACAGATACTTTAATGGGCTTACACACTTAACATTCAAGATATCCTCTCGTTCAAGCATTTTGATAATGTTGATGAGATTATTCAGCATGCTATCAAAGCCGAGGGAATTGCAAATCATCAAGCCTAAAAACTTAATGCAGCCAAATCGGTTATGCAGAAGAATTCCTCTATTGCAGATTCTTAACCAAGTGTGTCATTGGAGAAAGTTTTCACCAAGCCCGAAGGTCAAAATAGACTCACATGCTTTAATTGTAAACAACAAGGGCATCTTGCAGCAGAATGTCCAAAACGTATCCACCTCATTGAGAATGAAAGTGATGTGAAAATGTTCCAGATGATCCTAAAGAGAATGAAACAGAGGAAGTGGTGGATATTTTGCCTGAGGAGGGTCTTGAGTCTCTTTTGGTCATCCAATACGCTACACCCACTACCGCGATCGTGACAAAATGGTTGCGAGAAAATATTTTCCGCTCCAAAGGAACAGTCAATGGTCACGAATGCAAAGTCATCATTGATGGAGGAAGTTGTCATAATATTATATCCCAAGCTTTTGTGGATCGCTTATAGCTAAAAGTTCGGAAGCATTATCGTCCTTATTTTGCTAGATGGTTAATGATAGGTGATGAAGTGCAAGTCCGATATGCATATCCAGTTACCTTTTCCATTGGTGCAGCTTATACAGATACAGTTTGGTGTAATGTGGTACCCATGGATAGTTGTGATATCTTGTTGGGTCGACCATGAATGTATGACAAGAATGGAACTAATGGCATGCGCGACAACACATACACATTTATACATGGTGAAAAGCAAGTCACACTCCGTCCTCTGAAGCCGACTCCACCAAAGAAAGGGTCAAATTCTTGTCTCACCAAGGAAGCGCTTCACGTGCACACTACTACAGAAGTAATATCAAGAAGAAGAGCCGAGTTCGAGGATGAACTCTTTTCCCACCCGGGGAGAATTGATGCAATAGCACACAGTTGCCATATAATCATGGTCCACATGTGGGACCCAAGGAAGTTTAGGAATTCTTTCTTAATTATTAGTAGCTTCTAATTTTATTTAAGTAATTGTATTTAGAATTAGTTTCTAATTTGGATAGGTTTATTATTGAGTTTCCTAATTTGATTAGGACTGATTTCTTAGGGTTTAAGTTTCTTTTATTATTTATATGGCTTGTAGAGAATTATTTCTCAAAGATTTTTGGAGTTAATAAACTTTCCCTGCATGGGTTATCGTGGAGATTGTCTTCATCGAGTGATTATTCTAGTGGGAACCCTAACTGTGCTCCGGCACTTGCATCCTAACCCTAGGATTGCATCAATTATCCTAAACTTTGATTTATCATTTAAAGGGCCCATAAACTAAATGCTTTTGTTAACCCTTTTGATTTATCATTTAAATGACATCAAAGATTAACATCTTTTTTTTATGAAGAGGAACCCGCCAATCATTGGTAAAACCCCAGATACACAACACCACCCACTAGCACTGTGTATCGGGTAAGGCCCCAAATGGTTCAAACCCAAGACCTCCAGCTCATTACTAGACTTCCCAACCACTCGAAAAAAAATTAACAGCTCTTACTACTCCTTTACTCAACCTAACGATATGTATATATATTTATAGGTTAGAAAGTTGGGAGAATGTATCGCTTTGCCCCTCCCTCCCTCCATGCATGTGTGTGGAGAGAGAGAGAGAGAGAGAGAGAGAGAGAGAGAGAGGATCAGGTGGGCACCATTTGTGTGAAAGTTAAGCATGCACCTCCCTTGCAGAGCCCACCAGGATGCTAGACAATATTAATGGGTAAAGGGATAGTCATAGAAAGGTCTCCACAATCATGGTTGGGAAAAGTTAGCCCCATCATGATGCAATCAAGGGAAGCCAAATCCGATTGATTGTGAACCCAAGATACCCGATCTTCAACATAAAATCCGAGATTCGCTTGCCGTTGATCGCACAAAACCATCGTCAAAGCCTTCCAATCCAATGAGAGAT
Organism: Umbellularia californica; assembly: GCA_028538565.1. Taxonomy (NCBI): domain Eukaryota; kingdom Viridiplantae; phylum Streptophyta; class Magnoliopsida; order Laurales; family Lauraceae; genus Umbellularia; species Umbellularia californica. The sequence continues at coordinate 63,481,964 of JAPQWN010000008.1, forward strand.
AACTCAAAGCAAGGAGAAGATAACTATTGCAAAGAATGCAATATTTTTTAGTAGAATAAAACCAAATCAAACATGGGGCTGGACGTCACCTTGCATCCATATTTATAACGCTTTTTTCCATAAACAAAAACCCTAAACAACGTTCTAAATTTAAGAAATCATAAAATAAAAAATACTAAGAAATATCAATATCAAAAGAGTCCTTGCTCGAAATAACCAAAGAAACAGTATCACGATTGACACAAGAGTCCTTACAGTCCACTATCAATGGATTGTTTGGTTCATTTGGACCTCTTTTGTGGGCATGATTTGACTGTCAAAATGGACCTCTTAGGAGCTGGTTTGGATCCCTTAGTTCATTACCTTTATCAATCAATTTGGAATTTAATTTAGGCCTATTTCGACCATCCAAAGCAGATTTGAGCCCCAATTAAGATGGACCAAAAATCCTTTTGATCGATTAAATCAATCCATATAATTGAGTGCTTAATCAATCACATGTTTGGATCTATGCATTACGTTCCTAAGTCAATCACATCATGATAAGCCCTTGATTTATGGCCCTCGAGTCCAATGGTTTGAAAGATACTGATTTTTCTATATTTCAATATGACAATGGATATAGGTCAAAAGAGTGTCAAATTGGGTTGGAGGATGGATTAATCACAAGTGGACACCATATTGGAGGTCCACACCAAACTTTCAAGCAGACAATGTGCACCTCATCAAGAAGGGAAAGAGGGAGTGAGGGGGGCGAGGCAGGGTGGGGTTCACTCCTTGCACCAGCTACAAGGGTTGCAACTGGATATCCAATTATTCAATTATCCAGCATCTCCAACCCATCAAATAACAAGTTCTAATTTTGGTCCCGATAAAAAAGTTGGATTTGGATCAGGACCCTATTTTTTGGATCCAGTTCTGGATTCATACTTGTCAAAACCAAAGATCCGGAACTGGACCCATTTGTTTCTCTTTTTTATATGTCCAGTGTTTGCATTAACCCGTGTTTTAAGGAGGCAGATTCGGTCTTGTCTGCGTATGCATAGTTTCCAGAGAAAACGTAGCAATTATTTTGCCTTTTAGAATCAATTTTATTAACCATGATGCCATCCACTAGTGACTTTTCCAAAAAAGTTGAAAACCACGTAACTCTACACGGTTAACCTTCTGGACACCTCTCACAGTTCACTGTTCAAACCATTTTTATTTACCTCTCTCTCTCTCTCTCTCTCTCTCTCTCTCTCTCTCACCGAAATCAATTGGAGCCATTTCGCTCAAGTTAGAACCAGCTCTGGATTCCTTTTATTGGTTCCGACCAGATCCAGTCTGGAACCCTCACTTAGATAATGGATCACAGTCTGGACCCCAGCCATTTGAACCCAACATTCCCCCCCCCTCCCCTCTCCCCTCGTTTTCCCCTGCAACATTCTCCTTCTCCCCCTGTCCAAAAAAGAGCAACACCCCCCTCAGCTCTGTTGTTGCCACACCCTAATTTGATACGTCCAACCCATATTCACCATCAAATTGAATCTTATAAAAAAAGGTAAAAATAAAAAAAATAAAAAAAAAACACCATTTAACTAGAACCCACAATAAGGGTGACAACAATTCAGGTTTAGGTTGAACTAAAAGGCTGAAACCAACCCAACTGGCAAGTACAGATCGTGCTCTTCCCCATACCCAACCAGACCCATCCTGGGTTTTCGGTTTGTAATATCAAACCCACCCCATGAAAAGTACGGATCAGTTTGAGTTTCTAAGTGGCTTTTTTTTAATATGAAAAAAAAATTATTTGCGTACTCTAGGACTTGAACCTTAAACTTATGAGAGAGTGTCATGCCCTACTATCACCTATACAAATGAAGATCTATGTTCACAATTAAGTAATATATAAATCGAAGAAAAATAGAACGGGGTGGGTCAGGCATAGCGGTCAACAGTTCAACACACTACCATCAAACTCTACTTGGGTCAGAGTCTGGAAAACCATACCCATCCCAATCCCAATCAATACACTACCAAACCCTCTATTAATGGGAACAGGTTGGGGCAAGTCCCCCTTTAAACCCTACACATTGCCATCCCTAAACCACAATGACCATTCATCCACCTGTAAGGCCCCATATCCTAATTGTGTGCCAAGATGCTAATTAATCAGGTTTTAAAGGGTAATTAACTAGTTTCCCGGGGTTAGAATAGAGATTAGATGATTTCGGGAGACATTGGGCCTAGTTGGAGTCTTAGAGGGACCTAGTTGTTAGTCTTATGGAGTAAAGGGGGTTATGTGTAATATTAGGATCTTGTGGGTCTTAGACACCTTGGATAATGTGAATTGTTGTGGGAAACCCTTATCTTGCATTAAGACCCCTCTTGCATACCCAAATTCCTTGAAATGCCCTATTTACTTGAAAGGACTAGAGCCAAGAACTTTCTTATAATTATTGAAAAGTCACCAAACCTATATAACCCAACTCTCAAGTTATTTCATTTCCCTCTCACCTACAGCGAAGCTCTCTTCTTTCTACCACTCGCTTCTCTCATTCTCTCCTTCCTTGCACTCAAGAGGACCAATGATCTCATTAATCTAAGCTAGAGGAGGCCAATCCAAGCACCAAGAACACCCTAGATCATCATTTTTTTTTAATGATAACAAAAAAAAAAAAGATCTATGATCTTCATCATCAAGATCTCCTTCCCCTTCTCGATTCTCTTGGTTAGATCTCATTTGGTAAGCAAATCCATCCTCAAACCCTTTCTTTCATCTAGATCTACGATCCCATTGCTAGGATCCTAGCATGCATACCCTTTTACCACCGAATCCTTCCTTTTGGTGTAGGATCTCTTATTAGGGGTTAGATTTGAGTTTTCTTGGAGTTTTGTTAGAAATCATGAGGGGTTTCTTGGAAGATTTCACCTAGATCTAGCTTGAGGCAAGTAAACATCTATAATTTCATAACTTACATGCTTGATTTCCTTGATTTGATGATTGATTTACTCTAAAATTCCCTAAGTCAAGCTCTTTTGGTGTTTTAATGTTATTTATATGTTTATCGGATTGTTAATGGCTAATTTGGTAGAATTAGGTCTTGCATGTGGTGGATTAGGCCCTGCCGCCCTGATTATGTAGAATATGATGGAATTCTTTAGATCTGAATGTTTGAGTTGAAATCCCCTTCGAATTCAAAACTTTCAATTTTGAGGTTTTAGATATGGAGACTTACAGCTAGCCGTAAACCCCTAACAGCTAACCGTAAACCTTCAGGAAGCTGACCATAAATGTCCTACGGTTGCAATTCCAGAATAGTAAAATTTCATGATTTTGAACTACGGTCAGCTCACGACTGGCTGTGACCTACGCTCAGTGAGCCGTGAGGCTAACTATAGTGTATTTCAGCCTTTTTACAGTTACTTTTCCAGAGAATTGAATCTCAAGGCTTTTGTACATCAATGAGCCGTAAGACTCTAAACCGGCTAGCCGAAACCTAACCGTAGAACACTCATGGCTAGTCGTACCCAGACCACGGCTAACCATAAGTCTGAGTTTCTTTAAAGTGCAGAATTCATACATTAAGACCCTTGGACCAGTTTGGGACCCCTTTAACCATGTCATGCCCTATTGTATTAACTGTGGGACCATCATAGGCGATGCTTGAGCTGACATTCACCTACTGGTTGCCCAGACTCATTTAGATCAATACTAGGTCAAGTGTATGAAGGCTTAGGGCATTTGATGTCACTTAACTTCAGAACGCCAATGGTATAATTCAAATTGGACATTAGGGACCCTAAGGTCATGTAGGGTTGGATGGTATTGATCATTGGTAACCTAGACCTAGGTTGGACATTGTCTTTTGATCTTGGCTTACATTGTCTCATGATAAATGTTCTATAGTATTCTATTCTCGTATGGCTTGTAGATGCTTCTTTGGATTTTTACTTGTTATACTTGTTGATATTTGATGTCTTGTTGCCATGGACCTATACCTTGGACCTAGGGTGGACCTAGTAACCCTTGCTTACAAGATGGACTTGTTGTACCCTAAATACTTGACTACCTTGAAGACCTAGAACTAGATGGACTAGACCGTTAGTGTTACACCCTTGATGTACTCGCCCTTGCTAGATGAGCTGCTTGTGTAGCCTACCTTGCATTACATCCAGTTAGAATTACCTTCGATCCACATGTTGGCACCACTTAACTTCAATCCATGCCTAGTCAAACCCGGCTTGCATGGGTTTTGTCTCATTTTGCTTAGTGCAGTAAACCCGTGTTTTAAAGTGATATACTCTGGCACCATACTCTTATATATATATATATATATATATATATATATATACTTGCTGGCCACAAGATTAATTCCATTATGGAGACTCATGGTACCATTGCATTGTTTATATTATCTAGCTCTCGCCATGGACATCTTGTTTGTATAGTGCAATTGGGAGGATGAGTTCACATGGATTACCATTTTGCTAGTTATGCATGTTTAGATCTGTCTCACATGATTCACATGATGTCTGAGTTCACATGGATTACCATTTTGCTAGTTATGCATGTTTAGATCTGTCTCACATGATTCACATGATGTCAATTGATTTATTTGTACAATCATGCCTAGATATTCATGCTTATTATTCTCTTATGATCTACTTGTCATTAACTCTACATTTGATGCAACATGCATATGTTATTATATTTGCTTATTTGCTCTAACTTGTCACCCTTGTCGTTGTAGGAGACATTGCCTCCAACCTTATCCTGGAGGATGTGACGCCGGAGGACACAACAGCTGACCCAGTGGAGTGGACCCCAGATGACATTATTTAGATGTCTACCTACGTGAGGGTGATATCTTGCAGTCCTAGAGATTGTTGTTTTGAGAGCTAATGCTAGTATTTTCAGTTGAGGCTTAGACTTGATAAAAACATGTAATAATGATTGAACATTTTATGGACTGATTATGCTCTAACATCCTCTTTATCTTTCATGGGATACCTTATATGGTATATTATTTGATACCATTGGATCTTTAAGCTTTCGCTGAAATATGATGTCATATGATGGAAATTGTGCACATCCTCACACGTGTTATCCTAAGGGATTCGGCGTGGGGCAAAATAGCCATAACTTGCAGACCCCGCACCCGCCACGCCCCGAAATTCAGAGATATTCCCGGAGGGCCAGTGGGTGTGACACACACCTATCCCCATGATTGTCAAACATCCATGTGGGCCCACAGGATAGCTACACACCTGATATTACTCAAGTCAATAGAAATACAAGCATGTAAAGATTACACAAAATGGGACAAATGAAAACCTCTTGTTTATGGAGATCCATGAAAAAGTAATGATTGCCTCTAGCTCACGCCATTTTGTTTTGTAACAAATTACATACATGAATCTAAATGGAAAGTCTACTAGCAGTAAGAAGATTTAACAAGTATTCTCCAACTGCGCATTGTAATTTGTTATATTCACCATAGTGGTCAATTCCATTCCATTCCGGACAAAATTGGCCGGAATGTTCCGGAATTAGCCTTGGGCAAAACAGAATGGCCCCCTAAAAGTTTCCGGTCCCAATTCCGGTCCATTGAGGTTGTTCCGGTCCCAATTCCGGATCAATTCCGCCTCATTCTGGCCAAGGTTTCATACTTCCATTCGCATGTAGTGAAAATTACAAAATGGTCACTCGCATAGTGTAGTTCAATTTAAGTGGCGTAAGTATGCATTTTTAGTATTATTTTAGCATTCAACTACTTTTTTTCAATTTTAGGTATTCTTTTATATTTGTGTTTTCCTTATGAATTGCGTCTTTTTGAGAACGGAATACCAGCATTGACCGGAATTCCAAAACGTTCAATGACAGTGTCAAACCAGAATGGCAACCGGAGCGGAATCGACAACTATGATATTCACTGGCATTTAGTAATACAGGATACATACAGAATTTTATTTTATTTTCTTGAATGACTACTTTCATTAATGAAAAAGGCAAGCAGTTACATTTCTAAAGTTCAATATTAAAAATGTTATAACAAAATAAGCAGAGTTAATATCAAAGGAGAAGTCAGAAACCAACCACTCTTGAAGAAACACAAATATAAATTCAAATGCATCCTTCGGAAGATTCACTCCAAGCTCTTCCAAAAGCTCCCTCCTAACAATAAACCGAACATGGACCCAAAAGTGGATGTGTTAAGTATGATCTACAACTAAAACAACTATTATAAGAAAGCAATGTTAAGTCCATAAAGGCTGGTTTAGTGAAATAGTATACTAACATGATCCCACTCAGATTGATAGTTAAGTTACCAGTCATTAGGGTTGAATGATGTTACTACAATGATATTTTGAAGCCTAAGAAATGTGCTTCAAGATTCCAACTGTAATGGTTGACAGCTTTGATCATGATATATAATGTAACTATAAACACAACAGAAATAATATGGTATAGTAGACTATGCTCATAAACCAAACATTGATACTTGAGTATGAAAATAATGAATTTAGAAATATCACAATGTTGAATAGCTCATGATTTAGGGGGCGTTGGTGTACTTAAAATAACATATCTACAGAGATATATTTTGAATAGTACATATAACAAAATACTGATATACTGTAATTTTTTTACAAATGACATAATACTTAAATATCACAATTAGAAATATCATACCTACAGTATGAGTTTTGAACGTTACACGTGGCATAACATAATACTTTTATACTGTGATTTTTATTATTTCTATTTTCTGCATCATTTCGTATTTGCTACAGATTTCGACAATTCTGAAAGTGCTGCATCTGTCTCTCTCATTTCACAAAAAAGCTAAACTGAATAGTTAATGATATTTTTCAGTTCTATCCAAACCAATAAAGAGTGAGAATACACGGGATGAAAAAAGATCATCATCATCATCTAAGCCTTGTCCCAACTATGTTGGGTCAGCTACATGAATATTGTTTCTCCATTCCAATCTAACACAAAATGTTGTTATCATAAATTCTTCACCAATTTTACTGCCACTCCCAATAAAAAAAGGGAGGGGGGTGTTGCATTAGGTAGGCTGACAGCCAACATAAAATTTTGTCACAACCCAAACAAGGGGTGAAAAGGGATAAACAGTTGAGTTAACCCCTTGCTTTGCCGAGAAATCTGCCATGTCTTTAGCCAACAGACTCACATGTTTAGAAGTCACCTCAAGATAAGAGGATGAGAATTTAATTACATTAGGGGCCGTTTGTTTGCATTCGTTTACGTATGTAAATGATTCACATGCGTAATGGTTATGAATCATCACATTCATTGCACTCATTGCGCATGCTATTTGGAAATGAGGTGTGAAAATGGTATGTATATAAGGCTACTTTCACAACTAAATAGGTGTGAAACTCTTCCACATCTCCCACTTGCAAAAAGTCACAAGAACATGCTTCACATGATGATTGCATTTGGTTATGCAATTGGTCACAGGATCAAATCTCATCAACCATTTTTAGTTTTTTTCATTCATGTTTACCCCATATTTGTAATCCAATTCCAAACCATTTAATTTGTTTATTAAACTAATAAACCCCAGCATGTTTAAACTAATTATCTTAAATCTTCATAGATTCTAAGTACTTTGGGAAAAAAGTCCAAAACACCCAACCTATACATCTAATTTTCTGTACTTTTGTGTGCTCCCAATTTTTTATCCAAACCATTCAATATTCCCATATTCACGATAAGCTTCATGGCATTTAGTTTAATCTCTTAAATTTTCATGGATTTTGAGAAATTTGTGAAAAAGTCCAAAACATCAAAAAAAAATATAAAACTGTTGGATAAACTCATTTACTCATGTGAAAATGGTGATTCTAACGAACATGGTAATGTGTTTCACATGTGTAACAGTTCCATATATGACATTATGTAATGTGTTTCACATGTGTAACATTTCCATATATAACATACATACTATTTACATGTATAAACCCCATTTATTTTTCATTAAAAAAATGTAGAAACCCCATTTTCCCATCTCAAGAATAAATGGCAAATGACCTTAAGGTAAAAATGGAATTTTCAAGGTCCCCCATCTGAATATGACACCCAAGAATGGCATTAGAAGAATAATTTTCCACTAATCTCTCCTTAAATGAAGACGAATAGCTAATTAGAGCTTCTAAAATTGCCAAAACTTCCGCCTCGTTGGAATCTTGGCTCTTGTTTAGCATCATTTCAAGGCTGAGAATATTTATATTATGAGAATAAGCCACATGGAGAATGATTCTGTTCTGAAATTAGGTTGTGCTGAACTTGACATGGCACCTATCAACTCAGCCAAGGCAACACCAAGTCTCCAACTTGGCAAATACTAGAATCATGCCCTTCAAAAAGTATCCAAAGAGCAATGACCTCTTTCAAGATAAATCTGGTCCAGCTTGTGGAGGCTGGTAGGATGTGTGTCAATCAAAGGAGAGTGACAAGTCGAATCAATTTCAATGCAAGGTGATCGATTATTCACATGGGTTAACAAGTGTGAAGAGGGATGGATTGATCTTAGATGGTCTCCTAACACGCGCGTGTAAATTATCCAACAAGTCCAAGCCTACTCAGATGCATGTCAATCAAGAGAGACTAATGCACTGATGAAAGTCAATTTTGGGGTGTGTCAATTCACAAGAGCAGTGAGGGGATCGGATGGATGATAGATGGACCAACATGGCCCTCAGAAGCCAACCACTTTTAGGATAAAATGTCCAGCCTCCAGATAATTTTATGCGCACAAGTGCATACACAGACACATTACTCATAAGTAAAAATAAAAAAACAAAAAAAAAGGAGCAATGGAAATTAGGAAGATAAGGAAACCCAATTAAATAAGTTGGATTGATATAATAGTGATTTGCACTGCTCTCTTTTTTTTCTTTTTTTTCTCTTTTTTTTTTTTTTTAATTTCATCATTTGCAGTATGAAGCAAAGAAGAATGTAAGCACACTTGATAAGACCTTTAGTAGTTACACAATAATGATGCTAATGGAAGAACCTTCACTGAAGGATCAGTGCTAAACTCCCACCAAGAAATCACCAGCCATGCATATAATTTCTTTGATTTATCTAGCTACCTGGCTGTTAGAAGGGATGCATCACCAGCAGATATATGACCAGCACTAGAGACATCCCACAGCCCTGCCCATGAATCTTTGCTGTCTGCACGACGCTGCAGAAGCAACTCTTGAGTACTCTCTGCAAAAATCCATACATGAACAGCTCGATGATAGAGCCCATTTTGATGAACAAGTCCCCTGCACAAGTAAGAAGGTATTTTATTTCAGGTCAATGACATAGAAACAGTTAAACCATTATGTCAGTCTAACAAAGGAGTTTTTCATTATGCAGTAGAAAATAAGGACCACGCATACAATCAACAGAGCCTTACCCCAATTAATATGGGGCAAGCTGAAAGAGTTTTGCTCAGAAAAACCAACCAAGTCCACCATACCTGCATATAAAATACAAACAAGAAAGAAAAAAAAAATCTCTGCATGTGTGTCTGTCTCTCTGTATCTGTATTTTGGGGGGAGGGGGGTCTCTATCTAGTACATGAAAAGTGGTGATTTTGTCACCCTGTGACTTGTCAAGAATCCATTGTACTCATTTACAATGTTTTTCAAACAATTTATTTTGGGGTCATCTATGTGAGTTCTTTCCACCAAAATTCTTTTAGTTCTTTTTATAGGGGCCCTTTTTGGCCTTAAATGGTTTTGAACCATCACAAACAACATTCTTTGAGTTTTTTCTTATATTGCAATCTTCTTTCCACCATTGAACAATTTTTTTCTTACAACCCTGTTCATTTTTATACCATCATGAATCAATGTCAGGTGATAATATCATGATCCTTCCAAAAAAAAAAACTAAACTTGAGAACATTAGTCACAGAAGTACTGAGACATGTAATCATTACATGATCCTTCTCATTAAACCATCCATCACGCATTGTTCACATAGCCAGAAACAAAACTAACGGAAGTATATAGAATCTGCAGTGTCGGGTACATATCAAAAAACCCTAATCTACAAATCAAACGCTTTTCGACAATTCCCCACGTATCTATGCATTTGACCATCGATTTCGCAGGCTGAGAATGCATCAATGAACATCATATTGCAGAGAGAGAGAGAGAGAGAGAGAGAGAGAAGAAGAGACTATGGAAGATCAAAAGGAAAGACACGAGAAGATAAGGATCTGCGAAGAGTAAAAAGGAATCGAAGCAGATGAAGTGAAGATTGTTGTAGAGATGATTGGAACTGGCCTGGGTTTGGAAATGCTCGTCTTCTCTCCGGATTTTGTGAGAACATCTAAGAGCTCTTCTTCTTGTTGTTGTTGTTGATCTGCTGCTTCGGCTTCTTTGCACGGATTCATCTCTGAAACGAATATCGACTGAGTAGGATGAAGAGAAATTCTATATGCACCACTGAAATTGATGAATACACCCACACTTAAGTTTTTATTTTAATTACCAAATTGCCCTCTAGTGAAAGGACGAAATTGCCCTTCACCATCAACCTCCTCTCATCTTCCTTTGGTTCGTCTGCAGTGGGGGGCGAGCCGTCTCATCTCCTATTCCTCCTCTTCTTCTTCTTCTTCTTCTTCTTCATTCTCCCTTTTATCCATTGTTTCGTAACCGTTCCCCCGTACTCATTCATGCCCGTTGATGTGCATCTCTCTCCTCATCATCTTCTTCAACCTTTTTAAAGTATCCATAAGTCTCATAATCTAATTCAACCCTTGAAAGTACTCATCTCCCTCGGACACATTGTCTACTGAAAGCAGGCATTTTCAACATGGACAAGCAACTGACAATCTACGAAGAGGAGGTATACTCTCTGACTTCGTTTCCAGCTTGTCATTCAGTTTACCCGCGATATGCTCGGTATTCCAGAACCGTACAAAACAATTCTGCACGGCACATTGTAACCGTGCAATGTTTTTTTGCACGGCCACACTGAACCGTGCAATATAATATTGCACGGTTGAAATGTGACGTGCAAAATAATAATGCACGGTTGCAATGTGCCGCGCAGAGTTGTTTTGCACGGGTCTATAGGACCGTGCACTAATAAACTAATAATTTTGTGATCATATTTTCAGGAGATTGACTCAACTGGTGCAAGTCAGTGCTCTCTCGATTTTACCAATGTCTTCACAACTGACACGATATTCAGAAGCCGAGAGGATCTAATCCAATGGACACGGGATGTTGGAAAGAAACATGGATTGGTAATTGTAATCAAAACTTCAGATGCTAGTGGAGATGGTAGGAAACCGAGAATAGTTTTAACTTGTGAGAGAAGTGGTTGTTACAGGGCTTCATCGAAAATGTACGAAAAGAAAAATCCTAACAAGGCAACGGGAACTAAGAAGTGTAATTGCCCTTTCACTTTGAAGGGTCGAAAGTTGGCAACTGATGGTGATTGGATGTTAACAGTGGTTTGTGGGGTACACAATCATCCAAACGCACAACATCTCGAGGGGCACTCATTTGCTGGGAGGCTTTCTACGGAAGAGATTAATGTTTTGATTGATATGTCTAAGAGTCTGGTGAAGCCAAGGAACATCCTTCGAACACTACAGGAAAGGAATGTGCACAACACCACTACGATGAAGAGTATCTACAATGCTCGTCAGAAGTTTAGGGTGACAGAGATGGCCGGTCGATCACAGATGCAGCAACTCATGATGCATTTGGAGAAGAACAAGTACATTGAGTATCACACTAGCAATGATGCTATAGATGCTATCTTGGACCTATTCTGGGCACATCCGTCATCTATTCAGTTACTACGTGCATTTCCAGAAGTTTTGATAATGGATTCCACGTATAAGACCAATAGATATCGACTTCCATTGCTTGAGATTGTTGGTGTCACGTCTACCCAACTGACATTCTCCGTTGCCTTTGTGTACCTTGAATCAGAGAAGGAGGCCAATTATAGATGGGCTCTGGAGAGGCTTAAGGATTTAATGGATGGATGCATTATGCCACGTGTGATTGTCACAGACAGAGAGTTAGCGCTCATGAATGCAATAAAAGTTGTATTTCCGAATGCAGCAAACTTATTATGCAGGTGGCATATTTCTAGGAACATCTTGGCAAACTGTAAGAAGTTCTTTGAGACCAACGACAGATGGGATGCATTTATCTCTTGTTGGAACATGTTGGTAGTCTCTCCAACTGAAAGTGACTATATTCAACTTCTAAGTGCTTTGGAACGGAATTTTTGCGGGTATCCACATGCTGTTGATTATGTGAAGAACTCGTGATTGAATAAGTATAAGGAGCAATTTGTGGCTGTTTGGACGGATCAAAATATGCACTTTGGCAACGCCACTACTAACAGGGCCGAGAGTGCACACGCAAAATTAAAGAGACACCTGAGTACATCAAGCTGTAGTTTTGATTCGTCCTGGCAGGTTATCCATGCCTTGCTTGAGTTGCTATTTACCGAAATAAAGGCTTCTTTTGAAAAGAGTTTGAACACCGTGCAACATAAGTTCAAACCGGCACTGTTCCGTGAGTTGAGAGGATTTGTATCAAGGAATGCTTTGGATATAGTGTTAAATGAGTCGATAAGAGCTGGTGATATTGGTTCAGATTCGGAGGCATGTGGGTGCGTCGTACGACGGACCCATGGTTTACCATGTGCACATGAAATTGCAGAGTATATAAGGGAAGGTTCTCATATACCGTTGAGATGTGTATATCAATTTTGGCGGAAGCTCAATTTAGAGAGCACTAAGATGAATGAACCCCCTGAGTTGACCACAACTTCTGAGTTTGACTTGATCGCTAAGAAATTTCGGAGTAGTGACGAGGCGGGAAAAATTCAATTATTGAAGAAATTGAGAGAATTAGCTAGTCCTTCATCTACACCTCTTATTGAACCGGACGTTAAATTGAATACTCGCGGTCGGTCATCATCAAAGAAGAAGAAGTTGGATCGGTCTACGACTCGTGAGCCGTCTGCTTTCGAATATGCAGTAGGGATGAAAGAGAGTGTTCCTATTATATTAAGTAGTACCGTTGTAACGAAGAAGAAAGAGAAGATTAGTGTCCGTCGCACTCGATCAATTACATTTTTTCATTTGCTCCCTCAGTCTTTGGGACCCTACATCCTCACTATTAAGGATGTCGCAGCTGATGGTAACTGTGGTTTCAGAGCTATAGCTGGTCTTCTTGGCATGGGTGAGGACAGTTGGAGGCAGGTTAGATTGGACTTGAGCAGTGAATTGCAGAGGTATCATTATTATTATACATTGGTCTATGGAGGAGAGGACCGAGTTGGAGAGCTGTACTACGCATTGTCTTACTTTGAAAGTAATCCTTCATTTGATCGGTGGATGACAATGCCGGATATGGGTCACCTGATATCTTCATATTATAACGTTGTATTGGTCCTTCTTTCATTGCAACAGTGCCTGACTTTCTTGCCTTTGATGTCATCACCGATTCCACCAAGTGATCGCAGAATCATCGCGATTGGTTTTGTCAATGGAAACCATTATGTTCAGGTCTTCATGAAACCAGAAGCACCCATGCCTCCCATTGCAACAAATTGGCATAGACATCACCATCCTGATGCAGACGGATGGCAACTCCCATATGCAAAGAGCATCGAGCAATTCAGAGAAATTTTTGGAAACAGTGTAGCAACACAAGAGTCGGTGAATCTTGATAGCGATTGATTAGAACTGAAACAAATTTGATGTAATTCAATGAATTATATAATAGAACGTTAAATGTTGGTGATTACGATGATCAATTTATTTATTAGTGTTATTTTGTTATCTGATGGCTATTGAATTGTACATGCTCGGTTTAAAAGTTTTTATCAAAACATGTTCTGCACGGCCAACATGTAATGTGCAGAATATGGTCTGCACGACTAACATGTTCTGTGCAGAACAAGTTCTGCACAGCCAACATGTGCCGTGCAGAATATGTTCTGCACATTATATGTTGGCCGTGCAGACTATATTCTGCACATTACATGTTGGCCGTGCAGACCATTATCCCTTTCATTCCATTTTGCCTAACTTCTTAGTTTATGAAAGCCCACGAAATTGCATACAAGTGTATACTATACAATCATCACAAAATAAAAAAATTCATCCATTATAGGAGAGCTATCAAAAAGGATCCTTAAATTCATCCATTTGAACAAAAATACATAGGTAAAAGTGATCATTTACATAAAAATGAGAATTACATCACGGCTATCAAAAAGTAGCCTCAACCTCATACAAGTTCGTCATGTTTCAACCAAAAAATTACAAACTCCAAAATTCTTCATTAATTTAAAGACAAAATCCAACAACACCAAGTGATATCACGGCTGCGTACGTCGTCGGTACGTCACCGGTACGCCATCCAGGATCTCCCGCATGGTATGCAATGCCCGGTAATAAAAATCAGCAGGCTCACCGGGTCGTGCAATCAAAGCTCCGATACTATCCCTCAGTCGACGGATCTGTAAGAAACAACTAATGGAGTCAATACTTAAGAGAATCAAAACTTTTAAAATGGAAATGTAATGCTACTTTGAAAACTCAAACGCTCACCACTGATGGAGTCGGGTCATCTTGATCCTCATTAGGATGATAATGGGAGTGACGATCGGGATTCTGTACCCGCGGATGTGAAATCCTAACAAACCACTCCATGTAGTCGGGTGCGCATTCCCATGCATGTTGCACTCGATGGCCGCGGTGTGCTGCGGATAATACATGATCCTCCCAAGACTCCCAATACTGGTCAAGGAATTTGTAGGATACCTTGTATTGCACAGCTGAAGATCCACGAGACGCACGAAGTGGCGCGAGCGGTGCTGGTGGAATGGTCTGAATATATCCAAACTGACGAAGAACCCTCTGTAGGTGGTAGGGTTCAATCACATCTAGTGCCCTCAAGCAACCACAGAAGAAAGAACTCTGATGGAATGGATGCTGGGTCCTGGCACCAATATATGGTTCCCAAGCCACCTATACCAAGTAAATGAAACAACTAATTAATATTATATTAAGGACTAGAGATCCTTGAAAAAACTTAAAATAGATACCAAAATATCTATTAGCATCTCACCTCACTCGGATGTAAGTCATCCAGTCTCTCCCGCAGCAGCTTGACATTCTCCCTTGCAATCCCGGAATCTTGACCAGGATTCCACCGAGCTGCATGAGGCATTGCAGGTTCAAATCCCCATGAAGCAGGAGGACGGGGAAATGAGAAGTGCTCGTACACCCAAGACTGCAAAAAGATAGTTATTATTAATTATACAAATTTAAATAATATCGTATGAGTATTCAAAGGGATTTACACATTTACCGTGAGCAGTGTCAGATAACCAGCAATCTGTCTCACATCTGCCCTCGTAGCGGTTCCCAGTTGGCGATAGAGATACGCAAGCGCGGCAGCCCCCCATGCATAATGACGGACCTGTCCCAAGTCCATCAGTAAAGATAAATAGGCAATGGGGACTCGGGTGGACGACTTATCGGTGAAAAGTGTGCAGCCTAACAGATACAAGAGATAGCCTCTAGCTGCACACTCTATCTGCTCAACAGATGACCTGGGAGTCACATCGCCGCACACCCGTTTAATCCAGGACATCCTCACTACCCCACCACGCGCCACCCTCAACTCATCTGACGCAGTCGCCCTATCCACTCCCAATCCACGCTCAAGTAAATCGACCTGTTCTGTAAATCCCATACTGGTCGATGCGTGGACGGGCAGTCCCGTTATCGGGACGCCAAGGAGAGTACCCACATCATCTAAGGTGATCGTCATCTCACCAAATGGCATGTGGAAGGTATTGGTCTCGGGCTGCCACCTCTCTACGAAGCTGGATACCAAAGGGCAGGAGATATATCGGTAAGATAAATCCTTCAGCTCTGCCAGTCCAGACTCTTCTATAATCGCACGAAAGCGAGGAACTTCGACATCGGCCCCATCCCCGGGCCGAGTTATGTACCAATCCTTTAGCCCTCGCCAATGATTGATACACTTGAGCGGATCACGATCCTGCACATTACAAATAGAATTCTTCATTAATATAGCTCAATTTATAGAATTCAATACATCTCATTTGAAAAATAATTAATTCAAACATTAACAAAATGCAAATGTACCTCCCCGTGCCATATGGGTATGGCTACGTGCGTCCTAAAACTCGAAATTACCGATAAATCGGCCGGACCGCCGGGGATAGGACCATCCCCCGCCGCTGCTGTGGGAGGACTGGATGGTTGTGCCTGGTCTGAATGGTCCTCCCTTGCTGCCGCTGCAAGAGGAGTGGACGGTTGTGCCTCCTCCTCTGAGGAATCCTCCTCTGACGACTCCGAGAGTGGATCCTGTCGCAATTTACGTCTTCGTTCAGATGCCGTTGGTCGTTGACGAACGGCAGTCGAAGTACTAGCGTGAACACCTCTGCGACGCGGCGGTCATGCGACACCGATCTTCGTCCTAACTCTGGATGGCTCGCTAGAAGAACTAGCCCGTCCACCTATCGAAAGTGAGCTACCACCGCGACGAGCAGGTCTTCTAGGCATGTTCTAATCTGTTCAAAATGAAAATCAAACAGTGTTATAAAAAATATATTACTATTGCTCGGCAAACCAGAACTGTGCAGATTCATTCTGCACGGCATATTAACACCGTGCATTTAAAAAATGCACGGCGTACATTTCCCGTGCATATTTAATTTGCACGGTATAGATTAGCCGTGCAAATTAAATATGCACGATAAATGTACGCCGTGCATTTTTTAAATGCACGGTGTTAATATGTCGTGCAGAATGAATCTGCACAGTTCTGGTTTGCCGAGCAGTTCGCGAACGAGAAAAAGAAAATGGGAATGAAAAAAATTGTAGTTTGAAACTCCCATCCATATTTTGCAAAAAAAAAAATCCCATACAAGTGCTCTAACTAAGTAGGTGAAAATACAACCTAAATGCATAGATTACAACCTAAATGCATCCATTAAAACCTAAAAAAAGGTGAAAATGGAGAAGTCAACCTTACCTTTTTATGAACAAGAAGAAGAAGAAGAAGATGAAGAAGATGAAGAAGAAGGTGAAGCTCGCAGTGGAGAAGAAGGTTGTTTTCCGTCGACGAGGGAATGGAGAAGAAATCGCCGGTTATGCCAAGTTTGAAACAAGTCGATGAGGGAATGGAGAAGGAGAGGTGTGGCGGGGCATTTTGGGCATTTCGGTGGGTGGGCTCAGCAAAACGGTTTTAAACATAAAATAGGTGTGGTGTGTTCAGAATGTGGGTGTATTCATCATTTTCAGTGGTGCATATAGAATTACCCTAGGATGAACGCAATTCTCAGAAAGATGAAGAGAGAGAAGTAGCGTATACATAGAGGAGAATTTTCAAATATGGGTTTAAGTTTTTGCGTTATTTACTAAAGGACATAAGTTTTGAAACTTTTTAAATTAGTCCCTAAGCTTTTCAATAAGTTTTCAATTAAGGATATTTGACCATTTAAAGTTATCTTCTGGTTACTTTTCCCCTCAATATTTTAAAAATATCCAAATTACCCTTCATTTAAAGCCATGACATGGTTTCGGTAGCCACTACATGTAGTCAATTACTGTAGGAATACTTGGTGTCCTTAATCACCGTGAGGACACCGGCGAGGTAAAATGAGGAGAATGTAGAGGAAGCAAAAGAAAGTTTTATTACAATAAAGGGTAATTTGGATATTTAAAAAGAAATAGGAAAAAAGTTGCCAAAAAATAATTTTAAATAGATGGATGTCCTTAATTGAAAACTTCCTGAAAAACTTAGGGACTACTTTGAAAAGTTTTGAAACTTGTGTCCTTTTTTGAAATAAGGCCGAAACTTAATAACTTGTTTAAAATTCTCCCTTACATCATCTATAAAGTGGAACGAAAGGGTATAGTGTTTGAAGTCATTCGACACGTAGCAGGTAAGCAATCATGACCGTTCGAGTTGTTAATGTTGTCAAGTGCATAATTCGGATGCCGAGTGTCTCACTCAATTGGAAATCAAGCAGCTCAAGATGAGCCCGTTTAGCCATTATTCATATTTGTGTAACTCATTTCCGCTTAAGAAAGAAATGGGGAGAAGATGAGACTTGAAATGATTATTGCTATAAGTAAAATTAAAAATTTAAAGTGATAAATATCTCTGAGAGAGGGAGGGAGGGCTAACAGAGAAGTTTGGCTGAGAGAGTGAGAGATAACTTCTTCGGTAGTAACTAGTGAGAGAGAATTTTTTAGCAAACTTCTTAGCATTGAAACGTATGGAAGTTATTTTTTGTAGAGCTTAGAAAGATTAAGAGAGTTTAGAGAGGGTGCGAGAGCTTAGAAAGTAGATGAGTGGTGAGAAGTGAGAGGGCTGGAGGTATTTATAGATTTTCTAAGTGTTGAAATGATAGAAAATACTCCTCATTTGAACCTTTCTTGGCAATTGGAGACCGGTATAATGGTAAAAAATGGTGAAATGGCACTAACAAACACCCGCTTATAAGTGTTGCGGACGCGGGGCGGGGGGGGGGGGGGGGGGGGGGTGGGGTTGGTGGTGAAAGGGTTTATGGCCGTTTGGGGAAAGCCGTTTGGGGAAAGGGGGCTTTTGAAAACATATTGTCATTGGAGATGGGCCAGGCCACGGACCAGGTGCCTTGGCCTAGCACGGCACAAAATTTTCTCGTGCTGACCCAAGCCATCTAGTTTTCATGCCTAGGGTGGACCAACTGCCCGCGAGCATGGCAGGCTCCCCCACGGTGATTTGGCGGATCGTGGTTGGTCCACCCATAGTCACCCACCCATAGTCACTGTGGGTAAACCCACTTAGAGGATCCTGATTTTAATAAGCCATGCAAATAAGTCACAAAAAGGGTAAAAAATGTTAACACGGACAAGGTTTTTACAAAAGGCCCCTGTATTTTTTACAACCTCAAAAGACCTCAATTATTTTGTATACACTAAAACCTCACTATCCAATAGTGGACATGTGATAAAAATATTACTTGTTTTAAGCTAGCAAATCTCTAACTCAACTCAAGTTAGGTGCGGCCTACCATGATAACCAAGGAAAACATGGAGATGGAAAGGCTTAGATGTAGATTAAGAAGTGTAATATCAAACCGATCAAATGATTTCAACCCTTAATTTAAGATCCTTACACTATAATGATTATACATTGCGTAAACATATTGTGATAAAAAATAACAGTGAATAATGTCTAAAATGGTGTGAAATGGATCTAGTTCCAAACAAGGGTTCTGTGTATATCAATGGGTTGGATCGATCAAAGGTTGGCCCCCTTATTTAGATTTAGGTTTGAAAGAAAGCATTCATGAAAAGGAGAGTTATCACAAAATCATCATTTCAATCATTTGAGTTCTTCTCAGAGAGATAATTTGGTCAAAAGCAAAATATACAATTGTATAGTTACTGTTTGTAAAGTTTGACTATTATTAAAAGATCATTTTAATATAAAAAAAATTTATATAGAAGCCTTTTTTCAGAACGTGTGAAAATGGTGAAAAACTCAACCTGAAGACTCATCTTAACCTGGCTCCCAATCAAAACACTCACTGTCAAACTACCCCGAATAGCAACCCAACCCAATGCCAACTTGTACTCCACACTCCCATTCCCATAGGCAAACATGTGCCATTTGGCTCGGCAAGTTTGAAAACTCTACTAATAGAGTAAAGTGAAGTAAAGTTGATTTTGAAGAAAGAATAAAATATAAGTGATTTATCATGATATTTTATTTTTAGTTGTTCGTTATGGGATTTTTTTAACTTTTTATATGAAAAAGTAAAGTTTTTTTGTATTTTAGTGGGTCAGTAAAGGTAGTTGCTTTTAAAAAAAAAAAATTTAATGGAGGGAGTTTTGAATTAAAGTGCTTTTAATGTGACATCTTGTCTGAAAAATGGAGGTTTTACTTTACTATTGTTGTATTAGTAAAGTGCCAAACTAACACAGCACACAAATTTGAGCTGCTTCCAATAAATGCCATCCCATCATGAGTTATCCTTGAATTTTATTCTAATAGGAGTTGGTCCCACCAAAGGATTAATCATTCAATAAAAAAAATGTGATAATGAATAACCATGCTTTTATTAAGTGGTCAATCTTATGGTAGGACCAACTCCTATTGGTATACATTTGGGTAGGGGTGTTTATGGGTTGGGTTGGGCTACGCTGAGCAATATTTAGGCCCAGCCTGACTTTAAACCATTGACCCAAGCCCAGCCCAAATAGACTCAAGCCAAAAGTACTTGGCCCAAACCCGTCCCAACTGAAAAGGGTTAAGCCCAAGCCCAGCTGGATCTTTTTTATGATTTTAAAAAAAATGTCTTCTATTAATTGCCAAAAATTTGTAACGCAGTTGGTTGGGTCCTACATTCGTGTGTGAAAGTGCATGTGCTTGAGTCTCCATCTAATAAAAAATTTCTAGTTTTTGCTTAAATTATATATCTTATTCAGGCCGGGCCGGGCCGGGATTTGGGCTCTCTAAACTGAATCCATGTCCAGCCTTATATTAAATTGGCCTAGATTTTAGGTCCATGCCCGACCCATGTCCCCAAAAATTACCATATATCCACGAAAAATAGATTTTTCCACTGTTTGGTGAAGATGAAGTATTTCATCAACAACTAAAATCATTGGGATTGATTGACTCCTGTTTTTGCAAAAAAAATCCAGCTCCTTGAACTCTCAGCACAAGCCCTGGCCATGGGGAGCTCTCCCACCTTGACCGAATCCCTCAGAATGGAAGACATCTAACTATTGTTGCATACCAACAATGGCCATTTTCTTCTAACAAGTGCCATAACCAGAAGGTCCTACAATTCAATGGATTCGGGTCTCAGGTGCAGTTGGGATCTAACAGTTTGGCCCAGACTTGCCCACCCTTTTTTGTTTTGGAAAAAGTTGACTTTTCATTGCACAAAGACTGTACAGAATCATAGGGCTAAAACAGCCAAAAAAGCCCCTACAAAAAACACGAGGAAGGCTGATAAAAAGAAATGCGAACCAAAAACATTGGGCACCAACAAAAGAAAAGGAACTTAAGTAGGGCCAGAAATGAGCAAAGAAGGTTTTTGAACTCCCTCTTTTGAGAGTTTATCCACCTCCGCAGAGTAGGGCCAGAGTTGCCCAGCTACTTACAATTAGGCCTAGGAGATTGGATCTCTCTTGGTTGTTAAAATAACTACAGGCAGAGTCTGTGAGACACACTGACCTTGTTAAATACAAAATGACTTTGTGCATTAGTTTATCTATAGAATTTTGTGTGTGAGACCCACAGGATAGGCATACAGATTGATAATTGGTATTCTAAAATTTTCTTTTCCATCTTGACCATCCTTTTTTTTTTCTTTGTTTTTTGTGTGTCACACCATTCAGATTGTTAGGGTCATACAGTTGATGGAAAACACACAGTGGGGCATCCCAGATGGACAGCTCAAAGTTAAAATTGAACCTTTACTATTAATTCAGTTGCCTGTTTTGTTAATCAATTATGATATAGAATCATCTCATCAACATGTTCTTCAAATTTATAGGATACCCAAGCTAGGGTGAGCTTTTTGCTTGTGGGGGAGTGAGTGGGACCCTCCTTTTATCTGTGTTTTTGGCCCTTTGACACATGTATTCCTACTGCCTATGAATCTTTCCCATCCTGCATAATTTCGGCTATTGAAATTTCATCAGTACCATTCAAAGGAAAATGTACTGTGAATTACAGAACATGTGCAACGATGACAGAAACTGCTCATGATATAATCTAAAATATAGAATTCAGTCAAGATTTAGAAAACTAAATCTGAAAAAAGTTATAGGATAAGAAAGAAACTTCAAATCCAAGTATGATACAAATCACCAGATGATCTAATCATTATCGTTGCTTCACAGTAGAAAAATCACAAGGAGCGAGCCAACTGGATGATCATTACAACTGGCTGCCTGCAATTTTTTAGAGGATATTGCAAGTCACAAAGAAGCCAGTCCAAGAAGCAGTCCCTTGTGTGTGTTTAAATGGCAGCTGAATACTGTTGACATTCACATGACCAATGCACATTGATACCTGTATGTTGCAGAAGCCAACCATACAGTTCTTCAATCTTTGTATAACACATGCACAGTAAAAATTAAGAAATTGCCAATGGTGCACATTTCAAGTGGTGAAAGAAATATCTATAGATTAGATAATGGGATAGGTTTGATGGACAAATACCATGGAAATAAGTAGAACCACATGCACAAGAAAATGAATTTTGTTGTTTGTCATGACATGTGGCTGTCTACAGAAGACTAAACTAACATATCACTTTAGGATTTAACTTGCACAACTAGAGGAAAGAAATTCAAGACAAAAAATAAAAGGGCAAATTAGTCTTAGTCAGCTGAGGAGTAACTTAAAAGATAAGATTTACCATCGTTGAAGCTCAACCCAATTAAAACAATGCATGTGACCTCTGAGCAGTATCACCAAAATAGGCAGTGATGCCCTTCAAGTAACCATCTACATAATTTTCTTCAACCTGAATGTTGCGAACAAGTTGGACTAAGACAACACAATCCTGCTTAAAGGGAAGGACAAATATGGATATCTTAAGTATACAAAGGGATCGCAGGGAGAATTTAAGGACTGAAGAAGAAAACCAATCAAGTCCATAATTTGTGCAACCATGTATGAGCAATAACTAAACTATAGCAGTGTGTGACATTCCCATGGGTCAGGACTACATAACTAGATAGAGAAGAAAACAGAAAAATCAAGTTGGCTGGAGAGAGAGAGAGAGAGAGAGAGAGGAGCAATGACTTCTGTGCAGCTGACATATAAACTATACAGAACTTAACAAGGTGGTTCTCACCACTCGTGAGGTAATTCATAGAGTCAATATTGCCTCCCATTAATTGGTGTTGGCCCAAGTATCATTCAAATAGAAATGATCCACTGTTGAGTTAAATGATCTCCATCACTTGCAAAGTAACATATCCTCTTGTGTGAGTGCGGCCAAAAAAGTTTGTGACAAAGAACTGTACTCCCAACCAAAAAGCGGACTGGTATTAATACCTCAAAGTGTAAGGGAGGTGATGATAGCCAAGAAAGCTCTTCCACTTGATTTAAGTCCACATTACGAGGTAAGAACATAATTATATTAGGTGTTATTCTTTGAGCAACCTGCAACAAAGAATATCTGCATGCAACTTTCTATTAGTTTTCCCATCAATGTCTGATGAACATTGAATCAGTAACTCCACAAGAACTAACTTAATAGCACCAAATACAAAGCATGATAAGAAGCATATGACGGTTGTTAGGATCCTCCAAAGTCCAAACAATGCCAGAGTACCTGTGCTATCCTAGGACACAGGTACAGGATGATGCTCCATCATATCCTACATTCCAATAACTTAAATATGAGGATCCTAGGATCCGGATATAGGATATGGCTGACATATGATCCTAGGATCCCGTTTCGAAATATGGCTTATACAGGTCATAACTGATAAGCAATTGCTAGCAGTTGGGAAGAACGTGCATTTGTTATCCATCTTGTTACCTTGATAATAAACCATATTAAGCTCAATAATTATTGCCAAGTTGCTGGTCTCCATATAGAAACTCAAAAGCAACACTAGTTGAGGTCAACATAGTGCTCTTAATTATAATAAATAATTTAATTTGGAATGCATCTTTCCCTTTCCCAAGGACTAGGACAATTTCCTAGGTGCTACACATCATGGTTAGCCATATGCAGCATAGGTCTCGATAGGTTACTCCCTGAAAAGAATGTAATTCATATAGAATTTTATATGAAGCATATTTCTAAAACTTGAATGGACTCAAATGTAATGGTGAGTCAAATCAACCAGGTAGGCCACTGAGTTGCGTCGGTCAAAGGAGTATGAGCGACAGTCAGATTGCTTGAGATAGTCAACTTGGAGACCACCCGAATCAAATCAAGTTCCCAATTTTTTAAGCAATAATATGTACATTTTAGCTAATACCATGACTCATATAACTCCTAAACAGATCTATGATGACCAAATATAGCAAGGATCCCTCCGACTCCCTCTCTAACCATTAATTCAAAAAATTAAATCAGTAGTTAGAAATAGATAATATGATAGTGCTAATTTTTAGGCTATTCACAAATTCCAATGAGACTTTCATGACCTTACACCTACTAATTCATGTGGATATCTGAAAAAAATCTCACATATACGTGCATAAGTGAAGTTCATTATCCATGGGACTGCAGTCTGTAGGGCCCACTTGGTTGGTGCTAATTCACATGGGGTAGTGAGATGTAAACAGGACCTTGAGGACGAAGAAAGGATCAAGTTTCAGGCCCATCAGATCATCCTAAAGCTATGATCTTGAAATGTACTATTTAGAACCATTTTCTTTTCAACAACCAGATCACAGCCTTGGGATTACAGGATAGGCCTGAAACTAGACACTTGACATGTGGTTTCTGATAACACAACAATAACCTTTTCTTTTTTAATTGGTCTGACATATAACATTTCCTCTACTAAAAGAATTAAACAATTGTTCTGGTATGCATATAATTATAAACACATGGTATGGGTGGAACATCAGAAGTCAATGACAAGGATGAGAACTGGTGACCTAAAACAACTTGGACATTGTCACACACCATGTTCATGAAATAAAAGAAGAACAGTCCATACCCATCTTTTGGCTTGAGAAAATCAAGGGTAAAGTTCTCCATTTTGCAGTAACTTGGACCACCCCATGGTGGTGAAAGAAACACAACATCACCCTGAACAAAATCAAGACATACAATGAGATAAAACTACCTTAAATTTACAATTTTGAACACTCCAAGCAATCAAGAATTAAACTTTCAGTTGCGCATTTAAACAATTAACTGTTCGAGGGGGAATAAGCCCACTGGCAGAACTGACTGCTAAAGATTTATAACATTATAAAAACTAAAATCAGTCTAAGAAAAAAAAAACACACACATTTTTGGTTGATAGCTAACGTAGAAGCAACATGATTGCAAGTTTCCAGAAAAAAGCATTAACTTGAGTTGGGCTTTCTGAATAAGCAGTAGACGACTGTAATTTCGTTTTTTACTATCCTTCAAATTGTCCTAAGTATCATCAAATTTACACAATTTTACCAGCAGTAAATTCACCTTCTTGCATAGATATAGCATCCGCATTATGCTATAATCCAATTACTTTAAGGGTAGTTTAGGCACTATTTGCCCTCTGCTTTGGCACCCATTTTTTTGAATGGCTGCTTTGGCACCCTGTGAATTATGTTCTTGCGAAATGCATTCCACTTGACCAAGAGAAGAAAATACAAACCATGTCCACAACAGATTTAAATGAAAATTCTTTTTTTTTTCTTTAGAGGAAAGTGAATTACTAAAGATAAAAACAGAAAATGGAAGTATGACAACAGGAAGGAAAGATCCTCAAAGCAAGAGCCTCAGCATACACTGATTCACCTTCCACAATACTCTACCTAGCTGATTCAGGAGTTGGTGTGGAATGAATATGTGGACCACAATACAAACATTTGACCCATCAATGACCTGGGTTCTACCACAGATGTGGACTGATAACCATTAAAGACAATTCATTGGTTGAAGTATTTTAATTAATTACAATGGCTATGATTTAGATATTTAGATAGCTTGACAAGAGTTTGATAGTTTAGATGAAGGCAGACTTCTCTTTAAGGCAAAGAAATATATAATGTTAGTACTTAGTAGGGCTGGATACTAAGGTAGTTATAATTGACTTTTACTGAGATTTGACAAAGAAAAGAGATAAAGGAGTGAAAATGTCATGAATATGGTATTTCTGTGTTTGTTTTGGCATATAAAATGGTCGGCAGATAACTTGAGTTTACATATGTTCTGCTTCTCATCGATTCTTATATGAATACAGGCTGAGTGAGTGGTTGCATCAAGATTAAGATTGATTCCTATATGGGTGTTGCTCATTTGTGTTGGAAATAGAAGACGGAATCTGATTGCAAAGTTATGAAACCAGAAAGTACATATTTTGTGGGCTGATTTATTGCACATACAGTTGGGACTTGGTCCATTATTCTGACAACTATTCCTGCATATCGAGTGGGATTGAGGTTATCTAAAACATTGAACAGTGCTAAGGATCAGATTAAATTGTTAGGAGTAGTTTTATATGAGTTCATGGATCCACATTAAACACAATTAATTGTTGAGTTTCAAATCAAGGCTGCTGAATTTTGTACATTTATTGGCTAAAACAGGTAGACCTTTCTAAAGAGAATCACCTGGAGCTCGTACCAAACCAAATCTGCAGTAATTAGATAACAAATCATATCTCATCAACAACATCTGAGCCCTATTCGTCAATCTGGAGTCAGATTGTATGTTTGAAAACTTCTGGGGTTCAAGCCCTGATCTCCATGGTCAAAACATGGATTTCTGGGCATAAAATGGCAGCAGGCTAATTTAGCATTGGGATTTGGGAATTGTCGAGCTAGGAAAGGTGCAAGTCAAATTGACAATGGTCTGGTCAGGCTCCTCTCTGAATTGCATCATTAGCGGGACTTCAATTCCAAAAACCAAAATCAGCTGTGACAAAAGAAGTTTAGCTAGGATATCAGCTTCCCCATTTACCCATCAAAATTTATAAAGAAATTATTTGAAAGCTGCTTAACATGTGTATCGTCAACTACATGTGCTAACTTCAAAGGAGTGCAATTGTACCCTCTAGCCCAGCTTATCCCAAAAGTTAATTTGCCTTATATGGCAAGAGGACTTGAATTCAGAGTTCCACTTCTCTAAGGTCAGCCCTATTCATGTCATTGCTTCTTTTTATGGCCAATCCTTATCGCCAAGAGGAAAACTCTTCAACGCCAGTGACAATTCTTTGGCATTGCCACCAATGGGACCCAAAAAAACTCATTTATCATATCTAATACTGAAAGTAAAATGAAGGGAAACTTCTTACTAAACTTTGCCACTGGTAGGAAGGAGGTTTTTACAACTCATAACGTTTGACGGAAACTAAAATAGTCTTGAGTTAATAGTACAGACAGAACCACAAACTGTCAAAGCAGAAAATATTGCATCGCATGAGATACTTTTTATTGGTATTACAGTGAATGGAGAGAAATGGAGTACAAATGATTTCAAACATTCACTTGAATCATCAGCATCTAAGCATGAGAAGTAAGGACATTATTCGTGTACCTTAAGATGCGGAGCGAGTTGGAAAAAATCCCCTACTATGAAATCAATGTAATCTTTCACTCCGTATATCTTTGCATTATTAAAGGCCATTAAAACCTTTTGAGGATCAACATCAATGGCAACAACATGATAAGACCTACTAGAACAAATGCAATGGTTAAAGCAAATTGCAAAAATATTCATTCACATCTGAATAAGCCTTAGCAACAGAGAGAAGAGATTTAGAACTTGTTAATGAAAACCGTGCATTTAATTATAAAGAACATACTCAAACAACCAATTCTATAGTTTGAACAAATTAATTCAGCACCACTAACAGTATGCCCATCCCTTTTCTTTCCCCCCTGGCCATGTGGGCCACACTTCAGAAAGGCCTTATGGGGGTCCTTCACTGACTTGTGTGAGCCCTCCTCCCCTTCCATATCCCGAAACGACCAACCTGACGCCTTCAGGCCTTGCTATATCAGTAGGCAGAGCTATAAATCAGATCATTCAGAAAATAGTGCTCCATTTACCACTTTCGACTATATATTTGCAGTCTTTTCAAGTGCTCTGATTTGGTGATTAGAATCACCTGATCGAGATGACATTTTAGATAATGATTACTCTGAGATGGGCCCAACTGATGGGAGCTGGATCTGAGATATGTGTTAACTGACTCACATACAAAATTATAGTTACTGTAATATGGAAGGGAGAAAAAAATTGTGCACATTCTTCACAAAATTAAATATAAAGAAACTCATTGAGAAAAACTTAACTGCTTGTTAAGTTTTGATGGACATACTGACATAATCATCCCCAATTCACACAGACATTAGACATGAAGATCTACATGTTCATGCTGCAAATACCATTCTATCAGCAAAATTCTTAAGTGGCACTCATCCATTTGTTCATTTTCCCCCCAGTAATCCCTAACCAAGCTCCAATTAACATTAGCCACTGAAAATCAAATGCATCAAATTTTCCTAAGAGCTAAAACAAAATCTTCAATGGAAATTAAATATTTTGGCTAAATGAATAGTTACTATTCCATCGTGCTCTTGGGGCATCATGAAAATAACAAGCTCACATTAGCAAGATATTGATTTTCCATCTTCAATCCAATATTGTGATTGCTGCTGATAATGATTTAGGACAGAAAGAGGGCAGAAAAGAAGTACATTACCAAACAAGGTTTCTGTTTTTGTGCCACCTCAAACACGTGGAAGAGAGAATAACCATCCATTAAGCCGAAGTAGTCAAACTGCTTGTCAGTTGGATGCATCAAAATGCAGTGTAAATATCAGATAAAAGATTTCAATATCAGAAAACTAACAAATGTGAATTGTAATCCAACAACTCACAACTTGCACTGACATCAGGAAGAAAATTCACAATTCCTCTAAAAAAAAAAAAAAACCCCCATAAACTCAAGACTTCGGGTGCAAATTAGCAAGATTTGTCATGAAATAGTTATGTATTATGATATCATTAAAAAGATTACAGTGGCAGTAAATCAAGGAGACAAATATGGTAAACATGATAATCAAATGTTATGTAAATTCTAAATTATATCCTAAAGTTATATCAAATATCCCAAGATATCTTCATTATCCTAACATCAGGGACCTACATTCTTGCAAACTGAATTGCATTGCCACCAACTCCTGCAAAACCATCAATGATAGTTCCACCGCCACTCCTCTCAGCATGCCTGATAGCAACATCTTCAGGAGTAACAGAAAACCATCCTTCTTCATCCATCTTAATACCTTCATCATATCTCGAGAAAAGATTGTACCTTTGGTGCCAATACTTAGCAACAAGTGGGCTGATTCCTTCTGAGATGGATGGTTTTAGCATCTTGAGTCTCTTAGCTAATGAAAATACGGAGAATAAGTCAAGTTAAGGCTTGCTTGTACTTGAAAGAAAAGTGACAGTTAAAATACCAATGATCTTCTACTAATGAAGAATAAAGGTTATTACAAAAAGTTCTATATAAATTGCCAAAGCAAAGATGAATTTTTCATAAATTGATCACAACAATGAACTTGGATGTCGCAGGTTAAAAAAAAAAAAAAAAAGCCATGGATTTTGGTGTTTGTTTTAAAGGTCCAACAGCAGGGAGCAAAACGCAAAATTATATGGTACAAATAGCTGATATCCTATGATGCCCAAATACAGATCCAGGTACAGACTTGGAACCGGGGATTGGGGATACTTCTCCACACATTTGAAAATCAAGGAGACACGAATACATATTCAGTTGTCCTAAACACTTCTGAATTAATGAGATTATCATTGTTTACATTACTTTCTAACATTTTTTATGCTTAGAAGTAAGAAAATTAGAAGAACTATATGAATAATGGACTTGGTAAGTAGGATATGCTAAAGTTGTACTCTAAAAGTATTGATGCAGTATTGGGCACCGATACGAGTGCCATAGCAGTTCAATACGAAACGAATACACTGGGCATGTACATGTATCTGGGTATTAAAGCTGAACTCTACTAGCCATAGGTGGTGGGAGGGAATTCCTGTGAATATTTACAATTTTTATTCTTTATTTTACAGTCTTTGGAGGACTACCACTATAGCAATATTAAAATATTAAGTAACTGAATTATAGGAGGAAACAATGAAGACTTGGAGCAAAGCAGTAAGAAAAGACGTGTTAGATTCTGATATTACAAAGCCAACCCCAAATAGATGAAGTAAGGCTTGGATGATGATGGCGATGGCGATGATATTGGAGTTATTTGAAAATTGACATATAGAAATATCAGGGTTGTTAAGATTCATCATAAACAAACAAGTCATTCTTAAATATTCATGAAAAAAAAGGTACACTTTGCTTTAACAAACTCCACCACAGGAAAGGACAAAATCTTTCACTAATACCAGCATCAACAATCAACTCCGCGTGATATTGTCAGCTTTAGCCCTCGTGTGCCGCACACACGGCTTTAAATACATCATATCAAGTTAAAATTGGATTCGACTTATAAGATAGTGTCAGAACTTGGATATTTTCGATGCGGGGCGCACGTGGTATTTCACAACAATCATGAAATCCGGGGTCTGTTTGTTAAAACTACTTGTAGGGTAAAGTGAAGTGAAGCATGGTATACAATCCCACGGTCTTTTTGGTAAAACTACTTGTAGGGTAAAGTGAAGTGAAGTGAAGCATGGCATCATGAAATTTTGTTGTTTGTTAGTGAGTTAATAAGGAAGAAAGATTTTCTACTACCGATTGGGTCAATTACACTCATGCAAACTAACAAAGTTCTGGAGGTGTAAGAAAGAGGGTTTAGTAAGAATTTTGGGAGTTAGGGTTTTGATACCTACCTCGCTTCTTCTTCAGCTTTCTTTTCTTTCGATTGTGAGGGCGTCGTTTTGAGCTGCTGCAGTGGATTCCGTCCTCTTCCTCTTCTACCGCCATTCCGTCCTCTTCCTCTTTTACCGCCATTACATAAGAAGCTGCTAATCCGTGTCTTAACGAGAGCAAAGTGTTTATGTGTAGCTATCAGCGGGCCGTTGGGAGAGTTTCGAATCTGGTTTCTGCTCGTTAATCGTTTTTTTAACAAAATCTGTTATGCGAAAGTCTTCGAAGTGTTGTGTGGGAGAGGTTGAGGAATTCTACAGCCCACAGTTTGCTTTTTTTTCTTTTTTTTTTTTCCTTACTTTCATTGGTTTTGTTCAGTTAAAAAAATGTGGAAATTTAAGGTATAAAACTTATGGCTTTTTTTTTTTTTAATTTTGCATCATGAAGATTTAAATATTTTTAAAAAAAAGTATAAAAAGATTTTCACAATTTGGGTTGACATATCATCAACTAGAGTAATATCGTCAGAAAAAATATATCTACTTGTGAGAGTAAAGATGTTATATCTCTGATAGTGAGAGTAAAGATGTTAACCGAGTGTCGTATTCATTGGACAAAAATGCTAAGTTGTGTTGGATCCATCCAAAATTTCTAAATTAATCTTATTAGAAAACGAAGTGTTGATTTGATGGGTTTGATTCCTAAATTAGCAAATTAAGTACAAGATTTGATTCAATTGAAGGAAAGTCTTAAGGTATAAATCCACTCTAACATCACACAATGATGAGTATAGACCTAGGGTTTTACTATCAACGCTTTAAGAAATTGTTCTGGTTACAAACCTTCACAGAGTCAACAAGTAAGGGATGTGGGTTTGGATTTGGGCATAACCTATCTCTATGGCATAGATTATCTTAGATCTAGCAACACGTTTATTCAAACATAATTATATAACTAGTATTTGAATCTACAAAATTGAAATATTAAAAATAGATGTTGCACTAAGAAATAAAATTCAATCAATGGATAACATTCATGTCATATAACCAAAAGCGTTCAAAATAAAACCCTAGAACCTATATATCACCAAAATACAACATTAGGGCTTCATCGCATCCCTAAGGTGGTGGGGAGTTAGTTAATCATGGAGAAAGATTGACGAGAAATCCTTAACGAAATAATCAGTGGCGCACTTACCAATCCTCCAAAATCAGCCTCTTCTTCTTCCAAGATGTGAATGACCTAAAAACGAGTTTGGCTCCCTTTTTATAAGTTTTCCCCCCAAAAATCACTTCAAAATGCAGTAGGAGACGGACTCCACCGGGTCTTCAGTTTTTGTGTCTGGTGTTCGGACGCACAGTGTCCGGCATTCGGACGCCCAGAGGCAGTTTCTCCAGTTTGTCATGTTTTTTTCCATTTTCCTGTGATTTCGTTATCTTTCCACATAGGGCACCTGTAAACATTTAAATAACATAATTAAACTAATTAATCTCATTAGAAGGTGTACCAAAGTACTTATTAAGGGCCTAAATGGTGCATTTAGGTTATCATCACTTTTTCACTAATATAGTTATTTTGAAAAGTGTCTTGTAAGAAGCACGACTTTAATATTTTAGAAAGTCCAACCAAACACACCCATAGTGTCTTGTCATCCATGCACACATGGAAGAAAATAAAAAAGTTGCTTTATTATCACCATTAGCTACTGAACCCGCCAACAATGCAGAATCTCAGCATCAGAAAAAACATCCCTTCAAAATGTATTATTTTCCTAAGCCACTCATTCTCGACAATGATTTTCTAACTGCATTTCAAAACAAAAGTTACTTAATTTCATAATTTATCTAAGAAACAATAAATGCATCACAGTTATTAAGAAAACTCAAAGGAGAAAAGAAAAAACTCAAAATAGTACAAATGTAAATCGATCTTGAAAGAATAAATATAAGATGAATAAAAATAACAACCAAATAGTATTTTATATCTAAAATAATCATTTCAACTACTTTAGTTGATTTCTTTTTTATAACATGGGTATCGTTGATGTCTTTGACCAAAGACGACTAACCCATTGGTTGCTCCCATCAAACCCATACAAAAGCGCACCGGGCAAATTTATGGAGGTTTCAAACACAATACGTGGAGAGCAAACCCACCCCTTATGCCACTCCACCGGCTCCCAGGTAGGTTACTTACATTGATTTCCAAAAATATATTCAAAATGTTTATTAAAGCCATAACTGTGTCAATGTTCAAGTCTATTTTCATTTAAAAAGACCAAGTTGGATCAGTGACTAGTGCTCAATTTTAATTCCACTTTTTTGAAAAATAGAGAGTTCCAAACCCTACCGTTAAAGCCCAATAGTATACTTGGCATGGACCCAAACTTTAGGACCAAAGTTGTTTTTATTGAAAAATAAGAAAATCATAAAAATTGCCTTTCTATTACATATTCTCACTATATCGTAGCACTATTTTGTTTTATATATATATATATAGACACACACACACACATAATACAATGCTCACATAAAAAGTAACAAAATAAAAGCAAAACCATTAAAATGGAGACCGAAAGTTTTCATGTTATCATGTAGGATGGATATTAGTGTAGGCATCCTCACTCGAGTTAGCTCAATTCACCATGTAAATGCTAGAATACAATTTTTTTTTTCAAAAAAAATGAAATAAAAGAGACCAATACTAAAAAACAAAAGGAGAGGATTGCTTTAAATGAAAGAGCATTATCCTATTTATAAGCTAACGGAGTCATAGATAATTTACGAGTGTCATCTATCAAATTGCTATAGGCACCACATATCATTCATCTAAATTGTCATACAAAAAGGATGTTAACAAGGAGTCATAGATGATTTACAAGTATCATCCATCAAATTGCTATAGGTAACGCATGTCATTCCTAAAGCAATCACACAAAAAGGATGAAAACAATTGTTGAAGATATGGAGATTGGGTTGAATGGGTCAAACAGCAAAAGGTAGTTTGAGTATGCTCAACCTGAACTTAATACATTTATTTATTGATCAAGATAAAAGTGTCAATAGGTCGCGTTTAAGTTAAGTTGGTGGGTTAAGAATGAGGCAGGTTTAGTAGGGTTGGCAAGTCAAAAGGCATATATAGACTTAAAAACTCAATTCATTGTTTAATTGGGTTAGAAAGTTAACTTTGAAAGGAATTCAAAATTCTCTCAGTTCAGCAAAAGCAAGTCCATTATTGGAATCTATTTTTACCTTGAAAGGAATGCATTTCCATTGCAAAGTGTTCATTTAACATGATTGTTGTCAAGCCACTAATCCTAAGGAAAGCTCTTTTTTCTTTCTTTCTTCAAATTTTTTCATTTTCTAATTAGAAATTCAATTCCATAAGAACAATCAGGCCTTAAAAGACATCATAATTTCAATTTTCACCACCTGATTGAATTTATGTTATATTATAAATAGAATGCCCATAAGCATCTCCACTCATAGGTACAAGAAAACATCTCTTTCACATTATGAATGGCAATGAGCCAAGTTGTTGTACAAGTTGATCTAAACTCAACCTAACTCGATTAACACATGCACTACCTCATACCTGACCTTACCCATGACTGGTTTATGGTTCGTAATACAAAATTAGCCACATGACAGGTATAAGTCGAATTACATTTGATGTCAATTGCTTTTATCTTTTATTTATTAACGTCTCCTATAATTGAAGGTTCCAGAAGCGGAAGATTCTAATACACGGCCGGAAATCTAAGTGCATTCCTAGTAGTTGAAAGTCTCCACATATCTCCTACGTCTGGCTTTCAATTGATTAATGATGGAGGGCTCCCACCTCCCTTGGATAGATAGTCCTGAGGAGACATGTTTATTAGAGACTTCTCCAACAAGAAACTCATGTCCACTAATCCTTTTAGGAGTAAATCTACGTGAGGATAAGATCTGATCCACTAATCCTAAATTACATTGGATCCTTATCTTAACAGATTAAGTCTTACTTAGGTGAGAATCTTAGTGTCTTGGCCTTTTACTTGATCCGATGTGAGACCCATGACATGAGGGTCACACCATTTCCTACTCTTACAACTAAGGACTCTAAACCTACAACTCAAAAGATGCGCACTTCATAGAAGACCATTGCAATTTGCGCTAAAAATAGAACCTTGATAAGTCATATGTAAATTAATCACAAATAGGGCAAATGGTTTACCAAAATCTGAATGAGATTTTTACAGAAAGACTTTTTGTCTTTTCAAATAACTTCAAAAGCCCTCAATTAGTATGCATTTACTAAAACCTGAAATAAATGAATGTTAATTTTTGTTAGTAAATGACAAAGTACTCCATATTTCAAGCTGGCAAAACTTTACTAACTCAACCCAAATAAGGTGGGGCCCACCTGGATGTATGATGACC
Organism: Umbellularia californica; assembly: GCA_028538565.1. NCBI lineage: Eukaryota > Viridiplantae > Streptophyta > Magnoliopsida > Laurales > Lauraceae > Umbellularia > Umbellularia californica. Next base: position 63,516,972 of record JAPQWN010000008.1, read on the forward strand.
AAGGAAGGCATGGTGATGAAAAGGCTCGGATGCGAATTGGAAAATCTGTAATATAAAGCCCATCAAATAATCTCAACCTAGTTTTAGGTCCTCAAAATTTAATGGTCATATAATACTTAAATTTCTTGTGCTTAACTCTAATGGTGAATAATGTATGAAATGAGATTAGTTCCAAATTAGAGTCCCAAATGAATGTGTTGGATTGATCAAAGGTGAGTCCCTACTATAAAAGTCTAAGGAGAGTTGGTTTTTTGCAAAAGGAGCCTATGGATTGTACCCATCCAGCATTGATGTGTACCATACAAGTTCCCACCAAAAATTCAAAACCCATATGGCTCTCCAACCCCTCCTACACTCATCTCCTATCCAAACACCCCACCCTCCTCTCCCTCCTCCAAACCTCCAATTCCACCTCACATCTCAAGCAAATCCATGCCCACATCCTCAAGTCTCATGACCCCAACTCCCTCACCGCCCTCCTGGAATTCACTGCTCTCTCTGATCCCAAACACTTGGATTACGCCATTCGCATTTTCCGTTCCTTGAATCCTCCTACAATCTTTGCCTTCAACACCCTCCTTCGATCTCTCTCCGCTTCAAATCACCCTCACCAATCTATCCATCTCTTCCTGGAAATGCTCCATTGCGGAATCGCCCCAAACAAATACACCTACCCATTTGTGCTGAAGTCATTTTCAGCTGAATTGGCTTTGCTCCCTGGAAAAACCATTCATGGGCATGCGGTGAAAACTGGGTCGGCCTCCGATCCTTTTGTACGTAGCTCATTGATCAATCTCTATTCAATTTGTGGGGAGATCGTGGATGCGTTGAAGCTGTTTGATCGAATGCCCAACAGAGATGTTGTTTGTTGGAGTGCTATGATTTCTGGGTTAGTTCGGCAGGGTCGATTCAGAGAGGCTTTGGGTCTGTTTAATGAGTTTCAGATTGTGGGGTTAGAGCCGAATGAGTCGATTATGGTTAGCCTACTTTGCACATCAGCCCATCTGGGTGCTTTGGAACAGGGGAAATGGGTTCATATGTACATAGAAAGGAATGGAGTGCATTTGAGTATTAAACTTGGGACAGCGTTAATAAATATGTATTGCAAATGTGGGGTTGTTGAGGATGCTTTGAAGTTGTTTGGGAAGATGAAAAGGAGAAATGTGTTGGTGTGGACGGCCTTAATCTCAGGATTAGCCATAAATGGGATGGGAAGGAGGGCTTTAGACATGTATGAGGAGATGTTAAGGGCTGGGATCAGACCTGACTCAGTGACCTTTGTAGCGGTCCTAACCGCATGTAGTCATGCGGGGCTTGTGGAAGAAGCAAGCGAGTGTTTTGATGCAATGAGACGTGAGTATAGACTCGTCCCCAAGGTAGAGCATTATGGTTGTATGGTTGATGTTCTTGGACGGGCCGGGCTATTAAATGAGGCACTTGGTTTCATAAAAAGCATGCCAATTGAACCGGATATGGTGTTGTGGCGTGCTCTGCTAAATGCCTGCAGTATGCATAGGAATGTTGTGATGGGAGAGTTTGTGGGGAAGTTTCTTATTGACCAGGACCCTCTTTATGATGGGAATTACATTCTTTTATCGAATGTCTATGCTCAGGCTAAGAGATGGGCAGATGCCATTGTAGTCAGGAACATCATGAAAGAAAGGGGAGTTAAGAAGTGTCCTGGATGCAGCACGATAGAGTTTAATGGTGTTGTTCATGAATTCTTTGTGGGCGACAAGTCGGATCCACAATTCAAAGAGTTGCGACCGATGCTAGATGAGATGTCTAGGCGGTTGAAATCAGCTGGTTATGTTCCCACCACATCAGAAGTTCTATTAGATATTGATGAGGATGAGAAGCAAGAGGTGTTGTGCTATCACAGTGAGAAGTTGGCTATTGCATTTGGTCTTTTGAACATTGATTCGACAATGCCTATACGCATTGTGAAGAATCTTCGGGCATGTGTGGACTGCCATTCCGCAACGAAGATAATCTCTAAGGTGTTTGATAGAGAAATAATTGTCAGGGATAGGTCTCGGTTCCACCATTTCAAAGGCGGTGCATGCACTTGTCAAGATTTTTGGTGAAGCAAGTAAACAAGAGAGTACTGAAATCTTCATGCCATTCTAACTTTTTTGATATCCTCCAGTTGTAGAAACAGTGCAAAACAATCCATGTGTCATCAATCATCTGGTTAACCATGGTGCCTAGAACCATGCGTATCTGCACATGTATGGGAAAAACACTTTTGACACAGTCAATTGGAACCCCAGAGAGTTAATTTACGATATGGGGTATCTGGAGATGGTGGATCAAATAGTCCTTGTAGCGGGGTACACTTTGAATTGAATCCAGTTTGAAAATAACACTGGATGTGTCTTCAGCAGTGAGTTAACAACCAATCATGTGCATCGCATATTTACCATTGTGGATGTTTTTGCAGCTCTTTTGAAGGTCACCGATCCAATGGTTAGGATTGTATGGTTAACCCGAAATTGGTCTTACTGCAGTGAATGACCTTGGCATTCTTCAATGGCAGCTAAGATTTGATGACTTGTTGCCTCTTTCTAGGCTCACTCTTGTAGTGGATCTGCAAGTCTACTCCATTGACTTTCAAGATTACTAGTTACTGAAAAAAAAACTGATGTTTTCGCACCAGGGCTGGCATTGGCCTGAGTTAGGAAGATTGAAATTGTGAGTAGGCTCAAATGCCTGGTCAAACCTGTTCAACATCTGTGCTGAACCAATTCATACTTGCCTGTTGACAGCCTTAGTTCTGGCCATTCGTTGGCGATGCTTTAAGTTTGCTGTATAAAAAGCATTAGCCATTGTGGACGTGGAAATTCTGTGGATCAGCTGTTTAACAGAAGTTTTGCAGCTAATCAAAGCAATGGAAATTGGCAGGCCTTAAAAGTTCAACAATTTGTTCAACTTTTATCATGATTCAAACCAATGGCAGGACCAGTCTCTATAGTATGGTTGTAAACGGGTTGGTTCTGGTCCATGTCCGTGGTCGACTTGGAACCAATAACGAGAAGGTGGAACCGGATTCAGACCGGGAACCGTTTTGGAACCGGTTCTTGGCTTTGGAACCGAAATCGGAACCGGAACCATATATGGGACGGGTCTGGATCCGAGTCCTGGTTTAGGTAGAGAATGATATAAAGAAAACATGGTTTTTAGGGAAGATTTTCGAAAATTGAGTTAATATGTCTGGTCTCGGGTACATGGGTCCAAACCAAGGTGGAACCGGACCCGGACCCATCTACTTATCGGGGCCTAAATAAGGATCCAGACCCGGTTTTTAACGAGTCGGAATCTCCCGGTAATCAGAGAATCAGGTATCCATTTACATCCCTTCTCTGTAGGGTGACTACTAGCCCAGCATGGGTAGGGGTCACATTGGTTGGGTCGGATCATTGTGAAATATATGTGCTAAACCCAACTATTACCCATCCATATATTGGGTTGAAAATCTCCAAGAAACCTAATTAACAGGTTGGGTTCGGGTTGGCTGGGTGTGTCACATTTCATTTAGTTGGTTGGATTGGGTTGGGGTCAGGTTATCGAGTTATATTGCAATAGTACCTAGTCCAAATGGGTAAAATATTTCAACCAAAATCTTGGGTTGGATTGGCAGGTCAGGTTAGAAATTGCCTCCACCGCTACCAGAAGGCGGATTGACTACATGTGCAGCCCAACTCTATGAGATCAACTTAGCCCCAACTTTGATTAGTGCATATCTTCTCACTCTTTTCCCTCGCGATTTTGTACTATGCTTGGTTTTATGCTAATAAAACCTTTATTCATCATTGAATTGACTCATGAAAAGGAAAGAAAAAGACAAGTGTGGTAAAATACCATTAAACTGTGGATTGCATCTTAATGCCCAATTGATTTTCTATAAAAAGAAAAAAAAATTGCTCTTCTATAGTGAAAAAAGTTCTACATTTGATATGAAATTCTTCTATAAGAAAAAGCGAAACAATAAACCAAAATCTTCATTTTCCATAAAAAAAATGCATTTCCAATAGGGGCGTCTAGGAATGGGAATTTTGGCGTAAACGTTGGGTTGCAAGCGGGTATCCGTATCTACGATTACTCGAAAGTTCTGAGCTGAAAAAAATTTGGTCTGGAACCTATTTTAGATTCTGATTCATAAATGGGTCCAGTTCTAGGTCCATATATAGGTTTTTGTGGACCCAGGACGAGACATATGAATATTTGGTATTGCAATTGTACTTCAAAATTAATTATTTTTTGACATTTTTATGTATAATACTGGAGGTATTAGACTTGATGTGCTGTTATAAGTTGAATAATATATTTATTTAAAAAAATAAAATAAAGTTACTCAAGGTGGACCCGGTTCTGAAATTGAATCTGAGTTTTCTATTGGAACCGAGTATGGAAAAAAAAAATACAATTTTGAATTCAAACCAGATTTAAAACCAGAACTGTTATTTAGAAACGGATCCGGATCCAGTATAGTTCCAATCTAGAACCGTCCCGCTTGCAACCGTTCGTAACATGTCATAACTAGTTATCACGCCACACAAAGGGCCAATATGATCCATGAGCTTCGTTTTTTACATGACCCTTATCCACGAAAGAGTCCTTCCCATCTTAAGCGGGCATCACTATCCTGCACCTATGTGAAAATCTTCTTGATTGGAGGGTTTAGATTGAGTCCGGATCACCTATCGTATTGGTTATACCTTCATCGTGAGTGAACCAATAACACTCCGACACGTCAACCTATAAGATAGGTGATCCGGACTCGTATGGATTGATCACAGGTGGGTCCCACTGGGCTGAGGACTCAGACTCAATACTCAATAGCAATTTCAACTCTAATAATCTATAGAGCGCTTTTTATTGGAAAAACAGAAGTGTTTGGTCGTACGTTGCCGCAGAGGCAGAGAGAAACGAAAATCGTTGCAATGGCGGACGACAACAACGAAGAGAGGGCTCTCGAACAGCAGTTGGAGCTTCAATTACAAGAGCAGAAGGAGTCTCTCTCTGCCGTAGACGAAGCCCTTCTTTCCGATCCAACTAATTCAGAGCTTCTCTCTGTAAGATTTCTTCTTCTTCCCCAAATCTCTCTCTCTCTCTCTCTCTATCTGATGCTTCTCTGACCGACTTTTCTCTTGTTTGAACTCTTATTGAAATCTCTCCTTCATTGCATTTGATAGTTACATTCACCAGATGTTTGAGAAAATGCCTCACTGAATATTTCTGTCAGGAACATGGGTTTGGGTTACTTTTCAATCTTGATAACATTTGGTAATGTAATGTTCTCTCTTATGGTACGAGGGAGTCCACCATGTGTTTGAGAAAATACCTCATTGAAAATCCCTCTCCGTAGAGACACTTTCGCAAGATATAGGGTCCGTATCTTTTCTTCTTCTTCTTTTGCTGTGGTAAATACTCACACCCACACGCAACCCACTCACCCAAGTCCCTCACCGTTGGTGCTACGGTCAGGAATTGATCCCTGGTTGTTTATGTGGAATGGAGAATGGATTGGCATGTCCTAATTGTTTTGAGAGGACCCTGTTCAGCATATGATGCTGGTTTGATTTCTTTGTTGAAATGTCTTTGGACGCTCTCAGAATTAAACTTGGGTTGGATGTTTTGGCAAGAACTGATAACCCCCACTTTTTTTTTTGTTGCATAAAATGAGATTCATTGCATAACAGAAAGAGACAAATTTACGCAGCACTAGTCATGGACAAACATTAAAACCTACAAACATAACAAAGACAGAAGAAAACTCTTCTTGGTGATTCATGGATAAAGAGAAGAGGAGGTGCCTTCCCAATGAGCCCTGTTAATTGGAAGAGAAGTGCCTGGCGGAGCCCGTCCATAAGAGCAGAGGCTGTTCTGATGTCATGAGCATGTCGACGAAATGTATCAGTATGAGCTGTAACTTTCTGCTTCTCCTCCAATTAGATAGCATGAGGCATAAAAGTAAAACTCTTCTGCGGAACTGATAACCTTGTGTTTTTCTGTTTGCTTTGGAAGTCTTTTTTTTTTGGGGTCATCCTTCTATCTGAAATATAGTAATAAATGCTGAAAAATTGGTACTGTTGGATGAGTTGGTGACTCGTCCTTAGACGAGCCTTAGATCATGCTCTCTCACAAGAACTGATTGATTTATGACTGATTTAAAAGGTAGGGTATCAAGTGAAGAACATATTTACTCATGTGGAAGATAGTTTTAGGTATACTGATGGTTGAGAATAAACTTCATACTTGGGAGTGTCTCTCAAGACCGTTAGGGATGAATTTTTAACTATTACTTAATTGGTTGGTGGGAGATCTACCATTTTGGAGTTGTGAATTAATAAATGTGTGAATCAGTGATAAAATAATTTCTTCACAGTGAATTTGTCATCAAAGTCCAGATTATAATTGCCTACCTTAGAAAGTGCATTAGATGGATTTCTTTTGCATTACTTATGGAGGGTTGATCTGCTGGCCCTTTTCAGGAGAGGGGCCAAGTTCTGTGGAGGATGGTTACACATGCAATTTCATGGGGGAGTTTGGAAGGAGAAAAACAAGTGCATCTTCAAGGGAAGTGGTCCATAATTGCAGTGTATCAAATAAGATAAAAAGTTGGCTCTTGGTAGAGCCAAGTCCTTAAAAGTATCAAGAATGAGATATGCAAAGAGAGTTGTTTCTGAGTTCTGACCATTAAAGCGAAGCCCAACCTGGTGCCCTTGTCATGCCTTTGCGTCTGTCATCAACAGATGTACTTAAATTAAATGGGACGGGTCCTCTATTGGAAATCCAGGCCCATCAGGAATAGAGACACGATTAAAGATGATAGAGGAAGTATTCTTGTAGCCTATTCAGGCCCTGTTTGTATTGAAGACATGATTAGGGCTGAAAATTTAGTGGTGTAAGCCTAAAGTGTTAAAAAGAACCTGGGGTGGAGCTCATTGTGGAAGGAGACTCATTGAATTCTATTACTTAGGCGGCTGAGACATGAACTATGAAAAGCATATAACGGGGTTTGCTTTTTATTTGTAATGAGATTAGGTCCTTGTTAGCCTCACTGGAGGTTTGCTTCAAATAAGTTCCAAGGGAAGCCAATTGGGAGGGCTGGTCTGATGGCCAAGTCAAGGTTCACAAGGGATGAACTAGTTATTCTTTCCACCTGTACCTTCTCACTCCATCTTGTTGGAGTGTCTTTGTAGTAATTTCATTATTGTAAACTATCATAGTTTTCTACTCTATATCAATAAAATTTTGTTAATTCCACCAAAAAATCTGTTTTTCCCAACTTCAATGCAATATCCAAAATGTTAGTTTGGGCTTGTGGCAAGAATAGAATTTCATCTCACTCTTTCTTGGCATGCAATCAGAAGATCAATTATGTAATTGTGAACATCAAAAGAGACTATTTTTTTCTCAAGCACCAGAATTCGGAATATGCATCAAAACTTGAAGGCAGGTCCATTCTCCAATTGACCAGCCCATAGAGGATCCAAATTCTCCTCATTGAGCTCAGAGAATATGGATTATGATGGAATTTTCATTCATGATTTTAAGAAATGCCCTATTACATTTATTTTGAGGCAAGTACCGTCATTCATGACCACAAAGACAATTATAAAACAAGTGGCATGTAGTTACAGCCCAATAACCCTTTTCATAAAAGGGGATTTTTCAAAGTAACAGATGATGTCATCCCATAGATCAACTATCTATATAAAAAAATTGGCTATTGAAGGTTTCTAGTCAAATGATTTTAAGATGATTATGGACCATTCACTGTTTCTATAGTTACTGCCCTCCTTTATTATCTTTGATAGAGTGGCTATTATTGTCCAATGGGTAAATAGCTAACTTACTTTGTGCACGTGTATATGGTTGGGCCGCCTGGTCAAACCTAACATGGTAAGTTCCCCATATAAAAATGTTATTTTGCTTACCATATCCTTTGTATTAGGGGGATCTGTTTAGTAGTGCTTCCTTCAGCCACTAGCTTAGACTACAGATCCTCCATCATTAAAGTATCAGTAACTAGCTGAGACTATGGATCCTCCATCATTAAAGTTTTCTTCATTATCCTAACGGCACCAAAGCCCATTATTTTTTAAGGTTCAGGTGACATACATCTGTGCCATGTTTTTTTTTTTTTTTTTTGATAATGGTAAACTTTATTACTACCAAAAAGAGAAACAAAGAACAAAGCCAAAACCAGCTTACAAACACGAAAGAAACAAACCAAAAACATCTGTGCCAGGTTAGCATTTGATATATGTAATTTTCAATTTCAAATCCACCATTCCCAAACGTGATATATTATGTATCCTCTTCAAATTACAAATAATGTTAATTGTGAACTGCATCAGATTATTATTCTGGGTTAGCATTATGGAATTAGCAAGCATCATCATTGGGAAGATCTTGTGGAAAATAACAATTTTAAGAATATTAGTTAATGCAGAAGGTAACCGATTAATACATGAATGTTAATGAGGTAAAGTTTGATGTGGGTCCTCTTGATCATGCAAAAGCAGAGGCAAAACCCTTGGAAATCAAAAGTTACTCCCTCGGAATGAAGTGTAGATTTTGTTCACAAATTTGTCATCGACATTGTAGGAAAAGAAAGTGATGCACACATCCAATTTTGGACATGGATGTCCAATATGCCTATACAAGGCCTCATATTGTATTCTCTAGAGAGAAATTATCATCAATAAAATTTCAGAAACTCTTCTCCTTTGAGATTGTTTTGGTTTCTAGTCTTCCAACCCTATAATCAACAGTGCTAACCTTAGCTTGGGGGTCCCTACTCCCTAATTTTGCTACCTTGCCATTTTTTTCCCTTTTTCTTTTGTTATTTTCTTCATAATCTGTTACATGTACAAAGTTAGATCTGTGTTATTGTTTTGATCATTATGCATGTAATTGTAACCTTGATTTCATGTGTTTTAAGTTATGACGATATATGACTATTCATACTTTTATGAGTCTCATTATGTTCCATTTGGATAATGATTTGTTCTTGAGAAAGTTATTTTATGGGAGTGAAAAACATCTTTTATAAGTTGTTTCTTATGCTTCTATAGCACTTGTCATTGTTTGGATGCTTTTTTATGACAGTAGATTATGACAATCATTCAAGTTTGTATATGTTGACGATTCTTCTTTCAAAGGTCCATGAGGAGCTCATTCTGGCAATCAGGGCTGCAGAGGAAGGACTTCTTCATCTAAAACGCTCACGGTTATTGCAAGAAATTGATTCAATGAATGGACCTGAATCTATTTTTGAGGATGTTGAGGTGGAGCCTCTTGATCCTACAAAAGTGGAAGCAGAACCCTTGGATATGAAAAGTTACTCCATTGGATCTAAGTGTAGATTTCGTCACAGTGATGGGCGTTGGTATAATGGGCATATAGTTGGATTGGAAGGGGCTAGTTCGGCAAGGGTCTCTTTTCTTACACCCACATCTGAGAGCATGCTGGTGTGTACATTTTACCTCTTCTGTATGTCTTTTACTGCTGTACCAACCCTTTCTTAATAACGGCTAGGATTGGTTTCTTTTGACACCTAATATTTGAGTTGCTTTGGTATTTTACTGAAATAGCCACTGTCATGGATAGCTTCAACAGACGAATGGATGTATCTTATTTCCATTGTTATAAAATCATGGTATATTACCATTCAAAAAAATAAAATCATGGCATATTCTATTTCCATTAGTCACCGCGAGTTGTTTGATGATCTTGATGATCCAAGTTTTGAGTTTATTTGTGTTAAATACAAATGGGTTCTTTCATATGTCTTTGGAGTCACTTCATTTCTGGGTCTGGTCTAGCATGGTGCCTTCCTTGATCCGCTTGGCTTTTGTTGGGCGCATTTTTCTTCTTTTGAGGTTTTTTCCTTTTGCAATTCTTTGGTCGGCATGGAAGGAGAGGAATATTAGGATCTTTAGGGGTGAATCATCTTCCATTGAAGATCTTCTTTTAGTGGTTATTCTAAAGGTTGTTATAGGAAATAGTTTAATTATATTGGTATTAATGATATTGTTTCTAACTGGGAGGCTTGTATGCTTTGTGGGTTGTCCAAGGAGAAGAGGGTGGCTTCTTGGGTAAGGCATGCAACTAGAAGAAAAACAGGTCCTGGTGGGCATTGGAGGGTCTTTACATAACGATGGGGGAGATTTTGTTTATGTTTGTTGTTAGCTATCTTGGAGGCTGAGGGTTTTTCCTTGTTCTTCCCAGAGTTATTTGATTGTGGAAAGAGGCTCCTTTAATGCAGTCTCGTAGGTGAATCACAATGGAGCCAAGCCTCTAAAGGTTCCGTTTTCTTTAATGAGATAACGGCTTTGGCTTCTAATCTATCGGTGGAGACTTTACATGTGCTTAGGTCAACCAATCGGTTGTAAGATGTTTTTGTAAACCAGGGGGTTATTAGTATAAGACTCGCACCCAGAGTGCCGATGTGTTTGTTGTAAGCAGTTGCTTTATTTTTATAAAATCTTTACCATTAGTCCGTTACTACTACAAAAAGAAAAAAATAAAAATAAAAATAAATACAATGGGTTCTTTGGATATATTAATTGGTACAAGACTCTCGAACATACAAATTCGTCCCATTATTAGTGGACATTAGCCAATTATTTCTATAATTTTCTGCAGACTTATGACTAGAATGGATTGAGTAGGTTTTGATTCCTTCATGGCTAGGTAAATTTGAGTTCATGAAAGATGAGTTTGAACCAGTGCAGAAACTCATTTAGAACTCCGTTGAGTTGACCAATTTTTCCAGTCGCAACATGTCTAGTTTGGACTAACATTGTTCCTGTCATTGTGATACTACCCTTTTCATTTATGCTCTATGGTTACCATACACATTTCCATTAAATGGGATAACTTGGGTCAGTTGAATTTTATGGGATATCTTGTTCCATGTCACGAACCGCAACACTCTGCGCTCATGATTAAAGAAGGATGTTTGATTTTATGAATTTCTGATATAATGATTTTACTCCACTTTTGAAATCTCTGTTCTCGGTAGGTGTTTGCTGTGATGCCCTTACTGTTTCTTAAGCTTATTTGTCTCCAAGCACTTTGGTAGGATTTTACTAGGCCCTTTTAGTTAGGATTCTTGACTTAGCATCTTTGGTTTACACTTCAATATGGGAGGAGCTGATGAGGATTCAGTGTTGTAGGAGTTTTGTCCTTCCACAAGTTTGTTGAGATGATTTTGACAAGAAGGTGAAGGGGCATTGGTGCTCGTGACCAGAAAAAGGCAAGCAACTAGAGAGATTGTAGAGGAGTGTTTGAATAAGGAGTAATCACATTTTCAAGGAAAGTTTTTTAGACTTCCATATTTGGAATGGCTACTTGATTTAGGGTTCGACACACCCTTGACTATAATGAGATTTTCACTCTGGGAAATAAGTCAGGGAGTGAGAATCCTATGTGCTGAATATTACTAACAGCCTAAAAGATATTCAATGAGAGTTCTTAGTATTAGTTTGTGTCGATATTGCTATGTATGGTTCTGCTGTTCTATTGTTTAACGGCTTTCAGGACTTTGCTAAGTTCTAAAAATTAGCTTTGAAAGATTCGGGGCTAGTTTCAATTTGTGTCACTCTGATCTGAACTGGTATGGACTAACCTGAATGTGTTATGGACTCCAGAATCAGGGCCTCCCACAGACATCTTGGGTCCAATGGTTTTGGAAAATCACTGAGAATCTATTATTTTGGTTCTCCATTCTTGTGTCCATCAAGCATATTTCATTTGGGACAGCCAAACTAGTTTAGATGTATTTTTCCTTGTTTAAATGGCCAAACAGAAGAACATTACCTTCAGGATTTTTTCTTGACAAATCCCATTTCCTACAATTGTTACTTTCCCTGAAATGGGTTTTATATAACCAAACAAGCCCTAATTTCTTTAAGCAGGAATCAAAAAGAAAAACAAATGGCTTCCTGAAATATTGTGGATTGGTGACGAGATGAGAAAAGAGAAGTTCCTGAGAGATCTGCAACCCAGTGCTATCCAAGTGAAAAAATTTCTTGGGATTGGAGAAATTTTGGATTCTTTGCTTCTTGGAGACCATATCAATAGGTGCAAACAAGCCTTACTGTAGGTGGATTTGGCCTGAAATGTACACGAGAGGGCCTACATGATTTGGATCAGAGGACAATGGAGGAGAGGGTTTGCTTTTGGATTGAGTTCTGTATTGAAACCTGTCACCATTGAGAAAGCAGGATTTGGAGATGGAGCACAGAGACAAAGGCTGAAGAAAGTGCTCGGGCCACTGCCTGCAGTATATGACCTTTTATGCCCAGAATCGGCATGGATACAGTGGGGACATGCCATGGATACATCACGGACCCAGATTTGATGCATAAAAAGTGAAGTATCGGATGCAATAGGACACGATATGTTGCCTATTTTGGACTATCGGGGTATCATAGTATGTGACATACACAGCAGGCTGTTAGTCTCGGGGTCAAGGTACTTTTCTTAAGAGGGGAAAATTGTTGTGTAGGAAGCTATTCCAACTGCAGTGTAGTGGTAAGGAAAGTGAAATGGAAGATTCTATGAATATAAGGAGTTGATTGTAGAGGAGGTGCTTAATATAATAAAGATTAATCTTGCATGATGGCTCCAGGTGAGGTCATAGTTTAATGAATTCAATGTATCAGATTTCTAGTTGAATTGGAACATGGTGATGTTGTGTGAGGATCAAAGGTATAATGATCCAGAGATGTTTCATGCCGCCCTCTGGCATTGAAAGTTAAATGCAGATGGGGCATCAAGATGCTGTGACAAGTTCGACAGGAATTGGAGGAAGATGGCATGATGTGTAGCTCAAGTTTCTTTTCCAGTGCCAATGGGTCTGAAAGATTCCAATGAGGCAGAAATATAAACAATTCAGAGAGCCATGAAGATGTTTAATACGCATTTGAGGGTTGATGGAGATCTACACCTCCGAAGGTGAGATCGAGCCCTAAGACTCAAGCCCTAAGGCCAACTAGATGAGAACTCCCAAAGAACTCACGAGAACAATTCTGAAATCTTATTAAGAATATAGCATACTTAAATAAAGAACTCTTCTTTATTTATAATAGAGGGAAGACTAAATAAGGAAAATCCTAATTACTGCATGATTGCTAAATTACTCTAATTAATCTCTAACAGAATCAAATCAAATATTCTCTTAACAAATTTAAAACAAATCAAATCAAATATTCTCTTAACAAATTTAAAACAATCTAATTAGGGAAAACACTTAATGGGAAAGACTCCTTGGTGGGGTCCACTAGGTGCCCTCTTCTTCTTGGATCTCACTGGATCAAGGGCCCTTTAATAGTAGATGGAGATTCTACAAATGAATTTGGTTGGATAAGAGGTTGATTTTAATATCCCTTGGAATGTGGCAAGTGTAGTTAGGGAGATCAGAGAATTGTCTCTTGAGGGAAGTTTTCTTAAAACATGTGAGACCAAGGTTTAAAGCTCAGAATCAGGGGGTGATTAGGACTCTCTCAATTCAAGTGGAATCAACTGAGTCACATGCGACTCAAAACCCTGAAAGTTATGAAATAAACTTTGGAAACAGAGACATATATCCTTTATATTTAAGCCACATGTGTTTTAATTATTTATAATGAATTTAAGTGAATAAGAAGTGCTTACATGTCATTTCATTCCACTGGATGAACCTTTCAATCTTTGAATTCTTCAATCAACATGACCTTTTGATCTTTGAATGCCTTAATCTTCCAGTGTGGTTTTTTATTTTCAAAAACGAGTGCAAATGGGCCCTAAATGCCTCCATCTTCTTGAAAAAAGGAAAGCAAAAAAAGAAGAAAGAGTTTAAACCTTTTCCCACTAGGACTTGGCTGGATAGAAATTTTTTTTTTCATTAGTAAAATCAGGAATTGACGGGGTGATGTTAACTGAGTTTGGAAGAACTCATAAAGGCAGGCACTCCCAGCCAATGGGCCTCATTTAGCATGCCCAGAACTTACAAATTTGGGTTTGTGTGGTTTCATCGAGTAGCTTATATAGTTTCATGCAAATTCGCTACTTTTGGTTTTTGAGTTCCCTTATGCAGGTTTTTTTCCTTTTTTCCTCCATGGGCATGTTACATGGTATGCTCTTATACTATACAGCATCCGTGTATTTCTTCCTTCATAGAATTTGCCACTGAAAAGAGTATTTCGACTTAGTGGGCCCATGATTCATTGATCCAAGTGGTTGATATTTTGGGTCTTACCTTTAGATATGCAGTTTGGAGTGGGTTTAACTTTTGCATGGCTTCATTTTGATGAAGAAATTTATCCATCTTGTAGGCAATATTTTTGTCCATAAGAATCACTTGATATCTGAATAAGAGTGGTTTTGCATGCAACGGTATTTGGGTTGTATGAAAGAATTGTCTTCAAGACTTTAGTTTTAGGCTAGCTGCATGCATTTCTTCAGAAACACTTGAAGCCTAATATTTTTGCTACATCACTGACAATGAGGTAACACAAGTGCAGATGTGCAAATTCTTTCTACAGCAGCGGTGCCGATTTGGTAGTAACTGCCGCTTGTCACATGGTATGTCATTATTTGTTCGCACTAGGGTGTTGCACAGACTCATCCTTTAGAGGTGTCGGTCCTTTGTACTTAATAAATGTAAAGCGTGCTGAGGTGCTTCAATCTGTACATGGGTTTCACATTTTGGTGACCCGCACGGTTGATATGGTGGACCTCATTGTGGATGGAAGAAAGTCCAAGAATTTCTCAGTTTCAAGATCCTATTCACCTGTCGGTTGTACTTCTTTTCTTGAGGATTGCAAAACTACTTTCTCAACAGTACTTGCATGCAACCAGGGTGGGAATCATCCAATTCTTGGCGTCCCCCATCGACAGTGGATCCCTCTGATCAATATACTGGATCACTTTAACCATGACCCTGCATGCATTGATTGAGAACAGTAAACTATACATTTTTCTGAAGTACCAGATCCTTTCTAAGGTCCTTGAATGTCCTTCTGTTTATTATTATTATTATTATTATTCAGAGTACAGACCACTTTTGACATATACAATGACCATTTATATTCGTAATTGATCTAGTTTGCTGTCTGCTATTTATGCCGAAAAATACTATTTACATTGTTTCCTTTCTTGAGGAAATATTGCATGGACCTATTGCTTAGTTGGGTTCACCTCTTATTGATATTACAATCCAAATGACTAAGCAAAGGTATCATAATCTGATGGAGATAATTTGTGCAGGAGTTAATGTTCCATTATCTTCATTGAAACACTATATTCCAACCACATGGCATCAATCATTGGTGGGATCTAGCATTTGGGCTGTGTCAGAGAGCTGTGCTGGTATCTGGAGGGGGGCTGAGCTTGAGTCATGGGATGACCAACTTAAGTTGGCACAAGTTGTTTTCTGTGATGATGGAAGCTCAGCGAAGCTTGGGTGTGATGCACTTTCTTTGTCTGAATATGCTCAAATGAGTGAAGAGGAATTGGAAGAAGATGACTCGAGCTCAGAAACTTCTGATTCTGCTGATGATGATCATGAGAATGGAACAAATACTCAAGGCATTGGCTTTTTAGAATCTACCACATTACAGCGTGGTGTTCAAACAGAAACTGCTGTGTTTGCAAAGTGGGAGCATCACACGCGGGGCATAGCTTCAAAAATGATGGCCAACATGGGTTACCGTGAGGGAATGGGCTTGGGCATATCAGGTCAAGGAATGGTTGATCCTGTCCCTGTAAGAGTCCTCCCACCGAAGCAGTCACTCGACCATGCACTTGTTTCAAATGAGCAAGAAGGCAATGAAGTGAGTCAGGGGAAAAAGCGTAGTAGAGGTGGTAAAAGGAAACGCGATAAGAAATATGCAGCTGCTGTGCGAGCTACTAAAGCTGCAGAAGAGCAGCAGCCAGATGTCTTCAATTTCATCAACAATCAGCTTGCAATGCATGGTGAAGCAGAAAACAGATCAGGGAAGAAGCAGAATATGGGCTCAAGTGAGTCCAAACATGTGAAGAAAGAAGACCGGCGTTCCCTGATTGCCTATGATGATGAGATGAAAGAGTTAAGAAACAGGGTTGAGAAGCTGGAAGAGATGGTGAGTCGGAACCGCAAAGAGAAGGCAGTATTTGAAGCTGTTTCCCGGAAGTTAGAGGAGACTCGTAGAGCTTTAGCAGATGCTGAGGAAGCTCATGCATCTGTTTCGAGTGCTGTAGTTAGTAAGGAGAAAGAGAAGAGGTGGCTAAAGTTCTAATGTTATGAATATCTGATTATTGTATATTCCTATGAACTAATTTTTTCGGGGACTATTCTTTATGGACTTTTTGGGGGCTTTTCTTTTAAGGCCAGTTGCACATCAACAATCATACACCGGTTTAAGAATGTCTTCAGGAGTGCTTGTATAAGATCCTACCCAGTCATGATATGGGAGCTTCTTCTTTCACTTTTCCTTGCTAGGCAGGACCTTGAAGATTTTCTTGTTTATAATTTATGATCAGTGACCCCGGCTTGTGAATTGTTGTCCAAAGAGGCTTTATTTCTTTTCATTATTTTGTGTTTTAGATTGTACTTTTAGGTGGGTTAGCCACATACTGAATTGAGTGGGACAACTAGGACCTGTTCCCCCAACATGCCAAGTTCCCACATATGGAATGATTTGAACTGTGGAATACTTTTCCCTTTGATTTCTCTTTCACCCTTTCTCATCCAATTGTACCGGAAGAGAATTGGCATAGAAACGGGCTGTTTCCATCTCAGTTTCTCATAATCATCTATACAGTTTTATCCAACTCATTTCATCCAATTACACCCAAAGGCAGGTTTTAGACGGGGTAAATAGCGTATGCGTAAATGAAGGTTTGTGTTTTGGGTTATTGATCGGTGACAGTTTTGTTCATATTTGCAACTAAATTAGGGTAGATAACATAGCAACCAGGTGGTATCCAAGGGCCTTTTTTTTTCCCATTAGATCAGAGGATAACAGATTTGATTGGCGTCGTCAAATCCATATAGCCGACCCCACCTAGTGGGAAAAGGCTTGGTTTGGTTTGGTTTGGTTTGGTTTAGATCAGAGGATAACAGGCCAAATGGTTAAAGGAATATTAATTTATGAACAGCAGCACTTCTGAATGTTTAAAATGGAGACCGGATGAAGACTTGAAGAGACAAGGTTTGGATTGCTTCTGTTAATTTAGAGAAAAAAAAGGGAGTACCAATCATTGACAAACAAATTTAGAATTAGCCTGGTAAATTACTACTAATTAGGGTTGCAATGTAGCAAGGTTGTTTCAACATATCCTACTATCATATTTCCTGTTTGGATCCCTGGTGGATAAGGTGCTTGAGGAGGACACTCGCTTGCCAGTAGTTGGCATGAACAAAGAAAACAGCTCCCAGAGGATGGTAACTCAGGTCATCCAAATCAATCAACCTCTGTTTGCTTCATCTCAGTTACCTGAGCTTTCTTGACAAAGATCTGCCAGTATTTTATTTAGGTCAGATGCTTTTGCCTATGGCATGTCAGTATCAGAGCCCCCAAATGAGTAGTGAAGTTCACAAGCTGCCACAAACGTAACAGTGCAGACATACTTGTAGAGATAATATAAAATGCATGGCTGGAGAAGATCCATGGTTTCTCCCACAGAACAATCCTTTTAATCAGTCAAATGGGCTCTTCCACAAGGTGAAAAGTAAACATTCAGATGCAAAACAAAGCATCTTGGTCAAGAACTGTAACAATGCAGACACCAATTTGATTGCATTAAAAAAAATGATTTTAGTTTCTTAGGACATGTTCATTTGGTTGTGGAAGAGAGAGGAGTGCCACACCTGGCCAAAGAGACAGACAAGCATGGAACTCTTATGTAAAATCACTTGCCGCAAATGCCTTGGAACATGCACATTACAGCAGCAACAAAACTTCCCACTCAAATGGTTTTCAAATTTTTTTTTTCTAATCACCCAGGGTTTCTCCTGCCTAGCCTAGGAGCCTTTGGCCTTAAGCCCGAGGGACACTCGATTCTGGATAGCCGAGAACTAATCCCTAGGAGCACGTGCAAACCCTCTTATCCACATGCACCAGGTAAAATTATAGGAGGTGGCCAATATAGGTAGGTGTCGAACATAAGACTTCTCCGCTTCATGAGGCGCAGAGTCCTAGGCCAATTGAGCTACCACTCGTTGGTTCTCAATGGTTTTCATTCATATCATCATATAATGAAACCCACTAAAACAAATGCTAACCTAACTTCTAGTCTCACTCATTGATATTTATTGATTCTCCTATTTTCAATCTTAACTGATCATTAAAATACACGAGTTCTAATAATAAAACACAGTTCTTATGTGTGTTCTTCATTGCCTTTTTAGACCAAATATTGTTTCCATAATGAAATCTTTGACAGCAGGTAACTGCTACTAACGCACGTCCTTTTTAGAATGCAACAGGTAATGACGACTAATGCCACCTGCTTTTAGATAGGATACCTGAAAAATACTAAAATCTTCTGTAAGATACAGATCAGGCTTTCATTCATAAACGGTTTATAAACTTGCGACAACTATCATAAAAACATTCATCCACCTGGGAAGAACATTAATAAAGCAACCTTTGATGATCATAACTGAAACCACCTACAGGATGGTTGGATACAATTCCAGTCATAGGAAGTTTAAATAAAGAAGTCAAATAAAGTTTCTGTGAAGGATATGTCTTAGTCACTGGAGATCAACAACAAAACCGTCAAAATCACCAAGATTCCTTATGAAGATCAAATAAGCAAGTCATAGAGTGGATCATGTCGTTGGGCAAGCCATCATCACCATTATTATAATCAAAGCCTTGTTGCAACTATGTTGGGTTTGGCTGTATGAATCCTCTCTCTCTCTCTTAGGGATGGCATTTTTAACCCGCCCCGCCCCAACCCGGAGTGCCCGCCCCGCCCCGTACGGGTTTTCCCCGCCCCGAATCTTAGACGGGGCGGGGACGGGGCAAAAAAACATACCCCGAAGCCAGGGCGGGGAGGGGATGGGTCTGCCTCATGCCCCGCCCCGAAATTAATAATCCTCTAAAAAATATATATTTTTTAGATTTCTTTTATAATAAATAAACATATTTATATGTAAATATATATATTTATTTTATGTTGTTATTAAGGGTTAAGTAGATTGATTGAAGACTTTTTTTAAAGTTAAACATGTAATTGATTGAACCCTAGACATTATAAAAGCATATAATATGATCACATTCCCTCTAATTCAAATTTAATGAAACTAAAGTTGTTAAAAATCTATCTAAGCTTATTTGACTTTAATCATATATAATGTTAAATTGCGACATGATAAATCATATTAAATAAAACGAATATAATAGAATGATAGATCATGCTTTAAGCTTATAATAATATATATGATTAGAGATAGCAAGGTAAATTATAATTGGTATGATTCTAATCATACTAATAACAATATAAATTATACTAATTTGATATAGCATTACAAGATATATCATGCTATACGCTTATAATAACTCATACGATTAGAAATAACAAGGTAAATTATAGTTAGTAACTTAATATGACTCTAATCATACTAACAACACTATACATTATACTAATTTTAATTATATGTGTAATTAACCTCTTTATTAGTGAGTGGAGTTCAATACCAGAAATGAAGTGAAACCATGTATTGATGGAGTTCATGATATTTTAGAGAGATATTGTCTTTTTTATAAAAAATGTCTCAAAGCATATATGATATTTTCAAGTGTATGTTATTGGCCTTCAAGGGTTTAGAGAAAATCTTATATGAATAAATCTCACTTTAAATAGGTAAAATTTTAGGAAAAGGAAAATTTATAATATTAATATTAGATAATTTAAAAAATTTTAAACAATCTAATAGTGCCCCACACTTATAAAATATTTATGCTGGGAAATCTTTTTATTCTATTTTGGGAAAAATGTCATGGTCCCTAGGAAGACTGATGTTTTGAGAGGGGCCTGAGTTTCGGGCAAATGAGTCAGCATGGTTGAGGGTTTTTTTTTATTAAATTATTAAAGGCATGGAGACAACATAGATGAATCATTCATGTGCTTTTTACCATATAAAATAAATGAATTTACCTTTTTCTTTGTAGTCAATCCAAAATTTAATTTATTTTGCCTTGAAAGAAAAATTATGAAGTTAAGAAAATTTTTCTTATTTGGGTCTTGATTTAGAATGGAGAAAAGGAAAATATGTAGCCAACACCGTCACAGCTGGGAGCCTGGGACAAGGCTTTGATAATGAGGGTTTCAATATAGTATGTACTTTCAATATAGCCGGGCCCGCTATAGGAGGTTCATGAATTCAGAGCTATACAATAAATAATGATTTAATATTCATATGACAATACTTGAAGTTCATATATAAATTCTATTTTTTTTAAACAAAATTACTAGTATATGTTTTTAGAATTTTTTCTACATTTCAAGACTTTTATAAATTTGAATTGCAAATTGTGTAATTTTCCTTTTGGTGGGTGCTTATCATGTTTTCATCTTAAACAGGCAGGGCATATTATGATTGCACTCCTAATTCATGTGATAAAGATTTCGAAGCTTTTATTGAGAAACACAAGAAGAAATAATTAGGCCCAATCTCAATTGATGTACAAAAAAATATTTCAAAATTTCAAAGGATTCTAGAATTTCCAAGCCATGAGTCCAATAGATATCCAAACAAAATGTTTGATCAGCGAAATTATTATTTTTAAAATAAAGTTCCATTCATTTCACAAGACCAAAAGATTTCAAAATCCAAGAGATGGAAACGAGCTCAATGTAGCTTTAAGGTTTCCAATTAGATTCCTTAGTTGTCTACATTTAACATTTTCCTTTTAAATAAATGATAAATAATATATAAGTCATAATATATATAGTAAGTAAGTGAAGTATGTATATGTGTGTAACAATCTTGAATATATTAATATATTTTAAATAAGGTAAAACATTACAAAAAATGAAGTTTAGTCTAGTGGTAAGGCAAAGCTCTGGTTGCTCTTCCACCCGAGTTCGAATCCCAAGTCTTGCACATTTAAAATTTTTACAATTGAGGAGCGGGGCGGGGCGGGGTACCCGCGGGGCATGGCGGGGCGGGGACGGGGAATATAAATTACCCCGAAGGGCGGGGCGGGGGCGGGGAACCCCAATTCCGTCCCCGATCCGCCCCGTTGCCATCCCTAAGTCTCTCTCTCCATTCTGATCTATCTTGAGCCAAATCCTTGGATAGCTTGCACTTCTTCAAATCTATTATGCATTCAAAATTGTACAATAAAAGAAAACCAGCACTACTGGGTCCAGATGGGCATGCATGCTATCACAGTGGAGTGTTGGATAGAAAAAATCCCCAATTTGGTTTTCATGTGGCAACAATATACCTTCATTAAGGGGTAACAATGGCAATCCAATAATGATCGGTAATGGCCCAGTAGATGATATTTGCTCTAAAAATCCATTTTTAATATTTTCAAAACAAGATGGAAACAATCATTTTTTATCAACATGCCCAGCTACAAAAATAGTGGATGTTGATTACAAGTAAGCATGACTCCTCTTACACAATCTAACAAAATAGTAACATCAGGCACACAAGTAACCTTGACAACCAACACCACCATAGCACCAGCCACCACACATCTCAAACACAACTACAAAAACAGATCAAATGTGAAAGCTCAATTAGAGAGCAGTTGTAATAAAACCCTAAGTTGCTTTCTAGTAATGCATTTTATTCCACTCTATAAGCATTAACCAGAAATTCAGCAATTTAACAAAAAAAATTTAGACAGTTACTCCATGAAGTGCTCACATGCATATAACACCATTCCCTTCCACGCAAAATCAAATTCATGCCCGACCATATGCCTTTATCAACACAAGGATCAATCAAAGTACAGATAAGACCATTGGAAAAGTGCTGAATTGCTAACCACTAGTTCACAAAGAGCAGTCCTCATCCATGCAAACACCCAGCCCATCCTACATGTTTATCAGTTCCCTGTATGGGTGGATTCTCATGGCTAAGAAGAGTGATAAGAATCTAAGAGACATGTAACTATGTAAGATCCAAGCGGCCCCACAGTTATCCAAAAGGATACCACGTAGAAGCCCATGTTACGAGAATTTAGAGGAAAAATAAAATTACCCTTTCATAGCTATCTCATGGAGTGGAAAGCGCAAAAGAGTAAAGGAAGAAGATCAGTGTCCTAAACCTGATAACAAAACCTGGAATTCACAAGGAAGAACTAGGGAAAATACTAACAATGACTTAAATAGGGTCCACAAGCATAACTATTCTGAAATAGTAAAAATTACTACAAATAGTAAAACCAAATAACATCAAGACCCTTGGACTAAAAATTACTTTCTAAAACCTTCCACAGAAGTTCATACTCTAAACAAACTATAAAAAATCCTAAATTAAGAAAAAAAAAAAAAAAAAACACAAAACTTAGTATAGATGGTAAGTTTCGCATGAAAATTGCATTTTGACCTTCAAACAACCTTATTTCTCCTTTGATGATAGCGTTGTCTAGAGGCTGGTGTCTAGAGTACAGAGAACGTCGATAGCTTCAAAATGAGTACTTGTGCATCGCGATATGACACCCGGATCAAAAGTTGTGGCTGTCTGAAGTTGACACTATTGTTCAAGCCCTCCAAAGTCCAGCATTATTTTATGAGATCTTATTCCAGAAATTGTTTTGCCACTTGTTCTACATTGCTATCCTGAGAAGTTTTTGCACTCCACACTTTCCGCTTGTCTTTTAAAAACCACAGAGTTTGCAACAAGGCTAATCAAACACTTAGAACTAACTCCACCATTATCTAACCACTATTAAAAAACCATCAGGAGATTTATGAAGCAGGAGAGTATGACGTCCAATTGAGTCCTAATCAAGCCTGAAACGGACATGTAGGCCTGGCCGATGTGCACACCACTTTAATGGCTCTACATGCTCAAAACATGGGACCCACAGCCCACATAATGTGGGATGCCCATTAGCTTCTTATGCAAGCAATGCCAATTGGCAGCGTTCTAAAAACAACCTATTGATTGTCCATTAAGGCATCTCAAATTAAGAACTTTCAAAGGAAGGAGTATGACTTGAGAAAACTACGCAAAGAACATGTGGCAAAGATCTACAAGAAGATACATGGGGTCACAAAAGGAAGGGAACATCCAATGAATGAGGGAATTTATGCACTTTCTATTTTCAAGGAACGCCCAATGGATGAGGGACTTTATGCATTTTCTATTTTCGTATATCTAAATTATCAAGTAATTAGCAAGGACTATTAATATTGATTTTCTTTCTTTAGCCGTTTAGGAAAATTAATTTATAAATATTAAAAAGTAAATTAGGACTTCTAATTCACTGGAGATATTATAGACACACCATGTATGAGATGTCCAACTCATGATTTTATGATTTATTCTTTTAATTAAACTGATGCATGGTTGCGCCTTTATCCTTTTCTCCATTGGATTGAGAGCGTGTTTCCTAAACGGTTGAAGGCAATCAAGTGAGAATTATTGATTTGGAGTAAGCAAAAATTCCACTTTCTTCCTTAGCATGATTGGTTGTAGTCCGGGTAGAGCTAATATTTAATTGGGGTTTTTCGATTCAATCGAGTTAAATCCATATATGCTCATTATTATATAGCCCGATTTTGCTAATCGGGACTGCAAAATTCCACTTTCTTCCTTAGCATGATTGGTTGTAGTCCGGGTAGAGCTAATATTTAATTGGGGTTTTTCGATTCAATCGAGTTAAATCCAATATATGCTCATTATTATATAGCCCGATTTTGCTAATCGGGACTGCAACAATTGGTATCGAAGCCGAAGGATCCTACTCGATTGATTGTTGATTCCATTCTCAACACCATCCCACCACAAAGGGGACAAGGTTGTCCACACCAGCAAGATGTAGAAATGATGAGGGAAGTCAATTAGATCCTCGTGACCTTATTCTCTAGGATTTGTGACAACAAATTGAGATTTTGACTTGACAATTGGTATGAGTCAAGCCCTGAGACCTATATTTTGAAGATGGCCACAACGATCATCTAGATTATGATAACGAATCATATGATGGTGACTGAATTTGCGATGATGATTACAAGGATCCGATTTACCTTGATTTGTTGGATGAAGAAGGGTGCATATATGATAAATTGTGTAGATGATAGGAAGTATGATTTGCAAGTATTAGATGTACTAGTTTTTTGGGAAAGAATTGAACGGTGAGATCTACCATAGATCAAGTCGCAGGCCCAGATGAATTGCATCAGTCTATTTTTCAAACGAAGTCATGACAGATCTCCACCTATTCAAGTCCAGCTAGAAGATGGAAGTGATAGCAGAAGCAGAAAAGGAAGTGAAAATGAAAGCAGCGAATGGCAGATATAGACTCGAAGTTGAGTCTTTTTCAAGCAGCGGAGTCTGAAGCAAGAGCATATGAAGCCCAATTGAGTCCTATTTAGGGCCGTAATGGGCATGTAGGGCTGGCACATGTGCACACCACTTCGATTGGCTGTACATGTTTAAAACATGGGTCCTACAGAACAGATAATGTACATTGGAAGGAGCTGGCATTTTCTTTTGCAGGGCCATAGTAATTTTATGAATGTTTCTCAAGTTCGTTCAAGCTGGCATTTACTTTCAAGATTTAAAACGTGGGCATGAGAGATTGGATTGTAGACAAGTGGTAAGCATTTTTGAAATGTAATTGATCATCCAATGGGCTGTTTTAATGTGAGAGAGTGTGACATTCACTGACAAGACTATCCCTAGAGTGCCTTCTGAGGGTCTTCTGGAAAAGAAAATGGCGGGACAATGTCCGAGGACCACCAGCAGCAGAGAAAAAAGAAGTCAAGAAATCAAGAAACTAAGGGGAAAAATGAATAAAATAAATATGTATGTCTCACAAACACACACACACACACACACACACACATATCATGTGGACCCTTACTTTTCATTTTGTTTTTCTCAATAATACGTGTGCCATATTTATTACATCTTGAGCTGGTCAGCTCATACTAAATCAGGCCCCTCTTTTCATTTTCTTCCTGTAGTTAAATGAACATTAGTCTTGAAAGAAGATGCTATGCTACCATATTCATTTGCGAAAAATATTATTTACTCAGGGATCAATATAAGGTATCTGAACATAATCACAAATACAAATAGAGGGAGAAAGTGATACCATCATCATCGTCATCGTCGTCATCAAAGCCCTGCCCCAACTATGTTGCAAATACTCAGTATGATACAATATTTTATTGGCAACAAAAGTTTCAAAGTTTAATAGAACAAGATACGACAATCTACATGATATTGCGGGGGGAGGGGGGGTGGGGGGTGGGGGGACATCTTGGAATCTTGCTTCTCTTCCTAGAGAATTTGGCATGCATATTATGGAAACTTGCACCTCTTCCTAGAGAATTTGGCATGTGAAGACATGTCTTTTTCATTCAATCAGTTATATAGATGCCCTATGGGCCTGTTTCTTTATTAGAATTTCTGACAAGAACTTGGTTTGTTGGGGAATTCATGGCATGATGTGATGGTTTGTCCCCTGGCATTTGCAAATGCCATGTTTTTTCACTAGAATTCCCAAATTCCAGCCACCTAAAAGGTCTCAAATGACCTTTGGAATTCCTAGAATTCTTGGAATTCCAAGTCCTTTGCTTTTTGGTGGAATTTATGGATGTCCAAGTCCAAAGGAGGATTAAGGTATTCCACTATGTCTGAGAATTTAGAAGAGTTCCAGTAAAGAAAAAGGCCCTTACATTCAGTGGAATTCATAAGAACCATGCATACAATAAAGTAA
The DNA here is from genome assembly GCA_028538565.1 of Umbellularia californica. Classification (NCBI taxonomy): domain Eukaryota; kingdom Viridiplantae; phylum Streptophyta; class Magnoliopsida; order Laurales; family Lauraceae; genus Umbellularia; species Umbellularia californica. The sequence continues at coordinate 63,542,876 of JAPQWN010000008.1, forward strand.
GCTAAACACAATGTGTGCCTTCAAACACAAAACAATCAAAACCTATAGAGGAGGAGACAAAAAGGAACAAAGTAGTGACTACTCACATCATCTTTTTAATTAAGACCTCGGATGTGCATTGGCCAAAGAGCGTAAACATTCTGAGAATGAGAAGACACAGTAGCCCCATAATCGTAGCGCATAACTATGTCGAATGCTCCACTAGTAAAATCATAGCATAAGAAAACACCTTGGTTCCTAAGAAAAATAGCATCTTTAGTCGGATGAAAAGCTAGGATGTCCAGTGGCTCCTCAATAATAGGATCTTCAAAAAAAACTGGATCTTCTAAGGGTTAAGGAAATTCAACGTCATCAAGGTTGATCCTATGCTTCACAACCCATTCATTATTTTCACCCATCCATACTTCCATTTTGGAACCATTGTGGTAGGCATAATTGAGACACCCTTGAGACTCTCCCAAACAAATGGATGGAATGAACTGCAGAGTATCCAAATAAGTAGGTAAGTTCATCACCTCAATATACTCTTCCTCCACATCAAACTTCAGAAACAGAGAAGGATCAGCTGGCAAAAGCAAAGCTCCATTTAAAACTCGGCGCGCTTTTCCAACAGCCTAAAGCTGATGCCTATTGAATACCCATTAGACTCCACCCATTGGCCCGTCTTAGAAGAATAGACATGGACATACAAATCTGTTAATGGCTCTTCATTTCCATCCTTAGAAGATTCCACATTGACATCTAATTCCGGCTTTAAATTCTCACCATTGAGAGTGACAAATAGAAAGACTTTATAGTGAGAGACGAACACATCAGAGGATTCATCAAGAACCAATGCAAGGTTCACATCAAAATTACAATTGTTACTAAATCCATGTTTGGGGGGCGGAGGCAGAGCCACCCATGGCTTCGTGACAGGGTTGCACACATAGCATTGATCTTACTCAACCGAAGCCGAATTCGTGGAAGCACAGAGAAGAAGCCCACCGTGACAATCGATAATTCTAGTATCTGGATCACAGGGTAAGAAGCTGAGGCTGTCATCATCCAAATCCGCCCCATTGATCTTGAAATTGAAATACTCAAAGGATTACATTGTTCCCTGGGTGGGATCAACTTCAACAATTTTTTGGCCTGGCACTGTTGGGGAATGAATTATGGTCGAAACCAAGCGGTGAAATGTCTTGGAAACACTTTTGCAGGTGACTAGGGATTTTGGGGGCAATCTAGAAAGGATATCCATTACCAGATCATTGGTTAAGTAACAAAAGCTGCCCTCTGATGATGATACAGAAGAACCCATATTCTTCCTGACATAAGATTGAAGAAAGAAACAGTTTTTACTGGTAGGTAGCAGAGGGAGATTTTGAAACAATGGTAGATAGCAAGTAGAGAATGATAGAGAAGGAGAAAGAGAGTACCTTTCCTTCTCCAGGAAAAGAGAGCAAGAGAGAAGAAATATGCAGCAGCTAAAGCAGCAAAAGAGCAGTAGCCAGATGTTTTCAGTCATCAATCAAATTAGTTCCATCATCAATCAAATTCAAGGTGAAGCCAAAAAAAATATATAAATCAGGCAAGAAGCAGAATATGGGATCAAGTGAGACCAAAAATGTGAAGAAAAAAGACAGCTGCTCTCTGATTGCCCATGATAATGAGATGAAGGAGTTGAGATACAGACAGGGTTGTGAAGCTGGAAGAGAGCATTGAGAAAGGAAAGTGTAGGCAGTTCTTGTACAGCTCTGATGTCATGACTCATGAATACTAGTAGAAAAAGAAAATGCCCTCTTCAAACCTGGGCCCTAATAATAAACTAATATATTTATAAATTTTAAAAATTCAACCTGAGTTAAATAATAAACATATTCAAATTTAGGATTTTCCTTGTGATTTATTTTAAAGAAAATATAAATTCAGTTAAAGAGGAAGGAGGAGGCAAGTAGCTACCGTTTTTCTCATAAAAGGTGAGAGTTTCTATACCAGAAAAATCAAATATTAATTATGCAGTTGTCTAAAAAGATATTTTCGCGTGACTGCGTATGAGAGTAAGTTTGTCAATTTGGCCCTAGACAAGGGGCCAAGGGAGACCCATCCCTTAAAAAGTTCTTAAAATGAAGCTTTCGAAACTGCAAAAGCTCTAGGGCCAACTTTTTTCACGCCCTAAGATTTAAGGGCAAGGCTTGGATAGTACTAAGCACGGCGTGGAACTAGCTGTGGCACTTCTACTTTTATTTATTTTATATAATAAATATTTATTTATATATTTGTGAATATATATTAAAAGTACTTATAAAAGTCATTTAGCACTCATAAGATGGGGATATGAAGGCATTTTCATGCCCATTGTAAAATGCCTTAAAGAAACACACACATACTTGAAGAAACATATACATACTTGGCTCATTTCATCTTTTTATTTATTTATTTAAGCTATATGTTATACTTAATGCATAAGCAATGAGTGTTGCAAGGTTACTTCTGATCCCTTCCTTGTAGTTTTATTACTTCTTACTTAGGCCTTTTATATTATTCTTATATATTCTTGCTAGTACAAAGGGGGATGCACTCCTGTTAACACGGATATGCTTATTATTCAATGAAGTGACTTAAGATGTCAACAAATTCGTAAAGGTAGTTTGTTTCTACACGGAACTTTCGAGAATGTGGGGTATCCAGATATCTTTTTAATTAGATAATTATAACTCCCAATTTCTAAAGTCTAAATTAATTGTGATTTTTAAGTACATACAAACAATCCTTAGTAATTAGATCAGTGTTAAATTGAAACTAATGTCAATTCATAAAAAGTAGGCGAATGTAAATGGCTGAAAACTTTCAAAGATAAGACTCTGTTAGAATGATTTGGTATGTAAAAATTCCTATGAGAGGTATGAGATAGAAAATATTTTAAGCATTTTCTTTCTTTGACAAAATAAATAAAACCATACATCTATAACCCAAGTCACCAAAGCATACATGACTTTGCTAGATAAAATAAAGTTTTTGTAGGCACATTCTATCTTCAAACGTTTTCTTCATGGTCCCTTTGCGATAGAGGCTAGAAAAGATAACGCTCAATTGACACGCTATACTTGGTAACGATGGAAAAAATAATTAAATAATAGTTTTCTTGTTATGAGGCCTTGAGCCTTTGTCCTGGCCCAACTCTGGTCCTTGAGTGTAGTGTAAGGGCCTAGATAGTGCATGCCTTCCAATGGCTTTGGCGTACCCGGGCCTCCATATATTGAAGGTAAGTTAAGTATAACCCCGGAGTCGACCCGGCACTGCCCTTTGACTGCCTTATAGGAGAGAGACACAAAGAATTACAATTTAATTGATAGGTGATAACACACTTTGTATTGAAATTCTTCCTTATGATATGAAAAATAATAGAACATACATATAATATTTATAAAAAAAAGATAGTCCATCATCATGATTTGCTCTTTTTTTAAAAAAGAGGAAAAACCACATTGCGGTATTTCTTCAATCTCAAGACAAGGTGTAAAAACTTAGACATAAAAAGAAATAGAAATTACATAGATAAATGGATTCTATTCATTTGAAACCCACTTCGGAAATATGGATAACATTTGGGTGTAAAATCTCATTTTAAATCTGAAGAATCACTAAGAAATTGTCCCCCCTCCCACCCCAACGCCCCCCCCCCTTCTCTCTCTCTCTCTCTCTCTCTCAATCTTTGGGCCTATCATTTTCTGTTTCTCTCTTTTTTCTTTTCTTTTGAAAACCACATTGTTTTAAAACTTTATGCAAAAAATATCATTTGAGGGCACAATGGTACAAATTGCACATCCAAATATCATAAGCACGAGCACATTACTTCCCATCCAATATTCCAAACACCTAAATCTTAAAAAAATAAATAAATATCTTTTGTATTCTCTCCATCCTGTGTAGAAATTACATTGAGAATTGAAATAAAATAAAGTTTTTAGCTTTACTCTTTAGTTCATGTCAAATCTTCTATGTTTTCCCCTTGTTGAACAAACATTGATACTTACCCTTTGTTTGGGAAGGGGGGTAAGAGGGGGGAAGGAAAAAAAAGGAGGGGAAAGTGGGGGGAAAATCTTTTTGGGAGTTGTTTGGGAAGGGGGGTGGGGGGGAAGTGGAGGGAAAATTTTTGTCTTCTTGTGGCAAAAATTCTCCCCCCAAAAATGGGGGGTTTTTGGGGGGAAAATGAGGGAGGGGAAGGAAAATGAGGGAAAAAGTCCTTTTTGCCCTTTTTGTCCTTTGTTGTCCTTTAGAAACTTTTATAAAAGTAAGGGCAAAATGGTAATTTTTCATGTACTTCACAAACAAACAAAACCCTACTTTTTCACTTTTCTTCCCCCTACTTTTTTACTTCCCAAACAAGAGGAGGTAAAATTAATTTTCCCTCCCCTCCCCTCCCCTCCCCTTCATTTTCCTTCCCCTAAAATTTTCCCTCCCCTCCACTCCCCCCTTCCCAAACATAGCATAAGTATCAAAGAAATCCATATATCTTGATTGATATTACACATATTTTAGTCATCTTTAAGAATTTGTGAAATTTATAAATATATTAGTTTAAATTTGGGCCTTTTTGCTTAAACTATATATATTTGCAACAATATGTTATAAAGAGAAGTATAAATCTCAAAAGGCCCTTAAACACTCCTGTCATAACTCTCTCTACTGGTAAACACTCCTGTCATAACTCTCTCTGTACTGGTTTCTTTACTTAAGGCTTCCTAGAGACACCTACTCATATTCTAGCTAATTGCTAAAGAGGCCAAAGAAATTGAGATATTTTACCATGTGTCTCCTTATGGACCATAGTTTGTTATGGTGGCCTCCATGAGACTATAGTGTACTCCTAGGGGACCCATCTGGCATGGTTTTTGGGCTGGTTAGGGTCCATATGGGCCTACTAAGGAAATTTCCCAATTGTCACTGTTGCTATTATGTCTGCAAAAAACCCCTTGTAGACCCACCTTTATTTGCACAGTGCTATCTTAGGGGCTTGGATTTGGCACACATATGGTAGAGAATTTTATGGAATCGAGATTATATGAGGATTTCCCCTATGGTGATTGTGAGTAGACCAATCACGGTCTGCCATGTCACCACGGGCAGCCCTTGCCCCGGATGTATGATAGGCTGCCCGCGTACATGGCTGCTCGCGGTGACATGGCGGACTTTGATTGGTTCACTTATGGTCACCGTGGAGAAATTTCTCAGAGAATCCGGACTCAATTTTATGAGACTTCTCCCTTTTGGAGAGATTTTACATCTGAGAGAGAGAATTCGGACTCAATTTTATGAGACTTCTCTCTTTTGGAGAGATTTTACATTTGAGAGAGAGAGAGAGAGAGAGAGAGAGAGAGAGAGAGAGATATTAGGCATTGTAGAGGATTATGTTAGGTGAAAGTTATGTTTATATATATATATATATATATATATATGAGAGCTTATCCTGTGCACGCCTCGTGCATTGGACCTCCCGGTATGCGACGCATCGCTGGCCATTGGATGTATATGGACGGTGGTTGTTCATTTCACATTGGTTTGACAAGTTTCAAATGGGCCTGACGAGTTTCAAATGGGTCATGATATTTTCACCCATTTCTCATTGAATGTCTTGACTTTCTCCATTTTCACCCATTTCTCATTGAATGTCTTTGACTTTCTCCGTTTCACAAGAAAGATATCTGCAAAGAGGAGATATAAGCAGAAGACAAAGAGGGAAACCCCTTTCACTCCAAAGCCATATATAGATTGGAGAGAAGACAAGGTTCTTCGGTTTTCCTTCTTCGCACGATCATCCTCATTTGTTACAGAAAACAGAGGAAGAAGAATAAAACTGATTTGCAGGTAACAGAGGATAAGAGCTTTGCAGCGTGACACAATCGCTGGACAAGAAGGCGCCTCGAGCCTGGGTTGGAGTTTCTACAAATTGGAGAAGAAAGGGGCGCAGAAGCTCACTTTAGGCTAAAACTGGGCCGTTCATTTCAGGCGAAAACTAGGCCGTCTGAATCGGATTCAGGTACCTCTTCCTCTTAAATCCTATCAACTTTCCTATTTAATCATGTATTATAATGTTTCTGCTCAAATCCTTGGAAGTGCTCAAATCAAGTATTATAATGTATAAAAGCTCTCTCTAACTTACCTTTTTTTATTTTCTTTCTTCCTTGTGAATTAGTTCTTGGATTTTGAAATCCATTCATTTTGGGGTTTTTTTATATTTTGACAAGTGCATTTTGGTAAAAATCCTTTTACTGCGGTTTTTAGGTTGCTTGGAACTTCGTATTAAAAAATGAAGTGTGCTGAAGAAGTGTCAATTGATGAGGGCCCTTCACCCTCAACAACTTCATTGCATAAAGGAGAAGTAGATGATAACCAGAAACCCGTCGTTGGAATGGCTTTTGACACAGTCGATGAAGGTCGAAAGTTTTACAATGACTATGCTAAGATCGCTGGTTTTAGTGTGAGAAATCACACAACAAAATATAAGGAGAAATTACTGATTTCAAAAGCTTTTGTTTGTCACAAACAAGGATGTAGAGTTCAAAATGACAAAAAAAATTCTGTAAATTCTGAAGGTCCCAAAAAACCTCGTCGAATTACTAGGGTTGGGTGTAATGCAATGATCAGATTCAATTTGAATGGTGGAAAGTGGAGGGTGGTTAAGTTTGTAGAAGAAAACAATCATATTTTGGCTACTCCTGCGGAAGAGACACTTTTTGCCCTCTCATCGAGAAGTAACAACTGTTAAAAAAAAAATTGGTGATGGAGTTGAAAAAAGTTAATGTCCCAACCGCATCGGCAATAGCTCTAATGAAAAATCAAGCAGGAAGTTTCAAAGATATTGGTTGCACGGCTACTGATATTAGAAATTTTGAGCGTAACATCAGGCATGAAAATAAAGAGTATGATGCAGAAATGATTATAGGACATTTTGAAGAAGCAAAAATGAGAAATTTTGATTTTAGTTATGCGTACAAAGTTGACAGTGAAAAAAGTTTAACACATTTTTTTTGGATGGATAAAATATCTAAGGATTCATATGATTGTTTTGGAGATGTTATTGTCTTTGACACAACATATGACACCAACCAATATAAGTTGATTTTTGCCCCATTTATTGGTGTTAATCATCATGGACATTCTATACTTATGGGTTGTGGGTTGCTAGAAAATGAGACTACCGCATCCTTTGTTTGGCTGTTTGAAGCACTCTTAGAAGCAGTATTACAAAAGCATCCAAATGAAATTATCACAGATCAAGACCCGGCAATAAAAGCTGCAATAAAAAAGGTCTTTCCACATATCCACCATCGGTATTGCATTTGGCACATTATGTTAAAGTTGCCAAAATGGTTGGGACCCATAGCCTATGCTGAAAAGTTTAGAAAACCATTTAATGCTTGTATTTATAATTCTGGGATGCCGGAAGAGTTCGAAGAGAGATGGGCAGATGTTATTAAAAAAAAAAACCTAGAAGGCAATGACTGGCTTCAAAATTTGTATGCAGTCAAGCAAAGTTGGGTATTGGCTTATCTTAGACACGTATTCTTTGCGAGCATGTCATCATCTCAGTGCAGTGAGAGCGTGAATGCTGTTGTGGATAAATATGTTAGCAAGAAAACTACTTTGTTAGAGCTCCTTTTTCAGGTTAATAGTACACTTGAACATCAAAGGGACTTGGAATTGAAGGAAGATTTTGATTTGGGAAATAGCCATCCCATATTGAAGACATCGTTCAAAATGGAAAAGCAAATGGCGATGATTTATACAAAGAATAACTTCAAGACAATTCAAGAAGAGATAGTGAAGAGCATAGATTACAATGTCCGTTGCTTAGGCGAAACCGAGAACCAAGAATTTTACAAAGTGTATTTGCGTGGTAAACCAGAGCATAAGAGGAATGTAGAGTTCATAAATTCTACCAAAATGTCCAAGTGTCAATGTCAGATGTTGGAATTTGAGGGCATACCATGTCGTCATATAGTGGCTGTTGTGCTTTATCTTGATGTTGTAGAGCTGCCCACCATCTATATTTTGAGAAGGTTAACCTGAGAAGCAAGAGTTGCAACTGCACCTGATAGTGCAGGCAAGGAAATTACTGGAGACCGCAATGAATCCTTGGCACTATGACTTTTCGATCTACAATATAGATCAAAGAAAGTAATTGAAGAGGGGGTCTTCTTGAAAGAAACATACAACATTATTAAGGAATCATTAGACCAATATCTTGAACGAATCAAGGCAAATAAGAAGGCAATGATGTTGTTTTAGAGATTGAAAATAATGTAAGTAGATGTAACAAGAAGGGACCACCTGAAATCTGTCCCTCAAGAAAGTAAAACAAAAGGTAGTGGCAGTCGCCTTATATCAATGAGGGAAAAGACAAGGGAACGACCTAGAAAGTGCAATGGATGTGACAAGGGAGGAGTGAATCATGATAGGCGAAATTGTCCTGCATTAACAAGAGAGAGGTATTCTATTGTCAAAACCATTATTTCCTATTACGAAAGAATATAATTTCTTGAATTTTTTTTGAAAATCTTAACCAACTTTGATCTTCAATTGCTTTTCTATTGACAGTGATGTAAGCAACAATCTACCAGAAGGAAATGAAGAAGCTGAGCCTTCAATATGTTTAGGAAATGATAATTATGATGATGAATGAGGAAGGTAAAATAAAAAAAAAAAACCTCGATGTCCAATTACATTGTATTTGTGCTATAGTGGTTTATGTACATTTAACATCATATAATGTTTTTACAGGTCACCCACTGGAGGAAAAATTTTGTGGCAGGTTTTTTGCAGGAGGATTTTGTGTAAGAATGTAGTGGAATGGGTTTACTAAGTACATTTTGTATGGGTTGAATGGGTTATGTTATATAGCAAGTTCAAATTGTATCAGTTGGAGTGGGTATGAATTTGCAAGGGGATTTTGTATTTTTTGAATAGTTTCTAATATGTATTAGCTCAGACAAAGTCAACTGGAATGAGTTCTGTTATGTATCAGCTCATATTGCAACTGAATTTTGTGTGTTTTGAAAGAGTTTTATGATACGGTTATGTTATGTATCAGCTTGCTTTATGTATCAGCTCGTAGTCATATTGTGTTATGTATCAGCTTAACACATATTGGGAGCTTGCAGGGGTTGTTGCATTCTCCCCTAACCGTTTATATAACACAATTGGGTGCTGAGTATTGGATTTGACTTCTGAGTAAAGATGACTTCAATTTTCAGTTAAATTTGTATATGAATCGATGGTTGGTAGTGTGGGCTCTTCAAAGTATATTTCCTATTTATGGAAATTTAAGACCCCTTGTTGGGTGGCAACCTTGGGTAAAACGTTAACCTTTGACAATCTTTGTTGTCAATATAAAGAGTTACAACTTGTTACCAATTGTCTCTTTTGTTTTAAGGAAGTGTGTATGTTTTGCATTTATCCTTTTTTTTTTTCTATTTTTCTATTTTTTTCCTCTTTTGTTTCAAGATCATCGATGGGCTGAATCATCTATACTTGTGTAAATTTTTGTAGTTGTATGGGATGTAGGTCCAAACGTCGAAAAACTCAAAACATTGAATTTAATAATACCTCAATTGTAACATTCAGTGCACTAGAATATATCCAATGTAACATTCAGGTCCACTGGGATGATTCATATGTACAGCTTGAATTTGGTGATGTTGCAACTGTTGCAGATCCACTAGGATGATTCATATGTACAGCTTGAATTTGGTGATGTTGCAACTGTTGCAGATCCACTGGGATGATTCATATTTACAGCTATTGCAGATTCAAACTTAAAAGTAGCTTGAAATGGCTTATGGGAAAAATGAATTAAGGTCCACAGTCCCACCAAAAGAGAAAAAAATTAAGTTCCACACATTTTGGTTTAATACACTAAAGATCTTATATTGATTCACTTACAAAATGCTACATTAGATGTCCTTAAATTTATAGAAAATAGATGAAACCAATGTACGATAGAGTCATGAAAAAGAAGAAATGAAGAACTCTACAATAACAGATATTGGCTTTCTTTAGTTTTCTATTTTCTTCAATCAATTTCCCATTCTCTTTGATCAGTTTACATTGAAACTCCTTATCATGGGGAGGAAGCTCTTCATCGATCCAACTAAAAAAGCCGTAGGATTTGCCGGACCCCTAAAACATAAAAGAAAAAAAACATAGGTAAAAGTTATGAGCATCATGCTATGGAATATAATAATAAACAAATTAAATTTAGTTTAAAATAAGAGTGATCAAACTTACAAAATAATTTCCACAACCATAAAAGCATCTGCCCGGATTTGCCATTTACTTAGCAGTCACAATGGGTAACAATTTGCCACAATTGCAAAATATCCCTAAATGATTAGCAAAATTTAAATTATTCTCATGAAAAAAGAAAATTGCCCTTTTTCCTCTTTTATACGAAATTAAGAAAACCACCTTGGGGACATAAAATCAGCAAGATTGAAGACCTTCCAAAATGTCCAACCTCACAGATCCTTCTAAAAGAAAAAAATGAAAGCAAGTACAGAGGAAAAGTCATTGACGGGACTAGACTTGCCCATCACGCCGACAGTCATGGCTGGAGGAAGAAGCAAGAGAGATATCCTGATGGGGTCCAACGTGATGAGGAGTGGATGAATGAAGCGATTGACGATGAGAAAGGGAGCTCCATCTTCCTGTTTGATCGGATCGGAAATCCATCTCCTTCTCCTTCTTCTCGTCCTGTGTTTCTTTGGCCATCTCAACTAAACCGATGGGTGGTCGTTGGCTGGGATTTCAAAAAGGGTGCAGAAAACAACTTCAAAAGGGACGAAGGATTAGGGCTATGCAGAAACTTAAAGAGGATTTTTTAAGATTGAAGAACTTACATCACTTTCTTCTCTAATTTGCAGAAACTCCAACCCAAGCTCGAGGCGCCTTCTTGTTCGGCGATTGTGTCACGTTGTAAAGCTCTTATCCTCTGTTCTCTGCAAATTAGTTTTGTTCTTCTTCCTCTGTTTTCTGTAACAAATGAGGATTATCGTGTGAAGAGGGAAAATAGAAGAACCTTGTCTTCTCTCCAATCTGTATGGCTTTGGAGTGAAAGCAAGCCTGGGTTTCCCTCTTTGTCTTCTGCTCATATCTTGGGTTTGCATATATCATTCTTTTGAAACGGAGAATGTCAGAGACATTCATTGAGCTTTGTACATGCTTTCTGTAAAAAAAAAAAGGGTGAAAATATCATGGCCTGACAAAAATTCGTCAGACCCATTTGAAACTTGTTAAACCCATGCGAAATGAACAACCACCGTCCAAATACATCCAATGGTCAGCGATGCGTCGCATACCGGGAGGTCCAATGCGCGAGGCGTGCACAGGATAAGCTTTATATATATATATATATATATCTATATCGGGCCAGCTCTCCTAAGTTGCAGCTTAGCTTATCCTAAGTTGAAACAGGGCTGGTACCATAAAATCAAATTCGATTATGCTGTTTTTTTAGAGGATGATCGTCTCCAAAATCAAGATAAATTCAATCAGAACTGGATTTTTCAATTCCATTATGTAAAAAACAGATATAATCAAGTTTGATTTGTGGGACCAGCACTATTTCAGTTTAGGATAAACTAAGCTGCATCTTAGGAGAGCTCTGCTATATATATATATATATATATATATATACAAAAGTTATGTTAAAAAGTACAAAAGATTGTGGCTTTGGAGACCCTTGTGTGAGATTTTATCTGGGGATATGGGGATAGAATTTTAGGCATTATGGGGAAAGAGGACTACAAGAATGGACTCTGTTTAGAAATTATGTGGACCCCACAATGTCTTAGAAATCCAATCAAAGGTTGCCACTTGGATGATGATGTGGCATTGCCGGTGTCCCTCTATTTCGAAATGGTGACCTCCCAAGTCCCTGCCCTAACACATGCTGGTTTAATATATATAATTCATATAAAAGAATATGGTTATTGCATATTGGGTCTTGCTCTCTGTGGGGCCCACTGGGGGCCCACGTGGGGTTCTGTCCAAGGGAATTTGAAGATCTTGGTGGGGTCTACTGGTTCACGGTGATGGGAACTCGTATGGTCATCCTAATCCCTTGATAAAAAGGCTCATAAGTTTTGACTGTCTAAAATGGGTGCATAGTCGATCCAACGGTCTAGTTCATTTGGATGGGTGAAAAAATAGGAGTCACCATATTGTATATTCCAATAAATTAATTTGTTTGCTTTTTCTTTTTACATGGCCAGATGCACATCAACATTCATACACCAGTTTAAGAGATGTCATCAGGATTGCTTCTATAAGATCCTACACAGTCAGACATGGGAGCTGCTTCTTCCACTTTTCCTTGCTAAGCAGGACCTTGTACATTTTCTTGATGATCATAAACTGGGTGATTATGCTGAGCAATCTTGTCTTGTGAAATGTTACTACAAAGAGGTTTTGTATCTTTTCCTCATTTGGCATGTTTTGGAACAAAAAGTAGAGTCTACAAAAGGTGTTCAGCGCAGGCTCATGAGGCCTGCAGGTCCGGCCTGATAATAGTTAGCCATCTATCTAAAATTGAATCATTAGATATTGATAGCCATTCACAGTTTCTTCATGTTATCATTGTCAAATGGCCAAGATTGAACTACCGAGCTGATTCTTTTAGGTGGGTTAGCCACAAACTTAATAAGTGTTATTGGATAGGACAAGTAGGACCAGTTCCAACTGTTGGAATTAGGTGGGCCTCGTGGACAGATTTTCAAAACTTTTGACTCACTTGACTCAGGGATCAAGTACCCATAAGGCCATAAACCATATCCAGGATGCAATTAGACTTCTTTGACCCTTAATTTCTACTTATAAATTCAAAATTTGTTTGAGTATGTAGTGGCAAACATTTATTGGATTTTGTATTAATTAGTGTAGCTTTGCGTGTGTGTTGGTGTGGGTGGCGTGAGGGTTGCTTGGCATCACCCAACTTCTTAATATGAAAGATCATATCTAGTTTGTAAATGGGCTGGACTAGGGCCTCAGTTTCAGGCCTGTGAATTGCCCTAGGATGATTATTAAGCCCCCACAAACTAAATTAACTGGGCTTAGCCTTAGATATCCACTCCCATCCTTTTTCAAAACAGTTTTGATTGAGAGTGGGGTACATAACTTAAACAGTTTGGATTGTATATAAATATTAACCTGAATTGCACCTTTGAGAGTGTGGAAGGTTACTAATTGGCGACATTGCTTGGTGGGCTCCTCAGCTTGATATCCAATATAAGCTTCTTGTTTTGTTAGCTCCGTTCCTTCTTGTGAGAGCAGACTACACAAAATCATAGTCTCACAGCTTGCATCAGCATAACGAACGTCCGTCCATCGCTGGTCCATAAAATTCTCAAGATTAATCCAACAATTCTTGATAGATTTTGGGACTAATGGTTGAAATATTTGAAAGAGCCATGGAGTAGGTTTCTTTTTTTTTTTTTTTAAATGAAATCAGTTATTCAATCATGTCCAGAGGATGATTATCCAAATCATAGAGATTTTAGGGATAGAGATGATCAAGAGAAAAGTTAGGAAAATATAGATTGAGTGATAAGGTTTCACAACTATATAGGATGAGAGATTTCAGGAAGTATTAGAATGAGAGATTTTAGGAGGATGAGAGATTTTAGGGAAGTATTAGAGGGAGAGATTTGGAGTGGCCCAAATTAAACCCAAAGTTCTGTTTGTTTTTATAAGTATTTTTCTGAAAGGAGAACTCATGTGGGTGATGACGTGGCACCCCTCACTCCTCCCCGTTTGCTTTAATATAATATATAATATATAATATATAGGGAGGTGCTCTTATGAGAGCATCTCTCATCTTACTATGAGAGATAAGGTGGGGGCCCTCACATTTATATCCAATGTCAACAATTTAAATCTGGGCCCCTACATTTATCTCTCATAATAAGGTGAGAGATGCTCTTATAGGAGCATGTCCCATATATATGGGGCCAACTCTCCTAAGCTGAAGCTTAACTTATCCTAAGCTAAAACAATAATGGTCTTACAAATTAGAATCGATTATCGTTGTTTTTTGCATGATGATCATTTCTAAAATTAAGAAATCCAATCAAAAGTGGATTTTCCAATTCCATCATTCAAAAAAAAAAAAAAAAAAAGAAGATATAATAAATTTTAATTTGTAGGACCAGCATTATTTCAGCTTAGGATAAGCTAAGCTACAGCTTAAGCAAGCCCTGCTCTATAGAGCTATATATATATATATATATATATATATATATATATATATAGAGCAGGGCTCTGTTAAGCTGAAGCTTAGATTATCCTAAGTTGAAATAACAAATCAAAGTTGATTATATCTGTTTTTTGAATGATGGAATTGGAAAATCCAGTTCTGATTGGATTTATCTTGATTTTGGAGACGATTATCATGTAAAAAACAACGATAATTGACTTTGATTTATGGAACCAGCATTGTTTTAGTTTAGGATAAGCTAAGCTTCAGCTTAAGAGAGCTAGCTCATATATATATATATATGAGAAGTGCTCCTATGAGAGACATTCTCACCAACTTGGTGAGAGATGGGTGGGGGCCCTCACATTTAAGTTGGGGGGTCCTTGCATTTAAGTTGGTGAGAGTGGATATAGAAGTGAGGGCCCCCACCCATCTCTCACCAAGTTGGTGAGAGTGACTCTCATAGGAGCATTTCCCTATTTACTTAAATGCAAGGGCCCCCACCCATCTCTCACCAAGTTGGTGAGAGTGTCTCTCATAGGAGCACTTCCCTATATATATATATATATATATATATATATGGAAGATGCTCTGACCTTACTATAAGAGATAAGGTGGGGGCCAACAATTTAAATGTGAGGGCCTCCACTCCTATCTCTCATATAAGGTGAAATATATCTATCATAGGAGTATCTCCATATATATATATAGGGGCTAGCTCTCTTAAGCTCAAGCTTAGGATAAGGTAAACTCAAGTGTGTGGTGGGGCCCATTTGGGGACCCTCATGGGGATGGAAATGGGGGGAATTTCAAAGACTCTCTGGGATCCTCCTCTCTGCAAAAAATTAGCCTGAACCGTGATTTCTATCATCTCCATATGGGATCCAAAGTTTAATGGTTGTAGTCCATTCGGATCGATACATAGTTAATCCAAGGGTCTAGTAAATTCGGATCTGACCGAAAGTTGGTGGACATGTGCAATTTAGGAGAGTCATGTGTTTGGTCCATTTGGATGGACCAAAGATGAGCCCCACAAGCATGAGCTCACAAAATCTTATCCTAAGCTTGAGCTTAGGAGAGCCTTGCTCATATATATATATATATATATATATATATATATATATATATATAACGGTACAAGCTACCTAGTGGGGCATACTATTGGTTCATCCGAGTGGACCATTCAAACTCACTCCTCATATTCACACAGGTGCCACCGGGTTTTGATAGATCCGATTAGAGTGAACCGTTTGATAAATGGTCGATTTTTATTATTTTATATAAAGCCATTAAACTTGTGGGTCACAGATGAATGGGTTAGAGGTGTTAGATTGACTTTAAATTTGATATCTAGGTTGGCCCCGCTTGGATCTTTAAATCCCCCCTTGTTTCATGATTTGTAAGGTCTCTAGTGGGCCCCAGTAGGTGGCTTGTACCGTAAGACCGTAAGGGAAGCTTGTGCATGAACATTTCTCTATATACAGTTGATGGCTGTGAGTTGTGATCCTGTGGGTTTTTTTTTTCTTTTGCCCCCGGCCACAATGCCCAACTTGACATGATTGTCCCAGCTGGAATTAATTAAAATAAAATTACCACTGTATGAAGTTCAGGAACCAAAAATCAGGAGGCCCTTAAATTAAAATGTTAGGATTGTACGAGTTTTGCGCCTGCCACATATGGGTGGCCAAGCTATTTTTAATTGTATCCAGCCAGATAAGCCGAGGTCCAGCCTGAGGAAGAAAGTGAAAGCCTATGTCCTCTGCCGTTATGGTTAAGCCTGGCCCAGCCCAGCCCAGAACTTAATTATGGCCGAGGAAAGCCCTTGCACATAGCCCTAGATGGGTCATCATGTGGATAGCCGGAAATGATATTTGGTGCGATTGAGGCCCATGGTGTGGTGGGCCAAACAATTCATTTTATGATGGAACCGACTGTTACAGATTTGAAGATCCAAGCCAATCATTTTTTTAATTGAATTTAACCCATCTTTACTTAACAATGGTCAGGATTTTTCTCATGACTGTATAATTATAGGCCAAAATTTGCCTGGAGAGGATATTCAACTATCTAGTACTTCAGGATGAGATGGGTCACTCAACCTGGAGATTTAAGACCTGGTCCCCAGTTGTTTGTATGCAACAGGTTCCTGGAAAAGGAAAACTGATTGTAACAGCCTATGACAATCCTCTCTCTCTCTCTCTCTCTCTCTCTCTCACTTTTTTTCTTTTTTTGCAAATCTACAATTTCTATTAAATGAGAGGAAATAAGAAAAGACATATATATATCGACAAAAAAAAAAAAAAAAGAAAAAAAAGAAGCAAAATGCTGCTTGATCTCATATAACTCTTCTTCTTTTGTAATTTATTTTATTATTTTACCATGATTTTCAAATTGAATTACACAATTCCACAATTCCCAATATGGTTTCATGAATGGCCCTTTTAGCCATGCAAGTGATTGGGCCATTTTATGACCCCCACCACTGAATTTGAACAACTAGCAACTACCTACAGGCAGAAAGATGAATATTGGGAATGTGAACAAATACAATAGAGAAAGGAGTGACAGTAATAGGTTCTGATGTATCAACCTTCATAGGTTCCAAGGGAGGAATCTCTCCAGTCGAATTCACAATCAAAGCCTTACCATTTAGTAGCATCGTTTGGCTGTGCAGATCGCCATTCATAGCAGTTAAATGATATTCCTCCCTGCTGATTGCAATAGTTCTCTTATTAGGTCTATGCATCCAATCCGGTTTTTTTCTTGGATGTCGCCGATGTTTTGAAACTTTAATAATGGCAGAGTCAGTAGTAACATGGACTTGAACTGTGGTGTTGCTGTCCAGGTTGATCAATAACAATGTGATCCCTTCCTGTAATAATTGTAAGCAACATTTACAATTATGAATTTTAAAGCGTAATTCTTGTGAAAGTAGAATGTCCCTACTTACAGATTGTTTTGCACAATGTGCATACGCCCGCATGTTCTTTGTCCCCGTGAAATTTGTTGATAGAACGTTTCTTCCCATTAACCGATGCCAAAGTAGCGCACTGCAGCAATGGAGCAGAATATCAGTTACATATCCACTGTTTCATCTGGTCAGCTTGCTCTTCATCATTTGTTAAGCAGCAAAGCCTATAAAAATTCTCAAATTACAAGAAAGTTGAAGTCTCAGATGCATGTTGGAGATGTCTCAACAATTCTATTGAGCTAAATGAAAGTTAATCTGTGTTGTTCATCTTTTAGCAGTATTTAAATTTCTATTACTTTAGTTCAAATGCATGAGTAGTGTAACCATGTTTTGCAACATCGTATGCATTTATTAACTAAAACAGTATAACATATTACATTTTCCAAGAACAATGGAGTATGGACATATTCGGTAAGTTGGGCAGATTTCAAGTATCCTTGTCCAGACGACACAGGTATAAGCATCAAGGTAACATGTATGCTAGCATTGTCACCCTGATATTAGGCTGAAACACAGCCCTGTTTTGCTTTCTAGGTAATAAAATCAATCCACAAAATGCAAAATGGATATGGACTCCATAAAACACTTGATGCAAAATTATAAGTTGTCTTGAGTTTTCAAACACTTTGAATTAGAGTCAACAATTAACAACTGATCATTGGTTCAAAAGACTGTTAATAATGCATTAACCCTCATTCTGATGGACAGATACAAGTTTCAAGTGCTATGTTTCAGCAACCAAAATGAGTATGTACATTGTATTTCATAAAAATACACATTTCATTGCCCTTCCCAAAACTAGGACAAATTCTCTTGGGACGAGAGAAGTTATCGACGCCATCATTTTCATTTTGCTGTATCATAAGGTATCCCTTAATAACGTGTCTTTAGTTTGTGCGTGAAAAGGGAAAAAAAAATAAAGCTGAATTTTAAGAATTTGGTCTCAGTTTTGAAGTAACCTCTACTTGTGCTTTCAATTTCAGCATGAATAGTGTCAAATGTCAGCATGAGTTGTCTTAAAAATAGTTCTTCAAGCCAGAACTTGGAAATACTAAAGAAGAGAACCTATAATAATCAGGATTTGGTTTGAATGTGGTAGTGTTGAGCAGACCATAGTTTCCTCCAACTAAGCTTTGTCTGCAATAAGTCTTGGTATCATATTTTGATGCCATGCCCAGCTGATCCAAGTACCTGACAGTGAAATACACAATCAAGTCTGAATGAAAGATCTCTTAGACCCCAAAAACCACAAAATGATCAAAGCTAACTTACCAGAAACTGGACACAAATGCATTGGTAACAAGGTTGCGACCACTGTTATAAGCCCCTCCAGCCTCGCCCACCCAAGCAGTGGCTGAAGTCGGAGAATTTTTAAGAATGTTTTGGAGGCTGCTAAATGTTGACGCCACCCCATCAAGATAATCCGGATTGAGAATCTTTTCAACAAGATGGGCATCAACACCTGGAGCAGTTGAATAAAGATTATCACAGTACACAGGTTGCAGAAATTTCCATTGAGTTCATTAACATCACTTCCATGACATTCCATTTCCTGATGCGGCCACTTGTGGATCCAACAAATGTGTCCCACATCCAAGCCATGCATCAGAGTACATCACTTTGCTAAGGTCGAGCGATGCCCTTTACAGACAGGCCCTAAATGTACACGAATCACAGATGCTTTCCAGAAAGGGGAAAGTTTTATCAAGAATCCTCATTTTTTGTACATGTGGGGCCTACCGGGTGACAGACTAGCTGCTGTTGTACCTCTGTGAATCCATTTTTTGGATTTAACACATATATGACAAGAAAAACTGGCATGGAAAGAGCATGTTAAAAGACATGAAACTAATAAACAGCCAACAATACCTGGACCAAGACTGTATATGTGATGGGTAATTACATCCATTGAATTTGGCGATGTTCTATCTATGAGTTCCTTGAACCAGTTCGCATCGAAATTCCCTCCTGGTGCCAGTATGAGTGGCTTCACTTCGATAGCCCTGTAGTAATCATTCACTATGGAGTGGAGGGAAATCACATCAGCGGCATATTGATCTGCTCCAACTCTTGCTCGAACTCCTTTACCACTCAATTCGTTCCCTGACAGCAACAGGCCTTTTAGTGTCTAAAGACTGTTAATTTAATGGAGACGCAATACTAGATATTTGATTTCATGCAAGGCTTTCAATAAAAAAGGTTCAGCAAAAATACAACCATGATTTGGAAAATGATGTATGGCTAGGAGAGTGGTATCTCGGTGTACTTTAAAACATCTATGCAGTAGGGGCGAAAATAAATGGTCTGGATCACTGAAGTAGAGAAGCCTTGATAACGGAGTACTGGTCTAGTCTCATCTCACATCACTAAGAGAATTTGGCTTGGGGAAACTTTAGAGTTTATACTATAACTAGTATTATGTTGTAACCAACTGGAAATTCCCCCCTTTAAGAAATCCATACATCCATTTACATCACTACAAACAGATTCATTTGGATACAACGGAAGTGTATATAAGCTTCTTGTATGTGACATTTTTTTACAGAGCCTTACCCCCCACTGCATAAGGCATTGTCTAGAGCTTTTCCATCATCTCTATAATCATGTGTTAAAATGGTTGATTTGATTTTGTTCAAGTCGAATGTGGTGAGAGTGAAAAACTGTTACCGAGTTCCCAGCCATGGATGGTGTAGCCCTTGCTGACAGTGTAACGAACAAGTGAAGCGGCATTGGTGTAGTCCCAAGGTCCTCCTAATGAACCATCTGGCAAAGGCACCCTCCCATTCAGTGCATTTAACCCGAAAATAGCCTTGGCGCTGAAGAAAAAGTGCAATGGTGGAAATGAATGTTGTCTACAGAAACAAGCATTTATACAACAGAAAAAGGCCCATAGTCCATGGATTGTGGTCTGCAAACTCCCATTGGTGGCAAGTGATGAATGGACCCGTGATTTGGGGACTTCAATTGAAGGAGAAGTGCTCAAACTATCCCATGTAATATATTTCAATCTCCCAAATGTATAACCAACGAGAGGGTACAACTACAAAGTCTCATGGAGGGCCAAAAGATTACAAAATCACAATCACAATCAGAAAAAGAAGACAGAAGTTACAGTGATAAATATGAACCTTTTGGGTGCAATAGCAACAAAATCTCAAGTTAAGATCAGAGCATTCTTAAATTAATTTGGTGACAAAATGAACCCATTGCTTTTGCAATACATAAATCTACAATAACGAGATAGTACCAATCGAAAGAAAAAAAATGAAGAGATAGTATAGTGTACTTGGTCTTTTGGAAGAAACCATTGAGTTCGTCCCATCTAAACATGGGCAAACAACCTTGCGTAAAACCAAACATCTCAGAGGTGTTTCTTATGAATGAATTACAAGGCTGTGGAGGATCACCAGTATCATAAATGACATTATCTTGCAGAGTCCCTCCTAATCGAATTTTGAGAGTAGAAAAAGCTGTAAAACCATCAAAGTTTTCAGAATCAATAAAATAACAAAAACAGAATTCTAATCCAAGTTATTTTATCAAGGAACAAAACCAAGTACTGGTGATGCTGAATTAAGGGAGCAATATAAAAAAAATGTCCATACCTTTGACTGCATTTATAAGAATGGAATTGTTAAGATCCTGCATGAATGAAAGATTGAAATATGTGAGTTCAAATAAGAACGTTCAATATTTTCCATTAAGTCTTCGACCATCACATGTTAATAATAAGAAAAGTAACAGTTACTCGTATCAGAGCAATAAATATTCAACAAGAACTGTAATTTGATCCTACAGTTCAACTCCAGCAATCTAATTCCAAAGAAATGGGTAGCAATTCATTTTACTGATAAAAACCACCTGTGATTTGGGCTACATGCAAATGATCCCTCATACCAATAAATCCAACACTAAAAAAAGCCACCCAGATCCAAATCTACTCCTATATCATCTCCAGCAATCAAAGTCACCAAACAGACACTTTTCCAAAACAAGGAATCTGTATTATGCATTAAGATTAAGAATTCTGATAACAATACCAGATTGAGAAGGGAAGCAAGACCCCAGCTGCAAGTCCCATAATCACACTTCTCAGGAGGCCACCAATCCAAAGTAGCACAAATAAAATCACTGTCTATTCTTCCAATCGCAATACCACCATTGATATGAACATACCCTTGAACCACACCAGATTTCAAGCTGCTGGTTGTATTTCCTGGTGGCTGACAGAGCACCCCAACAGAGCTCCAAACTAAAACAGACACCAAAAAGCACAAGCACTGGTAAAAAAGACTCATCTTGGGATTCAAACAATGGTAGGGGGGGGGGGGTGGGGGGGCAGGATTTACAAGCTTTGAATAGAAGCAAAAGAGAGAAAAGGGGCATGGAAAAGCACAAAGTTGTAAAATGCAGAGAACCCAATGGAGGAAAAGTCAGGTATAAGTTGGAGAATAGAAAAGGGAGGCCATGAGAAAGAGATTTGTTTCAAGTTTGAAGCTTGGTAGGAATCTTTGCTGCCTTGAGATTGTCGTTTGGATTTAAGGAGTTTGCATATTGGAATTTATTGAGAGAGAGAGAGAGAGAGAGAGAGAGAGAGAGATTTAAAAAAATAATGCATGGTTTGGTGAAGTGTGGGATGTTGCAGTGCGCTTGCTTTTTGCATTGCATGGCCCCCAAGAATAGGAGATTAGGATAAGGATATGAAAAAAAAGTAAAGAGTTTTTTAAGTAAGGAGTTTTTTTTCTTTTTTTGGTATATTCCCTTTAGTGGTTTTTTTTTTTTTTTTTTGGATTTATAAATAGACCCTGTGGTTTTTTTGTTATTTTGTTATTTTTATTTTTTGGACTTGACTAATCCCTCCGGACTAGAGAGAAGCCGGATAAAACCCCTATGGCTCATGGGTGGTAGTATAAGTGGACTCAACTTGTGGTTTTAGCATTTAAAGCTAAAGGAAAAACTCATCCATAGTATTACAAAGCGAGGTTCTTTCCCAATGGCTGTAGTGCTTCTCTTTCTAGTCTCCTAAAAACACTCCATGAGGAAGTATTTATTCTTAAATCGACATTGGGCAAACTCAGTGAAACAGAAACAATATACGCCCCCCATTCTATTTGCCTAACCCTTACCCCAGAAATGGAACTTATTAGAGAATAGATTATGTTTTTCGGTTGCTCTTAAGTGCAAAATCTTGCTAATTTGGAAATGTGTTTTTTTTTTTTTTTTTTTTTTAACTATGAAGTGGCTGACTTTCTTAATCCCTCTAAAATAAAGCATGGGTGGCAATTGGTCAAATTGACCGGTATATATAAAATATATTCACGTAACCCATACCAGACTCATTAATTTACTTGGGTTAGGGAGGATTGCAGATTCATGTGAGTCGAAATCCAACCTAGAAGATCCAATTGATGAGGGAGTAAATCTTAACATTTCCTGGGGCGGAACCGTTTCTTGGGCCGAACTCCCCTCCCCCCCCTCCCCAAAAAAAAAAAAAATAAAAAAACCCAATGAGTTCATCCTGATTCTGCCCTTGGTAGGATAGAGGATCCGAGGATCAAACCATGAGTAGTTGGGAGAGAATAGGACTCTCAACCACTAACCTATCACTTTATTCTCGATCGCCACCCTTGTATTAAAGGCCAAAAGGAAATCAATTTAGAATGAATTACACAAATCCCACGATATTAATCATATTTTAGGTGAAATACAATCCTCATTTTGATTTGATGTGCAGACTCGTGACTCATGAGACCTAACATTTAGGCCGGCCCCCACCATCTATTTCTCTGTCTAGTAGTTCATCATCCTTAGCCATGTTTCACTTGTCACTCAAGCCAAACAATCACCACATCGTTTTCATAGCTTGACCTTCCATCCTCCACAACAGAAGGTAAGACAGAGGAAGTGGGCACATATGCCTGCCCATTGAAAATGAAAATAGTCATTCAAAGTTGTTAGGACTGGGGTGGGTTGGTTGTTAAAGATAAGATGGTCCTTTTTTTTTTGGGACGCCCAGCTGTTGTCTTTCTAGCTGGTTAACAATTAGATAAGAATCCATCCCTAGGGACGTATAGAATATACCAACTTGTAAGGGACAAAAGAAAAGTGGCTTTCATGGCTACAAAGATAGATTTATATGCAGTCATCTAGAAAATGCTGACAGCTACCAATCTCTGCATGTAAAGTACATTCATAAAGTTAAAACAGATTTTCTGGGATGAGCATAATGATGATGGATGGTGAATGGATTGATGGATACTAAGATGGAGACACACAAAGGCTTATGGTTGGATGGATGTAGGATAGAATCACTCTCTTCGGCATTTGTGGCTGATGTCCCTGTGACCAATGGATCCTCTCCTAAGGTCACAAAAGGGAACGAAGAGGAAGGACAAGCAGTTTATACAAGGGTTTTGTGGGGGAGGACGGGAGGTTCTCCATAGTCCTGGGATAACCCCTGGTTTTGTAAGATCCGGCCCACCATTATTTATATTTATTATTAAAATATTAAAATTATTTAATTAAATGTATTTTAGTTATTTAAGTGGATAGGATTAAGTGGGGCACACGTTAGATTAGATGTGTGGATCGGTGAGATGGTTTAGTGGGTAGATGACCTGACCCGTAGTTTGACTCAATGAGTTAAGCCCATAAGAGATTCTCTTTTTAATCTAATCCCTGTTTTAAAGAACTGCACGTTCTTATCTCTCCACTTTCGTTTGCAACTCCTCCCGGTTATTATTCTTTCTCCTTCAACTTCCCAAGCCATTGCAGCTTTAGGATCCAGCCATCAGAATCAAGATCAGAGCATACCATCATTCTTCGTTCAACTTTCTTATCTCAAGTAATCCTTTCCTCAAATCATTAGGAGTAGATTTATATTCTTTCGTTATCTCCTTTTTCTTTCCAATGCTAGATTTAGATAGGAGTACCATAGATCTGTTCATCTGAGCATTTCTTTCCCATCTTCTTTGTCAGATCGGTGATAGGATTACTCTCGAGCGCTGTGGAAATCTCGATTTGGGTATTGGCCGGCCATGGTGACGACAGAACTCGGTTCTGCGTTAGAGAAGTGAAGAAGACTTGTAGCATATGAAATAGGAGGGAGAAAATGATGATGGGAGTGGATAGAGAGAGAGAGAGAGTGATGTTGACGTCTGATAAAGGGATAAGATAGGTTACAGACAACAGTCCTTGGCCATTAGAATAAAAAAAAAAGAAAAAGAAAAGAAAGGGATGAGTCTTACAACTGTTACGACAACACCTGAAGTTGTGAATTATTTTATACTTAATGGTGACAGGGGGTGATATGGGTGAAGTTGTGTCAACAGACAAGTTATGACTTTTCAACATGGGGTACCATTGGTTTTAGAAAAAATAATAATAATCATGATAAAGGGATGAGTTCTGTACAAATGTTGGGATGGAACATGCATTGAGTGTTAATACTTGATTATTAGTTTTTATAAAAAGGATGAATTCTATTACCATTTGACTTTTAAAACTTAACCCATTAGTTTTCTTGAATTTAACAAAAATGACCATTAACTTTTAATGCATTCAAATTAGACCCTTGGTTTATCTTATAAATAATTGAATTTGGAAAATGTTATAAATAGAATCCATAGGTTTTCTTAAATTATATACTAAGATTATTATTATTTGTAAATTAATATTAAATGATATATTTAGTTTTTAATGTGTTAAAATTATATTTTAGTACTTTATTAATAGATCTTTGGACCAAGTAAATACTGTCCGGGCACATGGTATATTACTAACATAGGGTTTAGTACTTTGTATAACCTCGGGAAAATCCTAGTGGATTCGAGTTCAACCCATCTCTATTGGAAAACCCTTAATTGGGAAGGGATGCGTTGATCTTTTATCTATTAGAAATTCCCGTGGTTGATGGGTATAGAATCTTATGTTTGACTTTAGGATCGATTTGTATCTATGTCTTAACCTTCGCATGCATATATATGTTGGTTTATGATGTGTATTTCTTTAGATGCATACATTATTATGTGTTATGGACTATAAAGTGGCTTTGCAAATTTGGTATGACCATTCGATTATGATATGAAATGTGGAATGGCCAGCACTTTACTTTGACTTAGGACTCTTGTGTCGGAGCTTTATTATTCAGGCCTATTATGTTTATATGTTTATACTTATGTTTATGTGGGTCATTTATGGATGACTGCAGATCGATATATGGATGGTTGATCACCGATGTGACCGGATCACTTATAATCTGCTATGAATGTGAACAGGTTATCCTGATTTTTTATTTGATCGGTTTATGACCACCGACGTTATGGACGGGCTTTCCCGATTTATTTAGGGCTAACCACCCACAACGGGGACACTTGTCTTCGTTTGATTCATATTGCTCATTTTGCTTTATTTGAATTATGTTATATGTTCTTTCCCGTCATTACTTCCATATAATCACACTTGTCTTTATTCTTCTCGTTATTGTATTTAATTTCGAATTATGATTATGTACTTGCTATTTACTTTATAATATTTGGTACATAGGTACCGAGCCCTACTTTACCCAGGAGACGGAGGAGGATCAAGCGTTTCAAACGTTTGAGCCAACTGATGAACCCGAGTGGGATGCCGGAGATGGCTTTGGAGCCGTCTGAACCAGCATAAGAGTGAACGACATCTTGGCAATCCTTTAGATGAACAATCTTTTATTATAAAACTTCCTTTAGTAATTATTGAATTCATTCTGCAAATTTAATTATTAATGTTTATCTGATTTTTCTGTTGGGTTTCATTTATGAACCTTGAATACCAATTGAATAAAGCTTCTGTTGCATTTAATGACGTTTATTTTTGACTCACCACAATTTTATGTGGGTCCACTTTTGGAAACTTGTGTTGTATTAAACACATGAATTTGAATTTGGTTTTAATTTTTCACGTTTTTCCCCAATTCTTATTTTGGGGGACGTGACAGTTGGTATCAGAGCTTAGCATGATCTTCGGATATTAAAAATGGATAGAAACAATAGGATGTGGTGAGGATTACGTTTTCCGTTAGATACGCTTTACGTGCTAACTGTAAAGCCTATAGAATTGTTTGTTAGCTTGTTTCATAGAATCAAACCCCTCGTTATCTTATTGTAGGTCATGGCACACCGTACAACCATATCTCAGGACAGGGAACTGGGGAATGGATCGAATAATTCAGACGATCGTTTCAACCAACTCTTGCAAGCTTTTGTGCAAGCCCAGAATACTCAAAATGAGCAGCAAAGAGCATGTGAGACTAAACAAGCTGCAGAAAAACAACGAGAAAGGGAAGAACGAGCTGCCGAGAGAGCACAAATGGACAGAGATAGAGCAGCATTCCAGGCTCAAATCTTAGCCCTAACAGATCGAGCAGCTCAGCCAGTGCAAGTGGTCATGCCTCCAAAGGAAGTAGATCCAAATGACCTCTATGAGAAATTCAGGAAGAGGGTCCCTCTTGAGTTTCATGGGTCCGAAGATCCCATGGTAGCAGATGATTTTATAGAACAGATGGAACAAATATTTGTAGTCTTTCGATGCACACAAAAGCAGCGAGTTAATTTGGCAGCTTACATGTTCAGAGGAATAGCTTTCCAATGGTGGAACTCAGTCAAAGCAGTAGTGCAAGCAGAGGCAGTGGCTGAAGAAATGCATGGGAAACTTTCACCAAGGAGTTTTTGGATAAGTTTATCCCTAAGTATGTCAAGGACTAGTGGAAGCGGGATTTTCAAAACTTAGTGCAAGGTGATATGTCAGTGCAGCAATATGAACAGTAGTTCACAAGATTGGCTAAGTATGCACCTACACTAGTTGTTCCAGAGGAAGAGAAGATCAGACGTTTTCTTGATGGGTTATCAGCTGATATTTACATGATGATTGGAGATAATCAACGCCCGACGTTCCAGGAGACTGTGAAGAGTGCATATTGGGCTGAGGGTGCACTAAAGAAGAGGGCAGCAGAATGGCAAGCCAAATACCAACAACATCAGTTGAGGCAATCTTCTAGTCTCGATAACCCAAAGAAACTGAAGATTCAAGGTCAACCCTCGGTCGGTCAGAGACATCTGTGCGGACGGTGTGGAAAGAATCACCCTACCGAGACGTGCTACAAGGAGACAGGGGCATGTTGTCATTGTGGGCAGTTTGGCCATAAAGTTCGCGATTGTCCCAATGGTGGTAGTCAGTTGCAAGCGTCCCAACTAGCAGCTTCTCGCGCTCCTATACAACAGCCTTGGAGGACAGCACCTCCACAGGGACCACAACAGATTCCTCGGGCACCACTACAGCAAATGTACCGAGCACTAGCTCCTCAATACCAACAATATAAGGATGTAGTGCCACAGCAGTAGAGGCCAATTCTAGGACAGCAGAGGCCATTCCAGCAATGGAGGCAGCAGCAACCAGTGGATCAACCAAGAGCACCTAGGCTAGTGCAAGGGAAATAGAATCAAGCTCAGCGGATGGGCAGAGTATATGTAGTTACTCATGAGGATGCAGATGCTTCTGTAGAAGTTGTGGAAGGTATTGTTCTAATCTCAGAGGTAGAAGCTAAGGCCATATTTGACCCTGGCTCTACACATTCCTTTATTTCCCATGATTTTACTAGACATATCAATGAGGCTGTAGTGAAATTAGATGTTGCTTTAGTAGTGGGTACCCCAGTGGGCAAGCAGGTTCGTTGCCACCAATATTTTCCGAGTACCCGAGTTCAAATTGGAGATTTCATTTTACCTGCAGACCTGATTCTTTTAACGATGAAGGATTTCGATGTCATACTTGGTATGGACTGGCTAGCGACCTATAGAGCAATAATGGACTGTTTTAATAAAACCATCATGTTGTCGTTGCATTCGGACACTATTGAATTTGTTGGTCGAAGGAAACCGATTCGGACATGCCGGATCTCGGCATTGAAAGCAAAAAGATTGTTGAAATCTGGATGTGAATGATATTTGGCATTTATCACGGAGGATAAACAGTCTAAAGGGGTGGAGGATATTCCAGTGGTCTGTGAGTTCCCGGATGTTTTCCCGGATGAAATTCCAGGCTTACCTCCAGTCAGGGAGATAGACTTTTCGATTGAATTAGTGCCAGGGACAGCTCCGATTTCTAAAGCTCCATATAGAATGGCTCCAGCAGAACTCAGAGAGTTGAAAACTCAATTGCAGGATTTGTTGGACAAGGGATTTGTGGGACCAAGTGTATCACCTTGGGGTGCACCGGTCCTATTTGTGAAGAAGAAGGATGGTTCTATGAGGATGTGCATAGATTATAGACAACTCAATCAAGTCACAATCAGGAACAAATACCCTCTCCCAAGGATTGATGAATTGTTTGATCAGCTTCATGGAACTAAATATTTCTCAAAGATAGACTTGAGATCAGGATATCACCAGCTCAGAGTTCGAGATCAGGACGTTCAAAGGACAGCATTCAGAACAAGATATGGCCACTACGAGTTTCTAGTCATGCCATTCGGGTTAACTAATGCTCTAGGCGTATTTATGGCCTTGACGAATAAGATATTTGCTCCATTTCTTGACCATTTCATCGTTGTTTTCATAGACGACGTGTTAGTATATTCTCGGTCTCGAGAAGATCACGAGCAGCATTTGAGAACAGCATTGCAAACGTTGAGAGATCATCAACTCTATGCCAAGTTGAGTAAGTGCGAATTTTGGCTTCAGCAAGTGGTTTTCTTGGGTCACATCATCGGCAAGGAAGGTTTGGCAGTAGATCCAGGAAAAATTGAGGCAGTGGTCAAGTGGCAGAGACCTAAGTCAGTAACAGAGATTCGTAGTTTCTTGGATTTAGCAGGTTACTACAGGAGATTTGTGAAAGGATTTTCATTCATTGCTGCTCCATTGACCAGATTAACATGAAAAGATGTACCGTTCGTGTGGACTGACGAATGTGAAGCAAGTTTTCAGGAGTTAAAGAATAGGTTGACTACAGCTCCAGTGCTCACATTGCCTACGTAGAATGGTAAATTTGTTATTTATACGGATGCCTTGAAAGTTGGATTGGGATATGTACTTATGTAGGATGGGAAAGTAGTGGCTTATGGCTCTAGACAATTGAAAGAGCATGAGAAAAAGTATACCACTCATGATTTGGAACTTGCAGCAGTGGTTATGGCATTGAAGATGTGACATCACTATCTCTACGGTGAGAAGTTTGAAGTTCATTCAGACCATCGAAGTCTTCAATATTTGTTTACCCAGCCTGAATTGAACATGAGACAGACCCGGTGGATGGAATACATAAAGGATTTTGATTTTTCCAATCAAATATCATCCTGGGAAAGCCAATGTAGTGGCTGATGTATTGAGTCGAAGGGCAGCAACTAATGCATGCTTGAGGGCAGAATGATCTTGGGCATAAATTTTCCTCGATTTGGGAGTGTCTTTACAACTAGTTGATGACGAGGTTATGTTAGCCAACATGTTTGTCTGGGATCCAGAGATTTTGAGCAGGATCAAAAGCAGGCAGTCAGAAGATCCAGAACTAGCCCGAGTGATTGAACAGATTGACAGCAGACCAGACTTCAGAATAGTGGAGGGTGTGTTGTACTTTCAAGACTGGTTATGTGTGCCAAATATAGAAGAACTGAAGAATGAGATCGTGACAGAGGCACATCATTCCCGTTATACTATTCACCTGAGTAGTACAAAGATGTACCAGAACCTGCGTAAGTGGAACAATATGAAGAAGGAAGTAGCAGGATTTACAGCAAGGTGCTTGGTGTGTCAACAAGTAAAGGCAGAACGAAAGCAACCCCCAAGACTTTTAAAATAGTTGGAAGTGCTCGACTGGAAATGGGAACACATAACGATGGATTTTATCTCTGAGTTACCATCGATGCATAATAAAGATAGTATCTGGGTGATAGTGGACAGGTTGACAAAGTTGGCACATTTCTTACCGATGAACATGAAGACACCTCAGGATGAGTTAGCTAGAATGTATATGGAGAAGGTTGTTACAATTCATGGTGTTCCCCTATCGATTGTATCAGATAGAGATCTTAGATTTTTGGGTAAATTCTGGACTGAACTTCAAAAAGCTTTGGGCACGACGTTGAGTTTCAGTACAGCTTATCATCCTCAGACCGACGGTCAAACTGAAAGGACTAATCAAACACAGGAGGATATGTTGCGAGCTTGCGTCCTTGATTTTGGGAAGGACTGGCAGAAAATTCTCCCATTGTGCGAGTTTGCATATAATAATAGTTATCATTCTAGTATCGGCATGGCACCATTTGAGGCGTTGTATGGACATCGATGCAGGACCCCAATTTGTTGGGAGGAGATAGGTGTCAGGAGTTTTCATGGTCCATCTATTGTTAGTGATACCAGTGAGAAAGTGAAGCAAATCCATGATCGGTTGAAAATTGCTAGGAGTCGACAAAAGAGTTATGCAGACTTGAAGAGGAGAGATCTTCAATTCGAGATTGGTGAACATGTGTTTCTAAAAGTTTCACCAACGCGAGGAACATTGAGGTTTGGGCAGAAAGGGAAATTATCTCGGAGATTTATAGGTCCATTTGAGATCTTGGAGAGAATTGGAGAAGTTGCTTACATATTGGCCTTACCAGCAGCGTTGTTAGCAGTGCACAATGTTTTTCATGTCTTGATGTTGAAAAAGTATATCGCAGACCCAGCTCACGTATTGCAGTGTGAGCAATTGGAATTGCAGCCAGATGTTATCTATGTTGAGCGACCGACACAGATCATTGACACGAATGAGCAAGTTCTCAGGACCCGGACAATACATTGGGTGAAAGTCCAGTGGGAGCATCATAGTCCTCGAGAAACCACTTGGGAACTCCGGGACCAAGTGAAGAAGCTTTACCCGCATCTTCTTCCAGAGGTATGTTTACATTTGGAGGACCAAATGTCCTAAGGGGGGAAGAATGTAAGATCCGGCCCCACCATTATTTATACTTATTATTAAAATATTAGTATTATTTAATTAAATGTATTTTAGCCATTTAAGTGGGTAGGATTAAGTGGGGCACACGTTAGAGTAGATGTGTGGATCGGTGAGTTGGTTTAGTGGGTAGATGATCTGACCCGTAGTTTGACCTAATGAGTTAAGCCCATAAGAGATTCCCTTTTTAACCTAATCCCTGTTTTAAAGAACCACGCGTTCTTATCTCTCCACTTTCGTCTGCAACTCCTCCCGGTTATTCTTCTTCTTCCTCCTTCAACTTCCCAAGCCATTGCAGCTTTAAGATCCAGCCATCAAAATCAAGATCAAAGGATACCATCATTCTTGGTTCAACTTTCTTATCTCAGGTAACCCTCTCCTCAAATCATTAGCAGTAGATCTATATTCTTTGGTTATCTCCTTTTTCTTTCCAATGGTACATTTGAATAGGAGTACCATAGATCTGTTCATCTGAGCATTTCTTTCCTATATTCTTCGTCAGATCGGTGATAGGATTACTCTTGAGCGCTGTGGGAATCTCGGTTTGGGTATTGGTTAGGATCTGTGCATCTTTCTTCAACCCCGGTAAAAGGCAAGTACTTAACCATAATCTGTGAATTTAATACATGTGTTTGTCGTTGATTCCATTGTTGTGCATCTAGAAGCCCTTTGATGCCCTTTTCATGATGTTAATCGTTTTTATAATAAGATCGGATAACGGAGATTGTCCGTTGATTTCCTTATTATTTTTATATTACTGTCGACTCAATCTGTCACAGAAAACTGTGAGGCTTTAGGCTTGTTAATGTGTATTGGTTGTGGGGCCCATGTGGACCCCACTGATGATTAATCAAGGCCGTAGATCTGGTAGTGGACCCCGGGGCGACTCCATTGCTGTAGGTCCCACATGGAAGGAACCACGTTTGGTCCTCCATCCAATGATCCAAAGAGCCTGGCGACATGGAAAAAGGAAAAAAGGGGTTTCTGTTTTTTTTTTTTTTTTTTGGACTGTGGGACCCATGTGGGCCATTGATTTTAGATCGGGTCCCTACATCTTGAAGAAAAGGCTTGGGCGACCTTATTGATGAGGGATGATCGTGGCTCTTGATCAGTGGGCCAATTATCCGAAGTGAGTAGCTGCTGTGGCCGGCCATGGTGATGACAGAACTCGGTTCTGCGTTAGAGAAGTGAAGAAGACCTGTAGCATATGGAATAGGAGGGAGAGAATGATGATGGGAGTGGATAAAGAAAGAGAGAGAGAGTGATGTTGACGTCTGATAAAGGGATAAGATAGGTTACAGACAACAGTCCTTGGCCATTAGAATAAAAAAAAAAAAGAAAAAGAAAAGAAAGGGATGAGTCTTACAACTGTTACGACAACACCTGAAGTTGTGAATTATTTTATACTTAATGGTGACATGGGGTGATATGGGTGAAGTTGTGTCAACAGACAAGTTATGACTTTTCAACATGGGGTACCATTGGTTTTAGAAAAAATAATAATAATCATGATAAAGGGATGAGTTCTGTACAAATGTTGGGATGGAACATGCATTGAGTGTTAATACTTGATTATTAGTTTTTATAAAAAGGATGAATTCTATTACCATTTGACTTTTAAAACTTAACCCATTAGTTTTCTTGAATTTAACAAAAATGACCATTAACTTTTAATGCATTCAAATTAGACCCTTGGTTTATCTTATAAATAATTGAATTTGGAAAATGTTATAAATAGAATTCTTAGGTTTTCTTAAACTATAAACTAAGATTATTATTATTTGTAAATTAATATTAAATGATATCTTTAGTTTTTAATGTGTTAAAATTATATTTTAGTACTTTATTAATAGATCTTTGGACCAAGTAAATACCATCCGGGCGCACGGTATATTACTAACATAGGGTTTAGTACTTTGTATAACCTCGGAAAAATCCTAGTGGATTCGAGTTCAACCCATCTCTATTGGAAAACCCTTAATTGGGTCTATGCACCACTGATGGAGAAGGGATGCGTTGATCTTTTATCTATTAGAAATTCCTATGGTTGATGGGTATAAAATCTTATGTTTGACTTTAGGATCGATTCGTATCTCTGTCTTAACCTTCATATGCATATATATATATATATATATATATATATATATATGTTGGTTTATGATGTGTATTCCTTTAGATGCATACCTTATTATGTGTTATGGACTATAAAGTGGCTTTGCAAATTTTGTATGACCATTCGATTATGATATGTAATGTGGAATGGCCAGCACTTTACTTTGACTTAGGACTTTTGTGTCGGAGCTTTATTATTCATGTCTATTATGTTTATATATTTATGCTTATGTTTATGTGGGTCATTTATGGACGACTGTAGATCGATATATGGACGGTTTTATGCTTATATATTTATGCTTATGTTTATGTGGGTCATTTATGGACGACTGTAGATCGATATATGGACGGTTGATCACCGATGTGACCGGATCACTTATAATCCGCTATGAATGTGAACATGTTATCCTGATTTTTTATTTGATCGGTTTATGACCACCGACGTTATGGACGGGCTTTCCCGATTTATTTAGGACTGGCCATCCACAATGGGGACACTTGTCTTCGTATAAATCATATTGCTCCTTTTGCTTTATTTGAATTATGTTATACGTTCTTTCCTGTCATTACTTCCATATGATCACACTTGTCTTTATTCTTCTCGTTATTGTATTTAATTTTGAATTATGATTATGTACTTGCTATTTACTTTGTAATATTTGGTGCATAGGTATCGAGCCCTACTTTACCCAGGAGACGGAGGAGGATCACGCGTTTCAAACGTTTGAGCCAACTGATGAACCCGAGTGGGATGCTGGAGATGGCTTTGGAGCCGTCTGAACCAGCATAAGAGTGAACGACATCTTGGCAATCCTTTAGATGAGCAATCTTTTATTATGAAACTTCCTTTAGTAATTATTGAATTCATTCTGTAACTTTAATTATTAATGTTTATCTGATTTTTCTGTTGGGTTTCATTTATGAACCTTGAATACCAATTGAATAAAGCTTCTGTTGCATTTAATGAAATTTATTTTTGACTCACCACAATTTTATGTGGGTCCACTTTTGGAAGCTTGTGTTGTATTAAACACAGGAATTTGAATTTAGTTTTAATTTTTCACGTTTTTCCCCAATTCTTATTTTGGGGGATGTGACAGGTTTAGGTAAAAGTTTGCACTCCAGTCTTAGGAATAAATTCAATGAAGATCCTAAACTTCCTAAACTTCCCAATTATCACAAGTAGGCCCCTTTATTAATATCCATGGATCAATTGGAATAAATATGTCTCTTCGAATTTTAGTTCTGCATCTTATTATCCTTGAACCCCCAATTAATTATAGTGATCATCAGTACCATCCAATTAGCTTTAGTCGAGATGGGTGCGCACTTACTAATGACAAATCCATTAATTGGCACAAGGGGATAATATAGATAGATTCCATCTTGACCATCGGATGTTCCCATAGTCCTACTATCATGTACCCAAGACACCAAGGTGTTGACTTACAGTTGGCCTCAATCATTGGTGACTCAAAGTAAATGAATATATGGAAACTTGAGTTCATCAATGTCTCAGGATTGAGAGCCTATTGCTAGGGAATTATGAGAACAGACTTAAACTCGAGACGGTATTCCATAAAGTACTTCTCATGGTCCTTCAATACATCCAATGTACCAGCACCGTGATCTAGAATCTTATATTCTGATGATTGAGACAAATCACACTATCTCATAGTGATCAAAGTTCTGCAACCTTATCAGATAAGATGCCCAGTCTCATCACTAGTTGTGAAGATATTTAAGTATAAGATTTATGACACATATCTCCTGTGTGTGGATCTCATCCATATACATATATCATATCTAATATACTAATGAGACCCGTTTCAACTCATGAACCATTATGTCATATGTATTGGTCATGTGCATAAAGTAATAAAAATACTATTCATCTCATAAAGGAAAGCATGACATTATTGATAAAGAAATTAATAAATTTATTACATCAATTGATGGATTGAGTCGATACAATCTAACACCAACCAACATGGCAAGTGCCCATATGTTCATATGGGGTTCTTGTACTGTTTTGGGGTTCTTGATTAATGACATTTATGTTCATATTTGGACTAATTTAGAGTTTTAGATAACCTAGCTAGCAATGACAGATCAAGAGCCTTTGGATACTCTTTTTATCTGTTGTTGTTGTTGTAAACTATAATTATATTAGGTCAGAGGATAACGGGCCAAATGATTAAAAGATTGATAGTAGCCCTTCTAAAATTGATGTCAAAATCAAAATAAGACTCTAAACGGAGGCTAGGACTATCAAAATGCCATACGATCTGTTAACACGACACGAACCCACACGATATTAATGGGTTCGGGGTGGCCTCTTAATGGGTCAGACCCGTTAACACGTTAAATTAGCAGGCCATTAACGAATAAAACCAGTAACCTATTAATAATCTGATATAACCCGCCAAATGATAAATGACATAAATTATAAAATGCAGAATGGGTCTTTTGGTAAATTTGAAAAGGTTGAAGTAAAACCCTAAAACCTACATATAAAAGATCATTTTCTAATTCCTTCACTCTCGTTTCATTAGCAAAAGAGTGTGCCTCTCCATCTCTCAGTCTCTTGTCATCTTCATTTGAGAAGAGCCTCTTTCTCGTACACACCTTTGTCCGAAATGGACACAATTATTTAACGGGTTACAGGGGTTGTGTCGTGTAACCCGTTAAAAAATCATGTTGTGTTCATGTTTGATTTTTGGACCCATTTATTTAATGGGCCGTGTATAGGTTGATGTGATTCTAGCACGATTTCGTTAACCCGCAACACGAATTCGTTAACACGACACGATTAACAACCCTAACGAATGCCAAATAAGACCTAAAAAGATCAAGTTTGGATTGCTTTGTCTAAAAAAAATGAAAAAAACAGTTACAATGAATGATAACTTGGTAAAATAATACTAATTAAGGGTGCAATGGAGTAAGGTTGTTTCAACTAAAATCCTGCTATCATTTTCCTAGGTTGATAAGGTTCTTCAAGAGAACATTCTATTACCTTCTTGTACATGTACTTGGTCATGAATAAAGAATAGAACAGATCTTAGAAAGTAGTAACTCAAGTCAGCCAAACCAATCAACTCCTATTTGCTTCATCCGAGTCATCTGAACCTATTATAAAAGGGAAAATTTTTGTACGGTAACCTACAGTACTTGATATCTCCCCCTTGTTACCAAAGTTTGTCATTTCACCCAGACGTTCTCCGTACAGTCCGTACCGCTGTGCAGGGCAGAAGTTGCATTTTTTTTTTGCGATATCACAACAAATGTTGCGATACCGCAAGTTTTTAATTGTGATACCGCAAGTTTTTAATTGTGATACTGCAATTTTTTAGTTGCGATATCGCAATATGTTGCGATATTGCTTGCGATATCGCAAAAAACGATAGGTTATAAAGTCAACTAATGCATTTCTGTTTATAATTTCTTGGCTTTCCGTTGCTTTCACCTCTGGCTTAGGTTTTCTACTTCCTTGCTCTTTAAGTGCGGCTTCTGCCACATAACAAGTGATCCCCTGCCATCTCCTGCCACATTCTCTGCATGTCAACCTTAGGCCATTTTCATATATAGCAATAAAATATCCAGCCACATCTTTGTCTTAGGTATTTATTCCATATTTCCCACCTTGTATGTACCTCCCTCTTATTTATTGTATTATTTTTTTCTTCTTATGTGTCTTCTGAAAAAAGGTTAAAATACAAGGAATCCCACTTGTAGAAACATTTGAAATATTTTGTGTAAATATTAATAGTGGCCTTAGGTGGGACTTGTGGTGCCTCACTTTTTTATGAACATCCTATTGTTGGTATATTAAAAAATCCCCTTGTGAACTACTAACAACTGGATTGGCTTGGACGTCTAGTCGCAAAAAAACAATGTGGCATGTCTTGTTCATCCCGTACGTCCTATGGTGGGCCCCAGCACAAACTTAGAATGTCCACATATTCTTTTAGCCTTTTCCTGTTATTGTGGCATTACAGACATCATTTTGATCATTATCTTAAACTGCTAATGATTTTTTTAATGCTATTTATAAGTAAGCAAACGATTAAATTGTTTAGATTCTTTAATAGTTATCAACGAATGGTGATATTTATTAGATGAACGATCTTGATTGATTTCACAATTGAGGCCTGACTTTGTAGCTTGCACAGATAATAGTTAAAGACAGTTATGACCATCTAACATTAAAACCCCAAAGATGCGGCACCAACTAACCAACCCCCATGTTGTCATTATTATTTTATTTAAATGGGTGTTTTATGTTGTATATATATATATATACACACTTTTGCTAAATGTAGATAATTAGTACCAATGAGATTTAAAATAAATTTGCTAGAATATCTAAGTGTAGAGTTGATTAAGATAATGCATTTATTTAATTTTTTTTGAATGGATAATGCATTATTATTTGGTTGTTAATGTTATAGAAATATGTTGCGTCATGATATCCTAAATGTAAATGCTTAGATTTTTACTCTTTTAATTTTCCATGTATGCATAGAGTAGTTTTTTATTTTATATTTAACAACCTTCAAATCTTAGTTATTCCAAACATTCATCTTATTTATTAAAGAAATACTTATTTTGATATTTATTTTCACACGTTAAATCTTCATGAATTATATGAATGTTTGTGAGTAACTTCAAAAATATTCAAAAGTAAATCTTATTGTTCGAAATCTGTGTTCTCCTTCGTAAGATGGATAATATTGAGATATGTATAATATGTCATTTTAATGGTATATTAGACGTAAGCAATCCACTTCCAGTCTACAATGGTGGCGAGCAGAAGGTAATATGAGTTGATGCCAATATAACTTTCAACTAACTACTCGAAAAGATAAACGAAGAAACTGGCTGGGAGCTTCATGATGAGCATATAAATATGCAATATCAGTATCATAATGGCCGAAGCTTCTCTTATTTAAAGAAATACTTATTCCGATATTTATTTTCACACGTTAAATCTTCATGAATTATATGAATGTTTGTGAGTAACTTCAAAAATATTCAAAAGCAAATCTTATTGTTCGAAATCTGTGTTCTCCTTCGTAGGATGGATAATATTGAGATATGTATAATATATCATTTTAATGGTATATTAGACGTAAGCAATCCACTTCCAGTCTACAATGGTGGCGAGTAGAAGGTAATATGAGTTGATGCCAATATAACTTTCAACTAACTACTCGGAAAGATAAATGAAGAAACTGGTTGGGAGCTTCATGATGAGCATATAAATATGCAATATCAGTATCATAATGGCCGAAGCTTCTCTTATTTATTAAAGAAATACTTATTCTGATATTTATTTTCACACGTTAAATCTTTATGAATTATATGAATGTTTGTGAGTAACTTCAAAAATACTCAAAAGTAAATCTTCTTGTTCGAAATCTGTGTTCTCCTTCGTAGGATGGATAATATTGAGCTATGTATAATATGTCATTTTAATGGTATATTAAACGTAAGCAATCCACTTCCAGTCTACAATGGTGGCGAGCAGAAGGTAATATAGGTTGATGCCAATATAACTTTCAACTAACTACTCGGAAAGATAAACGAAGAAACTGGTTGGGAGCTTCATGATGAGCATATAAATATGCAATATCAGTATCATAATGGCCGAAGCTTCACATTCATAACCATAAGAGGTGATGATGATCTCCATAAGATGTTCAGATTATTCCAAAATGAAAGTCAAGCCATATTTATGTATTTGTATACAGACAGTGAAGCAAGTGCAAGTCGACAACCATCACATCTAAGGTGTACATACGCTCGGCCTAGCAGCCAGCGAGGGAATAGACCATCATTCAATTTGAATAGGTGCCACCACAACCCATCATAACAAATGTATTAATCCTCTCTTGTTTAATATCTTGTTTTATTATGTTATAGATTGTTATATGACATGGTGATTCACGCAGGGGGAATTCGATGACATAAAAATACCACAAACTTTCCCAATGGTGAAAAGGATACGGGTGACCCTTCAATAAGAGAGGATGTTTACAGGTTTGGTTCGCTACACATCTGATTTGATAATACTATCTAATTTATATATGATTGACTGTTTGCTATGCAGGTGCGATGCCTCATTTTCTCCTGTTCGAAGACAGTTTGACCTGAACATGCCTGTGGTACCTCATGATAACCCATTTGTGGAGGCCATGCTTGAAGATCTAATAGCTCCCATTAATCTTGCAGAAGATGAAAATGGAAAATTCTCTAATATAATGGATGAAGTTGTCATGCATTGGATGGAAACGGATGCAGTACCCAAAATTACTTGTTTCGATGGAGGGTGCAATATAGTGGAGGAGGGGGCTGAAAATGATGAAGATGAATTTGATATTGATGTTGACCCTGGAGAATATGAATTGCAAAATGCCATAAGACCACGTAGAAAATCGCATGCACAAGAAGGATTGGGTCATGCATCAAATGTTGTGAGAGTAGAAGATGTTATTGATACTTTAGTTCCTGATGATGACCATATTGGTGTGGATCACCATGAGGCATCTTTTCGTGAAATGTGGAATGGAAGACGGTTTCGGACTCGTGAATAATTTAGGACTGCATTGAGAAAATTTGCAATGTACAACAATTTTGAGCTTCATTGGGTGAAAAGGTCTATGACAGAATTAAGTGCAAGGTGTGGTGATCATCAATGTCCTTGGCGTATCCATGGATCTATCCTGCAGTTTGGCCCTGAGTTTATTGTGCGAACTTATTCTGAAAAACATACTTGTTCGAAGCCAATGATGGGACTCGCACATTCTCAGGTTACATCGGCCTTGATTGCTGACTGGATAAAAGAACGACTACGTCTCCATCCAAATTACACTCCAAAAGAAATTGTGACAGACTTTCAATTAGAGTTTGGCATCCATATCAGCTACAGGAAAGCTTGGTTAGTAAAAGATATAGCATTGCTTGATATACATGGTTCTTATGAAGATTCATACAGAATCCTGCCTAGCTATTGCATTGAACTAGAAAGAACAAATCCAAGCAGTGTTTCTTATCTGATCAAGGAAGATGATGATTCATTCAAGAGGTTATTTTGGGCTTTTGGCTCAAGCATCCACTCTTTCAACAATCCATTACGCCCATTGAAATGATAAGAGTTTAGGGTACAAATGAGAAACCCACGATTTAAAAGAGCAAAAACCTGATCACATAAAATAACTTACACAATTTCCAAATACCATGTGAAACGATAATGAGATTGGTGCCCCCATATATATCAAAGTTAAGCATTCTCGGATTGCAGGGACAAAAAAAAAAAAAAAAAAAAGAGAGACCCATAGTGAGGCATGGAACCCATAGAACAAGACCATCATTAATGGTCCAAATCTCATCTGCCCGAAGACAACCATTTAAGGAGCATAAAAAAACACTTGAAACATTACAAGAGAAAAATGTGGCATAATACTCTTGCATGTTGCAGGCTTTTCCCTGCTTACAATTTAGTTAATTTGTGCTCTAATAACATTATTCAAGATCATCTCAATTAGAAACTAAAGCATTTAGGGTACAAATGTGATTGATTCTCCTCAATTATGTGGTCATAAGGGACTGAAAATTCTTCAGAAGCTACAAAGATGTAACTACTGATCAAAACTAAGATCGATACAAAATGCTGAATTTCAGTCCAGGATAAGAGTTTATACTAATTGAGTCTGCTTTCTACTTAGTAATATCAAATCTCAAATCAGTAAAATACATAGCAAAAATGAAAGGGAGAGATAAAAAACTAGAAACACCATGCAGAGAAATGACTCGATTTTTGACACCGAGATGGCTGATATAATGCCCCAAACTAGGACAACTTGCATATTTGATAGTTTTTAGGGCATTTTAGCATGTTTTTCACAGCAACCAAGACACAAAAAAATCATTGTCATAGCTCCATGTCTACTTTACATGTACTTTATCCTCCAGACCTTTACATTCACCCAAAAGCAATAACAACGAACAAAACCAGTAAATGCCATTAACTAATCACCATTGTTCTAAAGCATTCATCACCAGTAATAGAGCAATCTTTGTTTTGCAAATCACTACTATTACATATACGTATTTGATCCACATTCAATCCGCACGAAAACGGAAGAAAATTGCAATCAAACAAATAACAGACACTTAGAATTCCACATGAAGATGAAAAATGAAAAAAAATAAAAAAATAAAAAACACATCAAACAACAAACAGATCTGCATCAAATCAATTACAATCGCAGTCCTAAAAAAAGACATCGATTGTAGATAGAGAAGGAGAGAGACCGGCTGTTGTATGACTAAAGGAGATGCCGTCAAGTAAGCATTGTTCCAGTTGTAGAAGACTGGAGACAATGGAGACGGCTGTTGTACTATTATTCTCTCTCTCTTCTTTTAAACACAAGAAGCAGAAGCGAGGAGGAGAAGAAGAAGAAGAAGAAGAAGAAGAGAGAGAGAGAGAACGAAATAGAAAACCCACAAATAGAGATAAATAGAGAGAGAAGGAGGTAAAGGAAAGAGAATACCAGATCTCGCTAAAGGAGAGAGGGAATAACGATTGCCAAGTTCAGCAGGAGCAACTGCAACAATACCAATCTCGAAACGCCCAGATTTGCGAAACAATGGTGACCAAAACCCTACCTGATGGAGACAATGGAGACGATAAAGCTTCGTTGACGTCGAATGGACATTGGGACCTTGCGTATTTGCAAATAGGTTGGCGAAGGAGGAGGAAGGCGAAATTTGGCTGGGGAGAAAGTTACCGCAGGTGAAAATTAGGGATAGGGAACAGGGAGGGATAAACAGATGAAAAGGGCTTTTTTGATTTGTGCTATCGCAACATATTGCGATATCGCAACTAAAAACTTGCAGTATCACAATTAAAAACTTGCAGTATCGCAATATTTGTTGTGATATCTCAAAAAAAATGCAACTTCTGCCCTGCGCAGCGGTACGGATTGTGCGGAGAACGTCTGGGTAAAATGACAAATTTTGGTAACAAGGGAGAGATATCAAGTACTGTAGGTTACCATACATAAATTCTCCCATTATAAAATGAATATTGGTAGAGATATTATAAAATGCATGGCTAAATCAGAGTTCATCTGAGTTATTTGTACTTATTATAGAATGCATACTGGTAGAGATGTTATCGAATGCATGGCTAGAGAGTATTCGTGTTTTACTCGAGGATGTTTCCGATAAGAAAAAAAAATAGCAAAAATTTACTCCCATAGAACAATCCTAAGCACCAGTTAATTAGGTTCTCCCACAAGCTGAATGAGAACATTTTGATGCAAAAGAAAGTATCTCAGTCAAGAACTGCAACAACGTAAACAACAATTGGGTTTTATAAATAAAAAAAAAATTCTTTTAGTTTCTTAGGAAATATTCATTTAGTTGCAATAGAGAGAGCAATGTGACAAATGGTCTGTAATAGAGTTTATGACATTAAGCAGAGGGTAGAACTTAATAGAGAAAAGATATCCACCCTTGCAAAGCCTTCACGTACATCTCCTTTTTTCATAGAAACTATATCAGAGAGAGACAACAAGCCCTTGGGCATGCATGGAAAATTCACTTGTAAAGTGAATTCAAGTGAATGGCTACTTTAAAAAATAAGAGAAGAATAGGGGTCTTATCAAAAAGTACAAATATTCAAAAATCATCTCTTTTTTTTTTTTTTAAGTCAAAAGAAAAATCTCTCTTTCCACTAATAGAGAAAAATGCCTCTTCTTTTTATCCAAAAAAGTCAAAAAAGTTCCTGCACACGCCAGAAAATGACATAAAGTCAAGAAGGTGGATTTTGAAATTTTATCTTTTTTTATAAAACCCCTCTTCTTTTATTGTCTCTTAAAGTGACCCATCGCTTGAATTCTCTTTATAAGTGAATTACTGTATCCCAATTAAGTAAAAATCAAGTAAAGTCACTTGGAAACATGCACATTACAACAACAACTCTTTTTCCCACTCAATGGTTTTCATTCATATCATTATAAAACGAAACCAACTAAAAAAACACTAACCTAACTTCTAATCTTATTCATTAATATTTATTGATTCTCCTATTTTAAATCTTAAGTGATCATTAAAAATGCACGAGTTCTAATAAGAAAAACAAAGTTCTTAAATATCTTCTTCATTACCATTTTAGACCACATATTGTTTCTATAATGAAATCTTTAGCAGCAGGTAACAGCTACTAATATAGACTACAACAGGTAATGATAGCTGATCCCACTTGCTTTTAGATAAGATACCTTGACAGCAAAAGCTAAAACCTTCTGTAAGATATAGATCAGGCTTTTACGATCATAATGGGTTTATAAACTTACAAGAATTATCATAAGAACATTCACGCATCCATCTTGAAAGAATATGAAGAAAGCAACCTTTGATGATCATAACTAAAACCACCTACAGGATGGTTGCATTCAATTCCCATCATAGAAAGTTCAAATGAAGCAGTCAAGTAAAGTTTTTATGAAGGAGATGTCTCAGTCGCTAAAGAAAAAAAGACAAAACCATCAAAATACTGAGATTTCTTCTTAAGATCAAATAATCAAGTCATAGTGCATCATTTCATCAGGCGAGCATTATCATTATCAAAGCCTTATCCCAACTATATTGGGTTTGGCTACTTAAATTATGTCTGTCCATTTTGCTCTATCACGAGCCAAGTCCTTTGATAGCTTGCACTTCTTTAGACCTATTTTGCATTGAAAATTCTGCAAAATAGAAAAGAATTCGTAACATTCAAATGACTGTTGATGTGAATGAAAGGAAGGGCAATATTCAACTAGAAAAACATCATGACCTTATTTGATGTCCTTAGTTTATGATGGCTCTTAACGTAATTTTAGTCATATTAAGGATACTTAATATGCTCATTGAGAGGCAAGAGATTGGCTAACTTATATCTTTCCATTTAGAATTTTGTGTTAAACTTTCCCTAAAAGGGAAAAACAAGCTTTGAAAGTTAAAAAGGAAGAGCTCTGCCATATATTTGATTTCCAATTGTGAAGGTAGCCTTTATATCCATCAACAGGGTACCACACAAAATAATTATCCTCACGTATATTTGCCCTTAATGAAAATTTCGCCGCAATCAATTTTAGCCCACCATCAATTTGATCATGTATAAAATAAATGATAAAAAAAAGAGTGGCATCACATATTTTACACATGATCAATCTAATAGTGGCCCCAAAACTGATTAAACTTAAGTGTGACCTCGCACCAATATAGGGAGATAATGATTTTTTGGCGGTTTAAATTTCAAAAGTGGACAATACTGATGGATACTTAAAAAAAAAAGATTTAAGTGCCGCTAAAAGTCCTATTTTACACTCAAGATTGACCCATCTATCATAAAAATTACATTTTAGCGGTGAATATTTTTTTGTGGCCCTAAAAAATACTTTTAGCAGTGGAAGAAAACCGCCACTAAAGGCAGTTTTTGTGCAGCTAAAA
This sequence comes from Umbellularia californica, assembly GCA_028538565.1. Classification (NCBI taxonomy): domain Eukaryota; kingdom Viridiplantae; phylum Streptophyta; class Magnoliopsida; order Laurales; family Lauraceae; genus Umbellularia; species Umbellularia californica. The sequence goes on from JAPQWN010000008.1 coordinate 63,587,659, forward strand.
GTCTCTTTTTCTTTATAGTTAATATAGAGTCGGTTGCATTACCAGCAATCAAAGTAAATGAAATGACATTTTTTTCATTTCAAAAGCATTTAACAGGATGTGCTTGATTCTATAAAAAATGATATCATGTGTTCAAATCACCTACTTCATCATTCTAGCTACCATTAACTTTTTCCCATAGGATGACTTTTTTTTTTATTAACTAATAACTCAATGCTTATTAGCAGTATTACCATTTAAGCCAATAAATTATTCTTAATAATAATTAATTCATCGAGCCCCACTCTTCATTTTTTCTTGTAAGTAAATAACCATTAGTCATGAAAGAAAATTGTATGCTACCACATTCATTTGCGAAAAAACATTCTTTACTTAGGCATTAATATAAGGTACAAAGATAATCTGCTTGAAAATGTTAATAGAACTCCAAACTAACATAATTATAAAGACAAACATAGGGAAAAAGTGATAAAGTAAATATTAAGTATATCTAATTTATATAATTTCTTATTGGTAACAAAAGTTCAATGATTAACAGAATAAGATACAAATATTCTACATTAATATACAAGAGGGAGCAAACCAAGAAACTTGCATCTCTTCCGAGAGAAATTTGCCATGGCATTGGAAAGACATGTCTTTTCATTCAACCATATATATAGAAGCCCCATGGTGGGGGAGAAAAGAAGAGTTCTAGAATCCAGTGGAATTCACAAGACCATTAGTCTTGAAGTGGGCACAGCTGATGGATATTGCAAAAAGAAAGAGAGAGACTTTTAGTGGCCGACAAAACCGCCTTTTAGAAGCATTTTTTCCCACTCCTAAAAGTACTATTTTGTGGGCGTTTTTTTTTTTTTTTTTGAACCGCCGCTAAAATTGCCATTTTATTCTCCAAATTGACCCGTACGTCTAGCATAAAAAGCAAATTTTAGCTGCGAAAAAACTCTGAATCACTAATACAAACTTCTAGTGCGAAAAAGATCACCGCCGCTAAAGGTAATTTTTTTCCAACGCTAAAAGTCTCTTTTTTGTAGTTAATATAGGGTTGGCTTGATTATTAGCAATCAGAATAAATGAAGTGACATCTTTTTCGTTTAAAAAATATTTAATAGGATGTGATTGCTTCTTTAAAAAGGATATGTGTTCAAATCATCTACTTCATCATTCTACTATTAACTTTTCCCCATATGATGACTTTTTTTTTTTTATAATTAATAACTCAATGCTTATAGCAGTATGATCATTTAAGCCAAAAAATTATTCGTACTAATTCATCATTGATGGGCCATAGTTTTGCTAGCAACTAATATGTGTGTGTCACATACGCACACATTATGTGGTTATTTTTCTCACTAAAATGTGTTACATGGTTATTACATTTTGATCTTGTCAGTTCATACTACATCAAGCCCCTCCTTTTATTTTCTTCCTGTAATTAAATAACCATTAGTCATGAAAGAAAATACCATGCTACCACATTCATTTGCGAAAAAACATTATGTACTTATGCATCAATATAAGGTATAAAGATAACCCCACCTGAACATATTAACAGGACTCCAAGCCTAATCTTTTGAAATGGGCAAAAAAGTGATAGAAGCAAATATTAAGTATATCTAATATAATCTTTTATTGGTAACAAAAGTCTCAATGACTAACAGAATAAGATACAAATAATCTACATGATACAAGAGCAGGCAAACAATGGAAACTTGCATCTCTTCGGAGAGAAATTTGGCATGGGATTGGGAAGACGTGTCTTTTTCGCTCAACCATATATATAGATGCCCCATGAAGGGGAAGAAAAGAAGAATTTTAGTACCAATGGAATTCACAAGAACCAGAACCATGCATACAATGAAGTAAGTTAAACAAAAATATGCCTTCAAAAACAAAACAATCAAAACCTATGGAGGAGGAAACAAAAGGAACAAGAAGTGACTGCTTACAGTACCATTTTTCTCATTAAATCTTCCGGTGTGCATCGGCCAAAAAGCGAAGGCATTCTGAGAATGGGAAGACCCTAAACCACATATCAAAAGTAGTGCTAGAATCATAGCACATAATTGTCTCTAATTCTCCCCTAGTAAAATCATAGCAAAAGAAATCACCTTGGTCTCCCTAAGAAAAATAGCATCTTTATTCAGGTGAAAATTAAGCTAGGATATCTAGTGGCTCCTCTATAATGGGATTTGAGTCTTCTGAGGGTTCAGGGAACCCAATGTCATCAAGGTTGAGACTATGCTTCATGACCCATTCATCACTATTGGTGCTGCAAGTCATCCACACTTCCATTGCGGAACCATTGTGTTGGGCATAATTCAGACACCCTTGAGACTCTCCCAAACAATTGGATGGAATATACCATGCAGTGCCCGAATAAGGACGTAAGTTGAACACCTCACAATGCTCTTTCTCGACATCAAACATCACAAAGTGAGTAGGATCAGCTGGCAATAACAGAGCTCCATTAAAAAACATAGGAGGCTTTTCCAACAGGATAATGCTCATGCCTTTTAAGCACCCCTTTGATTCCACCCATTGACCTGTTTGAGAAGAAAACACATAGACATACAAATCCGCTGAAGGCTCTTCAACTTCATCCTTAGAAGAGTCCACATCGACTTGTAAATTCTCGCCATAGATAGTAAAAAATTTGATGACTTTATAGTGAGAGAAGAAGACATCAGAGGATTCATCTAGAACAAATGCAAGGCTCACGTCAAAATTACAGTGGCTACAACATTCGCGTTTAGGTGGTGGAGGCAGAGCCACCCATTGCTGAGTGACCGGGTTGCACACATAGTAATTATTTCGATCAAACAAGTTCTCGGAGGCACAGAGGACCCCGTCGCGACAATCAACAATTCTAGTATCTGGATTGCAGGGTAAGAAGCTGAGGCTATAGTTGATATTTGTCTCAGCATCGATGTCAGCCTCATTGTCTTTGAGATTGAAATACTCAATGGACTCTAGTTTTCCCTTGAGGATATCGACGTTGCCAACAAAAAGGCCAGACATTGGCCTTGGCACCACTGTTGGGGAGTGAATGAATGTCGAAACCAATAGGTGAAATGTCTTGGAGACACATTCGAACATGGTTAGTGATTTTGGGGGCAGTCTAGAAAGGATATTCATTAACAGATCATTGCCTAAGTTACAAATATCACCCTCTGATACTGTAAAAGGAGCCATTCTTCTTGAGGTGAGACTGAGGAAAGGAACAGTTACTGGTTGCAGAGAGAGATTTGAATCAATGGTAAAGAAGAACTAGAGCTTGGGAAGGAAAGAGGAGAAGGAGAGTACCTTTTTCCAGGTGAAGAGAGCTGGAGAGAAGACATGGACAGGCTGTGGGTGGGAAGGAGCTTTTATAATATACAGTGAATCAGAGATTTCTACCAAACAAAAAAATCTAGTTTGGAGATCCTCTCACTCTCTAACTTTAGAAAATTCCTGTAGTTGGAATGGAACCCACGCCAGCCCACATAGAATGGAAACGTGAGCGGCTCAAAATGAATGCCTACGGTGGTTAATCTTTTAATGGGGCCAGCTTCTATTGGAGTCAAATTGGGGCATCCCATACACGGTGAGGGCATTCATTTTTCATGGCTTGGATTTGAAATAGGTGAGATCGACTCTGGAGTTCCACTTAGGGATGCCAATGGTTTGGATTAGGACCATAACTATGATTGATTCAGATTTAGATCTGTCTATATAGATAATTTGGTTATGACATAGAACTTATAAGTTGTATCTGGACCTGGTATTGCATCAACTTTGGCATTGCATCAACTTATAAAAAAAAAAAAAAAAGGAAAATCTGATTTTGAATCTGGATCCAAAAACAAGATATGGTGTTCGTTTGTGCAATTGGAAGAAAGAGCTGCAACATAATTTTTTTAGATATATAAGTGTGGGTATTGACTGGTATATAATTAGAGTAGACTCTCAAATATGAGTTGGCTCAAGCTTTGAAGCCCTTAAAACCTATATATATTTCTAATTTGTGAATGTGATCATCCTATATCTTGAACTAATAGAGATTTGGCTCCGCATCCAAATGTTTGAAACTTAAATGCATGAATCTGGATTCGAATCTAGGGGTGTTTTTGGCATCGTGCCATTCGGATGTTCCCATGTTTCCATGAGATGAGGTTAAAAGAAAATATGTTTGGTAAATGCAAATCATTAAAGAAAATATGTTTGGTAAATGCTAATCATTTTTCTGAGTTTTTTTCTCGCTGGAATGAATCCCAAAATCTTAACCTGCTGGCATAAGAAAGTTGGAAAAAAAATTATATATCTTTTTTAAGAAACAACTTGCTGGCTCAATTGTTTTCTACTTGTCTCTTGCCTTTTAAAGACGACCTTTTAAACACTCCAAATCCAAGGTAAGCCCCATGTTCACAATCTCAAAGAAGGTGACCCCACTTTATAAATCTTAAAGATGGATCACATGGTCACAATCATAAAAAGTGAGTCCATATTATAATTCTTATGATGGTGGGACCACATTATAAGGTATCATATTTTATTTTCTAAAGGTGGGTCCTATGTCCACAATCACAGAAAAGGTGGCCCTACTTTATAATACTTAAAGGTGGGTCATATGATCACAATCCCAAAAAGTGGAGTCGAGCCACATTATAAATCCTATGAATGTAGGTCCACATTGTGAATCCTATGAATGTGGCCCCATGTTCTAATTTCTAAAGATGCGTAAAACATTATAATTTTTAAATGTGGTTCATGTGTTCACAATCAATAAAAAAGATGGCCCCGCATTATAATTTCTATAAAGGGGGCCCACATTGTAAATCTATGAATGTGGGTCACATGGTCACAATCACAAAAGGTGGACCAACATTGTAAATCCTATGAATGTGGGCCCCATATTCTAATTTCTAAAAGTGTGTACAACGTAATTTCTAATGGTGTGTCCCATATTTACATTCATAAAAAAAAGGTACCTCCACATTATAATTCCTATAAAAGTGGTCCACATTGTAAATCCTATGAATATGGTCCCATGTTCTAATTCTTAAAAGTGGATACCACATTGTAATTTCTACAAGCGGGTCCCACATTGTAAATCCTATGTTTCTCTTGCTTTAGTTCCATGGAACAAAACTTCTATAAAGTTACCAAACAAGTTTTGTGCAACATATTCATAATATAGTCTCGGCACAACCCGATCTCAACACAACCTAATATGAGTACAAAACTAGGAACAACACGAGAACAATGCCAAGCTGGCCCTAGATTTCTCTTGATCTAAATATCGTTTTCGGACACTTCATTCAAAACTGAAGACTTCGGATACCCATTTGCAACCCTCTCAACCCTAGTTCCACTCCTTCAACTCAAGATTTCTCAAAGTTTAGAAACTCAGAAGATCTGAACTCAGATTTTAACAAGCCAACTTAGCAAGGCTCAATTAGGTTCGAGCTCAAACTTGATTTTATAGGCCAACCTCAAGTTAGATGAGGTTCATTTTGGCTCAGCTTGTTGAGACGCTTGGTTTAGTTTTTCAAACGGTGGTGCATCACATGTCATGGACTTTTTGAACATCTGAAAAAGCTGAGTTCTGTTCTCCCAAAAAAAAAAAAAGTTCTTTTTTTTTTATTTTTTATAAATGATTATTTATTTTTAACTCATTTTTTTTCTCTACCAGACCATGAATATAGCTCCAATGAAAGCCGATTATAGCTGCACTAAGGTTTGCATGGGTTAAGGTGTCTGATTTTGACCTCTGAAAGGTGGCTCCACTTACATAAATTTTTCTCAGGCTCATTTGATCCTATCAATAAAAAGGTCCGCCTTATGTAATCACTCCTCTTGTCTATGCATGATGTATTCGGATGGCTTGATAAGAACTTCAAATGCGTGGTTAAGAGCCAATAAACACTAGCTCAGGTAAGCACTTGAATTTTGGGCCTTGGATGCATATAGAGATGAGAAGAATAGAACTATCTAGTTGCACTTTGTGGGCTCACCTATTTTGTCCCTTAATAAATATCAAACACCAGACACACACAGCTAAAGAGTTGAAGATAAGACACCAGAAATGAGAATTTATCAAATACAAATATTCAAAAAGTACATTATTTCATTAAAACCTGAGGAAAAACACAAGAGACTGAAAGCTGTAAACAGACATATCAAGTTCACATCGACTGTGTCTTCAAAAATGGCACATAGTTGATTGCACCTGACCACGAGATAAGAGGGTATTAGGGGCTATGAGGCTTTGTCCATGAGCTGGATTGGTGCCAAAATGTTCGATTTGCTCGTCTCAACAATATACCCATTCATAACCATCTCCTCCAGCATGAAGTGTGCTTTCTCAAGATGGAACATGATATCAAGTTCACACTGGGAAAAGAAAATGTCAGAGAGAGAAGAAAAGAAAGAAAGATGAGTTTCGATGAGCCATGCTTAAAGGAAAAACAAAACAGGGATACTATAGCTAGTTCTGTCAAAAATAGTAAACAAAGATGACCATGGTACACATACCACATTTCCAAAATGGCGGTCCATGGTTTCCACTAAAAGATGTATGAATTCCAGAATAGCTAGCTCATTCTGCAGGATAAAGTAAAGAAAATGGAAGGAAAAAAAAAAACATGAGATTAGCATGGGTAGATGGCATACTATTAGTCAACAACCACCCTTCTACAGTATGTGCTTTTCCTGATTACAAAAACCAGCACATGATGCTTGCATGAAGAAACTGAAACACAGCCAATTAAGTAGACTGTAACCATAATTGGGACTTGTTAATTGCCAGCACAAGTCTTCATAAAAATAATGTCATCTTTAGTTCTATGCCAATAGAATGAGGCTGTTTGGGTTCACTGCACCACTTGAGAATCTACCTCTCGGGGTTGAGAAAGATAATTGATTTTTCATCAAGAAGGTCACTGATAACATGCAACCATTTGTATTTATTGATGGTTTTTATCATATGATTTTCTGAATTTCCATTGACAATAGGTCAAAACCTCCAAGGGATTCCTCTTTTGGAATGATCCAAAAAGACCTTTGGCCATGGTCGATTAAGATAATGTTGTGTCTTAAAACCATATAAGTGGAAGAGAAAGGGTCCAATTAAGCTTAGTAATGTTGTCTTAAAACCATTCAAGTGGAAGATAAAGGGTCCAATTAAGCTTAAAAGGTAACAAGCTCTCAAAGAAGTTTTGTATGTTGCATGCTGTGCATATGTGAAAATGATCCTGAGTGTCCAGTCACACTTGCAATCTTTTTGGGGTATGCCTCTGGTGAATCTGAAGTACCTTCAATTCATACCTCCTCTGCAATTTGTCTTGTGCTTGAATCTCAGTTGGAACAGAGTGATATTCAATGTTGGATTAGAATACCCTAAAGTAACCAAAACCTTTGATCCTTTAAACAATTATATCAATATCTACGATCAAGCATAGGTATTTTTCCACCATCCCTGATCCATGAAAGGAACTCCCTGTCCCACACACCTCATAGAGAGAGAGAGAGAGAGAGAGAGAGAGATTGAGAGATTTTGGCTGTGTTTGGCAAAATGAGAGAGAGACAGAGAGAGAGATGATTTAGGCTGTGTTTGGCAAAATGGGAGAATTTTTTTGGGTTAGTTTAAAAAAAAAAAAACAGTTTTATCAAGAGATAGAGTTGTCTCTCATGCAGCTAATCACCTGGTAAATAGAGATTCTAAAAGAATGTCAACAAGAAAAGCTTCATAATCATATGCCTAGCTTTAGTAATTATCAAACATCTCTTATAAATGTGGTACATAAACTAAAAGAGATAACCCACCTCATCATTATCAACCCCTACCAAGAAAAAAAGTGATGCATAGCGCCTGTATACAACTTTGTAATTCCGATGCTCAACAAATGAACACTGCACTCAAAGTTAGCCAGCATCAGTAACAGCAATGCAGAAAAAACAACCAATCTACCAGTTGCACCATCAAGTAAAATAAGACTATCAAACTACACAACATTTCCTTGTAAGGACAATAATTTAGGGCTTAGCGTTCTTCAGGAATATGCTAGAGCCCAGCAAGCTACATAAAAGGAGGTACAGTTGTAGCTAAAGCCCTACTTGTAACCAAGATTTACAAGCATTTAAAGCAGCTTAAGAAAGGAAATAAGAGTTGACCAAACTAATCATGATGAGCAAAAAAACTCGTTATTTGGTAGATGAAACTCAGGAAACTTTTGGAGTTTAAGCGGCACCACAATGTGGTAGTCACTAATGACTGAACAGTTTATAGAAATAAGCAAGAGCACAAATCGATAAGTATCAATGAAGTTAATCAAGTGTCTTTTTTTTTTTTTTACATGATTGATCCAATCGCCAGCCATTGTCCGACTGATTGAAATTTTATTCAGTGCCAATACACCAAAGTTGGTGTTTACAGCATGTTTGGATTCTAGGGAGATTTGTAATACATGGGAGCCAGGCAAACATATGAACTCCTTGTGCTTGTTGGGCCTCTCTATATCTCTCAAACAATATCTATTTCTCTTTTTTTCATGGAATCCACAATTTTACTCTTAAATAATCTTAAATAAATAGATAGTCAGGTAGAAGTTCCCCATTGAAGTTTTTTAGGGTTAGGTCTGAATCTATTCAGAAGAACATTGAAAATTAATGAGTACAATAATAAAAAAAAGGAATCTAGAACAATAGAACTAATGAGGGTAAGGAGGGATGAAGTGCACCTGGTTTTCAGTACGAGTGAGGCATTTACGGACGATTTCCCCCTCAAGAGCCCTTCTCTCTTGGAGGGTGAGGTATTCGTAGTATTGGGCGAGACGGGTTTGACCTTGCTTGTTCACCAGCAAAACGAATCGGATCCCCATCTTCTCTCTTTCTCTATTCTTCTTCTCTGATTGAGATCTTTGATCTACAGCACACCAATTGAAGGGAGATTGGCAAAGATTGAGAGATCGGGTATACTATACCCAGTGAGAGAGAGAGAAAAGGAGGGCTGCCTCGTAAGAGTGCATGACAAAATATTTCTCATTTCCACAAATTACCTCAAAAATTACTGCTGCTGCTGCCTTTTGTGTTTTTTCTCCCCCTATTATGTAAACCTGGAAGACAAGGTAACATCTTTAATATCAAATCTCTGAATTTATGAAGTATAGAGAAATCTGGGGACAATAGATGAAAAATAAGCTTTCATAAACTATGAATCTTCCAAAGATAAAAACAATAATGGTGCACTCTCATTGATAATATACTTGGTTAACCCCCGGTCCTGAATACTATCAACTATCTTTAAAGTGTCACGACCCCGTCGTGGGTGGCGGATCCAGGATTTTCGTTTAGGTGGGGCTAAACTTTTGCTATAAGTTTCACATTAACAACCCAACCTATCAGAAAGTCACGGACTTTCTGTGAAGTCCCTCGAAATTCAAGGTTAAAAAGGAACCGCAACTGCGCACTTGGAACATCGTCTATCCCATGTATCAGTACAATGATAGGAATACTACAAAGACCTGAACTGTGCAAACTCAAGCTCGACCATACCTTTCTAAAATCTACACCCATGGTTGAGAATTATGCATTTCGTATGAAACAAGGAAGAAAGGTTGTAGAGTGAGGCACTTGAAATTCAAGCTGGACCATTTGTTAAGCTACAGTTATGAGCCATTAGGTTAATGCATCCATATACTATCCAAATGACAGTTAATTGGCAATTTGACACTAACCCAATGATATTAATGGCAGAGTTAATCATGCTAAAACAAACCCACAAATCAAATCATCGATTTTGAGGCCTAAAATGAAAGGTTAAGTTGGCATGATTAAAGTGATAATTTGGCCACCCAAATTTGCAGAAAATTTTACAACAGTGTTAATTAAGGTAACTCTCATCAGTCTAGAATCTAGATCAAGGTCTATCTTCATAAATGAAACAAGAACACAAGATCCAAAAAACCAAAATCAGGTAATGTAAGAAAGACAACCATAAATAAAAAGCCCTAAAGCAACACAACCCTAACCCCAACCATCAAACAGGAATCAAACAAACAGGACCCTAAATTCTCTGTGCAGAGCCTAAAATAATGAATGAGATCATAGAAGATAGGGAGTAGAGGGAGAGAGAGAGAGGCGACATGAAAGTAGCATTGAGAAAAAAAAAAAAAAAAAAAACAACAGAGAAGCGCAGAGAGGGAAAGAGAGGGAGAGAGATTTACCTTAAGCTGAATGATCGTCACGGACGTCCGAGGAAAAGCTCGAGTGATCCTTCCTCGTGAGCTAGAAGAAGGAGGGGTTGATGTCTAATGCTGTGTTTGGGAAGGGAGGAGGGGAGGGGAGGGGAGGGAAAATTTGAGGGGAAGGAAAATGAAGGGGAGGGGAGGGGAGGGGAGGGGAGGGAAAATTAATTTTACCTCCTCTTGTTTGGGAAGTAAAAAAAGTAGGAGGAAGAAAAGTAAAAAAGTAGGGTTTTGTTTGTTTGTGAAGTATATGAAAAATTACCATTTTGCCCTTACTTTTATAAAAGTTTCTAAATGATAACAAAAGACAAAAAGGGCAAAAAAGACTTTTTCCCTCATTTTCCTTCCCCTCCCTCATTTTCCCCCCATTTTTGAGGGGAAAATTTTTGCCACAAGAAGACAAAAATTTTCCCCCCACTTTCCTCCCCCCCTTCCCAAACACCCCCTAAAAAGATTTTCCCCCCACTTTCCCCTCCTTTTTTTCCTTCCCCCCTTCCCAAACAGAGGGTAAAGAACAAGGTCAAAATAAGAAATTGGTTGTTTGTGGGAAAAAAAAAACACTTTACTAATAGAGTAAAATGAAATAAAGCTCCGATTTCTAAAAATAAAAAAAATAAAAAAAAGAGGGGTATTTAATGGGAAAAACCCTAGTACACGGCCATTGCATTAATGGGCAGACAGAAGTGGTCCCTTGGGCCACTTACGTGTTTATTTATTTATTTTTATGTGTTTTTTGTGCCAGTCGATATCGACTATCCTTGTGCCATATAAAATGGCCACCAAGCCGCTTTCACTCTCACTCTGTCTGCATCTTCTTTTCCTCTTTTCCCTTTCATCCTTGTTGGTGATTGTTCTCTTTTCAATGGTGGTCCCAAGGTGACATTTGCTCCAACTTTTCAAAGATTCTCCACGACTTTAATTCAAAATTTTCATCATTTTTTTTCAGAAAATTAAATAATAAAGCAACATCCTTTCTTTATTAAAAGACTAAAAAAACTCTTCATTTCTATATAAAAAGTCAAAAAAATTCTATTCCAAACAACTAAAAAATAAAATATTATCATAACCTACTTATGTTTTTATTCTTTTCTCAAAATAATGTTTACTTCACTCCACTCTATTAGTAAGTTTCCCAAACAACCCTCGTTTGGGAACTTCACTAGTAGAGTGAAGTGAAGTAAAGCCTCCAATTCTTAGACAAAGGGTCACATCAAAAATATATATTTTCAAAATTATCTCCTCTTTTTTTAAAAAAAAAGAAAAAAATAGCCTTTTTTTTCCGAATGGACTGAACCGTTGGATCGAGGGTTGAATATTTTTTTGAATATGAACCCATTAAACTTGTGGGCCACGGATGAAGGGGGGATTAGGGGCATGGGTTTGGGGTCAAACTTGATACTTGGGGTTAGGGGCATGGGTTTTGGGTCAAACTTGATACTTGGGCCGGTCTCACATAGATCTTTCCATCCCCCTTGGTCCCATCCCAAAATGGGCCCCATAATTGGGTCACACAAAAAGATCTCACATAATATGTGAGAACTAGTTCTCACATGAATATTTCCGTTTGTGTTTATATATATATATATATATATATATATATAGGGAAGTGCTCCTATGAGAGACACTCTCACCAACTTGGTGAGAGATGGGTGGGGGCCCTCACTTCCATATCCACTCTCACCAACTTAAATGCAAGGACCCCCAACTTATATATATATATATATATATATAGGGGGACATTCATATGCATCCATCCCTCACCATTTTTGGTGAGGGATACCCCTTTTGGGGAAGATTTGAAGTACAAAAGTGTTTTTGTACCTAACATAAAGTACACTTTTGTACTTCAAACTTCCTCAAAAAGGGTGTCCCTCACCAAAAATGGTGAGGGATGGATGCATATGAATATCCCCCATATATATATATCTATATATATATATGAGATTTATAATGATATATCCTCAAGTTTCAATTAAATAAAAAAAGACCCACGAACGGATTGAGCACCTAAAGAAAATGTGACTGCGGCTGCTCAAATGGTGTTACTGACAGCATCTTTCCACTAAAATTTGAGGATATGTAATTGTAGGAGATCAGATCCATATTGAATAGTCCATATCATCTCTATATGTTGGCCCTAATATAGAGATTCTAGACTCAATTTGATGTAGCCTACTAAAAGGGGATTTCATTGGATTTTAGCCGTTTGGATCATTAGTAGGTGAGGTCATGGTGACTTCCACACATCCCACTATGGGATACATGTCACATGCCCCTGGTGGATGAGTGTTGAGAAATGGGAGGGGAGGAGGTATTTAAAGACTTTCTAAGTATTGAAATTATACAAAATACCCTTCATTTGGCCCTTTTCGGCCGATTGGGGGGTATAATTGTCAAAATGGATGAATTCACATAAAAACCCCCTTTATTTGACCGTTTATAGTTTTGGGTTGTGTGTGTGTGTGCGTGTGTGTCGGGGGGGGGGGGGGGGGGGGGGGGGTCGGGGTTGGTTTTTTGGGTTTTCTCCCACATGATAATCCCAAGCATCAGTCAAATGGGTTCTTCGACAAGGCGAAAAGTGAACACTCATATGCAAAAGCATCTGGGTCAAGGAGTGTAACAATGTACACACCGATTTGATTGCATTAAAAAAAATGATCGTAGTTTCTTAGGACATGTTCATTTGGTTGTGGAAGAGAGAGGAGTGCCACACATGGTCAGTAATACAGTTAATGGAAACTTATATAGAAAATAGATATGATCTCCACCATTATAGAGCCTTCACCACTCCTCTTTTCAAAGAAACCAGGTCAAAGAGAGACAAGCATGGAACTCACGTGAAATCACTTACCACAAATGCATTGGAACATGCACATTACGGCAACAAAAAACCTTCCACTCAATGGTTTTCATTCATATCATTATATAATGAAACCAACTAAAACAAACACTAACCTAACCTCTGGTCTTAGTCATTAATATTTATTGATTCTCCTATTTTCAATCTTAACTGATCATTAAAATGCACAAGTTCTAATAATAAAACATAGTTCTTAAATGTATTCATTGCCTTCTTAGACCAAATATTGCTTCTATAATGAAATCTTCGACAGCAGGTAACTGCTGCTAATGCACGTCTATGATGCACAGATACTTCAAAATGGGAGACATATCGTGTCATATCCGATACTTCACTTTTTACATGTAAAATCAGTGTCCCTGCCATGTCTATGGCATGTCCCTACCGTATCCGTGCCGTATCTGGGAATCATAGATGCACATCCTTTCTAGAATGCAGCAGGTAATGACGACTAATTCCACCTGCTTTTAGATAGGATACCTAGACAAGAAAAGCTAAAATCTTCTGTAAGATACAGATCGGGCTTTCATTCATAAATGGTTTATAAACTAACAACACCTACCATAAAAACATTCATCCACCTGGGAAGAACATTATACAGCGACCTTTGATGATCATAACTGCAACCACCTAAAGGATGGTTGGATACAATTCCAGTCATAGGAAGTTGGAATAAAGCAGTCAAATAAAGTTTTTATGAATGATATGTCTTAAGATAAACAACAACAAAATCACCAAGATTCCTTATGAAGATCAAATAAGCAAGTCATAGAGTGGATCATTTCGTCAGGCAAGCCATCATCACCATTATTATCATCAAAGCTTTGTTGCAACTATGTTGGGTTTGGCTACATGAATTCTCTCTCTCCATTCTAATCTATTTTGAGCCAAATCCTCGGATAGCTTGCACTTCTTCAGATCTATTCTGCATTCAAAATTGTACAATAAAAGAAAAGAATTAGCAACATTTAGATGACCTTCAGTGTGAGTAAAAGGAAAGTCAATATTCAGCTAGGAACAGATGACAGTATCTGAAGACCTGATCTAAAGAACTATTACTGATGGATGGACATCAATACCATGTGGAATGATAAAGAAGAGAAGCACTGCTGGGTCCAGATGGGCATGCATGCTATCACAGTGGAGTGCTGGATAGAAAAATTCCCAATGTGGATTTCGTGTGGCCAACAATATACCTTCATTAAGGGGTAACTATGGCAATCCAATAATGATTGGTAATGGTCCGGTAGATGATACTTGCTCTAAATATCGATTTTTAATATTTTCAAAACAGGATGGAAACAATCATTTTTTACCAACACGCCCAGCTACAAAGATAGTGGATGGTACTTACAAGTAAGCATGATTCCTCTTACAAAAACTAACAAAATAGTAACATCAGGCAGACAAGTAACCTTGACAACCAACACCACCATAGCACCACCCACCACACATCTCAAACACAACTACAAAAATAGATCAAATATGAAAGCTCAATGAGAAAGCAGTTGGATAAGCATTAACCAGAAATTTAGCAATTTTTTGTAACAAAAAATTTTAGACAGTTATTCCATGAACTGCTCACATGCATATAACATCATTCCCTTCCATGCAGAATCAAATTCATGCCCAACCATATGCCTTAATCAACACAAGACTCAATAAAAGTACAGATAAGGCCATCAGGAAAGTGCTGAATTGCTAACCACTAGTTCACAAAGAGCAGTCCTCAATCATGCAAACACCGAGCCCAACCTACATGTTTATCAGTTCCCTGTATGGGTGGATTCTCATGGCGAAGAAGAGTGATAAGAATCTGATAGACATGTAAGATCCAAGCAGGCCCTGTATGGGTGAATTGCTAACCACAGTTAGCCAAATGGATACCAAGTAGAAGCCCACGTTAAAAGAGTTTAGAAGAAAAATAAAATTCCCCTTTCATGGCTATTTCATACAGTGGAATGCGCAAAAGAGGAAAGGAAGAAGATCTGTGTCCTAAACCTGATTACAAAACCCGGAATCGACAAGGAAGAACTAGGGAAAATACTAACATTGACTTATATAGAGTCCAAAACCTTAACTATTCTGAAATAGTAAAAATTACTACAAATAGTAAAACCAAATAACATCAAGACCCTTGGACTAACTCTAAATTACTTTCTTAAACCTTCCACAGAAGTCCATAATCAAACAAACTAAAAAATTCCTAAAATAGGGAAATAAAAAATAAAAAAAAAAACTTCGTATATACAGTGAGTTTCGCATGAAAATTGCATTTTGACCTTCAAACAACTACATTTCGCCTTTGATGATGGTGCTGCCTAGCAGCAGGTGTCTAAAGTATAGAGAACGTTGATAGCTTCAAAATGAGTACTTGTACATCACGATATGACACCCAGATCAAAAGTTGTGGCTGTCTGAAGTTGACACTATCACTCAAGCCTTCCAGCATTATTTTATGAGATCTTATTCCAGAGATTGTTTTGCCACTTGTTCTACATTGCTATCAGAGAAATTTTTGCACTCCACACTTTCAACTCGTCTTTTAAAAACCAGAGTTTGCAACAAGGCTAATCAAACACCTAGAACTAACTCCACCATTATCTAACCGCTACAAAAAACCATCAGAAGATTTATGAAGTAGGAGCGTGTGACGTCCAATTGAGTCCTAATCAAGCCCGAAATGGACATGTAGGCCCGGCCGATGTGCACACCACTTTAATTGTCCCTACATGCTCAAAACACGGGACCCCAGCCCAGATAATGTGGGATGCCCATTAGCTTCTTATGCAAGCAATGACAATTGGCAGCTTTCTAAAAACAACCTGTTGTTTGTCCATTAAGGCATCTCATATTAAGAACTTTTGAAGGAAGGAGTATGACTTGAGAAAACTACGCAAAGAACATGTGGCAAAGATCTACAAGAAGATACATGGAGTCATAAAAGGAAGGGAACGTCCAATGGATGAGGGAATTTATGCACTTTCTATTTTCAAGGAACGCCCAATGGATGAGGGACTTTATGCATTTTCTATTTTCTTCTATCTTGATTGTCAAGTAATTATGTAATTAGCAAGGATTATTAATATTGATTTTCTTTCTTTAGCCGTTTTTAAAAAGTAAATTAGGACTGCTGATTCACCTGAGATATTATAGACACACCATGTATGAGATGTCAAACTCGTGATTTTATGATATATTCTTTTAATTAAAGTGATGCATGGTTGCTCCTTTATCCTCTTCTCCATTGGATTGAGAGTGTGTTTCGTAAACAGTTGAAGACAACCAAGAGAGAATTATCGATTTGGAGTAAGCTAAAATTCCACTTTCTTCCTTCGCATAATTGGTTGTTGTCTGGGTAGAGCTAATATTTAATTAGGGTTTTTCGATTCAATTGAGTTAAATCCATATATGCTTATTATTATATCACCCGATTTTGCTAATCGGGACTGCATCAGCTGGTATCGAAGCCGAAGGATCCTAATCGATTGATTGTTGATTCCATTCTGAACAACATGCCACCATAAAGGGGACAAGGTTGTCCACACAACGGCAAGATGTACAAAAAGATGAGGGAAGCCAATTAGATCCTCGTGACCATGAGATCTAGGATTTGTGACAACATATTGGGATTGTGACTCGACGACTGGTATGAGTCAAGCCCTAAGACCTATATTTTGATTCTTTTCCTTAGCAGTTTAGTACTTAACGAATATTAAAAATTACATTAGGACTTTTAATTCACTAGAGAGATTATAATACATTATGTATGGGATGTTCAACCCATTTTTGGACGATTTATTTCTATTAATTAAAGTGATGCATGGTTGCTCCTTTATCCTCTACTCTGTTGGATTAAGAGTATCTCCCAAAGGATTGAAGAAAATCAAGTAGGATTAGCGATTTGGAGTATGTTGATATTCTACTTTCCTCCTTGCTATCGCTTCATTGGTTGTAGATCAAGGTAAAGTTGATCTTTAATTTGGATATCCATTTGGTCACATCAGATAGTCCGATTTTGCTCAGCGTCCGTATGCATTCTCAAACATAAAAAGGGCACAGGCCTCAATCAACTACCGATGTGTCTAAATTGATCAAATAATGATTGGAGAACATCCTAAAAGAACAATTTAGTAAGGTTGTTGGAGATGGAGAAAAGCATGCTACTTGGGTCCCTTAAATTTTATTAGAAAGTGGAACACAAAGAAATGGCCATGCCACTTGATGAAGTAGTATAGTAACACAACAAAGAATAGAAGCTCTAATATTCTAGAGTTCTCGACCATAGTAAACGTCGGCAAGAATCAAAATAGTACTTGCGGCTGGTGTAGCAGTCAGTGGCCAAAACACTACGTAGCAAGCGATACCCAGCGGTTGCGGCGATACGTAGCAATGTAGCAGTGTGAATTTTAAGTAGTCAAAATATTTTGAATCTTAAGTAGCAATCATCTAGTGTTTTTTGAGTGATTTGGAACCATATAAGGGCAGAGAAAACTTTAAGAAAGCCTATTGAGAAGAAGAAATAGGAAAAACAATGTTTGAGTGACTTGAGTGATTTGGAACCATATAAGGGTAGAGAAAACTTTAAGAAAGCCTATTGAGAAGAAGAAATAGGAAAAACAATGTTAGAAATTGAAACTGCTTGGTTCGATTAAGTTTTAGACCATGGCGCCTACATTGTGAAAATAGCATAGCGGCCTCTACGGCTACGACTGATAGCGGCCGCTATTTTGAACCATGAACATCGGGATGACCATTATTTAAAATATGGTTTTCTTCCTTTTTGCTTATACGAGCAAACTATCGAAGCATAAAAACATGTCTAGTCCATAGGGTAACCAAAATCAAATTACTAATATGGGACCGCACTTGACTTTAGAACAAGAAAAGGACCTGTACCCATACTAAAATTTAAAATTTTAAACAAAATTAGGAACCAGACCCAAATAAAGGGCCTGGGACCAAACCCAAACCATAGCGTTGAATATACATATGTCCAACAGGCCCAGTTTATTTTAAAATGGTAGAAGGTTACCTCTATCAAAACTGAAAACACTACAATACATAAAAAAAAGGAGAGAATGATACAACTAGCATGCATCAATGCATGAAGCCAACTCTCAATTCAACTTCTCCATACAGTAGATGAGAAGAAGCAGGGAGTCTAGCAAACTCCTTTGTACCAGACGTCTATGATATTGCCTCAAATTTGATACTGTCAAAAGTGACTTGGAAAGATATATGTATTTCCAAACTAGATTGTACATTGTATAAAGAATTGGGGAAACCTCACATTCACTTGCAGTCTCAGAAGTATAGATGCAACCAAGCGGGAGCTAACCCAAAGTAAAAATTAATTGGGGACTTGGAGTTCAACATCTTTGTCAAATCTATTCCATTTTTTTCTTTTTGAAAAATAACAATAGTTTTATTAATAATGAAAAAAAGACAAAATAAAGGGAGAAGCATATGGTTGTTCCCAAAGATAGGCATTGACTCTTGGAACAATACAAGTTATGAGAATAAATACATCAAGCAAAATTTGCAGTCACGAATGAAGCAACCGCCCAATATATGAGATAACATCCTTAGCAAGAGAATCAAAGACTTTAAAGTTCAAACACATAGGAAAATGACACTAGCCTTGTAAGAAAAGGTGTCTTTCAATTCATTCAATAGCTACCGTCCAAGAATTGAGGATGCTATCCTCAGCCAACCCAACATTGCAATTTGAATCGCTTTCTATGTAAGCAAGCACAAATTGCAAGCCTACCTTACTCTAGTTAACAAGGCAAGGAATTCAACTTCATCCTCAAAGCCAATATTTCCAATGGTGGGTTGACCAGGAACCCGCTCAGTCATTTTAGCCTAATCACATTCTGAGAAATTAGGTAGAGCTGAACTTGGTTTTGGTTGAAACAGAGTTAACCCACCCGGTCAACTCAAGATTTTGGCTTAACTCATCCTAGTTTGGCTGAGTTGGCTGAGTCATCTTAAGGCATTTTTTCCTAATTAAAGAAAAAATATGCAAGCAGCCCATAAACTTATTTAAGAAAAATTGTAATGTAAAAATATACTGCAATTATTCAAATATATATATATATATATGTGTGTGGGAGATGCTCCTATAAGAGATATCTCTCACCTTATATGAGAGATAGGAGTGGGGGCCCTTACACCTATATATATATATATATCACACACACACACACACACACACACACACACACACACACACACACACTTTTCAATGGAAACAAAAGATTTGAAATAACAATCAATATGAAATATATGTATACTTCCACATAGTTTCCTATACTTCAGTTAATTCTAATAATTCGTAGGATTTTTAATGGGAAAAAAACAGCTAAAACCGTTCGAAGATGGCAGAGATCTCAAACATTTCACATTGACGCCCAAGGTCCTCCGACCAATTTTTCCTTTTTTTTTTTAACTATTTACTTTTTAAAGGTTTTTTTTTTTTTTTTTGAACTTTTAGCTTTTTTACCTTTTTTTTAATGTTAACATAGATTTTATTATAAATAAAAAACACATCTTGCTGAATGTTTGAATATCCCATGATATCACGATATGTCGCAGATGTCCTTCCTTCTTCTAAAAACTCACACTTTTGATTTTAAGCAATTTGTATTTTGAGTGCGGAACCAATTATGCATTTGTGCGGATTTCTCATTGAGGATCTATATTCCAAGCATGGATACAAGGAGATCGATTTTAGAATAAGCATAGGTGGGCCTTGGATCCACTCAATTAGTTCGCCAGATGTCTCTATCTAATCAATGCATCAAGTTTATATGCCATAAAGAAACATTCCAACGATTTAAAATGTGGGTGCCAGAGATTGGATTGTAAACAAATGGTAAGCATTTATGAAATGTAATGATCATCCAATAGGCTGTTTTCATGTGAGAGAATGCAACATTCACCGACAAGACCATCCCTAGAGTTTCTTTTGAGGGTCTTATGGAAAAGAAAATGGTGGGAGTGGAACAATGTCTGGGAACACCAGTGGTAGAGAAAAAAGACGTCAAGAAATCAAGAAATTGAGGGGAAAAAAATGGATAAATGCCCAAGAACGGAAACCCTAGAAACAAATACAAGTCAATGATGGAAAAATCAAGAGAAGTGGGAACACAGAAAAACGAAAAGAAGAGCGAAGTGCAATTTTTAGAAGGAGAAGAAGAAAGGTGGATTTTTGCATGTTGGGCCATCTGCGACATATTGTGATATCACGGGATATGGGCAAAAGAGTGATAAAAGGCAATATTGTCGGGAGGCCCTCAGTAGTCAATAAGAATGCCTAGGCTCTCTGCTATCTTTTAAGGGTTTAAGCTGGTCAACCCCTTGTAGTCAACTTGAGCATATTACTATCAAGTCTGGTTGATCCACACAACATTACTCAAAGTCATTGGTCAATTTACAAATTTCAGATTCATTTGGATTCCCATTGCAAATTGAACTTCACTGCCCTTTTAGACTAAGAGGAACTACTTGGAGGGAGTCTTGGTAAAACACAAATTGTAGTTTTACTTAATTTCAATGAATTAATACATTTGCACAGTATTATCAAAATAAATAAATAAAAGCCTAAAGTTCCGGATCTTAAAGCTCAACTACTAGCCATGTGATATAACCATAAAAGGCTTTAAAAATATAGAAATAAAAATAAAAGTAGGGGTTCCATGTAATCTTAGAAAAGGCTAGACGACGATGAAAAGCATACTAATTGGTTGTCTAAATATTATTAGGTGAATTTAAAATAAAACAAAAAAAAAAAATCACTAATGCACATACAATTTAAAGAAAGACAATAACCTAAATGCCCAAAAGAAAGAAAATATGTACAATGATAGAATAATGTAGGGAAGTTCAAGTCTAGACCATTACAAATGTTACGAGACTATCAAAATACAAGTTTCCCATTTTATATTTATGAAAAAATGACCCGATGTGAGGAATCTGCAAGTACATGCATTGTTTCATGGGGTCCCCCTATGGTTAATCAAAACCATATCATTCAACTAGCCTATATATATATATATATATATATATATTTACAATTGGCCAAATCATATACATATCCTAATCCAAAAAACTAAAAAATGATATGGCCTCCAAATAGATCTTTTTTAGACAAAGATGTCATTTGTTTATGATGGCTTTCAAAGGAATTTTATTCATATTAAGTATATTTAATATGGTCGTTGAAATGCAACACGTTTACTAACTTAGATCTTTCCATTTAGAATTTTATGTTAAATCTTCCCTAAAAGTCAAAAAAAAAAAAAAAAAGGCCTTGAACATTAAAAAGGAAGAGCTCTTCAATTCATTTTGATTTCCAATAACGAAGCTAGCCTTTATATCCACCAACAGGGAATACCTTCAGTAATTTAAACCATACAAATAATTATCCTCACGTGTATCTGCTTTGCCTCAAAATTCTACTCCAATCAATTTGGGCTCACCGTCGATTGATCTTATATAAAAAAAAAAAAAGTGACCAAAAGTAAAAATTAAAAATAAAAGGAGTGACAGCACATATTTTACACATGATCAATCTAATAGTGGGCCCAAAACTGATTAAACTTAAGTTTGACCTAGCACCAATACAGGGAGGTGATGATTTTCAAGCAGTTTAAATTTCAAAAGTGGGCACAACTGATGGATATATAGGGTCTGCTCCATTATTAGCTAACAAAATAACTGAAGGGACATTTTTATCTTTTAGAAAATATTTAATAGGATTTGCTTGATTCGATATGTGTTCTCAAATCACTCCATCATTCTACTATGAACTTTTCCCCACATGATGACTATTTTTATAAACTAATAACTCAATGAATATGAGTAGTAGAACCATTTAAGCCAATAAATTATTCTGACGAATTCATCATTGATGAGCCATAGTTAATACTAGTAACTAATATGTATGTCTCTCACACACGCACGAACGCAGGCATGCAGGCACGCACACACGCCATGTGGACCCTTACTTTTCATTTTGTTTTTCTCACTAATACGTGTGCCAAGTTATTACAACTTGATCTGGTCAACTCATACTAAATCAGGCCCCTCTTTTCATTTTCTTCCTGTAGTTAAATGAACATTAGTCTGGAAAGAAGATGCTGTGCTACCATATTCATTCGCAAAACAATATTAGTTATTCAGGGATTAATATAAGGTATTTGAACATAATCATAAAGACAAATAGAGGGAGAAAGTAATAGAAGCAAACATTGAGCATCATCATCATCATCAAAGCCTTGTCCCAACTATGTTGAAAATACCCAGTATACTTAATACAATTTATTATTGGTAACAAAAATTTCAATGATTAACATAGCAAGATACAACTATCTACATGATTTAAGTGGGGCATATCATGGAAACTTGCACCTCTTCCTAGAGAGATTTGGCATGTGAAGACATATCTTTTTCTTTACTAGAATTTCATAGATGCCATATTGAGGAGGGAGAAAAGAAGAGTTTTAGGGCATATTTCTTTACTAGAATTTCTCACAAGAACTTGGTTTGTTGGGGAATTTATGACATGATGTGATGGCTTGTCTCCTGGTATTTGCACATGCCATGTTTTTTCACCAGAATTCCAAAATTCCAGCCACCAAAAAGGTCTCAAATGACCTTTAGAATTCGTGGACTTCCAGCTCCTTTGCTTTTTGGTGGAATTTCTGGATGCTCAAGTTCAAAGGAAGATTCAAGTATTCCACTATAACTGAGAATTTAGAAATTCTCTAGACACGAATTCTCTGAGTTCTGGTAAAGAAAAAGGGACTTAGATTCAATGGAATTCATAAGAACCATGCATACAATAAAGTAAGCAAAACACAATGTATGACTTCAAACACAAAACAATCAAAACCTATGCAGGAGGAGACATAATGGAACAAAGTAGTGACTACTCACATTTTTTTAATTAAATCCTCTGATGTGCATTGGCCAAAGTGCGTAGGCATATTGAGAATGGGAAGACCAAGTACAACATAGAAACAGTAGCCCCAGAATCGCAGCGCATAACTGTCTCCAATGCTCCACTAGTAAAATCATAGCATAAGAAATCACCTTGGTTCCTAAGAAAAATAGCATCTTTATTAGGATGAAAAGCTAGGATATCCACTGGCTCCACATCAATGGGAAATGCATATAAATCTACATCTACTAAGGGTTCAGGAAATCCAATGTCATCAAGATTGATCCGGTGCTTCACAACCCATTCACTTTCTTCAGACATCCACACTTCCATTTTCGAATCATTGTGGAAGGCATAACTGAGACCACCTTGAGACTCTCCGAAACAAATGGATGGAATGAACTCTGGAGCATCCGAATAAGTAGGTAAGTTCAACACACTAATATACTGTTCCTCCACATCAAACTTCAGAAATAGAGAAGGATCGGCTGCCAAAAACAGAGATCCATTTAAAAACACGGCGCGCTTTCGCAATGGCCTAAGGCTGATGCCTATTGAGTGCCACTTAGACTCCCCCCATTGCCCCGTCTTAGAAGAATAGACATGGACATACAAATATGTTAAAGGCTCTTCATTTTCATCCTTAGTCACATAATTGAGAGTGACAAATAGAAAGACTTTATAGTGAAAGACTAACACATCAGAGGATTCGTCGGGAACCAATGCAAGGTTCACATCATAATTACAATTGCTACTAAATCCATGTTTGGGAGGTGGAGGCAGAACCACCCATTGCTTGGTGACAGGGTTGCACACATAGCATTGATCTCCATCATCCGAATCTGCGTTAGCACAGAGAAGAATTCCATCGCGACAATCGATAATTCTGGTATCTGGGTCGCAGGGTAAGAAGCTGAGGCAATCTTCCATATTGATCTCATCATCCAAATCCACCCCATTGCCTTGGAGACTGAAATACTCAATGGATTCCATTTCTTCCTGGATGAGATCAATTTGGCCAATGAAAAGGCCAGCCAATGGTCTGGGCACTGGTGGGGAATGAATCAGGGTGGAAACCAAGGAGTGAAATGTCTTGGAAACACTTAGGCAGGTGACTAGGGATTTTGGGGGCAATCTAGAAAGGATTTCCATTAACAGATCATTGCTTAAGTAACAAATATAACCCTCTGATGATGATTTAGAACGACCCATTCTTCCTGACATAAGATTGAAGAAAGAAACAGTTTTACTGGTAGGTAGCAGAGGGAGATTTTGAAACAATGGTAGATAACAAGTACAGAATGATAGACAAGGAGAAAGAGAGTACCTTTTCTTCTCCTGGAAAAGAGAGCAAGAGAGAAGAAATATGCAGCCGGTAGAGCTGCAAAAAAGCTGCAGCCAGATGTCTTCGGTTCACGTAAAATGAAAAAGAATATATAGATCAGGCAAGAAGCAGAATACGATGATGAGATGAAGAAAGAAGACAGGTGCTCTCCGATTGCCTATGATGATGAGATGAAAGAGTTGAAATGATACAGGGTTTAGAAGCCGGAAGAGAGCAGAGAGGATGGAGGAAGAGATGGCAGTTTTTGCAGAGCTTTTATAGCTCTGATGTTATTATGAATACCAGGGCACGTTTTAAACCTGGGGGCCCTATTAATAAACTAATATATTTATAAATTTTAAAGGGAAATTTACTGGAAAAAAAACCCCATAAGTGGTTTCTACATAGATGGGGACCCGGTAATTCAATGCAAACGGAGAAGGTCTTCGAGTTGCTTTTTGACTTTTTTTTTTTGTCGTTTTGCGATATGGTCGTCGACCATGTAATATATAATGATGGTTGATATCGACCATTATGCCAAAATTGTTTTATATCTCAACCCGAATCCGCCTTTTCTTTATCGTGCCTTTTTCATTCTCTGCAACTGTGCTCTGGCGATTTCTCATTTTAGGAAGGCCCATATTACTCCATCACAGTGGTGGTTGGACTCCATTAAGAGGTTGGTATACACATTAAACACCTTTTATATTGCATTATCTACCCTAAAACATCATCAGCTCAATTCCTTTTCATTGTTCATTATTTAGTAGTTAGAAACCCTAGACATGTGCAAGCTCCTTGTTTCTACCTTAGAAAGTTGTACCAATGTTCAATGTGAAGGCATCTTTGTATTTAACTTTGCGTATAAATGGTGGATATGCTCCTAAAGACCACCATCGCATGTAGTTGTCATGTTTTTCGGTTTAATGGTTTAAAAAGGGCATTGCTTCTCTATGGCATTCTTTAGAAATGGCATTTAGTTTAGGGTTTTGAATATCACATTACAATTACTATAATATGACTATAAACTTTATTTTTCTTTATCAAACATATCCTATCGTGGGTATTTAACAATGGTCAATGACATAGAAACATACATTAGCACTCTAATCCTTCACTATGGGCATTATCTTTCTAAATGTATCTACCTTTCGTTGCTATCTAAAATATTTTCTTTTTATTTACTAATAGCATGGAAGATATCAACGTGTCAGTCACATTTCACTATGATGGTGACTTTGAATTTGATATAATCCGTCCGTCCGGTGTATAATAATGAAAAGCAAAAGATGAGATATTTGCCGAGGTACATTAACATATGGGTCACCAGTTGCCGAAACAATTGAAGCATCTAATTGGGACTCATCCATCCAAAATCTAAGCATACAAAACCTTCATCATAATGGGTGGGCATTTTCATTGGCTAGCATTGACGACGATAATGATGTCAGGAGAATGTTCAAAGCATCGGGGAATGATGTTAATGAGATATATTTATACGTCTTTAATGGTCAAAACAACGGGCAATGTATCGGACGAGAACATCATAGGTACGTGCATTTGATTGTATTAAAAAATTGTACATTATCAAATACTATGTTCATCTTCCTACTTGCTTATTGTCTTATTGATGCATTGTAGGTTTCAAAGGACTATTAAAGATCGTTCTCATCCTGAAAAATCAAGGTGTTTATCGAGAACTTGCAAGGGAAAAGAAGTCATAGAGCCAACTCTGATTCGTTGAAAATTGAATAAAAATGAGCTTGGAATAGATTTTATTTAGTTTCAATGAATTGCAAGAAGAAACAAAAGTGATTTTCACGTGTGTTTGATTGTGCATTTGAAAAAGGTCACCCTTATTCTTACTTTACATGGGTACTACTTGCCTCACCTTCTGAGTCCAGGTTGCTTACAAAATTTTATATAATCGCCTTGTCATGCTTAATGAAGAGATCGAACACAAAAGAAAGTGTAAAATAAAAAGTTTAATGAGAAAAGAAAGGCAAAGGAGAGCTGCTATCTTCGGGGACTATGCTCGGCCTGGCTGAAAAAAGATAATCGAACACTATCACCCATCTTTGAATGTAGTCTCCTTCATCAGTCTTTGTAATCCATCACCACTTGGTGGAAGAATGATGCCGAGTGATGTTTACATTAGAACTACACAGACATCACTTTCATTCATTCATTGCGTGAAGAAAACAAAGAAAGATTTCAGAAGACCGATGAGATGCTTAGGATTGTTGCTGGCCAACAATTACCTTGCAAAAGGAAGTCAAATGGATCTTTTAGACATAACACAACAGGGTCTCTAAGCTTTTCGGTGAATACCTTCCATGTGTGTAGAAAACTGCTTTCAATCCCCCTTTTATATTCATTTTGAGTGTTGTAACTGTTGAAGATCATGGGGGTGTAGGGAGTAGTTTTAGGAAGTGGAGTAAATGGAGTGTAACCGCCATTTCTACACATCCCGCGGCCATCGAACTTGGTCAAAAGAGGAGATTGTGGGCGCTGACCACTCATTGGCTGTTAGAGTGACTTCACACTGCCCAGTGGCTATTGAAGTGCATGAATTGCGCCCAGCGGCTATTCAGGTGCGCCTAGCAGCTAGTTGGATGTGGCATCTGCTAGTTACTTGATAGATGAGGCAGCGGCTAGTGTGCTGATTGGCTGTTCAGACTCCACACCTGGTGGTTGTTGTAGAGTTCATAGTGGCCGGTAATTTCCTATGTTGAAGCAGCCGTTGAGTGTGTGCAATTATTGGTTGTTGTCATGTGTCCAATGGTCACTAATGACAGGTTTTCCATTATCTTGGCAATCAGCAGTCAAACTTCAATGTATTAGCCGATCTCTTCCAGTGGTCAATGAAAAATGAGCATCTTGCCTTAAAAAGATTAGAAAAATGAATAAATGAGAATTTACATGCCAACAAGTGCCCCTTCGAGGTACAATGCTTGGGATATGTATTGAAGTCATTGTTCCTGAAGACTTTCTATTTTTGTTCAAAATTCTAGATTTATGTAAAAGGGTGTATTTTGGGAGTAGAAAACTCGATTTAAAAGTTATTCATGCCCTACATTTTCGCATATATCATATGTCTCCATCTTTGCAAGGATTATGGGGAACATCCAAGGCAGAGTCCCATAGGGGCAGGAGACTCTCAAGGGTATCTCAATTATTCCTACCACAATGGTTCCGCAATGGAAGTGTGAATGACTGCCAGCATAATCAATGGTGAATGGGTCTTGCAGCGTTGGCTCAAGCTTGATGACATTGAATTTCATGAGCCTTTTGAAGATTTGATATCATTACGAAGGAGCCACTAGATATACTATCTTTTCACCAGAATAAAGATGTCATTTTTCTTAGGGACCAAGGTGATTTCTTTTGCTACGATCTTACTAGTGGAGAATTGGAGACAATAACGTGCTACAATTCTAGCGCTACTGTTAATATGTTGTTCTGGGTCTTCCCATTGTCAGAACTCCTTCACTCTTTGGCCAATGCACATCGGAGGACTTAATGAGAAATATGGTGTAAGTAGTTACTACTTGTTCCATTTGTTTCCTCCTCAATAGGTTTTGATCGTTTTGTGTTTGAAGGCGTATGTTTTGTTTAGCTTACTTTATTGTATATGCATGGCTCTTGTAAATTCCACCAGATTCTAAAACTCTTTTTTTCCTACCCCATCAAAGGGGCATCTATATATCTAGTTGAATTGGAAAGACATGTCTTCCCAATGCCAAGTTTCTCTTGGAAGAGATGCAAGCTTCCATGGTTTGCCCCCTCTTGTATCACGTAGGTTGTTTGTATCGTATTTTGTTAATCATTGGGACTTTTGTTACCAATGAAAAAATTATATTGGATATACTTATTGGTTCTATTACCTTTTCCCTGTGTATGTCTTGATGATTATGTATGGAGTTGTGTTACATTGTTCAGGTAGATTATCTTTGTAACTTATATTAATACTTGAGTAAATAATTCCTTTTTGCAAACAAAATGAATTGGGTAGCATAGCATTTTCTTTCAAGACTAATGGTTATTTAATTACAAGAAGAAAATGAAAATAGGGGCTGGACGTAATATGAACCGACCAGATCAAAATGTAATAACTATGCAACACATATTAGTGAGAAAATAATCACATGTTGTGTGCGTGTGCATGTGACACACACATACTAGCTATGAGAAATAACTATGGCCCATCAATGGTGAATTTGTAAGAATAATCTGTGGCTTAAATGGTGATACGGCTATTAAGCATTGAGTTATTAGTTTATAACAAAAAGTCATCCTATGGGAAAAAAATTAAAAGTAGAATGACGAAGTTGATGATTAGAACACATACCCTTTTTGATAGAAGCAAGGACATCATATTAAATATTTTTTCAATGAGAAGATGTCAATTCATTTATTTTGGTTGCTAATACTGGAGCTGACCCTATACTAACTACAAAAAAGAGACTTTTAGAGGCTAGAAATTTGCCTTTAGTGGTTGTTTTTTGTGCCGCTAAAATGTGGTTTTTACGCTAGACGGGTCGATTTGGAGAGTAATTGGTGGAGGTTCAAAAAAACCACTACAAAATAGCACTTTTAGTATAAAAAAAAAAATGCTAATAAAGGGGGTTTTGTAAGCCAATAAAAGTCTTCTTTCTTCGTTTTTTTTTGGCATGATCTTCATAACTAATGGTCCTGTGTGTTCCACTGGATTCTAAAACTCTTCTTTTCTTTCCCTCCATGGGGAATATATATATATATATATATATTTATATGATTGAAAAGAAAACTGTATTCCGAATCCCATGCCAAATTTCCCAGTTGCAAGTTTCCATGGTTTGCCCCCTCTTGTATCATGTAGATTATTTTTATCTTTCTTCTGTTAATCATTGAAACTTTTGCGACCTGTTAATTTGTATGGCTCAATTGAAATTAGTAAGTTTTGGTTAACCGGGCCCCTGGGTTGCCTAGAATTGTACTTTGATTAGAAGTAGGTCTATTATAGTGGTTCTACTGTGATTAGAAATTGGGTTTGGGTGTAATAAGGTTTGGGGCTGATATTATAAATAGAGACTCAGAGTCTCTATGATGTACACCTCTGATTACATGTAGTGATTTCTCCCGTCTTCCCCATGGACGTAGGCCAAAAGCCGAACCACGTAAATCTGTGTTCTTTTTTTGTGTGGTTGATCTCTTCTGGTAGACCCTAGATCACAACAAATTGGTATCAGAGCATTGTGCGTGATCGGAGGAGATTTGACGGATCGGATCTTGGAGGGCTGAAGTTGTGGCTGTGTGATCCACGATTAGATCTCAAGATTGAGATAGCGTTTTCCAGATCGTGCGGAGAGAGATCGTTTGATCTCGGTGGGCCACACAATCGAAGAGAAAAGGGATCGTTTGTTCACTGCTCGCCGCCGGAGAAGAAGAACATAGACTCTCAGAGGATCGCCGTTCTTTGCATAACCGGAGAAGAGTCTGGCCGCTGCCGGACTCCAGGAAGAAGAAGAACAGAAATCGCCGTTCTTTACGATTTGGTTTTTTTTTTTTTTCTGTTTTTAAACGGAAAAACCGCCGCCGCGTGTCTCCACCCGTCGTCGTCGCCGCCGCCGCACGTCGCAGGAGCCCGTGCTGCCGTCGTGCCGTGGGTGGAGCGAAGAAGGAAGAGGAACGGAAGTCGTCTGGGTTTCTGGGTTTCTATTGCAGAAACAGAAACTTGAAGAAGAAGGAGATTTGGGCTGGGGCCTGCAATGTTTACGAGTTGGACCCAGGTCAGCCCGACCCGTTTGCAGAAGAAGCCCAGTAGAAAAGAGGTCCAGGTTGGGTCAGTCCAGGTCAGACCTGACCCGTTTACAACAAGGCCCAGCAGCAGAAAAGCCCTGACGTCAGCAATTCCGTACGGTCAAGGCATATTTGACCGATCGACGGTTGAAAATTGTTTTCGCAATATCTTGACGATCCGGAGTCCAATCAGAGATCTGTTTGAACCTACGGACTCGTTGCGAGAAGATCTACGCGGGTGTGGAAGAGGATTGGCTGTTCAACGGTCAACGAAGGAGTTTGACTTATTGGAGCGTAGAAACTTGTTTCTGCGATATCTTAGCCATCCGAAGTCGGATTTCAGATTCGTTTCTTCCAACGTGCTCGTCGTGACTAGATCTACACAGTTACTGTGAAATATTTGTTGAATGGCTGCTAAATTTGAGATTGAGAAATTCGACGGAAACAACGACTTCGGTCTATGGCGTTTCAAGATGTATGCTTTGCTGGTTCAGAATGGGCTGCAGAAAGCTTTGAAAGGAAAGAACGCTTTGCCTGACAAATTGTCCGATGAAGAGAAGGAAGAGTTGTTGGAGAAGGCATACGGTCAGATTTTGCTGTTTCTGAGCGATGGTGTACTGCGAAAGGTTGCTCAAGAGAGAACTGCTGCTGGCATATGGCAGAGTTGGAGAACTTGTACATCAAGTCTCTCACAAATCGCTTGTACCTGAAGAAGCGGTTGTTCACCTTACAAATGCAGGAAGGTACGTCAATTTCAACTCACCTTGATTCTTTCAGAAAACCTATTATGGATCTGGAAAATATCAATGTTAAAATTGATGATGAGGACCAAGCTATCATGTTGTTGTGCTCGTTACCACCCACATATGAGCATTTTGTTGATACCATGATGTATGGTAGAGATACTCTGTCCAAAGGGGATGTAGAGGCAGTCTTGAACTCTAAGGAGTTAAAGAAAAAGGTTGCAGCTGAAAATGATGGTTCAGGTGAGGGTTTGGTAGTACGAGGAAGAACAAAAGACTCCAGTAGTAAAGGCAAACATAGAACCAACAGGAAAAACATTGAATATTATTATTGCCATAAGAAAGGGCACATCAGAAAAAACTCTCCCGAAAGGCAGAGGAAAGGGAAAGAAATAATTGAAGATTCGTCATCTGATGATTCAGTCAGTATTTCAAATGGAAGATCAGATTATGTTTCTGATAATGCACTTTTTGTGATTGAAAATGGAATTCGTCGCCAGGATGAATGGATTCTTGATTCGGGTTGTTCCTACCACATGTGTCCCAATAGCGACTAGTTTATCACTTATAAAGAAATCGACGGTGGTAGTGTCTTGCTAGGTAACAATGTTGCATGTAAGATGGTTGGAATTGGAACAGTGAAAATCAAGATTAACGATGGAATCATCAGAACGTTGGCAGTGGTTCGGCATGTTCCTGATCTGAAAAGGAATCTTGTTTCTCTTGGTAACTTGGACTCCGACGGTTGTAAGTTCTCAGCTGAATGTGGAGTTATGAAGTTTGTAAAGGGTGCTCTGGTTCTTATGAGAGGCAATAGAGTTGGAAACTTGTATGTTTTGTCCGGAAATATAGTTACAGGTGGAGCTGCAGTGTCTTCCTCAGATGACCATGAATCTGTCTCAACGCGCTTATAGCACTTGCGCTTCGGTCACATGAGTGAGAAGGGATTGAGAATACTGAGCAATCGAAATTTGCTATGTGGCACGAAGACCAGCAAGTTGGATTTCTGTGAGAGATGAATCTTCGGAAAGCATCGAAAAGTCAGTTTCAAGATAGGTATTCATCGCACGAAAGGTATCCTTGATTATGTTCACTCAGATGTATGGGGGCCTTCTAAGGTTTGCTCCAAGGGTGGGTCCCGGTTTATGCTGACTTTTATTGATGATTATTCAAGGAAAGTCTGGGTTTATACTCTGAAAACGAAGGATCAGACCTTTGTTACATTCAAGCGATTCAAGCGATGGAAGAAAATGGTTGAGAAACAGACTGGCAGAAAGGTGAAGAAGTTGAAGATAGGTGATGGCAAGGAGTACAGGTCGACAGAGTTTGAGAACTATTGCACGGATCATGGCATAGTTCGGTATTACACCACTAAAGAAACTCCAGATCGATCAGAATGGAGTTACAAAGAGGATGAACAGAACGATCTTCGATATAGCTCGTTGTATGTTGTTTACTGCAAGATTGTCCATGGACTTTTGGGCTGAGGCAGTAAATGCTGCAGGCTACTTGATAAATAGGTCTCCACACACAAAGATTGGTTGCAATACACCGGAAGAAATGTGGTTAAGTAATCCAGCTGATTATTCTAACTTGAGGATCTTCAGTTGTCTCGCTTATGCTCACGTGAAAACCGATAAGTTAGAACCAAGGGTTGTGAAGTGCATCTTGGTGGGATATGCTTCTAGTGTTAAAGGATACAGGTTGTGGTGTACCGATCATGATTCACCCAGATTTATCATCAGCAAGGATGTTACATTTCATGAGGATGCTTTACTTGAAGCGAGAAAGCAGGTGGAGGAGACAAAAATAGGTAGCAGCAGTGACACCGTTCAGGTGGAGTCAGACATCCTAGTGAGGAAGGAGAGTGCATCCGACTCCTCCCGGGATACAAGGGATAGTCAAACTGTGTAGCAAATGCAGCGGACATAGCCGCAGATGCCGCAAATGGGTAGACCGTAGAGAGAAAGGAAACTGCCGGTTAGATACGGTTTCCAGGATATGACGACGTATGCATCGACATCAGATAATGGCCGTGATGATATGGTTGCATACGCATTGACGAATGAGTCTCTTGAATTAATGGAAGGGCTGGAAAATAGTCAACAGGCAGCAACTATGACTGAAGAGATGGAGTCTCTTGATGAGGAAGATCAGGCCATCGGATGCAAGCGGTTCTACGAAGAAGAGGAAGGAGCTTCTTGTGCAGGTAGAGTGCAGACAAAGGTTCCTGGTCATGTATGCAGTTTGAAAAAATCATTGTACGGGTCGAAGCAAGCTTCTGGACAATGGTACAAGCGATTTGGTGCATTCATGAAGGAATGGATTAAATTCAAGTTCAAGCATTGCTTGGACTTGATTCGTGTACTCGGTACCTGAGTGCCCTAAGGGGTAGGTGGAGACGGTGAGACGTGTTTTATGATGAGGATTAGCTTCAATGTTCGCCAAGGTGGAGATTTGTTAATTTGTATGGCTCAATTGAAATTAGCAAGTCTTGGTTAACCGGGCCCCTGGATTGCCCAGAATTGTACTCTGATTAGAAGTAGGTCTATTATAGTGGTTCTACTGTGATTAGAAGTTGGGTTTGGGCGTAACAGGGTTTGGGGAAGATATTATAAATAGAGACCCAGAGTCTCTAGGATGTACACCTCTGATTGCATATAGTGATTTCTCCCGTCTTCCCCGTGGACGTAGGCCAAAAGCCGAACCACGTAAATCCAAGTTCTTCTTGTGTGTGGTTGATCTCTTCTGGTAGGCCCTAAATCACAACACGACCAATAAGAAGTTGTATTGGAAATACTTAATGATTTCTTCTGTCACTATTTCCCTATGTTTGTCTTGATGATTATATTAATTTGGAGTTCTGGTAACATGTTCAAGCAGAATTATCTTTGTGCTTTATATTAATGCCTAAGTAAAAAATGGTTTTATTGCAAATGGATGTGGTAGCATAACATTTTCTTTCATGACTAATGGTTATTTTATAATAGCAAGAAAATGAAAAGAGGGGCTTAATGTAGTATGAACTGACCGGATCTAAATGCAGTAACTATGTAAAACATATTAATGGGAAAAATAACTACATGTTGTGTGCCTTTCATTTCTATTCTTATTCTCATTCATTTCTTTGGAATATGAAATGTTTTGAGCTCTCTGCTATCTTTGAAGGGTTTAAGAGGTTTTTTCGTGTAAATATCCCTATATATATATATTCAGAATTGACTAACATATAGAAAACTATGTGGAAATCCATATAAATTTCAAATGAGTTGTTGTTTCAAATATTTTGTTTCCATTAAAATATATTTTAACATTAAATTTTTTCTAATATAAGGCTTATGCACAGGTTGGATATGATTTCTTCAATTAGGAGAAAATCTTGTGACACAACCACCCCGGCCGAACTTGGATGACTGAATCCAAGTCTTGAGTTGACCAGGTGGTTCTACTCGGTCTCATCTAGAACTCATCCAAGTGAAGTTAAAGTCTTCCTAATTTCTCAATCTATGATTTGGCTGAGTTGACTCAAGGGTCCTAGTAGACCCATCGATGGGAAAATTGGCTTTTAGGATGAAGTCGAGTTACTTGCCTTGTTTACCCGAGTAAGGAAAGCTTGTAGTCTACTCTATCTTCTACAAAAAAAAAAAAAAAAAAAAAAAAAAGACACAACTTACAATGTTTGATGGACTGAGGAGAGCTGCCTCAGTCCTTGAAAGGTAGGCCCCTTATTGGACGAATTGTTCTTTACAAGGAAAGCGTCCTTTTTCCTATATGTTTAAAGTATCTCTAATTCTCTTGCTAACGATGCTATCTCATCTATTGGGCGGTTGCTTCATTTGGGACTGCACATTTTGCTGAATATATTTGTTCTCATAGCTTGTATTATTCCAAGAGTAAATGCTACCTCAGGAAACAACCATATGTTTATCCCTTTATTTTGTCTTTTTTATTAAAAAAAAACTACTATTATTTTTCAAAAGGATTAAAAGGAATGGATTTGAGAAACATGTTAACTCTAATTAATGTTAAGTTTGGATTAGCTCCTGCTTCGTTGCATCTATACTTCTAGGAGTGCAAGTGAGTGCGAGGTTTCCCATTTCTTGGTACATTGCACAATCTACTTTGGAAACACATCCACCTAAAAAAAATCAACGGCCCCAAAATTAAAAGTTGTGACTTTCGTATGAGTTTGAGAAGTGTGGTTCATAGTGCCTTGGTGGTGTTGGTTATCAAGGTTACTTGTGCACCTGATGTTACCTTTTTGTTAGTTTGTGTAAGAGGAATCATGCCCACTAATAGTCAATATCCGTTGTTTCGTAGGAGCACACATTAATAAAAAAAAAAAGATTTCTTCCATCCTGTTTTGAAATTATTGTTAAATATGGAGATCTAGAGAAAATATAATCTACCAGATCATTTCCAACCATTATTGGAGGGCCATAGTGTTGGATCTTGCTAAAAAGATCCAAGCTGGGCCTTATTGAGTGGTTTACTACTTTGTTAGGGCAAATTCCTTGTAAATACTATCCTAGGGTTATTCTTTGTAAGCAAATGACCATGTTTAGGGTAAAGGGTATTTTTTGGTTATGGCACTACGGCTTTCTTGGGGGCCAAGAAAGTAGAGATTCTATATATTGATGTGATCTCCAACCGTAGACTCTGTGAGAGAGAGGCATGAGCTCTCTCTCCCATGGTGTCAGAGTTTTCCAAAGGGGAGAGGTTGTGAGAGCATGTTTAATACTATCGTTTTCCCTGTTCGGATCCCTAGGTGGATATGGTTCTGTTTGCTTCATCTAAGTCATTTGAACCTATTATGGAATGCAGGCCAGTAAAGATACTATAGAATGCATGGCCGGAGATAATCCGGTTTACTTCATCCAAGTTATTTTAACTTATTATAAAATGCGTAATGGTAGGGATACTATAAAATGCATGCATGTTGGAGATAATCCGGTTTACTTCATCGAAGTTCTTTTAACTTATTATAAAATGCATATTGGTAGGGATATTATAGAATGCATGGCAGGAGAGAATCTGGTTTTACTTCATCCTGGTTATCTGAACTTATTATAGAATCCAAGGCTGAAGAGGATCCATTGTTTACTCGAGGACGTTTCTGGTAAGGATTATAAAATAGCAAAAATTTACTCCCACGGAACAATCGTAAGCACTGGTCAAATGGGTTCTCCGCAAGCTGAATTAAAAAATTATGATGCAAAAGAAAGTACATCGATCAAGAACAGCAACAATGTAGAGAACAATTGGGTTTTATAAAAGAATATGCATTTAATCTTTTTGGAAATGTTCATTCAATTGCACCAAAGAGAGAGTGCGGCAAATCATCTGTAAAGGTAGAGCTAATCTTTAATTTAGGTCTTTTTTATTTAAACCAGTTGAATCCATTTGGGGTTATCAGATAGGCTAGATTTGCTAATCGGGACTCTGTCAGTTGCTAATTGAGGTTGTGTCAATTTCAAATCTTAATAGATTGATTGTTCAATCCATTCTTAACATTCTGCTGCCATAAAAGGGACATTGTCGACAACACTGGAAAGATATAGAGAATGATGAGGGAAACCAATTTGATCCTCGTGAACTTGAGATCCAGGATTTAGTGAGGTTGCTGGAGATGGTGAAAAGCACACTAATTGGTTCCCTTACTTTTATAAAATAAAATAAAAAGAAACGGAAGGGGAAATGCCAATTTAACCACTCAAAAGAGGTGGCCATGCCGCTTTAACACAATGAAAATAGGCATAACGTCGCTACTCTTGATAAAGTTATACGGTAATATAATGAAGTGTGGAAGCTCTAATCTAGAGTTCTAGATCACTTGTAAATGTGGATATGACAAATGTCTAAATATGACTTTCTCCTTTTTTGTTCATAAAAGCAAACTATGGAAGCATAAGAAATAAATCTAGTCTATAGGATACCAAAACCCAAATTACTAATACACGACAACACCCAACTTTGGAACAAAAAAAGGGATGTAACCATACTCAACTTTAAACAGAATCGAGACCCTAGTCCAAATAAAGGCCCGGGACCTGAACCAAAACCAAGACCCAAATACTTATATACTAACAGTATTGAGTATATGTCCAGTGAGCCTAATTAATGATTTTAAAATGGAAGAAGTTGTATTCTATTAAAATTAAAAACACTACAACACATCGAAGAAAATGAGATAAGGAACTTAGATTTCATTGAAAAAATATATTATTTTATTCAAAAGAAAATATATATTGCAGTATGTCGGAATACCTCGCAAAATCACAAGGTGCGCCACAGATTTCCTCCATTTTTCTTCTCCTCTTTGTAAAAAACCCACACCTTTCATTTTAAGCAGTTTAAATTCTAAATATGGAATTGATGATAGATTCGTGAGGACTTATCTCCGACGATCTATATTTAGAGTATGGATACAAGGAGATTGATCTTAGAATAAGCATAGGTGGGCCTTGGATCCACTCTATTAATACACCACAAGTCTTCATCTAATCAATGCATTCAAATATGTAGGCCATAAATAAGAATTCCAACAAGAAGTTGAAGGCATGAGAGATTGGATTGTAAACAATTTGTAAACATTTATGAGATTTATTAGATCAGCGAGTGGGCCATTTTATTATAAGAGAGTGCAACCTCATCACAGTGACCATCCCTAGAGTATCTTTTGATGGTCTTTGGGATAAGAAGATGGTGGGCCAATGTCCAAGGAACATTAGCAGCAGAGACAAAAGAAGTTAAGAATCATGAAATAGAGGGAAAATGGATAAATACCAAGGAATAGAAACCCTAGAAGCAAAAACCAACCAATGACAAAGAAATCTAGAGAAGGAAAAGGGAACACAGAAAAACCCGACATTAGCGTCACATTTTTCTTTAGTAGAAGGAAAATAGCAAGCAGCACCTAGTGTTGGTCATTTTATGCATTATAGCATAGGACATTCTAATTTCTGTGTTTAATTTCTGGGCTTGGTTAGGTCTAGGTCTAGGTCTAGGCCATCTTCCCTTCTGGCCTGGCACATTTACTTTTGGCCATTGAAGAGTTATGAGACTAGTCGTTGTAAAGTTATGAAAGCGTAATAGCTCGCATTAATGATACGTTGTTGTCACCTCCAACGGCTATAAACGGCTATAAGCATTAGCTATATTTTATCATTATCATCAACGACTACTCACGATGTTAATGTGCATTTAGTATTGTTACCGTTGAGACTCTTCTATATAACAGGGTCTGTGGGCAAGGGCTAAATATAACACATATTACACTACTTTCCACTCTTTTGCTCTCTGTTTTCTTTCTATGCCTCTGTTTTGTTGTTGTAAGAAAGTTTGAAATAGTGGTCTACTAAGGTTCGTGCTCTTCATCCATTCGAGTCCTACGAAGAATGGCATCTTTATTTGGGTGGAAAGTCAGTATATTCAGTGGCTCATCTTTAATAAGATTCAAATCTTCAGAGTGTTTAGGGATTTCAATGTCATCAAGGTTGATCCGATGCTTCAAGACCCATTCACCACTATTGAAGCCGGTAGTCATCCACACTTCCATTACGGAACCATTGTGGTAGGCATAACTGAGACACCCTTGAGACTCTTCCAAACAATTGTATGGAATGAACCATGCGGTGCCCGATTAAAGGCGTATGCTGAACACTTCCCAATACTCTTCCTCGGTATCAAACATAAAAAAGTGAAAAAGATCAGCTGGCAACAAAAGAGCTCCAATAAAAACATAGGAGGAATAAACCATGCGGTGCCCGATGTTTCACCCCACTGGAAAAGGCACCTATGGTTTTTACTGGAGCTCTTTTGTTGCTAGCTAATCCTTTTCACTTTTTCATGTTTGATGTCAAAGAAGAGTATTGTGAGCTGTTCAACATACGTCCTTATTCGGGCACCGCATGGTTCATTCCATCCTATTTTTTGGGAGAGTCTCAAGAGTGTCTCAACTATGCCTACCATAATGGTTCCGCAGTGGAATTGTGATTGACTACAAGCATCAACAGCGGTGAATGGGTCTTGACGCATGGGATCAACCTTGATGACATTGATTTCCTTGAAGCCTCTGAAGATTCGAATCTTTACACAGGAGCCACTGGATGTCCTCGCTTTTCACCCGAATATAGATGCTATGATCTTACTAGTGGAGAATCGGTGGGAATAATGTTCTACAATTCTAGTGCTATTTTTAATATGTTGTTCTGGGTCTTCCCATTCTTGGAAGTCCTTCGCTCTTTGGCTGATGAGAATCGGAGGATTTAATGAAAAACATGGTGTGAGTATTTATTACTTGTTTCTTTTGTTTCCTCCTTAATTGGTTTTGATCGTTTTGTTTTTGAAGGCGTATGTTTTGTTTTGCTTACTTTATTGTATGTGCATGTCTCTTGTGAACTCCACCGGATTCTAAGACCTTTTTTTTATACACCCTCAATGGGGCATCTGTATTTCTGGTTGAATGAAAAGGTCATGTCCTCCCAAGCCAAATTTCTCTCGGAAGAGATGCAAGCTTCCACGGTTTTCCTTCTCTTGTATCACGTAGGTTATTCTTATCTTATTTTGTTAATCATTGGAAGTTTTGTTGGCAATAAAAAAATCATATTAGATTACTTAATATCTGCTTCTATCACTTTTCCCTCTATTTGTCTTGATGATTATGTTTGGAGTTGTGTTAACATATTCAGGCAGATTATCTTTTTGTACCTTATATCAATGCCTTAGTAAATAATGCATTTTGCAAATTAAATGAATGTAGTATCATAGTATTTTCTTTCATGACTAATGGTTATTTAACTACAAGAAGAAAATGAAAAGAGGGGCTTGATGTATTATGAACTGACTGGATCAAAATGTAATAACTATGCCACACATATTAGTGAGAAAATAATCACATGTTGTGTCAGTGTGTATGCGACAAACACATATTAGTTGCAAGCAATAACTGTGGCCCATCAATGATGAATTTGTAAGAATAATTTGTTGGCTTAAATGGTGATACGGCTAATTAGCATTGAGTTATTAGTTTATAACAAAAGGCCATCCTAAGGGAAAAAATTAATAGTAGAATGATGAAGTTGATGGTTTGAACACATACCCTTTTTGATAGAAGCAAGCACATCCTATTAAGTATTTTAAAATGAGAAGATGTCAATTCAATTCATTTAGTTTGGTTGCTAATAATGGGGCCGACCCTATATTAACTACATAAAAAAAAAAAGACTTTTAGAGGTGGAGAAAATTGCCTTTAGTGGCTGTTTTTTCTTCTGCTAAAATGTGTTTTTTTTTTTTTTTTTTTTGGCTAGACGGGTCGATTCGGAGAGTATTTAGCGGAGGTTAAAAAAAAACCACTGCAAAATAGTATTTTTAGTTTTTTGGGAGGGGGGGGGGGGGGGGGTGTAATGCTGCTAAAGGGGTTTTTGTAAGCCACTAAAAGTCCTTTTTTTTTTTTTTTTGTGCATCCTCCATAAGCACTTCCCGCTTCATGACTAATGGTCTTGTGTGTTCCACTGATTCTAAAACTCTTCTGTTTTTTTCCCTCCATTGGGCATCTATATATATAGAAAAATATTCATGTTCATCCACGACTCACCATATTATGATGAGGGACAACATAATGGGGCGACTTTATGATACATGTACACACGTGGGCCCTCCTTAAGTACACGAGATCCCTCAAGTTCTGTGCGTGCGTATGCGACACACACATATTAGTTGCAAGCAATAACTATGGCCCATCAATGATGAATTTGTAAGAATAATTTGTTGGCTTAAATGGTGATACGGCTAATAAGCATTGAGTTAATAGTTTATAACAAAAAACCATCCTATGGGAAAAATATTAATAGTAGAATGATGAAGTTGATGATTTGAACACATACCCGTTTTGATAGAAGCAAGCACATCCTATTAAATATTTTTAAATGAGAAGATATCAATTCAACTCATTTGTCTTGGTTTCTAATAATGGAGCCGACCCTATATTAACTAAAAAATGACTTTTAGACAATGGCGGCTCTAGGAATTCGAGTCAGTGGGGTCAACAATACACTTATCTTCCATATATCGAATAAATTTGTTTTCTCATTTATCAACATCTTTCATCTGCTTTCGATAAGTCCACAAGTAGACTATAAAATTCTCAAATAATCTATTTCTGATAATCCGACAAAGATTATCTTGAATTCTAAAAAAATTAAACAGAATTCTTAATACATTGTTAATAATTGTTCTTAATCTAAAAAGAAAATCCAAATATAAGAACTCCTACAGCTGCCTTCAATAGGTTTTCATGTGTTGAAATTGTTGCATAATAGGTTCATTTTCAACATTAGCAACTACATCATTTTCAATAAATCTGACAAAACAGTCATTCATCCATTGATCTCCCACTTGATTATGCAACTTTTTTTTAACATATATCATTGCTGAAAATGCTCTTTCTATTGCGCAGTCACTTCTGGTAAAATCAACGCCAATTTTAAAACAAAATAAATCAATTGGTATACGATATCATTCTTTGTCTCCACTAATTTTCTAGCAATGTCACCAATTCCTTTAAGTTCTAAAAACTCGTTGCTAGAGCGCATATCAGCAAAATGGGACCATTATCTTTTTATTTATTTTGGTAGACAGTTGGCCCATTAACGTAGGCAATGGCTATTTTATGGTTACCTTTGTTCACTACCATGACAACAAAAAAAATGTGTAAAGTTAGCTAATGTGAGGTGAAACTCTTAAATTGAGTAGGGTCAAAAGCTTCCCAAAAGTTCAATTCATGACATTAAAAAGGTATTTTTAATTATTTTTTGAGATCTCAATGGGGTCAGTTGACCCCACTGTGATCAATGTGGTGCCGCCCATGCTTTTAGAGGTGAAGAAAATTCCCTTTAGTGGCTATTTTTTCTTCCACTAAAATGTGATTTTTATGCTAGATACGGAGGGTAATTAGCGGAGGTTAAAAAAAAACCACTGCAAAATAGCACTTTTAGTGGGGGAAAAATGCTGCTAAAGGAGGTTTTGTAAGCCAAAAACAGTCTTTTTTTTTCCATCATCCATAAGTAGTGCCCACTTAATGAGTAGTGGTCTTGTGTGTTCCACGGGATTCTAAAACTCTTCTTCTATTTCCCTCCATGGGGCATCTATATATATATATATATATATATGGTTGAATGAAAAGAAAATTGTGTTCCGAATCCCATTCCAAATTTCCCTCGGTAGTCTTGGTATTTTCCATGGTTTGCCCTCGCTTGTATCATGTAGATTATTTTTATCTTGTTCTGTTAATCATTGAAACTTTTGCTACCAATAAGGAGTTGTATTGGATATACTTAATGGTTTCTTCTATCACTATTTCCCTATGTTTTGTCTTGATGATTATATTATTTCGGAGTTCTGGTAACATGTTCAAGCAGCATTATCTTTGTGCTTTATATTAATGCCTAAGTAAAAAATGGTTTTATTGCAAATGGATGTGGTAGCAAAACATTTTCTATCATGACTAATGGTTATTAATACGAAGAAAATGAAAAGAGGGCTTGATGTAGTATGAACTGACTAGATCAAAATGTAGTAACTAAGTAAAACATATTTATGGGAAAAATAACTACATGTTGTGTGCCCTCCATTCCTATTCTTTTTCTCATTCATTTCTTTGGAATATGAAATGTTTTGAGCTCTCTGCTATCTTTGAAGGGTTTAAGAGGTGTTTTCGTGAAAATATCCCTATATATATATATTCAAAATTAACTAACATATAGAAAACTATGTCGAAATCCATATAAATTTCAAATAAATTGTTGTTTCAAATATTTTGTTACCATTATAGTATATTTTAACATTAAGAATTTTCTAATGTAAGGCTTATGTACAGGTTGGATATGATTTCTTCAATTAGGAAAAAATGTGACACGACCACCCCGGCCAAACTTCGGCCGAACTTGGATGACTTAAGTCTAGTCTTGAGTTGACCAAGTGGTTGTACTTAGTCTCAACTAAAACTCATCCAAGCTGAGTTCAACACTACCTAATTTCTCAATATGTGATTTGGTTGAGTTGACTCAGTGGGTCCTAGTACACCCACCGATGGGAAAACTGGCTTTTAGGATGAAGTCGAGTTTCTTGCCTGGTTTACTCGCGTAAGAAAAGCTTGCACTCTACTCTAATTTCAACAGAAAAAGACACAAATGTTGGGTGGACTGAGGAGTGAGGAGTGAGGAGAGC
This sequence comes from Umbellularia californica, assembly GCA_028538565.1. Lineage (NCBI taxonomy): Eukaryota > Viridiplantae > Streptophyta > Magnoliopsida > Laurales > Lauraceae > Umbellularia > Umbellularia californica. The sequence continues at coordinate 63,630,767 of JAPQWN010000008.1, forward strand.
TGCCTCAATACTTGAGAGGTAGGCCCCTTATTAGTCGAATTGGGCATCTTTTCCTTGTTACGCTAGTGTTTTTCCTATGTGTTTAAAGTATCTCTAATTCCCTAGCTAAGGATGCTGTCTCCTGTATTGGGTGGTTGCTTCATATGGCACTGCACATTTTGCGTAATATATTTTGTTCTCATGGCTTGTATTATTCAAAGAGTGAATGCCTACCTCAGGAAACAACCATATGTTTCTCGCTTTATTTTTTTTATTTTTTATTAATAAAACTACTGTTATTTTTCAAAAGTATTAAAAGGAATGGATTTGAAAAAAAATATGTTAAGTTTGGATTAGCTCCTGCACGGTTGCATCTATACTTCTAGGAGTGCAAGTGAGTGTGAGGTTTCCCCAATTCTGTGTACATTGCACAATCTACTTTGGTAACACATACACCTGAAAAAATCCAAAGGCCCCAAAATTAAAATTTGCTACTTTAGGATGAGTTTGAGAAGTGTGGTGGGCAGTGCCATGGTGGTGTTGATTATCAAGGTTACCTATGCACCTGTTGTTAGCTTTTTGTTAGATTCTATAAGAGGAATCGTGCCCAACTATAATCAACATCCACTTTTTTGTAGGAGGGCACATTAATAAAAAAAAAAAAAAAAGATTGTTTCCATCATGTTTTGAAAATATCAAATATGGATATTTAGAGAAAATATCATCTACCAGATCACTTCCAACCATTATTGGATGGCCATAGTGTTGGATTTTGCTAAAAAGGTCCAAACTGGGCCTTATTGAGTGGTTTACTGCTTTGTTAGGGCAAATTTCAGAATCCATGGCTGAAGAGGATCCATGGTTTACTCAAGGACGTTTCTGGTAATTAAGGAAATAAAATAGCAAAAATTTATTCCCACATAGCAATCGTAAGCACCAGTCAAATGGGTTCTCCGCAAGCTGAATGAAAACGTTTTGATGCAAAAGAAAGTATCTCGATCAAGAACAGCAACAATGTAGAGAACAATTGGGTTTTATAAAGAAAATGTGTTTAATTTTTTCGGAAATGTTCATTCAATTGCACCAAAGAGAGCAGTGCGGCAAATGATCTGTGAAGGTAGAGATAATCTTTAATTTAGGACTTTTTTATTTAATCGAGTTGAATCCAATTAGGGTTATCAAATAGAATCCATTTGGGGTTATCAAATAGGCCAAATTTGCTAATCGAGACTATGTTAGTTGCTAATTGAGGTTGTGTCAATTTCAAATCTTAATCGATTGTGTAAGGACCCGATCCCAGATCACCCACATGACTTGATTTTGACCATGTGATTGATCTCGCTTGGACCCCACTTTATGTGCTCACCATCATTTAAATTAATTGTGCGAGTTTGTATGATTTACTTTTATTGCATTTAGATAATCATCATGGATCATTCTGTACCTGCCTCATCATCTTGACCTGACCCATGGACCTTAGCCCATGCGACCCATTGCGTGCCCTGTAGAAGGGTTGAATTGATAATGATCACTATGGAACTTATTTACAAATTGGATGAGGACTCTTTGGAAGGCTTACTTGATGGACGATGGATGTAGAGAACCCACTGTATTCCCACTAAAGTGTCCAACGGGTTGCATAGGCTGACTAGTTGATTTAATTTTTTAGTACCCTTTAGTGGGGTCCATAGGGAGAGCTATAGTCAAGGGTAAGTAGTCTGAGTTGGCCTTATCTCTTATAAGAGTCCTTGGTGTATTTGGGAATATTGGACTAGCAAGTAATAAGTGTCCCTTTGTTATTGGAAACCCAATGCATTATTTAAACACCCCCTCTCTCACGTATCAAGGGGATCATATACAACCCTATGGTATTCAATCAGTTTAGGGAAGAGAGAGAGAGGGAGATAAGGAGATTGAGTAAGAGGAGTGGGATCGCCTGGGCGAAGTTTCATCTTCACCATCTCACCTTCATCAATTTTGCATCAAGGAAGTCAAAGAGCCCTGGTATATTTGGTATTCACAATGATTGAACGGGTAAAACTAATCTAATGACTTTGGCACTGACTACTGCATTGGGCACTGCGAAGTTGGTACTGGCAGTTGCGCCGAAATCAGAATGGGCATTGTGAAGTTGGTACTAGCAGTTGTGCCTAAATTTTTTTGTGTGAATTGTGAAGTTGGTACTAGCAGTTGCACCCAGAATTTAAAATAGCTTGGGAAAGTTAACTATATCTAATGAATTTGACTAGTAAGGAGATAAATATAAGGTTTGCTTAGATACTTAATTGCACGGGTTTTAATTCCAAATTGATTGGACATGATCCCTAAACTGGTGAATAGAATTCTTTAATCTTGATTTATCATGATCTTATCATGATTGATGTTGTTCGATTTTGCATTGACTTGTTGTATGATTGGTGGCAATCATTTTTACTAGGTATTGGTCTTAGAGTAAATTGACTCACTCACCTCGTTTTGATTATTTTTGAATTAAAGTGTTGCTTTTGCCTTAAATTCTATACTTGTTGTGTGGACTTGTTTTCAGTGTATCTTATCGTTGAGAAGGAAATACATGCACATTAATGCAACTTATCTACTTACTATATTGGGACTCACCCAATCTGTTTTGGTGGACAGACGAGGAGGTATCCGTAAAGGGTGTTGGTGCGTGAAACGAGAACTGAGAGATTGATTTCATGAATTAGAGAAGACGGAGTATCAAATAGCCATACTGAATTAGCCGGTTTATTATTTAGATCCTATAAATTATTTGAAAACTTGTATTAGGAGCCTTGTAGCTAAACTCACTTTTCACATTATGTGCTCTTTGTTTAAATTGTTTTTAATAATTATAGTTTATGCTCTGCTTACCATGGAATGATATTTATTATAAAGAAAAACTAAAAAAATTTGTGTGTTTTGACCCTTACATGAGCTAAGTGGGATCGTCGCGCCGCGAGATCTGACGGTCCTAAGGATCTCGGAATTCGGGGCGTGACAGATTGATTGTTGATTCCATTCTTAACACTATGCTGCCACAAAAGGCACATTGTTGTCCACACCGAAAAGACGTAGAATGATAAGGGAAACCAATTAGATCCTCGTGACCTTGAGATCCAGGACTTGTGACAACAAATTGACATTTTGACTCGGCGATTGGTATGAGTCAAGCCCCGAGACCTATATTTTGAACACGGTTACAAAGATTATCTAGATTATGAAAACATATCATGTGATAGGATTGGGAGTTTGTGATGATGATTGCAAGGATCATATTTATCGTGACGAGTTGGATGAAGACTGTGATGGAGAACTATATGTTCTTTCAATCGTTGATTATGGCTTTGATCACAATTGGCTTTTAACAATAATATTGTTGACCGTCCAATCAATGATAAATAGTTAGAAGAAGAAATCGACACCTATAATCAGATTTATGAGATGTCTCAAGATTATGGTATTGATAACAGAAAATCAATCTTGATGTGGACCAAGGCCATGAAAAGAAAACATTAATTTTTTATGAGTATCCACATGTAGAGATTTAAGATTCTACTTTGCTCCTTGTTATTGCATAATTGGTTGTAAATTAGGGTAGAGTTGATCCTAAATTTGGGTTCTTACTCAATTGAGTTAAATCCATTTGTGATCACCAGATGATCCAATTTTGCTAATCAAGATTGCATCAATAACTCAATATACATTCTCAAATATAAAACGGACACGGAGCCCAATCAACTACCATTGCATCTAAATTGATTGAGTGATGATTGGAGAACATGCTAAAACAATAACTTAGTGAGGTTTAGTGAGGTTGCTGGAGATGGTGAAAAGTATAATAATTGGTTCCCTTAGTTTTAGTTTATAAAAAAAAAAAAAGAGTGGAAAGGGAAAATGCCACTTTTACCACTCAAAAGAGGTGGCATGCCACCATAACACGATGAAAAAACGTATAACGTCGCTTCTCTTGATGAAGTTCTAGGGTAATATAACTAAGTGTAAAAGATCTAATCTAGAGTTCTAGACCACTTGTAAATGCCGATATGACTAATGTTTAAATATGATTTTCTCCTTTTATGTTCATAAAAGCAAACTACGGAAGCATAAGAAATTATATACCTAGTATATAGGATACCCAAATTACTAATACGGGACAACACCCAACTTTGGAACAAGAAAAGGGATTTACCCATACTCAAATTTAAACAGAATCAAGATCTAAGTCCAAATAAAGGCCCAGGAACTGAACCAAAGCCAAGACCCAACTACTTATAAACTAACAGTACTGAATATACAGATGTGCAGTGGGCCTAATTAATGATTTTAAAATGGTAAAAGTTATATTCTATTAAAATTGAAAACACTACAACACATCGAAGAAAATGAGATAAGGAACTTAGATTTCATTGAAAAAAATATTATTTTATCAAAAAGCAAACATATATTGCAATATGTCAGTATACCTCGCAATATCACACAATGTGCCACAAATTTCCTCCATTTTTCTTCTCCTTCTAAAAAAACCACACCTTTCATTTTAAGCAGTTTAAATGCTAAATATGGAATTGATGATGGATTCGTGAAGATTTATCTCTGATGATCTATATTTAGAGTATGGATACAAGGAGATCGATCTTAGAAGAAGCATAGGTGGGCCTTGGATCCACTCTATTAATGCACCACAGGTCTTCATCTAATCAATGCATTCAAATATGTAGGCCATAAATAAGAATTCCAACCAGTTGAAAAGTTGGATTGAGAGATTGGATTGTAAACAATTTGCAAACATTTATGAGATTTATTAGATCAGCGAGTGGGCCATTTTATTATAAGAGAGTGCAACCCTCATCAACGAGACTATCCCTAGAGTATCTTTTGATGGTCTTTGGGATAAGAAGATGGTGGGCCAATGTCCAAGGAACACTAGCAGCAGAGACAAAAGAAGTCAAGAATCATGAAATAGAGTAAAAATAGATAAATCCAAGGAATAGAAACCCTAGAAACAAAAATGAGCCAATGACGAAGAAATCTAGAGAAGGAAAAGGGAACACAGAAAAACCCAACATTAGCGTCATATTTTTCTTTAATAGAAGGAAAATAGCAACCAGAACCTAGTGTTGGTCATTTTATGCATTATAACATAGGACATTCTAATTTCTGCATTTAATTTCTAGGCTTGGTTAGGTCTAGGTCTAGGTCTAGGGCCTCTTCCCTTCTGGCCTGGCACATTGACTTTTGGCTGTTGTCGAGTTATGAGACTAGCCGTTGTAAAGTTATGAAAGTGTAATAGCTCGCATTAATGATACGTTGTTGTCACCTCCAACGGCTATAAACGGCTATAAGCATTAGCGATATTTTATCATTATCATCAACGACTACTCACGATGTTAATGTGCATTTAGTATTGTTACCGTTGAGACTCTTCTATATAAAAGGGTCTGTGGGCAAGGGCTAAATATAACACATATTACACTACTTTCCACTCTTTTGCTCTCTGTTTTCTTTCTATGCCTCTGTTTTGTTGTTGTAAGAAAGTTTGAAACAGTGGTCTACTAAGGTTCGTGCTCTTCATCCATTTGAGTCCTACGAAGAATGGCATCTTTATTTGGGTGGAAAGTCAGTATATTCAGTGGCTCATCTTTAATAAGATTCAAATCTTCAGAGTGTTTAGGGATTTCAATGCCATCAAGGTTGATCCGATGCTTCAAGACCCATTCACCGCTATTGAAGCCGGTAGTCATCCACACTTCCATTACGGAACCATTGTGGTAGGCATAACTGAGACACCCTTGAGACTCTTCCAAACAATTGTATGGAATGAACCATGCGGTGCCCGATTAAAGGCGTATGATGAACACCTCCCAATACTCTTGCTCGGCATCCAACATCAGAAAGTGAAAAAGATCAGCTGGCAACAGTAGAGCTCCATGTAAAACATAGGAGGAATGAACTATGCGTTGCCCGATGTTTCACCCCATTGGAAAAGGCTCCTGTGGTTATTACTGGAGCTCTTTTGTTGCCAGCTAATCCTTTTCACTTTCTGATGTTTGATGTCATGGAAGAGTATTATGAGCCGTTCAACATATGTCCTTATTCGGGCACCGCATGGTTCATTCCATCCTATTGTTTGGGAGAGTCTCAAGAGTGTCTCGACTATTCCTACCACAATGGTTCCGATGTGGAAGTGTGATTGACTACTAGGATCAACAGTGGTGAATGGGTCTTGAAGCATAGGATCAACCTTGATGACATTGAGTTCCTTGAATCCTCTAAAGATTCGAATCTCATTACACAGGAGCCACTGGACGTCCTGGCTTTTCACCCAAATAAAGGTCACAATAATGTTCTACAATTCTAGCGCTACTGTTAGGGTCTTCCCATTCTCGGAAGTCCTTCGCTCTTTGGCCGATGAAAACCGGAGGATTTAATGAAAAACATAGTGTGAGTAGTTATTACTTGTTCCTTTTGTTTCCTCCTCAGTAGGTTTTGATTGTTTTGTTTTTGAAGGCGTATGTCTTGTTTTGCTTACTTTATTGTATATGAATGCCTCTTGTGAACTCCACCGGATTCTAAGACTTTTTTTTTATACACCCTCAATGGGGCATCTATATTTCTGGTTGAATGAAAGGGACATGTCTTCTCAAGCCAAATTTCTCTCGGAAGAGATGCAAGCTTCCACAGTTTTCCCGCTCTAGTATTACGTAGGTTATTTGTATCTTATTTTGTTAATCATTGGTTAAAAAAATCATATTTGATATACTTAATATTTGCTTCTATCACTATATCACTTTTTCCCTCTATCTGTCTTGATGATTATGTTTAGAGTTGTGTTAACATATTCAGGCAGATTATCTTTTTGTACCTTATAATAATGCCAAAGTAAATAATGCATTTCGCAAATTAAATGAATGTAGTATCATAGTATTTTCTTTCATGACTAATGGTTATTTAACTACAAGAAGAAAATGAAAAGAGAGGCTTGATGTATTATGAACTGACCGGATCAAAATGCAATAACTATGCAACACATATTAGTGAGAAAATAATCACATGTTGTGTCGGTGTGTATGCGACAAACACATATTAGTTGCCAGCAATAACTATGGCCCATCAATGATGAATTTGTAAGAATAATTTGTTGGCTTAAATGGTGATACGGCTAATAAGCATTGAGTTATTAGTTTATAACAAAAAATCATCCTAAGGGAAAAAGTTAATAGTAGAATGATGAAGTTGATGATTTGAACACATACCCGTTTTGATAGAAGCAAGCACATCCTATTAAATATTTTTAAATGAGAAGATGTCAATTCAATTCATTTATTTTGGTTGCTAATAATGGGGCCGACCCTATATTAACTACATAAAAAAAAAAGACTTTTAGAGGTGGAAAAAATTGCCTTTAGTGGCTGTTTTTTCTTCTACTAAAATGTGGGTTTTTTTTTTTTTTTTTTTTGGCTAGACGGGTTGATTCAGAGAGTATTTAGCGGAGGTTAAAAAAAAACCAATGCAAAATAGCAGTTTTAGTTTGGGGGGGGGGGGGGGGGGCGGGTTTGTGTGGTTGGGGATTAATGCTGCTACAGTGGGTTTTGTAAGCCACTAAAAGTCCTTTTTTTTTTGTGCATCCTCCGTAAGCACTTCCCGCTTCATGACTAATGGTCTTGTTTGTTCCACTGATTCTAAAACTCTTCTCTTTTGTTCCCTCCATTGGGCATCTATATGTATAGAAAAATATTCATGTTCATCCATGACTCACCATATTATGATGAGGGACAACATAATGGGGCGACTTTATGATACATCTACACACGTGGGCCTTCCTTAAGTACACGAGATCCCTCGAGTTTTTACATATCCATAAATGAATAAAGGAACAAATGCAAAAATTACACTTCCAAGAAGTGTGACAATTTACAAGGCTCTACAATATTTGAAGTTCCAATAACCCCATGGCGATCTTCAAGTTGTCGACTCAGAAACACATTTTCACTGTAAAACAATTACTTTGTTTTCTTTAGTAACCCTTGTTATGTATGCGTCTTTGCTGCATTGTCAAGACCTCAACCCACGTCAAGTAGAAGCAGATGAACAATTCATTTCATTTAACTGCAAGTCATATGTATGGAACACTCACCACAAACAGTCAAAGCCACTTGTTGTATGAATCCGGATCCCATGTTTGGACCAATTAGGGGGTGACACCTGAACTTGTTGAGTTTAAAAACCGGTGGTCTTTAAAAGCCAGCTCTGTCTTTTAAGTACAAAACAATGTGTCACCAAACCCTATTTAGACCAAACAGGGGATCCAGACTCCCTGTTGTATATGCCTACACTGAAGCACAGGTCATATGTAGTATAGAACACTTGGCACAAACAATCAAAATCACCAATTACTATATATGCCCTATATTTTCTACATAGATCATCTTGAGACAATGCTACTTCTCACTCGTGCATCCTGCACATGCTCCATTTCGTTTCATAGAATGTATCATTTACTAACGTGCTACAGAGCAATTGCATATGCAATTATCTTGACCTACAACTAAAGGCTTATGCATTAGACAATGCTAAATGATTATCCAAAGACGTTAGCGGACTGTTTGTCTGCATTATAATACATAGGCTTCATACCATGAATGGTTAAAAATAAAGATCAAAACTGAATTTCAAAAAAGAATATCAAATAAGCTTTCCTTTGAGGGAAATAGAATCAAAAGAAGATGGAAATGAATACCCGGCTATCACCCAAGTAATTCAATACATTAAAAAAAATGAAGGTTCATCTATGCCCCCACTTTATATCTTTCACCTCTCACCACATATCCTTCACCGCTGACCTCTTTTCACCATGAATCCCTATCTATTCAATTTCTACGTATTTTAATGCAAACAAAAATATCCCTAATCCCTATCTATTCAATAGGGTCTGTTCCGGTCCGAGTCCATGGTGAACGGGGAACCAGAATTGTTGTGGAGAAGGTAGAACCAGATCCTGACCTGGACCTGTTTTGGAACCGATTTTCTGGCTGGAGAACCATAACCAGAACCATATATGGGACAGGTCTGGATCCAGATCCGGGGTCTAGGCATAGAATGAAATTGAAAAAAATATGATTTTCAGGAGAGATTTTAGAAAATTGAGGGAATATGCTAGGTATCGGGTCCACGGATCCGAACCAAGGTGGAATCGGACACGGACCAATTTATTCGTCGAGGCCCGATTAAGGACCTAAACCCTGTTCTAAATGGGTTCGAACCTGCGGGTAATCGGAGAATCGGGGACCCATTTACATCTCTAGTCCCAGGCCTGCCCAGCTGTGGGTTGTCATGGGTTTGAGTCCCCGCATTACTGCTCCCTCCCTCTCACATAAGTATATGTATATATATATATATATGTATATATATATATATATATATATATAATTGGGCCCAACGTGGATTCTGGCACTCAATCACTAAGTGCAAAAAAAAATGTGCACCGCCCCATCAATTAATAACTAAACCCCATGCCAAAAGCCCAATCCATTGATCTCCCCTACAAAAAAAAAAAAAAAAAAAAACCACACTCTTATTTTTAAGAGAAAAAAATAAAAATACTACTCTCTCACCTTTTAATTTCACTACACCCTTATTTTTGTTCTCTCTCATATTGACCATTTACTTCACCTCACTTGTAACGTAAATTTACGATTTACTGTGGGTTTATCATGATTTGATATTATTTCATCCCATTGTCATTCACACATGTCCATCCATCATTTCGTTAACTAAGCCCCGACCCGTGACCCACCAACAAGTAAAAGAAAGGAAAAAAGGCTTAAAAAATCAGTTTACAAGATTTCCGCCATATTAATCCGCGGTATATCTGCGATTTCCAGATTTCCTCCTCTCAAAGAGGAGGAAATCTGGAAAATGTGACATTTCAGCCCATGCCAAAAGCGGTAAGGCTACGTGAGTGTCCAAATTAAGTCGCAAGACCTTTCCATTTCCAGTTCACAAAAAATTGAATCGTTAATACGAGAGACATTAAAAAGAGAGGGTCAAATAAAAAAAATATTATGTTTCGAATACCATCTCCTCCATAAAACAACAATGTTAAAAAGACACACCCTCATGGTGAATGATAAAAAGGACTAGGGATGTTCATTGACGAGGCAGGGCTATTCCTAGAAATGTCCAAGAGCCATGTCCTGACAAAAATCCTAACCCTGGCCCAAGCATGAGTCAGGCCTGAGATTGTTGGCCCGAACCTAGGTCGCATGGAAATGATGAAGCACCAGCCCGGCCTATGTTAGACCCATAGCATAGAAAAATGAGTTTCATACCATGTCCTAGGTCGGGTTGTAAACGGGTCGATTCCGGTCCGGGTCCATGGTGGACGGGGAGCCGGATCCTGACCCGGTCCAGTTTTGGAACCCATTTTCTGGCTCCAGAACCACAACCAGAACCATGTATGGGACGGGTCTGGATCCGGGTCCGGGGTCTAGGCATAGAATGATATTAAAAGAAATATGGTTTTTAGGAGAGATTATAGAAAATTGAGGTAATATGCTGGGTATCGGGTCCACGGGTCCGGACCAAGGTGGAATCGGACCCGGACCAATTTATTCGTCGGGGCCCGAACAAGGACCTAAAATCGGCTCTTAACGGGTTCGAACCTGCGGGTAATCGGAATATCGAGGACCCATTTGCATCCCTAGTCCTAAGTCAGCCTAGCTGTGAGTTGTCATTGGTTTGAGTCCCCGCTTTACTGCTCCCTCCCTCCCGAATAAATATATATATATATATATAATTGGGCCCAATGGGGATTCCGGCTCTCAAGCACTAAGTGCAAAATAAATAAATAAATAAATAATTTGTGCACGGCCCCAACAATTAATAACTAAACCCCATTCCCAAAGCCCAATCCATTGATCTCCTTTACAAAAAAAAACACTCTTATTGTTAAGAGAAAAAATAAAAATGCTACCCTCTCACCTTTTGATTTTACTACATCCTTACTTTTATTCTCTCTCATATTGACCATTTACATCACCTCACCGGTAACGTAAATTTACGATTTACTGTGTGTTTATCGTGATTTGATATTATTTCATCCCATTGTCATTCACACCTGTCCATCCATCATTTCGTGAATTAAGCCCCGACCCGTGATCCACCAACAAGTAGAAGAAAGGAAAAAAGGCTTAAAAAATCAGTTTGCAGGATTTCCGCCGTATAAATCCGTGGTAGATTTGCGATTTCCAGATTTCCTCCTCTCAGAGAGGAGGAAAACTGGAAAATGTGACATTTCAGCCCATGCCAAAAGCGGTAAGGCGACGTGAGTGTCCAAATTAAGTCGCAAGACCTTTCCATTTCCAGTTCACAAAAAATTGAACCGTTAATACGAGAGACATTAAAAAGAGAGGGTCAAATAAAAAAAATATTATGTTACGAATACCATCTCCTCCATAAAAAACAATGTTAAAAAGACGCACCCTCAAGTGGGTGAATGATAAAAAGGACTAGGGATGTTCATTGACGAGGCAGGGCTATTCCTAGAAATGTCCAAGAGCCATGTCCTGACAAAAATCCTAACCCTGGCCCAAGCATGAGTCAGGCCTGAGGTTGATGGCCCGAACCTAGGCCACATGGAAATGATGAAGCACCATCCCTGCCAATGTTAGACCTATAGTACAGAAAAATGAGTTTCATGCCATGTCATAGGTCGGGTTGTAAACGGGTCGGTTCCGGTCCGGTTCCATGGTGGAAGGGCAATCGGATCCTGACCTAAACCCGTTTTGGAACCGATTTTCTGGCTCCGGAACCAAAACCAGAACCATATATGGGACGAGTCTGGATCCGGGTCCGGGGTCTCGGCAAAGAATGATATTAAGAAAGTATGGATTTCAGGAGAGATTTTAGAAAATTGAGTTAATATGCCGGGTATCGGGTCCACCGGTCCGAACCAAGGTGGAATCATACCCGGACCAATTTATTCGTCGGGGCCCGAATAAGGACCTAAACCCGGTTCTTAACAGGTTCGAACCTGCGGGTAATCGAAAAATCGGGGACCCATTTACATCCCAAGTCCTAGGCCAGCCCAGCTGTGAGTTGTCATGGGTTTGGGTCCCCGCATTACTGCTCCCTCCCTCTCGCGTAAATATTTATATAATTGGCCCAACGGGGATTCTGGCTCTCAAGCAATAATTGTAAAAAAATAAAACTGACCGCGGCCCCATCAATTAATAACTAAACCCCACGCCAAAAGCCCAATCCATTGATATATAAAAAAAAAAAAAAAACGATCTTATATTTAAGGGAAAAAAATAAAAATGCTACTCGCTCACCTTTTGATTTTACTACACCCTTACTTTTGTTCTCTCAGATTGACCATTTACTTCACCTCACCGATGACGTAAATTTACGATTTACTGTGTGTTTATCGTGATTTGATATTATTTCATCCCATTGTCATTCAAACATATCTGTCCAACATTTCGTGAACTAAGCCCCGACCCGTGATCCACCGACAAGTAAAAGAATGGAAAAAAGGCTTAAAAAATCAGTTTGCATGATTTCCGCCATATGAATCCACAGTATATCTGCGATTTCCAGATTTCCTCCTCTCAGAGAGGAGGAAAACTGGAAAATGCGCCATTTCAGCCCATGCCAAAAGCGGTAAGGCTACGTGAGTGTCCAAATGAACCTTTTCATTTCCAGTTCACAAAAAATTAAATGGTTAATACAAGAGACATTAAAAAGAGAGGGTCAAATAAAAAAAAAATTATTAGGTTTCGAATACCATCTCCTCCATCAATTAATAACTAAACCCCATGCCAAAAGCCCAATCAATTGATCTCCCCTAACAAGAAAAAAAACACCCTCTTATTTTTAAGAGAAAAAAATAAAATTACTACTCTCTCACCTTTTGATTTTACTACACCCTTATTTTTGTTCTCTCACATATTGACCATTTACTTCACCTCACTGGTAACGTAAATTTACGATTTACTGTGTGTTTATCGTGATTTGATATTATTTCATTCCATTGTCATTCACACATGTCCATCCATCATTTCGTGAACTAAGCCCCGACCCGTAACCCACCAACAAGCAAAAAAAAACGAGAAAAGGCTTAAAAAATCAATTTACAGGATTTCCGCCATACTAATCCGCGGTATATCTGCGATTTCCAGATTTCCTCCTCTCAGAGAGGAGGAAAACTGGAAAAGGTGACATTTCAACCCATGCCAAAAGTGGTAAGGCCACGTGAGTGTCCAAATTAAGTTGCAAGACCTTTCCATTTCCAGTTCACAAAAAATTGAACTGTTAATATGAGAGACATTAAAAAGAGAGGGTCAAATAAAAAAATATTAGGTTTCGAATACCATCTCCTCCATAAAAAACAATGTTAAAAAGACACTCCCTCATGCGGGTGAATGATAAAAAAGACTAGGGGTGTTCATTGACGAGGTAGGGCTATTCCGAGAAATGTCCAAATGCCATGTCCGAACAAAAAGCCTAACCCTGGCCCAAGCATGTGTCAGGCCTGAGGTTGTTGTCCCGAACCTAGGCCGCATGGAAATGATGAAGCACCAGCCAGGCCTATGTTAGTCCTATAGCACAGAAAAATGAGTTTCATACCATGTCCTAGGTCGGGATGTAAACGGGTCGATTCCGGTCCGGGTCCTTGGTGGATGTGGAACCGGATCCTGACCCGGACCAGTTTTAGAACCGATTTTGCGGCTCTGGAACCAGAACCAGAACCATATATGGGACGGGTCTGGATCCAGGTCCGGGGTCTAGGCATAGAATGTTATTAAAAGAAATATGGTTTTTAGGAGAGATTTTGGAAAATTGAGGTAATATGCTGGGTAACGGGTCCACAGGTCCGAACCACGGTGGAATCGGACCCGGACCAATTTATTCGTTGGGACCCGAACAAGGACCTAAAACCGGCTCTTAACGGGTTCAAACCTGCGGGTAATCGGAATATCGAGGACCCATTTACATCCCTAATCCTAAGCCAGCCTAGCTGTAAGTTATCATTGGTTTGAGTCCCCGCTTTACTGCTCCCTCCCTCCCGAATAAATATATATATAACTAGGCCCAACGGGGATTCTGGCTCTCAAGCACTAAGTGCAAAAAAAAAAAAAAAAAAAATAAATAAAAAACTTGTGCATGGCCCCATCAATTAATAACTAAACCCCATTCCCAAAGCCCAATCCATTGATCTCCTTTATAAAAAAAAAAAAAACACTCTTATTGTTAAGAGAAAAAAATAAAAATGCTACCCTCTCACCTTTTGATTTTACTACATCCTTACTTTTATTCTCTCTCATATTGACCATTTACTTCACCTCATCGGTAATGTAAATTTACGATTTACTGTGTGTTTATCGTGATTTGATATTATTTCATCCCATTGTCATTCACACCTATCCATCCATCATTTCGTGAACTAAGCCCCAACCCGTGATCCACCAACAAGTAAAAGAAAGGAAAATAGGCTTAAAAAATCAGTTTGCAGGATTTCCGCCATATAAATCAGCGGTATATTTGCGATTTCCAGATTACCTCCTCTCAGAGAGTGTCCAAATGAAGTCGCAAGACCTTTCCATTTCCAGTTCACAAAAATTGAATGGTTAATACGAGAGACATTAAAAAAAGAGGTTCAAATAAAACAAACTATTAGGTTTCGAATACCATCTCCTCCATGAAAAACAATGTTAAAAAGACACTCCCTCATGCGAGTGAATGATAAAAAAGACTAGGGGTGTTCATTTATGAGGCAGGGATATTCCGAGAAATGTCCAATAGCCATGTCCGAACAAAAGGCCTAACCCGGGCCCAAGGAAGAGTCAGGCCTGAGGTTGTTGGCCCGAACCGAGGCCGCATGGAAATGATGAAGCACCAGCCCGGCCTATGTTAGATCTAAAGCACAGAAAAATGAGTTTCGTACCATGCCCTAGGTAGGGTTGTAAACGGGTCGGTTTCGGTCCGAGTCCATGGTAAACGGGGAACCAGAATCGTTAAGGAGAAGGTGGAACCGGATCCTAACCCGGTCCCGTTTTGAACTGATTTTCTGGCTCCGGAACCAGAACCAGAACCATATATGGGACAGGTCTGAATCGTTAAGGCATAGAATGATATTAAAAAAAATATGATTTTTGGGAGAGATTTTAGAAAATTAAGGTAATATGCTAGGTATCGGGTCCACGGTTCCGAACCAAGGTGGAATCCAACACGGACCAATTTATTCGTCGGGGCACGATTAAGGACCTAAACCCGGTTCTTAAAGGGTTCGAACCTGTGGGTACTCGGAAAATCGGGGACCCATTTACATCTCTTGTCCTAGGCCAGCCCAGCTGTGGGTTGTCATGGGTTTGAGTCCCCGCATTACTGCTCCCTCCCTCTCACAGAAGTATATGTATGTATATATATATAATTGGGCCCAACGGGGATTCTGGCTCGAAAGCACTAAGTGCCAAAAAAACTGTGCACCTCCCCATCAATTAATAACTTAACCACATGCCAAAAGCCCAATCCATTAATTTCCCCTACAAAAAAAAAAAAGAACTCTTAGTTTTTAAGAGAAACAAATAAAAATACTACTCTCTCACCTTTTGATTTCTCTACACCCTTATTTTTGTTCTCTCTCATATTGACCATTTACTTCACCTC
This sequence comes from Umbellularia californica, assembly GCA_028538565.1. NCBI lineage: Eukaryota > Viridiplantae > Streptophyta > Magnoliopsida > Laurales > Lauraceae > Umbellularia > Umbellularia californica. The sequence continues at coordinate 63,646,415 of JAPQWN010000008.1, forward strand.
ACTGCTAATGTAAATTTACGATTTACTATGTGTTTATCGTGATTTGATATTATTTCATCCCATTGTCATTCACACATGTCCATCCATCATTTCATGAACTAAGCCCCGACCCGAGACCCACCAACAAGTAAAAGAAAGGAAAAAAGCTTCAAAAATCATTTTACAGGATTTCCGCCACATTAATCCGCGGTAAATTTGCGATTTCCAGATTTCCTCCTCTAAGAGAGGAGGAAAACTGGAAAATGTGACATTTCATCACATGCCAAAAGCGGTACGGCTACGTGAGTGTCCAAATTAAGTCGCAAGACCTTTCCATTTCCAATTCACGATAAATTGAACGGTTAATACGAGAGACATTAAAAAGAGTGGTTCAAATAAAAAAAATATTAGGTTTTGAATACCATCTCCTCCATAAAAAACAATGTTAAAAAGACACTCCCTCATGCGGGTGAATGATAAAAAAGACAAGGGGTGTTCATTGACGAGGCAGGGCTATTCCGAGAAATGTCCAAGAGCCATGTCCGAACAAAACGCCTAACCCTGGCCCAAGCATGAGTCAGGCCTGAGGTTGTTGGCCTGAACCTAGGTCACATGGAAATGATGAAGCACCAGCCCGGCCTATGTTAGACCTATAGCACAGAAAAAATGAGTTTCATACCATGTCCTAGGTTGGGTTGTAAATGGGTCGGTTCCGGTCCGGGTCCATGATCGACGGGGAACCGGATCCTGACCCGGACCAATTTTGGAACCGATTTTCTGGCTCAGGAACTACAACCAGAACCATAAATGGGACGGGTCTGGATCCGGGTCCGGGGTCTAGGCATAGAATGATATTAAAAGAAATATGGTTTTTAGGAGAGATTTTAGAAAATTGAGGTAATATGCTGGGTATCGGGTCCACAGGTACAAACCAAGGTGGAATCGGACCCGGACCAATTTATTCGTCGGGGCCCGAATAAAGACCTAAAACCGGCTCTTAACGGGTTCGAACCTGTGGGTAATCGGAAAATCGAGGACCTATTTACATCCCTAGTCCTAGGCCAGCCCAGCTGTGCGTTGTCATTGGTTTGAGTCCCCGCTTTACTGCTCCCTCCCTCCCCCATAAATATATATAATTGCGCCCAACGAGGATTCTGGCTCTCAAGCACTATGTACAAAAAAATAAAATAAAATATGAGCACGGCCCCATCTATTAATAACTAAACCCCATGCCCAATGCCCAATCCATTGATCTCCCTTACCAAAAAAAAAAAAAAAAAAAAACATCCTTATTGTTAAGAGAAAAAAATAAAAATGCTACCCTCTCACCTTTTGATTTTACTGCATCCTTACTTTTATTATCTCTCATATTGACCATTTACTTCACCTCACCGGTAACGTAAATTTACGATTCACTGTGTGTTTATCGTGGTTTGATATTATTTCATCCCATTGTCATTCACACCTGTCAATCCATTATTTCGTGAACTAAGCCCCGACCCGTGATCGGCCAACAAGTAAAAGAAAGGAAAAAAGGCTTAAAAAATTAGTTTGCAGGATTTCCGCCGTATAAATCCACGGTATATCTGTGATTTCCAGATTTCCTCCTCTCAGAGAGGACGAAACTTGGAAAATGCACCATTTCAGCCCATGCCAAAAGCGGTAAGGCTACGTGAGTGTCCAAATGAAGTCACAAGACCTTTCCATTTCCAGCTCACAAAAAATTGAATGGTTAATACGAGAGACATTAAAAATAGAGGGTCAAATTAAAAAAAAAAAAAAAACAATTAGGTTTCGAATAGCATCTCCTCCACAAAAAACAATGTTAAAAAGACACTCCCTCATGCGGGTGAATGATAAAAAAGACTAGGGGTGTTCATTGATGAGGCAGGGCTATTCCGAGAGATTTCCAATAGCCATGTCCGAAGAAAAGGCCTAACCCTGGCCCAAGCATGAGCCAAGCCTGAGGTTGTTGGCTCTAACCTAGGCCGCATGGAAATGATGAAGCACCAGCCCGGCCTATGTTAGACCTATAGCACAAAAAAATGAGTTTCAGACCATGTCCTCGGTCGAGTTGTAAACGGGTCGATTCCGGTCCGGGTCCATGGTGGATGGGGAACCGGATCCTGACCCAGACCCGTTTTGGAACCGATTTTCTAGCTCTGGAACCAGAACTAGAACCATATATGGGATGGGTCCGGATCCGAGTCCGGGGTCTAGGCATAGAATGGTATTAAGAAAAAATATGGTTTTTAGGAGAGATTTTAGAAAATTGAGGTAATATGCTGGGTATCGGGTCCATGGGTCCGAACCAAGGTGGAATCATACCCGGACCAATTTATTCGTCGGGGCCCGAATAAGGACCTAAAATCGGCTCTTAACGTGTTCGAACTTGCGGGTAATCGGAAAATTGGGGACCCATCTACATCCCCAGTCCTAGGCCAACCCAACCGTGAGTTGTCATGGTTTTGAGTCCCCGCATTAATGCTCCATCCCTCCCGCAAAAATATATATAATTGGGCCCAACGGGGATTCTGTCTCTCAAGCACTAAGTGCAAAAAAAAAAAAACTGAGCACGGCCCCATCAATTAATAACTAAACCCCATGGCCAAAGCCCAATCCATTGATCTCCCCTACAGAAAAAAAAAATCACACTCTTATTTTTAAGAGAAAAAAAAAATGCTACTCTCTCACCTTTTGATTTTACTACATCCTTACTTTTGTTCTCTCTCATATTGACCATTTACTTCACCTCACATGTAACGTATATTTACAATTTACTATGTGTTTATCGTTATTTGATATTATTTCATCCCATTGTCATTCACACATGTACATCCATCATTTCGTGAACTATGCCCCGAACCGTGACCCACCAACAAGTAAAAGAAAGGAAAAAAGGCTTAAAAAATCAGTTTACAGTATTTCTGCCATATTAATCCGTGGTATATCTGAGATTTCCAGATTTCCCCCTCTCAGAGAGGAGGAAAGCTGGAAAATGTGATATTTCAGCCCATGCCAAAAGTGGTAAGGCTACGTGAGTGTCCAAATTAAGTCGCAAGACCTTTCCATTTCCAGTTCACAAAAAATTGAACGGTTAATACGAGAGATATTAAAAAGAGAGGGTCAAATAAAAAAAAATATTAGGTTTCGAATACCATCTCCTTCATAAAAAAAAATGTTAAAAAGACACTCCCTAATGCGGGTGAATGATAAAAAAGACTAAGGGTGTTCATTGACGAGGCGGGGCCATTCCGAGAAATGTCCAAGAGCCATGTCCGAACAAAAAGCCTAACCCTGGCCCAAGCATGAGTCAGGCCTGAGGTTGTTGGCCCGAACCTAGGCCGCATGGAAATGATGAAGCACCAGCTCGGCCGATGTTAGACCTATAGCACAGAAAAATGAGTTTCATACCATGTCGTAGGTCGGGTTGTAAACGGGTCGGTTCCGGTCCAGGTCCATGGTGGACGGGGAACCGGATCCTGACCCGGACCAGATTTGGAATTAATTTTCTGGCTCCGGAACCAGAACCAGAACCATATATGGGACGGGTCTGGATCCGAGTCCGGGGTCTAGGCATAGAATAATATTAAAAAAAAATATGGTTTTTATGAGAGATTTTAGAAAATTGAGGTAATATGCTGGGTATCGGTTCCAGGGGTCCGAACCAAGGTGGAGTCGGACCTGGACCAATTTATTCGTCGAGGCCTGAGTAAGGACCTAAAACTGGCTCTTAACGGGTCCGAACCTACGGGTAATCGGAAAATCAAGGACCCATTTACATCCCTAGTCCTAGGCAAGCCCAGCTGTGAGTTGTCTTAGGTTTGAGTCCCCGCTTTACTGCTCCCTCCCTCCCACATAAATATATATATAATTTTGCCCAACGGGGATTCTGGCTCTCAAGCACAAAGTGCGAAAAAATAAAAAAAAATAAAAAAACTGAGCACGGCCCCATCAATTAATAACTAAACCCCATGCCCAAAGCCCAATCCATTGATCTCCCCTACAAAAAAAAGAAAAAAACACTCTTATTTTTAAGAGAAAAAAATAAAAATGCTACTCTCTCAACTTTTGATTTTACTACACCATTCCTTTTGTTCTCTCTCATATTGACCATTTACTTCACCTCACCAGTAACATAAATTTACGATTTATTGTGAGTTTATTGTGATTTGATATTATTTCATCCCATTGTCATTCACACATGTCCATTCATCATTTCGTGAACTAAGCCCCGACCCGTGACCCACCAACAAGTAAAAGAAAGGAGAAAAGGCTTAAAAAACCAGTTTACAGGATTTCTGCCATATTCATCCGCGGTAGATCTGTGATTTCCAGATTTCCTCCTCTTAGAGAAGAGGAAAACTGGGAAATGTGACATTTCAGCCCAAGCCAAAACCGGTAAGGCTACGTGAGTGTCCAAATGAAGTCGCAAGACCTTTCATTTCCAATTCAAAAAAAATTGAACGGTTAATACGAGAGACATTAAAAAGAGAGGGTCAAATAAAAAAAATATGAGGTTTCGAATACCACCTCCTCCATAAAAAACATTGTTAAAAAGACAATCCCTCATGCGGGTGAATGATAAAAAAGACTAGGGGTGTTCATTGACAAGGCAAGGCTATTTCGAGAAATGTCCAAGGGCCATGTCTGTTGACACCAAAAATGTCACTTTGCCTCTTCAACATCAAGAAAGCTGCATGAAGTCGCAACCTGCCATAAATAGGCAAAGCAATTTCTCCAAAAAATCAAATCTTGTCAGAATCAAACAAAAACTGCAAGATCCTTCAAGATAGCCAAGAGAAGAGTACACATGAAGTTTCGGGCCATTTCAGAATCATTTGGCCTAACTTCGCTTCTCCGTTAGCTAAAATGGCGCTCCCGGCGGCGACATCATCGGAGACGTCAAAACTTCGATCAGAGCCTACAGATGACTCCAGCATATCTCAAAAGGGCTCCATGCCAAATTTCAAGTCAAACCGACAACGTTTGACCCTCCATCAATGCTCGAGCAGCAAAATCAAGCCTCCCGGCGGCGGGAACCACCGAAGCCTTCGCTCATCAAACCAAGTGCATGAGTGGCTTCCACATGCTTCCAAAAGGCTGCACGTCGAATTTCAGGTCATTCCGACAACGTTTGACCAGGTTTCGATGCTCCGAGAGAAAATCAAGCCTACCGGCGTCGGAGCAACCCGGGACCATGACATCCAAAACGGAGCCCATGGAACGTCTCAAAATGACTCCAATAGGCTCCCCGTCAAATTTCAGGTCAATCGGACATCGTTTGGCCACATATCAAAGCTCGGCATTTTCCCCGCAGCAAAATCAAGTGAAGCATCGACAGGACCCCAAACGGCTTCAAAACTCAAACAAAAGCCTATGGTTGGTCTTATTTATTGCTCAGGAGGCTTCACCTCAAATTTCAGGTCATTCCGACATCGTTTGACCAAGTTTCAGCTTCTGGCGGAAAATCAGCAGCTCTACGCGACAAAGTCTTCGGCTTTCCTGGAAAATTGGAAACTTTGCACTCTAAAAATGCAAGGATTCTCATCAAGTTTTCTACAGGGAAATCAAGCCAATAAATGAGAAGAAATGTCAAGAAAAATACAGAAGAAAACGGCGACGAAAAAGACCTCAAAACGACCGCAAAACGGGCTCCGAAGGGGAAAAATCCCCCAGGGTCGCAGGCCCCTGCGACCATGGCCCATGGTCGCCGGTCCATGGTCGCCGGCGACCATGGAGGTCCGGGTCACCGGATTTTCCGCCGGTGACCCGTTTTTCCGTCTTTTTTCGCGTTTCGCACACTTTGGCCCCTGTGGTTTCCTGAAAATGTGATTTTTAGTGCTTTAAATTGACTCATATCCGACGACATCTCGGATCCGCCGTCAAAAGCATAAAATCATCATTGATCGCTCCAAGATCGTCAACCGGCTGACCAAGAAAGTGCGCTTTCTGTCCGACCGATCGTGAAATCGATAAGACAGATGTCACCGGCCCGCTCTTAGCTATCAATGTCTGAAGTTACATGTTCATCCGATGTCAATCAGCATGTAGATCGATCGATGATCATCGCCAGAAGAATTCCAGAAGATACGGCACGGCCCGCGACTCTTCGACTGCTCGGCGACCAATTAATGTGGTTAATTGACTAGCTTTATTATAGTCATTAATTCATTTCTTTGGACGGCCCAATCAGAAGCAAGCATTTGGGAGTTACAAGTCAATTGATTCATGGCATTTAAACCATGAAACTCCTCCCATTATGGTAATTAAGGTGATTAAAAGCCCTTAATCTCCATCGGCCAATCAGATTCAAGGAAAAAAGGAGTTACAAAATCAAGAAATAAATCTTGTAACTCCTCCCATTAAAGCCATTAAGGCTCATAAACCCTCCTAAATGGCTACCAAAAGCCTATAAATAGGAGAGCATTCCATTGAAATCAGGATCAGAGAAGATCAGAGAAAAAAAAAGATCAGAAAGAGATCTGAGAGAAAGAAAAAAAGAGAGAAAAAACTCTGCTGAAGTTCTGCACCGGCCACCACTACAAGGTGACAAAAGTCCCTTGGGGGGCACCCCCCCCCAAGGTCCTTGCCTTCTCCTGCTGCCTCCAATGGCTTAGACGTGGCTTTTCAGCCCGTCTACTTAGCTTTTTATTGGACATAGGACCTTCTCTTGGTCTTTGTCCTCTAAAAACCCGAGGTTATAGCCAAGCCAAGCGAATCAAGAGCATCTTCTGTTCTCATCTGCATGGATGATGGCGAAGCCCATACATGGCTTGCGACCGTCAATCTGAACGAGTCCCCCACAATCTCCTGAAAAGTTAGATCTTCCTTTTCTTGCTTTTCATTGTAATTTGTATTTTTCTAAAGAGACAAAAATCACAACTCTTGTCTTTCATTATTGATAAGAATTGTAAATCGGCTATAAACGCCAAAATCGGCTATAAATGCCAAACAAAATCGCCTTTCACGTCAAACCAAGAAAATGTCTCTTTCTTAAATATTTGTGCAATGGAAAACTTGAAAGAAGTTGATTTCCTTTTTACTTGCGAAGGTTGATCTCCGGATTACCACTTGCAATTCCAAGTAAAATAGAAAATCTGGCACACCCACATAAAAGAAATGTTGATGCACGCTTCAGGCCCGCCAGGGCGCGAAAGGGCCGGACCCGACGGACTCCCACGTTCCGCCGACCCCGGTAGCCGCCCCAACGGCGCCTCGGAGCGCGTTCCATCAAGCTGGCACACCCTGTGGGACTCGTTCATTTGAGAACACGGTGCTTGGAAATGAAATATTTGCATACCATATTTTTGCTCTATGCTTATACTTCTTCTCCAGATTCCTTGGCTACTTTCTAGCTGGTGGCCTATGTTGGATTTTGCATCCTAAAAAAAAATGAGATGGGATTTTTTGGAAATTTCTACTTCTTTAAGTTTGTTTCCACTCTTTCTCTTTGCAAAAAAAAAAATCAAAAAAAAATAATCAGTTTTCTTAGTTTGAATTCAAAATTGAGAAACTTTGATCCTATCCTATCGTTCTTTGGTGCTTGCAGAAATGTTGAGCCCGTTCGACTAAGGTTTTGGGCCATCGTTTCTCTTCGATGAGTTCATTAGAGATTTCAAAAAAAAAAGAAATAAAAAAAAAATCAGTTTTCTTAGTTTGAATTCAAAATTGAGAAACTTTGATCCTATCCTATCGTTCTTTGGTGCTTGCAGAAATGTTGAGCCCGTTCGACTAAGGTTTTGGGCCATCGTTTCTCTTCGATGAGTTCATTAGAGATTTCAAAAAAAAAAAATAAAAAAAAATCAGTTTTCTTAGTTTGGATTCAAAATTGAGAAACCTTGATCCTATCCTATCGTTCTTTGGTGCTTGCAGAAATGTTGAGCCCGTTCGACTAAGGTTTTGGACCATCGTTTCTCTTCGATGAGTTCATTAGAGATTTCAAAAAAAAAATAAATAAATAAAAAAATCAGCTTTCTTAGTTTGGATTCAAAATTGAGAAACCTTGATCCTATCCTATCGTTCTTTGGTGCTTGCAGAAATGTTGAGCCCGTTCGACTAAGGTTTTGGGCCATCGTTTCTCTTCGATGAGTCTATTTGGGATTTTTATAAAAAAAAAAGGACATATACCACTAAGGTTAAACCAATTGCGTTCTTTGATCACGATTGATTCAAGAAAAGACTTGTCCAGAGTGTGGAGACAGCTTGACTGTTCTAGGCAAGGGTCCTCCAAACGGGTTCATTAAGTAATCCTACCCTTACCTGGGGGCAATTCTATCAATTGAGGTTTCATAAGACCGGGTTAGGAGGCCTATGTGTACTCTCTCGTCTTTAAATCTTAAAAAAAAAAAATAAAAAAAATAAAAAAAAGATTTTCAAAAAAAAAATCTTAAAAAAAAAAAACAAAAATTTTCAAAAAAAAAAAAATAAATAAATAAATAAATATTTTAAAAAATAAAAAATAAAAAAAATAAAATAAAATAAAATAAAATAAAATCATTTCAAAAAAAAAAAATCTCCAAAAACTCGTCACTTTTGATTTCAGATCTGAGAAATTTTGGTTTCTTCTTTTCTGAGCACTGGCGCTCGCGGAAATCGCCGAGACCGTGTTCAGATCAGAATACCATTTGCTCTCCTTGATGGAACCAATCTTGACATTTCAAAAAAAAAAACTCGTCACTTTTGGATTCAGATTCGAGAAATTGTGGTCTCTTCCCTTCTGAGTACTGGGGCTCGCGGAAATCGTTGAGCCCGTATTTGAATCGGAATGCCACCTGCTCTCTTTGACGAATCCATTTCTGACCTTTCAAAACAAAGAATCCCATCTCATGGATGCGATCTCCAACATTTGTGCCTAGCAATACTGGTACGCCCTTTCAGGGTCTACTGTATCTGTGACCGGCACATTTGTAACTCCTACCTTATATTCTTCTTATCTCGAGCAAGCCCTGCTTCTCGGTAAGTCGAATTTAGGTTTACAATTGCTTCTAGCAGTCACTGGAACGCTCATTCTGGGCTCACCATACTTGCTGTCAGAACAATTGTACCATCTATGGCTTTTTGCCTTCTTCATGTCGCTTGGGTCATATCCCTTGAGCGATTTGAAAAGACAACCATAGAAATTCCCATTTATGATCATTATATTCTTGTGATTACTAATGGATGTGGTCTTGTTTCAGAACTTTTTTGAAACTAACAATGGCAGCCTTAACCATTATCTTCGATGAGAACAAGCACCAACTCATGCTTCAACAGAAGCAAACCGAGCGCACTTACAAGCGCCCCGCCAGCTGCCGAAGCGTCAACTCCCTCGGCAACTCTCTGAACTCAGGGTCGACCTCGACTCCCCGGACCATCGTCTTCGGGACACTGGGACCATTCCCACTTCCCGAAGAACAAGCTGCGCCTGCTAAAAAGCAGAAGATCGCCTCTCAACGTGTCACTCCCGTGACACCAAAGGCGAGCGCCCAAAAGCCCGAAGCCCGCGGCACCCCCGCGAAGCCTCGACCCACAAACAACCAGGTCTATCCCAAGACTTGGTCTCCAAGACCTTCCCCAAAACAAAGGAGGTCTCAAACCTCCACCAAGCCAGCATACCTGGCCCCACTCAAAGAGAACCAGTTCTACCCTCTTGCCTACATGAAAGAGGAGAGACCCATCTCCAACCTGACTCCTAAGTCAACCCAGCATGAGCCGGCTTGTTCCTACAGGCCCAAAATCAGATCATGCATCACCAGGCCTCTACAAGCACCTGCTAAGGCCTACACTCCTTCAGTTCGACCCTTCATCTCTACAGGGGCCGAACTCGAAAGGCTCAAAGCTTCGCTGCAACAGGCAAAGGACCGGGTCTGGATCCTGTCCTTGCCTAGCTACAAAGAAGACAGGCTCGGCTGCTGCGCCCGAGGGAGCACATCCTTCATCGTCAGAGCCCAGCCAGAGCTGACTGAAGCTCAAATCGCTCGTCGAGCACGCCGCCGTGCTTCATATCGACAAAAGAGACTAGAGAAGCAACGGACCCAGCCTCCTACACTTCAAGTCTCCCACAAATGGGTCGAAAAAGAAAGACCCGACCAAGTTGCTGCTGTCCATATGGTTGGAAAAACCAGAAGACGCCAAAGGTCAGCATCAAAAATCCATGTCCGACGTCCGGTGACCCGTAGCATCACCAGGACACAAAGACATCCCGAAGAATCTCCTGCCCCTTCCAGCCAAGGACGGGAGAGTAATCCTTCATCAAGCTCTTCATCAAAAAGAATGAGCCCCAGTTCGGTCACCAGGACGATTTCTTCGTTCGAATCCCGAGGGATGAACGTCTTGGCTACAAGTTCTGAGCCGCCACCTCAGAATCCACCTCGAGATGATGCGCTCACACGCATTCAGCAGTTGGAACAAGGCCAGCAGAGGATTGAAACTCTGATGGAAAACCTTCTCCTTGTCGTCCAAAATCAGGTGAACAATGAGCCTCCTCCGAATCATGGCAATAACGAGGAAAATGGAGAAGAAAATGAGTCACGCGCCCTTACCAAAAAGGACGTAGACAGTATCCTCGCCAAAGCAAAAGAAGAGGATATACTCAAAGAGCATGGGATCAAGCCACCATATCCTTTATGGATGGACTCGGTCCCGTTCCCCACAAAATTCAAACATCCTACTCTCCAAACATATACGGGGAAAGGATCGGCCAGACAGCACGTCATCCACTTCAAGATCTTGACGGGAGCTATCGCGGATCAAGATGCACTCAAGATTCACCTCTTTGCAAGTACCCTAAAAGGTACGGCCTTCGATTGGTACTCCACTCTGCCGGAGAACTCCATTCAGAACTGGGCTATGCTGGAGACACGCTTCCTGACCCACTTCCAAGGTGAGGATCATCCTGTTACTATGGCTCAGCTCTGCAGCCTAAAACAGGGAGAGAATGAGTCAACTTATGACTTCATTCACAAGTGGAAAGCAATGGCGTACAAATGCTCAGATGTACTGCCACAAGCGTCGCTAGTCGACATCTGCCGTAACAATATGAGAGCAAAAATACGCTCCATGATCATCGGCAACAAATCAAAAAACCTGGGAGAACTCCTGGAAGCTTCTATGGAAGCTGAAACGGTGATTAAAGACCTCAACAGTCAGAAGTCATCAAGAAAAGAGCCAACCGCCATTGCAACCTCTAAACCAAAGAAGAAAGAGGTCCTTAATGTGCAAACCAAGTCAGCTCCTCAGCAACCAAAGAAAGCTGAAAATAGAGCTGCAGGTAAGAGACCTGAACTCTCTGATGCCTTCAAAGAGCGAGTAGAAAAGAAATATCCATTCGATGAAGACGTCGAAGAAATCTTTGAGGCTCTCCTAGCAAATGGCAAACTCATTTTGCCAGAGCCCAAAAGACCTGGAGACGTTGGCAAAACCAATGATCCTCGGTACTGTCCATACCACCAGATGGTCTCGCATCCTCTCAATCAATGCTTTGTTGTGAGAGAGAAGATAAACGAGATGTGGAAAAACGGAGTCATCACCTTTGACAAAAATTATGGCCCCGCCTCCGTCAACATGGTGTCACGTGGACAAACACCAAAATCACCGAAGAAGAAGATCACTACTTCCTTCAAGGTGATAAATAGAATTCAAACGTCCGAAGTGTTGGTTCCTTGCCCGACACCAGACGGACAACCCATATGGGTACATCCCGATCTCCTGGAAGATGAAAATTGGGAGATCGTCAAAACAAAGCCGACTGCTCAGCAGCGAAGGCAAGCCAAGAAACATCTCCTCAAGCTCAAACGGCAAGAGAAGACCCAGCCAAAACAAGAAGTCCATGAAAAGGCAGAGGCCTCCTCTACCACTTCACTCGGGGCAGCAGAAACGTCCCTTCCAGAGACTTCAAAGGCGGTAAGAAACTTCACTCTCAGTGATTTCATGCCACCTCAATTCAAAAAAGAAGCCATGCAGGGGGCATCATACTCTTGCAACTCGGTAGTTGGATTCTCCATTGATGGATACGAGTCCAGCGACACCGACGATGGATTCGAGCCCAACTACACCGATGAGTGGGAGGAATCTCTTGAAACAGGAGAATATCTCTCCGATGAAGAATGGGTTCCTGAAACTCACCTTATGCCAGTAATCTGGTATAACCCCTTGCAACCACAAGGATCCTGGTCTGATGATGAAGAAGACCAAGAGGCTGCACAAGAAGATGCTGTTAACCCAGCACCTGTCATTGCTCCAGTGGAAATCAACTATGTTGAGCCACACGGAGAAGACGAAGAAGAAGATCTGGCTCCCATGCCTGATCTTGAAGAATATGCAAGGATCTTGCAGCGTCTCGCTCTAGAACAAGAGCAAGACCGCGTCAACGAGATTCCTCACAATCCAGAGCCGGAAGTCCCTGAAGCCCATCAGGTACCTCCTCCCTCAACTCCTGAAAATGGAGAACATTGCTGGATAGATGATCCTCTTACATCCGAGGATGAGTCTGACTCCGAGCAGGCAACATCTCCTATCAGAGCTTCCTGTAATGTAATATATCAGGACTATAGCTCTTCTGAAGCGTCGTCTGATGAGATTACCTACACTTCGACGACGCCTAGCAATGTATCCTCTGGAGCTACCTCGTCTCACGTGACTTTCACAGAGATGACGCCCTCTCAGGTTTCTTCTCCTGAGACTGTGACTTCAGGATACACATTCTTCCCGACTCATCATCATGAAGAAAACCCAACTTGGGGTGATGGATGGGTCAACGAAGAAGAAAAGCTGCTGGATGCTGTTCAGGACTTGCTCCCGGAAAATGCTCCGTGCAACACAATCACTGAGGATGGCAACTCTGCTGCAGATACATCCCTAGTAGATGAAAAACGACAGCCTCTTGATCCTGAAGACAATCTTCCAAACAAAGATCCTTCTCAAGAAGCTCTCGAAGTTGGTAGAGGCACCCGTTCGGGCCGGGACTACCACAAAAATTACAACCAATCTTCCTTTACTTATGTAAATCCTTCGGGAAAAGATGTTGTAAGCGCCCCCAGTGGCAACAATGATGAACATGCAGGCCCTAAGGAGGCTTTCAAGTATGACTTGGTTGAGCACTTCAAACACATACCTGCACGTCTTCACATCCTGGATTTATTACGAATGTCTCCACGCACTCGTGATAATCTCATCTCAGAATTACAAAAACTGAATGAGGATGTCGACAAACATGCCCCGCAAGTCCTCCAAATTGAAATGGACTACCGGGTCAAAAACTCTGAAACTTCCTCAAAGGGAGAAAAGAAAACTGAGGGATCATGCATCCAATGCCTCTCGGTTCAAAAGGCAGCCAGTGCAACCATCGCCTTCACTAAGGAAGACCTCCTACTTGGCGAAGCAAGGCACAACCGACCCCTGTACTTCACAGGGTACATCAAAGAAATGCCGATACATAGAGTTCAGATCGACCCAGGTTCTGCACTCAACCTTATCTCCACTTCGGCTCTTGAAGAGTTGGGCATCCCACCCAGCAAGCTAAGCCACACATCTGTATCTATCTTTGAATACGATGGGAGCACTCAAAGGCCTATCGGCAAAATCAGGTTCAAATTGCAAATCGGTGATCTTATCTCTGAGGTCACTGTGTATGCAATAAAAACCCCCTCCTGCTACAACATCCTTCTCGGACGTCCTTGGATACACGAGAACGGTGTTGTCCCTTCAACTCTACATCAATGCATCAAGTTTGTCGGCGACGACGGCATGGTACATCGAGTCTTTGCGGACAGGAAACCCTTCAAAGGTAAAGAAGTCCACTTCGCAGACTCCCAAATGTATGAAGGCGAAAAAGAAGAAGAAGAGGAAACAGCACCCCCTGCTGAAAATCTCCAGAAAGATAAAGGCAAGGCTCCTCAAAAATCACCGGAAGAAAACAAACCCTCCGGCAAATTAGAAGAGAGTAGTCAATCTCCCTTCGTTATCTCCCTCAAGAATTCAAAACCTTTGGTCATCACGACTAAAGTGAAGAAGGCGAAACAAAAGCCTGGGGGCAAATTTGTTGTCTCTCTCGTGTCTATCATGCAAGACACAGACTCGGACTCAGAGCCAGAAGACGATGCATCGTTAAGCCAAGCTGACACTCAGCAAGTTCAGCCTGCTCTCACTCCGATGGAGACACCTGCTGATGTAGAAGATCCTACGTCTGCTACCTTTGTTGTTCCGGCAACATCACCAAAGCAAAGGCCGATCTTCTTCCATAGATCGGACGCTTCTTCATCAAATTCCATGCTGGAACCTTTCCAAAATGAAGGTATGCCTCAGCTATCTCTATATAGTCCTGTGGCACAAGCAATTATGAAGAAAATGGGCTATGACGCTCAAAACCCAGTCGGTTTGGGAGAAAGACGCGGTATTCTCACGCCATTGGAGCCCGCCTTGACCAAAAGCCAGCTGGAAGATTGGAGACTCTACGGTCATGTAGAAAAGTCTTCATATGGGTTAGGGTATGATCCCGACACTCCTCTGAGACAGTTGACACAAAGGCTTAAAAGTCGTTTTACCGACCAAGCCTCAACATCTAAAGTCCACGAAGACATCGATCTCCCTGGAAATCTCTTTAAAGAGTTACCGGACAAAGATCCAGGAAGCTCATCCAATTGGTATGATTTCTCTGATGATAAAGAGGAATCATCCGATAATACGGACTTGTGGCATCCTGACCCAGAAGAACCCTCGTCTCCAAAAGAAATACCAGACTCAACAGGCGATTGGGACTATCTCATAGCAAGCCTTGAGGAGATCACCAATCAAGGAAATCCATGGAAAGGAACAGAGCCTTGGTCTGGTAATGCAGTTGAAACTCCAGAAGGTTTCGTTGAGTTGGAAGCCTCCGAAAATATTGTGGAGGAACCACCTTCGAACCTTCCGACAAAAGATCCTGTTCAAAAGATAAACTTGGGAACACCTGATAACCCACGTCCTGTATTCATAAGTAAGAATATAAAGGATGATGAGTTACCCGAGTATATCGCTTTTCTTCGTGAGTTCGTTGATTGCTTTGCATGGTCCTATGCTGAAATGCCTGGTTTAGACCCCAAAGTAGCAGTCCACAAACTCAATCTTCAAGAAGACGTCAAGCCTGCCAAACAAGGCCAAAGAAGATTCCGTCCAGATGTGATGGATAAAATTGAACAAGAAGTTCAAAAACTCAAAAGCGTTGGCTTCATCCGTGAGGAACAACATCCAGAGTGGTTGGCCAATATTGTCCCCGTGACAAAGAAAACTGGGCAGATCAGAGTCTGTATTGACTATAGAGACTTGAATGGCGCTTGCCCTAAAGATGAATTCACGCTCCCCATACCGGAGGTGATGATTGACAATACCTGCGGATTCAAGCGAATGACATTCATGGATGGCTTCTCTGGTTACAATCAGATAAAGATGCATCCCGAGGATGAAAAACACACTTCATTTCGGACTCCATTTGGCGTGTATTGCTACACTGTCATGCCATTTGGTCTGAAAAATGCTGGTGCCACATATCAGAGGGCAATGATGAAAATATTCCAAGATATGCAGCACAAGACGGTCGAATGTTACGTTGATGACCTCGCCGTCAAAAGTAGAAGAAAAGAAGACCATCTCAAAGATCTTCGGGAAGTCTTCCTCCGACTTCGCAAACACAAACTGCGGATGAATCCTCTAAAATGCTTCTTCGGCGTCTCGTCGGGTAAGTTTCTCGGATTCCTTGTTCGGAAAGCTGGAATAGAACTTGACCCCATAAAAGTCAAGGCTATTCTAGAAATGCCCTCTCCAAGAACCTTGAGAGAACTAAAAGGGCTCCAAGGGAGATTGGCCTACATCAAACGGTTCATCTCCAATCTTTCGGGGAAATGCCGTCCATTCTCTCGATTAATGAAAAAAGGTGTAGACTTTGTCTGGGATGCCGACTGCGAAGCCGCATTTCAAGATATCAAGTCATACCTGACCAAACCTCCAGTGTTAGCTGCCCCTGCCACTGGAAAACCATTCATCTTGTACACAAGAGCTCTTGATCATTCTGTAGGCGCTCTGCTTGCACAAGAGAATGGTGAGGGAAAAGAAGCTGCTCTATACTACCTCAGCCGCATGCTAGTAGGTGCAGAGCATCGCTACTCTCCAGTCGAAAAAGAATGCCTTGCAGTGATGTTCGCCGTACAAAAGCTACGTCACTACTTGCTTTCCAACACAGTCTACCTGGTCTCGAGGATCAACCTCTTGAAGGTCCTTGTCACGAAGGCCGGTTCTCTCAATGCCCGACTGGCAAAATGGTCCATCCTCTTGTCACAATTTGATATTAGGTATGTGCCACAAAAAGCAATCAAAGGCCAAGCTCTAGCAGATTTCCTCGCAGAGCATCCATTGCCTAAAGATTCACCACTCAGAGATGATCTCCCAGACGAACCTGTCTACAACGTGGAGACTTCCTCACCAAATGCCTCCTGGGACATGTACTTTGACGGTGCAACCAGGACAAATGAAAACAGAAAGCTGATCTCGGGAGTTGGCATCCTCTTTGTTAGCCCCGACAAATGCATGATTCCACACGCTTTCTCGCTACTGGAACCATGCACAAACAATGCAACTGAATACCAAGCTCTGATCCTAGGATTGGAACTCGCCATCGAATCCGGTATCACTATGCTGGAAGTCTTTGGAGACTCTCAACTGATCGTCAACCAGATGAATCAGAAATATGAAGTCAGGAAGCCTGATCTGCTGCCTTATTACAACAAGGCACAATCGCTTCTGCAAAAGTTTGACATCTGCAACATCACCCACATTCGTAGAGATGAAAATATCCGTGCAGATGCCCTGGCCGGACTTGCCGCATCAATGGCGATCCAGGAAGGGGAAAACATGCAAATTACAGTGTGCGAGAGAAGGATCCTCCCTCCTCTTAACACACACCAAGCAGTTGCTGAATGCCACCGAGTGGTTGGAAGTCGGATCTCTATCCTTCAACCTTCAATCGGCGACTGGAGGGATCCGTTAATTGATTACACTATGTTCGGAATCCTACCTGAAGATCCAAAAGAACGGGTAAGCATTCAAAGGCGAACCCCAAACTTTCATTTGGATATCCCTTCAAAGATCCTTTACAGGAAATCCTTCAACGGAGTACTTCTACGCTGCTTGTCACAACAAGAGGCCGAAGAAACACTTAAAGAAGTTCATGCTGGTCTTTGTGGAGCCCATCAGGCAGGTCCTAAGCTCTATGATCAGATAAAAAGGTTAGGTTACTATTGGCCTACCATGGTTGCTGATGCAATGCAATTTGCCAAACGCTGCCAGCTATGCCAAGTTCACGGAGATTACATTCACATGCCTCCGGAATGGCTGCATCCTATAGCAATCTCATGGCCTTTCGAAGCATGGGGCATGGACATCATAGGTCCTATCTCTCCCCCTTCAAGCAAAGGTCATCGCTTCATCTTCGCCGCAACGGATTATTTCTCCAAGTGGTCAGAAGCATTTGCGTTCAACGAAATGAAGACCTCATCAGTTCTTCAGTTCCTGCGCACCAACATCATTTGTCGTTTCGGCATACCCAAGAGATTCGTCCATGATAACGGACCACAATTCCGGGATCATCGATTCTACAGGTTTTGCGACAAATACAAAATCCAAAGCTGTCCTTCGACTCCATACAATCCGGCAGCAAACGGATTAGCAGAAGCCTTCAACAAGACACTCTGCAAAATCCTCAAGAAAATGGTCTCTAGTCACAAAAGAGACTGGAGCGATAAACTGTCTGAAGCTTTGTGGGCCTATCGAACCACCGTTCGAGGACCAACCCATAGCACACCATTCTCCTTGGTCTATGGATGTGAAGCTGTCGTGCCCCTAGAGGTACAAATTCCTTCTCTGAGGGTATCTCTACAAAATGACATGACTCAAGAAAGCAATGTCAAATTGCGACTCCATGAGCTGGACAATCTCGACGAGAGACGGCTCGAAGCTCGACAAAGCATTGAACTTTACCAAGCACGCATGGCAGGATCTTTTGACAAAAGGGTCCGGCAACGCGCCTACAAAAAGGGTGACTTGGTTCTTGCGGTAAAAAGACCAATGGTCTTCGCACACAAATCCAAAGGCAAATTTGAACCAAAATGGGAGGGACCCTACGTCATCGACAAAGTCTTCTCCAACGGCGCATATGCCCTCCTAAACATGGAAGGCGACAGATGTATGCTGCCTATCAACGGCAAGTTCTTGAAGCGGTACTACCCTTGAAGACTTACCCAACTGGGTAAGAGCAATGCCTGTATGGCCAAAACCTGTTCTCAGGTACTCGCTCGTCAAACCCACTCTCTTTAGAATTTTCATATCAAATGTCAAAATTTCTAGAGATTCAAAAACAATGCTTACTTTCATTGTTTCATTGTTTAAAAACAAAAAAAAATCCAAGTTTAGGAGCCTCTCCCTGACTTGACCAAAACTTTCGATCCTTGAACCAAAATTCATGGTTTGAAACAAAAATCCGGATTCAGGGATTTCTACCCTAGTCCACCTTACCTTTTACCGCCAAATGGTTCTAGGTCAAAATTTACGACCCTCGTGTCTTTAAACAAAAAAAAAAATGGTTTTTCAAAAATCGTGGGGAAACGACATCAAAGTCAGTACCCGCAAAACAAAAATTTTGAAAAAAAGCAAGGATGCGACATTCCATCGATACTTGCACCCAAAATCGCAGGGAAGCGACATTTCGTCGATACTTGCAAAATCCAAAAATCGTGGAGAAGCAACAAACCAGTTGATATCCACAACCCAAATTTCAAAGGTTCGAGAAAACCTAAAATCATGGAGAAGCAACAAACCAGTTGATATCCACAACCCAATTTCAAAAATCGTGGAGATGCAACATACCAGTTGCTATCCACAACCAAAATTACAAATGGTTCGAGAAAACCTCAAATTTCAAAAATCGCGGAGAAACGACATCAAGTCAGTACCCGCAAAACCAAAAGTCTTGGGAAAAGCAGGGAAGCGACGCTTAGTCGATATTTGCACCCCAATTCGCGAGGAAGCGACATTCCATCGATACTTGCAAAACCTAACCCGCGAGGAAGTGACATTCCATCAATACTCGCAAAACCGAATGAGCAAGGAAGCGACATTCCATCGATACTTGCAAGACCATTCAGCGGGGAGGCGACATTTAGTCGATACCTGCATTTTGAAAACCAAAACTCGGCTATAAATGCCAAAATCAGGCTATAAATGCCAAAACAAAAATTTCCGGCTATAAACGCCAAAACCGGCTTTCATGCCAATAAAACAAAACTTGGTTTTCAAAAAAAACTCGGCTACAAATGCCACACACAAAAAAAAAAAACCTGACTCTCATGTCAAAACCGGCTATAAATGCCACAAATTGGCTATCAATGCCACCAAACCGGCTATAAATGCCACCAATTGGCTATCAATGCCACCAAACTGGCTGTAAATGCCACAAAAATCCGGCTTTCATGCCAAATTCGTTTCCCCTACCAAAACAACCATTTGACAAAAGATTTTCACAAAATGACAAAGCTTTTGATCAAATCCCATTTAGCAATTGCTTTCATCACAAAAAGATTTGAGTGAGCGTAGGGAACAAAAAAAAAGGGTACCAAAAAAATACATGTGGTACCAAAGCAAAAAAAAAAAATAGAAAGTGTTCACAAGCACTACAAAAAAAAAAAAGTACCAAAAAAAAAATACATGTGGTACCAAAAAAAAAAGAAAGTGTTCACAAGCACTACAAAAAAAAGAGTACCAAAAAATATGGTACCAAAAAAAAAGAAGAATGGTTTCTGCTATAAAAAATCAGGAGCTTAGCCAAAAATGGTCTCCAGCCAAAGCTTCAGCTCCTCAAGTAAACTTTTGGCCTCAGCCGTCAGAGTTTCCAAGGCACGCTTCTTCAGGAACTTGCCATGAGATGCTGGCGAATGCCGTAACCCTTCTTTTACACCGGGAAGCTCTTCCCCAGCAGTTTGCCATCGTTCGTTTTCTAGAGTCCTCCTCTCGAGAACTTGACCGGCATTTGCAACCCTGCGGATCAGAGTACTCTCCCTGTCACGAGCCTCTGTTATAGCAGCCCACTTCGCATCGACTTGTGCCTTCAAATGCTCAAGACGTTTCCTGGCCTCCTCAACTTCCCTATCAAGGACGTTAAGGTCATGCCTCAATCCGATGATGGCTAGCTCTTCCTTGTTCTTCTCCCGAACTAGCTGCTTCTTGCTTTGTGTAGCCTCATTCAGGTCAGACTTAGCCTTATCAGCAGGGTCCAAGAACATCTCCTTGAAGAATTGGTCGTCAGGGAAACCCATGGTCTCAAACCACTTGTCACCCAGTGCAATGATCCTATCAACGATCGCCCTGGCACCTGTGACATCCAGACCAACCTCTTCGGTGTCGGTCAGAATCTCCTGTACATGTGGGATCATGCCAAATCCTGCCTCCAAGTGTCCAGAAAGGAGAGTCTTGACCCAAGAACTCAAAACCCGAGCCAGCACCTTCTTCGCAAATTGAAGAGACGAACTGGATGAAGATTCAACCTTCTCCGCTGATCGGCTGCTCATGTCATGTCCCATTGGAAGAGTAACAAAAGAACTCTTTTCACTTGGAGCCACTGGAGAGGGAATCTCAACACGAGGCATCTCCTCAATCATGTCAGAACTGGTCTCTACCTCCGGATCGACCTCTGGCATCCTTGCTCTGGTTCTGAAGAAAGCGATGGACTCTCTTCTGTCACTTCAAAACCTGCAAATGAAACACAAAAAGGTATGAATATGATCCTGTTAAAAAAAAAAAAAAAAAAAAAAAAAACATCATCAGGGTCATCACTACAAAGTACCTTCTTCGACGACTGGCGAAACACTCTCTTCCTCCATGAACTCATCGGAAGCATCATCAACATTTGCGTCCATTGATGGTTCAAAGTCATCGGAATCCTGTGGCAAGCCAGCTGACAAGAAAAATGTTAGCAAATCAAGTCGCAGGCACAAAAAAAAAGAGAAAGCGAAAGAAGTTATACCAATTGGAGATTCCGGAATCATTCCAGAGTCCCTAGGTTCTTCTTCAGATGCCATAACCGGCTCCATCACCGCCTCATCGGTCGGAACCTCAGGCATCGCCAAGTCTTCATCCTCTGCTAAAAAAAAAAAGAAGCAGCAGCAGGGTGAGAAAACAAATCAGAACATGGAAAGCCCCATGAAAGAAGTAGAAAAGGAAAAGGAGGAATCATACCTTCACCGATGGTCTCTTCTTCCCGAATCCTCTTCTCCGGAGGGTCGTCAGCTTCCCCTGGCACCTCCTCATTGACAGTGAGAGGGACTTCCACATTAGGAGAGTCTTCGTCCCGCCCCGTGTGACGCTGACTCCTCCTCCTCTTCCTACCTCTACGGGTTCGCTTCCTAGAAGAACCCGCCCCACTATCAGAGTCAGGTTTCTCACTTGACTCCTCACTGGATGGTCTGCTCTCGCCAGTAGACTCCGCGGAAGCTCGCCTCTGTGCCGCCTGCATCCAAGCGTCGAGCTCAGCTTCCTCCTGTTCTAGCTGCTCCAAAGCCTCATCAGGTACTTCCCGAACAGCTTCAGAACCAATGACGCCCTGGTCACCGAGAAAACCTATCTTGTGCTTCTCTCCAGAAAGGAAGGCCCAAACTTCCTCTCGCCGGACGCCATCCGACTTCCCAATGCCTTTTCCAGAAGACAGCTTTACATCAAGCTCCTTCTTGGAAAGCCCTCGATATGCCAAAAAGCTCTCCGCGAACCACTTCGTGAAGCCGGCAGTTCGGAAAGTCGACAGCTCAGGATAAGAAATCGTGGCAGTAGTGTCTTCAGCACTATAGAAAGCCCATGCATTTCTGCCATCCTGCAAACCTCCAAAACGCTTCACCATACTCGAAGGCGCCCCAACAACGCCTTGAGAGAAGCCCAACTGAAGCGCAAAGCGAGAAGGTACATACGGCTGGATGTCGACGAAAAGATGTCTACGGTACACCATCGTGCCGACTCGTATGCTGAAAAGCCACTCCTTCTCTGCATTGGTCAAAGAGTAATGCCTTCTCGACCCTGCTCTGGTAGAGTCTCGGGAGGCACCAAAATCAAAAGCCTTCTTCCACAACTCAGGAGAAAGCTTAACTGAAGACTACCCCATCTCGACGTCCCTGAATCGTCGGATCCTCATGCGGGCAAACAAAAGTGATTCGGATACGGCTTTTCCCTTAGCCAATCGAATCATCAGAGGATCATCATCCTGTGCAGCACCCAGCTGGTGGAAGCCAGGACAGTGGTATACAAACCACGAATAAAAGATATGGGCTGAAAATACCCTATTCATAGGGAGCCCAAGCCGAACCAAGAAAGCAGCAGCCTGCAGTTCGGTACACAGGTAGGAGTAAAGAGCGGGCACCAAAGCAAGCCGCTCTCCAAACGCCATCTGACAAGCCGGAAAAATACAATGCGGCCTGATGTGCGTCCCATCTCCACCAGCAAAAATAGCCTCACCTAGCCAAAAAGTGAGGTAAAAAGCAAGATCTCTCCGCAATGCAATGTCAGAACAAATGGCATCTGTGCTCGCGAAGAAACCCTTCAACTCTTCCTGCATGACCGAAGTCTTCTTCCTGTCTTCCCGGGTCATGCTATCAGAAGACTCTTTGCTGTCAAAGAAGTTGAAGAATGAAGAGCCATAACTCTTCCAACTGCTGGATCTCACTTTCGAGCCCTCCTTCAAAAAATCATAGAAGGCGACGAGCTGAAAGTATAGGAGCCTGAACTCCTCTGACTGCTCCTCAAGGACGCTGTCAATCGGCATGAACTCCTCGTAGAGTTTGCCAAGGATGGGCAATCCAGTAATAGCACTTAACTCCTTCAGAGAAAAACCAATCTCACCGTTCGTAACAACGAAGGTATTGGTCTGAGGGAGGAAAGACTCCAACATAGCCATGAAGGCATCATCGGAAAAAGTCACGGTCTCCCTAAAAGCACGGACCGCGTCAAAAATCCCGGCTTCCTTCAAAACGGCGCCCCCAATCAGCAAGGTGTGGTCAGTCCATGACTTCCAATTGGAGTCAACATTGAAACGGCCACGAAGTCGAAAAGGCTTCACCCAAGTACTGCCGTCACCGCTGAAAACGCCAAGGCCCACCGGTCTCAAATCGACCGACGGATAATCAGAGCCCTGGTAGCCGCTGGCTGGCATCAACATGTCCATACGGACAGGTGGCTTCTCCGCATATCCGGAGGGTCCACCAACAAAAACCCCGGTCTTGATCACACTGGTCCTCTTCACCCAGCTCGGAGGATCTTCCCTCTTAGAGCACGTGGGAGCAAGGCTCATGATCGAGATGGTACGATCAAAAGACGACCGGGTAGAAACAGTCTTCTCTTCACCATCTGCTGTGTAAGAGAACTGAAAACATCTCCTTTGGTATGTCAAGTCGTCAGGGACTGCATCTCCAAAGAAGAAGGTAGGCTTGGGTAAAACCCTCAGATCGTCCATAACCCAAGGACGGTTGCTTACCATGATCTTATAGAATTCCTCATTCTTGAGAGCGATCAATCGCTGTCTCATCTCATCGCGATTGAGGGAATCGCACTCTTCCAAATTCTTCTCAACAAACTGGACCTTCTCCCAGGCTTGCTGAACGGCCACATTGGAAGATCTAGCAGATCGACGAGGTACGCTTGTAGCAGGCTCTTTACCCTTGTTCGCTCTGGAGGAACCACCTGCAAAGGTTGGAAAAGAAAAAGATCGTCATCAAAATGACAGGATTTCGCTAAAAAAAAAAAGGGGTCACTTTGTCCCACCAAAAATCTGGCGAAATTTTGGCATGACTCCGGGGCAATTCCGAAGAAAAGGGAAATACCCCGAAAGAAATAGAAAGTTTGAAGATGGGCTCAACATTGCTGCGGGCTCCGAAACTCCAAACTTTCGAAACCTCAAAATCTCCGCAAAATCAAGAAGGGCTCAACATCGCTGCGAGCTCCAAATTCCCAAATTTGCAAAGATTTTCAGTTATGCTATCATGCTCAATCTACAAAAAGTACATGCATGAACATCTAGATTTGCATAAAAACGCATTATCATGATGAGCTAAAAAAAAAGAAACTTTCTCATAAAAAGAGGGAGAAAGAAAAGAAAAAAAAAAAGAGAAACTTTCAAAAAAAAAAAAAAAAAAAAAATTAGGCCACGTGGCCGTACGGACCAGATCCGTACGGATCTGTCCGTACGGCCCACAAAAAAAAAAAAAAAAAAAAAAAGAGAAAAGAAGAAAAAAAACGTGTGAAAAAAAAAACAAAAGAAGAAATCACGTGGAAAAAAAAAGAAAGAAGAAGAATAGAAAGAAAAAAAAAACAAGAAGAAAGAAAAAAAAAGAGAAGAGAAAATTTTTTTTCCATCCTACATAGAGTTTTCTTGAAAGAAAAAAGAAAGAAAACTTACTTGAAGTCATTGATGGAGAAGAAGAAGGAAAAAGCTTGAAGATCCTTGAAGAAGAAGAACTCTTGGCCTTGGAGCTCTCTTGAGATTGTTGTAAAAGAAAGCAATAAGAGCAAGAGATCCTACCCTCCTTGCTTTTATAGAAGAGAGCAAATCAAAGAAGGAAACAAAAAAGAAAGGTAAGTGTTACTAATTAGTAACCTTACCAAAAGAGAAGGAATTAGAAAGATTCTTTCCCAAAAAGAAAGATGTCTTTGAGAGATTTCCTCCCAAAATCAATCAAATGAGAGATTCTCTCCAACAAAATAGGATATTGAAGATTCTTTCCCAAAAAGAAAGATACCTTGAGATATTCTCTCCCAAATTAAGGGAATATGAGAGATTCTCTCCCATAAAGATATTTTTAGATATTCTCTATCCAAATGAGATATCTTTAGATATTCTTTACAAAAATGACCCCACATGAGATCTAAGCCATCCTAAAAAGCTTAAGGTCCCATGGGCTAGCCCATATGAGCTAGGTTTGACCACCTAGGCACTAAAAAAAAAAAAAAAATTTGGGCTTTTAGTCAGGAAAAAAAATCCCTCTTACCAAGAGCATACAATAATGGTTCCATGCCTCTTTTGAGTTGATTGAACCATACAAAAAAAATTCCAAGCCCCATGAGCTTCCAAAAATCAAACCATCCAGCCTCATAAACCAAATTGAGCCAAAATCTTGAAATTGACACCACTCCAATGGACCCACACAGTCCCAAAGAGTGACCAAAAACCAAATCCTGGTCCCCTAACTTGCCACATACAACTTGTTAGGTCACAAGACCAAAACAAAAAACCAAATCATGATCCCCCAACTTGCCGCATACAGCTTGTTGGGTCACAAGGTCAAAACCAAAACCCGATCCCCTAACCTGCCATATATAGCTGGTTAGGTCACAAGATCAAAAACAAAAACCCAAATCCACATCCCTGATGTCATCTTCAAAACTTTGCCTCGAGATGGTGTGTGATTCCTTTCACTACCATAAAATTCCCCTGGAAGCTCAAAGGCTACTATACCAAAGGAAAGATTGCTCAAAGACTCTTGGTCAAGACACAAGCTCTCCTTCAAAAATCTCTTCGAGGCACATCGACTACAAAAGTCAAGCAACTCGTCGCTGTACCTCGAGGGGGCATTTGTTGACACTAAAAATGTCACTTTGCCTCTTCAACATCAAGAAAGCTGCATGAAGTCGCAACCTGCCATAAATAGGCAATGCAATTTCTCCAAAAAATCAAATCTTGTCAGAATCAAACAAAAACTGCAAGATCCTTCAAGATAGCCAAGAGAAGAGTACACATGAAGTTTCGGGCCATTTCAGAATCATTTGGCCTAACTTCGCTTCTCCGTTAGCTAAAATGGCGCTCCCGGCGGCGACATCATCGGAGACGTCAAAACTTCGATCAGAGCCTACAGATGACTCCAGCATGTCTCAAAAGGGCTCCATGCCAAATTTCAAGTCAAACCGACAACGTTTGACCCTCCATCAATGCTCGAGCAGCAAAATCAAGCCTCCCGGCGGCGGGAACCACCGAAGCCTTCGCTCATCAAACCAAGTGCATGAGTGGCTTCCACATGCTTCCAAAAGGCTGCACGTCGAATTTCAGGTCATTCCGACAACGTTTGACCAGGTTTCGATGCTCCGAGAGAAAATCAAGCCTACCGGCGGCGGAGCAACCCGGGACCATGACATCCAAAACGGAGCCCATGGAACGTCTCAAAATGACTCCAATAGGCTCCCCGTCAAATTTCAGGTCAATCGGACATCGTTTGGCCACATATCAAAGCTCGGCATTTTCCCCGCAGCAAAATCAAGTGAAGCATCGACAGGACCCCAAACGGCTTCAAAACTCAAACAAAAGCCTATGGTTGGTCTTATTTATTGCTCAGGAGGCTTCACCTCAAATTTCAGGTCATTCCGACATCGTTTGACCAAGTTTCAGCTTCTGGCGGAAAATCAGCAGCTCTACGCGACAAAGTCTTCGGCTTTCCCGGAAAATTGGAAACTTTGCACTCTAAAAATGCAAGGATTCTCATCAACTTTTCTACAGGGAAATCAAGCCAATAAATGAGAAGAAATGTCAAGAAAAATACAGAAGAAAACGGCGACGAAAAAGACCTCAAAACGACCGCAAAACGGGCTCCGAAGGGGAAAAATCCCCCAGGGTCGCAGACCCCTGCGACCATGGCCCATGGTCGCCGGTCCATGGTCGCCGGCGACCATGGAGGTCCGGGTCACCGGATTTTCCGCCGGTGACCCGTTTTTCCGTCTTTTTTCGCATTTCGCACACTTTGGCCCCTGTGGTTTCCTGAAAATGTGATTTTTAGTGCTTTAAATTGACTCATATCCGACGACATCTCGGATCCGCCGTCAAAAGCATAAAATCATCATTGATCGCTCCAAGATCGTCAACCGGCTGACCAAGAAAGTGCGCTTTCTGTCCGACCGATCGTGAAATCGATAAGACAGATGTCACCGGCCCGCTCTTAGCTATCAATGTCTGAAGTTACATGTTCATCCGATGTCGATCAGCATGTAGATCCATCGATGATCATCGCCAGAAGAATTCCAGAAGACACGGCACGGCCCGCGACTCTTCGACTGCTCAGCGACCAATTAATGTGGTTAATTGACTAGCTTTATTATAGTCATTAATTCATTTCTTTGGACGGCCCAATCAGAAGCAAGCATTTGGGAGTTACAAGTCAATTGATTCATGGCATTTAAACCATGAAACTCCTCCCATTATGGTAATTAAGGTGATTAAAAGCCCTTAATCTCCATCGGCCAATCAGATTCAAGGAAAAAAGGAGTTACAAAATCAAGAAATAAATCTTGTAACTCCTCCCATTAAAGCCATTAAGGCTCATAAACCCTCCTAAATGGCTACCAAAAGCCTATAAATAGGAGAGCATTCCATTGAAATCAGGATCAGAGAAGATCAGAGAAAAAAAAAAGATCAGAAAGAGATCTGAGAGAAAGAAAAAAAGAGAGAAAAAACTCTGCTGAAGTTCTGCACCGGCCACCACTACAAGGTGACAAAAGTCCCTTGGGGGGCACCCCCCCCCCCAAGGTCCTTGCCTTCTCCTGCTGCCTCCAATGGCTTAGACGTGGCTTTTCAGCCCGTCTACTTAGCTTTTTATTGGACATAGGACCTTCTCTTGGTCTTTGTCCTCTAAAAACCCAAGGTTATAGCCAAGCCAAGCGAATCAAGAGCATCTTCTGTTCTCATCTGCATGGATGATGGCGAAGCCCATACATGGCTTGCGACCGTCAATCTGAACGAGTCCCCCACAATCTCCTGAAAAGTTAGATCTTCCTTTTCTTGCTTTTCATTGTAATTTGTATTTTTCTAAAGAGACAAAAATCACAACTCTTGTCTTTCATTATTGATAAGAATTGTAAATCGGCTATAAACGCCAAAATCGGCTATAAATGCCAAACAAAATCGCCTTTCACGGCAAACCAAGAAAATGTCTCTTTTCTTAAATATTTGTGCAATGGAAAACTTGAAAGAAGTTGATTTCCTTTTTACTTGCGAAGGTTGATCTCCGGATTACCACTTGCAATTCCAAGTAAAATAGAAAATCTGGCACACCCACATAAAAGAAATGTTGATGCACGCTTCAGGCCCGCCAGGGCGCGAAAGGGCCGGACCCGACGGACTCCCACGTTCCGCCGACCCCGGTAGCCGCCCCAACGGCGCCTCGGAGCGCGTTCCATCAATGTCCGAATAAAAAGCCCAACCCTGGCCCAAGCATGAGCCAAGCCTGAGGTTGTTGGCTCGAACCCAGGCCGCATGGAAATGATGAAGCACCAGCCCGGCCTATGTTAGACCTATAGCACAAAAAAATCAGTTTCAGACCATGTCCTTGGTCGAGTTGTAAACGGGTCGATTCCGGTCCGGGTCCATGGTGGACGGGGAACCGGATCCTGACCCGGTCCCGTTTTGGAACCGACTCTGGAACCAGAACCATATATGAGACGGGTCCGGATCCAGGTCCGGGGTCTAGGCATAGAGTGATATTAAAAAAAATATGGTTTTTAGGAGAGATTTTAGAAAATTGAGGTAATATGCTGGGTATCGGGTCCACGGGTCCGAACCAAGGTGGAATCGTACCCGAACCAATTTATTCGTTGGGGCCCGAATAAGGACCTAAAACCGGCTCTTAACGTGTTCGAACCTGCGGGTAATTGGAAAATCGGGGACCCATTTATAGCCCCAGTCCTAGGCCAACCCAGCCGTGAGTTGTCATGGGTTTGAGTCCTCGCATTACTGCTCCATCCCTCCCGCATAAATATATATATATATAATTCGGCCCAACGGGGATTTTGGCTCTCAAGCACTAAGTGCAAAAAAAAAAAAAAAAAAAAAAAAAAAAAAAAAAAAAAAAAAAAAAAAAAAAAAAAAACTGTGCACCGCCCCATCAATTATTAACTAAACCCCATGCCCAAAGCCTAATCCATTGATCTCCCCTAACAAAAAAAAAAAACACACTTATTTTTAAGAGAAAAAAATAAAAATACTACTCTCTCACCTTTTGATTTCACTGAAAGTCCAAGATCAAATCCTAGAGGGGGGGGGGGGGGGGGGGGGGGGGGGGGGGTGAATAGGATTACTCCTAAGAGCTTATACAACTTTTAAAATTCTTTCACTTTTAGATACATTATGCTTTGATGAAGAGAGGGAACTCCTAGTAATTCTATCCTAAGCATTCATATAACCACATACTCTAATCAATGACAGCTTAAGCATAAGTATAGCATTCATGAAATAAAAGTAAAAGATCAACTACCATTGAACAATCAATTATAGTGGTTCGGCCAAATTGCCTACATCCACTCCCGGTAACCCTATCGGATTTTCACTAATCAAATTAAGGTTTAGGATCACCTCAAACCTTACACATACATCTCTATGCTTTTCAAGGCTAAGCAAAAACCTTTACAACTACAACAAATGCTTTTCAAGGCTAAGCACCAACCCTTACAACTTAGATTTTTCTCTAGTGAATTGTGCCTCAACATTCATGAATAAGAGAACTAATCAAGCACTAAGATTTGCCTCTAAATAGGCTGATATGAAAGTAAAAAACTAAATTTCTAGATGCATTCAAATGAATGACAAAGAGTGTAGTAGATGCAAGTTCTAGAAAGACATTCAAACTCTTTTTAGAAAAGTAAATTCAAGATGATTCAAAGATGCTAATCATATGTGAGACAAAGAGTAGAATGATTTACACATGGTTTTCATAAAGATTCAACTTGTATATTGAAGGATGTAATCACAAGATAAACAAGTTGATTTTGAAAACTAGGTTTTGAAAAACTCATGTGAAAACAAGACATAAGTTGATTTCATAGATCAAATAGACTTTAAAAGATGAAACATGTTATGAAAATCAACTACACAAGGAAACAAGCAACTCTATGATCATGAAATTTAAGAACACAAAGATTTAAGAAAAGAGCATGTTTTTGAAATTTAAAGAGAAGAAAAGCACACCCATTTTGAAGATCAAAGGTTGAGTCTAATGAGATGGCTTCATAATCTCTTCATAAAGATGCTTGGAAAGTTGCTCTTCCTTGCTCTTGAAAATCCCCCAAAGTTCAGCAACTTTTCCAAAAGAGAAAGCCACTTTTTATAGAAAAAGTTGTTCTAACGGCTAGGCGTCGGTTAGCCGACATACAGGGGTCGGTTAACCGACACCCCCAACGGTCAATTGCCAACAGTCAAAATTTCAAAATTTTAGCTGACCAAAAAGCATGGTCGGTTGACCGAACATGTTCGGTTAACCGAAGGCTGACCGACACATTAACCGACAGCACAAATCAGTTTAGAAAACAGCTCTCTGGAATTCCAACCGAGAGGACTTCGGTCAGGTTCTGAATGAAGGTCGGTTAACCGAGGCCTAACCGACACCTTGACCGACCAGAGAGTATTAGAAAATGATTGAAAAAGAAGCTCTCTGGAAATCTAACCGACACTGTCTTGGTTACTGTCGGTTAACCGACACCTGACCGACAGGTGACCGACAGGCCAACCACACAGAAAATTCTGAAAGAGCTGAAAAAATTCAAAGCTTTTGAAAAAGGAGAATACCAAGACTGAATAGAAAGCTGAGAACTTAAGAATATTTTGAAAAACTATGCATAACTTAGAAAGAACAAAAACCATGAAAGATAAAAATGCATGATGATTCATGAATGAATGAGAGGACAAGCTTTACGAAGATGAATGCATCCTATCAAATTGCAACAAAATAAATACTCTAACAATCTCCCCCTTTGCAATTTGATGGCAACTTTAGAGGCTTGAACTCTCTCTCTCTCAAACTCCTTGAAACTTGAAAACTAACTTCTTTGGATATTAAGGAGCTTTGGATGCTTTGGAGCATTTGGATATTCTGGAGCTTTGGATTTTCCTTGTAGGAGCAATTATAGGCCAGAATTTCTCCCCCTCAACTTGATAGACCTTGAATCTTCTCCCCCTCAATTGGAGATCACTTGATTTGACTTTGAGACACTCTCTCCCCCTTTGACATCTAATTGCAAAGGAGCCTACCCAACCACAAGAAAAGCACATAACCTTGTTAGTAGCACCTGATTATAAGATAAAAATGAAATGAAATAATAGGTGATGTGTTAACAAGAGGTTTAAAATTCAGGGCAAGGGCCAATGCCCAATTGATGTCTCAATTTGATGAACCTTTCATTTCCTAGGGGCTTTGTAAATAAGTCAGCCAACTGTGAATCTGTTAGAACAAATAGTAACTCAATAGATCCTTGATCAGCATGATCATGCAAAAGGTGATAGCGAATGTCAATATGTTTAGTGCGAGAATGCTGAATAGGATTTTTAGAAATGCTGATTGCACTAGAGTTATCATACATGATAGGCATACATTGTTGTGGAACATTATAATCCAACAAGGTTTGTTTCATCCACAACAATTGAGCACAACAGCTCCCTGCAGCAATGTATTCGGCTTCTGCAGTGGAGAGGGATACAGAATTTTGCTTTTTGCTATGCCAAGCTACTAAGCAACTACCTATGAAGTAACAACATCCACTGGTGCTTTTCCTATCATCGATTGATCCGGCCCAATCAGCATCACTGTATCCAAGTAAATGTAAGGTTCAGTCACAAGGATACCAGATACCATAATGAGATGTTCCATTGACATATTTCATAATACGTTTCACTGCTTTGAGATGGGACTCTCGAGGATCTGATTGATATCTAGTACAAATCCCAACACTAAAGAAGAGATCCGGTCTACTAGCTGTGAGGTAGAGAAGACTTCCTATCATACTACGGTAAAGTTTTTGGTCCACTTTAATGCCATTTGGATCACTGGAAAGTTTTGAAGTGGATCCCATGGGATTGCCATTAGGTTTAGAGTTTTCTAGGCCAAATTTCTTAATGATGTCTAAGGCAAATTTGGACTGGCTAAGAAAAATCCCTTTCTCAGTTTGATTAACTTGAAGACCAAGAAAGAATTGAAGGGGACCGACCAGGCTCATCTCAAAAGTGGAACTCATTAACTCTGAAAGTCCTTGTGCAAGCTTCTCTGATGTGGATCCAAAAACAATGTCATCAACATAGATTTGAGCAACAAGAATATCTTGATCAATTTTCTTGATAAATAGTGTCTTATCAACCTTCCCACAGTCAAATTCATTTTCAATCAGATGATTTGTAAGCTTGTCATACCAGGCCCTAGGGGCTTGTTTTAATCCATAAAGAGCTTTCTTGAGCTTATAAACATATTCAGGATGGTGAGGATCTTCAAAACCTTCTGGTTGAGTAACATATACGTCTTCCTCAATTTCTCCATTCAAGAAGGCACTCTTGACATCTATTTGGAACAATTTGATTTTCATGCTACTAGCATAGCTCAATAAGATTCTTATAGATTCCAGTTTGGCTACAGGAGCAAAGGTTTCTTCAAAATCAATACATTCTATTTGAGCATATCCTTTAGCTACAAGTCTAGCCTTGTTTCTCACAACATTTCCAGACTCATCTGATTTATTCTTATAAATCCACTTAGTGCCTATGGGTTTTTTCTCTGCAGGTAAGGGTACAAGATCCCAAACATCATTTTTCTTGAATTGATTTAATTCTTCTTGCATTGCTTCCATCCATTCTAATTTAGATTCAGCCTCAGAAAAAATTTTGGGCTCAATTTGAGAAACAAAGGAATAATGAGCACAAAGATTTTGTACTTGTTTCCGGGTCATAACCCCACTGCTGATATTTCCAATGATATCATCCAAGGTATGATCTTTCATTAGTTTGACTGGCACAATTGCTTTGGATGGAATGATATCACTTTTATCTGTAGGAGATGTTTGTTCACACTCAATCTCGACTTCATCATCTTCTTGTAGAGTTCTTCCAACTTGATTCATATCATCAATAACCACATGAGCTGATTCCATAATAGTCATGGTTCTATGATTGAATACTCTATATGCTTTGCTTCTTTCAGAATATCCTAAGAAAATTCCTTCATCGGATTTAGGCTCAAATTTATCCAGCTGCTCCCTATCTCTTAGAATATAGCATTTGCTTCCAAACACTTTCAAATACCCCAAATTAGGTTTCTTTTCAAAGTAAAGTTCATAGGGGGTTTTGTTGGTATTCTTGGTGAGATAGACTCTGTTTATAAGATAACAAGCAGTGTTAACAGCTTCAGCCCATAGATTTCGAGGAAGATTCTTTTCATTTAACATGGTCCTTGCCATTTCTTGAATCACTCTATTTCTCCTTTCTGGCACTCCATTTTGTTGAGGAGTCTTAGGAGCTGAAAATTGATGATTGATTCCATGATTCTCACAAAAATTTGCAAATTTTTCATTTTCAAACTCTCCTCCATGATCACTTCTAATTTTCTGAATTTTACAATCCTTTTCAATTTGAATCCTGTTGCAAATCCTTATAATATTGTCTACAGCATCAGATTTTGCATGAAGAAATGCAACCCATCCAAAACGAGAATAATCATCTACCATAACCAATATGAATTTCTTCCCTCCAATACTCTGCACAGGTGCAGGTCCAATCAAGTCCATGTGGATTAGTTCAAGAGGACGAGAAGACGATATATCCTTTAAACCTTTGAAATTTTTCTTGATTTGTTTACCCAACTGACAAGCTTTGCATATTTCTGATCTTTCATCATTTAACTTGGGTATTCCTTTCCCAATCTCATTTTTCGACAACATTTTCATCAACTTGAAATTTATGTGACCCATCCTTTGATGCCATAAATAATTTTCTTGATCTTTGGTTATCAAGCACCTCGATTCATTGTCATCACATTCTTCAGTAATATAAATGTTTCCTTTTGTCCTTGATCCAGTAAGAATGACTTGCTTGGTTTTGTCATTTACCTCTTTGCATGAAAGACTGTCAAAGACTACCTTGTTTCCCTTGTCACACAATTGACTTATGCTAAGGAGATTGTGTTTTAATCCTTCCACTAGAAATACATCATTTAGAGTTGGTATTTGATCTCCTTCCACTAGGCCTTGTTTTCAGTGTATCTTATCGTTGAGAAGGAAATTCATGCAGATTAATGTAACTTATGTACTTACTATATTGGGACTCACCCAATCTGTTTTGGTGGACAGACAAGGAGGTATCCGTAAAGGGTGTTGATGCGGGAAACGAGAACTGAGTGATTGACTTCGTGAATTAGAGAAGACGGAGTATCAAATAGCCATACTGAATTAGCCGGTTTATTATTTAGATCCTACAAATTATTTGGAAACTTGTATTAGGAGCCTTGGAGCTAAACTCACTTTTCACATTATGAGCTCTTTGTTTAAATTTTTTTTTAATAATTATAGTTTATGCTCTGCTTACCATGGAATGATATTTATTATAAAGAAAAATAAAAAAAATCTATGTGTTTTGACCCTTACATGAGCTAAGTGGGATCGTTGCGCCGCGAGATCTGAGGGTCCCAAGGATCTCGGAATTTGGGGCGTGATAGATTGATTGTTGATTCCATTCTTAACACTATGCTGCCACAAAAGGGACATTGTTGTCCACACCTGAAAGATGTAGAGAATGATAAGGGAAACCAATTAGATCCTCGTGACCTTGAGATCCAGGACTTGTGACAACAAATTGACATTTTGACTCGGCGATTGGTATGAGTCAAGTCCCGAGACCTATATTTTGAACACGGTTACAATGATTATCTAGATTATGAAAACATATCATGTGATAGGATTGGGAGTTTGTGATGATGATTGCAAGGATCATATTTATCATGATAAGTTGGATGAAGACTGTGATGGAGAACTATATGTTCTTTCAATCGTTGATTATGGCTTTGATCACAAATGGCTTTTAACAATAATATTGTTGACCGTCCAATCAATGATAAATAGTTAGAAGAAGAAATCGACACCTATAATCAGATTTATGAGATGTCTCAAGATTATGGTATTGATAACAGAAAATCAATCTTGATGTGGACCAAGGCCATGAAAAGAAAACATCAATTTTTTATTAGTATCCACATATAGAGATTTAAGATTCTACTTTGCTCCTTGTTATTGCATAATTGGTTGTGAATTAGAGTTGATCCTAAATTTGGGCTCTTACTCAATTGAGTTAAATCCATTTGGGATCACCAGATGATCCAATTTTGCTAATCAAGATTGCGTCAATAACTCAATATGCATTCTCAAATATAAAACGGACACAGAGCCCAATCAACTACCATTGCATCTAAATTGATTGAGTAATGATTGGAGAACATGCTAAAACAATAACTTAGTGAGGTTGCCGGAGATGGTGAAAAGTATAATAATTGGTTCCCTTAATTCTATTTTATAAAAAAAAAAGAGTGGAAAGGGAAAATGCCACTTTTACCACTCAAAAGAGGTGGCCATGCCACCATAACACGATGAAAAAAGGTATAACGTCGCTACTCTTGATGAAGTTCTACGGTAATATAACTAAGTGTAGAAGATCTACTCTAGAGTTCTAGACCACTTGTAAATGTCGATATGACTAATGTTTAAATATGATTTTCTCCTTTTCTGTTCATAAAAGCAAACTACGGAAGCATAAGAAACATACCTAGTATACAGGATACCTAAACCCAAATTACTAATACGGGACAACACCCAACTTTGGAACAAGAAAAGGGATGTACCCATACTCAAATTTAAACAGAATCAAGATCCAAGTCCAAATAAAGGCCCGGGACCTGAACCAAAGACAAGACCCAAATACTTGTAAACTAACAGTACTGAATATACAGATGTGCAGTGGGCCTAATTAATGATTTTAAAATAGTAAAAGTTGCATTCTATTAAAATTGAAAACATTTCAAAACATCGAAGAAAATGAGATAGGGAACTTAGATTTCATTGAAAAAAAATATTATTTTATCAAAAAGCAAACAGATATTGCAATATGTCGGTATACCTCGCAATATCACACAGTGTGCCACAGATTTCCTCCATTTTTCTTCTTCTTCTTCTAAAAAAAACCACACCTTTCATTTTAAGCAGTTTAAATTCTAAATATGGAATTGATGATGGATTCGTGAAGATTTATCTCTGACGATCTATATTTAGAGTATGGATACAAGGAGATCGATCTTAGAAGAAGCATAGGTGGGCCTTGGATCCACTCTATTAATGCACCACAGGTTTTCATCTAATCAATGCATTCAAATATGTAGGCCATAAATAAGAATTCCAACCAGTTGAAAAGTGGGTGTGAGAGATTGGATTGTAAACAATTTGCAAGCATTTATGAGATTTATTAGATCAGCGAGTGGGCCATTCTATTATAAGAGAGTGCAACCCTCATCAACGAGACTATCGCTAGAGTATCTTTTGATGGTCTTTGGGATAAGAAGATGGTGGGCCAATGTCCAAGGAACACTAGCAGCAGAGACAAAAGAAGTCAAGAATCATGAAATGGAGGGAAAATGGATAAATACCAAGGAATAGAAACCCTAGAAACAAAATTAAGCCAATGACGAAGAAATCTAGAGAAGGAAAAGGGAACACAGAAAAACCCAACATTAGCGTCATATTTTTCTTTAATAGAAGGAAAATAGCAACCAGAACCTAGTGTTGGTCATTTTATGCATTATAGCATAGGACATTCTAATTTCTATGTTTAATTTCTAGGCTTGGTTAGGTCTAGGTCTAGGTCTAGGCCCTCTTTCCTTCTGGCTTGGCACATTGACTTTTGGTTGTTGTCGAGTTATGAGACTAGCCGTTGTAAAGTTATGAAAGCATAATAGCTCGCATTAATGATACATTGTTGTCACCTCCAACGGCTATAAACGGCTATAATTATTAGCGATGTTTTATCATTATCATCAATGACTATTCACGATGTTAATGTGCATTTAGTATTGTTACCATTGAGACTCTTCTATATAAGAGGGTCTGTGGGCAAGGGCTAAATATAACACATATTACACTACTCTCCACTCTTTTGCTCTTTGTTTTCTTTCTATGCCTCTGTTTTGTTGTTGTAAGAAAGTCTGAAATAGTGGTCTACAAAGGTTCGGGTTCTTCATCCATTCGAGTCCTACGAAGAATGACATCTTTATTTGGGTGAAAAGTTAGTATATTCAGTGGCTCATCTTTAATGAGATCCAAATCTTCAAAGGCTTTTAGGGAGTTCAATGTCATCAAGGTTGATCCGATGCTTCAAGACCCATTTACCACTATTGAAGCCGGTAGTCATCCACACTTCCATTACGGAACCATTGTGGTAGGCATAATTGAGACACCCTTGAGACTCTTCCAAACAATTGTATGGAATGAACCATGCGGTGCCCGATTAAAGGCGTATGCTGAGCACCTCCCAATACTCTTCCTCGGCATCAAGCATGAGAAAGTGAAAAAGATCAGCTGGCAACAACAGAGCTCCAATAAAAAAATAGGAGGAATGAACCACGTGGTGCCCGATGTTTCACTCTATTGGAAAAGGTTCCTATGGTTTTTACTGGAGCTCTTTTGCTGCCAGCTAATCCTTTTCACTTTCTGATGTTTGATGTCAAGGAAGAGTATTGTGAGCCGTTCAACATACATCCTTATTCGGGCACCGCATGGTTCATTCCATCCTATTGTTTGGGAGAGTCTCAAGAGTGTCTCTGCTATGCCTACCACAATGGTTCCGTTATGGAAGTGTGATTGACTACTAGCATCAACAGTGGTGAATGGGTCTTGAAGAATAGGATCAACCTTGATGACATCGAGTTACCTGAACCCTCTGAAGATTCGAATATCATTACACAGGAGCCACTGGATGTCTTGGCTTTTCACCCAAATAAAGGTGACAATAATGTTCTACAATTCTAGCGCTACTGTTAATATGTTGTTCTGGGTCTTCCCATTCTTGGAAGTCCTTCGCTCTTTGGCCGATGAGAATCGGAGGATTTAATGAAAAACATGGTGTGAGTATTTATTACTTGTTCCTTTTGTTTCCTCCTCAATTGATTTTGATCGTTTTGTTTTTGAAGGCGTATGTTTTGTTTTGCTTACTTTATTGTATGTGCATGTCTCTTGTGAACTCCACCGGATTCTAAGACTTTTTTTTTTTATACACCCTCAATGGGGCATCTATATTTCTGGTTGAATGAAAGGGACATGTCCTCCCAAGCCAAATTTCTCTCGGAAGAGATGCAAGCTTCCACAGTTTTCCCGCTCTAGTATCACGTAGGTTATTTGTATCTTATTTTGTTAATCATTGGAAGTTTTGTTGGCATTAAAAAAAATCATATTTGATATACTTAATATTTGCTTCTATCACTATATCACTTTTTCCCTCTTTTGTCTTGATGATTATGTTTGGAGTTGTGTTAACATATTCAGGCAGATTATCTTTTTGTACCTTATAATAATGCCTAAGTAAATAATGCATTTCGCAAATTAAATGAATGTAGTATCATAGCATTTTCTTTCATGACTACTGGTTATTTAACTACAAGAAGAAAATTAAAAGAGCGGCTTGATGTATTATGAACTAACTGGATCAAAATGCAATAACTATGCAACACATATTAGTGAGAAAATACTCACATGTTGTGTCGGTGTGTATGCGACACACACATATTAGTTGCCAGCAATAACTATGGCCCATCAATGATGAATTTGTAAGAATAATTTGTTGGCTTAAATGGTGATACGGCTAATAAGCATTGAGTTAATAGTTTATAACAAAAAATCATCCTATGGGAAAAATATTAATAGTAGAATGATGAAGTTGATGATTTGAACACATACCCGTTTTGATAGAAGCAAGCACATCCTATTAAATATTTTTAAAACAGAAGATGTCAATTCAATTAATTTATTTTGGTTGCTAATAATGGGGCCAACCCTATATTAACTAAAAAAAAAAGACTTTTAGAGGTGGAGAAAATTGCCTTTAGTGGCTGTTTTTTCTTCTGCTAAATTTTTTTTTTTTTTTTTTTTGGGCTAGACGGGTCGATTCGGAGAGTATTTAGAGGAGATTAAAAAAAACCACTGTAAAATAGCAGTTTTAGTTCGGGGGGGGTGGTGGGGTGGGGGAATGCTGCTAAAGGGGGTTTTGTAAGGTAAGCACTTCCCGCTTCATGACTAATGGTCTTGTGTGTTCCACTGATTCTAAAACTCTTCTTTTCTTTCCCTCCATTGGGCATCTATATATATAGAAAAATATTCATGTGCATCCATGACTCACCATATTTGATGAGGGACAACATAATGGGGCCGACTTTATGATACATCTAAACCATCTACACATGTGGGCCCTCCTTTAGTACACGAGATCCCTCAAGTTTTTACATATCCATAAATGAATAAAGGAACAAATGAAAAATTACACTTCCAAGAAGTGTGACAATTTACAGGTCTCTACAATATTTGAAGTTCCAATAACCCCATGGCAATCTTCAAATCGTCGACTTAGAAACACATTTTCGCTGTAAAACAATTACTTTGTTTTCTTTAGTAACCCTTGTTATATATGCGTCTTTGCTGCATTGTCACGACCTCAACCCACGTCAAGTACAAGCAGATGAACAATTCATTTCATTTAACTGCAGGTCATCTATATGGAACACTCACCACAAACAATCAAAGCCACTTGTTGTATGAATCCGGATCCCCTATTTGGACCAATCAGGGGGTGCCACATGAACTTGTTGAGTTTAAAAACCGGTGTTGCCTTTAAAAGCCAGCTCCGTCTTTTAAGTACAAAACAATGTGTCACCAAACCTTATTTGGACCAAATAGGGAATCCGGACTCCTTGTTGTATATGACTACACCGAAGTGCAGGTCATATGTAGTATAGAACACTTGGCACAAACAATCAAAATCACCAATTACTGTGGGGGGTGTTTTCACCGAAACCGAGGTTACCCCTGCTTCGGTGATTGCACTAAGCCAAGAACGCCTCATTTCATCTATCCAGCACGGCAGCTTGCCACCTGGTACCGAGGTGTGTTTGGTCTCAGTAAAGGTACCTACTACCTCCTCCCGAACTCAGCCTCATGCATCGACATCCTTGTCCGACCTCAGTGCCTTCTCCAGTTCGGTCTATTGACCGAGGTGAACACTGGGTGTCTAATCCCCATTATGGGAGGGGACAGCCACCTTGCAGGGTGCCCTGACAGATGAGTGGCCGCCAAATACTAATAAGGGGGCGCCCCTATCATGTCCACATTTATGTGAGGGATTTGAGGAGAGATCCGATGGGACAGTTCCCTCACTTGCCCCCACTAAGGGTCTTCGGTATGGGCTGATGGGACAAGTATCCTCACCTCCCTCCACTATGGAACCTTCTACTCTCTTCTACATATACTGGCATGGTAAGCCATGAACAGGTACGCAATACACAACATTCACTGTGTGATTTTGCTTAAGCCTTCTTTCTCACTTCACCCTGGTTCAGTGACGGCACTAACTCAGGCGTCGGAATGCCTTTGGCTGATAGCAGCCCGGGGCCCTGACCTTTGTTTTCTTCTCCCTTTCAGGTTCCAGGCCATCAGCAACGTTTCCGAACAGTTAAACAGTATCTTCATCACCCACATTACCATCTAAATCAAGTCCGTAATTTTTAGGCACGCACAATTGGCGTTGTCTGTGGGAATCGGTTTGAAAAATCCATATTTTCATCCTAACAGCCATGCCTCCAAAGGCTAAGAAGGAAAGGAGCATTGCTGGACCATCCAGGTCCAAGCAGCCAAAGACGTTTCTGTCCTCCATGCCACCTCCTCTGGTGACGAACCAGGCAGGAGCACTGGTGACGAACCAGGAAAGAGAAGTCAGGCAAACACCGCCTAATCCTCAGCAGAGGAGGGTTGGCGGAGAACCTGGCATAAGAAGTGTAGGATCGCCTGTCACCGTGACACACTCGTCATCAAGGGATGCAGCAGCTCCTCCTCGTCACGATCCCATACTAGAGCGGGTCAGGCCAACTACCTCTCAGGCAGAGCGTCCATGTCTGGAAGTTGTTTTCACCGAGCTACCTCGTAAGGATGTTCCTCCTCAGGGACAGTCCCAACGGGGCAAGGCTCCAGTACAGCCTGATCCTCGCCAGTCCCATCACCAGGACCACATGGAAGAGGACCACGTCCACCTCGACGATGAAGGCGACGACGACATGGCCCTGGATGATACCGAAGCGCATGCCGAAGCGATCAAGGCTCAAAACCAAATCATCGAAGAGCAAAGAGCTCAGATCCTCCAGCTCCAGCAGCAGCTCGAGGGGAAGAAGGCCCCGGCCGAGACTTCGCTTGTGCCTCGTGCACAGCAGCGGGCCCGGAAGGCTCCTAAAGCTCGGCTGGATTTGAGGCAAATCATAAACAAAAGGCGTGACCGAGCTCGCGAAGAGGGCTCGAGTAGCACCCACGCCATTGCTGACCAGCAACAGCAGAGACAAAGCCAGGCTGCCGACCCCGACATGGTTGATTGGATCAATCAGCAGATCAAAGTTGGCTGTGCAGCAGAATATGGAGTTTGCTGGCCTCACCCGAGGTCGGCTAGCCACCAGAGATAACGACAACCACAGCACGTCTCCATTTACTCGAGAAATCAGGGATTACCCCCTCCCCGATAAGTTCAGCGTACCGAGGTTCAATCTTTATGACGGGACCTCGGATCCAGAGGCGTACCTTCGCCACTTCACCCAGAAGATGTCGGTGTGGAGTGGTGACGGCAACCTGGACTACAAGGTCTTCTCCTCCAGTCTGGGTTAACCTCCCACTTCGGTGGTTCTGCGCGCTCTCCGAGGGATCGGTTTTGAGCTGGCAACAGCTTCGAAATTCATTCGTCGAGAAGTTCCAAGCGCACCGGGTTATCCCGAAGACAGACGCCGACCTAATGGCCATCAGAATGAGGCCGGCCGAAAACATCACCCGGTTCGCCAAGAGATTCTGGACCATCTACAGCCAGGTCGAAGACGCCAGTGACGAACTAGCCATCAAGACCTTCCAACAAGCTCTGTTGCCAAGCAACGAGCTTCGGAGGGACCTGGTGCGGTTCCCCGTGGTCTCGGTGAAAGCACTGATGGCCCGGGTGAATCAGTTCATTGAGCAGGAAGAAGACGAGGTCCGAGCTCGGGAGAGCCATAACTTCTGGCACAAGGATCGACCCTCCAAAAAGGACAAGAGGCTAGCCAAGAGGGAAGCGGACCGAAGCAGAGTGCATCCAGCTTGGCAGGACGCTCCGCTCCCATCTCGGGGGGCAGCGCGAAGCCAAAGCCAAGTGATGCCTCTTACAAGGCCGTCAACACCATCTTCAAGGAGCCCATTTACAAGCTCCTCGGCAAGATCCAAACCCAACCCTTCTTCAAATGGCCCCAACCTATGAAAGGTGACGCCACCTCCCGAGATCAGAGCAAGTTCTGTGCCTATCACAAAGATAGAGGACACATGACAGAGGATTGTCACGCCTTCAAGGCACACCTCGAGAGGCTCGTGAAGGACGGGCACCTGAGAGACCACGTCAAAGAAGAAGGCAGAGTAAACCGTACTCAACAACGCCAGCCCGATGACCGGGATAGCGATGAGCCGGTAGGGACCATCGACGTTATCCATCTAGCTCCTGCCCCTAGAGGAAGCGGTCAGGCCCGCACTGAGACCAGGAGGGTCCAGCACGGCAAGCAAGTAATGACAGCCGAGTTCGGTCCTTTAGCAAAGAAGGCACGCGTAGAGAGGCCGAAGATTTGGTTCTCTGACAAAGACTTGGCCGGGGTCTAGCTACCCCACAATGATCCCCTGCTCTTGACTATGAGGTTGCAGAACTTCAATGTCAAAAGGATCCTAGTGGACCCCGGGAGCTCCTCGGAAATCCTCTATTTCGACTGCTTCAAGAAAATGGGTCTGAAAGAGGAGGACCTGCAGGAAGCCCACACCCCACTAGTGGGTTTCAGCTCCAAGTCT
The DNA here is from genome assembly GCA_028538565.1 of Umbellularia californica. NCBI lineage: Eukaryota > Viridiplantae > Streptophyta > Magnoliopsida > Laurales > Lauraceae > Umbellularia > Umbellularia californica. Next base: position 63,689,291 of record JAPQWN010000008.1, read on the forward strand.
GTATACCCCAGAGGAAAGATCTCCCTCAAAGTCGAAGTGGGAGGAGCCTCCATGACAGCGGACTTCTTGGTGGTGGATGCACCATCCCCATACAATACCATCATGAGAAGAACCTGGATGCATAACATGGAAGCTGTGCCCTCTACCCATCACCAGAAGCTCAAGTTCCCATTACAAAACGGAGATGGAGACTTCGAAGTAATCATAGTCCGCGGTGACCAACATATGGCCAAAGAATGCCTGATGGCCGTGGTCCCGGGAGCAGCAGAGCCACAGTGAGTCCATATGACGGAGCTCGAAGCCGAGCTTGAAGCTGTCGGCCGAGCTCCCGAGCGGAAGAGCGTAGAGGACCTCACCGAGGTCAAGATCGACCCCAGCGATTCGGAAAGATATTTCCTGCTTGGGAGTCAGCTCGCAGAGGAAGTGAAGTCCGAGCTGCTTGACTTCCTGTTACAGAACAGAGAAGTCTTTGCCTGGACCCCATACGAAATGCCCGGCATCGACCCCGAGGTCATGTGCCACAAGCTCAATATGGATACCGAGCACAAACCTGTAGTCCAAAAGACCCGCAGGACGGGAATCCAACAAGCAAAGGCTGTAACCGAAGAGGTCAAGAAACTGTTAGAAGCCGAAGCCATCAGGGAAGTCCACTACCCTGTATGGTTGGCCAACACAGTGGTGGTCCAGAAGAAGAATGGAAGCTGGAAGGTCTGTGTGGATTTCACCGACCTCAACAAGGCTTGTCCCAAAGACAGCTTTCCCCTTCCGAAGATCGACCAGCTAATCGATGCCACCGCCGGACATGATAGGATGAGTTTCCTCGACGCTTACCGAGGTTACCATCAGATTCCAATGCATGGGTCTGATGAAGAGAAGACCGCGTTCATAACACCCAGAGGCATCTACTGTTACAAAGTGATGCCCTTTGGGTTAAAAAACGTCAGTGCCACTTACCAGAGGCTGGTAACGAAAATGTTTCAGGCCCAGCTCAGCAAGACGGGCGAAGTGTACATAGATGACATGGTCGTCAAGTCTAAAAGGTCACAGGACCACTTGACCGACCTGCACCAAACATTCGCCGTCCTTAAACAATACAAGCTCAAGCTAAACGCCTCCAAGTGTGCATTTGGCGTCAGCTCGGGCAAATTCCTGGGCAGCCTGGTCACCAAACGCGGAATAGAGGCCAATCTCGAGCAGATCTCGGCGATTCAGGCCCTCCAAAGTCCGACCACGGCAAAGCAAGTCCAGAGGCTGACAGGGATGGCAGCAGCACTCAACCGCTTTATTAGCAGAGCCTCAGATAAATGCCGTCCCTTCTTTCAACTCTTGAAGAAAAGTTTGAGGTTCCAATGGACTCCTAAATGCGAAAGTGCCCTGCAGGAGCTCAAAGGGTACCTCTCTTCACCTCCCCTACTATCCACTCCGGCACAGGGTGAGGTCTTGTATCTGTACCTGGCGGTTTCGGACCATGCAGTAAGCTCGGTACTCGTAAGAGAGGATAACAGGCAGCAAAAACCCATCTATTACTCAAGCAAAATTCTGCTAGGTGCCGAGACGAGATACCCGCCATTGGAGAAGCTCGCTTTTGCGCTCGTCAGTGCCTCCCCAACTCTCCCACAAATTCCAGACATACTCCATTGTGGTTGTAACAGAACACCCACTCAAGTCTCTCTTCAGAAAAGCAGACTCTCTGGAAGAATCTCCAAATGGGCTGTCGAACTGGGGCAGTACGATATCCAATATCAGCCCAAAACGGCAATCAAAGCCCAGGTGTTGGCAGACTTCATTGTGGAGTTCACCTCTCCGAGTTCGGCACCGAGCCAGCTCGACATCGAACTAGGGGGTAAGGAGGTGGGGACATCCGCCGAGACCGAGACAGAACAGGAGCGGTCCTGGAAACAGTTCCTCGATTCATCTTGGAAGGTCTTCGTCGATGAATCCTCAACCTCCAAAAGGGCTGGCGCTGGCATAGTCCTCCAATCTCCAGAGGGCCTTGTCATCGAGCAAGCCCTGACTCTCGACTTCAAAGCATCAAACAACGAAGCTGAGTACGAAGCACTGATCGCAAGGCTGGGAAGTGCAAAAATTCTGGGGGCACAGCAAATGGTGGTCTTCAGCGATTCACAGCTGGTGACGAGCCAACTGAATGGAGACTACCAGGCCCGTGACGATAGGATGGCAGCCTACCTGGCCCACACCAAACAACTTCTCTCTCAATTCCAAAAAGCTGAAGTCAGGCAGATCGGCAGGGATTCCAACTCTCATGCTGATGCACTTGCAAACTTGGCCTTTGTTGTCGAGGCAGGAAGGAAAAGGACTGTCGAAGTGGAAGCGCTGGACAGACCGAGTATAGAACTCCACCCACCTTGGCAGATCCTATGTGCTGACCTCGGTCCGAGCTGGACGGATGATTTCATTTCCTACCTCAGGGACGACCAGCTCCCCGAGGACAAAAATCAGGCCCACAAAATCAGGCTGAAAGCAGCCCGGTTCTGGCTCTCTCCATATGGCAAGCTCTATAAAAAGTCCTACAATGGCCCTTACCTCCAGTGCGTTCACCTGAGCAAGGTCGAGGACTTCCTTTATGAAATCCATGAAGGGATCTGCGGCAGTCACATTGGAGGTCGGTCATTGGCTTACCGAGCTATCAGTCAGGACTACTGGTGGCCCTACATGTAGAAGGACGCACAGGTCTATGCCAGGAAATGTGAGAAGTGCCAGAAGTTTTCTCACTCTCTCCATCAGCCAGCACATGACCTAAGTCCTCTTTCCAGTCCTTGGCCTTTTGCCCAATGGGGACTGGACCTGGAGGGACCTCTCCACCGAGCTCCGGGGACTAAAAAATGGTTGATAGTAGCTACCGACTATTTTACCAAGTGGATAAAAAGCTGAAGCATTGTCCTCCATCACCGAGAATGATACTAGAAACTTCGTATGGAGGAACATAGTGACAAGGTTTGGAGTGCCTCGAGCCTTGGTCTCGGACAATGGGACTCAGTTCGACTCCAACTTCTTCAAAAACTTCTGTTAAGAACTTGGTATCAGGAACTACTACTCCACTTCAGCATACCCCTAGAGCAATGGACAAGCTGAAATCTCTAACAAGGTTGTGCTCGACGGACTCAAGAGGAGACTGGACCGAGCCAAAGGGAGATGGGTAGAGGAACTCTGAGCGTCCTTTGGGCGTACAGAACTACCCCGAGGCGCTCGACCTCGGCTACACCCTTCTCCCTGGCCTACGGGATGGAAGCTGTAATTCCACTTGAGGTTGGTCTCCCGACACTCAGGTCGGAACTATTTGACCAAGGCCAGAACAATGTAAGCCTCACCACATAGCTCGACCTGACTGAGGAACGGAGGGATGCAGCAATCATCCGCCTCGCTTCCTACCAACGACAGTTGGCTAGGGGATACAATCAAAAGGTCAAAGAAAGAAAGTTCTCACCTGGTACACAGCTTGGTCACAGGACCAACTTGCATTTCGGCGCGGTCGCAGGACTAGCCATCTCCAGTTCGGTTACAGAACTAGCTAACGACGCGGTCATAGGACTCGTCGTTCAGTTCGGTTACCAAAATCAGCTACTTCAGCCTGGTCATTGGACCAGCCACAAGGTCTGATTACAAAACCGAATTCCGCTATGGTCATAGGACCGAGCACATCCAGTTCCACCGAGATCGGTGCTTGTTACGATTAAGGAACCTAACTAGAACACCTCAGGTCACGAACTTGGTACATTGAGTTCGACTATAGAGCCGAGCTCAACTACTTATCTTATTATCTTAATTCCTGTTATTTATTCTTGGTTGCGAAGCCAAACACAAGAACAGGGAAAGAAGAAAAGAGACATTCATTATATTTACTCAGGTTGGAAACAAAGGGCAATTTTATTTACTGAAAAAATGATTACAATCTTTTCATTCAAAGATAGAAAAAATACAAATGTTCTTCCCCAAGTACAGAAATAAAAAAGAAATACATCAAATCAGATTTCTTTAGACAGCGGCTTCCTCGGCGTCCCCAACAGCAGCATTGACCTCGGCTTCGGCGTCTCTAGCGGGGCCCTCAGGAGGTTGGTTCGCCGCGGGCTGAGGGGGAGGAAACTGGGGGATCTCTGCGTAGGCGGCATGGTCCTCGGGGACCCCGGCCGCTCTCAACGAGCTCGTCCACCCCAGTCTTCAGGCCTTCTGACTGACCTCACGGACATGGGCGACGTACAACTCAGAGGCTTCCTCCACCCCTTCATCATATGCCTTATCAGCCTCGGCCCGGAGTTTGTCAGCTTCAGCCCGGAGTCCAGCCTCTACCTCCTCCCACCTCTTCTCGAGTTCGACCGTTTTCTTCATCTAATCTTCAGTTTCCGCTCTGGCCTTTCCGGGCTCGGACCTGAGGCCCGCGACAACCATTTCCGGCTCAGCCGACTTCTTCTTCACCTCGCCAAGCTCCGCCTCGAGGACCGCCTTCCTCTTCTCCGCCTTCTCAGCCCGAGCAGCGTTCTGATGGGTCTTCTCCGCCAGCACCAGGCTCCTTTGAAGGATCTGCAGAGGCAAGTATCAAAATTACAAAAGTCAAAGAGTATCAGAAGATCACAAGCTAAGAAGAGAAAAATTTACCCTAAGGGCGTCGCCCATCTGAGCCACATCCAGGTCCACCTCGCTCAGCTTCCAGTATTCTGCCATATCTCTTGGCAGAGCACAGGCGTGCGCGAGGGCGCTGACGACCAAAGTGCCGTCACTCACCCGGCCATCCTCCAGCAATGGCTGGCCATCTTCCAGCAGGAAGCTAGGATTCCATGGGCCCGGGCCGAGGGACGGCGGGCGCCGGGGGGACGGATTGTGTTCACCTTCGGCCGGATCCGCGGATCCAGCCTTTTTCCCAACCGAATCGCGTCCCGGTTGGACCTGATTGAGCACCCCTCAATTGCTGAGGAAGGCTGGGGGGGCGAAGACTGAATGGGGGCAGAGATGACTGAGCCGACCGGAGTCAGAGGAAGAACAGCTCCCGAGGTGGGGGTGGGAGAGCCCCCAAAGACGACGGCATCTAGATTTTGGAGATTGGGACGGCGTCGACCCATCTCGACCTCTTCGTCTGAGCCAGAAGACTGAAGATCCACGAGGTCCTCTCGTCGAGCCTCCTCGGGTTCGCCCTCTGACTAGGTCTCTTCTCCAGATCCGACCTCGGGGGCGGTCTGACGAGTCTCGTGACCGACCTGGGACGGCCCGGCCTCAGCTAAGGCTTGAGAAGGTCCGGTCTCGGGGGGCACTTGAGGAAGCCCCGCAGCTGGAGCTCCTTGCTCTTCGGCCTCGGCCAAAGTTAGCACTCGCTCCCCCCTTAGATTTTCATACCGTCTTCTAATGAAAGATCGGTATACGGGTTCGTACCCGAGAAGAGATGAGGCTGATCGGTTCCGATGGCCCTTGTAGCTATGAATTCTCTTTAGTCAGGTGACGTTTTGTCGCCACCTAGAGCTCTTTGCCTGCTGTTTTCTCTCCTTGTGGCCTGCGCACCAAGCAAATCAGTATATCAGTTCGATAGAACGGGAATACATCAGAAAAAAAGAAACTGAGAAGATATTTACTCGGTGGCTCTCCGAGACGACGAGGGATGTGGTCCACCCTAGGCTCGGCGGGGCCGAACTCCCAGTTCCCGGTGACGTAAAGACAGTCATCACCAGCGTACTTACTATTGTCCTTAAGCTCATTGATTAAAGGGATTTCCTTAGACCGAACTCGGAGGTAGTACGCGTCGTCCTTCGGAGATCGGCAGAGATCATACACGTCCTCGATATCTTCGACGCCGAGGTCGGTCCCCAAAATCCTATTCAGCTCGGCTATGCCCATGATTACCTTGTAACCATTGGGCATGAGCTGGCAGGGGGTGAGGTTCCACCTCTTGAGGCAGGCCCTCAGGAGGGGGTGGACCGGCAACCTCACCCAACCTTCTATAATGGCAACTAGTGGGAACGGCATCCACCCTCTACAAAAATCCGAGGCCGGATTTGGTCATCGGGGCCGTCCGCCCTAATACTGACATTCTCCGGTATCTGGTATTTATTCCTAAGCTCTGCTAGGGCAAGTTCTGTATCTATCCAATGTCTGTATACCCCCATCTTCCCCGACATGAACAGAAGAACGGACGGCGACGGAGAAGAGAGCAGTAGGAGCTACCCAGAAAAAGAAGCCCCAATAGAAACCCCAGAAAAGGAAAAATGACAGAGGAAGAGCAGAGAGAAACTCACTGCGACGAGAGGCTTGCACAGACGGAGATGAACAGACTTGGGTTTCAGAACACTCTGAGCAGGTGGGGCTTCTCAGGCGACGGAGTCTCTCAGGGAGGTCTCAGGCAGAGTCAGACACAGAAGCAATCTCAGCAAAAGTAGCCCTCCCTCAGAGACGAGGTCTTTTATATAGAGATGGAAATCTCTTCGTATCCCGGAAGACGCGCGTGCAGATGCCGCCTCGGGCACGCCACTCATCTCCTCGATATGACTTCACAGCCACCAGGGGTATGACACGTGGCAGCACCACATCGCCTTCATAATGACATGGACGGGCTATTAAATCACCTCCAGACAGCTGCGCGCCATCAATACGCCTCGGAGAGCGAAAGGACACCCCACGCTTCTTAAAAAGCCACAGGTCCGGTTTCGGAAAACTCCCAGCCTACTTAGCTCCCGACCCCGAAGTGTAGACAAACCCTCGAGGTCAGGAGCTTGGGGCAATTGTGTGGGGTGTTTTCACCGAAACCGAGGTTACCCCTGACTTCGGTGACTGCACCAAGCCAAGAACGCCTCATTTCATCTATCCAGCACGGCAGCTTGCCACCTGGTACCGAGGTGTGTTTGGTCTCGGTAAAGGTACCGACTACCTCCTCTCGAACTCATCCTCGTGCGTCGACATCCTTGTCCGACCTCAGGCTTAGCCGACCTCAGTGCCTTCTCCAATTCGGTCTATTGACCGAGGTGAACACTGGACGTCTAATCCCCATTATGGGATGGGACAGCCACCTTGCAGGGTGCCCTGACGGATAAAGTGGCCGCCAAATACTGATAAGGGACGCCCCTATCATGTCCACATTTATGTGAGGGATTTGAGGAGAGATCCGATGGGACAGTACCCTCACCTACCCCCACTAAGGGTCCTAGGTATGGGCTGATGGGACAAGTATCCTCACCTACCTCCACTATGGAACCTTCTACTCTCTTTTACATATACTGGCATGGTAAGCCATGAACAGGTACGCAATACACAACATTCACTGTGTGATTTTGCTTAAGCCTTCTTTCTCACTTCACCCTGGTTCAGTGACGGCACTAACTCAGGCGTCGGAGTGCCTTTGGCTGATAGCAGCCCGGGGCCCTGACCTCTGTTTTCTTCTCCCTTTCAAGTTTCAGGCCATCAGCAACGTTCCCGATTAGTTAAACAGTATCTTCATCACCCCCATTACCATCTAAATCAAGTCCGTAACTTTTAGGCACGCACAATTACTATGCCCTATATTTTCTACATAGATCATCTTGAGACAATGCTACTTCTCACTCATGCATCCTGCACATGCTCCTTTTCGTTTCATAGAATGCATCATTTACTAACGTGCTACAGAACACTTGCATATGCAATTATCTTGACCTAAAACTAAAGGCTTATGCATTAGACAATGCTAAATGATTATCCAAAGACGATAGCGGACCGGTTGTCTGCACTATAATACATAGGCTTCATACCATGAATAGTTAAAAATAAAGATCAAAACTGGATTTCAAAAGAGAATATCAAATGAGCTTTCCTTTGAGGGAAATAGAATCAAAAGAAGATGGAAATGAATACCCGGCTATCACCCTAGTAATTCAATACATTAAAAAAAAAAAAAATGAAGGTTCATCTATGCCCCCACATATCTATGACCTCTTTTCACCATGAATCCCTATCTATTCAATTTCCACATATTTTAATGCAAACAAAAATATCCCTATTATTTAGTTATTACCCAAAGACTGCAATAGGAAATGAATACCGATGCCACTTGCTTTTAGGTAGAACGCCTTGGCAGCAGAAGTAAAAAACTATTGTAAGATTCAGACCAGGCTTTACTCACAACAGGTTATGTTACCTTGTGACGACTATCACAAAAACATACATCCATCTACCTGGGAAAAACTTGGAGAAGCATTTGATGATCATAAATCCAACCGCCTACAGGATGGTTGCATACAAATCCTAGCACAAGGAGTCAGAATACAGTTGTTCATTTAAGGTCTTTTTTTTTAATGTAAATGAGACATGTCAGTCACTGAAAAACAGCAAAACCATCAAAATCAACAAAAATCCTTCATAAGATGAAATGTGCGAGTGATGAGTGCATCAGTTCCTCCAAGCATGCATCCAAAGATTCTGCAAGAACAAAAGGGATTAGTAACAAGACAACCATTAATGTGAGTGAAAGGAAGAGCAACAATATTCAGCAAAGGACTGATGACCCTGTCTGAAGACCTGATCTGATTAACTTTCACTGATGGATCAAGAAAGTCGGTACCATGTGCATAGATAAAAAAGAGCAGCCTTAAAGCATCCTGATGGGCCTACACGCAAAATCACAATGGAGTCTTGGATAGAAACAATCCCAATGCGAATTTCATGTGACCTAGACATAACCTCCATTAAGGGGTAACCGTGGACACCCAATAATGGTTGGAAATGGTCTAAATGACATTTGCTCTAAATATCCATTTTTTTATATTTTTTTCTACATAGATGGAAACAATCATTTTTATCAATGTGCCCTCCTACGAAAGAAACAGTGGATATTGATTACACGTGGGTATGAATCCTCCTACACAAAAATTAACAAAAGGAAAACATTGGCCACACATTTAAATGACTCTTAAACGACATTCTTACTTACAAACCGTTATTGGCACTCAAAGAATGCTCAACTCCAACACCACCACCCACACATCTCACACAAACTTCACAAAGCAATCAAAAGTGAAAGTTAGACAGAGAGAGTGAGTGAGTGAGAGCAGTCGTAATAAAAAGACAGCCGAAAAAAATGTTCAATTGTTTCAGATTGACATAATCAAGTAAAGTTGTGCATGCTAAATTTGATACAAAAGCCCGAGTTCTGCCCTTAATGCACTGCACTTCACTAAAATAAAACATTAAACAGAAAATCGAGCTCTTAATCAAAAAGGTTTTAACACCATGAACTGTCCAAAAAATCATTCTCTTTCCTTGAGAATCAAATTCTTGAATGACTACATGCTTCAATCAACACAAGGCTCGATAAAATTTCAGCAAACAGCATCAGCAAGGTTCAGAATTTCTAACCAATGGAGCACAAAGAACAGTCCTCAAATGTGCAAACAACCAGCTATGTTTACATGTTTATCAGTCCCTAAATGGCTGGATTCTCATGCTTAAGACTGATATTAAAAATCTGAGAAACTTGGAACATCCACATAGCCCCATGTTAGCCCTAGGGCCTCTATGGCTGAACTCATATAGAAGGCCATGTACAAGAATTTAGAGTTAAAATATTCAGGTTAATGCATACATACATACACAACTGTTGCAATTCTTATCCCAAAACCAAAAAATAAAATTCTGGTTTTATGGTATTCCAAAGAAACTTTTCTGCTCCACCTTTTCGACTTGCCTTTTAGAAGCCATATATAGAGCCTGCAACAAGGCTAATCCAACACTAAGAACTCACTCCACCATTATGTAACCATAACAAAAAAAACCATACAAGACAGACTTGCATTCTCAAATCTAAAAGGATATGGAATCGACTACCAATGCAACAAAATGATCAAATAATGATTTGAGAACTCATAAGGTTGCAGGAGACTACAAAAAGCATAATAAGTGGGTGCCTTAATTCAATTAAAGAGTGGAATAAAAAAGCAGGCAATTTCAACAAATACAATTGAGGGGAAAAACATATGACCTCCTTGCTCCTGATGAAGTTGTACAATAACACAACAATGAATAGAATCTCCAATCTAGAGTTCTTCCTTTGGAATGACTATTTTTAAAATACAGTTTTCCCTTTTCTGTTCATGGAAAATGAAAAAGTACAAGCAAATCACACGTAAGATCTTTCTGTGGGAGCCACCTCAGTTTAAGGATAAAAAAAGGTTAGGCTAAGGCCAGGTCAATAGGGTATTCAAAGTTCAAATCCAAATCAGAATTACTACTGTGGGGCCCACTCAACTTTGGGCAACAACAAAAAGCCATGCTCAAATTTAAACAAAATCAAGACCCAGGATAGGATAAAGGGCCTGGACCGGCCCGAACCAAAATACTTATATGCTAATAACTACATTGCATATTGTGGCATTGGGTATGAAGCATATAGAATGGATCTGAATCAAAATGGACAGAAATATTGGACCAACACCCAGTTTTACAACATAAGTCCTTTACATATTCAGGATCCTATTTTCATCCCTCCTGGTCAATCCCACCTTTTCACCCTGACCTACTAGAAGCAACCCCAACCTACCCCCACTATGCGTCATGCAACGAGAGAGCCATTACAAAGACTTAAAATGCTGCAAGACATCGAGAGAGAGAGAGAGAGAGAGAGAGGGGGGGGGGGGGGGGGCCACAACTGATAGGCATTAAAATCTCAATTTAACTTCCACATAAAGTAGAAGCATGGAATCCAAAAAAAAAAAAAAAAACTCCATTATAATAGGGATTCATGATATTGCCCTCTCAGCACTACTCCAAATATGATCCTTGTACAAGTGATAAATGGTTGGAAAAAATCATAAATTAACACACTAAAACTTTCAGGGCTCTTAAATCAATAGTTATCATCATCAAACTTCGTCAATATCTTTGTCAAATCTTATTCCATTTTTTTAAAATAAGAATAATGTGATTAATAAAGAAAAATAAGCAAATTAAAGGGAAAATCATAGCATCATTCACCGTGGTAGGCAACGTCCCCAGTAACAACACAGACGAGGAGAACAAATACATCAAGGACAATATGCAATTGCAATTCCAGCAACATCCCGATACATGAGACACCCTCCGCTCCCAACGCATGGGAAAAAGATAATCATCTAGTAGCAAAATGTCCTTCAATCGTCCAATCAAAGTTTTATGTTCCAACAGTTCGGGCAGCTCTCCTAGGCCCACCAATAATGCAAGTCGAATCACCTTTTGTGGAAAGGGACACAGATTCCAAGACTCCTTACAGCTATCCAATAATAAAGGCAAAAAACTAAAGCCATAGTTTCCTACGTAGTGGATTGGCTAGGAGCCTTGTTGAGTTGACTCAACCTGATTATATACAAAGTGGCTATGTGTGATTGAAGGTGATTTGGACAAATTTCTGTCGAAACTCAATGGACACGCTTGTTCGACTCAAGATTTGGCTTAAACCGGGCAGGTCTTGTGTGTGTCTCAAGATTTGGCTTAAACCGGGCAGGTCTTGTGTGTGTCTCAAGATTTGGCTTAAACCGGGCAGGTCTTGTGTGTGTGTGTGTGTGTGTGTGTGTGTGTGTGTGTGTGTGTGTGTGTGTGACCTGCTTGTTCGACTTAAGATTTGGCTTAAACCGGGCAGGTCTTGTGTGTGTCTCAAGATTTGGCTTAAACCGGGCAGGCCTTGTGTGTGTGTGTGTGCGCGCGCGCGCTTGTTCGACTCAAGATTTGGGTTAAACCGGGCAGGTCTTGTGTGTGTCTCAAGATTTGGCTTAAACCGGGCAGGTCTTGTGTGTGTGTGTGTGTGTGTCAAGATTTGGCTTAAACCGGGCAGGTCGTGTGTGTGCGTGCGTGGGCGAGCATGGGTGTGCGTGCGTGCATGGGGTGCATGCATGTGTGTGCGCGCGCGCGCCTACATAAGCCTTACATAGGAATATATTAAAATAAACTTCAATGAAAATAAAAGATTTGATATAACAATTATTATGAAATTTGTGTATTTTTCACATAATTTTCTACATTTTAGTTATCTAAATATTTATATCCATAAAGGCATAAACCATTAGAAAATTATTTACTGAGACTTGCCTAGTTGAATTGACTATCAGCCAGGTAGAAGAGGAAGAGATAGGTGGATAGGTCAAGCTAGGGCTTTTACCAAACTTCAATCCAAGAGGCAGAAGAGAACTTAAAGATAACTTGGGGAGGATCCCAATAGCTTCAATTTCTTTAATCATCAGTCCATTGAAGCCAAAGAGGCTCTACATCACTTATATAGAAAAAGAAATAACCTAGATCTAATGTAGACCATCTAAACATATTGACGGCCTGCAAAGATCAAAAGAACAGTTGAGACGGGTGTAGCGGCCAATACCCAAAACGCTAACTAGCAGGCGATACGCAGTGCTTGCGACGATAGTAGCAATGAAGTGGTGTGAATTTTTAAGTGTCCAATATTGTGCTTTTTTAGTAGTTTGAAACCATGTAAGGGTAGAGACAACTTTAGGAAGGCTATTGAGCAAAAAAAATAGGAAAAATAATATTTAAAATTAAAATTGCTTGGCTCTACTAGGTTTTAGACTATAGCGCCGCTATTTTCAAAATAGTGTAGCGGCCTCGACCGCTATGGCCTATAATGCAGCCGCTATGCTATACTTTGAACCATGAGGCCAGGAATAAAACATCCAAAATAAACAATAAAATAGCATAAAATAAAACTCTAAATAAGCCAAAACATGAAAACAAATGAGCTGGGCCCAAAGAGCTTGGTCGAGATAGATGGGTTGGGCCCACATGCTGGTTGACCCATGGGGACCATGGGTCTGTCCTGCATCATCGCAGCATTATCAAATCTAAAAAATAAAATTCTTAAAGTACTAGATCTTAAAACTCAGCAACTAATCCATGTGACCAGACCATAAAAGGCATCAAAATACAAAAAAGGAAAAAAAAAAAAAATATGGGTTGCATGTAACAGTGGAAAAGGTATGAGATGATGAAAAGCATATTAATTGGGTGTCTAAATATTGTTAGGAAATGAAGGGAAAGGGAAAGAAAAGAAAATATCACTCTAAAGCATGTAACAATTTAAAGAAAGACAAAACAACCTCAATGCACCCAAGAGATCAAATGTGCACAACAACATAATAATGTAGAAAAGTTTCATCCCAAATCATTACAAATGTTGAGAGCATGGGTAAAAATATCAGCTGCTACTAGCCTAGAGGTCGATATATCGGCCATAGTGGCCATGGCTGCTACAAAAAAGTCATCACCCAGTGTGGTCCAGCCAAAGCAGGGTTCTAGGAGGGTCCAAACTAGAGACAGACCTAACCTTTGACAATTTTTCACAAAGTGGTTACTCGAAGGTCTTGAACTTGCGTTGTCACACATGGCACCCGAGACTACACATGTTTTACATCAATCTGTTGGCGTCCCAATCTGAAAAGATAAAGTTTGCCCAACGCAATAAATTGAGGGATAAAGATTTTATGCAGTTTAAATTTCAAGGGAGTACTTGATTCTATCAAGGGTATGTGTTCAAATCACCTATTTTATCATTTTAAGAGAGATGCTTTTGTGGGACAACTTTATTTATTATCATTATTTTGTACTATTTATAACTCAATAGGAATATTAGCCATGCAAACATTCAAGTCAACCGTTATTGTTAGTAGTCATCATTACTAATGGGCCGTAGTTATTGTGAGTAATTAGGATGTATGTATGTATGTATGTTTTTCACACACCTATATCATGTGGATCCATAATTTCTTTTTATTTTGCTCCACTTTATGGTGTTATTTACCATAAATATTAATTGTCTTTCTATATTTAACTTTTAAGTTAATTTAAATGTTTGGAAACTTTCAAGAAAACACCCGAACAAACTGAAAAAAAATGGTATCTCAATATTTATTTGAAATGTTAAAACATTAGAGATCATGGTTTGTGACTATTCTTTACTTACCTAATTGTCTTCTACATAATCTACATGGAAATTTCCTTATCCAAATTTGATTGAGCTGGAATAACTTGGGTTAGATACCCCAATTTTTAGGATTAATTTGCTTCAAAAAATAAATGAAATTTAAAAGTTTATATAGAAGGCATTTATTATAGTATATAAACTAAGTATTATAAACATATATAGACTGGAGCCTCCTCCCCTGCGCACCCTTATCAAGCAAGCCCTATGCGACCGCCCTTGTGGAGTACAGGGGCCACAAAATCCAAGGGAAGGTTTTTGGTATTGAAAATCACGGATGGAACTCCCTTATTTGCAAAGTTTGGAGTCTATCAGATCATCATAACCCCTTGATCATGACCCTTAAGGATAACAGTTTTAGAAGGCATCATTTTTTCCTGATTTCAATCCTACAGTCAATCTAATTTCGACATGTGTTAGAAAACTAGATACTCTGACATTCAGGAGGTACAGTAGTATGTAAGGGGTTGGACGGATCATAGGGAGGCAAATACCAAAAAACAAGGCAGGCAGCATAGATCATCTCCTTCGAATCAGGCCTGAGCTTGATCTAGACTCAAACAAGTGCAGCCAAAAATTCACTTTCAGTTGGAGCCAAGGGCCAAGTTGCACAGAATAATTATATTGAATCTATATCTTTACTATCTTATCATTCCAAGACATCTTTTTCTTCAAGAGGGCTTCATTAGAAAACATCAATCCTAGTATTAATAATTCTATAGGTTTCTTTTTTCTGTTGATTCTCATCTAAATCATCTTTATCATAACTCTTTTGCTCGGAATTTCCGAATACTTAAAATCTAAATGTACTGAATTTGGGCATTTTAAGTTTCTAACTTTTTCTAATTTTCTTTATTAACTTTCCATTCAGCCACATTTATGGATGTGCTAATGAGGGGGAAGAAAAAGAAGAGTTTTGGAGTCCAATGGGTTCCACATGAACCACGTTATAGTAAAGTAAGCTAAATGAAACAAATGTCTTCAAACAAACATTAAAAAAAGAACCAAAACATGTAAAGGAGAAGACAAAAGTAACAAAGTAGTGATTGTTTGCACCATTTTCATCGTTAATTCCTCCCCTGTGCATTGGCCAGAAAGCATATGCATACTGAGAATGGGTAGACTTGGAACAACATATCAACGGTAGCTGAAGGATGGTAGCACATAAAATTCTCCAATGCTTTGCTATTAACATCATAGCAGAAGAAATCCCCTGGGTATCTGAGAAAAATAGCATCTGAATTTGGGAGAAAAGCTAGGGTATCCACCGGATCCTTGGTTACGAAATCTGAATCTGCTGAGGGACCAGGAAATTCAATATCAGCAAAGCTGATTTTATGCACCAAGACCCATTCACTGAAGTCCATGCCGTCAAGCACCCATACTCCCATTTCCAAACCATTGTGGTGGGCAAAACAGAGACACTCTTCGGACTCTCCCAAACAATTGGATTGAAAGAACCATAAAATGCCCAAATCAATAGGTAAGCCAAGCACCCCACAATACTCTTCCTTGACATGAAACATCAGAACCTGAGAAGGATCAGCCAGCAAGAATAGAGCACCGTTTAGAAACACTGGGGGCTTTTTCAGCAGGGTTAAATTGACCCCCTTTAAGTAGGCCTTCGATTCCGCCCATTGACCCGTCTGAGAAGAGTACACATAAACATACAAATCATCTAAAGGGTCTTCATCTTCATCCTCATAATAGTCCGTATCTACATCTAATGGGTCTTCATCTTCATCCTCAGAATTCTCACCATGGACAACGAAAAATTCAACAACTTTAAAGTGAGTGAATAATATACAACAGATGATTCATCCATAACCAATGCAAATTTCGCATCATGAAAGGAACTGCTATCACTGGGTTTGGGTTTGGGCGGCTGAGGCAGAGCCACCCATTGCCGCGTAACTTGGTTACACAAATGTTATTTGAAGAGCAAAGAAGGAACCCATTGCGGCAATCTACGATTCGGGTGTCTGGGTGGCAGGGCAAGAAGCTGATGCTATCATCCATTTCAATCACATCGTGGATGTCTCCAATCTCATCATCTATGCGACGGAAATAGTCGAAGGCTTCGATACATCCCTTGCGGAGGTCGACCATGCCGACGAAAAGGCCGGACATTGGCCTTGGCCTTGTTGGGGAGTGGATTAGGTTGGAAACCAAGAGGTGAAATGTTTTGGAAACGCATTTGCAGATGGAAAGGGATTTTGGAGGCAATCTAGAAAGGATGTTCATCAATACATCATTGCCAAAGTTACAGATATTATTACCTTCTGAAGCTGTGCAAAATGCCATAGTACCTTCTGAAGCTGTGAAAAATGACGTTCTTCGTGAAACAGGAAGTTGGAGGAAATAACAGTAAGAAAGGATTGGAAAAGGGAGGGAAAAGGGGGACACTGTCAAAACAGTTTTGGGGTTTTGGGTCTTGTCGGGTTTGGGCTTGTTTAAGTAAGGTGAAGTGATCTAGTAAGGTGGAGTGATGTAAATCTTCTTTCATCATCATACAAGAAAAGACAAAGTGTGTTTTTTTTTTTTTTTTTTTTTTTTTTTTTATATCGGAGGGTTCCTAGTCTTCTAGGGTGGACCAATCTCTCAGGGCCCAGAGGGAAGCCAAGTAAACTCCCATGTAGCCCCACTGTGGTAGTGCAATTTCAAACTCACAACGTCCGGATGCAAACCGTGGTTCTAAACCAACTGAGTTACCCCTTGAGGTTAATACAAGAAAAGACTTAGGTTCATATCAATAATATAAAATTTTCAATTTTTTCTCTTGATTTTTAAAAAATAAAAAAATAAAAAGCAATGTTCTCAAGCCACTGAACGATAAAAATTTATCTACTTTCTATCCAAAAAGTTAAAAAGCTTCCTTATTCAACCACTAAAAATAAATTTTCATCATTATAATTAGACTTTTTAATATTTTGTTCTCTTTTCAATATTCATTTCACTTCATTCCACCCTACAAGTATTGAAACTTTGAAAATGATGAACCTGTGTATGGGCTCTTCCCCAACTTTGTTTAGGGTTTAGGGTTGGTAAAAGAATAGGTTTATAGCTTTTGAGATGGGTGATGGGTCCACTTGTGATTTGGGTTCCTTCTATGATCATTATACAAATGCCCCTGAGATTTCAGAGAATGGTTCGCGCCTCCCTTATTTTACTATTATTTTTATAATTTTTTATTATTGAGAATAAAGGGGACATCCCTAGAGCTTATCTGTTGCTTTAGAAAATGGTATACATTATTGAAGGAAGGGATGCAAACGGGTATCTGATTCTCAAGTTATCACGAGCTCCCGACTCGGAAAAACCGAGTTTAGAACCTACTTAACGTTTCGATTTATAAACGGGTCCGGGTCCGGAATCTAATTTAGGTTTCGATTTCTGAACCCATACGGATTTTGACCCCTGACAAGGCATACGAGTTTTTTATGTTACAGACTAACTCTACCATTATTTAACCATATCAACAAAACCCTTAGAAGATATGCATTCTCAAACATAAAACGGACCCCAATCACAGCTAATTACGTGTCTAAATTTATCAAATAGTGATTGCGGAAATTCCTTAAAAAAAATTCAGAGAAGTTGATGGAGAAGGTGAAAAGAACACTAATTGGGATCCTTGAATCTCTTAGGTAACGTTTGGTTCAATGTAATGAAGGTCGGAATGGAATGGTCATTCCAACGGAATGATCATTACAGCGTTACCATTACCTCCGGAATCACCATTCCTTTAAATAGAGGAATGGCCATTCTGCTGGGGAGGCAAAGGAATGATCATTCCATTCCTTTATGTTTTTTTGTTGAGACCGAAATGCCCCAGACAAGAGTATTTTATAATAATATAATAATTATAATAATTATAATATTAATATTATAATAATTATTATAATAATATAATAATTTATATTATTAATAATATTATAATTATATTTAATATTATAATATAATTATTTTTAATTTTTATAATAATAATATAATTATTATATTAAATATATTTATAATATTTATAAATAATATATTTATTAATATTATATTAATGTATATTATTATTATTATTATTATTATTATTATATTAATATTATATTATTAATATAATTAATATTAATATAATATTAACAAGGCCATTCCATTCCAAAATTCTAACAAGGATGTTTTGGTCAGTTTTATGTAAATTTTATTCCATTCCAAACATCATTCCAGTATACCAAATGCACTCATTCCGCTCTTCATTCCAAACACATTCCGCTCTCCATTCCATTCCTGTCTAAAACCATTCTAGCGAACCAAATGCTACCTTAGAAAGTGGAATGGAAATGGAAATAAAAGGGCCAATGTAACCGGTCAGAAACAATGTATAGAAGCTCCAATCTAGAGGTCTAGGCCAATAGACAAGCAAATTGTGGAAGGTTAAAAACAGGTCAGAACCATAGGGTGCCCAAACCCAAATTATGTATGGGGACTACACCCAACATTGGAACAAGAAAAGACCTGCACCTATGCTCAAATTTAGACAGAATGAGGAGTCAGGACCAAGACAAAATCAAGTGCCTGGACATAATTATATAATTTTCCATTAACTTCTTAGGCCAATTTTTATTTTTATAATGAATAAAGTTTATAAAACTTGTACAAGTCAGTGTACATCATATATATATATATATATATATATATATATTATATAAAAATGAAGAAAAATAAAAGTAGGAATGAATAGAGAGAGAGAGAGAGAGAGAGAGAGAGAGAGAGGAACAAATGCTAATTAGACTTCCAAGAAATGACAATCTACAAGTCTCTGCAATCTTTGAAGGTCAAGTTACCCAATGACAATAAGTTCTTAACTCAGAAACACATTATTTTCAAAGCATGACAATTGCTTTGTTTTCTTTATTAAACCCTTGTATTACATGCTCTTTGCTACATCATCAAGACATCAACCAGGTCAAGTACAAGCAGATGGACATTTCAGGTCACTGAAGTGCAGGTCATATGTATGGAGCACTCCATACAAACAATCAAAATCACTTAGTTCTATGTCTATATTTTCTCAATAGATCTTACAACAATGTTACTCCTCATTTGTGCATCATACACATGCCCTTTAGTTTTCTTCAATAGGATGCAACATCACTAACTAGAATGTGCTTCAGTGCACTTGTATATACCATTATCTTCACAAGGAAACGTCTCAGTTGCTGAAGATGAACAACAAAACCATCAAAATCAAACAAATCCCTTGATAAGATGAACGCCCAAGTCATAGAGTGCATCAATCACTTCCTCCAAGTATGCATCCAGAATTCTGCAAGACGGAAAAGGATTAGTAACCATACAACCATTAATGTGAGTGAAAGGAAGAGCAACATTCAGCAAAGGACAAGTGGCCCTATCTGAAGACCTGATGCAATTAGCTATTGCTGATGGATCAAGAAAATATACCATGCATAATGATAAGAAAGAGCTGCATCTATGGGGCCAGAGGGGCCTGCATGCACTCTAAGTGCAGGGTTGGATAGAAAATTTCCCAATGTGGAGGTTGGAAATGGCCTGGTAAATATGAGAGAAAGAGCTGCATTTATGGGGCCAGAGGGGCCTGCATGCACTCTAAGTGCAGGGTTGGATAGAAAATTTCCCAATGTGGAGGTTGGAAATGGCCTGGTAAATATGAGAGAGAGAGAGAGAGAGAGAGAGAGAGAGAGAGAGTAGTAATATATGAAGAGCCGGAACATTAACATAATCAAGCAAAATGGTGCATGCTGAGTCTGATACAAAAGCCTAAGTTGCTGGCCTTACACTTCACTGTTTAAGTAATAACCAGAAAAGTCAGCTCTTGACCAAAAATCTTAAACCATTTCCCACAAGAAAATAAAACAGTTCTCTTTCCTGAATAATCAAATTCTTGGACGACCACATTATTCCATCAACACAAAGCTCAATAAAAGTGCAGAAAAGGGCATCAGAAAGGTGCAGAATTTCTAACCACTGGTGCACCAAAAGCTGTCCTCAAGTAGGAAGCCAGCGCTGTTTACGTATTTATCAGTCCCCAAGTGGCTGGATTCCATGCTTAAGACTAGTAATAGAAAATTTGAGAGACCTGGAAGATCCAAGTGGCCCCAAGTTAGCCCTAAGGGCCCCATGGCTGAATACATACAGGGGGAAGACCATGGTCTGAGTACTATGAATAATAATGGTTAGGTATACATACACAATTTTCCAACACTTAATGCCAAAAAGTAAAAATAAGATTCTCCTATCATGGTTATCCCAAGAAAGCTTTGTACCCCACCTTTTCAACTTGTCTTTTAGAAACCACTATGCAACCTGGCTCATCCAACACTTGGAACTCACTCCACCATTATCCAACCATATCAACAAAACCATTAGAAGAACGATGTTCAATCTCTAATATGGAAAGACAGGGACCCCAATCAACTACCCATGTGTCCAAAATGATCAAACAACAACATCCTAAAAATACCAATTCAGTAAAGTTGCAAGAGACTGTGAAAAGCATACCAATTGGGTTTTTATTTTATTAAAGAGGGGGAAATGGCCACTATAACACATGCAATTTGAGGGGGGTAATGTATTACCTCACTGCTCCTGATGAAGTTGTAGAAAAACACAACAATGTATAAAAGCTCCAATTTAGAGTTCTAGATCATTGTAAGCGTTGGGATGACTATGTTTTATTAAAATACGGTATTCCACTTTTCTATTCATGAAAAATAATATAGTACGAGCAAATTCCACATAAGATCTGTTAGAACCTGTAGGGAAAAAGCGCAATCAACAACCCAAACACCACACAATCACACACATGCAATCCACCACACAGAGATTTACGTGGTTTACCGTAAAGGCTACATCCACAGGGCTATGAGCGTTCTGCTCAATCTCACTATGAAGAAATTGGGCAACTCGTTCCAAGGATTCCCAACCGTCTAACACTTGGCCTACTCTCTCTCTCTCTCTCTCTCTCTCTCTCTCTCTCTCTCTCTCTCCACAGGTCTCAATCTCAGTCTCACAGCCTCCCCCTTACAAGTTCTCCTGTGTTCCCCTTATTTGCTTGCTTACTTACAAAGAATAACCCTACGAGGAATATAAAAGAGACTTTCCCTAACAAAGTGGGGCCCAAGTAAACCATTCAATAAAGCCTAATAAGGACCTTTTTAGCCAAATCCAACGATCTCTGTGAAACTCACATCTATTTGGGAATAAAAACAAGCAAGTCTAAGGTCAAGTCCACAGTGTCCCCAAACCCAAAGCCGAATTACTAGTAATAGGGGACCCACTTGCCAACAATTCATTGGGTATGAAGCATAATGGAATGGAACATGGATCACCAACACCCGATTTACAACATGGGTCCTTTGCGCATTCAGGGAACTGTTTCCATCCCTCCTTGTGGCCAATTCTGCCATTTTACACCCCACCCCACCCCACCCCCCCCCCCCCCCCCCCCCCCTCCTCTTTCTCTCCTACTCCTTCTAAGCCTGTGTTGTGTATTAACTTGTAGGGAAGTTCGGAAACCGAAAATGCTACAATACATCATAGAAAAAGGATAGAATGCTACAACTGATAGGCATTAAACTCTCAATTCAACTTCTCCACAAAGCAAAAGAGAGGAGTCCAACAAACTCCATTGTAACAGGGATTCATGATATTGCCCTCT
The DNA here is from genome assembly GCA_028538565.1 of Umbellularia californica. Taxonomy (NCBI): domain Eukaryota; kingdom Viridiplantae; phylum Streptophyta; class Magnoliopsida; order Laurales; family Lauraceae; genus Umbellularia; species Umbellularia californica. Next base: position 63,710,902 of record JAPQWN010000008.1, read on the forward strand.
CAGCAGTCCAAATTAGATCCTCATACGAGTGATATTATCATTGGATAAAAATCATCCTAAATTAACACACTAAGACTTTTGGGGCCCTTAAATCGAAACTTTTGGGGGCCTTAAATCGATAGTATCATCGTCAAACTCTGTTATTATTTTGATCAAATCTTATTCCTTTTTTTCTTTTTTGAAAAATAAGATTAACTTTATTAACAAAAAAAAAAAAAATACAAGGGAAAACATATGGCCATTCACGAGGCAGGTGGTGACCCTTGGAACAACACGAGCTAGGAGAACAAATGCATCAAGCATAATAAACAATTACAAATCAGGCAACAACCCCATACATGAGATACTGTCCCTAGCTAGAAATTGACAACAGCCATTCTCAACATGTGGAAAAAAGATACTCACCTAGAGTGAAAATGCCCTGCAACTCATCCAATCAAGGTCATATATACCAATGACTAGCGCAACTATCCTTCGCCCACCCAACAATACATTTGAAACTGTTATGTGGAAACAGGTACAGATTGCATACCTCCTTAGGCCACTCCAATCAACATGGAAAAAAATTCAACTTCATACCCGAAGCCATAGTTTTCCAACGTGGTGAGCCGACTAGGATATTTGTTGAGTTGACTCAACCTGATTACATATGAAAGAGGGAAGGTAGAGTTAAACTCTATTTGGACGAGTTTTTGTTGAAACGTATCCACCTGGTCAACTCAACATTCGGCTTAACTCATCCCGGTTTGGCCAAGTCGGGTATGTCATCTTATGCCATTTTTTCGTTATTTGAAAAAATACAAAAATCTGATAACAGCATATAAGCCTTACATAAGAAAACTGTATATGTTAAAATATACTTGAGTAAAAATAAAAGTTTTGAAATAAAAATCCATATGAAATTTATCACATCTCTTTTTAGTTATTTCAAACATTTATATCTATAAAAGAATAATTATAAAATCAATTTATTGACGCTTGCCTAGTTGACTTGACAACTATTGAGTTTAGTCAATTGACTAGGGAGAAAAACAATATCTAAGGTCACCTCTTTCCCTAGAGTAAAGGATCAAGCAACCAATCCCATATGCATTTGGATTACCCATTCCAAATTGAACTTTCACAACGCTTCTGAACCTTTAAACATGGGAAACTACTCTGATGGAACTTCTGTGAAGCATAAACATGAAGTTTTACAAAACCTTGTTCCAATGCTTTATCCCAACACTAAAAACTAAATAAATAAATAAATAAGTGAAAAGTCTACATCTTACTACATCTTAAAACTCAGCTATTATCCATGTGATTAGACCATAAAAGGCATCAAAATACAAAGGAAAAGAAAATAGGTGTCCAAATCCTATTAGGAAAAAAAGAGACCACTTTGAAGGATAAACAATTGAAGAAAGATAAAACTACCTCAACGTTCCAAAGAAAATAATGTAGGGAAGTTTCAAACTAGACTATTGCAAATGCCGAGAAGAGAATCATATTATGGTTTTTCCCATTATTTATATTCATGAATAAATGCCATGGCGTGAGAAATCTCTACGTGAAAGCATTTTTTTTTTTTGTAAGGTCAACTTAAGGTAAATCAAATCCCTATCATTAGCTAGCCCGTGTATATTGGTACATTAATATACTAAGCTAGTAAGAGTGATGTGGCCTCTGAAGATATATTTATGGACAAAGATACCTCCTTCAGTAACGGCTTTTAAATATGAGACACATGCATATTAATCACACTAACGATATTTGATAAACTCATCAAAATGCAAGAAACTTACTAACTTAATTTATCTCTCTCCAATTACAAAATTTATGTTACATTTTCCAAAGAAAAAATCCTTTAGTAAAAAAAAAAAGGAAGAGCTCTTACATTTATTTTGATTCCTAATATCAGGTCTAACCTTATATATCCTTTAATAGGGGCAACCCCTAAGATTTAAACCACTCAAAAAGTCAAAATAATTATCCTTGCCTGCATTTGCCCTTACGTCAAATTTCATTCCAATCAAATTTGGTCCCACCATTAGATTGATCATAAATAAAACCAAGTAATTAAAAATAAAGGGAGTGAAATCATATGCTTTACCCATGATAAATCTGATGGTGTCCCCAAATCTGATTAGACTAAAGTTTGACCCAGCGCCAATAAATGGGGGAATAATGATTTGAGCAGAATAAATTTCACGACTGGGTGCTAGCTAATGATAGATATATAAGATTGGCCCCATTATTACTAATCAAAATAATTTAACAGAAGTTTTTGTCATTTCAAAAATATTTAATAGGGTGTTCTGACATTTTTGTCATTTCAAAAATATTTAATAGGGTGTGCTAGATTCTATCAAGAAGGTGTGTGTTCAAAGAACCATTTTATCATTCTTAGAGATCTGATTTGATGGGACGACTTTATTTATAATCATAATTTATTACTATAATTAACTCAATAGGAATATTAGCAATACAAACATTTCAGTCAGTTCTTATTCTTAGTAATTATCAATACCATTATTAATGGACCATAGTTACTACTAGTGTTCAAGATGCATGCCTGTTTTTCACTCTCAAAGACCCTCCTCCATCTCTTTTCAATCTATCTCTCGCTCTCATTCACTGCTCTACTCTCATGTCATTTTAATGCAGCTCTTTACTTCTGTGCTGCTTACTTTGACATGCAAATGCTAAAGATGAAAAACTTAACCTTCATCCCAGTGTGCTGCTATAGAAATATAATCTTGCTTTTGCACTTACACATTGGATTCCCTATTCACTTTGGAATTAATATATATATATAAGCAAGCACAAATTGCAAGCCTGCCTTACTCTAGTTAACAAGGCTAGGAATTCAACTTCATCCTCAAAGCCAATATTTCCAATGGTGGGTTGACCAGGAACCCGCTCAGTCATTTTAGCCTAATCACATACTGAGAAATTTCCAATGGTGGGTTGACCAGGAACCCGCTCAGTCATTTTAGCCTAATCACATACTGAGAAATTAGGTAGAGTTGAACTTGGTTTTGGTTGAAACGGAGTTAACCCACCCGGTCAACTTAAGATTTTGGCGTAACTCATCCTAGTTTGGCTGAGTTGACTGAGTCATCTTAAGGCATTTTTTCCTAATTAAAGAAAAAATATGCAAGTTGCCCATAAGCTTATTTAAGAAAAATTGTAATGTAAAAATATACTTCAATTATTCAAATATATATATGGGAGATGCTCCTATGAGAGATATCTCTCACCTTATATGAGAGATAGGAGTGGGGGCCCTTACACCGATATATATATATATATATATATATATATCACACACACACACACACACTTACTTCAATGGAAAAAAAAGATTTGAAATAACAATCAATATGATATATATGTATATTTCCACATAGTTTCCTATATTCCAGTTAATTCTAATAATTCGTAGGGTTTTTTACGGGAAAAAACAGCTGAAAGCCTTCGAAGATAGCAGAGATCTCAAACATTTCACGTTGATGCCCAAGGTCCTCCAACCAAGTTTTCCTTTTCTCTTTCTTTTTTAAATTAATTACTTTTTAACCTTTTTTTTTAACTTTTAGCTTTTTTACCTTTTTTTAATGGTAACATAGATTTTATTATAAATAAAAAAACACATATTGCAGAATGTTTGAATAACCCGTGATATCATGATATGTCGCAGATGTCTTCCCTTCTTCTAAAAACCCACACCTTTGGTTTTAAGCAATTTATATTTTGAGTATGGAACCAATGATGGATTTGTGCGGATTTCTCGTTGAGGATCTATATTCCGAGCAAGGATACAAGGAGATCAATTTTAGAATAAGCATAGGTGGGCCTTGGATCCACTCAATTAGTGCGCTAGATGTCTCTATCTAATCAATGCATCAAGTTTATATGCCATAAACAAACATTCCAACGATTTAAAATGTGGGTACGAGAGATTGGATTGTAAACAAATGGTAAGCATTTGTGATATGTAATGATCATCCAATATGCTGTTTTCATGTGAGAGAATGCAACATTCACCGACAAGACCATCCCTAGAGTTTCCTTTGAGGGTGTTATGGAAGAGAAAATGGTGGGAGTGGGACAATGTCTGGGAACACCAGTGGTAGAGAAAAAAGACGTCAAGAAATCAAGAAACTGAGGGGAAAAAACGGATAAATGCCCAAGAATGGAAACCCTAGAAACAAATACAAGTCAATGATGGAAAAGTCAAGAGAAGTGGGAACACAGAAAAACGAAAAGAAGAGCGAAGTGCAAATTTTAGAAGCAGAAGAAGAAAGGGGGGGATTGAATGTTAGGCCATCTGCGACATACTGTGATATCACGGGATATGGGCAAAAGAGTGATAAAAGGGAATATTGTCGGGAGGCCCTCGGGAGTCAATAAGAATGTCTAGGCTCTCTGCTATCTTTTAAGGGTTTAAGCTGGCCAACCCCTCGTAGTCAACTTCAGCATATAACTATCAATTCTGGTTGATCCACACAACATTACTCAAAGTCATTGGTCAATTTACAAATTTCAAATTCATTTGGATTCCCATTGCAAATTGAACTTCACTGCCCTGTTAGACTAAGAGGAACTACTTGGAGGGAGTCTTGGTAAAACACAACTTGTAGTTTTACTTAATTTCAATGAATTAATACATTTGCAAAGCATTATCAAAATAAATAAATAAAAGCCTAAAGTTCCAGATCTTAAAGCTCAACTACTAGCCATGTGATATAACCATAAAAGGCTTTAAAAATATAGAAATAAAAATAAAAGTAGGGGTTCCATGTAATCTTAGAAAAGACTAGACGATGATGAAAAAGCATACTAATTGGTTGTCTAAATATCATTAGGCGAATTTAAAAAAAAAAAAAGACAATCACTAATGCATATACAATTTAAAGAAAGACAATAACCTAAATGCCCAAAAGAAAGCAAATATGTAAAATGATAGAATAATGTAGGGAAGTTCAAGTCTAGACCATTAAAAATGTTACGAGACTATCATAATACAAGTTTCCCGTTTTATATTTATGAAAAAATGACCCGATGTGAGGAATCTGCAAGTACATGCATTGCTATGGTTAATCAAAACCATATCATTCAACTAGCCTATATATATATATATATATTTATATATATACAATTGGCCAAATCATATACATATCCTAATCCAAAAACTAAAAAATGATATCGCCTCCAAACAGATCTTTTCTAGACAAAGATGTCATTTGTTTATGATGGCTTTCAAAGGAGTTTTCTTCATATTAAGTATATTTAATATGGTCATTGAAACGCAACACATTTACTAACTTAGATCTTTCCATTTAGAATTTTATGTTAAATCTTCCCTAAAAGTCAAAAAAAAAAAAAAAAAAGGCCTTGAACATTAAAAAGGAAGAGCTCTTCAATTTATTTTGATTTCCAATAACGAAGCTAGCCTTTATATCCACCAACAGGGAATACCTTCAGTAATTTAAACCATACAAATAATTATCCTCACGTGTATTTGCTTTGCATCAAAATTCTGCTCCAATCAATTTGGGCTCACCGTCGATTGATCTTATATAAAACATGTGACCAAAATTAAAAATTAAAAATAAAAGGAGTTACAGCACATATTTTACACATGATCCATCTAATAGTGGGCCCAAAACTGATTAAACTTAAGTTTGACCTAGCACCAATATAAGGAGGTAATGATTTTCAAGCAGTTTAAATTTCAAAAGTGGGCACAACTGATGGTTAGATAGGGTCTGCTCCATTATTAGCAAACAAAATAACTGAAGGGATATTTTTATCTTTTAGAAAATATTTAATAGGATTTGCTTGATTCGATATGTGTTCAAATCACTCCATCATTCTACTATTAACTTTTCCCCACATGATCACTATGTTTATAAACTAATAACTCAATGAACATGAGTAGTAGAACCATTTAAGCCAATAAATTATTCTGACGAATTCATCATTGATGGGCCATAGTTAATACTAGTAATTAATATGTATGTCTCTCACACACACGCACGAACGTAGGCACTCACACACGCCATGTGGACCCTTACTTTTCATTTTGTTTATCTCACTAATACGTGTGCCAAGTTATTACATCTTGATCTGGTCAACTCATACTAAATCAGGCCCCTCTTTTCATTTTCTTCCTGTAGTTAAATGAACATTAGTCTTGAAAGCAGATGCTGTGCTACCATATTTATTCGCAAAACAATATTAGTTACTCAGGGATTAATATAAGGTATTTGAACATAATCATAAAGACAAATAGAGGGAGAAAGTGATAGAAGCAAACATTGAGCATCATCATCATCATCAAAGCCTTGTCCCAACTATGTTGAAAATACCCAGTATACTTAAAACAATTTATTATTGGTAACAAAAATTTCAATGATTAACATAACAAGATACAACTATCTACATGGTTTAAGTGGGGCATATCATGGAAACTTGCAACTCTTCCTAGAGAGATTTGGCATGTGAAGACATATCTTTTTCATTCAACTAGATATATAGATGCCCTATTGAGGAGGGAGAAAAGAAGAGTTTTAGGGCATATTTCTTTACTAGAATTTTTCACAAGAACTTGGTTTGTTGGGGAATTCATGACATGATGTGATGGTTTGTCCCCTGGTATTTGCACATGCCATGTTTTTTCACCAGAATTCTAAAATTCCAGCCACCTAAAAGGTCTCAAATGACCTTTGGAATTCGTGGAATTCTAGCTCCTTTGCTTTTTGGTGGAATTTCTGGATGCTCGAGTTCAAAGGAGGATTCAAGTATTCCACTATAGCTGAGAATTTAGAAATCCTCTAGACACGAATTCTCTGAGTTCCGGTAAAGAAAAAGGGACTTAGATTCAATGGAATTCATAAGAACCATGCATACAATAAAGTAAGAAAAATACAATGTATGCCTTCAAACACAAAACAATCAAAACCTATGCAAGAGGAGACATAATGGAACAAAGTAGAGACTACTCACACATTTTTTTAATTAAATCCTCCGATGTGCATTGGCCAAAGTGCGTAGGCATATTGAGAATGGGAAGACCAAGTACCACATAGAAACAGTAGCCCCAGAATCGCAGCGCATAACTGTCTCCAATACTCCACTAGTAAAATCATAGCATAAGAAATCACCTTGGTTCCTAAGAAAAATAGCATCTTTATTAGGATGAAAAGCTAGGATATCCACTGGCTCCACATCAATGGGAAATGCATATAAATCTACATCTACTAAGGGTTCAGGAAATCCAATGTCATCAAGATTGATCCGATGCTTCACAACCCATTCACTTTCTTCAGACATCCACACTTCCATTTTCGAATCATTGTGGAAGGCATAACTGAGACCACCTTGAGACTCTCCGAAACAAATGGATGGAATGAACTCTGGAGCATCCGAATAAGTAGGTAAGTTCAACACACTAATATACTGTTCCTCCACATCAAACTTCAGAAATAGAGAAGGATCGGCTGCCAAAAACAGAGATCCATTTAAAAACACGGCGCGCTTTCGCAATGGCCTAAGGCTGATGCCTATTGAGTGCCACTTAGACTCCCCCCATTGCCCCGTCTTAGAAGAATAGACATGGACATACAAATATGTTAAAGGCTCTTCATTTTCATCCTTAGTCACATAATTGAGAGTGACAAATAGAAAGACTTTATAGTGAGAGACTAACACATCAGAGGATTCGTCGGGAACCAATGCAAGGTTCACATCATAATTACAATTGCTACTAAATCCATGTTTGGGAGGCGGAGGCAGAACCACCCATTGCTTCGTGACAGGGTTGCACACATAGCAATTATCTCCATCATCCGAATCCGCGTTAGCACAGAGAAGAAGTCCATCGCGACAATCGATAATTCTGGTATCTGGGTCGCAGGGTAAGAAGCTGAGGCAATCTTCCATATTGATCTCATCATCCAAATCCACCCCATTGCCTTGGAGACTGAAATACTCAATGGATTCCATTTCTTCCTGGATGAGATCAATTTGGCCAATGAAAAGGCCAGCCAATGGTCTGGGCACCGGTGGGGAATGAATCAGGGTGGAAACCAAGGAGTGAAATGTCTTGGAAACACTTAGGCAGGTGACTAGGGATTTTGGGGGCAATCTGGAAAGGATATCCATTAACAGATCATTGGTTAAGTAACAAATATAACTCTCTGATGATGATTTAGAACGACCCATTCTTCCTGACATAAGATTGAAGAAAGAAACAGTTTTACTGGTAGGTAGCAGAGGGAGATTTTGAAACAATGGTAGATAACAAGTAGATAATCATAGACAAGGAGAAAGAGAGTACCTTTGCTTCTCCAGGAAAAGAGAGCAAGAGAGAAGAAATATGCAGCCGCTACAGCTGCAAAAAAGCAGCAGCCAGATGTCTTCGGTTCACGTAAAAAGAAAAAGGATATATAGATCAGGCAAGAAGCAGAATATGATGATGTGACGAAGAAAGAAGACAGGTGCTCTCCGATTGCCTATGATGATGAGATGAAAGAGTTGAAATGATACAGGGTTTAGAAGCCGGAAGAGAGCAGAGAGGATGGAGGAAGAGATGGCAGTTTTTGTGGAGCTTTTATAGCTCTGATGTTATTATGAATACCAGGGCACGTTTTAAACCTGGGGGCCCTATTAATAAACTAATATATTTATAAATTTTAAAGGGAAATTTACTGGAAAAAAACCCTATAAGTGGTTTCTACATAGATGAGGACCCGGTATTTCAATGCAAATGGAGAAGGTCTTCGAGTTGCTTTTTGGACTTGTTTTTTTGTCGTTTTGCGATATGGTCGCCGACCATGTAATGTATAATGATGGTTGATATCGACCATTATGCCAAAATTGTTTTATATCTCAACCCGAATCCGCCTTTTCTTTATCGTGCCTTTTTCATTCTCTGCAACTGTGCTCTGGCGATTTCTCATTTTAGGAAGGCCCATATTACTCCATCACAGTGGTGGTTGGACTCCATTAAGAGGTTGGTATACACATTAAACACCTTTTATATTGCATTATCTACCCTAAAACATCATCAGCTCAATTCCTTTTCATTGTTCATTATTTAGTTGTTAGAAACCCTAGACATGTGCAAGCTCCTTGTTTCTACCTTAGAAAGTTGTACCAATGTTCAATGTGAAGGCATCTTTGTATTTAACTTTGCGTATAAATGGTGGATATGCTCCTAAAGACCACCATCGCATGTAGTTGTCATGTTTTTCAGTTTAATGGTTTAAAAAGGGCATTGCTTCTCTATGGCATTCTTTAGAAATGGCATTTAGTTTAGGGTTTTGAATATCACATTACAATTACTATAATATGACTATAAACTTTATTTTTCTTTATCAAACATATCCTATCGTGGGTATTTAACAATGGTCAATGACGTAGAAACATACATTAGCACTCTAATCCTTCACTATGGGCATTATCTTTCTAAATGTATCTACCTTTCGTTGCTATCTAAAATATTTTCTTTTTATTTACTAATAGCATGGAAGATAGCAACGTGTCAGTCATATTTCACTATGATGGTGACTTTGAATTTGATATAATCCGTCCGTCCGGTGTATAATAATGAAAAGCAAAAGATGAGATATTTGCCGAGGTACATTAACATATGGGTCACCAGTTGCCGAAACAATTGAAGCATCTAATTGGGACTCATCCATCCAAAATCTAAGCATACAAAACCTTCATCATAATGGGTGGGCATTTTCATTGGCTAGCATTGACGACGATAATGATGTCAGGAGAATGTTCAAAACATCGGGGAATGATGTTAATGAGATATATTTATACATCTTTAATGGTCAAAACAACGGGCAATGTATCGGACGAGAACATCATAGGTACGTGCATTGATTGTATTAAAAAATTGTACATTATCAAATACTATGTTCATCTTCTTACTTCCTTGTTGTTTTATTGATGCATTGTAGGTTTCAAAGGACTATTAAAGATCGTTCTTACCCTGAAAAATCAAGGTGTTTATCGAAAACTTGCAAGGGAAAAGAAGTCATAGAGCCAACTCTGATTTGTTGAAAATTGAATAAAAACGAGCTTGGAATAGATTTTATTCAGCTTCAATGAATTACAAGAAGACACAAAAGTGATTTTCACGTGTGTTTGACTGTGCGTTTGAAAAAGGTCACCCTTGCTCTTACTTTACATGGATAATACTTGTCTCACCTTCTGAGTCCAGGTTGCTTACAAATTTTTATACGGTCATCTCGTCATGCTTAATGACGAGATCAAACACAAAAGAAAGTGTAAAATAAAAAGTTTAATGAGAAAAGAAAGGCAAAGGAGAGTTGCTGTCTTCGGGGACTATGCTCGGCCTGGCTGAAAAAAGATAATCGAACACTATCACCCATCTTTGAATGTAGTCTCCTTCATCAATCTTTGTAATCCATCACCACTTGGTGGAAGAATGATGCCGAGCGATGTTTACATTAGAACTGCACAAACATCACTTTCATTGCTTCCTTGCGTGAAGAAAACAAAGAAAGGTTTCAGAAGACCGATGAAAAGCTTAGGATTGTTGCTGGCCAACCACTTTGCAAAAGGAAGTCAAATGGATCTTTTAGACATAACACAATAGAGTCTCTAAGCTTTTTGGTGAATACCTTCCATGTGTGTAGAAAACTGCTTTCAATCCCTCTTTTACAGTCATTTTGAGTGTTGTAACTGTTAAAGATCATGGGGGTGTGGGGAGTAGTTTTAGGAAGTGGAGTAAATGGAGTGTAACTGCCATTTCTACACGTCCCGCGGCCATCGAACTTGGTCAAAAGAGGAGATTGTGGGCATTAACCACTCATCGACTGTTAGAGTAACTTCACAATGCCCAGTGGCTATTGAAGTGCATGAATTGCGCCCAGCAGCTATTCATGTGCGCCTAGCAACTAGTTGGATGTGGCATCTGCTGGTTACTTGATAGATGAGGCAGCGGCTGGTGTGCTGATTGGCTGTTCAGACTACACACCTGGTGGTTGTTGTAGAGTTCATAATGGCCGGTAATTTCCTATGTTGAAGCAGCCGTTGAGTGTGTGCAATTATTGGCTGTTGTCATGTGTCCAATGGTCACTAATGACAGGTTTTCCATTATCTTGGCAGTCAGCAGTCAAACTTCAATGTGTTAGCCGATCTCTTCCAGCGGTCAATGAAAAATGAGCATCTTGCCTTAAAAAGATTAGAAAAATGAATAAATGAGAATTTACGTGCCAACAAGTGCCCCTTCGAGGTACAATGCTTGGGATATGTATTGAAGTCATTGTGCCTCAAGACTTTCAATTTTTGTTCAAAATTCTAGATTTAAAAGGGTGTATTTTGGGAGTAGAAAACTCAATTTAAAAGTTATTCATGCCCTACATTTTCGCAGATATCATATGTTTCCATCTTTGCAGGGATTATGGGGAACATCCAAGGAAGAATCCCATAGGGGCAGGAGACAATCAAGGGTATGTCAATTATTCCTACCACAATGGTTCCGCAATGGAAGTGTGAATGACTGCCGGCATAATCAATGGTGAATGGGTCTTGAACATTGGCTCAAGCTTGATGACATTGAATTACATGAGCCTTCTGAAGATTTGATCTCATTACCGAGGAGCCACTAGATATCCTATCTTTTCACCAGAATAAAGATGTTATTTTTCTTAGGGACCAAGGTGATTTCTTTTGCTACGATCTTACTAGTGGAGAATTGGAGACAATAACGTGCTACAATTCTAGCGCTACTGTTAATATGTTGTTCTGGGTCTTCCCATTGTCAGAACTCCTTCACTCTTTGGCCAATGCACATCGGAGGATTTAATGAGAAAAATGGTGTAAGTAGTTACTACTTGTTCCATTTGTTTCCTCCTCAATAGGTTTTGATCATTTTGTATTTGAAGGCGTATGTTTTGTTTAGCTTACTTTATTGTATATGCATGGCTCTTGTAAATTCCACCGGATTCTAAAACTCTTTTTTTCCTACCCCATCAAAGGGGCATCTATATATCTGGTTGAATTGGAAAGACATGTCTTCCCAATGCCAAGTTTCTCTTGGAAGAGATGCAAGCTTCCATGGTTTGCCCCCTCTTGTATCACGTAGGTTATTTGTATTGTTTTTTGTTAATCATTGGAACTTTTGTTACCAATGAAAATTTATATTGGATATACTTATTGGTTCTATTACCTTTTCCCTGTGTATGTCTTGATGATTATGTATGGAGTTGTGTTACATTGTTCAGGTAGATTATCTTTGTAACTTATATTAATACCTAAGTAAATAATTCCTTTTTGCAAACAAAATGAATTGGGTAACATTGCATTTTCTTTCATGACTAATGCTTATTTAATTACAAGAAGAAAATGAAAATAGGGGCTGGATGTAATATGAACCGACCAGATCAAAATGTAATAACTATGCAACACATATTAGTGAGAAAATAATCACATGTTGTGTGCATGTGTATGTGACACACACATACTAGCTGTGAGCAATAACTATGGCCCATTAATGGTGAATTTGTAAGAATAATTTGTGGCTTAAATGGTGATACGGCTATTAAGCATTGAGTTATTAGTTTATAACAAAAAGTCATCCTATGGGAAAAAATTAAAAGTAGAATGACGAAGTTGATGATTAGAACACATACCCTTTTTGATAGAAGCAAGCACATCCTATTAAATATTTTTTCAATGAGAAGATGTCAATTCATTTATTTTGGTTGCAAATACTAGAGCCGACCCTACACTAACTACAAAAAAAGAGACTATTAGAGGCTGGAAATTTGCCTTTAGTGGTTGTTTTTTGTGCTGCTAAAATGTGGTTTTTACGCTAGACGGGTCGATTTGGAGAGTAATTAGCAGAGGTTCAAAAAAACCACTACAAAATAGCACTTTTAGTAGCAGAAAAAAAATGCTACTAAAGGGGGTTTTGTAAGCCAATAAAAGTCTTCTTTCTTCTTTTTTGTGGCATGATCCATAAGGAGTGCCCAATTCATGACTAATGGTCCTGTGTGTTCCACTGGATTCTAAAACTCTTCTTTTTTTTGCCTCCATGGGGCATATATATATATATATATATATATAGGCATATATATATATATATATATATGTATGATTGAAAAAAAAAAACTGTATTCCGAATCCCATCCCAAATTTCCATCGGAAGAGTTGCAAGTTTCCATGGTTTGCCCCCTCTTGTATCATGTAGATTATTTTTATCTTTCTTCTTTTAATCATTGAAACTTTTGCGACCAATAAGAAGTTGTATTGGATATACTTAATGGTTTCTTCTATCACTATTTCCCTATGTTTGTCTTGATGCATATTATATTAATTTGGAGTTCTGGTAACATGTTCAAGCAAAATTATCTTTGTGCTTTATATTAATGCCTAAGTAAAAAATGGTTTTATTGCAAATGGATGTGGTAGCATAACATTTTCTTTCATGACTAATGGTTATTTTGTAATAGCAAGAAAATGAAAAGAGGGGCTTAATGTAGTATGAATTGACCGGATCTAAATGCAGTAACTATGTAAAACATATTAATGGGAAAAATAACTACATGTTGTGTGCCTATCATTTCTATTCTTATTCTCATTCATTTCTTTGGAATATGAAATGTTTTGAGCCCTTTGCTATCTTTGAAGGGTTTAAGAGGTGTTTGCGTGTAAATATCCCTATATATATATAGATAAATAAAAGGTTTGCTTAGATACTTAAATGCATGGGTTTTAATTCCAAACTGATTGGACATGATCCCTAAACTAGTGAATAGAATTCTTTAATCTTGATTTATCAAGATCTTATCATCATTGATGTTGTTCGATTTTGTATTGACTTGTTGTATGATTGGTGGCAATCATTTTTACTTGGTATTGGTCTTAGAGTAAATTGACTCACTCACCTCATTTTGATTATTTTTGAATTAAAGTGTTGCTTTTGCCTTAAACTCTATGCTTGTTGTGTGGGCTTGTTTTCAGTGTATCTTATCGTTGAGAAGGAAATACATGCACATTAATGTAACTTATCTACTTACTATATTGGGACCCACCCAAACTGTTTTGGTGGACAGACGAGGAGGTATCCGTAAAGGGTGTTGGTGAGGGAAACGTGAACTAAGTGATTGATTTCGTGAATTAGAGAAGACGGAGTATCAAATAGCCATACTGAATTAGCCGATTTATTATTTAGATCCTAGAAATTATTTGAAAACTTGTATTAGGAGCCTTGGAGCTAAACTCACTTTTCACATTATGAGCTCTCTGTTTAAATTTTTTTAAATAATTATAGTTTATGCTCTGCTTACCATGGAATGATATTTATTATAAAGAAAAATAAGAAAAAATCTGTGTGTTTTGACCCTTAAATGAGCTAAGTGGGATCGTCGCGCCGCGAGATCTGAGGGTCCTAAGGATCTCGGAAATCCCAATTAGATCCTTGTGACCTTGAGATCCGGGACTTGTGACAACAAATTGACATTTTGGCTCGGCGATTGGTATGAGTCAAGCCCCGAGACCTATATTTTGAACACGGTTACAATGATTATCTAGATTATGAAAACATATCATGTGATAGGATTGGGAGTTTGTGATGATGATTGCAACGATCATATTTATCGTGATGAGTTGGATGAAGACTGTGATGGAGAACTATATGTTCTTTCAATCGTTGATTGTGGCTTTGATCACAATTGGCTTTTAACAATAATATTGTTGACCGTCCAATCAATGATAAATAGTTAGAAGAAGAAATCGACACCTATAATCAGATTTATGAGATGTCTCAAGATTATGGTATTGATAACAGAAAATCAATCTTGATGTGGACCAAGGCCATGAAAAGAAAACATCAATTTTTTATGACTATCCACATGTAGAGATTTAAGATTCTACTTTGCTCCTTGTTATTGCATAATTGGTTGTAAATTAGGGTAGAGTTGATCCTAAATTTGGGTTCTTACTCAATTGAGTTTGGGATCACCAGATGATCCAATTTTGCTAATCAAGATTGCATAAATAACTCAATATGCATTCTCAAATATAAAACGGACACGGAGCCCAATCAACTACCATTGCATCTAAATTGATTGAGTAATGATCGAAGAACATGCTAAAACAATAACTTAGTGAGGTTTAGTGAGGTTGCTGGAGATGGCGAAAAGTATAATAATTGGTTCCCTTAGATAAAAAAAAAAGAGTGGAAAGGGAAAATGCCACTTTTACCACTCAAAAGAGGTGGCCATGCCACCATAACACGATGAAAAAAAGGTATAACGTTGCTACTCTTGATGAAGTTCTACGGTAATATAACTAAGTGTAGAAGATCTAATCTAGAGTTCTAGACCACTTGTAAATGTCGATATGACTAATGTTTAAATATGATTTCCTCTTTTTCTGTTCATAAAAGCAAACTACGGAAGCATAAGAAATATACCTAATATATTGGATACCTAAACCCAAATTACTAATACGGGACAACACCCAACTTTGAAACAAGAAAAGGGATGTACCCATACTCAAATTTAAACAAAATCAAGATCCAAGTCCAAATAAAGGCCCAGGACCAGAACCAAAGCCAAGACCCAAATACTTATAAACTAATAGTATTGAATATACAGATGTGCAGTGGGCCAAATTAATGATTTTAAAATGGTAAAAGCTGTATTCTATTAAAATTGAAAACACAACACGTCGAAGAAAATGAGATAAGGAACTTAGATTTCATTGAAAAAAATATCATTTTATCAAAAAGCAAATAGATATTGCAATATGTCTGTATACCTCGTAATATCACACAATATGCCACAGATTTCCTCCATTTTTCTTCTCCTTCTTCTAGAAAAACCACACCTTTCATTTTAAGCAGTTTAAATTCTAAATATGGAATTGATGATGGATTCGTGAAGATTTATCTCTGACGATCAATATTTAGAGTACGGATACAAGGAGATTGATCTTAGAAGAAGCATAGGTGGGCCTTGGATCCACTCTATTAATGCACCACAAGTCTTCATCTAATCAATACATCCAAATATGTAGGCCATAAATAAGAATTCCAACCAGTTGAAAAGTGGGTGTGAGAGATTGGATTGTAAACAATTTGCAAACATTTATGAGATTTATTAGATCAGTGAGTGGGCCATTTTATTATAAGAGAGTGCAACCCTCATCAACGAGACTATCCCTAGAGTATCTTTTGATGGTCTTTGGGATAAGAAGATGGTGGGCCAATGTCCAAGGAATACTAGCAGCAGAGACAAAAGAAGTCAAGAATCATGAAATGGAGGGAAAATGGATAAATACCAAGGAATAGAAACCCTAGAAACAAAATTGAGCCAATGACGAAGAAATCTAGAGAAGGAAAAGGGAACACAGAAAAACCCAACATTAGAGTCATATTTTTCTTTAATAGAAGGAAAATAGCAACCAGAACCTAGTGTTGGTCATTTTATGAATTATAGCATAGGACATTCTAATTTTTGTGTTTAATTTCTAGGCTTGGTTAGGTCTAGGACCCCTTCCCTTCTGGCCTGGCACATTGACTTTTGGCTGTTGTCGAGTTATGAGACTAGCCGTTGTAAAGTCATGAAAGCGTAATAGCTCGCATTAATGATACGTTGTTGTCACCTCCAACGGCTATAAGCATTAGCGATATTTTATCATTATAATCAATAACTATTCACGATGTTAATGTGCATTTAGTATTGTTACCGTTGAGACTCTTCTATATAAGAGGGTCTGTGGGCAAGGGCTAAATATAACACATATTACACTACTCTCCACTCTTTTGCTCTCTGTTTTCTTTGTATGCCTCTGTTTTGTTGTTGTAAGAAAGTTTGAAATAGTGGTCTACTAAGGTTCGGGTTCTTCATCCATTCTAGTCCTACGAAGTATGGCATCTTAATTATTTGGGTGAAAAGTCAGTATATTCAGTGGCTCATCTTTATGAGATTTAAATCTTCAGAGGGTTAGGGAGTTCAATGTCATCAAGGTTGATCCGATGCTTCACGACCCATTCACCGCTATTGAAGCCAGTAGTCATCCACACTTCCGTTACGGAACTATTGTGGTAGACATAATTGAGACTCTTCCAAACAATTGTATGGAATGAACCATGCAGTGCCCGATTAAAGGCGTATGCTAAAAACCTCCCAATACTCTTCCTCGGCATCAAACATCAAAACGTGAAAAAGATCAACTGGCAACAACAGAGCTCCAATAAAAACATAGGAGGAATGAACCATGTGGTGCCCGATGTTTCACTCTATTGGAAAAGGCTCCTGTGGTTTTTACTGGAGCTCTTTTGCTGCCAGCTAATCCTTTTCACTTTCTGATGTTTGATGTCAGGGAAGAGTATTGTGAGCCGTTCAACATACGTCCTTGTTCTGGCACTGCATGGTTCATTCCATCCTATTGTTTGGGAGAGTCTCAAGAGTGTCTCGACTATGCCTACCACAATGGTTCCGCTGTGGAAGTGTGATTGACTACTAGCATCAACAGTGGTGAATGGGTCTTGAAGCATAGGATCAACCTTGATGACATCGAGCTCCCTGAACCCTCTGAAGATTCGAATCTCATTACACAGGAGCCACTAGATGTCCTGGCTTTTCACCCAAATAAAGGTGACAATAATGTTCTACAATTCTAGCGCTACTGTTAATATGTTTTTCCGGGTCTTCCCATTCTCGGAAGTCCTTCGCTCTTTGGCAGATGAAAACCGGAGGATTTAATGAAAAACATGATGTGAGTAGTTATTACTTGTTCCTTTTGTTTCCTCCTCAATAGGTTTTGATCGTTTTGTTTTTGAAGGCATATGTTTTGTTTTTCTTACTTTATTGTATATGCATGGCTCTTGTGAACTCCACTGAATTTTGAGACTTTTTTTTTATACACCCTCAATGGGGCATCTATATTTCTGGTTGAATGAAAGGGACATGTCCTCCCAAGCCAAATTTCTCTCGGAAGAGATGCAAGCTTCCACAATTTTCCAGCTCTAGTATCATGTAGGTTATTCGTATCTTTTTTTGTTAATCATTGGAAGTTTTGTTAGCATTAAAAAAATCATATTTGATATACTTAATATTTGCTTCTATCACTATATCACTTTTTCCCTCTATCTATTCGTGATGATTATGTTTGGAGTTGTGTTAACATATTCAGGCAGATTATCTTTTTGTACCTGCCTAAGTAAATAATGCATTTCGCAAACTAAATGAATGTAGTATCACAGTATTTTCTTTCATGACTAATGGTTATTTAACTACAAGAAGAAAATTAAAAGAGGGGCTTGATGTATTATGAATTGACCGGATCAAAATGCAATAACTATGCAACACATATTAGTGAGAAAATTATCACATGTTGTGTCTGTGTGTATGCGACACACACGTATTAGTTGCCAGCAATAACTATGGCCCATCAATGATGAATTTGTAGGAATAATTTGTTGGCATAAATGGTGATACGGCTAATAAGCTTTGAGTTATTAGTTTATAACAAAAAATCGTCCTATGGGAAAAAATTAATAGTAGAATGATGAAGTTGATGATTTGAACACATACCCGTTTTGATAGAAGCAAGCACATCCTATTAAATATTTTTAAATGAGAAGATGTCAATTCAATTCATTTATTTTGGTTGCTAATAATGGGGCCGATCCTATATTAACTACAAAAAAAAAAAAAAAAAGGACTTTTAGAGGTGGAGAAAATTGCCTTTAGTGGCTGTTTTTTCTTATGCTAAAACGTTTTTTTTTTTTTTTTGGCTAGACAGGTCGATTCGGAGAGTATTTAGCGGAGGTTCAAAAAATCTACTACAAAATAGCAGTTTGGGGGGGGGGGGGGGGGGGGGGGGGGGGGTTGGGCGGTGTTTGATGCTGCTAAAGGGGTTTTTGTAAGCCACTACAAGTCCTTTATTTTTATTTTTTTTGCATCCTCCATAAGCACTTCCCGCTTCATGACTAATGATCTTGTGTGTTCCACTTATTCTAAAACTCTTCTTTTCTTTCCCTCCAATGGGCATCTATATATATATAGAAAAATATTCATGTGCATCCATGACTCACCATATTATGATGAGGGACAACATAATGGGGCCGACTTTATGATACATCTAAACCATCTACACACGTGGGCCCTCCTCAAGTACACGAGATCCCTCAAGTTTTTACATATCCATAAATGAATAAAGGAACAAATGCAAAATTACACTTCCAAGAAGTGTGACAATTTACAAGTCCCTACAATATTTGAAGTTCCAATAACCCCATGGCGATCCTCAAGTTGTCGACTCAGAAACACGTTTTCGCTGTAAAACAATTACTTTGTTTTCTTTAGTAACCCTTGTTATATATGCGTCTTTGCTGCATTGTCAAGACCTCAACCCACGTCAAGTACAAGCAGATGAACAATTCATTTCATTTAACTGCAGGTCATATGTATGGACCACTCACCACAAACAATCAAAGCCACTTGTTGTATGAATCCAGATCCTCTGTTTGGACCAATCAGGGGGTGACACATGAACTTGTTGAGTTTAAAAACCAGTGTTGTCTTTAAAAGCCAGCTCCGTCTTAAGTACAAAACAATGTGTCACCAAACCCTGTTTGGATGAAACAGGGGATCCGGCCTCCTTGTTGTATATGCCTACATTGAAGCGCAGGTCATATATAGTATAGAACACTTGGCACAAACAATCAAAATCACCAATTACTATGCCCTATATTTTCTACATAGATCATCTTGAGACAATGCTACTTCCCACTCGTGCATCCTGCACATGCTCCTTTTCGTTTCATAGAATGCATCATTTACTAACGTGCTACAGAGCAATTGCATATGCAATTATCTTGACCTACAACTAAAGGCTTATGCATTAGACAATGCTAAATGATTATCCAAAGACGATAGCGGACTGTTTGTCTGCATTATAATACATAGGCTTCATACCATGAATGGTTAAAAATAAAGATCAAAACTAGATTTCAAAAAAGAATATCAAATGAGCTTTCATTTGAGGGAAATAGAATCAAACGAAGATGGAAATGAATACCCGGCTATCACATAGTAATTCAATACATTAGAAAAAATGAAAGTTCATCTATGCCCCCACCTTATATCTTTCACCTCTCACCACATATCCTTCACCGCTGACCTCTTTTCACCATGAATCCCTATCTATTCAATTTCTACGTATTTTAATGCAAACAAAAATGTCCCTATTATTTAGTTATTACCCAAAGACTGCAATAGGAAATGAATACTGATGCCACTTGCTTTTAGGTAGAACACCTTGGCAGCAGAAGTAAAAAACTATTGTAAGATTCAGCCCAGGCTTTACTCACAACAGGTTATGTTACCTTGTGACGACTATCACAAAAACATACATCCATCTACCTGGGAAAAACTCGGAGAAGCATTTGATGATCATAAATCCAACCACCTACAGGATGGTTGCATACAAATCCTAGCACAAGGAGTCAGAATACAGTTGTTCATTTAACGTCTTTTT
Source organism: Umbellularia californica (assembly GCA_028538565.1). NCBI lineage: Eukaryota > Viridiplantae > Streptophyta > Magnoliopsida > Laurales > Lauraceae > Umbellularia > Umbellularia californica. The sequence continues at coordinate 63,731,425 of JAPQWN010000008.1, forward strand.
TTTTTTATGTAATGAGACATGTCAGTCACTGAAAAACAGCAAAACCATCAAAATCAACAAAAATCCTTCATAAGATGAAATGTGCGAGTGATGAGTGCATCAGTTCCTCCAAGCATGCATCCAAAGATTCTGCAAGAACAAAAGGGATTAGTAACAAGACAACCATTAATGTGAGTGAAAGGAAGAGCAACAATATTCAGCAAAGGACTGATGACCCTGTCTGAAGACCTGATCTGATTAACTATCACTGATGGATCAAGAAAGTCGGTACCATGTGCATAGATAAAAAAGAGCAGCCTTAAAGCATCATGATGGGCCTACACACAAAATCACAATGGAGTCTTGGATAGAAACAATCCCAATGCGAATTTCATGTGACCTAGACATAACCTCCATTAAGGGGTAACCATGGACACCCAATAATGGTTGGAAATGGTCTAAATGATATTTGCTCTAAATATCCATTTTTTTAGATTTTTTTCTACATAGATGGAAACAATCATTTTTATCAATGTGCCCTCCTATGAAACAGTGGATATTGATTACAAGCGGGTATGAATCCTCCTACACAAAAATTAACAAAAAGGAAACATTGGCCACACATTTAAATGACTCTTAAATGACATTCTTACTTACAAACCGTTATTTGCACTCAAAGAATGCTCAACTCCAACACCACCACCCACACATCTCACACGAACTTCACAAAGCAATCAAAAGTGAAAGTTAGACAGAGAGAGTGAGTGAGTGAGAGCAGTCGTAATAAAAAGACAGCCGAAAAAAATGTTCAATTGTTTCAGATTGACATAATCAAGTAAAGTAGTGCATGCTGAATTTGATACAAAAGCCCGAGTTCTGCCCTTAATGCACTGCACTTCACTAAAATAAAACATTAACCAGAAAATCGAGCTCTTAATCAAAAAGTTTTTAACACCATGAACTGTCCAAAAAATCATTCTCTTTCCTTGAGAATCAAATTCTTGAATGACTACATGCTTCAATCAACACAAGGCTTGATAAAATTTCAGAAAACAGCATCAGCAAGGTTCAGAATTTCTAACCAATGGAGCACAAAGAAAAGTCCTCAAATGTGCAAACAACCAGCTATGTTTACATGTTTATCAGTCCCTAAATGGCTTGTGGCTGGATTCTCATGCTTTAGACTGATATTAAAAATCTGAGAAACCCGGAACATCCACGTAGCCCCATGTTAGCCCTAGGGGCTCTATGGCTGAACTCATATAGAAGGCCATGTTACAAGAATTTAGAGTTAAAATATTCAGGTTAATGCATACATACATACACAACTGTTGCAATTCTTATGCCAAAAACCAAAAAATAAAATTCTGGTTTTATGGTAATCCAACGAAACTTTTCTACTCCACCTTTTCGACTTGCCTTTTAGAAGCCATATATAGAGCCTGCAACAAGGCTAATCCAACAGTAAGAACTCACTCCACCATTATGTAACCATAACAAAAAAAAACCATACAAGACAGACTTGCATTCTCAAATCTAAAAGGATATGGAATGACTACCAATGCATCCAAAATGATCAAATAATGATTTGAGAACTCATAAGGTTGCAGGAGACTACAAAAAGCATAATAAGTGGGTGCCTTAATTCTATTAAAGAGTGGAATAAAAAAGGAGGCAATTTCAACAAATACAATTGAGGGGAAAAACATATGACCTCCTTGCTCCTGATGAAGTTGTACAATAACACAACAATGAATAGAATCTCCAATCTAGAGTTCTTCCTTTGGAATGACTATTTTTAAAATACAGTTTCCCCTTTTCTGTTCATGGAAAATGAAAAAGTAGAAGCAAATCACACGTAAGATCTTTCTGTGGGAGCCACCTCAGTTTAAGAATAAAAAAAGGTTAGGCTAAGGCCAGGTCAATAGGGTATTCAAAGTTCAAATCCAAATCAGAATTACTACTGTGGGGCCCACTCAACTTTGGGCAACAACAAAAAGCCATGCTCAAATTTAAACAAAATCAAGACCCAGGATAGGATAAAGGGCCTGGACCCAAACCCAAATACTTACATGCTAATAACTACATTGCATATTGTGGCATTGGGTATGAAGCATATAGAATGGATCTGAATCAAAATGGACAGAAATATTGGACGACCAACACCCAGTTTTACAACATAGGTCCTCTACATATTCAGGATCCTATTTTCATCCCTCCTGGTCAATCCCACCTTTTCACCCTGACCTGCTAGAAGCAACCCCAACCTACCCCCATTATGCGTCATGCAACGAGAGAGCCATTACAAAGACTTAAAATGCTGCAAGACATCGAGATCGAGAGAGAGAGAGAGAGAGAGAGAGAGAGAGAGAGAGCCACAACTGATAGGCATTAAAATCTCGATTTAACTTCCACATAAAGCAGAAGCATGGAATCCAAAAAAAAAAAAACTCCATTATAATAGGGATTCATGATATTGCCCTTTCAGCACTACTCCAAATATGATCCTTGTACAAGTGATATATGGTTGGAAAAAATCATAAATTAACACACTAAAACTTTCAGGGCTCTTAAATCAATAGTTATCATCATCAAACTTCATCAATAACTTTGTCAAATCTTATTCCATTTTTTTAAAATAAGAATAATGTGATTAATAAAGAAAAATAAGCAAATTAAAGGGAAAATCATAGCATCATTCACCGTGGTAGGCAACGTCCCCAGTAACAACACAGACGAGGAGAGCAAATACATCAAGGACAATATGCAATTGCAATTCCAGCAACATCCCGATACATGAGACACCCTCAGCTCCCAACGCATGGGAAAAAGATAATCATCTAGTAGCAAAATGTCCTTCAATCGTCCAATCAAAGTTTTATGTTCCAACAGTTCGGGCAGCTCTCCTAGGCCCACCAACAATGCATGTCGAATCACCTTTTGTGGAAAGGGACACAGATTCCAAGCCTCCTTACAGCTATCCAATAATAAAGGCAAAAAACTGAAGCTTTCCTACATAGTGGGTTGGCTAGGAGCCTTGTTGAGTTGACTCAACCTGATTATATACAAAGTGGCTACGTGTGATTGAAGGTGATTTGGACAAATTTCTGTTGAAACTCAATGGACCTGCTTGTTCTACTCAAGATTTGGCTTAAACCAGGCAAGTCTTGCGTGTGTGTGTGACCTGCTTGTTCGACTCAAGATTTGGCTTAAACCGGGCAGGTCTTGTGTGCGTCTCAAGATTTAGCTTAAACCAGGCAGGTCTTGTGTGTGTGTCAAGATTTGGCCTAAACCGGGCAGGTTGTGCGCACGTGCGCGCGTGCGTGTGTGTGCGTGCGTGCGTGCGTGGGTGTGCGCACGCTCACGTGCGTGCGTGTGTGTGTGTGCACCCGTGCCAACATAAGCCTTACATAGGAATATATTAAAATAAACTTCAATGAAAATAAAAGATTTGATATAACAATTATTATGAAATTTGTGTATTTTTCACATAATTTTCTACATTTTAGTTATCTAAATATTTATATCCATAAAGGCATAAACCATTAGAAAATTATTTACTGGGACTTGCCTAGTTGAATTGACCATCGGCCAGGTAGAAGAGGAAGAGATAGGTGGATAGGTCAAGCTTGGGCTTTAACTAAACTTCAATCCAAGAGGCAGAAGAGAACTTAAAGATAACTTGGGGAAGATCCCAATAGCTTCAATTTCTTTAATCATCAGTCCATTGAAGCCAAAGAGGCTCTACATCACTTATATAGAAAAAGAAATAACCTAGATCTAATGTAGACCATCTAAACATATTGAAGGCCTGCAAAGATCAAAATAGCGGTAGAGACGAGTGTAGCGGCCAATAGCCAAAACACTAACTAGCGGGCGATACGCAGCGCTTGTGGCGATAGTAGCAATGAAGTGGTGTGAATTTTTTAAGTGTCCAATCTTGTGCATTTTTAGTAGTTTGAATCCATGTAAGGGTAGAGACAACTTTAGGAAGGCTATTGAGCAGAAAAAATAGGAAAAATAATATTTAAAATTAAAATTGCTTGGCTCTACTAGGTTTTAGACTATAGCGCCGCTATTTTCAAAATAGTGTAGTGGCCTCGATCGCTATGGCCGATAATGTGGCCGCTATGTAGCGTAGCGGCCGATACTTTGAACCATGAGGCCAAGAATAAAACATCCAACATAAACAATAAAATAGCATAAAATAAAACTCTAAATAAGCCAAAACATGAAAACAAATGAGCTGGGCCCAAAGAGCTTGGTCGAGATAGATGGGTTGGGCCCACATGCTGGTTGACCCATGGGGACCATGGGTCTGTCCTGCATCATCGCAGCATTATCAAATCTAAAAAATAAAATTCTTAAAGTATTAGATCTTAAAACTCAGCAACTAATCCATGTGACCAGAAGGGGTTGCATATAATAGTGGAAAAGGTATGAGATGATGAAAAGCATATTAATTGGGTGTCTAAATATTGTTAGGAAATGAAGGGAAAGGGAAAGAAAAGGAAATATCACTCTAAAGCATGTAACAATTTAAAGAAAGACAAAACAACCTCAATGCACCCAAGAGATCAAATGTGCACAACAACACAATAATGTAGAAAAGTTTCATTCCAAATCATTACAAATGTTGAGAGCATGGGTAAAAATATCAGCTGCTACTAGCCTAGAGGTCGATATATCGGCCATAGTGGCCATGGCTGCTACAAAAAAGTCATCACCCAGTGTGGTCCCGCCGAAGCAGGGTTCTAGGAGGGTCCAAACTAGAGATAGACCTAACCTTTGACAATTTTTCACAAAGTGGTTACTCGAAGGTCTTGAACTTGCGTTGTCACACATGGCACCTGAGACTACACATGTTTTACATCAATCTGTTGGCAGACCCAATCTGACAAGATAAAGTTTGCCCAATGCAATAAATTGAGGGATAAAGATTTTATGCAGTTTAAATTTCAAGGGAGTACTTGATTCTATCAAGGGTATGTGTTCGAATCACCTATTTTATCATTTTAAGAGAGATGCTTTTGTGGGACAACTTTATTGATTATCATTATTTTGTACTACTTATAACTCATAGGACTATTAGCCATTCAAACATTCAAGTCAACCGTTATTCTTAGTAGTCATCATTACTAATGGGCTGCAGTTATTGCTAGTAATTAGGATGTATGTATGTATGTATGTTTTTCACACACTATATCATGTGGATCCATAATTTCTTTTTATTTTGCTCCACTCTATGGTGTTATTTACCATAAATATTAATTGTCTTTCTATATTTAACTTTTAAGTTAATTTAAATGTTCGGAAACTTTCAAGAAAACACCCGCACAAACTGAAAAAAAATGGTATCTCAATATTTATTTGAAATGTTAAAACATTAGAGATCATGCTTTGTGACTATTCTTTTCTTCCCTAATTGTCTTCTACATAATCTACATGGAAATTTCCTTATCCAAATTTGATTGAGCTGGAATAACTTGGGTTAGATACCCCAATTTTTAGGATTAATTTGCTTCAAAAAATAAATGAAATTTAAAAGTTTATATAGAAGGCATTTATTATAGTAGATAAACTAAGTATTATAAACATATATAGACTGGAGCCTCCTCCCCTGCTCACCCTTATCAAGAAAGCCCTATGCAACTGCCCTTGTGGAGTACAGGGGCCACAAAATCCAAGGGAAGGTTTTTGGTATTGAAAATCACGGATGGAACTCCCTTATCTGCAAAGTTTGGAGTCCATCAGATCATCATAAACCCTTGATCATGACCCTTAAGGATAACAGTTTTAGAAGGCATCATTTTTTCCTGATTTCAATACTACAGTCAATCTAATTTAGACATGTGTTAGAAAATTAGATACTCTTAACATTCAGGAGGTATAGCAGTATGTAAGGGGTTGGACGGATCATAGGGAGGCAAATACCAAAAAACAAGACAGGCAGCGTAGATCATCTCCTTCGAATCAGGCCTGAGCTTGATCTAGACTCAAACAAGTGCAGCCAAAAATTACTTTCAGTTGGAGCCAAGGGCCAAGTTGCACAGAATAATTATATTGAATCTATATCTTTACTATCTTGTCATTCCAAGACATCTTTTTCTTCAAGAGGACTTTATTAGAAAACATCAATCCTAGTATTATTAATTCTATAGGTTTCTTTTTTCTGTTGATTCTCATCTAAATCATCTTTATCATAACTCTTTTGCTCGGAATTTCCGAATACTTTAAAATCTAAATGTACTGAATTTGGGCATTTTAAGTTTCTAACTTCTTCTAATTTTCTTTATTAACTTTCCATTCAGCCACATATATGGATGTGCTAATGAGGGGAAAGAAAAAGAAGAGTTTTGGAGTCCAATGGGTTCCACATGAACCGCGTTATAGTAAAGTAAGCTAAATGAAACAAATGTCTTCCAACAAACATTAAAAAAAGAACCAAAACATGTAAATAAAGGAGAAGACAAAAGTAACAAAGTAGTGATTGTTTGCACCATTTTCATCGTTAATTCCTCCACTGTGCATTGGCCAGAGAGCATATGCATTCTGAGAATGGGTAGACTTGCAACAACATATCAACGGTATCTGAAGGATGATAGCACATAAAATTCTCCAATGCTTTGCTATTAAAATCATAGCAGAAGAAATCCCCTTGGAATCTGAGAAAAATAGCATCTGAATTTGGGTGAAAAGCTAGGATATCCACTGGATCCTTGGTTACGAAATCTGAGTCTGCTGAGGGACCAGGGAATTCAATATCAGCAAAGCTGATTTTATGCACCAAGACCCATTCACTAGAGTCCATGCCATCAAGCATCCATACTCCCATTTCCAAACCATTGTGGTGGGCAAAACAGAGACACTCTTCGGACTCTCCCAAACAATTGGATTGAAAGAACCATAAAATGCCCAAATCAATAGGTAAATCAAGCACCCCACAATACTCTTCCGTGACATGAAACATCAGAACCTGAGAAGGATCGGCCAGCAAGAACAGAGCACCATTTAGAAACACTGGGGGCTTTTTCAGCAGGGTTAAATTGACCCCCTTTAAGAAGGCCTTCGATTCCGCCCATTGACCCGTCTGAGAAGAGTACACATAAACATACAAATCATCTAATGGGTCTTCATCTTCATCCTCAGAATAGTCCGTATCTACATCTAATGGGTCTTCATCTTCATCCTCAGGATTCTCACCATGGACAACGACAAATTCAACAACTTTAAAGTGAGTGAATAATACATCAGATGATTCATCCATAACCAATGCAAATTTCGCATCATGAAAGGACCTGCTACCGCTGGGTTTGGGTTTGGGCGGCTGAGGCAGAGCCACCCATTGCCGCGTAACTGGGTTACACACATAATACTTATCTAGATCACCAATGTTATTTGAAGAGCAAAGAAGGAACCCATTGCGGCAATCTACGATTCGGGTGTCTGGGTGGCAGGGCAAGAAGCTGATGCTATCATCCATTTCAATCACATCGTGGATGTCTACAATCTCATCATCTATGCGACGGAAATAGTCGAAGGCTTTGATACATCCCTTGCGGAGATCGACCATGCCGACGAAAAGGCCGGACATTGGCCTTGGCCTTGTTGGGGAGTGGATTAGGGTGGAAACCAACAGGTGAAATGTTTTGGAAACGCGTTTGCAGATGGAAAGGGATTTTGGAGGCAATCTAGAAAGGATGTTCATCAATACATCATTGCCAAAGTTACAGATAATATTACCTTCTGAAGTTATGCAGAATGCCATAGTACCTTCTGAAGCTGTGAAAAATGACGTTCTTCGTGAAACAGGAAGTCGGAGGAAATAACACTAAGAAAGGATAGGAAAAGGGCGGGAAAAGGTAGACACTGTCAAAACAGTTTTGGGGTTTTGGGTCTCGTGGGGTTTGGGCTTGTTTAAGTAAAGTGTTTTTTTTTTTTTTTTGTTTTTTTTTTTTTTTTTCATTTTTTTTTTTTTTTTGATATCGGAGGGTTCCTAGTCTTTTAGGGTGGACCAATCTCTCATGGCCCAGAGGGAAGCCAAGAAAACTCCCATGTAGCCCCACTGTGGTAGTGCAATTTCAAACCCACAACGTCCGGATGCAAACCGTGGTCCTAAGCCAACTGAGCTACCCCTTGAGGTTAATACAAGAAAAGACTTAGGTTCATATCAATAATATAAAATTTTCAATTTTTTCTCTTGATTTTTAAAAAATAAAACAATAAAAAGCAATGTTCTCAAGCCACTGAACGATAAAAATTTATCTACTTTCTATCCAAAAAGTTAAAAAGCTTCCTTATTCAACCACTAAAAAGAAATTTTCATCATTATAATTAGACTTTTTAATATTTTGTTCTCTTTTCAATATTCATTTCACTTCATTCCACCCTACAAGTATTGAAACTTTGAAAATGATGAACCTGTGTATGGGCTCCCCCAACTTTGTTTAGGGTTTAGGGTTGGTAAAAGAATAGGTTTATAGCTTTTGAGATGGGTGATGGGTACACTTGTGATTTGGGTTCCTTCTATGATCATTATACAAATGCCCCTGAGATTTCAGAGAATGGTTAGCACCTCCCTTATTTTACTATTATTTTTATAATTTTTTATTATTGAGAATAATGGGGACATCCCTAGAGCTTATCTGTTGCTTTAGAAAATGGTATACATTATTGAAGCAAGGGATGCAAACGGGTATCTGATTCTCAAGTTATCACGAGCTCCCGACTCGTAAAAACCGAGTTTAGAACCTATTTAACGTTTCGATTTATAAACGGGTCCGGGTCCGGGTCCGGAATCTAATTTAGGTTTCGATTTCTGAATCCATACGGATTTTGACCCCTGACAAGGCATACAAGTTTTTTTATGTTACAGACTAACTCTACCATTATTTAACCATATCAACAAAACCCTTAGAAGATATGCATTCTCAAACATAAAACAAACCCCAATCACAACTAATTACGTGTCTAAAATTATCAAATAGTGATTGCGGAAATTCCTTAAAAAAATTCAGAGAAGTTGATGGAGAAGGTGAAAATAACACTAATTGGGATCCTTGAATCTCTTAGGTAGCGTTTGGTTCGCTGTAATGAAGGTCGGAATAGAATGGTCATTCCAACAGAATGATCATTACAGCGTTTGGTTCTCACAAAAGTGACGGAATGACCATTACCTCTGGAATCATCATTCCTTTAAGTAGAGGAATGACCATTCCACTAGGGAGGCAGAGGAATGACCATTCCATTCCTTTATGTTTTTTGGTTGAGACCGAAATGCCCCAGACAAGAGTATTTTATAATAATTATAATAATTATATTATAATAATTATTATAATAATATAATAATTTATATTATTAATAATATTATAATTATATTTAATATTATAATATTATATTATAATATAATTATTTTTAATTTTTATAATAATAATATAATTATTATATTAAATATAATTATAATATTTATATAATTATAAATATAATTATTTATATTTATAATTATATAAATAATATATTATATAATAATATAATTTTAAATTTATATTATTTATTAATATAATTATAATAATAATTAATATAATATATACAAATATTATTGATAATATTTATTAATATATTTATTAATAATATTAATAATATTATTAAATTAATATTATATTTATTAATATTATATTAACGTATATTATTAATATATTAATATTATATTATTAACATAATTAATATTAATATAATATTAACAAGGCCATTCCATTTCAAAATTCTAACAATGGTATTTTAGTCAGTTTTATGTAAATTTTATTCCATTCCAGACATCATTCAAGTATACCAAACGCAAGAACAGGAATCCAGAGTTCTATTAATAGGTTGATTCCTCAACGTACCAAACGCGGGAATGGAAATGACTATTTCTACCTCATTCCATTCAAAACTCATTCCGCTCTCCATTCCATTCCTGTCTAAAACCATTCTAACGAACCAAACGCTACCTTAGAAAGTGGAATGGAAATAAAAGGGCCAATGTAACCGGTCATAAACAATGTATAGAAGCTCCAATCTAGAGTTCTAGGCCAATAGACAAGGAAATTGTGGAAGGTTAAAAACAGGTCAGGACCATAGGGTGCCCAAACCCAAATTATGTATTGGGGACTACACCCAACATTGGAACAAGAAAAGACCTGCACTTATGCTCAAATTTAGACAGAATGAGGAGTCAGGACCAAGACAAAATCAAGTGCCTGGACATAATTATATAATTTTCCATTAATTTCGTAGGCCAATTTTTATTTTTATAATGAATAAGGTTTATAAAACTTGTACAAGTCAGTGTACATCATATATATAAAATATAAAAATGAAGAAAAATAAAAGTAGGAATGAATATATATATATATATATAGAGAGAGAGAGAGAGAGAGAGAGAGGAACAAATGCTAATTAGACTTCCAAAAAATGACAATCTACAAGTCTCTGCAATCTTTGAAGGTCAAGTTACCCAATGACAATAAGTTCTCAACTCAGAAACACATTATTTTCAAAGCATGACAATTGCTTTGTTTTCTTTATTAAACCCTTGTATTACATGCTCTTTGCTACATCATCAAGACATCAACCAGGTCAAGTACAAGCAGATGGACATTTCAGGTCACTGAAGTGCAGGTCATATGTATGGAGCACTCCACACAAAGAATCAAAATCACTTGGTTCTATGTCTATATTTTCTCAATAGATCTTACAACAATGTTACTCCTCATTTGTGCATCATACACATGCCCTTTAGTTTTCTTCACTAGGATGCAACATCACCAACTAGAATGTGCTTCAGTGCACTTGTATATGCCATTATCTTCACAAGGAAACGTCTCAGTTGCTGAAGATGAACAACAAAACCATCGAAATCAAACAAATCCCTTGATAAGATGAAATGCCCAAGTCATAGAGTGCATCACTTCCTCCAAGTATGCATCCAGAATTCTGCAAGATGGAAAAGGATTAGTAACCATACAACCACTAATGTGAGTGAAAGGAAGAGCAGCATTCAGCAAAGGACAGGTGGCCCTATCTGAAGACCTGATGCAATTAACTATTGCTGATGGATCAAGAAAATATACCATGCAAAATGATTAAGAAAGAGCTGCATTTATGGGGCCAGAGGGGCCTGCATGCACTCTAAGTGCAGGGTTGGATAGAAAATTTCCCAATGTGGAGGTTGGAAATGGCCAGGTAAATATGAGAGAGAGAGAGAGAGAGAGAGAGAGAGAGAGAGAGAGAGAGTAGTAATATATGAAGAGCCGGAACATTAACATAATCAAGCAAAATGGTGCATGCTGAGTCTGATACAAAAGCCTAAGTTTTTGGCCTTACACTTCACTATTTAAGTATTAACCAGAAAAGTCAGCTCTTGACCAAAAATCTTAAACCATTTCCCACATGAAATAAGAAAGTTCTTTTTACTGAAGAATCAAATTCTTGGACGACCACATTATTCCATCAACACAAGGCTCAATAAAAGTGCAGAAAAGGGCATCAGAAAGGTGCAGAATTTCTAACCACTGGTGCACCAAAAGCTGTCCTCAAGTAGGAAGCCAGCGCTGTTTACGTATTTATCAGTCCCTAAGTGGCTGGATTCCATGCTTAAGACTAGTAATAGAAAATTTGAGAGACCTGGAAGATCCAAGTGGCCCCAAGTTAGCCCTAAGGGCCCCATGGCTGAATATATACGGGGGGAAGACCATGGTCTGAGTACTATGAATAATAATGGTTAGGTATACATACACAATTTTCCAACACTTAATGCCAAAAAGTAAAAATAAGATTCTCCTATAATGGTTATCCCAAGAAACCTTTGTACCCCACCTTTTCAACTCTGCAACCAGGCTCATCCAACACTTGGAACTCACTCCACCATTATCCAACCATATCAACAAAACCATTAGAAGAAAGATGTTCAATCTCTAATATGGAAGGAGAGGGACCCCAATCAACTACCCATGTGTCCAAAATGATCAAACAACAACATCCTAAAAATACCAATTCAGTAAAGTTGCAAGAGACTGTGAAAAGCATACCAATTGGGTGCCTTAATTTTATTAAAGAGGGGGAAATGGCCACTATAACACATACAATTTGAGGGGGGTAATGTATTACCTCACTTCTCTTGATGAAGTTGTAGAATAACACAACAATGTATAAAAGCTCCAATTTAGAGTTCTAGATCATTGTAAGCGTTGGGATGACTATGTTTTATTAAAATACGGTATTCCACTTTTCTATTCATGAAAAATGATATAGTACGAGCAAATTCCACATAAGATCTGTTAGAACTTGTAGGGAAAAAGCGCAATCAACAACCCAAGCACCACACAATCACACACATGCAATCCACCGCACAGAGATTTATGTGGTTTACCGTAAAGGCTACATCCACAAGGCTATGAGCGTTCTGCTCGATCTCACTATAAAGAAATTGGGCAACTCGTTACAAGGATTCCCTACCGTCTAACACTTGGCCTACTCTCTCTCTCTCTCTCTCTCTCTCTCTCTCTCTCTCTCTCGGTCTCACAGCCTCCCCCTTACAAGTTCTCCTGTGTTCCCCTTATTTGCTTGGTTGCTTACAAAGAATAACCCTACGAGGAATATAAAAGAGACTTTCCCTAACAAAGTGGGGCCCAAGTAAACCATTCAATAAAGCCTAATAAGGACCTTTTGAGCCAAATCCAACGATCTCTGTGAAACTCACCTGTATTTAGGAATAAAAACATCCAAGTCTAAGGTCAAGTCCACAGAGTCCCCAAACCCAAAGCTGAATTACTAGTAATAGGGGACCCACTTGCCAACAATTCATTGGGTATGAAGCATAATGGAATGGAACATGGATCACCAACACCCGATTTTACAACATGGTTCCTTTGCGCATTCAGGGAACTGTTTCCATCACTCCTTGTGGCCAATTCTACCATTTTACCCTCACCTACAAGGACCACTGCCACCACCCCTCCCTCTCCCCCCCCCCCCCCCCCCCCTTCTAAGCCTGTGTTGTGTATTCACTTGTAGGGAAGTTCAGAAACCGAAAATGCTACAATACATCATAGAAAAAGGATAGAATGCTACAACTGATACGCATTAAACTCTCAATTCAACTTCTCCACAAAGCAAAAGAGGGGGGTCCAACAAACTCCATTGTAACAGGGATTCGTGATATTGCCCTCTCAGCACTAGTCCAAATTAGATCCTCATATGAGTGATATTATCATTGGATAAAAATCATCCTAAATTAACACACTAAAACTTTTGGGGCCCTTCAATCGATAGTATCATCGTCAAACTCTGTTATTATTTTGATCAAATCTTATTCCTTTTTTTCTTTTTTGAAAAATAAGAATAAGTTTATTAACAAAAAAAAATAAAAAAAAATACAAGGAAAAACATATGGCCATTCACGAGGCAGGTGGTGACCCTTGGAACAACACGAGCTAGGAGAACAAATGCATCAAGCATAATAAACAATTACAAATCAGGCAACAACCCCATACATGAGATACTGTCCCTAGCTAGAAATTGACAACAGCCATTCTCAACATGTGGAAAAAAGATACTCACCAAGAGTGAAAATGCCCTGCAACTCATCCAATCAAGGTCATATATACCAATGAGTAGCGCAACTATCCTCGGCCCACCCAACAATACATTTGAAACTGTTATGCTGAAACAGGTACAGATTGCATACCTCCTTAGGCCACTCCAATCAACATGGCAAAAAATTCAACTTCATACCCGAAGCCATAGTTTTCCAACGTGGTGAGCCGACTAGGATATTTGTTGAGTTGACTCAACCTGATTACTTATGAAAGAGGGAAGGTAGAGTTAAACTCTATTTGGACGAGTTTTTGTTGAAACGTATCCACCTGGTCAACTCAACATTCGGCTCAACTCATCCCGGTTTGGCCAAGTCGGGTATGTCATCTTATGCCATTTTTTCGTTATTTGAAAAATACAAAAATATGATAACAGCATATAAGCCTTACATAAGAAAACTGTATATGTTAAAATATACTTTAGTAAAAATAAAAGTTTTGAAATAAAAATCCATATGAAATTTATCACATCTCTTTTTAGTTATTTCAAACATTTATATCTATAAAAAAATAATTATAAAATCAATTTATTGACGCTTGCCTAGTTGACTTGACAACTACTGAGTTTAGTCAATTGACTAGGGAGAAAAACAATATCTAAGGTCACAACTTTCCCTAGAGTAAAGGATCAAGCAACCAATCCCATATGCATTTGGATTACCCATTCCAAATTGAACTTTCACAACGCTTCTGAACCTTTAAACATGGGAAACTACTCTGATGGAACTTCTGTGAAGCATAAACATGAAGTTTTACAAAACCTTGTTCCAATGCTTTATCCCAACACTAAAAACTAAATAAATAAATAAATAAGTGAAAAGTCTACATCTTACTACATCTTAAAACTCAGCTATTATCCATGTGATTAGACCATAAAAGGCATCAAAATACAAAGGAAAAGAAAATAGGTGTCCAAATCCTATTAGGAAAAAAAGAGACCAATTTGAAGGATAAACAATTGAAGAAAGATAAAACAACCTCAACGTTCCAAAGAAAATAATGTAGGGAAGTTTCAAACTAGACTATTGCAAATGCTGAGAAGAGAATCATATTATGGTTTTTCCCATTATTTATATTCATGAATAAATGGCATGGCGTGAGAAATCTCTACGTGAAAGCATTTTTTTTTTTTTTTTGCAAGGTCAACTTAAGGTAAATCAAATCCCTATCATTACCTAGCCCTTGTAAATTTGTAATGGCTTTTAAATATGAGACACATGTATATTAATCACACTAACGATATTTGATAAAGTCATCAAAATGCAAGAAACTTACTAACTTATTTTATCTCTCTCCAATTACAAAATTTCTGTTACATTTTCCAAAAAAAAAAAATCCTTTAGTGAAAAAAAAAGGAAGAGCTCTTACATTTATTTTGATTCCTAATATCAGGTCTAACCTTATATATCCTTTAATAGGGGCAACCCCTAAGATTTAAACCACTCAAAATAATTATCCTTGCCTGCATTTGCCCTTACGTCAAATTTCATTCCAATCAAATTTGGTCCCACCATTAGATTGATCATAAATAAAACCAAGTAATTAAAAATAAAGGGAGTGAAATCATATGCTTTACCCATGATAAATCTGATGGTGTCCCCAAATCTGATTAGACTAAAGTTTGATCCAGCGCCAATAAATGGGGGAATAATGATTTCAGCAGAATAAATTTCACGAGTGGGTGCTAGCTAATGATAGATATATAAGGTTGGCCTCATTATTACTAATCAAAATAAATTAACAGAAGTTTTTGTCATTTCAAAAATATTTAATAGGGTGTGCTGACATTTTTGTCATTTCAAAAATATTTAATAGGGTGTGCTAGATTCTATCAAGAAGATGTGTGTTCAAAGAACCATTTTATCATTCTTAGAGATCTGATTTGATGGGACGACTTTATTTATAATCATAATTTATTACTATAATTAACTCAATAGGAATATTAGCAATACAAACATTTCAGTCAGTTCTTATTCTTAGTAATTATCAATACCATTATTAATGGGCCATAGTTACTACTAGTGTTCAAGATGCATGCCTGTTTTTCACTCTCAAAGACCCTCCTCCATCTCTTTTCAATCTATCTCTCGCTCTCATTCACTGCTCTACTCTCATGTCATTTTAATGCAGCTCTTTACTTCTGTGCTGCTTACTTTGACATGCAAATGCTGAAGATGCAAAACTTAACCTTCATCCCAGTGTGCTGCTATAGAAATATAATCTTGCTTTTGCACTTACACATTGGATTCCCTATTCACTTTGGAATTAATATATATATATATATATATATATATATATATATAAATATAAAAGCAAGCACAAATTGCAAGCCTGCCTTACTCTAGTTAACAAGGCAAGGAATTCAACTTCATCCTCAAAGCCAATATTTCCAATGGTGGGTTGACCGGGAACCCGCTCAGTCATTTTAGCCTAATCACATATTGAGAAATTTCCAATGGTGGGTTGACCAGGAACCCGCTCAGTCATTTTAGCCTAATCACATACTGAGAAATTAGGTAGAGTTGAACTTGGTTTTGGTTGAAACGGAGTTAACCCACCCGGTCAACTTAAGATTTTGGCTTAACTCATCCTAGTTTGGCTGAGTTGGCTGAGTCATCTTAAGGCATTTTTTCCTAATTAAAGAAAAAATATGCAAGTTGCCCATAAGCTTATTTAAGAAAAATTGTAATGTAAAAATATACTTCAATTATTCAAATATATATATATATATGGGAGATGCTCCTATGAGAGATATCCCTCACCTTATATGAGAGATAGGAGTGGGGGCCCTTACACCGATATATATATATATATATATATCACACACACACACACACACTTACTTCAATGGAAAAAAAAGATTTGGAATAACAATCAATATGATATATATGTATATTTCCACATAGTTTCCTATATTCTAGTTAATTCTAATAATTCGTAGGATTTTTTACGGGAAAAACAGCTGAAAGCCTTCGAAGATAGCAGAGATCTCAAACATTTCACATTGATGCCCAGGGTCCTCCAACCAATTTTTCCTTTTTTCTTTCTTTTTTAAATTAATTACTTTTTAACCTTTTTTTTTAACTTTTGGCTTTTTTACCTTTTTTTTAATGGTAACATAGATTTTATTATAAATAAAAAAACACATATTGCGGAATGTTTGAATAACCCGTGATATCACGATATGTCGCAGATGTCCTCCCTTCTTCTAAAAACCCACACCTTTGATTTTAAGCAATTTATACTTTGAGTGAGGAACCAATGATGGATTTGTGCGGATTTCTCGTTGAGGATCTATATTCCGAGCAAGGATACAAGGAGATCGATTTTAGAATAAGCATAGGTGGGCCTTGGATCCACTCAATTAGTGCGCTAGATGTCTCTATCTAATCAATGAATCAAGTTTATATGCCATAAACAAACATTCCAACGATTTAAAATGTGGGTACGAGAGATTGGATTGTAAACAAATGGTAAGCATTTATGAAATGTAATGATCATCCAATATGTTGTTTTCATGTGAGAGAATGCAACATTCACCGACCAGACCATCCCTAGAGTTTCCTTTGAGGGTCTTATGGAAGAGAAAATGGTGGGAGTGGGACAATGTCTCGGAACACCAGTGGTAGAGAAAAAAGACGTCAAGAAATCAAGAAACTGAGGGGAAAAAATGGATAAATGCCCAAGAATGGAAACCCTAGAAACAAATACAAGTCAATGATGGAAAAATCAAGAGAAGTGGGAACACAGAAAAACGAAAAGAAGAGCGAAGTGCAATTTTTAGAAGGAGAAGAAGAAAGGGGGGGATTGCATGTTAGGCCATCTGCGACATACTGTGATATCACGGGATATGGGCAAAAGAGTGATAAAAGGGAATATTGTCGGGAGGCCCTCAGGAGTCAATAAGAATGTCTAGCCTCTCTGCTATCTTTTAAGGGTTTAAGCTGGTCAACCCCTTGTAGTCAACTTCAGCATATAACTATCAATTCTGGTTGATCCACACAACATTACTCAAAGTCATTGGTCAATTTACAAATTTCAGATTCATTTGGATTCCCATTGCAAATTGAACTTCACTGCCCTTTTAGACTAAGAGGAACTACTTGGAGGGAGTCTTGGTAAAACACAAATTGTAGTTTTACTTAATTTCAATGAATTAATACATTTGCAAAGCATTATCAAAATAAATAAATAAAAGCCTAAAGTTCCAGATCTTAAAGCTCAACAACTAGCCATGTGATATAACCATAAAAGGCTTTAAAAATATAGAAATAAAAATAAAAGTAGGGGTTCCTTGTAATCTTAGAAAAGACTAGACGACGATGAAAAAGCATACTAATTGGCTGTCTAAATATCATTAGGCGAATTTAAAAAAAAAAAAAGACAATCACTAATGCATATACAATTTAAAGAAAGACAATAACCTAAATGCCCAAAAGAAAGCAAATATGTACAATGATAGAATAATGTAGGGAAGTTCAAGTCTAGACCATTAAAAATGTTACGAGACTATCATAATACAAGTTTCCCATTTTATATTTATGAAAAAATGACCCGATGTGAGGAATCTGCAAGTACATGCATTGTTTCATGGGGTCCCCCTATGGTTAATCAAAACCATATCATTCAACTAGCCTATATATATATATATTTACAATTGGCCAAATCATATACATATCCTAATCCAAAAAACTAAAAAATGATATGGCCTCCAAATAGATCTTTTTTAGACAAAGATGTCATTTGTTTATGATGGCTTTCAAAGGAATTTTATTCATATTAAGTATATTTAATATGGTCGTTGACATGCAACACATTTACTAACTTAGATTTTTCCATTTAGAATTTTATGTTAAATCTTCCCTAAAAGTAAAAAAAAAAAAAAAAAAAAAAAGGCCTTGAACATTAAAAAGGAAGAGCTCTTCAATTCATTTTGATTTCCAATAATGAAGCTAGCCTTTATATCCACCAACAGGGAATACCTTCAGTAATTTAAACCATACAAATAATTATCCTCACGTGTATCTGCTTTGCATCAAAATTCTACTCCAATCAATTTGGGCTCACCGTCCATTGATCTTATATAAAAAAAAAGTGACCAAAAGTAAAAATTAAAAATAAAAGGAGTGACAGCACATATTTTACACATGATCAATCTAATAGTGGGCCTAAAACTGATTAAACTTAAGTTTGACCTAGCACCAATATAGGGAGGTGATGATTTTCAAGCAGTTTAAATTTCAAACACAACTGATGGATATATAGGGTCTGCTCCATTCCATTATTAGCTAACAAAATAAATGAAGGGACATTTTTATCTTTTAGAAAATATTTAATAGGATTTGCTTGATTCGATATGTGTTCAAATCACTCCATCATTCTACTATGAACTTTTCCCCACATGATGACTATTTTTATAAACTAATAACTCAATGAATATTAGTAGTAGAACCATTTAAGCCAATAAATTATTCTTACGAATTCATCATTGATGGGCCATAGTTAATACTAGTAACTAATATGTACGTCTCTCACACACACGCACGAACGCAAGCACACAGGCACGCCATGTGGACCCTTACTTTTCATTTTGTTTTTCTCACTAATACGTGTGCCAAGTTATTACATCTTGATCTGGTCAACTCTTACTAAATCAGGCCCCTCTTTTCATTTTCTTCCTGTAGTTAAATGAACATTAGTCTGGAAAGAAGATGCTGTGCTACCATATTCATTCGCAAAACAATATTAGTTACTCAGGGGTTAATATAAGGTATTTGAACATAATCATAAAGACAAATAGAGGGAGAAAGTGATAGAAGCAAACATTGAGCATCATCATCATCATCAAAGCCTTGTCCCAACTATGTTGAAAATACCCAGTATACTTAATACAATTTATTATTGGTAACAAAAATTTCAATGATTAACATAACAAGATACAACTATCTACATGGTTTAAGTGGGGCATATCATGGAAACTTGCACCTCTTCCTAGAGAGATTTGGCATGTGAAGACATATCTTTTTCATTCAACTAGATATATAGATGCCCTATTGAGGAGGCAGAAAAGAAGAGTTTTAGGGCATATTTCTTTACTAGAATTTTTCACAAGAACTTGGTTTGTTGGGGAATTCATGACATGATGTGATGGCTTGTCCCCTGGTATTTGCACATGCCATGTTTTTTCACCAGAATTCTAAAATTCCAGCCACCTAAAAGGTCTCAAATGACCTTTGGAATTTGTGGAATTCCAGCTCCTTTGCTTTTTGGTGAAATTTCTGGATGCTCGAGTTCAAAGGAGGATTCAAGTATTCCACTATAGCTGAGAATTTAGAAATCCTCTAGACACGAATTCTCTAAGTTACGGTAAAGAAAAAGGGACTTAGATTCAATGGAATTCATAAGAACCATGCATACAATAAAGTAAGAAAAATACAATGTATGCCTTCAAACACAAAACAATCAAAACCTATGCAGGAGGAGACATAATGGAACAAAGTAGAGACTACTCACATTTTTTTAATTAAATCCTCCGATGTGCATTGGCCAAAGTGCGTAGGCATATTGAGAATGGGAAGACCAAGTACCACATAGAAACAGTAGCCCCAGAATCGCAGCGCATAACTGTCTCCAATGCTCCACTAGTAAAATCATAGCATAAGAAATCACCTTGGTTCCTAAGAAAGATAGCATCTTTATTAGGATGAAAAGCTAGGATATCCACTGGCTCCACATCAATGGGAAATGCATATAAATCTACATCTACTAAGGGTGCAGGAAATCCAATGTCATCAAGATTGATCCGATGCTTCACAACCCATTCACTTTCTTCAGACATCCACACTTCCATTTTCGAATCATTGTGGAAGGCATAACTGAGACCACCTTGAGACTCTCCGAAACAAATGGATGGAATGAACTCTGGAGCATCCGAATAAGTGGGTAAGTTCAACACACTAATATACTGTTCCTCCACATCAAACTTCAGAAATAGAGAAGGATCGGCTGCCAAAAACAGAGATCCATTTAAAAACACAGCGCGCTTTCGCAATGGCCTAAGGCTGATGCCTATTGAGTGCCACTTAGACTCCCCCCATTGCCCCGTCTTAGAAGAATAGACATGGACATACAAATATGTTAAAGGCTCTTCATTTTCATCCTTAGTCACATAATTGAGAGTGACAAATAGAAAGACTTTATAGTGAGAGACTAACACATCAGAGGATTCGTCGGGAACCAATGCAAGGTTCACATCATAATTACAATTGCTACTAAATCCATGTTTGGGCGGCGGAGGCAGAACCACCCATTGCTTCGTGACAGGGTTGCACACATAGCATGTATCTCCATCATCCGAATCCGCGTTAGCACAGAGAAGAAGTCCATCACGACAATCGATAATTCTGGTATCTGGGTCACAGGGTAAGAAGCTGAGGCAATCTTCCATATTGATCTCATCATCCAAATCCACCCCATTGCCTTGGAGACTGAAATACTCAATGGATTCCATTTCTTCCTGGATGAGATCAATTTGGCCAATGAAAAGGCCAGCCAATGGTCTGGGCACCGGTGGGGAATGAATCAGGGTGGAAACCAAGGAGTGAAATGTCTTGGAAACACTTAGGCAGGTGACTAGGGATTTTGGGGGCAATCTGGAAAGGATATCCATTAACAGATCATTGGTTAAGTAACAAATATAACTCTCTGATGATGATTTAGAACGACCCATTCTTCCTGACATAAGATTGAAGAAAGAAACAGTTTTACTGGTAGGTAGCAGAGGGAGATTTTGAAACAATGGTAGATAACAAGTAGATAATCATAGACAAGGAGAAAGAGAGTACCTTTGCTTCTCCAGGAAAAGAGAGCAAGAGAGAAGAAATATGCAGCCGCTACAGCTGCAAAAAAGCAGCAGCCAGATGTCTTCGGTTCACGTAAAAAGAAAAAGGATATATAGATCAGGCAAGAAGCAGAATATGATGATGTGACGAAGAAAGAAGACAGGTGCTCTCCGATTGCCTATGATGATGAGATGAAAGAGTTGAAATGATACAGGGTTTAGAAGCCGGAAGAGAGCAGAGAGGATGGAGGAAGAGATGGCAGTTTTTGTGGAGCTTTTATAGCTCTGATGTTATTATGAATACCAGGGCACGTTTTAAACCTGGGGGCCCTATTAATAAACTAATATATTTATAAATTTTAAAGGGAAATTTACTGGAAAAAAACCCCATAAGTGGTTTCTACATAGATGAGGACCCGGTATTTCAATGCAAACGGAGAAGGTCCTCGAGTTGCTTTTTTGACTTTTTTTTTTTTTTTTTTTTGTCGTTTTGCGATATTGTCGTCGACCATGTAATATATAATGATTGTTGATGTCGACCATTATGCCAAAATTGTTTTATATCTCAACCCGAATCCGGCTTTTCTTTATTGTGCCTTTTTCATTCTTTGCAACTCTGTGCTCTGGCGATTTCTCATTTTAGGAAGGCCCATATTACTCCATCACAGTGGTGGTTGGACTCCATTAAGAGGTTGTTATACACATTAAACACCTTTTATATTGCATTATCTACCCTAAAACATCATCAGCTCAATTCCTTTTCATTGTTCATTATTTAGTTGTTAGAAGCCCTAGACATGTGCAAGGTCCTTGTTTCTACCTTAGAAAGTTGTACCAATGTTCAATGTGAAGGCATCTTTGTATTTAACTTTGCGTATAAATGGTGGATATGCTCCTAAAGACCACCATCGCATGTAGTTGTCATGTTTTTCGGTTTAATGGTTTAAAAAGGGCATTGCTTCTCTATGGCATTCTTTAGAAATGGCATTTAGTTTAGGGTTTTGAATATCACATTACAATTACTATAATATGACTATAAACTTTATTTTTTTTATCAAACATATCCTATTGTGGGTATTTAACAATGGTCAATGATTTAGAAACATACATTAGCACTCTAATCCTTCACTATGGGCATTATCTTTCTAAATGTATCTACCTTTCGTTGCTATCTAAAATATTTTCTTTTTATTTACTAATAGCATGTAAGATAGCAACATGTCAGTCATATTTCACTATGATAGTGACTTTGAATTTGATATAATCCGTCCGTCCGGTGTATAATAATGAAAAGCAAAAGATGAGATATTTGCCGAGGTACATTAACATATGGGTCACTAGTTGCCGAAGCAATTGAAGCATCTAATTGGGACTCATCCATCCAAAATCTAAGCATACAAAACCTTCATCATAATGGGTGGGCATTTTCATTGGCTAGCATTGACGACGATAATGATGTCAGGAGAATGTTCGAAGCATCGGGGAATGATGTTAATGAAATATATTTATACGTCTTTAATGGTCAAAACAATGGGCAATGTATCGGACGAGAACATTATAGGTACGTGCATTTGATTGTATTAAAAAATTGTACATTATCAAATACTATGTTCATCTTCCTACTTGCTTATTGTCTTATTGATGCATTGTAGGTTTCAAAGGACTATTAAAGATCGTTCTCATCCTGAAAAATCAAGGTGTTTATTGAGAACTTGCAAGGGAAAAGAAGTCATAGAGCCAACTCTGATTCGTTGAAAATTGAATAAAAACGAGCTTGGAATAGATTTTATTTAGTTTCAATGAATTGCAAGAAGAAACAAAAGTGATTTTCACGTGTGTTTGACAGTGCATTTGAAAAAGGTCACCCTTGCTCTTACTTTACATGGGTACTACTTGCCTCACCTTCTGAGTCCAGTTTGCTTACAAATTTTTATACAATCGCCTTGTCATGCTTAATCAAGAGATCGAACACAAAAGAAAGTGTAAAATAAAAAGTTAAATGAGAAAAGAAAGGCAAAGGAGAGCTGCTCTCTTCGGGGACTACGCTCGGCCTGGCTGAAAAAAGATAATCGAACACTATCACCCATCTTTGAATGTAGTCTCCTTCATCAATCTTTGTAATCCATCACCACTTGGTGGAAGAATGATACCGAGTGATGTTTACATTAGAACTACATAGACATCACTTTCATTTATTCATTGTGTGAAGAAAACAAAGAAAGATTTCAAAAGACCGATGAGACGCTTAGGATTGTTGCTGGCCATCCATTACCTTGCAAAAGGAAGTCAAATGGATCTTTTAGACATAACACAACAGGGTCTCTAAGCTTTTCGGTGAATACCTTCCATGTGTGTAGAAAACTGCTTTCAATCCCCCTTTTATATTCATTTTGAGTGTTGTAACTGTTGAAGATCATGGGGCTGTAGGGAGTAGTTTTAGGAAGTGGAGTAAATGGAGTGTAACTGCCATTTCTACACATCCCGCAGCCATCGAACTTGGTCAAAAGAGGAGATTGTGAGCGTTGACCACTCATCGGTTGTTAGAGTAACTTCACACTGCCCAGTGGCTATTGAAGTGCATGAATTGCGCCCAGCGGCTATTCAGGTGCGCCTAGCAGCTAGTTGGATGTGGCATCTGCTGGTTACTTGATAGATGAGGCTTTCAATTTTTGCTGAAAATTCTAGATATTATGTAAAAGAGTGTATTTTGGGAGTAGAAAACTCAATTTAAAAGTTATTCATGCCCTACATTTTCGCATATATCATATGTTTCCATCTTTGCAAGGATTATGGGGAACATCCAAGGAAGAATCCCATAGGGGCAAGAGACTCTCAAGGGTATCTCAATTATTCCTACCACAATGGTTCCGCAATGGAAGTGTGAATGATTGCCCGCATAATCAATGGTGAATGGGTCTTGCAGCGTAGGCTCAAGCTTGATGACATTGAATTTCATGAGCCTTCTGAAGATTTGATCTCATTACGAAGGAGCCACTAGATATCCTATCTTTTCACCAGAATAAAGATGTTATTTTTCTTAGGGACCAAGGTGATTTCTTTTGCTACGATCTTACTAGTGGAGAATTGGAGACAATAACGTGCTACAATTCTAGCGCTACTGTTAATATGTTGTTCTGGGTCTTCCCATTGTCAGAACTCCTTCACTCTTTGGCCAATGCACATCGGAGGATTTAATGAGAAATATGGTGTAAGTAGTTACTACTTGTTCCAGTTGTTTCCTCCTCAATAGGTTTTGATCGTTTTGTGTTTGAAGGCGTATGTTTGGTTTAGCTTACTTTATTGTATATGCATGGCTCTTGTAAATTCCACTGGATTCTAAAACTTTTTTTTTCCTACCCCATCAAAGGGGCATCTATATATCTAGTTGAATTGGAAAGACATGTCTTCCCAATGCCAAGTTTCTCTTAGAAGAGATGCAAGCTTCCATGGTTTGCCCCTTCTTGTATCACGTAGGTTATTTGTATCGTATTTTGTTAATCATTGGGACTTTTGTTACCAATGAAAAAATTATATTGGATATACTTATTGGTTTTATTACCTTTTCCCTGTGTATGTCTTGATGATTATGTATGGAGTTGTGTTACATTGTTCAGGTAGATTATCTTTGTAACTTATATTAATACCTAAGTAAATAATTCTTTTGCAAACAAAATGAATTGGATAGCATAGCATTTTCTTTCAAGACTAATGGTTATTTAATTACAAGAATAAAATGAAAATAGGGGCTGGACGTAATATGAACCAACCAGATCAAAATGTAATAACTATGCAACACATATTAGTGAGAAAATAATCACATGTTGTGTGCGTGTGTATGTGACACACACATACTAGCTATGAGCAATAACTATGGCCCATCAATGGTGAATTTGTAAGAATAATCTGTGGCTTAAATGGTGATACGGCTATTAAGCATTGAGTTATTAGTTTATAACAAAAAGTCATCCTATGGGAAAAAATTAAAAGTAGAATGACGAAGTAGATGATTAGAACACATACCCTTTTTGATAGAAGCAAGGACATCATATTAAATATTTTTTCAATGAGAAGATGTCAATTCATTTATTTTGGTTGCTAATACTGGAGCTGACCTTATACTAACTACAAAAAAGAGACTTTTAGAGGCTGGAAATTTGCCTTTAGTGGTTGTTTTTTGTGCCGCTAAAATGTGGTTTTTATGCTTAGACGGGTCGATTTGGAGAGTAATTAGTGGAGGTTCAAAAAAACCACTACAAAATAGCGCTTTTAGTAGAAAAAAAATGCTGCTAAAGGGGGTTTTGTAAACCAATAAAAGTCTTCTTTCTTCTTTTTTTTGGCATGATCCATAAGCAGTGCCCACTTCATAACTAATGGTCCTGTGTGTTCCACTGGATTCTAAAACTCTTCTTTTCTTTCCCTCCATGGGGCATATATATATATATATATATATATATATGATTGAAAAGAAAACTGTATCCGAATCCCATGCCAAATTTCCCTCGGAAGAGTTGCAAGTTTCCATGGTTTGCGACCTGTTAATTTGTATGGCTCAATTGAAATTAGTAAGTCTTGGTTAACCGGGCCCCTCAATTGCCTAGAATTGTACTCTGATTAGAAGTATGTATATTATAGTGGTTCTACTGTGATTAGAAGTTGGGTTTGGGTGTAATAGGGTTTGGGGCTGATATTATAAATAGAGACCCAGAATCTCTAGGATGTACCCCTCTGATTGCATATAGTGATTTCTCCCGTCTTTCCCATGGAGGTAGGCCAAAAACCGAATCACGTAAATTTGTGTTCTTCTTGTGTGTGGTTGATCTCTTCTGGTAGGTCCTAAATCACAACAAACTCGTATCAGAGCGTTACGCGTGATCAAAGGAGATTCGACGGATCGGATCTTGGAGGGCTGGAGTTGTGGCTGTGTGATCGACGATTAGATCTCAAGATTGAGATAGCGTTTTCCGGATCGTGCGGAGAGAGATCGTTTGATCTCGGTGGGCCACACAATCGAAGAGAAAAGGGATCGTTTGTTCACTGCTCGTCGTCGGACTGCTCACTGCTCGCCGCCGGAGAAGAAGAACAGAGACTCGCAGAGGATCGCCGTTCTTTGCATAACCGGAGAAGAGTCTGGCCGCTGCCGGACTCCAGGAAGAAGAAGAACAGAAAGGGGCGATTTGGTTTTTTTTTTTCTGTTTTCAAACGGAAAAACCGCCGCCGCTTGTCTCCACCAGTCGTCGCCTCCGCCGCCGCACGTCGCAGGAGCCCGTGCTGCCGTCGTGCCGTGGGTGGAGCGAAGAAGGAAGAGGAACGGAAGTCGCCTGGGTTTCTGTTGCAGAAACAGAAACTTGAAGAAGAAGGAGATTTGGGCTTGGGCCTGCAGTGTTTGCGAGTTGGACCCAGGTCAGCCCGACCCGTTTTCAAAAGAAGCCCAGTAGCAAAGAGGTCCAGGTTGGGTCAGTCTTGGTCAGACCTGACCCGTTTACAGCAAAGGCCAGCAGCAGAAAAGCGCTGACGTCAGTGCTGACGTCAGCAATTCCGTACGGTCAGCGGATTTGACCGATCGACGGTTGAAAATTGTTTTTGCAATATCTTGACGATATGGAGTCCGATCAGAGATCCGTTCGAACCTACGGACTCATTGCGAGATGATCTACACGGTTGTGGAAGAGGATTGGCTGTTCAACGGTCAACGAACGAGTTTGACTGATTGGAGCGCGGAAACTTGTTTCTGCGATATCTTAGCCATCCGAAGTCGGATTTCAGATCCGTTTCTTCCAACGTGCTCGTGGTGACCAAAACTACACAGTTACTGTGAAAGATTTTTGGAATGGCTGCTAAATTTGAGATTGAAAAATTCGTCGAAAACGACGACTTCGGTCTATGGCGTTTGAAGATGTATGCTTTGCTGGTTCAGAATGGACTGCAGAAAGCTTTGAAAGGAAAGAACTCTTTGCTTGACAAATTGTCAGATGAAAAGAAGGAAGAGTTGTTGGATAAGGCATACGATCAGATTTTGCTGTTTTTGAGCGATGGTGTATTGCGAAAGGTTACTCAAGAGAGAACTGCTGCTGGCATATGGCAGAGTTGGAAAACTTGTACATCACGAAGTCTCTCACAAATCGTTTGTCCCTGAACAAGCGGTTGTTCACCTTACAAATGCAAGAAGGTATGTCTGTTTCAACTCACCTTGATTCTTTCACAAAACCTATTATGGATCTGGAAAATATCAATGTTAAAATTGATGATGAGGACCAAGCTATCATGTTGTTGTGCTCGTTACCACCCTCATATGAGCATTTTGTTGATACCATGATGTATGGTAGAGATACTCTGTCCAAAGGGGATGTAGAGGCAGTCTTGAACTCTAAGGAGTTTAAGAAAAAGGTTACGGCTGAAAATGATGGTTCAGGTGAGGGTTTGGTAGTACGAGGAAGAACAAAAGACTCCAGTCGTAAGGGCAAACATAGAATCAACAGGAAAAACATTGAATGTTATTATTGCCATAAGAAAGGGCACATCAGAAAAAACTATCCCGAAAGGCAGAGGAAAGGGAAAGAAATAATTGAAGCTTCGTCATTTGATGATTCAGTCAGTGTTGCAGATAGAAGATCAGATTATGTTTCCGATAATGCACTTTCTGTGATTGAAAATGGAATTCGTCGTCAGGATGAATGGATTCTTAATTCGGGTTGTTCTTACCACATGTGTCCCAATAGGGACTGGTTTATCACTTATAAAGAAATCGACGGTGGTAGTGTCTTGCTGGGTAACAATGTTGCATGTAAGACGGTTGGAATTGGAATAGTGAAAATCAAGATGAACGATGGAATCATCAGAACGTTGGCAGAGGTTCGGCATGTTCTTAATCTGAAAAAGAATCTTGTTTCTCTTGGTAACTTGGACTTCGACGGTTGTAAGTTCTCAGCTGAATGTGGAGTTATGAAGGTTGTGAAGGGTGCTCTGATTCTTATGA
This sequence comes from Umbellularia californica, assembly GCA_028538565.1. Lineage (NCBI taxonomy): Eukaryota > Viridiplantae > Streptophyta > Magnoliopsida > Laurales > Lauraceae > Umbellularia > Umbellularia californica. Next base: position 63,759,851 of record JAPQWN010000008.1, read on the forward strand.
AAGGCAATAGAGTTGGAAACTTGTATGTTTTGTCTGGAAATATAGTTACAGGTGGAGCTTCAGTGTTTTCCTCAGATGACCATGAATCTGTCTCAACGCGCTTATAGCACTTGCGCTTGGGTCACATCAGTGAGAAGGGATTGACAATACTGAGCAATCGAAATTTGCTATGTGGCACGAAGACCAGCAAGTTGGATTTTTGTGAGAGATATATCTTCGGAAAGCATCGAAAAGTCAGTTTCAAGACAGATATTCATCGCACGAAAGGTATCCTTGATTATGTTCACTCAGATGTATGGGGGCCTTCTAAGGTTTGCTCCAAGGGTGGGTCCCGGTTTATGCTGATTTTTATTGATGATTATTCAAGGAAAGTCTGGGTTTATACTCTGAAAACGAAGGATCAGACCTTTGTTACATTCATGCGATGGAAGAAAATGGTTGAGAAACAGACTGGCAGAAAGGTGAAGAAGTTGAAGATAGGTGATGGCAAGGAGTACAGGTCGACATAGTTTGAGAACTATTGCAACGGATCATGGTATAGTTCGGTATTACACCACTAAAGAAACTCCAGATCAGAATGGAGTTACAAAGAGGATAAACAGAACGATCTTAGATAGAGCTCGTTGTATGTTGTTTACTACAAGATTGTCCATGGACTTTTGGGCTGAGGCAGTAAATGCTGCAAGCTACTTGATAAATAGGTCTCCACACACAAAGATTGGTTGCAATACACCGGAAGAAATGTGGTTAAGTAATCCAGCTGATTATTCTAACTTGAGGATCTTCGGTTGTCTGGCTTATGCTCGCGTGAAAACCGATAAGTTAGAACCAAGGGCTGTGAAGTGCATCTTGGTGGGATATGCTTCTAGGGTGAAAGGATACAGGTTGTGGTGTACCGATTATGATTCACCCAGATTTATCATCAGGGAGGATGTTACATTTCATGAGGATGCTTTACTCGAAGCGAGAAAGCAGGTGGAGGAGACAAAAGTAGGTAGCAGCAGTGACACCGTTCAGGTAGAGTCAGACATCCTAGTGAGGAAGGAGACTGCATCCGGCTCCTCCCGGGATTCAAGGGATAGTCAAACTGTGCAGCAGATGCAGCGGACAGAGCCGCAGATGCCGCAAATGGGTAGACCGTAGAGAGAAAGGAAACCGCTGGTTAGATACGGTTTCGAGGATATGACGACGTACGCATCGACATCAGATAATGGCCGTGATGATATGGTTGCATATGCATTGACGACTGAGTCTCTTGAATTAATGGAAGGGCTGGAAAATAGTCAACAGGCAGTAACTATGACTGAAGAGATGGAGTCTCTTGATGAGGAAGATCAGGTTATCGGATGCAAGCGGTTCTACGAAGAAGAGGAATGAGCTTCTTGTGCAGGTAGAGTGCAGACAAAGGTTCCTGGTCATGTATGCAGTTTGAAAAAATCATTGTATGGGTCGAAGCAAGCTTCTGGACAATGGTACAAGCGATTTGGTGCATTCATGAAGGAATGGGTTAAATTCAAGTTCAAGCATTGCTTGGACTTGATTGGTTTACTCGGTACCTGAGTGCCCTCAGGGGCAGGTGGAGACGGTGAGACATGTTTTATGATGAGGATCAGCTTCAATGTTCGCCAAGGTGGAGATTTGTTAATTTGTATGGCTCAATTGAAATTAGCAAGTCTTGGTTAACCGGGCCCCTGGATTGCCCAGAATTGTACTCTGATTAGAAGTAGGTCTATTATAGTGGTTCTACTGTGATTAGAAGTTGGGTTTGGTTGTAACAGGGTTTGGGGCAGATATTATAAATAGAGACCCAGAGTCTCTAGGATGTACACCTCTGATTGCAAATAGTGATTTCTCCCGTCTTCCCCGTGGACGTAGGCCAAAAGCCGAACCACGTAAATCCGTGTTCTTCTTGTGTGTGGTTGATCTCTTCTGGTAGGCCCTAGATCACAACACGACCAATAAGAAGTTGTATTGGATATACTTAATGGTTTCTTCTATCACTATTTCCCTATGTTTGTCTTGATGATTATATTAATTTGGAGTTCTGGTAACATGTTCAAGCAGAATTATCTTTGTGCTTTATATTAATGCCTAAGTAAAAAATGGTTTTATTGCAAATGGATGTGGTAGCATAACATTTTCTTTCATGACTAATGGTTATTTTATAATAACAAGAAAATGAAAAGAGGGGCTTAATGTAGTATGAACTGACCGGATCTAAATGCAGTAACTATGTAAAACATATTAATGGGAAAAATAACTACATATTGTGTGCCTTTCATTTATATTCTTAGTCTCATTCATTTCTTTGGAATATGAAATGTTTTGAGCTCTCTGCTATCTTTGAAGGGTTTAAGAGGTTTTTTCGTGTAAATATCCCTATATATATTCAGAATTAACTAACATATAGAAAACTATGTGGAAATCCATATAAATTTCAAATGAGTTGTTTCAAATATTTTGTTTCCATTAAAATATATTTTAGCATTAAATTTTTTCTAATATAAGGCTTATGCACAGGTTGGATATGATTTCTTCAATTAGGAGAAAATCTTGTGACACAACCACCCCGGCCGAACTTGGATGACTGAATCCAAGTCTTGAGTTGACCAGGTGGTTCTACTCGATCTCATCTAGAACTCATCCAAGTGAAGTTGAAGTCTTCCTAATTTCTCAATATATGATTTGGCTGAGTTGACTCAAGGGTCCTAGTAGACCCATCGATGGGAAAATTGGCTTTTAGGATGAAGTCGAGTTCCTTGGCTTGTTTACCCGAGTAAGGAAAGCTTGCGGTCTACTCTATCTTCTAATAATAATAAAAAAAAAAAGACACAACTTACAATGTTTGATGGACTGAGGAGAGCTGCCTCAATCCTTGAAAGGTAGGCCCCTTATTGGATGAATTATTCTTTACAAGGAAAGTGTCCTTTTTCCTATGTGTTTAAAGTATCTCTAATGCTCTAGCTAATGATGCTATCTCATCTATTGGGTGGTTGCTTCATTTGGGACTGCACATTTTGATGAATATATTTGTTCTCATAGCTTGTATTATTCTAAGAGTAAATGCTACCTCAGGAAACAACCATATGTTTATCCCTTTATTTTGTCTTTTTTATTAAAAAAAAAACTACTATTATTTTTCAAAAGGATTAAAAGGAATGGATTTGAGAAACATGTTAACTCTAATTAATGTTAAGTTTGGATTAGCTCCTGCTTCGTTGCATCTATACTTCTAGGAGTGCAAGTGAGTGCGAGGTTTCCCATTTCTTGGTACATTGCACAATCTACTTTGGAAATACATCCACCTAAAAAAAATCAACGGCCCCAAAATTAAAAGTTGTGACTTTCGTATGAGTTTGAGAAGTGTGGTTCATAGTGCCTTGGTGGTGTTGGTTATCAAGGTTACTTGTGCACCTGATGTTACCTTTTTGTTAGTTTGTGTAAGCGGAATCATGCCCACTAATAGTCAACATCCGTTGTTTCGTAGGGGCACACATTAATTAAAAAAAAAAAAGATTTCTTCCATCTTGTTTTGAAATTATTGTTAAATATGGAGATCTAGAGAAATATAATCTACCAGATCGTTTCCAACCATTATTGGAGGGCCATAGTGTTGGATCTTGCTAAAAAGATCCAAGCTGGGCCTTATTGAGTGGTTTACTACTTTGTTAGGGCAAATTCCTTGTAAATACTATCCTAGGGTTATTCTTTGTAAGCAAATGACCATGTTTAGGGTAAAGGGTATTTTTTGGTTATGGCACTAGGGCTTTCTTGGGGGCCAAGAAAGTAGAGATTCTATATATTGATGTGATCTCCAACCGTAGACTCTGTGAGAGAGAGGCATGAGCTCTCTCTCCCATGGTGTCAGAGTTTTCCAAAGGGGAGAGGTTGTGAGAACATGTTTAATACTATCGTTTTCCCTGTTCGGATCCCTAGGTGGATATGGTTCTGTTTGCTTCATCTAAGTCATCTGAACCTATTATGAAATGCAGGCCAGTAAAGATACTATAGAATGCATGGCCGGAGATAATCCGGTTTACTTCATCCAAGTTATTTTAACTTATTATAAAATGCATAATGGTAGGGATACTATAAAATGCATGCATGTTGGAGATAATCCGGTTTACTTCATCGAAGTTCTTTTAACTTATTATAAAATGCATATTGGTGGGGATATTATAGAATGCATGGCAGGAAAAAATCTGGTTTTACTTCATCCTGGTTATCTGAACTTATTATAGAATCCAAGGTTGAAGAGGATCCATTGTTTACTCGAGGACGTTTCTGGTAAGGATTATAAAATAGCAAAAATTTACTCCCACAGAACAATCGTAAGCACTGGTCAAATGGGTTCTCCGCAAGCTGAATTAAAAAATTATGATGCAAAAGAAAGTACATCGATCAAGAACAGCAACAATGTAGAGAACAATTGGGTTTTATAAAAGAATATGCATTTAATCTTTTCGGAAATGTTCATTCAATTGCACCAAAGAGAGGAGTGCGGCAAATCATCTGTAAAGGTAGAGCTAATCTTTAATTTAGGCCTTTTTTATTTAAACCGGTTGAATCCATTTGGGGTTATCAGATAGGCTAGATTTGCTAATCGGGACTCTGTCAGTTGCTAATTGAGGTTGTGTCAATTTCAAATCTTAATAGAATGATTGTTCAATCCATTCTTAAGATTCTGCTGACATAAAAGGGACATTGTCGTCAACACTGGAAAGATATAGAGAATGATGAGGGAAACCAATTTGATCCTCGTGAACTTGAGATCCAGGATTTAGTGAGGTTGCTGGAGATGGTGAAAAGTACACTAATTGGTTCCCTTAGTTTTATAAAATAAAATAAAAAGAAACGGAAGGGGAAAATGCCGATTTTACCACTCAAAAGAGGTGGCCATGCCGCTTTAACACAATGAAAATAGGCATAACGTCGCTACTCTTGGTAAAGTTGTAGGTAATATAACCAAGTGTGGAAGCTCTAATCTAGAGTTCTAGATCACTTGTAAATGTGGATATGACAAATGTCTAAATATGACTTTCTCCTTTTTTGTTCATAAAAGCAAACTATGGAAGCATAAGAAATAAATCTAGTCTATAGGATACCAAAACCCAAATTACTAATACACGACAACACTCAACTTTGGAACAAAAAAAGGGATGTGACCATACTCAACTTTAATGCTGTGTTTGGGAAGGGAGGAGGGGAGGGGAGGGGAGGGGAGGGGAGGGAAAATTTAAGGGGGAAGGAAAATGAAGGGGAGGTTTTCCCTCCTCTTGTTTGGGAAGTGAAAAAGTAGGGGAAGGAAAGGGAAAAAGTATAATTTTGTTTGTTTGTGAGGTAGGAAAAAAAAGACCATTTTACCCTTACCCTTCTTTCTCCCTCACTTTCCCCCCATTTGGACATTCAAGGGCAATATTGTAATTCCCCCCCCTTTCCCCTCTTTCTCCCTCACTTTCCCCCCATTTTTGTGGGGGGGGGGGGGGGGTGGAATTTTTGTCACTAAAAGACAAAAATTTTCCCCCCCTTCCCCCTCCCCCCATTTTCCTCCCCCCCTTCCCAAACACACTCCCTTCTTTCCTTCCCCACACTTTCCCCTCCTTTTTTTCCTCCCCCCCTCTTTTCCTGCCTTCCCAAACAGGCCCTAAACAGAATCGAGACCCTAGTCCAAATAAAGGCCCGGGACCTGAACCAAAACCAAGACCCAAATACTTATATACTAACGGTATTGAGTATATGTCCAGTGAGCCTAATTAATGATTTTAAAATTGAAGAAGCTGTATTCTATTAAAATTAAAAACACTACAACACATCGAAGAAACTGAGATAAGGAACTTAAATTTCATTGAAAAAATATATTATTTTATCAAAAAGCAAATATATATTGCAGTATGTCGGAATACCTCGCAAAATCACAAGGTGCGCCACAGATTTCCTCCATTTTTCTTCTCCTCCTTCTAAAAAACCCACACCTTTCATTTTAAGCAGTTTAAATGCTAAATATGGAATTGATGATAGATTCGTGAGGACTTATCTCCGACGATCTATATTTAGAGTATGGATACAAGGAGATCGATCTTAGAATAAGCATAGGTGGGCCTTGGATCCACTCTATTAATACACCACAAGTCTTCATCTAATCAATGCATTCAAATATGTAGGCCATAAATAAGAATTCCAACAACAAGTTGAAGGCATGAGAGATTGGATTGTAAACAATTTGTAAACATTTATGAGATTTATTAGATCAGCGAGTGGGCCATTTTATTATAGGAGAGTGCAACCCTCATCACAGTGACCATCCCTAGAGTATCTTTTGATGGTCTTTGGGATAAGAAGATGGTGGGCCAATGTCCAAGGAACATTAGCAGCAGAGACAAAAGAAGTTAAGAATCATGAAATAGAGGGAAAATGGATAAATACCAAGGAATAAAAACCCTAGAAGCAAAAACGAGCCAATGACAAAGAAATCTAGAGAAGGAAAAGGGAACACAGAAAAACCCAACATTAGCGTCACATTTTTCTTTAGTAGAAGGAAAATAGCAAGCAGGACCTAGTGTTGGCCATTTTATGCATTATAGCATAGGACATTCTAATTTCTGTGTTTAATTTCTGGGCTTGGTTAGGTCTAGGTCTAGGTCTAGGCCATCTTCCCTTCTGGCCTGGCACATTGACTTTTGGCCATTGAAGAGTTAAGAGACTAGCCGTTGTAAAGTTATGAAAGCGTAATAGCTCGTATTAATGATACGTTGTTGTCACCTCCAACGGCTATAAACGGCTATAAGCATTAGCCATATTTTATCATTATCATCAACGACTACTCACGATGTTAATGTGCATTTAGTATTGTTACCGTTGAGACCCTTCTATATAAAAGGGTCTGTGGGCAAGGGCTAAATATAACACATATTACACTACTTTCCACTCTTTTGCTCTCTGTTTTCTTTCTATGCCTCTGTTTTGTTGTTGTAAGAAAGTTTGAAATAGTGGTCTACTAAGGTTCGGGCTCTTCATCCATTCGAGTCCTACGAAGAATGGCATCTTTGTTTGGGTGGAAAGTCAGTATCTTCAGTGGCTCATCTTTAATGAGATTCAAATCTTCAGAGTGTTTAGGGATTTCAATGTCATCAAGGTTGATCCGATGCTTCAAGACCCATTCACCGCTATTGAAGCCGGTAGTCATCCACACTTCCATTACGGAACCATTGTGGTAGGCATAACTGAGACACCCTTGAGACTCTTCCAAACAATTGTATGGAATGAACCATGCGGTGCCCGATTAAAGGCGTATGCTGAACACTTCCCAATACTCTTCCTCGACATCAAACATCAAAAAGTGAAAAAGATCAGCTGGCAACAAAAGAGCTCCAATAAAAACATAGGAGGAATAAACCATGCGGTGCCCGATGTTTCACCCCACTGGAAAAAGGCACCTATGATTTTTACTGGAGCTCTTTTGTTGCTAGCTAATCCTTTTCACTTTTTCATGTTCGATGTCAAAGAAGAGTATTGTGAGTTGTTCAACATACATCCTTATTCGGGCACTGCATGGTTCATTCCATCCTATTTTTTTGGAGAGTCTCAAGAGTGTCTCAACTATGCCTACCATAATGGTTCCGCAGTGGAATTGTGATTGACTACAAGCATCAACAGCGGTGAATGGGTCTTGACGCATAGGATCAACCTTGATGACATTGATTTCCTTGAAGCCTCTGAAGATTCGAATCTTTACACAGGAGCCACTGGATGTCCTGGCTTTTCACCCGAATAAAGATGCTATGATCTTACTAGTGGAGAATCAGTGGGAATAATGTTCTACAATTCTAGTGCTATTTTTAATATGTTGTTCTAGGTCTTCCCATTCTTGGAAGTCCTTCGCTCTTTGGCCGATGAAAATCGGAGGATTTAATGAAAAACATGGTGTGAGTATTTATTACTTGTTCCTTTTGTTTCCTCCTCAATTAGTTTTGATCGTTTTGTTTTTGAAGGCGTATGTTTTGTTTTGCTTACTTTATTGTATGTGTATGGCTCTTGTGAATTCCACCGGATTCTAAGAATTTTTTTTTATACACCCTCAATGGGGCATCTATATTTCTGGTTGAATGAAAAGGTCATGTCCTCCCAAGCCAAATTTCTCTCGGAAGAGACGCAAGCTTCCACGGTTTTCCTGCTCTAGTATCACTAGGTTATTCGTATCTTATTTTGTTAATCATTGGAAGTTTTGTTGGCAATAAAAAATCATATTAGATTACTTAATATCTGCTTCTATCACTTTTTCCCTCTATCTGTCTTGATGATTATGTTTGGAGTTGTGTTAACATATTCAGGCAGATTATTTTTTTGTACCTTATATTAATGCCTTAGTAAATAATGCATTTTGAAAATTAAATGAATGTAGTATCATAGTATTTTCTTTCATGACTAATGGTTATTTAACTACAAGAAGAAAATGAAAAGAGGGGCTTGATGTATTATGAACTGACCGGATCAAAATGTAATAACTATGCAACACATATTAGTGAGAAAATAATCACATGTTGTGTCGGTGTGTATGCGACAAACACATATTAGTTGCAAGCAATGACTATGGCCCATCAATGATGAATTTGTAAGAATAATTTTGTTGGCTTAAATAGTGATACGGCTAATGAGCATTGAGTTATTAGTTTATAACAAAAGGCCATCCTAATGGAAAAAAATTAATAGTAGAATGATGAAGTTGATGGTTTGAACACATACCCTTTTTGATAGAAGCAAGCACATCCTATTAAGTATTTTTAAATGAGAAGATGTCAATTCAATTCATTTATTTTGGTTGCTAATAATGGGGCCGACCCTATATTAACTACATAAAAAAAAAAAAGACTTTTAGAGGTGGAGAAAATTGCCTTTAGTGGCTGTTTTTTCTTCTGCTAAAATGTGGTGTTTTTTTTTTTTTTTTTTTTGGCTAGACGGATCGATTCGGAGAGTATTTAGCGGAGGTTAAAAAAAACCACTGCAAAATAGCATTTTTAGTTGGGGGGGGGGGGGGGGGGGGTGCGTGTAATGCTGCTAAAGGGGGTTTTGTAAGCCACTAAAAGTCCTTTTTTTTGTTTTTTTGTGCATCCTCCATAAGCACTTCCCGCTTCATGACTAATGGTCTTGTGTGTTCCACTGATTCTAAAACTCTTTTGTTTTTTTCCCTCCATTGGGCATCTATGACGACTGTGCATTAGACAATGCTAAATGATTATCCAAAGACGATAGCGGACTGTTTGTCTGCATTATAATACATAGGCTTCATACCATGAATGGTTAAAAACAAAGATCAAAACTGGATTTCAAAAAAGAATATCAAATGAGCTTTCTTTTGAGGGAAATAGAATCAAAAGAAGATGGAAATGAATAGCCGGCTATCACCCTAGTAATTCAATACATTAAAAAAAAATGAAAGTTCATCTATGCCCCCACCTTACATCTTTCACCTCTCACCACATATCCTTCACCGCTGACCTCTTTTCACCATGAATCCCTATCTATTCAATTTCTACGTATTTTAATGCAAACAAAAATGTCCCTATTATTTAGTTATTACCCAAAGACTGCAATAGGAAATGAATACCGATGCCACTTGCTTTTAGGTAGAACACCTTGGCAGCGGAAGTAAAAAACTATTGTAAGATTCAGCCCAGGCTTTACTCACAACAGGTTATGTTACCTTGTGACGACCATCACAAAAACATACATCCATCTACCTGGGAAAAACTTTGAGAAGCATTTGATGATCATAAATCCAACCACCTACAGGATGGTTGCATACAAATCCTAGCACAAGGAGTCAGAATACAGTTGTTCATTTAAGGTCTTTTTTTTTTTTAATGTAAATGAGACATGTCAGTCACTGAAAAACAGCAAAACCATCAAAATCAACAAAAATCCTTCATAAGATGAAATGTGCGAGTGATGAGTGCATCAGTTCCTCCAAGCATGCATCCAAAGATTCTGCAAGAACAAAAGGGATTAGTAACAAGACAACCATTAATGTGAGTGAAAGGAAGAGCAACAATATTCAGCAAAGGACTGATGACCCTGTCTGAAGACCTGATCTGATTAACTATCACTGATGGATCAAGAAAGTCGGTACCATACTACCATGTGCATAGATAAAAAAGAGCAGCCCTAAAGCATCCTGATGGGCCTACACACAAAATCACAATGGAGTGTTGGATAGAAACAATCCCAATGCGAATTTCATGTGACAAACATAACCTCCATTAAGGGGTAACCATGGACACCCAATAATCGTTGGAAATGGTCTAAATGATATTTGCTCTAAATATCCATTTTTTTATATTTTTTTCTACGTAGATGGAAACAATCATTTTTATCAATGTGACCTCCTATGAAACAGTGGATATTGATTACAAGTGGGTATGAATCCTCCTACACAAAAATTAACAAAAAGGAAACATTGGCCACACATTTAAATGACTCTTAAATGACATTCTTACTTACAAACCGTTATTGGCACTCAAAGAATGCTCAACTCCAACACCACCACCCACACATCTCACACGAACTTCACAAAGCAATCAAAAGTGAAAGTTAGACACAGAGAGTGAGTGAGTGAGAGCAGTCGTAATAAAAAGACAGCCGGAAAAAATTTTCAATTGTTTCAGATTGACATAATCAAGTAAAGTTGTGCATGCTGAATTTGATATAAAAGCCCGAGTTCGGCCCTTAATGCACTGCACTTCACTAAAATAAAACATTAACCAGAAAATCGGGCTCTTAATCAAAATCATAAATTAACACACTAAAACTTTCAGGGCTCTTAAATCAATAGTTATCATCATCAAACTTCGTCAATATCTTTGTCAAATCTTATTCCATTTTTTTAAAATAAGAATAATGTGATTAATAAAGAAAAATAAGCAAATTAAAGGGAAAATCATAGCATCATTCACCGAGGTAGGCAACGTCCCCAGTAACAACACAGACGAGGAGAACAAATACATCAAGGACAATATGCAATTGCAATTCCAGCAACATCCCGATACATGACACACCCTCCGCTCGCAACACATGGGAAAAAGATAATCATCTAGTAGCAAAATGTCCTTCAATCGTCCAATCAAAGTTTTATGTTCCAACAGTTCGGGCAGCTCTCCTAGGCCCACCAACAATGCAAGTCGAATCACCTTTTGTAGAAAGGGACACAGATTCCAAGCCTCCTTACAGCTATCCAATAATAAAGGCAAAAAACTGAAGCCATAATTTCCTACGTAGTGGGTTGGCTAGGAGCCTTGTTGAGTTGACTCAACCTGAATATATACAAAGTGGCTACGTGTGATTGAAGGTGATTTGGACAAATTTCTGTCGAAACTCAATGGACCTGCTTGTTCGACTCAAGATTTGGCTTAAACCAGACAGGTCTTGTGTGTGTCTCAATATTTGGCTTAAACCGGGCAGGTCTTGTGTGTGTGTGTGTGTGTGAGACCTGCTTGTTCGACCTAAGATTTGGCTTAAACCGGGCAGGTCTTTTGTGTGTGTGTGTGTGTGTGTGTGTGTGACCTGCTTGTTTGACTTAAGATTTGGCATAAACCGAACAGGTCATGTGTGTGTCACGACCTGGGCCCGAGATCGGGGTTAATCCGGATCGTGATGTCCTCATACTTACTACCGCAAATTCTGAATTAACCGAAGTTAAGACAAGACTTACAAGGGATCTAACCTGCAAACCCGTCAAATGTACATTTTTGCAGAATACATGATACATTGACAACAAGTAACTTTATATTAAAAGTAAAGTTCGCATATACAAAATTATAGTCCAATAAAGTCCACCGCTGCATATTCACAATACAATGCAGGGGACATTTAATTACATCTCAAAAATGATTTACAAAGCTATCTATCAAAATAATTCCCAAAACAAATCCAACGCACTCCGAACTATGCCCACTCTGCTAATCCTCCTGAAGGAATCGAATGGGCCTCCTCCGCAGGCGGCGCGGCCTCTGCAAGAGCGGCACGGGCAACTGGGCTTGTAATGCCATCAATAACACTATGAACACGATGGTTCAGCAGTGTATAAACAATCTATGATAAATGATGCTAAGCATGCTCATTTCTCAATGCAATAACTCTAGACAATTAAATCTAGAACAGCACGAAGTTCTGTACAGTGCAGCTAATCAATAATCAATGACTAATTTCCAATTACAATAGTAGTATTATCATCATTCAATTCAGTTTCTTCCCAAAGGAAGTGTTAGTCGGTTCATTTCATTCAGTATTCATTCATTTCGTTCATTTTGTTCATTTTGTTCATTAAGTGACTTATGGGACTCTTCAGTCCAATGTATTTCACTTTTCATTACATGGCTTATCAATTCATTGACTTTTCAGTCTATGTGTGGGATCTACCAGTGTCTTGATCAGAGATCACTGGCATCACCACGGAGCTCCGGAACACCCCAATCATCTGCTGCCGCAGGATTAATCATTAGTTCATTGCATTTATTCATTACATTGTTACCTTTAGTAACTGTTCATTGTATCATTAATCAGTACATTGCATTTAGTCAATGTTGTTCCATACGAGTTAGAAATTCCCTATCTAATTCCGTTTCGACTCAATTTTCCTTCACATCTAGACCACTAGTTAGGTGTGAATATTGGTTACCAAATGCACGTGTTATTATCGATGGACATCACATTTATATGTTTAATGTGTGCATTTAGTTCCCAAAATTTTCACCAACGATTTCAAAATCCACTGGACTCAATCTGAGTCCCCCGATCGATCGAACCGTTAGCACAGAAAAATGAGTTTCGTACCATGCCCTAGGTCGGGGTTGTAAATGGGTCGGTTCCGGTCCGAGTCCATTGTGGACGAGGAACAAGAATCGTTAAGGAGAAGGTGGAACCGGATCCTGACCCGGACCTGTTTTGGAACCGATTTTCTGGCTCCGGAACAAGAACCAGAACCATATATGGGACAAGTCTGGATCCGAGTCCGGGGTCTAGGCATAGAATGATATTAAAAAAATATGATTTTTAGGAGAGATTTTAGAAAATAGAGGTAATATGCTAGGTATCGGGTCCACGGGTCCGAACCAAGGTGGAATCGGACACGGACCAATTTATTCGTCGGGACCCAATTAAACCCGGTTAATGGGTTCGAACCTGCGGGTAATCGAAAAATCGGGGACCCATTTACATCTCTAGTCCTAGGCGAACCCAGCTATGGGTTGTCATGTGTTTGAGTCCTTATTACTGCTCCCTCCCTCCCACATAAGTATATGTACATATATATATAATTGGCCCCAACGGGGATTCTGGCTCTCAAGCACTAAGTGCAAAAAATAAATAAATAAATAAATAAAAAATTGTGCACTGCCCCATCAATTAATAACTAAACCCCATGCCAAAAGCCCAATCCATTGATCTCCCCTACAAAAGAAAAAAAAAACACTTATTTTTAAGAGAAAAGATTAAAAATACTACTCTCTCACCTTTTGATTTAACTACACCCTTATTTTTGTTCTCTCTCATATTGACCATTTACTTCACCTCACTGGTAACGTAAATTTACGATTTACTGTGCGTTTATCGTGCTTTGATATTATTTCATCCCATTGGCATTCACACATGTCCATCCATCATTTCGTGAACTAAGCCCCGACCCGTGACCCACCAACAAGTAAAAGAAAGGAAAAAAGGCTTAAAAAATCAGTCTACAGGATTTCCGCCATATTAATCCGTGGTATATCTACGATTTCCATATTTCCTCGTCTCAGAGTGGAGGAAAACTGGAAAATGTGACATTTCAGTCCATGCCAAAAGCGGTAAGGATACGTGAGTGTCCAAATTAAGTCGCAAGACCTTTCCATTTCTAGTTCACAAAAAAATGAACGGGTGAATGATAAAAAAGATTAGGGGTTTTCATTGACGAGGCAGGGCTATTCTGAGAAATGTCCAAGAGCCATGTCCGAACAAAAAGCCTAACCCTGGCCCAAGCATGAGTCAGGCCTGAGGTTGTTGGCCCGAACCTAGGCCGCATGGAAATGATGAAGCACCATCCCGGCCTGTGTTAGACCTATAGCACAGAAAAATGAGTTTCATACCATGTCCTATGTCGGGTTGTAAATGGGTCGATTCCGTCCTGGTCCATGGTGGACGGGGAACCGGATCCTGACCTGGACCAGTTTTGGAACCGATTTTCTTGCTCCTGAACCAGGACCAGAACCATATATGGGACTGGTCTAGATCCGGGTCTAGAGTCTAGGCATAGAATGATATTAAAAAAAATATGGTTTTTATGAGAGATTTTAGAAAATTGAGGTAATATGCTGGGTATCAGGTCCACGGGTCCGAACCAAGGTGGAATCAGACCCGGACCAATTTATTCGTCGGGGCCCGAAAAAGGACCTAAAATCGGCTCTTAACGGGTTTCAACCTGCGGGTAATCGAAAAATCGATGACCCATTTACATCCCTAGTCCTAGGCCAGCCCAGCTGTGAGTTGTCATTGGTTTGAGTCCTCGCTTTACTGCTCCATCCCTCCCGCATAAATATATATAATTGGGACCAACGGGGATTCAGGCTCTCAAGCACTAAGTGCAAAAAAAAAAAAAAAGAAAAGAGCACGGCCCCATCAATTAATAACTAAACCCCATACCCAAAGCCCAATCCACTGATCTCCCATAAAAAAAAAAAAAACACTCTTATTTTTAAGAGAAAAAAATAATTAAAAATGCTACTCTCTCAACTTTTGATTTTACTACACCCTTACTTTTATTCTCTCTCATATTGACCATTTTCTTCACCTCATCGGTAACGTAAATTTACGATTTCCTGTGTGTTTATCGTGATTTGATATTAATTCATCCCATTGTCATTCACACCTGTCCATCCATCATTTCGTGAACTAAGCCCCGACCCGTGATTCATCAAAAAGTAAAAGAAAGGAGAAGAGGCTTAAAAAATCAATTTGTAGGATTTCCGCTATATAAATCCGCGGTATATCTGCAATTTCCAGATTACCTCCTCTCAGAGAGGAGGAAAGCTGGAAAATGCGCCATTTCAGCCCATGCAAAAAGCTGTAAGGCTACGTGAGTGTCCAAATGAAGTCACAAGACCTTTCCATTTCCAGTTCACAAAAAATTGAATGGTTAATACGAGAGACATTAAAAAACGAGGGTAAAAAAAAAAACTATTAGGTTTCGAATACCATCTCCTCCATAAAAAAATAATGTTAAAAAGACACTCCCTCATGTGGGTGAATGATAAATGTTGGCACTAAAAATGTCACTTTGCCTCTTCAAGCCATATGAAACCGCAGCCTACCAAAATAGGCAATGCTGCTTCCAAAAAACCAAATCTTGTCAGAATCAAACAAAAACTGCAAAGATCCTTCAAGATAGCCAAGAGAAGAGTACACATGAAGTTTTGGGCCATTTCGACAACATTTGGCCTAACTTCACTTCTCCGACAGCTAAACAGGAGCTCTCGGCGGCGACAGCATCGGAGACATCAAATTCCTGATCAGAGCCTGTGGATGATCTCAAAATGCATCCAAAAGGCTCCACGTCAAGTTCCAAGTCAAACCGACAACGTTTGACCCTCCATCAATGCTCGAGCAGTAAAATCAAGCCTCTCGGCGGCGAAAACCACCGAAACCATTACTCATCAAACAGAGCACATGGGCAGCTTCAAAATGCTTACAAAGGGCTACACGTCAAGTTTCAGGTCATTTCGACAACATTTGACCAGACTTTGACTCTCGGAAGCCAAATCAGGCCTCTCGGCGGCGGAGCTCCCCGGGACCATGGTTTTCAAGACAGAGCCTGTGGATCATCTCAAAATGACTCCAATAGGTTCCCTGTCAAATTTCAAGTCAATCGGACATCGGTTGACCGCACATCAAAGCGCGACATCTACCTCGCGGCAGAATCAAGCCTGCTGGTGACGGGACCCCATACGACTTCAAAACTCAAACAAAAGCCTATGGTTGGTCTTATTTATTGCTCAGGAGGCTCCACCTCAAATTTTAGGTCATTCGGACATCGTTTGACCCAGTTTCAGCTTCTGACGGAAAATCGGCAACCTTGCGCGACAAAGTCTTCGGCTTTCCTGGAAAATTGGAAACTTTGCAACCCAAATTGCAAGGATTCTCATCAATTTTTCTATAAGGGAATAAGGCCAACAAATGAGCAAAAATGTCAAAGAAAAATACAGAAGAAAAAACGAAGGAAATAGACCTCAAAACGACCGCAAAACGAGCTCCGAAGGGGAAAATTCCCCCAGGGTCGCAGACCCCCGCGACCCTGGCCCAGGGTCGCAAGCCCCTGCGACGCTGGGCCAGGATCGCCAGCCCCTGCGACCCTGGCCCAGGGTCGCCCGCGACCCTGGAAGCCCGGAATCTCCGGTTTCGCCCCGGGAGCTCCGTTTTCCGTCGTTTTTCGCGATTCGAAGCTTCCAACCCCTGGGACTTTCCAAAATTCATACTTTTGAGGCGCCAAATCCTCTGACATCCGTCAAAATCACGGGTCAACCTCCAAAAGTATCAAAATCAACATTGATCGCCAACCGGTCGACCAAAAAAGTGTGCTTTCCGCCCGATCGATCGAAAAATCAACAGGACAGATGTCACCGGCCCGCTCTTAGCTATCAATGTCTGAAGTTACATGTTCATCCGATGTCGATCAGCATGAAGATCCATCGATGATCATCGCCAGAAGAATTCCAGAAGACACGGCACGGCCCGCGACTCTTCGACTGCTCGGCGACCAATTAATGTGGTTAATTGGCTAGCTTTATGGCAGTCATTAACTCATTCTATTGGACGGCCCAATCAGAAGCAAGCATTTGGGAGTTACAAGTCAATTGATTCATGGCATTTAACCCATGAAACTCCTCCCATCATGGCAATCAAAGGCGATTAAATGCCCTCAATCTCCACCGGCGAATCAGAAGCCAAGATCCAGGAGTTACGAAATAAAGGAATTAAACCCTGTAACTCCTCCATTTATGCGGCTTAAGTGCAATTAAAGCCCATAAAAGCTCTCCTAAATGGCTACCAAAAGCCTATAAATAGGAGAGCATTCCATTGAAATCCAGATCGGAAAGAATCCAGAGCTCGTATCCAGAAGAGAATCGAATCCAGACGGATCAAACACAGAAAATCTTGAGAAAGAAAAAGAGAGAAAAACTCTGCTGAAGTTCTGCACCGGCCACCACTACAAGGTGACAAAAGTCCCTTGGGGGGTACCTCCCCCCCAAGGTCCTTCGCCTTCTCCTCCTGCTTCCAAATGGCTTAGACGTGGCTTTTCAGCCCATCTACTTAGCTTTTTATTGGACATAGGACCTCCTCTTGGTCTTTGTCCTCTAAAAATCTGAGGTTATAGCCAAGCCAAGCGAATCAAGAGCATCCACTGTTCTCATCTGCATAGATGATGGCGAAGCCCACACATGGCTTGCGACCGTCAATCTGAACGAGTCCCCTACAATCTCCTGAGAAGTTAGATCCTCCTTTTCTTGCTTTTCATTGTAGTTTGTATTTTTCTAAAAGAGACAAAAATCATAACTCTTGTCTTTCATTATTGATGAGAATTGTAAATCGGCTATAAACGCCAAAATCGGCTATAAATGCCAAACAAAATCGCCTTTCACGGCAAACCAAGAAAATGTCTCTTTTCTTAAATATTTGTGCAATGGAAAACTTGAAAGAAGTTGATTTCCTTTTTACTTGCGAAGGTTGATCTCTGGAATACCACTTGCAATTCCAAGTAAAATAGAAAATTTGGCACACCCACACAAAGAAATGTTGATGCACGCTTCAGCCCCCCGGGCGCGAAAGGGCCGGACCCGACGGACTCCCACGTCCGCCGACCCCGGTAGCACCCTCGGCAGGAGCGCGTTCCATCAAGCTGGCACACCTGGTGGGACTCGTTCATTTGAGAACACGATGCTTTGGAAATGAAATATTTGCATACCATATTTTTGCTCTATGCTTATACTTCTTCTCCAGATTCCTTGGCTACTTTCTAGTTGGTGGCCTATGTTGGATTTCGCATCTAAAAAAAATGAGATGGGATTTTTTGGAAATTTCTAATTCTTCGAATTTATTTCCACTCTTTCTCTTTTCAAAAAAAATAAAAATAAAAAAAAATCAAATTTCTCATTTTGGATTCAAAATTGAGAAACTTTGATCCTCTCCTATGGTTCGTGTGCTCGCGGAAATCGTTGAGCCTGTTCGAAATGGGATTTGGGCCATCGTTTCTCTTCGATGAATCTGTCAGGGATAAATAAAAAATAAAAAAAAATCAAATTTCTCGTTTTGGATTCAAAATTGAGAAACTTTGATCCTTTCTCTTCTGGGCATGTGTGCTCGCGGAAATCGTTGAGCCCGTGTTCGGATCGGGGATTGGGCCATCGTTTCTCTTCGATGAGTCTGTCAAGGATCTAAAAAAAAAAATTAAATAAATAAATAAAAAGACATAGACCACTAAGGTTAAACCAATTGCGTTCTTTGATCACGATTGATTCAAGAAAAGCCTTGTCCAGAGTGTGGAGACAGCTTGACTGTTCTAGACAAGGGTCCTCCAAACGGGTTCATTAAGTAATCCTACCCTTACCTGGGGGGAATTCTATCAATTGAGGTTTCATAAGACCGGGTTAGGAGGCCTATGTGTACTCTCTCGTCTTTAAATCTTAAAAAATTAAAAAAAAATCAAAAATAAAAAAAAAATAAAAAAAAAGATTTTCAAAAAAAAAAATCTTAAACAAAAAAAAAATCAAAAAAAAAAAAAATCAGTTTTCTTAGTTTGAATTCAAAATTGAGAAACTTTGATCCTATCCTATCGTTCTTTGGTGCTTGCAGAAATGTTGAGCCCGTTAGACTAAGGTTTTGGGCCATCGTTTCTCTTCGATGAGTTCATTAGAGATTTAAAAAAATATATATATAAAAAAAAATAAAAAATCAAAAAATCAGTTTTCTTAGTTCTGATTCAAAATTGAGAAGGTTTGATCCTATCCTATCGTTCGTCGTGCTTGCAGAAATGTTGAGCCCGTTCGACTAAGGTTTTGGGCCATCGTTTCTCTTCGATGAGTCTATTTAGGATTTGGAAAAAAAGACATAGACCACTAAGGTTAAACCAATTGCGTTCTTTGATCACGATTGATTCAAGAAAAGCCTTGTCCAGAGTGTGGAGACAGCTTGACTGTTCTAGGCAAGGGTCCTCCAAACGGGTTCATTAAGTAATCCTACCCTTACCTGGGGGGAATTCTATCAATTGAGGTTTCATAAGACCGGGTTAGGAGGCCTATGTGTACTCTCTCGTCTTTAAAAACCTTCAAAAAAAATATATAAAAATAAAAAAAAATCTTCAAAAAAATAAAAATAAATAATCTTAAAAAAAATATTTTAAAAAAAATAAAAAAATAAAAAAAATAAAATAAAAAAAATCATTTCAAAAAAAAAATCTTCAAAAACTCGTCACTTTTGATTTCAGATCTGAGAAATTTTGGTTTCTTCTTTTCTGAGCACTGGCGCTCGCGGAAATCGCCGAGACCGTGTTCAGATTGGATTACCATTTGCTCTCCTTGATGGAACCAATCTTGACATTTCAAAAAAAAAAACTCGTCACTTTTGGATTCAGATTCGAGAAATTGTGGTCTCTTTCCTTCTGAGTACTGGCGCTCGCGGAAATCGTTGAGCCCGTATTTGAATCGGAATGCCACCTGCTCTCTTTGACGAATCCACTTCTGACCTTTCAAAACAAAGAATCCCATCTCATGGATGCGATTTCCAACATTTGTGCCTAGCAATACTGGTACGCCCTTTTAGGGTCTACTGTATTTGCGACCGGCACATTTGTAACTCCAACCTTATATTTGTCTTACCTCGAGCAAGCCCTGCTTCTCGATAAGTCGAATTTAGGTTTACAATTGCTTCTAGCAGTCACTGGAACGCTCATTCTGGGCTCACCATACTTGCTGTCAGAACAATTGTACCATCTATGGCTTTTTGCCTTCTTCATGTCGCTTGGGTCATATCCCTTGAGCGATTTGAAAAGACAACCATAGAAATTCCCATTTATGATCATTATATTCTTGTGATTACTAATGGATGTGGTCTTGTTTCAGAACTTTTTCGAAACTAACAATGGCAGCCTTAACCATTATCTTCGATGAGAACAAGCACCAACTCATGCTTCAACAGAAGCAAAGCGCGTGCACTCATAAGCGCCTTGTCAGCTGCCGAAGCGTCAACTCCCTCGGCAACTCTCCGAACTCCGGGTCGACCTCGACTCCCCGGACTATCTTCTTTGGGAAGCTGGGACCATTCCCACTTCCCGAAGAACAAGCTGCGCCTGCTAAAAAGCAGAAGATCGCCTCTCAACGTGTCACTCCCGTGACACCAAAGGCGAGCGCCCAAAAGCCCGAAGCCCTCGGCACCCCCGCGAAACCTCAACCAACAACCAACCAGGTCTACCCTAAGACTTGGTCTCCAAGACCTTCCCCAAAAAAAAGAAGGTCTCAAACATCCACCAAGCCAGCATACCTGGCCCCACTCAAGGAGAACCAGTTCTACCCTCTTGCCTACATGAAAGAGGAGAGACCTATCTCCAACCTGACTCCCAAGTCAACCCAGCATGAGCCGGCTTGTTCCTACAGGCCCAAAATCAAATCATACATCACCAGGCCTCTACAAGCACCTGCTAAGGCCTACACTCCTTCGGTTCGACCCTTTATCTCTACAGGGGCCGAACTTGAAAAGTTCAAAGCTTCGCTGCAACAGGCAAAGGACCGGGTCCGGATCCTGTCCTTGCCTAGCTACAAAGAAGACAGGCTCGGCTGCTACGCTCAAGGGAGGACATCCTTCATCGTCAGAGCCCAGCCAGAGCTGACCGAAGCTCAAGCTGCTCGTCGTGTACGCCGCCGTGCGTCGTACCGACAAAAGAGACTAGAGAAGCAAAGGACTCAGCCTCCTACACTTCAAGTCTCTCAAAAATGGGTCGAAAAAGAAAGACCCGACCAAGTTGCTGCTGTCCATATGGTTGGAAAAACCAGAAGATGCCAAAAGTCAGCATCCAGAATCCATGTCCGACGTCCGGTGACTCGTAGCGTCTCCAGGACACGAAGACATCACGAAGAATCCCCTGCTCCTTCAAGCCAAGGACGGCAGAGCGATCCTTCCTCAAGCTCTTCATCAAAAAGAATGAGCCCCAGCTCAGTCACCAGGACAGTTTCTTCGTTTGAATCACGAGGGATGAACGTCCTGGCTACAAATTCTGAGCCACCACCTCGCAATCCACCTCAAGATGATGCGATCACACGCATCCAGCAGTTGGAACAAGGCCAGCAGAGGATTGAAACTCTGATGGAAAATCTTCTCCTCGCCTTTCAAAATCAGGCGAACAATGAACTTCCTCTGAATCCTCAAGATGAGGAGGTAAATGGAGAAGAAAATGAGTCACGCGCCCTTACCAAAAAGGACGTAGACAGTATCCTCGCCAAAGCAAAAGAAGAGGATATACTCAAGGAGCATGGGATCAAGCCACCATATCCTTTATGGATGGACTCGGTCCCGTTCCCCACAAAATTCAAACATCCTACTCTCCAAGCATATACGGGGAAAGGATCAGCCAGACAGCACGTCATCCACTTCAAGATTTTGACGGGAGCTATCGCGGATCAAGATGCACTCAAGATTCGCCTCTTTGCAAGTACCCTAAAAGGTACGGCCTTCGATTGGTACTCCACTCTTCCGGAGGACTCCATCTAAAATTGGGCCATGCTAGAGACACGCTTCCTGACTCACTTCAAAGGTGAGGATCATCCCGCTACTATGGCTCAGCTTTGTAGCTTGAAGCAGGGGGATAATGAGTCAACATACGACTTCATTCACAAGTGGAAAGCAATGGCGTACAAATGCTCAGATGTACTGCCACAAGCGTCGCTAGTCGACATCTGCCGAAACAACATGAGAGCTAGAATCCGCTCCATGATCATCGGCAACAAATCAAAAAACCTGGGAGAACTCCTGGAAGCTTCTATGGAAGCTGAAACGGTGATTAAAGACCTCAACAGTCAGAAGTCATCAAGAAAAGAGCCAACCGCCATTGTAACCTCTAAACCAAAGAAAAAAGAGGTCCTCAATGTGCAAACCAAGTCAGCTCCTCAGCAACCAAAGAAAGCTGAAAACAGAGCTGCAGGTAAGAGACCTGAACTCTCTGATGCCTACAAAGAGCGAGTAGAAAAGAAATACCCGTTCGATGAAGATGTTGACGAAATCTTCGGGGCTCTCGTGGTAAACGGCAAGCTCACCTTGCCTGAACCCAAAAGACCGGGCGATGTTGGCAAAACCAACGATCCTCGGTACTGTCCATACCAACAGATGGTCTCGCATCCTCTCAATCAATGCTTTGTTGTGAGAGAGAAGATAAATGAGATGTGGAAAAATGGAGTCATCACCTTTGACAAAAACTATGGGTCTGCCTTCGTCAACATGGTGTCACGTGGACAAACACCAAAATCACCAGAAGAGAAGATCACTACTTCCTTCAAGGTGATAAAAAGAATTCAAACGTCCGAAGTGTTGGTTCCTTACCCGACACCAGACGGACAACCCATATGGGTACATCCCGATCTCCTGGAAGATGAAAACTGGGAGATCGTAAAAACAAAGCCGACAGCTCAACAGCGAAGGCAAGCTAGGAAACATCTCCTCAGGCTCAAACGGCAAGAAAAGACCCAGCCAAAACAAGAAGTCAATGAAAAGGCAGAGGCCTCCTTTACCACTTCATTCGGGGCAACAGAAACGTCCCTTCCAGAGACTTCAAAGGCGGTAAGAAACTTCACTCTCAGTGATTTCATGCCACCTCGATTTAAAAAAGAAGCTATGCAGGGGGCATCATACTCTTGCAACTCGGTAGTTGGATTCTCCATTGATGGATACGAGTCCAGCGACACCGACGATGGATTCGAGCCCAACTACACCAGCGAGTGGGAGGAATCTCTTGAAACAGGAGAGTATCTCTCCGATGAAGAATGGGTTCCTGAAACTCACCTTATGCCAGTAATCTGGTATAACCCCTTACAGCCACAAGGATCCTGGTCTGATGATGAGGAAGACCAAGAGGCTGTACAAGAAAATGCTGTTGAGCCAACACCCGTCGTTGCTCCAGTGGAAATCAACCATGTTGAGCCACAAAGAGCAGACGAAGAAAAAGATTTGGCTCCCATGCCTGATCTTGAAGAATATGCGAGGATCTTGCAGCATCTCGCTCTAGAACAAGAGCAAGACCGCGTCAACGAGATTCCTCACAATCCAGAGCCGGAAGTCCCTGAAGCCCACCAGGTACCTCCTCCCTCAACTCCTGAAAATGGAGAAAATTGCTGGGTAGACGATCCTCTTACATCTGAGGATGAGTCTGACTCCGAGCAGACAACGTCTCCTTTAAGAGCTGCCTATAATGTGATAATTCGGGATTATAGCTCTTCCGATGCATCATCTGATGAGATCACTTACACACCGGCGACACCTAGCACCATATCTTCTGGGGCTACCTCGTCTCGCGTGACTTTCACAGAGATGACACCCTCTCAGGCTTCGTCCCCTGAGACTGTGACTTCAGAACTCATGCTCTTCCCGACTCATCATCATGAAGAAAACCCAACTTGGGATGATGGATGGGTCAACGAAGAAGAAAAGCTGCTGGATGCTGTTCAGGACTCGCTCCCGGAAAATGCTCCATGCAACACAATCATTGAGGATGGCAATTCTGCTGCAGACGCATCTTCAGTAAATGAGAAACGACAGCCTCTTGATCCTGAGGACAATCTTCCAAGCGAAGACCCTTCTCAAGAAGCTCTCGAAGTTGGTAGAGGCACCCACTCGGGCTGGGACTACCACAAAAATTACAACCAATCTTCCTTTACTTATGTAAATCCTTCGGGAAAAGATGTTGTAAGCGCCCCCAGTGGCAACAATGATGAACATGCAGCCCCTAAGGAGGCTTTCAAGTATGATTTGATCGAGCACTTCAAACACATACCTGCACGACTGCACATCCTGGATTTATTACGAATGTCTCTTCGCACTCGTGATAATCTCATCTCAGAATTACAAAAACTGAATGAGGATGTCGACAAACATGCCCCGCAAGTCCTCCAAATTGAAATGGACTACTGGGTCAAAAACTCTGAAACTTCCTCAAAGGGAGAAAAGAAAACTGAGGGATCATGCATTGAATGCCTCTCGGTGCAAAAAGCAGCCAGTGCAACCATCGCCTTCACAAAGGACGACCTCCTACGTGGCGAAGCAAGGCACAACCGACCCCTGTACTTCACAGGGTACATCAAGGAAATGCCTATACACAGAGTTCAGGTCGACCCAGGTTCTGCACTCAACCTCATCTCCACTTCGGCTCTCGAAGAGTTGGGCATCCCACCCAGCAAGCTAAGCCACACATCTGTATCTATCTTTGGATACGATGGGAGTACTCAAAGGCCTATCGGCAAAATCAGGTTCAAATTGCAGATCGGTGATCTTATCTCTGAAGTCACTGTGTATGCAATAAAAATCCCTTCATGCTACAACATCCTTCTCGGACGCCCCTGGATACACGAGAATGGTGTTGTCCCTTCAACTCTACATCAATGCATCAAGTTCGTCGGCGACGACGGCATGGTACATCGAGTGTTTGCGGACAGAAGACCCTTCAAAGGTAAAGAAGTCCACTTCGCAGACTCCCAAATGTATGAAGGCGAAAAAGAAGAAAAAGAGGAAATAACACCCTTTGCTGAAAATCTCCAGAAAGATAAAGGCAAGGCTCCTCAAAAATCACCGGAAGAAAACAAACACTCCGGTAAATCCGAAGAGAGCAGTCAACCTCCCTTCGTCATCTCCCTCAAATCTTCAAAACCTTTGGTCATCACAACCAGAGTGAAGAAGGCAAAGCAAAAGCCTGGGGGCAAATTTGTTGTCTCTTTCGTGTCTATCAAGCAAGACACGGATTCGGACTCAGAGCCAGAAGACGACACCTCGTCAAGCCAAGCTGACACTCAACAAGTTCAGCCTGCTTTCACTCCGATGAAGACACCTGCTGACGTAGAAGATCCTACGTATGCTTCCTTTGTTGTTCCGGCAACATCACCAAAGAAAAGGCCGATCTTCTTCCATAGATCGAACGCTTCTTCATCAAACTCCATGCTGGAACCTTTCCAAAATGAAGGTATGCCTCAGCTATCTCTATATAGTCCTGTGGCACAAGCAATTATGAAGAAAATGGGCTATGACGCTCAAAACCCGGTCGGTTTGGGAGAAAGACGCGGTATTCTCACGCCATTGAGGCCCGCCTTGACCAAAAGCCAGCTGGAAGATTGGAGACTCTACGGTCATGTAGAAAAGTCTTCATTTGGGTTAGGGTATGATCCCGACACTCCTCTGAGACAGTTGACACAAAAGCTTAAAAGTCGTTTTACCGACCAAGCCTCAACATCTCAAGTCCATGAAGACATCGATCTCCCTGGATATCTCTTTAAAGAGTTACCTGACAAAGATCCAGGAAGCTCATCCAATTGGTACGATTTCTCTGATGATAAAGAGGAATCGTCCGATAATACAGACTTGTGCTATTCTGACCCAGAAGAGCCCTCGTCTCCAAAAGAAGTACCTTACTTCGACCCAGTTTCAACAGGCGATTGGGACCATCTCATAGCAAGCCTTGAGAAGATCACCAATCAAGAAGACCCGTGGAAAGGAACAAACCCTCGGTCTACAAATGCCCTTGGAATCCCAGAAGGTTTTGTTGAGCTGGAAGCCTCCGAAAATATTGTGGAGGAACCACCTTCGAACCTTCTAACAAAAGATCCTGTTGAAAAGATAGACTTGGGAACACCAGATAACCCACGTCCTGTATTCATAAGCAAGAATATAAAGGATGATGAGTTACCCGAGTATATCGCTTTTCTTCGTGAGTTCGTTGATTGCTTTGCATGGTCCTACGTTGAAATGCCTGGTTTAGACCCCAAAGTAGCAGTCCACAAACTCAATCTTCATGAAGAAATCAAGCCTGTCAAACAAGGCCAAAGAAGATTCCGTCCAGATGTGATGGATAAAATTGAACAAGAAGTTCAAAAGCTCAAAAGCGTCGGCTTCATCCGTGAGGAACAACATCCAGAATGGTTGGCCAACATTGTCCCCGTGACAAAGAAAACTGGGCAGATCAGGGTCTGTATTGACTATAGAGACCTGAATGGCGCTTGCCCTAAAGATGAATTCCAGCTCCCCATACCGAAGGTGATGATTGACAATACCTGCGGATTCGAGCGAATGACATTCATGGATGGCTTCTCTGGTTACAATCAGATAAAGATGCATCCCGAGGATGAAAAACACACATCATTTCGGACTCCATTTGGCGTATATTGCTATACTGTTATGCCATTTGGTATGAAAAATGCTGGTGCCACATATTAGAGGGCTATGATGAAAATATTCCAAGATATGCAACACAAGATGGTCGAATGTTACGTTGATGACCTCGCTGTCAAAAGCAAAAGAAAAGAAGACCATCTCAAAGATCTTCGAGAAGTCTTCCTCCGACTTCGCAAACATAAACTGCGGATGAATCCTCTGAAATGCTTCTTCGGCGTCTCGTCGGGTAAGTTCCTTGGATTCCTAGTTCGGAAAGCCGGAATAGAACTTGACCCCATCAAAGTCAAGGCTATTCTAGAAATGCCCCCTCCAAGAACCTTAAGGGAACTAAAAGGGCTTCAAGGGAGATTGGCCTACATCAAACGGTTCATCTCCAATCTTTCGGGGAAGTGTTGTCCATTCTCTCGATTGATGAAAAAGGGTGTAAACTTTGTCTGGGATACTGACTGTGAAGCCGCATTTCAAGATATCAAGTCATACCTAACCAAACCTCCAGTGTTAGCTGCTCCTACCACTGGAAAACCATTCATCTTGTACACAAGAGCCCTTGATCACTCTCTGGGTGCTCTGCTTGCACAAGAAAATGATGAAAGAAAAGAAGCTGCTCTATACTACCTCAGCCGCATGCTAGTAGGTGCAGAGCATCGCTACTCTCCAGTCGAAAAGGAATGCCTTGCAGTGATGTTTGCCGTACAAAAGCTACGTCACTATCTACTTTCCAACACAGTCTACCTGGTCTCGAGGATCAACCTCTTGAAGGTCCTTGTCACAAAGGCAGGTTCTCTCAATGCCCGACTGGCAAAATGGTCCATCCTTCTATCACAGTTTGATATTAGGTATGTACCGCAAAAAGCAATCAAAGGACAAGCTCTGGCAGATTTCCTCGCAGAACATCCATTGCCTAAAGATTCTCCACTCAGGGATGATCTCCCAGACGAATTTGTCTACAACGTGGAAACTTCCTTGTCAAACGCTCCCTGGGACATGTACTTTGACGGTGCAACCAGGACAAATGAAAAAGGAAAGCAAATATCGGGAATCGGCATCCTCTTTGTCAGCCCCGACAAATACATGATTCCACACGCCTTCTCGCTACTGGAACCATGTTCAAACAATGCAGCTGAGTACCAAGCCCTGATTGTTGGATTGGAACTCGCCCTCGAAACCGGCATCACCATGCTGGAAGCTTTTGGAGACTCCCAACTGGTCGTCAACTAGATGAATAAAAAATATGAAGTCAGGAAGCCTGATTTGCTACCTTACTACAATAAGGCGCAGTCGCTTCAAAAGAAATTCAACATCTGCCATATCACCCACATCCTCAGAGGTGAAAACATCCGTGCAGATGCCCTGGCCGGACTCGCCGCATCCATGGCAATCCAAGAAGGGGAAAACATGCAAGTCACAGTGTGTCAAAAAAGGATTCTCCCTCCTCTCAACACACATCAAGCAGTTGCTGAATGCCACCAAGTGGTTGGAAGTCGGATATCCATCCTCAAACCTCCGATAGGCGACTGGAGAGATCCGTTCATTGATTACACTATGTTCGGAATCCTACCTGAAGATCCAAAAGAACGGGTAAGCATCCAAAGGCGAGCCCCAAACTTTCATTTGGATATTCCTTCAAAAATCCTCTATAGGAAATCCTTCAACGGAGTACTTCTACGCTGCTTGTCACAACAAGAGGCCGAAGAAACACTTAAAGAAGTTCATGCTGGTCTTTGTGGAGCCCATCAGGCAGGTCCTAAGCTCTATGATCAGATAAAAAGGTTAGGTTACTATTAGCCTACCATGGTAGCTGATGCAATGCAATTTGCCAAACGCTGCCAGCTATGCCAAGTTCACGGAGATTACATTCACATGCCTCCGGAATGGCTACACCCTACAACAATCTCGTGGCCTTTCGAAGCCTGGGGTATGGACATCATAGGTCCTATTTCTCCCCCTTCAAGCAAAGGTCATCGCTTCATCTTCGCCACAGCGGATTATTTTTCCAAGTGGTCAGAAGCATTTGCGTTCAACGAAATGAAGACCTCATCAGTCCTTCAATTCCTACGCACCAACATCATTTGTCGTTTCGGCATACCTAAAAGACTCGTCCATGATAACGGACCACAATTCCGGGATCATCGATTCTACAGGTTCTGCGACAAATACAAAATTCAAAGCTGTCCTTCGACTCCATACAATCCGGCAGCAAACGGATTAGCAGAAGCCTTCAACAAGACACTCTGCAAAATCCTCAAGAAAATGGTCTCTAGTCACAAAAGAGACTGGAGCGACAAGATGTCTGAAGCCTTGTGGGCCTATCGAACCACCGTTCGAGGACCAACCCATAGCACACCATTCTCCTTGGTCTATGGATGCAAACCTGTCGTGCCCCTTGAGGTACAAATTCCTTCTTTGAGGTTATCTCTACAAAATGACATGACTCAAGAAAGCAATGTCAAATTACGACTCCATGAGCTGGACAATCTCGACGAGAGACGGTTTGAAGCTCGACAAAGCATTGAACTTTACCAAGCACGCATGGCAGGATCTTTTGACAAAAAGGTCAGGCAACGCGCCTACAAAAAGGGTGACTTGGTTCTTGCGGAAAAAAGACCAATGGTCTTCGCTCACAAGTCCAAAGGCAAGTTTGAGCCAAAATGGGAGGGACCCTACGTCATCGACAAGGTCTTCTCCAACGGCGCATATGCACTCCTAAACATGGAAGGCGACAGGTGTATGCTGCCCATCAATGGAAAGTTCTTAAAGCGGTACTACCCTTGAAGACTTACCCAACTGGGTAAGAGCAATGCCTGCACGGCAAAAGCCTATTTTCAGGTACTTGCTCATCAAACCCAATCCTTTAGAATTTTCATATCAAAATGTCGAAATTTCTAAAGAAACTCAAAAAACAATGCTTACTTTCATCGTTTCATTGTTCAAAAAAAATAAATAAATCCAAGTTTAGGAGCCCCTCCCTGACTTGACCAAAATTTTCGATCCTTGAACCCAAAATTCACGGTTTGAAATGAAAATCCGGATTCAGGGATTTCCACCCTAGTCCACCCTGCCTTTTACCGCCAAATGGTTTTAGGTCAAAATTTACGACCCTCGTGTCTTTAAACAAAAAAAATGGTTTTTCAAAAAAAAACCTCGGGGAAGCGACGCTTAGTCGATACTCGCACCCATCGGAAGAATACGAACCACGTTCAACACTTCCAAACTCACAGGGAAGCGACATTTCGTCGATACTTACAAACCCAAACAAAAAAAAACTGTGGAGACGCAACATATCTGTTGATTTCCACAACCCAAATTTCAAAAAAGGTTCGAAAAAACCTAAAAATCGTGGAGATGCAATGTTTTGATATCCACAACCCAAAGGTTCGAGAAAACCGCAAATTTCAAAAATCGTGGGGAAACGACATCAAAGTCAGTACCCGCAAAACAAAATTTTTTGAAAAAAGCAAGGATGCGACATTCCATCGATACTTGCACCCAAAATCGCAGGGAAGCGACATTTCGTCGATACTTGCAAAATCCAAAAACCGTGGAGACACAACATATCAGTTGATATCCACAACCCAAATTTCAAAAAAGGTTCGAAAAAAACCTAAAACCGTGGAGACGCAACATATCAGTTGATATCCACAACCCAAAGGTTCGAGAAAACCGCAAATTTCAAAAATCAAGGGGAAAACGACATCAAGTCAGTACCCGCAAAACAAAATTTTTGAAAAGCAAGGATGCGACATTCCATCGATACTTGCACCTAAATCCGCGAGGAGGCGAAATTCCATCGATACTCGCAACCGAATGAGCAAGGATGCGACATTCCATCGATACTTGCAAGACTATTCAGCAGGGAGGCGACTCTTAGTCGATACTTGCATTTTTGAAAACCAAAAACCTGGCTCTTTTGCCAAAACCGGCTATCAATGCCACCAAATCGGCTATAAATGCCACAAAAAAAAAAAAAAAAAAAAAAACCTGACTCTCATGTCAAAACCGGCTATAAATGCCACAAACCGGCTATCAATGCCACAAAAAATTGGCTTTCACGCCGACAAACCAAAACTTGACTTTCAAAAAACCCGGCTATCAATGCCACCAAACCGGCTATAAATGCCACAAATTGGTTATCAATGCCACCAAACTGGCTGTAAATGCCACAAAAATCCGGCTTTCATGCCAAATTTGTTTCCCCTACCAAAACAATCATTTGACAAAAGATTTTCACAAAATGACAAAGCTTTTGATCAAATCCCATTTAGCAATTACTTTCATCACAAAAAGATTTAAGTGAGAGTAGGGAAAACAAAAAAAAAAAAAAGTAACTTTTGTAGAATGAGTACTTGCAAAGAGTACCAAAAATACATGTGGTACCAAAAAAAAAAAGTGTTCACAAGCACTGCAAAAAAAAAGTAACAAATATATATATATATATATATACATGTGGTACCAAAAGAAAGAAGAGTAGTTTCTGTTACAAAAAAAAAATCAGGAGCTCAGCCAAAAATGGTCTCCAGCCAAAGCTTCAACTCCTCAAGCAAACTTTTGGCCTCAGCCGTCAGAGTTTCCAAGGCACGCTTCTTCAGGAACTTGCCATGAGATGCTGGCGAATGCCGTAACCCTTCTTTTACACCGGGAAGCTTTTCCCCAGCAATTTGCCATTGTTCGTTTTCTAGAGTCCTTTCGAGAACTTGACCGGCATCTGTAACCCTGTGAATCAGAGCACTCTCCCTGTCATGAGCCTCTGTTATAGCAGCCCACTTGGTAGCGACTTGCGCCTTCAAATGCTCAAGACGTTTCCTGGCCTCCTCAACTTCCCTATCAAGGACGTTAAGGTCATGCCTCAATCCGATGATGGCTAGCTCTTCCAAGTTCTTCTCCCGAACTAGCTGCTTCTTGCTTTGTGTAGCCTCATTCAGGTCAGACTTAGCCTTATCAGCAGGGTCCAAGAACATCTCCTTGAAGAATTGGTCGTCAGGGAAATCCATGGTCTCAAACCACTTGTCACCCAGTGCAATGATCCTATCAACGATCGCCCTGGCACCTGTGACATCCAGACCAACCTCTTCGGTATCAGTGAGAATCTCCTGTACATGTGGGATCATGCCAAATCCGGCATCCAGGTGTCCAGAAAAGAGAGTCTCGATCCAAGAACTCAAAACCTGAGCCAGCACCTTCTTCGCAAATTGAAGAGATGAACTGGATGAAGATTCACCCTTCTCCGTTGATCGCCTGCTCATGTCATGTCCCATTGGAAGAGTAACAAAAGAACTCTTTCCACTTGGAGCCACTGGAGAAGGAATCTCAGCACGAGGTATCTCCTCTATCGCGTCAGAACTGGTTGTAGGAGTCTCTACCTCCGGATCGACCTCTGGCATCAACATGTCCATTTGGGCAGGCGACTTCTCCGCATATCCGGAGGGACCGCCAACAAAAACCCCGGTCTTGATCACGTTGGTCCTTTTCACCCAGCTTGGAGGATCTTCCCTTTTAGAGCACGTGGGAGAAAGGCTCATGATCGAGATAGTACGATCAAATGTTGACCGGGTAACCACAGTTCTCTTCTCACCATCAGCTGTGTAAGAAAACTGAAAACACCTCCTCTGGTATCTCACGTCGTCAGGGACTGCATCTCCAAAGAAGAAGGTAGGCTTGGGCAAAACCCTCAGATCGTCCATAACCCAAGGATGGTTGCTTACCATGATCTTATAATATTCCTCACTCTTGAGAGCGATCAGTTGTTACCTCATCTCATCTCTGTTGAGAGAGTTGCACTCTTCCAAGTTTCTCTCAACATACTGGACCTTCTCCCAGGCCTGCTGAACGGCCACATTAGAAGATCTGGTGGATCGACGAGGTACGCTTGTAGCAGGCTCTTTACCCTTGTTCGTTCTGGAGGAACCACCTGCAAAGGTTGGAAAAGAAAAAAAAAAGATCATCATCAAAATGACAGGATTTCGCTAAAAGAAAATCTGGCGAAATTTTGGCATGGTTCCGGGGCAATTCCGAAGAAAAGGGAAATACCCCGAAAGAAATAGAAAGTTTGAAGATGGGCTCAACATCGCTGCGAGCTCCGAAACTCCAAACTTTCGAAACCTCAAAATCTCCGCAAAATCAAGAAGGGCTCAACATCGCTGCGAGCTCCAAATTCCCAAATTTGCAAAGATTTTCAGGTATGCTATCATGCTCTCAAATTCAATCTACAAAAAGTATATGCATGAACATCTAGATTTGCATAAAAACGCATTATCATGATGAGCAAAAAAAAAAAAAAAGAAACTTTCTCAAAAAAAAAGGGGAGAAAGAAAAGAACAAAAAAAAAAAAAGAAACTTTCTAAAAAAAGAAGGGGGAGAAAGAAAAAAAAAAGAAGAAAGAAAACAGCAAAAAAAAAAAAGAGAAGAAAAAAAAGAGGAGAGGGGCTGGCCCATCAGGCCGTGGCCCACAGATCCGTACGGCCCACAAAAAAAAAAAAAAAAAGAGAAAGTGCAAAAAAAAAAAAAAAAAAGGAAAAGGAAGCACGAAAAAAAAAAGAAAAGAAAAAAACTTGTAAAAAAAAAAAAGAGAAAAGAGAAACACGTGAAAAAAAAACAAAGAAAGAAAAGAAAAGACCTTCTTTTACCATCCTACTTTCTAGAAAGGAGTTTTCTTGAAAAAGAAACTTACTTGAAGCCATTGATGGAGAAGAAGAAGAAGAAAAGCTTGAAGATCTTTGAAGAAGAAGAACTCTTGGTCTTGAAGCACTCTTGAGATTGTTGCAAAAAGAAAGCAATAAGAGCAAGAGATCCTACCTTCCTTTGCTTTTATAGAAGAGAGCAAACC
This sequence comes from Umbellularia californica, assembly GCA_028538565.1. NCBI lineage: Eukaryota > Viridiplantae > Streptophyta > Magnoliopsida > Laurales > Lauraceae > Umbellularia > Umbellularia californica. Next base: position 63,793,101 of record JAPQWN010000008.1, read on the forward strand.
AAAGAAGGAAACAAGGAGAAAAGAAAGAGGTAAGTGTTACTAATTAGAAACCTTACCAAAAGAAAAGAATTAGAAAGGTTCTTTCCTAAAAGAAAGATGCCTTGAGATATGCTCTCCAAAAAAGAAAGCAATTAGAGAGATTTTCTCCCAAAAAGGAGGGGATTTGAGATATTCTCTCCCAAAGAGATATTCCTTGAGATATTCTCTCCCAAAATAAAGGGAAGATGAGAGATTCTCTCCAATTAAAGATATTCTTAGATATTCTCTATCCAAAAGAGATATTTTTAGATATTCTTTACAAAAATGACACCATATGAGATCTAAGCCATTTCAAAAGCTTAAGGTCCCATGGGTTAGCCCATATGAGCCAGGTTTGGCCACCTAGGCACCAAAAAAAAAAAAAAAAAAAAAAAAAAAAAAGAATTGCGAGCCCCATGAGCTTCCAAAAATCAAACCATCCAGCCTCATATACCAAATTGAGCAAAAATCTTGAAATTGACATTTCACCAAAAATCAAATCCTGGTCCCCTAACCTGCCACATACAGCTTGTTAGGTCACAAGACCAAAACCAAAAATCAAATCCTGGTCCCCTAACCTGCCACATACAGCTTGTTAGGTCACAAGACCAAAACCAAAAACCAAATCATGATCCCCCAACTTGCCATATACAGCTTGTTGGGTCACAAGGTCAAAACCAAAACCCGACCCCATAACCTGCCACATATAGCTTGTTAGGTCACAAGGTCAAAAACAAAAACCCAAATCCACATCTCTGATGTCATCTTCAAAACTTTGCCTCGAGATGGTGTGTGATTCCTTTCACTACCATAAAATTCCCCCGGAAGCTCAAAAGGCCACTCTACCAAAAAAAGAAAAAAAATGCTCAAAGACTCTTGGTCAAGACAAAGACTCTCCTTCAAGATTCTCTTCGAGGCACATCGACTACAAAGGTTAAGCAACTCGTCGTTGTACCTCGAGGGGGCATTTGTTGGCACTAAAAATGTCACTTTGCCTCTTCAAGCCACATGAAACCGCAGCCTACCAAAATAGGCAATGCTGCTTCCAAAAAACCAAATCTTGTCAGAATCAAACAAAAACTGCAAAGATCCTTCAAGATAGCCAAGAGAAGAGTACACATGAAGTTTTGGGCCATTTCGACAACATTTGGCCTAACTTCACTTCTCCGACAGCTAAACAGGAGCTCTCGGTGGCGACAGCATCGGAGACATCAAATTCCTGATCAGAGCCTGTGGATGATCTCAAAATGCATCCAAAAGGCTCCACGTCAAGTTCCAAGTCAAACCGACAACGTTTGACCCTCCATCAATGCTCGAGCAGCAAAATCAAGCCTCTCGGCGGCGAAAACCACCGAAACCATTACTCATCAAACAGAGCACATGGGCAGCTTCAAAATGCTTACAAAGGGCTACACGTCAAGTTTCAGGTCATTTCGACAACATTTGACCAGACTTTGACTCTCGGAAGCCAAATCAGGCCTCTCGGCGGCGGAGCTCCCCGGGACCATGGTTTCCAAGACAGAGCCTGTGGATCATCTCAAAATGACTCCAATAGGTTCCCTGTCAAATTTCAAGTCAATCGGACATCGGTTGACCGCACATCAAAGCGCGACATCTACCTCGCGGCAGAATCAAGCCTACTGGCGACGGGACCCCATACGGCTTCAAAACTCAAACAAAAGCCTATGGTTGGTCTTATTTATTGCTCAGGAGGCTCCACCTCAAATTTCAGGTCATTCGGACATCGTTTGACCCAGTTTTAGCTTCTGACGGAAAATCGGCAACCCTGCGCGACAAAGTCTTCAGCTTTCCTGGAAAATTGGAAACTTTGCAACCCAAATTGCAAGGATTCTCATCAATTTTTCTACAAGGGAATAAGGCCAACAAATGAGCAAAAATGTCAAAGAAAAATACAGAAGAAAAAACGAAGGAAAAAGACCTCAAAACGACCGCAAAACGGGCTCCGAAGGGGAAAATTCCCCCAGGGTCGCAAACCCCCGCGACCCTGGCCCAGGGTCGCAGGCCCCTGCGACCCTGGGCCAAGGTCGCAGGCCCCTGCGACCCTGGAAGCCCGGAATCACCGGTTTCGCCCCGGGAGCTCCGTTTTCCGTCATTTTTCGCGATTCGAAGCTTCCAACCCCTGGGACTTTCCAAAATTCATACTTTTGAGGCGCCAAATCCTCCGACATCCGTCAAAATCACGGGTCAACCTCCAAAAGTATCAAAATCAACATTGATCGCCAACCGGTCGACCAAAAAAGTGCTCTTTCTGTCCGACCGATCAAGAAATCGACAGGACAGATGTCACCGGCCCGCTGCTAGCTATCAATGTCTGAAATTACACGGTCATCCGATGTCGATCAGCATGTAGATCCATCGGTGATCATCTCCAAAAGAATCCCAAAAGACGCGGCGCGGCCCGCGACTCTTCAACTGCTCGGCGACCATTTAATGCAGTTAATTGACTAGCTTTATTGCAGTCATTAATTCATTTCTTTGGACGGCCCAATCAGAAGCAAGCATCCAGGAGTTACAAATCAATTAAGTCATGGCATTCAAGCCATGAAACTCCTCCCATTATGGTAATTAAGGTGATTAAAAGCCCTTAATCTCCATCGGCCAATCAGATTCAAGGAAAAAGGAGTTACAAAATCAAGAAATAAATCTTGTAACTCCTCCCATTAAAGCCATTAAAGCCCATAAACTCTCCTAATGGCTACCAAGAGCCTATAAATAGGAGAGCTTTCCAAGAAGAAAGGGATCGGAAAAGGACGAACGGAAAACTGAAGATCGAAAATAAATAGGTGCAGAGAATCCCGAATTCCAGACAGACAGAGTCTAGAGAAAGAGAGAAAATTCTGCAGAAATTCTACATCAAGCATTACTACAAGGTGACAAAAAGTCCCTTGGGGGGTACTCCCCCCCAAGGTCCTTGCCTTCTCCCGCTGCCTCCAATGGCTTAGACGTGGCTTTTCAGCCCGTCTACTTAGCTTTTTATTGGACATAGGACCTCCTCTTGGTCTTTGTCCTCTAAAAACCTGAGGTTATAGCCAAGCCAAGCGAATCAAGAGCATCCTCTGTTCTCATCTGTATGGATGATGGCGAAGCCCACACATGGCTTGCGACCGTCAATCTGAACGAGTCCCCCACAATCTCCTGAGAAGTTAGATCCTCCTTTTCTTGCTTTTCATTGTAGTTTGTATTTTTCTAAAGAGACAAAAAAAATCATAACTCTTGTCTTTCATTATTGATAAGAATTGTAAATCGGCTATAAACGCCAAAATCGGCTATAAATGCAAAAATCGGCTATAAACGCCACAAAATCGGCTATAAATGCAAAAAAAAAAAAAACCGCCTTTCACGGCAAATCAAGAAAATGTCTCTTTTCTTAAATATATGTGCAATGGAAAACTTGAAAGAAGTTGATTTCCTTTTTACTTGCGAAGGTCAATCTCCGGATCACCACTTGCAATTCCAAGTAAAATAGAAAATCTGGCACACCCACCCAAAAAAAATGTTGATACACGCCTACGGCCCCCACGGGCGCGAAAGGGTCGTACCCAACGGGCTCCCACGTCCGCCGACCCCGGTAGCATCCCGGCGCCGAATGTCACTGTCCATCATGGACCTTGTATCCTCACCCGTGCTGATCCTGGTGAATGATAAAGATAATGCTACAGTAATCCCCGGAATCACGACCCATTTGAGTAGCATATACCAAATAAAGTTGTTCTAAATAAGTTCTAATCGTAGAAATATCATTTACATTAGTTTGAATCGTTTTTCTATTTAACGCATGAAGTAAAGTTTTTACACCTACTAATTTCAACCTAGGGTCTAATGTTGTAGCTAAACAAAATGTTAAAGGAGCATTTTTATAATATTGGGAAAACTTCGCCTCCATTGCTTCACACATAACCTGGAAAATGGTACATCTCTATATCTTTCCAAAGCAAAATTAATTTAATAAAAATGGTTCAAAGCTTGAGTTGATTTTGGATAATGTATTCTAAAAAATAAGGTTGCATCATGAAGAACTTCTGAAAAGACTTTTTATTAGTTCAAGAACTTGCCAACTTTCTTCAAGTACATGAATATCTTGAAGTGCTAAATATAAAGGACAAAATTGATTGACTTTACTTTTTATAACAGAGGCTTCTTTTAACATTTTATAAGTAAGATTCCACTTATACTTTATGTCTGGTTGTATTTTTTGGGGTACGTATTCAGACTTTCACATATATCATTCCATTGTTGTTTTCTTGTGGGAGATCAAAAAATGTAACATACAATGTATTTAATTACCTCTAAGGTACGCTTTATAAGCTTTATGACTTCTTTTACAATAAGATTTAAGCTGTGTGATATGTTCATCTATTATGAAAGATAGCTACATTTAAATTAAGTTCAAGCGCAGATTTTAGTATCTCTGTTGCGACATTATTGGAGCTTGCATTATCATAAGTTATAGAAATTACTTTATTTTCAATATTATACTCTCTGACTTTTTTCATTGATAATGGACCCTATAGTAGCACCAGTGTGTGGGAACTCAAGTAAAGAGAATGAGATCATTCTCTTCTACATAATCCAGTCATTATCAATATAATTTGATGTGACTAAAATGTACTTCACATTTTGTTTGGATGCCCATTAATCTGAAGTTAATGCCACTTTTCCAAGTATGTTTCAAAAAGTGGTTTTCAAATTCTCTTTTTCTTTGAGAAATATTTTTATTACATCACTTCTTTCAGCAATTTAAGAAATCCATTGCCATCCAGGGGCAAACGACCACTTCAAAAATTCCTCAAATGATTGATTTTCAGCAATAATAAATGGTAATTGATAAATTATAATAAGTCTTACAAGTTGGTATCTAGCATTAGCAGGGCTCTAATTAAAAACTCTTACATTACCAATGAAAGAACTCTGAGAAAGTTGGGTTTGGACGCCACAGCCCCTTGCCTCTGGATTAGCATCTCCTCCAGTATGTTTAGGAATACAAGATCTCATGTGTTTAATAAGGTGGCCAATGCCACCTAATGATTTGCAACTGTAAAGTTCTTTCAAAATTTTACATTGTGCCCTTTTCTGTATCCCTCCAATGGGGTCGGGGATCTCAAGAGTTATAATATATTGTTAGACCGCAAAAGTCTTTTTTCTTTTCTTGCTGGTTGAAGAACTTGGGCCACCAAATTGGGGATGACTTCCCTGATCATGAGGAAAATATCAAGGATCTTCCTCGTTCAGAGAGAAATCAATGTCGAACGATTGTGATGGTCCTGCCAGTTTTTAAAAAAAATTAAGTTTACAAAAATCTAAATGAATAATTATATATAATGTATTTGTTGTGATAGTTTATATAAGAAATGGGAGAATATGAAACCTATTATATAATATTACTATGTATATTATTACTAAATAAAATTCAAGTTCTAAATTATTAAATACCTTTAAGAGGGAGAGGGCTGATAGAGAAGTTTTGCTGAGAGAGTGAAAGAGAGCTTCTATTCAGGGTTGCTTGTAAACTAAAAAAATGTTAAGATGGCTTTGAAGCTGTGGCATCATATGCATATTCCATTGAATACTCAGATTGATCTACCTGAACAATCTCTTGAAGAAACTTAGATGGCTATTATCCAAAATCCAGTTGATGTTGATTTGCAGCATAAAGAGCGTAAGGCTCGTGATCAATTAGCTTCCCTTTTACTAAAGCAAGAGAGCATGCTAAAGCAAAAGGCTAGGGATAAATCTCTTAATCTAGGGGATGGTAATTCAAGATACTTCTATGGGATTCTTAAGCATCATCAGAAGAATTCTTATAATTATCATATCACAGATAATGAAGGCACCTACTTTACGGAATTCGAATCTATTTCTAAGGTCTTCATTTCCCATTTTAAGAAAATTCTAAGCCCTCCTCTTGATCATTTGGAATCAACTTTGACCCACATAGATACTTTTGGGTGTCTTTCAGATGCGGATCCTAAAAACCTTATGAAGCCTATTACTGTTGAGGAGATTAAATATGCTCTTAAAACAGCTAGCCCTAACAAAGCCCCTTGACTAGATGGTTTTAATGCCCACTTTTTTAAGGTATGTTGGCCGATTGTTGGAAATGATGTTTGTGGTGTTGTACAAGGTTGTTTTCCATTCTGAAAGACATTAAAACAACTAAAGGCCACCATTATTGTCCTTGTTCCGAAGGGAGAGCTTGCCAATACCCCTGATCAATTCAGACCTATATCTCTTACGAATGAGATCTATAAGATTATTAGTCGTATCTTAATGTACAAACTGAAGCCGTTGATCTACAAGGGGTCTCCGTCGAGGATTCCCTTTATCTCCATTTCTATTCACTATTGTGATGGAGTTTCTCTCTATTATGCTAACAAGGTGTGTTTCTTCTTAGCCTATTCCAGCCCCTTTTGCCAAAGTGAATGCAACTATCTCTCACTTGATTTTGGCAGATGATGTCATTATTTTTAGCAGAGGTACTCCGTATGCAGCATACAATCTTAAAAGGTTGCTTGAGGACTTTCATCGCTTCTCATGACTTGGTGTTAATTGGAATAAAAGTTCCATTCTTTTTACTTATTGTGATGAGGAGACTCGGAAAGTGATAAAAGGTATTCATAATGTGAATGAGGGCTCATTCCCATTTCATTATTTGGGGATCCCAATGTCTTCTCGGAGGTTATCTCACCATGATTGTATCCCATTATTGGAGAAACTCAAGGCTAGACTGCCAAGATGGAAATCTAGCATTCTATCTTATGCTGGTCGTCTGGAGTTAATCAAATCCACATTGACTGCTCTACATATATATTGGGCTTCCACATACCTTCTTCCAAAACCCATTCTCAGTGCCATTGATCGACTTATGCGGGATTTCTTTTGGAATAAATGGACTGGAAGTTATTTGCATCCTATAGCATGGAGCACTATATGTAAGCCTTTTGACCATGGTGGCTTAGTTGTCCAATCTGTATTTATCTTAAATCGGGCTACTTTTATAAAGCATGTGTGGAAAGTTGCTGTGAATTATCCTTCTTGTTAGAACATGTTGGTTTATACTAAATACATTGGATAACTCTTTTTGGGACATTAAAACTCCAACTATAGCTTCATAGGGATGGTGTTCAATTTTGTCTTTGCAAAGCCGAGCACTACCTTTTATTCGTCATTTGATAGGAAATGGCATATCTACATGCCAATGGACTGATCCATGGATGGAAAGTAGGCCTCTGGTCGATCAGTAATTATCCTGATGAGATTATTTGGAGCTTAGAAGATTGGGGGAAGTTCTCTTTGAAATCATCATATAATATGATTTCAAATCATAATGGGATTCTGGCTCCATCGATTAACCTTATTTGGTGTAAGGGACATGTTAAAAGCACTTTATTTGCTCATGGATGGTGACGACAGGATGCCTGAAAACAAGAGACTTTCTTCTGCGGCGGAATGTTTAGGGTGACTCTTCTTATTCCACTTGTGAGGCAACTTAGGAGTCCATTGAGCATATCTTTCTTTCTTGCCCTATCACAAATAATGTATGGAAATTTATTCTTCGCTTGATAAATTTCCACCCCATGACTTGTTCGTCACCTACTGAGATGATTGAGTCTATTCTTTTACTGGTAAATCAAAATGATAAGGCTATGATCACCTTAGTTAAGTTAATTTTCCTAGTTGTCGCTTGGAATGTGTGGCAAGAGAGAAACTCATGCACTTTTTGAGGAAAGAATCTGGACTGGAGATATGTGGCATATCAGACTCGAGCTCAAATTCGTAGTCAGATTCTCTTTTTAGGCCTTCGCCTACGAGATCATGTTTCCTGTCACTGGGATCATCCCCTAAACCGCATTAAACAAGTGAGGAATGTTGTTCATGCCCCACCAAATATGTGGGGCTCACTATTGCAAGGCTTGCTCCAATGATTATGGGCATTATATGGTCACACATAGGAGTGCCTTGTTATGATCGTTCAATCATTAATGATAATCTGGTTGATGATGTCCAAGTACTGTTGGACTTAGCGCCACCTCATTTGACTCAGTTTTGTTATGAGTTGGGGGACGATTTATTGCAAATTGCTAGACTACAACACTTTCAAATTGGCACTCTCGATATCAAATACGGCGACTCCATGATCTCTTGCATGCAAAACATCCATAACAACTCATCAAGATCTCAAAGCCATCATGGCGATTACTTCGTAAAATGAAGCAGATTCCTTGTCCAAAAGCCTTTTTAATCTGATTTAGAACTTGATCGTTTAACTCATCATTAATGCTTGAGCCGGTGTGTGAGCTTTAAGTAATGTCAAGATGTAGGCTTCTGATTATTTTCACCGAATTGTGGGATCGTTTTTCTTACCTTCTCCTTTGTCAGGGACAAGTTTTTGTATTCTGGGTTTAACCCACCTCTTGGAATAGAATCTAACATACTATTATTAAAAAAAAAAAAAAAAAAAGTTAGGCCAGGCCCACCCATCAGTGAGATATAGGGCCCAATTTCTAGGCCATATACTGAGCCTTTAGACAAATATAGCCCCAAGCCGTTCTCATTTACAAGTAGGACCAAAATCCCAAGAGCAGAGAAAGTTATTTTCTGAAGCCCCAAGATGTTAACTCATATCCAAGAGGATGCCTCTTAGCTTGGACTAGGATGGGCTGGCCAATCCCACGTGCAACCCTAATTCTGGCTTAAACTTGGAGATAAACACACTCCTCTAGTTAATTCTAATGAGAACAAAAATGAATACTTGCAGTATCTTATTAACCTATGTGGAGGAGGTGAACAGAATCTCGAGTCCATTATAGGTTTGGGATGAAATTTTGAACTGATTTATAATAAGCTCGGTTTGGGCTGCACCCATTCTGTCCATTTCACCTGTCAGCTTGACCCGAATCAGCTCAACACCACTAACTTCACCAACAACAGTGCATGATGTGAGCAGTTTTGCCTTTCTTTTAACTATTGAAGGACGGTGTCATACCAGGATCGGACAACCCTAAAAATAGCGAATAACTCTTTGCTTCAGCTAAGACCGTGAAAGTATGCCGATGTCCAATTAAAGCTTGCCTTTTTTTCAACATTCATTTTACTCCGAGTGCTCTCTTCATACCATTTAAATGATTTCTTACAAAGCATCTTATATTTGTAAGGGACCGATCCCAGAACACATGTGATATAGACTTCTTACCCTAGGATCTATCATCAGTTGACACGACCTGAACCCGAGATTATCATTAATCCGTTCTAACCCTGAGTCACATCGCATACTTACTCACGTGAACTTCAATCACATAAAATTCACAAGGGATATCAATTACACATTATGCGGAACATAAACAAATACACATTGCTTCTGTATAAAACAAAAATTCATTTACATTGAGAATAACCATTTACTTACACATTTAAATTCAATGCAAGGAATGAAAAGTGTCAAACATTCCCAAACCTATTTCAATAACAAAAGTTTTCTTTTAAATTTTCATTTCAATATCATAATCATATGATATTGCTTCACTTCCACTTAACTAGTCCTCCTGGAGGAACCAGATCGGTCTTTTTCGCTGGCGCTGTGGCCTTAGAAGGACCGGCATAGGTAGCTGTGCCTGAAATGCCATCAATAACACTATGAATTTGACAATTCAACAATGTATAAATAATTACATGATTGAATATGCTAATTACACATTTAATCCGTCTAACTCCTTGTTAGACTAGTACAAATACAATTTAAAATCAATATGAGTCTTATTATTTGACAAACTACAGTAGCATTTATAATCAACGCACATCTTCCTAAAAAGGAAGGATTTTCATCTTCCATACGGAAGGATTTATCAGTGCCCGGGCTAGGGACAACTGACATCACCACGGAACTCCGGAACACTCCCAAATAATCTGCTGCAGCGGAAACAGCTCTAATGAGCATTATTGAAATCACTATGTAGTGCCAGATTCAAAAGAAACAATACAATTCACACATTAATTCCGTTCAATTACAATTCATGGATTCAATTCGATACGATCAAATCCAATGCACAATCTTTCCTGGATTCAATTCAATTTACACTCCAATGTACAATTAAATTAAGTATTGCCAACCATTTAGGTGTAATCCTCAGTTGTTTAATGTACGTGTTATTCTCGATAGACATCACAATTTATGTGAATTTGTAGATTAAAGTCCCTTAATTAACACAATAACAATAGCCTTGACATAATCAATAGGCTCTTTTCCTTAAAACTCAGAAATTAATTCTGAAGTTTTATTAATTTCGGTTAACTAATCAATGTCTTATCGGCTAGCTTTAGAAACTAATTTTACTATTGAATTACAACTATTCAGCTTTGGTTAACCTTTTGGTTAACACTCAATCTCTCTTAGATCCAAATCCAAGGATATTACTTTATGGAAAGCATAATTGGTTATTATCCCTTAATTGTATTATATTTAATCATTAGACTAATTTTTATGAGGCATTAATGCTCATAAATAGAACCTTTGATTCAATTTGAATCATAAAAATCCCTAAAACGAATTTCAGTTTCAAGCTTCTGAAACTAATTTTTTTTCTCCTTTCTTCTTTACATTCAAACCATTCATATCCTGCGATCAAATGGAACCTCCTGTTCCCCCATCAGTCATTACTTCATATATATACACATAAATAATACCTCTAATCCATAAACCATCATCTAATCAATTCATTCATTCAAATTAACTCCAATCCTAACAACATAGATTAAACCCATGACCATAACAAATCAACTAAAACCACATCAATTAACATATATTCACTAGTAACTATTTATACTTGCCTTTTAGTCAGGTTTGATTCAAAACCCCTTCTCAGAAATCAATTCATACATACACAACTTCTCCAACCCATCTAAATACCATGAAACCCATCTTCTTTTCCACTAAATCAATCACATACATACAAATCACTCAACCATAAGGCTGAAATCACATTTCATGTCACATCCCCTAAACCCGATTAGGGAATAAACCGGAATTCATACATTGATATCAACAATTGATAATAAATCTCAATTAAATTTAAAGTTGCAAGATGAATAATTAAACCTAAATAAAAGTTAAATTAATTACAACGAACATCCCAGAAACTAAGATCATTAAATCAAATGAAGTCAATGAAAGAAAGTTCCAACGATGAATAACAATGAATTAATAAAATTTAATGAAGTGCCCCTGTGAGTCTCTCATGTGCCTGATAGTGATGACGCTACTCTACGTCATCGGCACTCCACTCTCGTGCCTCCTCTGCTGGTTGGAGATCCTCTGGGATCTCCTCACCGGCCTGCTCCTCGTAGTAGTACTCACCTGAGGAGTCTGCACACCAAGGAACAGAGTCAACGACATGTTTAGCAATAGATAAGTAAGATATAATTAAACATAACATGCATCAAATGAAAGAGTAATAACAGGACATAATCAAGTGAATACAAGGAACAGAACTAGGGATAAAGCATGAGTAAATAACCAACAGAATCAATATCAGGAATCCTAGCAATGCTAACAATCACCACTATCATTGTAATGCAATGCACAAGAGGGAGACTCCGTGGATGTCCAAGCCACCTCACGGGGTACCAGTAATGATCCTATCCGGACTACCGATATCAAAGTCTGGCTCCAGGGGGATCCAAGCTCCCGGTCCTGGGAATAGCAGCACGGTCCAAGCCCGCTCCCAACTATTCAACGCCATGGACGCCGTCCAAAACCGGCTGTCCACCCTGATGTTCGAGTAACCGGCCCATCAATAAAACCTCAAACTGCAGCTAGCCATGATATGCAAATAATAATAAAGTGGTGTTGACACGTGGGGAAAACCAAGACAAGCAAGTCTGGCTAACTCAACAAACAAAACATGTTCTTAGGGGTTATCTCATTCAAAACAATACAAAACAAATCCACCACACGATAATCCTTTACATGCTAGCCAGTCATGTTTATCAATACACGATACCCGGTTCCTAAGATACACTATAAGTCGGGTCCTTGTCCTAATTCTATAAGAGTTTATGTTTCATAATTAATTAGGTGTTTTATGCAAAGAGAGTGTACAAGGAACAAAATCAACGAATACAATTAACAAGTCAATGAGAGATTACAATACAATCCTAGGCAAGTGTTGCTATCCATGTACCATATTTGTTTTAACGGAGTGCATGGGGAATTCAAATTAACAATGTTTATAAAGAATTCCTGGGTGTACAATCATATTAAACATTGATTGATTCAACTCCATACGCATTCGGTTAAACCATACACAATACACGAATACCTAGACAACCCATCAAAGCACACCAAGCCACGTGCTACGATTTTAATACCCCATTATTGGTCACGTGAGAGACTAGGTTCATAGTTTCCAATATCTAAGGCCCAAACCTAAGTTATTAGTCTCATTTACAATAAAACATGAGATGAAACAGTAATCTAAATATTTACATCACTTCTCGACCTCCGATCGTGATGAAACTAGAACCATTGGATTCTACATCTGGAGATCTTTCCAACGATATATTACATGTAGAATTCCAACGGACGTATTAAAAGATATGGCCCTTAGAAATCTGCCATTTTCACATGTATATAAATATATATATATATATGAGATATGAGCAAGGCTCTCCTAATCTCAAGCTTAGGATAAGGTAAGCTCAAGTGTGTGGTGGGGCCCACCTGAGGACCCACATGGGGATGGGGATGGAGGGGATTTCAAGGACTCCCTAGGATTTTCCTCTTTGCAAAAAATCAGCCCCAACCGTAATTTCTATCATCTCCATATGGGCCCAAAAGTTTAATGGTCAACGGTCCATTTGGATCGATACATAATCAATCCAACGGCCCAATAAATTCCGATCTGACTGAAAGTTGGTGGACACGTGCAATTTAGGAGGGTCATGTGTTTGGTCCCTTTGGATGGACCAAAGGTGGGCCCCACAAACACGAGCTTACGAGATTTTATCCTAAGCTTCAGCTTAGGAGAGCCTTGCTCTATATATATATAAATATATATATTTTATTATTATTAAATTGTACCTGCGCGCGAGACTGAACGTTCAGACGTTCTGAGCTAAGAACATCTTTATTTTATTTTATTTTTTATTCTATTGTCTGCGCCGGACGTGCAGACCTTACTGCGTCGGACGTTCATGAAGTCTGAACGTTCAGAACGTTTGAACGTTCTGAACGTTCTACACGACATAGCATATTTTTTTTATTTTATTTTATTTAATTATTTATTTTCTTTTCACCCAAAACCCTTTCCCATCTACTCCAAATTCTTCCAAAAGTTTACATGCACAAAACTGAGCCACCGTGCTCCCCCAATAATTCATTCCATCCATCATCGCATCCACAAACATCAATTAACATCAAATTAAATGATAAATTAAAATTCAATTAAAGATTACCCAAAACTATTTTAACATATTAACCCCAAATTAATAACAGAAACTTGCTTGGAATTTGGGAAATCTAACAAGAACACAGCCAATCAATGGGAAACATACACACATGCTTAATTATAAAATGCAAATCTACTCACCTCAACCAAGAAGAAGATTGGAATCGGGGAATTCGAGGAGAAGCTCTCTATCACAAAACCCACAAATCTAACTCGACCAAACGCAACTTAACACGCAAAGGAAAAGAAAAGAAAGGAAAAGATTGGGATCAAGCGTAAATATAAACCAAAGAGAATTGATTGAAAAGATGAAAGTGAGTAAAACTTACCCAAACCAGGATGAAGAGAGTGGGAAGATCGAGAGGAAGAAGATGAGCGGCTCGGATCACTGAAGTGATCTCTCAGGGAAGGAGTTCTGGAGCCTTGGAAAAATGAGGAAGAAGAAGAATGTATGCGGCAGTTCTCGGTTGTTGCAGAGATTAGAAAAGAGATTAGGGTTAATCTCTTGATTAAGAAGAAAGGAGGGGAAAAGACAAGTTTGTCCTTTAAGTGGGTCCGGTGAAAGAATGAATTACTAGAAGGGTTTCTGGTCGTCGGATCGCAACGAGCCAGAAGACAAAAATGATCAGCGCGACGAGACCTTTCCAACGAACTCAAAATCACGGCGATAAGAATTTTTCGAAAAACACTCAACTTTCCCTAAATTGCAAGCTACCCCCCTGCTAGGCTCAAACGAATTCAGAATCGCACGAAACTCCGCAGGCACTATTCCAACACTAAAAGAAACTCGCCCACCATCTAAACCCACTTAAGTATCTAACAAAACAATAATAATAATAATATCAAAATAAATAGGTCAACGGGCCAGCTATTGGGCCCAACTGAGCCAGTAAGGTCGTGGGCCTTACATTTCACATCAAAAATCAAGAGGAAAATCACAGTAACTAGCATTTAACCACAATAATTGTTTATACTTGCCTTAAACTCAAATTCAAGACAACAACCCCTTTATTATCTTGAGTTTTGAGACCAAAACCTCAATTGAAACCCTCTTTGGTAACCTAACATCAAGAACAATCTCAAAACAGAATTTTCGATAAGCTATTAAGCTACTACTACCACAATTACTTTATTAGAATTCCAAAACTCTATAAATCTGAAAGTTCACTTACTTGTAATCTTGAAGAAAGAAAATCTGAGATTTTCTTCAAACTCTATCTCCAAACTTGACAAATAATATAAAGGAGGTGATGAGGAAGATGGAAAAACCAATGTCCCTCTCTTAATTCTAAATCTTTGATGAAGAAAACTTGAGAAAAGAGTGAAAGAAGAATAAACCTAGGTTAAGCTCTGAGATGTTACCGCTGGAACATTCGTATGAATGTTATTTGGCTTTCATTTGACACTTATAAAACAAAAATTTGCAACTTAACCCCCACTTTTAAGCTTATTTCAAGTTTGAGTCAAATCAAGACTCACTTGATTCATTTGAAATCAAATGAACATGTTTATATTATGAAATTTCTTGTACTCATCAAGATACACATGTTGACATCAAGTTTTACCGTATCCAACGAAATACGTATAAATCCATATTTACGAAAAAGTCCTTAACTTCACTAATTTGCCTCTAACACAAATTCTATTAAGTCAAACTCTTCCAAACTCATTCCATTATACTTAATCCATTCACTCTTGACTAATTTAGTCCCTCTTGATTACTAATCACATTTAACTTGACTAATCATTTTTAATTTGAATTAATCTCGATTAACTAGAGTTAATCTTCATTAATTCGGAATAGGGTGTAACATCAGTGGACCCCACGCTTCTAGAAACTTTTCACTCACCAATCACTAAGTTCTATTATGTATTTATTTGCATATTGTTAATATTGCATTTAAGGGAAGTTATGGTCATGCACATGAGTCATGTGGCGCCCGACCCAACCCAACCTAGAACCAAAGTAGGAAAGGACCCAAAAAAATGAAGAAAGAAAGTGTTGGTTTACCACCGTAAATATCTGCGGTTGAACAAAAAATGTAGGTTTTCCGTTGCTTGGAAGGCGGAAATTAATCCAACATATGCATCTTTTTCGCGGCTCGGAAGGCGGAGATTGACACATGCATTAATAGAAGAAGTCCATTGATTTGTCCTAAGTCTTTTATAAGTCACAGCTTATTCATAGTAGAGTGAACAAATTACTAACTTTTGCAGAAAACCTTTTTTGAAGTATTTAAAAACCATAAAATTTGTTGATATGGCAATTTCCTCTTTCTATGGAAACTGCCTCTACCATA
This sequence comes from Umbellularia californica, assembly GCA_028538565.1. NCBI lineage: Eukaryota > Viridiplantae > Streptophyta > Magnoliopsida > Laurales > Lauraceae > Umbellularia > Umbellularia californica. Next base: position 63,808,879 of record JAPQWN010000008.1, read on the forward strand.
GAATCCCTGGTCATTCTTTGAATCTCCTCTTCACAAGAATCGCTGGCCCTAATCGATTCCTAAAAAATTCAGCTTAGAAAAATGTAGTAGGCTGGGTTGATCCCGGGCAAAGCTCGAACTGACCTGTACATTCGCAAATGACCAAGTGGGAGTAAACTCATTAACCATTCAATTCAAAGAAATGGAGTGGATGTTGTTAAGCTTTTGCTCTTTTGCTACTGTAATACATGGCTGTATAAAGCTTGTATAAGATACTGTGGTGCTATTTGCTTTTGTCAAAATAGGCATGCAGTTATACGTGAAACGTGGGGTTGACCATTCTCCTGAGCACATTTAGAGGTGCTTTTGGTATTAAATGAATGGTGTAGTTGAGAGAGAGTTGCTACAATTAAGGATAACCAAATGGCCATTTCAGATTGAAGTCCTATAAATTCATAACTCCAGCACCCATCTTACAATAAATATCTATTCAAATAAATAAAAAGAAAAAGATATTAAAAAAAAAATAAAAAAAAAAGATCATGATGAAGCATAGCTTCTTCCTATCCTTTATCTGTTGTTTCATTGGAGTTGCCCTGTGTGGAGAATTCAACATTATGGATCATGGGGCAAAAGCTGATGGGAAGACAGACGATGCCAAGGTTGGTTTATTTTGATTACAATAAAGAATATTTATTTATTTATTTTTATTTCAGTGGACAATTCTTCAATCGCAAAGGGGCAAAAACACGAATGATTTTGTACTAGACTTGTATCATAGTGCATGGTTAAATATATAGTATCTCAAGAGTGGCCATTTACCCCAGTTGTGAAGGCGTAGGTTCTTATCTGGCTGCCGCCTTCCCTCACCGGAGGGGTGTCCTACCTTACCCGAGGTCTCCCTTGCCTCACTAGAGGTCTACTTCTCTTACCAGAGGGCACGGGTCCCTACCCCACAAAGCTAGTAGCAAAAAAAAAATCTCATTTAATTTTATATGTCTCACACTTAATTTTGTGGGTGAGCAGGCCTTTCAAGATGCATGGACAGCGGCATGTGGGTCGAGCGGACCAGCTACAATTATAGTACCAAAAGGCGATTATTGGATGGGCCCTCTTAAATTCACAGGCCCTTGCAAAGGCGTACCATCTATAACCATGAAATTGGATGTAAGAGTACATCTTTTGAAACTCTGTATTTTTTTTTTTTTTAGTGGTGTGTGTGAGAATATATATCATCCATGGTTTCAGTGTTACATTATTTATTACTATACTTACTTTACATAGAGAATTATCTCAATCTCTATTTGCATTTTATAGGGACATTTGCTGGCAGAGACAGACCTGAACAAGTTTCCAAGTGGAGATTGGGTTTATTTTGGATGGATAGATGGGTTGACCATCACTGGAACTGGAGTTTTTGATGGGCAAGGAGCTTCAATTTGGCACTTAAACGATTGCCAAAAGAATGAAAAGTGCAAGCTTCTTCCAACTGTAAGTAGTAATAAAACATCCAATTCTCAATTAGAAATAAATTGGAGGAGGTGGGTGCCAGCAAAATCTTAATCTTGCATCAAGTGTCAATAATTTTATTTTGTCTACTCCACAGAACGTAAAGTTCATGTCTATGACCAACACTGTCATCGATGGCATAACATCGCTCAATAGCAAGAACTTCAACTTTGGTGTCGTCGAATGCACGAACTTCAAAGCTGTAAATTTCAAAGTCACCAACCCCGGCGACAGTCCCAACACTGATGGAATGCATGTGGAACGTTGCACCGATGTGACCCTCGAGGGTGCTACAATTGGAACCGGCGACGACTGCATCTCACTCGGACAGGGCCTCACTAATGTACACATCAGTAAAGTAACTTGTGGACCAGGCCATGGAATAAGGTGCGTTTTTCTTCTCCATCTCTTCTATGCTATAGCTTATAATTATAAATTAAATGGGATGTTGTACTTTTATACTCAATATGCGAAAGGATATGAGACGTGCCTTTGCTTTGTTGCCTAGGCATTACTGACTGATTGCGTGATTGTTGTAATTGTTGTTGTTGTTTGGTCTATAATTGGTTAATTTGTTACTTCAAAATAACAGTGTGGGGAGCTTAGGAAAGTACCCAGATGAGAAGGACGTGACTGGACTCATCATTAGTGACAGCACCATCTCGGACACCTTGAATGGTATTAGGATCAAGTCATGGGGCAACTCTCCATCGGCTAGCTCTGTGTCCAACATAACCTTTGAGAACATCACCTTCAAAAATGTCAACAATCCAATCATCATCGATCAGGAATACTGTCCTGGTGGCAACTGTGCAAATGAGGTATGAAGAGAGTAAACATTTTTTTATTCCTTCTTCTTCTTCTTGGTCTCTAAGTCAGTTAGATGAGCCACTCTCCCATGGAATTTCGATATATATATATAGAACTCATTCATACGTTTTAGACCTATGGTGGGTCACTGACATTTTCAATTTTCAACTTAATTTCTCTCCTTTCCTTCAATTGCAACATGTAGGTACCTTCTAAAGTGCAGATCAGCGATGTCACCTTCAAAAACATCCAAGGGACATCTGCATCTGACGTCGGTGTAACACTCCTTTGTAGCAAGGGCTTCCCATGCAAGAACGTCAAGCTCCAGGACATTAATATAACACCAAGCAAAGGTGCAGCGCCACTCAAATCCACGTGTTCCAATATCAAAGCTCTCTACACAGGGACCCAAGTTCCGCCACCCTGTCCTTAAGTATTATTATTAGGTTACGATTACCAAGTGATTTGTTATCGTTGTAAAGTGTAGTTATATTCCTAAAACCCAGTTTCCACATGAGAGGAACCGTAACAAATGTTTATATCGGTCCACTTTTCTTGTGAATTTGGCCAACTGAGTGGCCATTCAGTTTTGTAATCTCTAATTATTTACATATATATGGTCAATGAGAATAACATTTCTTTTTCTATTGGTAGTGATGAAATATATTAATGGAAGAAAAAGGATTGCAAAGGAGCGCCCCAATTAAAAAAGGGGGCGTTATGGTATAAAAGCATTATACCAATAAAACAGATTACATAGTGAAAGTAATGAGATTAATTAGAAGACCTATCCACTCCTTGCTTATCTAAAAATTCTATAAAACCATCGGTCGTTCGCCCAACTTGATGAAAAAGCAGATAATTTGAAGACGAAAGAGCTTTAATCTCATTCAAATAGAATTAGAATTTCTAAAAAATCACAGCAGAAGATAACACCTAAGATATAGCATTAAGAGAATCACTCCGAGCCACTAGTCTTCAGCGAAAAGAGGTAGCTCTAATCTCAACCACTAGCATACTTTTTTATTTCACCTTCCTCCATCAAGTATTGTGTTCTGCTCTCCACTTGAAATTAGTCTCGGAGGCACATGCTGGTCTCCACTGTTTCTTCCACCGGCATCATCCCCCCACATGTACTAAAAATTTGCTCCGATGCAACTGTAGACACTAGAACTTTTAGTAAATCACGGGCCATGGCGGAAAGCACATGAAATTTCCTTTCACATGCTTTCCACCATGCCAAAATGTCATAATCATTGTCATCATTCGGGAATCCCATCAGATCCATCTGTATGTACATTGTTCATTCATCAATGACGTAACCGAATCCTCGGAAGAAGAGGAACCACTTCCTAGAGTGCTCCTAATTTGAAGAGCCTCATTTTCGCATCTCAAATTTTACTAATATAGTAGCAAACTCATGTACAAAACCCACCTTTATAAAATATCGCACCTACCCCCATTCACTCCATTGCACGACCAACAGCTCTGTTCTTGTTCTTTATCTGGTTTCTTCTCCATTGCACGTCAAAGATCTTCACCTAGGAGACCCTACTTGCGGACGTCATCGCCACCAATCAATTCCTCAACATTAGTCGCACTACATACTCCATTTGCATGAAGATCCACGAATGGCGGCCCCTTGAGCCATCTTCTCCCTTTTTTTGAGCTTCATAAACATAGGAGCTTCATCCCAATTTAATGGTTTCATATACATTCTAAAGATCAATTTGTATCATATATATTGCATGTATGAGGTGGCTCTAAGTGTAGCTTGGGTTTTTTATTTTTGGAGGTTTTGGAGTTTGGTTTTTGGAGAGTTCTTGAGAGATGATTCCAGCTGGATTTAGAGGTGATTAGAAGGTGATTTGGAGTTGTGTTAGGCCAGGACAAGTCTCCAAATTAATTTGCATAGCATGTTGTGGTTGTTTCATTTTTTTCATAAAATTATGTTCAATGGTTTCGATGTTGAGAAATGCATGATTTTCATTATGTTTTGATTGCTAAATTCTTGTCAAAAATCGTGGTCTTTATGGTTCTTGATTTCTAAAAATTTAAAATGATCAAAAGCCCCAAGTTCTGGGCTCAGAACGGCCCATATTGCACTCCAAAGCTGGCCCAGCTACCACCGGCTTTGAAACTTTTTACTCTATGGGCGACCATATGGTCAACGGTAGTACGGGTGGCCGTTGTGCATTTTCTGCGTGGCCGGTTGTGCATTTTCTGCACAACCAATGGGGTTCCATTCCACAGCCAGGGCCGGTGAACCCCATTTTTGGACCACTTCTCACCCTGTATTTGAGGATAAAAACCGTAAATTTAATGACCCTTTTTGGGGCCTTTAGTTGCTTGTTAGGTGGACCCAGTTGTGACCAAATGCCACTTAAACCTATAGGTTTTCCATAAAACTACCCGATACCCTTCCAACCACCAAACCTGAGACTTCCGGCCTTGGGACTGTGGAGAACCGCCGGTGAATCTAAGTGAGGGTCTTTGAGACTTTTTACCCCTTTTTGGCGGACCTTGTACCCTACCTTTGGCCCCGACAGTGGACCATGGCCACAGGCAGAAGCACCTTGCAGGTGCTCTGCACCCAAGGTGGTGCACCCTAAAGAGGGTCCCAGACAGCCGGAAGACCTTGCTAAGGGCCTTTGAGGTTCTTAAACCTACCCTCACCTATCACAACCCGTCCCTCTTCGTTTAAGGGACCGAAAACATAGAATTAGAACGTACCTTGTACCCGAACACTCCCTAACTTGATTTTAGTTGTTTTACACTTTTCCGATTACTAGGAATAGGGATGCAAACGAGGCGGTTCCAGATCGGAACCATAGTGGACCCGGACCCAGACCCGTTTCTAAATAACTGTTCCTGTTTCGGATCCGGTTTTTACTCGAAACCTATTTTGTTGGTTCCATACCCGATTCCGATAGAAAAACCTGGATCCGGTTCCGCAACCAGGTCCACTTAGAGAATTATAATCTAGTTCAAAAATCAATTCTAATTTCTCTTTATGTTTCATTTTTCTTAGAATAAGCATATCTTTCAACTTATAACAGTGCATCAAGTCTACTACCTCCAATATTATACATAAAAATGTCAAGAAAAAAGTTGATTTTGAGGTACAATTTGCCACATTAAAGGTTCATATGCGGAGTCCCGGGTCCACGGGTTGGAACCTATATGGACCCGAAACCCGACCCGTTTATCAATCGGAACATAAATTGGATTCCGGACCCGGACCCATTTATGAATCAAAACCTAAAACAGGAAACCCAGTTTTTTGCAGGTCGGAGATTCGGGGTAATCGGAGAATCGGATACCCGTTTGCAACCCTAACCAGGTGGTATGTGGAGCACAGTAATTATCGTTCCATCCGAAGTTAGGGTTTTCGGTATCCGCACCTTTCGAATGCACTGTGTACAAACCATAGTTGTTAATATCGTTTCGGACCTCATTTCGCTCTGGCCTGCAAAATGAAAACGTTCGACCGATTTGGGATTTTGGCGAAACTTTTCGGAATTACATTTCGGGGCAAATATAACATAATATATATACATATATAAGTAAAAAAAATAGAAAAAGTAATAAATATAGATTTAATCCATTATAGTAATTTTTTTGGAATTATATTTTGTGAAAATATAAGAAATACAAAATATATTTGTGTGTGTAAAAAAGGTAAAAAAATTAATTACGTAAAACTTCATTTCTGCCGAAAAGTCACATTTCAGCCCAAATCAGCCGAAATCTTGAATTTCGGGCCAAGATTGAATGAATTACTAGTCCCAGGCCAGCCCAGCTGTGGGTTGCATGGGTTTGAGTCCCCGCTTTACTGCTCCCTCCCTCTCACATAAGTATATGTATATATATATATATATATATATATAAATAATTGGGCCCAACGTGGATTCTGGCACTCAACCACTAAGTGCAAAAAAAAAAAAAAAAAAAAAAAAAAAAATGTGCACCGCCCCATGAATTAATAACTAAACCCCATCCCAACAGCCCAATCCAGTGATCTCCCCTACCAAAAAAAATAAAAATACAGTCTTATTTTTAAGAGAAAAAAATAAAAATACTACTCTCTCACCTTTTGATTTCACTACACCCTTATTTTTGTTCTCTTATATTGACCATTTACTTCACCTCACTTGTAACGTAAATTTACGATTTACTGAGGGTTTATCATGATTTGATATTATTTCATCCCATTGTCACTCACACATGTCCTTCCATCATTTCGTGAACTAAGCCCCGACCCGTGACCCACCAACAAGTAAAAGAAAGGAAAAAAGGCTTAAAAAATCAGTTTACAGGATTTCCGCCATAGTAATCCGCGGTATATCTGCGATTTCCAGATTTCCTCCTCTCAGAGAGGAGGAAAACTGGAAAATGTGACATTTCAGCCCATGCCAAAAGCGGTAAGGCTCCGTGAGTTTCAAAATTAAGTCGCAAGACCTTTCCATTTCCAGTTCACAAAAAATTGAGCAGTTAATACGAGAGACATTAAAAAGAGACGGTCAAATAAATAAAAATATTAGGTTTCGAATACCATCTCTTCCATAAAAAACAATGTTAAAAAGACACTCCCTCATGCGGGTGAATGATAAAAAGACTACGGGTGTTAATTGACGAGGCAGAGCCATGTCCGAACAAAAAGCCTAACCCTGGCCCAAGCATGAGTCAGGCCTGAGGTTGTTGGCCCGAACCTAGGCCGCATGGAAATGATGAAGCACCAGCCCGGCCTATGTTAGACCTATAACACAGAAAAAATGACTTTCATACCATGTCCTAGGTCGGGTTGTAAACGGGCCGATTCTGACCCGGTTCGGGTCCATGGTGGACGGGGAACCGGATCCTGACCCGGACCAATTTTGGAACCGATTTTCTGGCTCCGGAACCAGAACCCGAACCATATATGGGAAGAGTCTGGATCCGAGTCCGGGGTCTAGGCATAGAATGATATTAAAAGAAATATGGTTTTTAGGAGAGATTTTAGAAAATTGAGGTAATATGCTGGGTATCGGGTCTACGGGTCCGAACCAAGGTGGAATCGGACCCGGACCAATTTATTCGTCGGGGCCCGAACAAGGACCTAAAACCGGCTCTTAACAGGTTCGAAGCTGCGGGTAATCGGAATATCGAGGACCCATTTACATCCCTAGTCCTAAGCCACCCTAGCTATGAGTTGTCATTGGTTTGAGTCCCTGCTTTACTGCTCCCTCCCTCCCGAATAAATATATATATAATTGTGCCCAACGGGGATTCTGTCTCTAAAGCACTAAGTGTAAAAAAAAAAAATAATAAATAAATAACTTGTGCACGGCCCCATCAATTAATAACTAAACCCCATTCCCAAAGCCCAATCCAATGATCTCCTTTACAAAAAAAAAAAAAAAAAACACACTTATTGTTAAGAGAAAAAAAAATAAAAATGCTACCCTCTCACCTTTTGATTTCACTACATCCTTACTTTTATTCTTTCTCATATTGACCATTTACTTCACCTCACCGGTAACGTAAATTTACGATTTACTGTGTGTTTATCGTGATTTGATATTATTTCATCCCATTGTCATTCATACCTGTCCATCAATCATTTCGTGAACTAAGCCCCGACCCGTGATCCACCAACAAGTAAAAGAAAGGAAAAAATACTTAAAAAATCAGTTTGCAGGATTTCCGCTGTATAAATCCGCAGTATATCTGCGATTTCCAGATTTCCTCCTCTCAGAGAGGAGGAAAAATGGAAAATGTGACATTTCAGCCCATGCCAAAAGAGGTAAGGCTACGTGTGTGTCCAAATTAAGTCGCAAGACCTTTCCATTTCCAGTTCACAAAAAATTGAACGGTTAATACGAGAGACATTAAAAAGAGAGGGTCAAATAAAAAAAATATTAGGTTTCAAATACCATCTCCTCCATAAAAAAAAATGTTAAAAAGACATTCCCTCATTTGGGTGAATGATAAAAAAGACTAGGGTTGTTCATTGACGAGGCAGGGCTATTCCAAGAAATGTCCAAGAGCCATGTCCTAACAAAAAGCCTAACCCTGGCCCAAGCATGAGTCAGGCCTGAGGTTGATGGCCTGAACCTAGGCCACATGGAAATGATGAAGCACCATCCCAGCCAATGTTAGACCTATAGTACAGAAAAATGAGTTTCATACCATGTCCTAGGTTGAGTTGTAAACAGGTCGGTTCCGGTCCGGTTCCATGGTTCAAGGGCAACCGGATCCTGACCCAGTCCCGTTCTGGAACCGATTCTCTGGCTCCGGAACCAAAACCAGAACCATATATGGTATGAGTCTGGATCCAGGTCGGGGTCTGGGCAAAGAATGATATTAAAAAAATATGGATTTTAGGAGAGATTTTAGAAAATTGTGGTAATATGCTGGGTATCGGGTCCACCGGTCCGAACCAAGGTGGAATCGGACCCGGAAAAATTTATTCATCGGGGCCCGAATAAGGACCTAAACCCAGTTCATAACAGGTTCGAACCTGCGGGTAATCGAAAAATCAAGGACCCATTTACATCAGTAGTCTTAGGCCAGCCCAACTGTAAGTTGTCATGGGTTTAAGTCCCCGCATTACTGCTCCCTCCATCCCGCATAAATATATATATATTGGGCCCAACGGGGATTCTGGCTCTCAAGCAACGAGTGCAAAAAAAAAAAAAAAAAACCACGGGCCCATCAATTAATAACTAAACCCCACGCCAAAAGCCCCATCCATTCATCTCCCTTAGAAAAAAAAACAAGGCTCTTATTTTTAAGGGAAAAAAATAAAAATGCTACTTTTGATTTTACTACACCCTTACTTTTGTTCCCTTATATTGACCATTTACTTCACCTCACCGATGACGTAAATTTACGATTTATTGTGTGTTTATCGTGATTTGATATTATTTCATCCCATTGTCATTCACACATGTCCATCCAACATTTCGTGAACTAAGCCCCGACCCGTGATCCACCGACAAGTAAAAGAATGGAAAAAAGGCTTAAAAAATCAGTTTACATGATTTCCGCCGTATGAATCTGTAGTATATCTGCGATTTCCAGATTTCCTCCTCTCAGAGAGGAGGAAAACTGGAAAATGCGCCATTTCAACCCATGCTATAATTGGGCCCAACGGGAATTCTGGCTCTCAAGCTCTAAGTGCCAAAAAAAAAAAAAAACAGGGCACCCCCCCCCCCCCCCCCCCCCCCCCCCATCAATTAATAACTAAACCCCATGCCAAAAGCCCAATCAATTGATCGACCCTAACAAAACAAAAAAAAAAAAAAAAAAACACTCTTATATTTAAGAGAAAAAAATAAAATTACTACCCTCTCACCTCTTGATTTCACTACACCCTTATTTTTGTTCTCTCTCATATTGACCATTTACTTCACCTCACTGGTAACGTGAATTTACGATTTACTGTGTGTTTATCGTGATTTGATATTATTTCATCCCATTGTCATTCACACATGTCCATCCCTCATTTCGTGAACTAAGCCCCGACCGGTAACCCACCGTCAAGTAAAAGAAATGAAAAAAGGCTTAAAAAATCAGTTTACAGGAATTCCACCATATTAATCCGCGGTATATCTGCGATTTCCAGATTTTCTCCTCTCATAGAGGAGGAAAACTGGAAAATGTGACATTTTAGCCCATGCCAAAAGCGGTAACGCTACGTGAGTGTCCTAATTAAGTCGCAAGACCTTTCCATTTCCAGTTCACAAAAAATTGAATGGTTAATACGAGAGACATTAAAAAGAGAGGGTCAAATTAAAAAAAACTATTAGGTTTCGAATACCATCTCCTCCATAAAAAACTATGTTAAAAAGACACTCCCTCATGCTGGTGAATGATAAAAAAGACTAGGGGTGTTCAGTGATGAGGCAAGGCTATTCTGAGAAATTTCCAACAGCCCTGTCCGAACAAAAGGCCTGACCCTGGCACAAGGAAGAGTCAGGCCTTAGGTTGTTGGCCCAAACCCAGGCCGCATGGAAATGGTGAAGCACCAGCCCGGCCTATGTTAGATCTGTAGCACAGAAAAATGAGTTTCGTACCATGCCCTAGGTAGGGTTGTATACGGGTCAGTTTCGGTCCGAGTCCATGGTGAACGGGGAACCGGAATCGTTAAGGTGAAGGTGGAACCGGATCCTGACTCGGACCCGTTTTGGAACTGATTTTCTGGTTCCGGAACCAAACCATATATGGGACAGGTTTAAATCCAGGTCCAGGCTCTAGGCATAGAATTATATTAAGAAAATATGATTATTAGGAGAGATTTTTTAAAATTGAGGTAATATGCTAGGTATTGGGTCCACGGGTCCGAACCAAGGTGGAATCGGAAACGGACCAATTTAATAGTCGGGGCCCGATTAAGGACCTAAACCCGGTTCTTAAAGGGTTCGAACCTGCGGGCAATCGGAAAATCGGGGACCCATTTACATTTGTAGTCCTAGGCCAGCCCAGCTGTGGGTTGTCATGGGTTTGAGTCCCCGCATTACTGCTCCCTCCCTCTCACATAAGTATTTGTCGCGACCCCGGACCAGGACCCGGGCCCGCGACTGCCGCGGCGGCATGATTAACGGACAAACAAAGCACACCGCCGCCACTTTGTTTTTTTTTTTTTTCCCACAGGTTTCCCCGGTGAGGATCCCAAGACACGGGTCGAGCTCACACGAATGGGTATGCGGAAGCGCATAGCAAAACGTGTCACATAAATCTTAACCAAGTAGATACAAGGGACACTATAAAATCGAGACATGATATCAAAAGAGAATGTCATCAAAGCATTCCTAGCATGATTAAAGTCTCAATGGTTAACAAAAGTATTTTTGTTCAAGTTACAAAACCCAAAGAGGCCAACAAAGGCCAATACAACAAATGGAACCCCAAAAGAACAACCCAACATAACCCAAGCTAGGTGAAACGAGAATCAAGATCCCGACCGGCGTCTAGATGACGTCGTTGGGCTGCCACTCGAGTGCTGGGGGTGGCTCAACAGCCTCCTCCAGGCACTCCTCGTCACGCGTGAACACTCCTGCACCTGGACACCAAAACACAAGCATCAAACACGACGGTTTGGCAAATAAACAATTTAGCTTGAATATAAGAAATAATGCTAAAACAGTTCGAGATTGAATGCATGTTTCAAGTTTACGAAACTAGCATGGGTACTTATAATATCATGAAAAGATAAATCCACATAGAGCTCATCCTTTCTGTGTCATACATGATGACAAGAGCAAGCACGCACGACAAGCACGACACGAAACACGATCCCACGCCACACAAGGTAGACGGGGTATCCGGCCGCGGAACCGGACCACGAACACGCACGATGTGTAATAAAATACACGACTAGTCTGCAGACAGTCCACATGTTTAAGGACCCCCAGGTAGTGGATCAAGCTAAAAGGGCAGTCCAAGCTCAGTGGTATTCACTTATATCATGAATGCACAAAACACGGCGATACACGTTCGAGAACACGACAAAACAAGAGGGAAATCATTTACCAAGCATAACACGGCAAGACTAGCAAAATAGCATAATATAAATGCTTAACAACTTAAGAAATGATTCCCTTTTTATTCTTAAAACACATCTTGAACACGACTTGCACTTGGAAATCAAACGAGAACACGATGATGCATGAAGCACCAAGACAAAAGTTCACACATAAATCCATCAAGCATAGGCTAAGACCAATCCCTGACCCCCGTGGAATTGAAAACCAAATGTCGGAATTCAATAAAACTTGGTGTCCCCGAAGGTATATTACATTTTGGGAATTTCAAGTGCACAAGGTCAATAAAAAGGGTCTAAGACCAAGTCTAGTTTTCATTCCCGAAAAATCCTTCAAAACAGTACTTTTTGGTGTGGTTCACGCCTCACTACCGGTAGAAATTCCGGTTTAAGATGTTCTACCGGTATAACTTCCGGTTGAAGCGCTTCTACCGGTAGAACTTCCAGTTGAAGCACTTCTACCGGTAGAACTTCCGGTAGAACTGAGGTTCACAGTTTTTCTCAACTCTCTGCCACAATTTGGGCCGTTTCTACCGGTTGAACTTCCGGTAGAACTAAGGTTCACAGTTTTTCTCAAATCTCTGCCACAATTTGGGCCGTTTCTATCGGTAGAACTTCCGGTAGAACTAAGGCTCACAGTTTTTCTCAACTTTTTGCCAAAATTCGAGCCACTTCTACCGGTAGAACTTCCGATAGAACTTCGAAGTTCAATTTTTTTCACACTTCTCTCCCATCTTCACTTCCATATTTTTACCCCTACGCTCCCCAAGCCTACAAGCTTTCCAATGGATGATTTCCACACCAAAATTCATTCACATTTCATTCAAAACATCAAAATCACCAACCCTTATACATTCAAATCATGAATCACTAACTTGTAAGGCTTTCCATAGAAAAATATACTTCCATTCAAGACAAAACTTCTAAATTAAATGAAGAAATTAGTAACCATGCTTATCAAGATTAAATAAGCTAGAAGAGATTAATAACATAAAAGGAAAGACAAGTTACATGATGAATAACATTTCCAAAAGTAAAATGCCCTAAAACTTGCAATGTACTAGGAAGAACTAAAATGTTTACTTGCCTCAAACCAAAGCCAAGCAAATACTCCACAAAAATCGAACAAGAGGGGGAGATCCATGAAATCTACACAAAACCCCCAAAATAGAGTATACAAAAATCATCATTTTGGCCACCACAAACCCCCATTTCGAAAATGGGTTTGAAATCATGATAAACAAGCTCTAGGTGAGCTAAATGAACAACAATGAAAGAATGAAAAGGAACACCAACCAAGAGCTAGCTGAAACAAGGAGGATAGAGCTTGAAGATGATGAATAGTAGTGAAGGTTGGCTCCAAAAACACTCCAACTGTAGCTTGAGGAGAGAGGAAGAGGATGGTGGTCTTGGATCTTGATTTGGAACACTATAGCTAGATCATTTCCAAGGGAGAAGACCAAAGAGGAAACCTCTCCACTCACTTGCTCTAGGTCAAGAAAAATTGCAGAGATTGGAAAAAGAGAAAGGAAGGAGAGGAAGGGTTTATATAGTGTCTGGAAGTGGGTCCCTTTACAGCTGAACTTTGAAACGATTAAAACATGGTCTTGTGGACCCCGGATGGAATCGACAAAGAAGAACAAAACGATCGTCGAAAAATCTAGTTTCGGAAAAGTATAATTTTGACATAGTTTCACGACTTCGAAGATTGTGCCCAGATTTAGCATGAATAGTCAGATTTACCCTTATTGGGCCAAAACTTGGGTTTCTGGGCCTCAAACGCATGCCGGTTAAAAACGAAAGTTGTCACAAATAGTAAAACCATTCAAGAGGAATAAAAATTACATCCACATCAAAGATCTAGAACAAAAATCCATTCTTACACGTGCACTCAGGGCGTCCCTGAGCGTGTTTGACTCATACTAAACGTCCTCAAAATCCCCAAAATTATAATCTAGACTAAGTCTAATCACATTCTAACCCAACTAGTACTAAGACTCACTTAAGACTAAACACTCACTTAATTAGTACTAATCGAGTTGGTCTGGGTCGGGGTCTAACAGTATTTGTATATATATATATATATACATATATATAATTGGGCCCAACGGGGATTCTGGCTCTCAAGCACTAAGTGCCAAAAAAAAAAAAAAAACTGTGCACCCACCCATCAATTAATAACTAAACCCCAAGCCAAAAGCCCAATCAATTGATCTCCCCTAACAAAAAAAAAACACACTCTTATTTTTAAGAGAAAAAAATAAAATTACTAATCTCTCCCCTTTTGATTTCACTACACCCTTATTTTTGTTCTCTCTCATATTGACCATTTACTTCACCTCACTGGAAACGTAAATTTACGATTTACTGTGTGTTTACCGTGATTTGATATTATTTCATCCCATTGTCATTCACACATGTCCATCCATCATTTCATGCACTAAGCCCCGACCCGTAACCCACCAAGTAAAAGAAACGAAAAAAGGCTTAAAAAATCAGTTTACAGGATTTCTGCCATATTAATCCACAGTATATCTGCGATTTCCAGATTTTCACCTCTCAGAGAGGAGGAAATCTGGAAAATGTGACATTTTAGCCCATGCCAAAAGCGGTAAGGCTATGTGAGTGTCCAAATTAAGTCGCAAGACCTTTCCATTTCCAGTTCACAAAAAATTGAACTATTAATATGAGAGACATTAAAAGGAGAGGGTCAAATAAAAAAAATATTAGGTTTCGAATACCATCTCCTCCATAAAAAACAATGTTAAAAAGACACTCCCTCATGCGGGTGAATGATAAAAAAGACTAGGGGTGTTCATTGACGAGGCAGGGCTATTCCGAGAAATGCCCAAGAGCCATGTCCGAACAAAAAGCCTAACCCTGGCCCAAGCATGAGTCAAGCCTGAGGTTGTTGTCCCGAACCTAGGCCGCATGGAAATGATGAAGCACCAGCGCGGCAAATGTTAGACCTATAGCACAGAAAAATGAGTTTCATACCATGTCCTAGGTCGGGTTGTAAACGGGTCGATTCCGGTCCGGGTCTATGGTGGACGTGGAACCGGATCCTGACCCGGACCAGTTTTAGAACCAATTTTCTACCTCCGGAACCAGAACCAGAACCATATATCGGACGGGTCTGGATCCGGGTCTGGGGTCTAGGCATAGAATGTTATTAAAAGAAATATGGTTTTTAGGAGAAATTTTAGAAAATTGAGGTAATATGCTGGGTATCGGGTCCACGGGTCCAAACCACGATGGAATCGGACCCGGACATATTTATTCGTCGGGGCCCGAACAAGGACCTAAAACCGGCTCTTAACGGGTTCAAACCTGCGGGTAATCGGAATATCGAGGAACCATTTACATCCCTAGTCCTAAGCTAGCCTAGCTGTGCGTTGTCATTGGTTTGAGTCCCCGCTTTACTGCTCCCTCCCTCCCGAATAAATATATATATAATTGGGCCCAACAGGGATTCTGGCTCTCAAGCACTAAGTGCAAAAAAAAAAATTAAATAAATAAATAACTTGTGCACGGCCCCATCAATTATTAAGTAAACCCCATTCCCAAAGCCCAATCCATTGATCTCCTTTACAAAAAAGAAAAAAAAAACACTCTTATTGTTAAGAGAAAAAAATAAAACTGCTACCCTCTCACCTTTTAATTTTACTACATCCTTACTTTTATTCTCTCTCATATTGACCATTTACTTCACCTCACCGATAATGTAACTTTACGATTTACTGTGTGTTTATCGTGATTTGATATTATTTCATCCCTTTGTCATTCACACATGTCCATCCATCATTTCGTGAACTAAGCCCCGACCCGTGATCCACCAACAAGTAAAAGAAAGGAAAAAAGGCTTAAAAAATCGGTTTGCAGGATTTCCGCCGTATAAAACCACGGTATATCTGCGACTTCCTGATTTCCTCCTCTCAGAGAGGAGGAAAACTGGAAAATGCGCCATTTCAACCCATGCCAAAACCGGTAAGGCTACATGAGTGCCCAAATGAAGTCACAAGACCTTCCCATTTCCAGTTCACAAAAAATTGAATGGTTAATACGAGAGACATTAAAAGACTAGGGGCGTTCATTGATGAGGTAGGGCTATTCCGAGAAATGTCCAATAGCCATGTCCGAACAAAAAGGTCTAACCGGGCTTAAGGAAGAGTCAGGCCTGAGGTTGTTGCTCCGAACCCAGGCCGCAGGGAAATGATGTAGCACCAACCCAGCCTATGTTAGATCTATAGCATAGAAAAATGAGTTTCGTACCATGCCCTAGGTAGGGTTGTATACGGGTCGGTTTCGGTCCGAGTCCATGGTGAACGGGGAACCGGAATCGTTAAGGAGAAGGTGGAACCGGATCCTGACCCGGTCCGGTTTTGAACTGATTTTCTGGCTCCGGAACCAGAACCAGAACCAGAACCATATATGGGACAGGTCTGGATCCAGGTCCGGTGTCTAGGCATAGAATGAAATTAAAAAAAATATGATTTTTAGGAGAGATTTTAGAAAATTAAGGTAATATGCTAGGTATCGGGTCCAAGGTTCCGAACCAAGGTGGAATCAGACACAGACCAAAATTATTCATCGGGGCTCGATTAAGGACCTAAACCCGGTTCTTAATGGGTTTGAACCTACGGGTACTCGGAAATTCAGGGACCGATTTACATCTCTTGTCCTAGGCCACCCCAGCTGTGGGTTGTCATGGGTTTGAGTCCCCGCATTACTGCTCCCTCCCTCTCACAGAAGTATATTTGTATATATATATATATATAATTGGGCCCAATGGGGATTCTGGCTCTAAAGCACTAAGTGCCAAAAAAAAAAAAAAAAAAACTATGCACCGCCCCATCAATTAATAACTTAACCACATGCCAAAATCCCAATCCATTGATCTCCCCTACAAAAAAAAAAAAAAAAAGAACACTCTTATTTTTAAGAGAAACAAATTAAAATACTACTCTCTCACCTTTTGATTTCTCTACACCCTTATTTTTGTTCTCTCTCATATTGACCATTTACTTCACCTCACTGCTAACGTAAATTTACGATTTACTATGTGTTTATCGTGATTTGATATTATTTCACCCCATTGTCATTCACACATGTCCATCCATCATTTCGTGAACTAAGCCCCGACCCGAGACCCACCAACAAGTAAAAGAAAGGAAAAAAGGCTTAAAAAATCATTTTACAGGATTTCCGCCACATTAATCCACGGTATATTTGCGATTTCCAGATTTCCTCTAAGAGAGAAGGAAAACAAAAAAATGTGACATTTCAGCACATGCCAAAAGCGGTACGGCTACATGAGTGTCCAAGTTAAGTCGCAAGACCTTTCCATTTCCAGTTCACAATAAATTGAACGGTGAATACGAGAGACATTAAAAAGAGAGGTTCAAATAAAAAAAAATATTAGGTTTCGAATACCATCTCCTCCATAACAAACAATGTTAAAAAGACACTCCCTCATGTGGGTGAATGATAAAAAAGACTAGGCGTGTTCATTGACGAGGCAGGGCTATTCCGAGAAATGTCCAAGAACCATGTTCGAACAAAACACCTAACCCTGGCCCAAGCATGAGTCAGGCCTGAGGTTGTTGGCCCGAACCTAGGTCACATGGAAATGATGAAGCACCAGCCTGGCCTATGTTAGACCAGCACAGAAAAATGAGTTTCATACCATGTCCTAGGTCAGGTTGTATATGGGTCGGTTCCGGTCCGGGTCCATGATGGACGTGGAACCGGATCCTGACCCAGACCAATTTTGGAACCGATTTTCTTGCTCAGGAACTATAACCAGAACCATATATGGGACGGGTCTGGATCTAGAACCGGGGTCTAGGGATAGAATGATATTAAAAGAAATATGGTTTTTAGAAGAGATTTTAGAAAGTTGAGGTAATATGCTGGGTATCGGGTCCACGGGTCCAAACCAAGGTGGAATCGTACCCGGACGATTTTTTAGTCGGGGCCCGAATAAAGACCTAAAACCGGCTGTTAACGGGTTCGAACCTGCGGGTAATCAGAAAATCAAGGACCCATTTACATCCCTAGTCCTACTCCAGGCCAGCTGTGCGTTGTCATTGGTTTGAGTCCCCGCTTTACTGCTCCCTCCCTCCCGCATAAATATATATAATTGCGCCCAATGAGGATTTTGGCTCTCAAGCACTAAGTACCAAAAAATATATATATAATATAATATGAGCACGGCCCCATCAATTAATAACTAAACCCCATGCCCAATGCCCAATCCATTGATCTCCCTGAAGAAAAAAAAAAAAAAAACACCCTTATTGTTAAGAGAAAAGAATAAAAATGCTACCCTCTCACCTTTTGATTTTACTACATCCTTACTTTTATTCTCTCTCATATTGACCATTTACTTCACCTCACCTGTAACGTAAATTTACGATTCACCGTGTGTTTATCGTGGTTTGATATTATTTCATCCCATTGTCATTCACACCTGTCCATCCATCATTTTGTGAACTAAGCCCCGACCCGTGATCGACCAACAAGTACAAGAAAGGAAAAAAAGGCATAAAAAATTAGTTTGCAGGATTTCCGCCATAGAAATCCACGGTATATCTGCGATTTCCAGATTTCCTCCTGTCTGAGAGGAGGAAAACTGGAAAATGCGCCATTTCAGCCCATGCCAAAAGCGGTAAGGCTACGTGAGTGTCCAAATGAAGTCACAAGACCTTTCCATTTCCAGCTCACAAAAAATTGAATGGTTAATACGAGAGACATTAAAAAGAGAGGGTCAAATAAAAAAAAAAAAAACTATTAGGTTTCGAATAGCATCTCCTCCATAAAATAACAATGTTAAAAAGACACTCCCTCATGCGGGTGAATGATAAAAAAGACTAGGGGTGTTCATTGATGAGGCAGGGCTATTCCGAGAGATTTCCAATAGCCATGTCCGAAGAAAAGGCCTAACTCTTGCCCAAGGAAGAGTCAGGCCTGAGGTTGTTGGCCCGAACCAAGGTCGCATGGAAATGATGACACACCAGCCCGGCCTATGTTAGATCTATAGCATAGAAAAATCAGTTTCGTACCAAGCCCTTAGTAGGGTTGTAAATGAGTCGGTTCTAGTCCGAGTCCATGGTGAACGGCAAACCATAATCGTTAAGGAGAAGGTGGAACCGGATCCTGACCCGGACCCGTTTTGGAACCGATTTTCTGGCTCCGGAACCAGAACCAGAACCAGAACCATATATGGGACAGGTCTGGATCCAGGTCCGGGGTCTAGGCATAGAATGATATTAAAAAAATATGATTTTTAGGAGAGATTTTAGAAAATTGATGTAATATGCTAGGTATCGAGTCCACGGGTCCGAACCAAGGTGGAATCGGACACAGACCAATTTACTCGTCGGGGCCCGATTAAGGACCTAAACCCGGTTCTTATTGGGTTCGAATCTGCGGGTAATCGAAAAATCGGGGACCCATTTACATCTTTAGTCCTAGCTAGGCCAGCCCAGCTGTGCGTTGTCATGGGTTTGAGTCCCCGCATTACTGCTCCCTCCCACTTAGATAAGTATATGTATATATATAATTGGGCCCAACGGGGATTCTGGCTCTCAAGCACTAAGTTTAAAATTAAAAACAAAAAAAAAAGAGCATGGCCCCATCAATTATTAACTAAACCCCATGCCCAAAGCCCAATCCATTGATCTCCATTACACAAAAAAAAAAAAAAAAAAAAAAAAAAAAAACCCTTATTTTTTGGAAAAAAATAAAAATGCTACTCTCTCACCTTTTGATTGTACTACACCCTTACTTTTATTCTCTCTCATATTGACCATTTACTTCACCTCACCGGTAACGTAAATTTACGATTTACTGTGTGTTTATCGTGATTTGATATTAATTAATCCCATTGTCATTCAATCCTGTCCATCCATCATTTCGTGAACTAAGCCCCGACTCGTGATTCACCAACAAGTAGAAGAAAGGAAAAAAGGCTTAAAAAATCAGTTTGCAAGATTTCCGCCGTATAAATCCGCGGTATATCTACGATTTCCAGATTTCCTTCCCTCAGAGAGGAGGAAAACTGGAAAATGCACCATTGAAACCCAAGCCAAAAGCGTTAAGGCTACGTGAGTGTCCAAATGAAGTCACAAGACCTTTCCATTTCCAGTTCACAAAAAGTTCAATGGTTAATACGAGAGACATTAAAAAAAAGATGGTCAAATAAAAAAAAACTATTAGGTTTCAAATAGCATCTCCTCCGTAAAAAGCAATGTTAAAAAGACACTCCCTAATGCGGGTGAATGATAAAAATGACTAAGGGTGTTCATTGACGAGGCAGGGCTATTCCGAGAAATGTCCAAGAGCCATGTCCGAACAAAAAGCCTAACCCAGGCCCAAGCATGAGTCAGGCCCGAGGTTGTTGGCCCGAACCTAGGCCGCATGGAAATGATGAAGCACCAGCCCGGCCTATGTTAGACCAATAGCACAGAAAAATGAGTTTCATACCATGTCCTAGGTCGGGTTGTAAGCAAGTCGGTTCCAGTCCGGGTCCAAGGTGGACGGGGAACCGGATCCTAACCCGGACCAGTTTTGGAATCGATTTTCTGGCTCTGGAACCAGAACAAGAACCATATATGGGACGGGTCTGGATCCGGGTCCGGGGTCTAGGCATAGAATGATATTAAAAAAAATACGGTTTTTAGGAGAGATTTTAGAAAATTGAGGTAATATGCTGGGTATCGGGTCCACGGATCCAAACCAAGGTGGAATCAGACCCAGACCAATTTATTCGTCGGGGCCCGAATAAGGACCTAAAACCGGCTGTTAATGGGTCCGAACCTGCGGGTAATCGGAAAATCGAGGACCCATTTACATCCCTAGTCCTAGGCAAGCCCAGCTGTGAGTTGTCTTTGGTTTGAGTCCCTGCTTTACTACTCCCTCCCTTCCCACATAAATATATATATAATTGGGCCCAAGGGGGATTCTGGCTCTCAAGCACTAAGTGCAAAAAATAAAAAAATAAAAAATAAAAAAAACTGAGCACGACCCCATCAATTAATAACTAAATCCCATGCCCAAAGCCCAATCCATTGATCTCCCCTACAACAAAAAAAAAAAAAAAAACACTTTTATTTTTAAGAGAAAAAAATAAAAATGGTACTCTCTCAACTTTTGATTTTACAACACCCTTACTTTTGTTCTCTCTCATATTGACCAATTACTTCACCCCACCGGTAATGTAAATTTACGATTTAATGTGAGTTTATCATGATTTGATATTATTTCATCCCATTGTCATTCACACATATCCATTCATCATTTCGTGAACTAAGCCCCAACCCGTGACCCACCAACAAGTAAAAGAAAGGAAAAAAGGCATAAAAAATCTGTTTACAGGATTTCTGCCATATTAATTCGCGGTAGATCAGCGATTTCCAGATTTCCTCCTCTCAGAGAGGAGGAAAACTAGAAAATGTGACATTTCATCCCTTGCCAAAAGCGGTAAGGCTACGTGAGTGTCCAAATGAAGTCGCAAGACCTTTCCATTCCCAATTCACCAAAAATTGAACGGTTAATACGAGAGACATTAAAAAGAGAGGGTCAGATAAAAAAAATTAGGTTTCGAATACCACCTTCTCCATAAAAAAACAAAGTTAAAAAGATACTCCCTAATGCGGGAGAATGATAAAAAAGACTAGGGGTGTTCATTGACGAGGCAGGGCTATTTCGAGAAATGTCCAAGGGCCATGTCCGAACAAAAAGCCTAACCCTGGCCCAAGCATGAGCCAAGCTTGAGGTTGTTGCCTTGAACCAAGGCTGCATGGAAATGATGAAGCACCAGCCCAGCCTATGTTAGACCTATAGCACAAAAAAAATGAGTTTCAGACCATGTCCTTGGTCGAGTTGTAAACGGGTCGATTCCGATCCGGGTCCATGGTGGACGAGGAACCGGATCCTGACCCAGACCCGTTTTGGAACCGATTTTCTAGCTCTGGAACCAGAACTAGAACCATATATGGGATGTGTCCGGATCCGGGTCCGGGGTCTAGGCATAGAATGGTATTTTAAAAAAAAATATGGTTTTTAGGAGAGATTTTAGAAAAATGAGGTAATATCCTGGGTATCAGGTCCACGGGGCCAAACCAAGGTGGAATCGGACCCAGACCAATTTATTCGTCGGGGCCCGAATAAGGACCTAAAACCGGCTCTTAACGTGTTCGAACCTGCAGGTAATCGGAAAATCGGGGACCCATTTACATCCCGAGTCCTAGGCCAGCCCAACCGTGAGTTGTCATGGGTTTGAGTCCCCGCATTAATGCTCCACCCCTCCTGCAAAAATATATATATAATTGGGCCCAACAGGGATTCTGGCTCTCAAGCACTAAGTGACAAAAAAAAAAAAAACAGAGCGCGGCCCCATCAATTAATAACTAAACCCCAAGGCCAAAGCCCAATCCATTGATCTCCCCTACAAAAAAAAATCACACTCTTATTTTTAAGAGAAAAAAATAAAAATGCTACTCTCTCACCTTTTGATTTTACTACATCCTTACTTTTGTTCTCTCTCATATTGACCACTTACTTCACCTCACCTGTAACGTATATTTAAAATTTACTATGTGTTTATCGTGATTTGATATTATTTCATCCCATTGTGATTCACACATGTCCATCCATCATTTCATGAACTATGCCCCGAACGGTGACCCACCAACAAGTAAAAGAAAAGAAAAAAGGCTTAAAAAATCAATTTACAGGGTTTCTGCAATATTAATCCACGGTATATCTGCGATTTCCAGATTTCCTCCTCCCAGAGAGGAGGAAATCTGGAAAATGTGACATTTCAGCCCATGCCAAAAGCGGTAAGGCTACGTGAGTGTCCAAATTAAGTCGCAGGACCTTTCCATTTCCAGTTCTCAAAAAATTGAACGGTTAACACAAGAGACATTAAAAAGAGAGGGTCAAATAAGAAAAATATTAGGTTTCGAATACCATCTCCTCTAAAAAAAACAATGTTAAAAAGACACTTCCTAATGTGGGTGAATGATAAAAAAGACTAAGGGTGTTCATTGACGAGGCGGGGCTATTCCGAGAAATGTCCAAGAGCCATGTCCAAACAAAAAGCCTAACCCAGGCCCAAGTATGAGACAGGCCTGAGGTTGTTGGCTCGAACCCAGGCCGCATGGAAATGATGAAGCACCAGCCCGGCCTATGTTAGACCTATAGCACAAAAAAATGAGTTTCAAACCATGTCCTTGGTCGAGTTGTAAACGGGTCGATTCCGGTCCGGGACCATGGTGGACGGGGAACCGGATCCTGACCCGGACCCGTTTTGGAACCGATTTTCTAGCTCTTGAACCATAACCAGAACCATATATGAGACGAGTCCGGATCCAGGTCCGAGGTCTAGGCATAGAGTGATATTAAAAAAAATATGGTTTTTAGGAGATATTTTAGAAAATGGAGGTAATATGCTGGGTATCGGGTCGACGGGTCCGAACCAAGGTGGAATCGTACCCGAATCAATTTATTCGTTGGGGCCTGAATAAGGACCTAAAACCGGCTCTTAACGTGTTCGAACCTGCGGGTAATCGAAAAATCGGGGACCCATTTACATCCCAGTCCTAGGCCAGCCCAGCCGTGAGTTGTATGGGTTTGAGTCCTCGCATAACTGCTCCATCCCTCCCGCATAAATATATATATAATTGGGCCCAACGGGGATTCTGGCTCTCAAGCACTAAGTGCAAAAAAAAAACAAAAAAAAAAAAAACTGTGCACCGCCCTATCAATTAATAATTGAACCCCATGCCCAAAGCCCAATCCATTGATCTCCCATACAAAAAAAAAAAAAAACCTCTTATTTTTAAGAGAAAAAAATAAAAATACTACACTCTCACCTTTTGATTTCACTACACCCATATTTTTGTTCTCTCTCATATTGACCAATTACTTCACCTCACTGGTAACGTAAATTTACGATTTACTGTATGTTTATCGTGATTTGATATTATTTCATCCCATTGTCATTCACACATGTCCATCCATCATTTCGTGAACTAAGCCCCGACCCGTGACCCACCAACAAGTAAAAGAAAGGAAAAAAGGCTTAAAAAATCAGTTTACAGGATTTCCGCCACATTAATCCGTGGCATATCTGCGATTTCCAAATTTCCTCCTCTCAGAGAGGAGGAAAAATGGAAAATGTGGTATTTCAGCCCATCCCAAAAGCGGTAAGGTTTCATGAGTGTCCAAATTAAGTCGCAAGACCTTTCCATTTCCAGTTCACAAAAAATTGAACGGTTAATACGAGAGACATTAAAAAGAGAGGGTCAAAGAAAAAAACTATTAGGTTTCGAATACCACCTCCACCATAAAAAAAGAAAAAAACAATGTTAAAAAGACACTCCCTCATGCGAGTGAATGATAAAAAAGACTGGGGGTCTTCATTGACGAGGCAGGGCTATTCCGAGAAATGTCCAAGAGCCATGTCCGAACAAAAAGCCTAACCCAGGCCCAAGTATGAGTTAGGCATGAGGTTGTTGGCCCGAATCCAGGCCGCATGGAGATGATGAAGCACAAGCCCGGCCTATGTTAGACCTATAGCACAGAAAAATGAGTTGCATACCATGCCCGAACAAAACGCCTAACCCCGGCCCAAGCCTGAGTCAAACCTGAGGTTGTTGGCCCGAACACAGGCCGCATGGAAATGATGAAGAACCAGCCCGGCCTATGTTAGACCTATAGCACATAAAAATGAGTTCCGTACCATGCCCTAGGTCGGGTTGTAAACGGGTCGGTTCCGATCGAAGTCCATGGTGGACGGGGAACCGGAATCGTTAAAGAGGAGGTGGAACCAAACCTGACCCAGACCCGTTTTGGAACCGATTTTCTGGCAACGGAACCAAAACCAGAACCATATATGGGACTAGTCTGGATCCGGGTCCGGGGTCTAGGCATAGAATGATATTAAAAAAATATGGATTTTAGGAGAGATTTTAGAAAATTGAGGTAATATGCTGGGTATCGGGTCCACCGGTCCGAACCAAGGTGGAATCGGACCCGGACCAATTTATTCATCGAGGCCCGAATAAGGATCTAAACCGGGTTCTTAACAGGTTCGAACCTGCAGGTAATCGAAAAATCAGGGACCCATTTACATCCCTAGTCCTAGGCCAGCCCAGCTGTGAGTTGTCATGGGTTTGAGTCCCCGCATTACTGCTCCCTCCCTCCCGCATAAATATATATATTGGGCCCAACGGGGATTCTGGCTCTCATGCAATAAGTGCAAAAAAAAAAAAAGAAAAAAAAAAAGAAAAACAACTGAGCACGGCCCCATCAATTAATAACTAAACCCCACGCCAAAAGCCCAATCCATTGATCTCCCTTACAAAAATAAAAAACACGCTCTTATTTTTAAGGGAAAAAAATAAAAATGCTACTCGCTCACCTTTTGATTTTACTACACCCTTACTTTTGTTCTCTCTCATACTTCACCTCACTGGTAACGTAAATTTACGATTTACTGTGTGTTTATCGTGATTTGATATTATTTCATCCCATTGTCATTCACACATGCCCATCCATCATTTCGTGAACCAAGCCCCGACCCGTAACCCACCAACAAGTAAAAGAAACGAAAAAAGGCTTAAAAAATCAGTTTATAGGATTTCCGCCATATTAATCCGCAGTATATATGCGATTTCCAGATTTCCTCCTCTCAGAGAGGAGGAAAACTGGAAAATGTGACATTTCAGCCCATGCCAAAAGCAGTAAGGCTACGTGAGTGTCCAAATGAAGTCGCAAGACCTTTCCATTTCCAGTTCACAAAAAATTGAATCGATAATATGAGAGACATCAAAAGGAGAGGGTCAAATAAAAAAAATTATGGTTTCGAATACCATCTCTTCCATAAAAAAACAATGTTAAAAAGACACTCCCTCATGTGGGTGAATGGTAAAAAACACTAGGGGTGTTCATCGATGAGGCAGGGCTATTCCGAGAAATGTCCAACAGCCATGTCCGAACAAAACTCCTAACCCTGGCCCAAGCATGAGTCAAGCATGAGGTTGTTGGCCCGAACCCAGACCACATGGAAATGATGACGCACCAGCCCGGCCTATTTTAGAGCTATAGCACAGAAAAATGAGTTATTGTAAGACCCCGACCCAAGTGACTCGATTAGCGCTAATTAAGTTGGGTGTTAGTGCTGAGCTCGATTAGTGAGTTTTGACTAAGCTTGGATTAGTATAGTTCTTGATAGCTTTGGGGAATTATAATTATTTTAGTGCCTTTTTGCTTAGTGGGACCCTTTGGGGGTTTCCTTTTTTATTAGTCTTGCTAGCTTTTGGAGGTTGCTTTTTTCCCCTAATTCTTGTCTTGATCCCGTCTCACTTGTTTTGTCGATCCTTACAACTTTCGTGTTGAGCCGTGACCGTCCGGAACCCCGAAACCCGATCTTCTTGTTTTGAGGGCAAAACAGTCTTTTTACATGAAATCTGTGCCCAACACTCGATATCCTCGAAACCCGCGAAACATGTACTTTTCCGAAACTAGATATTTCGGTGATCACTTTTCTCTTCTTCGTCGATTTCATTCGAGATCCCGAAATTAGCGATTTCAGCCCAAAGAGCTTTCCTAGTAGTGGAGCCCACACCCATTGCTTTATAAGGAGAACCCTCTTCTTCCATTTCCCTTTTCCAGCACAAGCATATGAGAGCCTAGGGTTTCCATCTCTTCTCTTTTTCTCCTTGCTTCCTCACCACCAAAACCCTACCAAATCTCACACCAATCAAGAGATGAACTTCACCCTCTTCTTCCCCATTACTAGAGCTATTCATTGATACCATTTGTGGAAGGATCTACCCAACTCAAGACCCTCATTGAGCTCACCTTGACCATTTGAAGAGCTTCCAAGTGAGTTTTCCCTCCTATTCTTTTAGATTTATAATCTCTTAGCCATAGAGGAGCTCTATTTCTATTATTGTGAGTTCTTCTTCTTGTTCCTTGGTTTGACCCATTTTAGGGTTTGTTTTTGGGGGTTTTTGGTGTAGCTTGGTACTTGGCTTGGAAGTGTGGATTAGAGCTTGGATTTCTTGTTTAGAGACCTTGAGGCAAGTGGATGTTTAATTTTAAAAGTGATTTCCATGATCAAATGTTGGTATTTATTGTACCATTTAGGATGAGCTTTTACTTGCATTCAATGTGGCTTTAATGTTTTAAAAAGAGGTTGTTGAACCCATTCATTGTCTTGAAACATGATTTCTAGCTTTTGGTTTCATCTATTGTCCTTAAATCTTGAATTGTAGTTTTGAGTTCATCTTTTGTACAATGCCTAAGTGAATCCTTGTGTCCTCCTTCCCTTAGTAATTGTATGAATGCCAATGGAGAATGAAAGGAATGGGTTTGGGGAAAGGAAAAGCTTGAATCTGAACCCAGGGAAGAAATTCCCGTGACTGGCGGTCAGCTCCGCGGTCAGCTAGCGGCTAACCGCCGTGTCCATCGACGGCTAACCACCATCTAACCGTACAGTTACGGTCACTTTTCCCGAGAGCTGAAGTCTCACGGTCAGCTCCGCGGTCAGCTAGCGGCTAACCGCCTAACCCATCAGCGGCTAACCACCAGCCAACCGGATTGTAGCGGTCGC
Source organism: Umbellularia californica (assembly GCA_028538565.1). Classification (NCBI taxonomy): domain Eukaryota; kingdom Viridiplantae; phylum Streptophyta; class Magnoliopsida; order Laurales; family Lauraceae; genus Umbellularia; species Umbellularia californica. The sequence goes on from JAPQWN010000008.1 coordinate 63,836,328, forward strand.
ATTTCCAGAGAGCTGCAATTCCACGGTTAGCCTCACGGTCAGCTAGCGGCTAACCGCCATGTCCATCGACGGCTAACCGCCACCTGACCGCAAGGTAACCGAAATTCCCTGAATTCTGTGAATAAAAAAAGGATTGAAGGGAGTTTTCACCCCATTGCTTGTGAACCTTTCTGAGAGCAATGGGCACCACTCACCTGGGATTGTGTTCGAAGCATAGGTGAAGTGTTTATTGGTAATACGTTAGAGAGAGAAACTACATCATCGAGATTCATTTAAGTATTGAGGCTACTATAGTGTATAAGGAACCCGGAATGTCTCCCAAATTCAAAGAGTACCAAGCTTCCTTTATTACACGGACATACGGGATCCCTATTCACTTGGATTAGTTCTAACCCGACATTGTCTTGGCTTTTCAAAAGGGTACCTTACCTTGTCATTCTCGAAATTGATGATTTGGGATCTATCATCCCGAAAACTTTGGAAGTATACTTGTACTGTTTTGCTAGCTTTGATATACATGCCAGACCTGATATGATAGCTGTGCCCTGAGCACCCATGCCCTGCCTGAATATAGTCTTGTACTTGATTTATTTTACACATGTCTTGATTTCCATGTTTTGACCTATGAGTCGGCACCACTAAGCTTGGATACCTTGTTAGTCTGATCTACTGACGAGGCGATCCCCCTCTTGTCCCGCCAACTGCAGTTTGGATCTTGCTACCCGGTTATTTAACCGTGGTCTTGTCCTGATACCGCAGATTGCTACTGTGGTTCCTGATGCCCGGCTCGCTACCGTGGTCATGTCTAGTATATAGTATATATGTATATGTATTTCGTTGTACCCCCTCACTTCGGTGACTAAGGTCAACGCCTTGACTTGCTTGCTCTATCACTTCGGTGATAGAGGATTTAGCTTTGTGTGGTTGCCATCTTGCTAGTTTCCTGATTTCCTTGGTTACCTTAACTTGTTCTACCTTGCATATATGTTTTTAACTAAATGGTGCATTTACTCATGAAAATATTATTTAGACAGGTTCAATTATTTCCATGGCAAATGTTTTATCATTAAATGTTCATATCTTTTCATCTACCTGCCAGACCGTCGTGTCTGACCCTTTGCTTTGGTACTCAGGTCCCGTTGTTGGTTTCCCCGAGGAGGAGCCAGAGGAGGCGGTCGGAGAACCGCAGCCGCTAGTTGAGTGGCGTGCTGACGATGTTATGTAAACATCGGACTGCAGAGTTGCGAAACATTTTGGGGAAATTGTTTGGATAGTTTTTTGGTGGTTATTGTTTTGTATATTGGCCTTTGTTGGCCTCTATTTTTGGGAATTGTAATTAACTGATCTTCTGATTAAACTTGAATATGTACTCTTGGGTTATGCTTTAGGACATTGCTCATTCTGATACTCGTATTCAAATGTAATCAGCCTTGATATTTTGTGAAATGAAATACATGCATGATTTACCATACGCTTCCGCAATTATACTATATGACTATGGGTGTTGGAATATCCTCACCGCGGACACCTGTGGGAAATCACGTGCACGGGCAAGGAGAGTTCTTTTGTAAACCATGTACGCTTGATTATAAACACACCTTTAATTATTGTTATCATTCCATATGATCGTATTCACATCACAATTAGTCCCGATCCCGGATTTGGTTCCCCGAACCCGGTCCGGGGTCGCGACAGAACTGGTATCAGAGCGAGACGTGTTTCAAGCAATTAAAAGAAACTAGAAATCCTAAGGACGTGGCGAGGATTCGTTAGATCTTTCGTTAGCTAGAATCGCGTGAGCAATGTGTGACCCTACTCTTGATTATTTTGTGCTAACAACTTGTTTTGCAGCATCATGCCACCTCGTAAACGCCCGGTAAACGGTAACCCCACAGCGAGTAACAGTGATTATACAGGACCAGTCGAAAACACAGGACCAGTGGGAGAAGATAGAACTGAAAACCCAATTCCAAATCAGTTTCAGCAGATGATGCAAGCCATGCTTGACCAGCAGCGTCAGGCTAATGAGAACCAAACCAGATTACAAGAACAAATGCTAAAGAAAGATGAGGACCATGCTAGGGAGTTGGCAGAAATGCAGAGACAGTTGCTGGAGGTACTACAGAGGAGACCCGAACCAGTTCAACCTCAACCTGCTATCGTCATTAATCAGAGGGAGCATGACCCCAATGTACTGTTTGAGAAGTTCAGGAAGAGAGGTCCGAAAGAGTTTGTGGGGACAGAGGACCCCTTGACTGCAGATGACTGGCTAGAGCATATAGAGAATATATTTGAGGTTTTCAGATGTAATGGGGGTGAGAAAGTACAGCTTGCAGCATCACTCTTCACCAGCTTGGCAGACAATTGGTGGAAGACGGTGAGGGAAGAATACAGGACTATGGCAAATGCAGTAGCTTGGGCAAACTTCAAGAGGCAATTCAGAGACAAATATGTGCCTGCCCATGTCAAGAGACAGAAGGCAGTAGAGTTCCAGCAGCTTGTCCAAGGGAGTATGACCGTCTTAGAGTACCTCACCAAATTCGAGAGGTTGTCCAGATACGCTCCGGAATTGATAGACACGGTGGAAAAGAAGGTTGCCAAGTTCCTAGAAGGACTTCATCCTATCATTGAGAGGGATGCCACCGGTGTAGTACCACCTCTTACCTTCGAGGAAGCGGTCAAGAGAGCTTACAAGTTCGAGAACTTCCACCACAAGATCCTTAAGGTCCAAGGCAAGGGACAAGGACAGCCTCAACAGCAGTACAACCATCAGAGAAACCAGCAGCACAAGAGACAGAGACAAGATCAGAATGTGCAACTAGTTTGCATTCATTGTGGAAAGAACCACGATAGTGCCCAGTGTCGTACGGTCTCCGGAGCATGCTACAGATGTGGTTCCATGACCCATCAAATGAGGGATTGTCCGAGGCAGAATCAGCAGCAAGGAGCACCGCGTCAGGCACCGCCACAGAATGCACTAGTGGTGCAGAACCAGGCAAGGCCACTTCAGCAGCAGGTACCACCGCAACAGTATAGACCGCAGAAACAGCAGCCACAGGCCCGTCAACAGGGACAACAACAGAATCAGCGTCCCCCGCAACAGAACAGAAATGCCCCTCAAGGCAGACAACCACAGGCACCGATAAGGCCACAACAGCGAGGACAAGTGTATGCGGTCAACAGAGCTGATGCAGAGGCAGCAGGCAATGTTGTGGAAGGTACACTTCTTGTCAGTGGGATAGAAACTAGGATATTATTTGACCCTGGATCTACGCATTCATTCATATCCCATGCATTTTCTAGATTGATTGATGTGCATGGTAGAGATCTTGAGTACATTTTGATTGTGGCAACCCCGGTAGGAAAACAAGTTGTGTGTACTAGCTATTACCCTAGTTGTACAGTCCGGATAGGAGAAGTTGTGTTACCCGCAGATCTTATTCTGTTGGAGATGAAGGATTTTGATGTCATCCTAGGGATGGATTGGCTGGCAGGGTACCATGCCACAATGGATTGTTTCCATAAAACCCTCACATTCAAGTTGGATGAGACACCAGTAGGGGTGTTATTCCAGGGAGAGAGGAGAAATCCTCGTGCAGGGTTTGTCTCAGCGTTGAAGGCTGATAGACTTTTAAGAAGTGGATGTGAAGCCTATTTGGCGTTTATCACGGAGGATAAACGGTCCCAAGGGGTGGAGGAGATCCCTATTGTTTGGGAGTTCCCGGATGTATTTCCGGAGGAGATTCCGGGATTACCACCCATGAGAGAAATTGACTTCACCATTGAGTTGTTACCAGGGACCGCTCCGATATCTATTGCACCATATAGAATGGCTCCGGCGGAATTGGGAGAGTTGAAGATACAGTTGCAAGAGTTGTTGGATAAAGGTTTTGTGAGACCTAGTATCTCACCGTGGGGAGCTCCAGTTTTGTTCGTGAAGAAGAAGGATGGTTCGATGAGAATGTGTATTGATTACCGGAGATTGAACCAAGTGACCATCAAGAACAAATATCCATTGCCAAGGATAGATGAACTGTTTGATCAGTTACAAGGTGCTTCATACTTTTCGAAGATTGATTTGAGATCCGGTTACCATCAGCTGAGAGTCAGAGAATCAGATGTGTTGAAAACAGCTTTCCGGACAAGATATGGCCACTATGAGTTCCTGGTGATGCCATTTGGGTTGACTAATGCACCGGCAGTGTTCATGGCTTTGATGAACAAGATCTTTGCGCAGTATCTAGATCAGTTTATAGTGGTGTTCATAGATGATATTCTGGTGTACTCCAAGACCAGAGAAGGGCATGAAGAGCATCTGAGGATTGCATTACAGCTTTTGAGGGAGAATCAGTTGTATGCGAATCAACAAGTGTGAATTTTGGCTAGAGCAAGTCGCATTTTTGGGACACATAATCTCCAAGGAAGGTTTGTCAGTAGACCCGTCCAAAATTGAGGCAGTAGTGAAGTGGGAAAGACCGAAGAATGTGTCCGAAATTAGGAGTTTTCTTGGGTTGGCAGGATATTACAGGAGGTTTGTGCAAGGGTTTTCGTCGATTGCAGCGCCATTAACGAAGTTAACAAGGAAGAATGCACCCTATGTGTGGACAGATCAGTGTGAAGCTAGTTTCCAAGAGCTGAAGAAGAGATTAACTACCGCACCGGTCCTTACCTTGCCATCCGGAAGCGGCGGTTTCACCATCTTTACCGATGCTTCGAACATTGGACTTGGTTGTGTGTTGATGCAAGAAGGAAGAGTTGTAGTATACGGGTCCCGGCAGTTGAAAGATCACGAGAAGAATTATGCGACCCATGACCTTGAGTTGGCAGCGGTTGTCTTTGCATTGAAGATGTGGAGACATTACCTCTATGGAGAGAAATTTGAAGTTCATTCGGATCACCGCAGCCTACAGTACCTATTTTCTCAGAAGGAGTTGAACATGAGGCAGAGGAGGTGGATGGAGTATATCAAGGACTATGATTTTCCAATCAAGTATCACCCGGGTAAAGCGAATGTCGTTGCCGATGCTTTGAGTAGGAAGTCAGTGGGCATAGCAAATTTGAGTGGTACTTGTATTTTTGATCAGTTTGAGGAGTTGAAGATAGACCTCCAGCCACTAAGGAAGGGTGCCATAATTGCCAATATGTCAGTGTCAGAGCCTTCGTTCATCCGGAAGATTAAGGACAGTCAGTTGCAAGATCCAGAGTTAGCCAAGATTGTAGATCACATAGCAGAACGTCCTGATTTTCGTTTTGTTGAGGGAGTTCTTTACTACCGTGATCGTTTGTGTGTGCCTAACATCGAAGATTTGAGGAATGACATCATGGCAGAAGCTCACAGTGCGAAGTACTCCATGCATCCAGGCAGCACAAAGATGTATCAGAATTTGAAGGGTAGATTTTGGTGGAACAATATGAAGAGGGAGATCGCAGCGTTTGTATCTCGTTGCATGACTTGTCAGTTGATAAAAGCAGAACATCAGAAGCCTCCAGGTTTGTTGCAGCCATTAGAGATCCCGGAGTAGAAGTGGGAGCACATTACCATGGACTTTATTTCGGGACTACCGAAGACTAGTAGAGGCAATGATGCGATATGGGTGATTGTGGACAGACTCACCAAATCAGCTCATTTTATCCCCATGAGGACAGGGAAGAAGATGTACATGTTACCCCTGGCAGAATTGTTTGTCAATGAGATCGTCAGTAGGCATGGACAGCCAGTTTCCATCACGTCCGATAGAGACAGCAGATTCGTCTCGAGATTTTGGAAGACCCTACATGAGTCTATGGGTTCGAGACTACAGTTCAGTACAGCTTATCACCCTCAGACAGATGGCCAGTCGGAGAGGACGATTCAGACTTTTGAGGATATGCTCCGAGCTTGTGTATTAGATTTCAAGACTCAATGGGATGAGACCCTACCATTGTGTGAGTTTGCTTACAACAACAGCTACCACTCGAGCATTGGGATGGCGCCTTTTGAGGCCTTGTTCGGCAGAAGGTGTAGGACACCTGTTTGTTGGGAAGTTGGCACTCGCAGTTTCCATGGACCGTCCATAGTGAGTGAGACTACTGACAAAGTGAGACAGATCCAAGAATGTTTGAAAGTAGCCCGGAGTAGACAAAAGAGCTATGCAGACTCTCACCGCAGGGATCTACAATTCAAGGAAGGAGATAAGGTTTTCTTGAAGGTGTCACCGACCAGAGGAACATTGAGGTTTAGGCAGAAAGGCAAATTATCACGGAGATATATTGGACCGTATGATATAATGAGCAAGATCGGTGATGTGGCTTATAGATTAGCCTTACCACCTGAGCTATCCGGTGTACACAATGTCTTCCATGTGTCGATGTTGAAGAAGTACGTTTCCGATCCTTCACATGTACTCCAGCATGAACTGCTAGAGATCAGAGAAGATGCCACTTATGTTGAGAAGCCCATTCAGATCATAGACTCGAAGGAACAGGAGTTGAGGAACCGGACTATTCAGTGGGTAAAGGTACTTTGGGAGAATCATGGGCCAGAAGAGGCAACGTGGGAATTGCGAGATCAAGTGCAGAAGAAGTATCCGCATCTCCTACCCGAGGTGAGTTTTGTATTTCATTTGGAGGACCAAATGCCCTAAGGGGTGGAGGATGTAAGACCCCGACCCGAGTGACTCGATTAGCGCTAATTAAGTTGGGTGTTAGTGCTGAGCTCGATTAGTGAGTTTTGACTAAGCTTGGATTAGTATAGTTCTTGATAGCTTTGGGGAATTATAATTATTTTAGTGCCTTTTTGCTTAGTGGGACCCTTTGGGGGTTTCCTTTTTTATTAGTCTTGCTAGCTTTTGGAGGTTGCTTGTTTTCCCCTAATTCTTGTCTTGATCCCGTCTCACTTGTTTTGTCGATCCTTACAACTTTCGTGTTGAGCCGTGACCGTCCGGAACTCCGAAACCCGATCTTCTTGTTTTGAGGGCAAAACAGTCTTTTTACATGAAATCTGTGCCCAACACTCGATATCCTCGAAACCCGCGAAACATGTACTTTTTAGAAACTAGATATTTCGGTGATCACTTTTCTCTTCTTCGTCGATTTCATTCGAGATCCCGAAATTAGCGATTTCAGCCCAAAGAGCTTTCCTAGTAGTGGAGCCCACACCCATTGCTTTATAAGGAGAACCCTCTTCTTCCATTTCCCTTTTCCAGCACAAGCATATGAGAGCCTAGGGTTTCCATCTCTTCTCTTTTTCTCCTTGCTTCCTCACCACCAAAACCCTACCAAATCTCACACCAATCAAGAGATGAACTTCACCCTCTTCTTCCCCATTACTAGAGCTATTCATTGATACCATTTGTGGAAGGATCTACCCAACTCAAGACCCTCATTGAGCTCACCTTGACCATTTGAAGAGCTTCCAAGTGAGTTTTCCCTCCTATTCTTTTAGATTTATAATCTCTTAGCCATAGAGGAGTTCTATTTCTATTATTGTGAGTTCTTCTTCTTGTTCCTTGGTTTGACCCATTTTAGGGTTTGTTTTTGGGGGTTTTTGGTGTAGCTTGGTACTTGGCTTGGAAGTGTGGATTAGAGCTTGGATTTCTTGTTTAGAGACCTTTAGGCAAGTGGATGTTTAATTTTAAAAGTGATTTCCATGATCAAATGTTGGTATTTATTGTACCATTTAGGATGAGCTTTTACTTGCATTCAATGTGGCTTTAATGTTTTAAAAAGAGGTTGTTGAACCCATTCATTGTCTTGAAACATGATTTCTAGCTTTTGGTTTCATCTATTGTCCTTAAATCTTGAATTGTAGTTTTGAGTTCATCTTTTGTACAATGCCTAAGTGAATCCTTGTGTCCTCCTTCCCTTAGTAATTGTATGAATGCCAATGGAGAATGAAAGGAATGGGTTTGGGGAAAGGAAAAGCTTGAATCTGAACCCAGGGAAGAAATTCCCGTGACTGGCGGTCAGCTAGCGGCTAACCGCCGTGTCCATCGACGGCTAACCGCCATCTAACCGTACAGTTACGGTCACTTTTCCCGAGAGCTGAAGTCTCACGGTCAGCTCCGCTGTCAGCTAGCGGCTAACCGCCTAACCCATCAGCGGCTAACCACCAGCCAACCGGATTGTAGCGGTCGCATTTCCAGAGAGCTGCAATTCCACGGTCAGCCTCACGGTCAGCTAGCGGCTAACCGCCGTGTCCATCGACGGCTAACCGCCACCTGACCGCAAGGTAACCGAAATTCCCTGAATTCTGTGAATAAAAGAAGGATTGAAGGGAGTTTTCACCCCATTGCTTGTGAACCTTTCTGAGAGCAATGGGCACCACTCACCTGGGATTGTGTTCGAAGCATAGGTGAAGTGTTTATTGGTAATACGTTAGAGAGAGAAACTACATCATCGAGATTCATTTAAGTATTGAGGCTACTATAGTGTATAAGGAACCCGGAATGTCTCCCAAATTCAAAGAGTACCAAGCTTCCTTTATTACACGGACATACGGGATCCCTATTCACTTGGATTAGTTCTAACCCGACATTGTCTTGGCTTTTCAAAAGGGTACCTTACCTTGTCATTCTCGAAATTGATGATTTGGGATCTATCATCCCGAAAACTTTGGAAGTATACTTGTACTGTTTTGCTAGCTTTGATATACATGCCAGACCTGATATGATAGCTGTGCCCTGAGCACCCATGTCCTGCCTGAATATAGTCTTGTACTTGATTTATTTTACACATGTCTTGATTTCCATGTTTTGACCTATGAGTCGGCACCACTAAGCTTGGATACCTTGTTAGTCTGATCTACTGACGAGGCGATCCCCCTCTTGTCCCGCCAACTGCAGTTTGGATCTTGCTACCTGGTTATTTAACCGTGGTCTTGTCCTGATACCGCAGATTGCTACTGTGGTTCCTGATGCCCGGCTCGCTACCGTGGTCATGTCTAGTATATAGTATATATGTATATGTATTTCGTTGTACCTCCTCACTTCGGTGACTGAGGTCAACGCCTTGACTTGCTTGCTCTATCACTTTGGTGATAGAGGATTTAGCTTTGTGTGGTTGCCATCTTGCTAGTTTCCTGATTTCCTTGGTTACCTTAACTTGTTCTACCTTGCATATATGTTTTTAACTAAATGGTGCATTTACTCATGAAAATATTATTTAGACAGGTTCAATTGTTTCCATGGCAAATGTTTTATCATTAAATGTTCATATCTTTTCATCTACCTGCCAGACCGTCGTGTCTGACCCTTTGCTTTGGTACTCAGGTCCCGTTGTTGGTTTCCCCGAGGAGGAGCCAGAGGAGGCGGTCGGAGAACCGCAGCCGCTAGTTGAGTGGCGTGCTGACGATGTTATGTAAACATCGGGCTGCAGAGTTGCGAAACATTTTGGGGAAATTGTTTGGATAGTTTTCTGGTGGTTATTGTTTTGTATATTGGCCTTTGTTGGCCTCTATTTTTGGGAATTGTAATTAACTGATCTTCTGATTAAACTTGAATATGTACTCTTGGGTTATGCTTTAGCACATTGCTCATTCTGATACTCGTATTCAAATATAATCAGCCTTGATATTTTGTGAAATGAAATACATGCATGATTTACCATACGCTTCCGGAATTATACTATATGACTATGGGTGTTGGAATATCCTCACCGCGGACACCTATGGGAAATCACGTACACGGGCAAGGAGAGTTCTTTTGTAAACCGTGTACGCTTGATTATAAACACACCTTTAATTATTGTTATCATTCCATATGATCGTATTCACATCACAATTAGTCCCGATCCCGGATTTGGTTCCCCAAACCCGGTCCGGGGTCGCGACAGTTATGTACCATGCCCTAGGTCGGGTTGTAGACGGGTCGATTCCGGTTCGAGTCAATGGTGGACGGGCAGCCGGAATTATTAAGGAGAAGGTGGAACCGGATCTTGACCCGGACCCATTTTGGAACCGATTTTCTGGCTCCAGAACCAGAACCATATATGGGACGGGTCTGGATCAGGGTCCGGGTCTAGGAATAGGATGATATTAAAAAATATTACAAATATGAATTTGTAAGAATAATTTGTTGGCTTAAATGGTGATATGGCTAATAAGCATTGAGTTATTAGTTTATAACAAAAAGTCATCCTATGGGAAAATTTAATAGTAGAATGATGAAGTTGATGGTTTGAACACATACCCTTTTTGATAGAAACGAGCACATCCTATTAAATATTTTTAAATGAGAAGATGTCAATTCAACTCATTTATTTTGGTTTCTAATAATGGAGCCGACCCTATATTAACTAAGGGCCCGTTTGGCATGTCTAATTTCAAAGTCTGTATCTCTTAAAACTATATGCAAGATTGTATTGATATTTTAAAGCAAATACCAAATATCCAAGTGACCTCAGAATTGTATTTTTTTGGCACAAGGGCATTTAAAGACAAGGACAATAGAGCTATTTTCATGTCATTTGAAAGTAATGATGCCCGCCTCTACTGGCTGAATATGATAATGAAGCATGGGCCTTGATGGGTTTTATGTGAGTATTATGGGATGAATGTTAGAACACATGACTCATCTCTTTTCTATTATGAGATGAAATGAATGTAAGAGCTTATGATTTTCTTTTTTATTATGAGATGATATGAATGTAGGAACTTATGATTTTCTTTGTTATTGTGAGATGGAATGAATGTAGGAACTTATGATTTTCTTTGTTATTTTGAGATAGAATGAATTCAGGAACTTATGATTTTCTTTGTTATTTTGAGATACAATGAATTCAGGAACTTATGATTTTCTTTGTTATTTTTAGATGGAATGAATTCAGGAACTTATGATTTTCTTTTTTATTATGGGAATGAATGTAGAAGCTTATAATTTTACACTTTATTATGGGATGGAATGAATGTATGAACTTTTGGTTATCCTTTATTTTTTTTTTAATTGTTGGATGGAATGAATGTAGGGGATTATGACACCAAGGAAACGAAAAGTAATAGCACTTCTTGCTTTATTACTTGTAAAGAAGCGAGGGATGTACATATCGAAGGAGCCATGCAGGACTTCAATTTTATCAGGCCATGTTTTCGTTCAGGGCATTTTGGAAGGTAATTGAAGAGTATGTTTGGAGCTACTGCGTATGGAAAAACATGTTTTCTTGCGATTGTGTGTGGTCTTACGAGAGAAAAGGCTACTTGAAGACAGTCGATTTGTTTCAGTAGAGGAGCAAGTGGCTATATTTCTAATGACAGTTGGGCAAAACCATAGGAATAGAATTTTGCAAGATAGATTTCAACACTCAGGTGAAACTATCCATCGTCAGTTTCATGCAGTTTTAGTAGCAATGATTCACCTCTCAATGGATATTATAAAGCCGCCTTCATATGACCAAATACCAAAGGAGATATTGCATAATCCTCGTTTTCATCCATATTTTAAAGTATAATCCTATGCTTAACTATATTTGCAATTATTTTTCAATAAAGTGACCTTTTTTTTTTTGAAGTATCTTAGGTTGATTTCTTTTTTTTCTGAAGGATTGTGTTGGGGCAATAGATGGTACACTTATAAATGATGTGATCCCCATTGAGAACCAAGTACCTTATAGAGGAAGAAAAGGAGAATGCCAACCAAATATTCTAGCGGCTTGTTCATTTGATATGCTGTTTACTTTCGTTATTGCTGGTTGGGAAGGCACTGCACATGATTCACGTATAGTATTGGATACTATCTATAAACCAAATCTGAATTTTCCACATGCCCCTCCAGGTACTTAATGATTAGTCAATTATAAATCATATTACATTTTTTTATCATAATATAATTTTATTTGTTCAGGTAAATAATATATTGTTGACGCTGGATTTACAAATATGCGTGGTTTTCTTGCTCCATATCAAAATGTTTGGTGTTGGCTATCAGATTTTCAGGCCGGTGGTCGTCCTCGTAATGAGAAGGAACATTTCAATTATGTTCATTCATCTTTAAGGAATGTAATAAAACGTTCTTTTGGAGTATTGAAAGCTCGTTTCCCAATTTTAAAAAGGATGCCTCCCTACTCATTTTGTGTACAAAGGAGTATAGTAGTCGCTGCAATGGCTGTGCACAACTTTATTAGAAAAGAGGCTATTGCAGATGCACTCTTTATAGAGTACGAGAATGAAGACATATCTTTAGAGGCAATTGATAATGATGATAGTGGCACCTCCGACACCGATGTGGTGGTGGATATTGCAGAACAGATGGAGATGTCAGAAGTTAGAAATGCAATAGCAGATGCCCTCTTTCATTCATGATAATAGTTGTGGATGGGCTTGTATTTTTTTGGTTAATATATATCCTCTTCAACTCCATATGCCTCATTTTGTCTCTCTTGCAATGATTCTCCTGATGTTGATGATGATGGGTGGTTTTGCAATAGCTGTGGATGGGCTTCAATTTTTTTGGTAAATATATATCCTCTTCAACTCCATATACCTCCTTTTGTCTCTCTATCTTTTTGTTTCCATCCTTTCCACCATCTTCTTGTAGATGGGCTTGTATTTTTTTTTGGTAAAAATGCTTGTATTATTTATAATGTTTGGAATGAAACATGTTGCCAAGTAGGGTCCATATTATAACTTTTGTTGAGAATTCTCTTTACTTTTCTACTATGAAATGAGGCTGCATCTTTACTTTTCTACTATGAAATGAGGCTGCATCTTTACTTTTCTACTATGAAATGAGGCTACATCTTTTAAATCTTTCAGGATTTGTAAGTGATTTTTTTCCATATTACTGATATTAGTTGCAGGAGCACTTCCATCGTCTTGAAATACTAGTCAACCAACCCTCTACAATGTCTTAAAGAACAAGACAATCCTTGCTCACAGTGCTGAATTGGAAAAGGTTTGTCATCACAATAGCTGAAAGGAACCTTTCTTTTTATGTTTCTAAATATGTAAATATGGAATCATGTTCACATGCATCTCATAGTTAATCTTGCTCTTCTTTTTTTATGCAGATTGAATGAAAATTGAGGATTTCACTTCAACTTTTGTGATCAAGTCATCCGGTTCAATGCTGTCTGTTGTCGATTGCTATATGTTAAAATGGGATGCATGGAGTTTTTTTACAAAAGGTTGCAGGTGTTGGAATGGTATTACAATGACATGATCATATACGAATATGTAAATTTTAATTGTCATTTGAATGTTGGACAGAGTAGCATGTTAGCATTCATATGAAAACTTTGAAAGAACTCATTTTGCTGGTCTTTTCATCTATAAGCCATTCATATGAAAACTTTGAAAGAACTCATTTTACTTTAATTTTGACTGTCAATTTTATTACATTGAGATTAAATGGCTAGGAACCCAAGTTACTGATTTTCTCATTATATCATGCTATGGTCGCCCCAGTGTGTCCTTGATAGAGAAGACTGATACAATTTTCTATTGGTTGTAACTATGATTGGAAACAATTGGCTACTCGAAGTTAGAAGACTGGGTCAATGTAGTAGCCTGAGGCTCTTGTGGCCATACATGTGGGTCCATTGATAGTGGCCTGAGGCTCTCGTGGGCATAGATGTGGGTCCATTGATAGTGGCCTGAGGCTCGCGTGGGCATACATGTGGGTCCATTGATGGGTCCATGTGATGATAACCTTGCCTCAAAGTTGCACGAGTTTGATGGCAATGTGGCAATATCAATTTAATAGAGGCTGTATTCAATAGAAACGTTTTAGGGAGGCTATAGCCAATCGTTTGATGAACAAAAATGCATAACCTTAAACAAAAGGAAAGCCTAAAAAAGGAACCTGTAAGTCAAAGGACTGGACATGGGATTTTCCATAATTTTAGATCTATTGGCCCAATTGGAAATTTCGTCATGAAAGGTATTTAAGACAGCGATCAGAGCCCCATCTCAAGTTGAATAGAATTTGTGTTCCCACTGTCTGCAGCTTGTCTCATGGATTAGACTCTTGCTCGTCTCCAGAAATTTCTTTTTTATGTATGGTGTGGTTTTATCTGAAATGTGGAGCAGATTATATACCAAAGGCAAATGAAAAATCTGCACTCGCATCGGATCTTAATTGTGGGGCCCACTTTCGTCTAAGGCAAATGCTTGGATAGCAATCTCCCTCATGCCAAGTGGGTTTTCTTGGATACACTCCGATTTGAGCAATAGCCATTCGTTGGATTTAAGCATGCAATTAGTCATGGTCCTCTTCCATATATATATGGTTATAGTCTGGGGCATCATCTTTTGACACCTTACATGGCCTGTTTGAATTTAAAAATATTTTATAATAGATGTCATATTTAATTTATATCATAAATTGACTTTTTTTGAAAAGACAAGAAATGCCCTTGTAATAAGCTCTTCTTTGTATGTTTACCAAACAAGTTTTATCAAATAACTCCATTTGAAGTAGATATACTGCATGTGTTACCAAACGGTCTATTTGTAAAGGAGTCTATTTGAAATAGATCTATTTCACACAAACTATTCGAGTCAGATCTATTTCAAACAGATAAGATTTGCCAAACAAACCCTAAAAGAATGACTTTTAGACAATTGCGGCTCTAGGAATTCGAGTCAGTGGGGTCAACAATAGACTTATCTTCCTCAAATCGAATAAATTTGTTTTCTCCTTTATCAACATCTTTCATCTGTTTTCGATAAGTCCACAAGTATACTATAAAATTCTCAAATAATCTATTTCTGATAATCCGACAAAGATTATATTGAATTCTTAAAAAAGTAAACAGAATTCTTAATACATTGTTAATAATTGTTCTTAATCTAAAAAGAAAATTCAAATATAAAAACTCCTATAGCTGCCCTCAATAGGTTTTCATGTGTTGAAATTGTTGCATAATAGGTTCATTTTCAACATGAGCAACCACATCATTTTCAATAAATCTGACAAAACAATCATTCATCCATTGATCTCCCACTCGATTATGCAACTTGTTTTTAACATACATCATTGCTGAAAATGCACCTTCTATTGCGCAATCGCTATTGGTAAAATCAACACCAATTTTAAAACAAAATAAATCAATTGGTATGCGATATCCTTCTTTGTCTCCACTAATTTTCTAGCAATGTCACCAATTCCTTTAAGTTCTAAAAACTCAATGCTAGAGCGCATATCAGTAAAATGGGACCATCAATTTTTTATTTATTTTGGTAGACAGTTGGCCCGTTAACTTAGGCAATGGCTATTTTATGGTTACCTTTGTTCACTACCATGGCAACAAAGAAAATGTGTAAAGTTCGCTAATGTGGGGTGAAACTCTTAAATTGAGTAGGTCAAAAGCTTCCCAAAAGTACAATTCATGACATTAAAAAAGTGTTTTTAAATATTTTTTCAGATCTCAATGGGGTCAATTGACTCCACTGTGATCAATGTGGTGCCGCCCATGCTTTTAGAGGTGGAGAAAATTCCCTTTAGTGGCTATTTTTCTCTTCCGCTAAAATGTGATTTTTATGCTAGATACAGAGAGTAATTAGCGGAGGTTCAAAAAACACCACTGCAGAATAGCACTTTTAGTGGGGGGACAAATGCTGCTAAAGGAGGTTTTTTAAGCCAAAAACAGTCTTTTTTTTTCCGTCATCCATAAGTAGTGCCCACTTAATGAGTAATGGCCTTGTGTGTTCCACAGGATTCTAAAACTCTTCTTCTCTTTCCCTCCATGGGACATATATATACATATATATATATATATATATATATGTGGTTGAATGAAAAGAAAATTGTGTTCCGAATCCCATTCCAAATTTCCCTCGGTAGACTTGGTAGTTTCCATGGTTTGCCCCCGCTTGTATCATATAGATTAATTTTTATCTTGTTCTGTTAATCATTGAAACTTTTCCTACCAATAAGAAGTTGTATTGGATATACTTAATGGTTTCTTCTATCACTATTTCCTTATGTTTTGTCTTGATGATTATATTAATTCAGAGTTCTGGTAACATGTTCAAGCAGCATTATCTTTGTGCTTTATATTAATGCCTAAGTAAAAAATGGTTTTATTGCAAATGGATGTGGTAGCAAAACATTTTCTTTCATGACTAATAGCTATTTTATTATAGGAAGAAAATGAAAAGAGGGCTTGATGTAGTATGAACTGACTAGATCAAAATGCGGTAACTAAGTAAAACATATTAATGGGAAAAATAACTACATGTTGTGTGCCTTCCATTTCTATTATTGTTCTCATTCATTTCTTTGAAATATGAAATGTTTTGAGCTCTCTGCTATCTTTGAAGGGTTTAAGAGGTCTTTTTGTGAAAATATCCCTATATATATTCAAAATTAACTAACATATAGAAAACTATGTCGAAATCCATATAAATTTCAAATGAATTGTTGTTTCAAATATTTTGTTACCATTATAGTATATTTTAACATTAAGAATTTTCTAATATAAGGCTTATGTACAGGTTGGATATGATTTCTTTAATTAGGAAAAAATGCGACACAACCACCTCGGCCGAACTTGGATGACTTAAGTCTAGTCTTGCGTTCACCAAGTGGTTGTACTCAGTCTCAACTAAAACTCATCCAAGCTGAGTTCAACACTACCTAATTTCTCAATATGTGATTTGGTTGAGTTGACTCAGTGGGTCCTAGTAAACCCACCGATGGGAAAACTGGCTTTTAGGTTGAAGTCAAGTTTCTTGCCTGGTTTACTCGCGTAAGAAAAGCTTGCAGTCTACTCTAATTTCAACAGAAAAAGACGCAAATGTTGGGTGGACTGAGGACTGAGGAGAGTTACCTCAATCCTTGAAAGGTAGGCCCCTTATTGGACAAATTGGGCATCTTTTCCTTATCATGCTATTGTTTTTCCTATGTGTTTAAAGTATCTCTAATAACCTAGCTAAGGATGCCGTCTCATGTATTGGGTGGTTGCTTCATATGGGACTGCACATTTTGCGTAATATATTTTGTTCTCATGGCTTGTATTATTCCAAGAGTGTATGCCTACCTCAGGAAACAACCATATGTTTCTCCCTTTATTTTTTTTTCTTTTTTATTAATAAAATTACTGTTATTTTTCAAAAGGATTGAAAGGAATGGATTTGAAAAAAAATTGTTAACTCTAATTAATGTTAAGTTTGGATTAGCTCCTGCACGGTTGCTCCTATACTTCTAAGAGTGCAAGTGAGTGACCCAATTCTTTTTACATTGCACAATCTACTTTAACACATACACCTGAAAAAATCCGACGGCCCCAAAATTAAAATTTGCTACTTTAGGATGATTTTGAGAAGTGTGGTGGGCAGTGCCATGGTGGTGTTGGTTATCAAGGTTACCTATGCACCTGATGCTACCTTTTTGTTAGGTTTTGTAAGAGGAATTGTGCCCAACTATAATCGACATCCGCATTTTCGTAGGAGGGCACATTAATATAAAAAAAAAGATTGTTTCCATCATGTTTTGAAAATATTAAATATGGATATTTAGAGAAAATATCATCTACCAGATCACTTCCAACCATTATTGGACGGCCATAGTGTTGGATTTTGCTAAAAAGGTCGAAACTGGGCCTTATTGAGTGGTTTACTGCTTTGTTAGGGCAAATTCCTTATAAATATCTCCTAGGGTTATTCTTTGTGAGCAAATGACCATGTTTAGGGTCAAGGGTGTTTTCTGGTTATGGTATCAGGGCTTTCTTGGGGGCTAAGAAAGAAGAGATTATATATTGATGTAATCTCCAACCCTAAACTCTGTGAGAGGCAAGAGCTCTCTCCCGTTTGGTGTCAGAGCTTTCCGAAAGGGAGAGGCTGTGAGAGCAAGATTCAGATTTATGGGGATAGTATGGACTAAGTGTTAGAGTGTTTGGAATCTTTGTAATGAGTTGCCCGAATTCTTCGTGGTAAGATCGTGCCAAACGCTCATAGCCCCGTGGACATTGGCAAGTTTGCCAAACAACATAAATCTAAATGTTTATGGAATTCTTGTGATTGGTTTATCGTGCATGTTTACCCCTAAAATCTTGCTATCGTTTTCGCTGTCCGGATTCCCAGGTGGATAAGGTACTTCAAGAGAACATTCTCTTGCCTTCTTATAGATTAAGTGCCCACAACTGTATGTAGTCGTTCAAGAACAAAGAACGTAACAATCTCAGAAGGTGTTAACTTAAGTCATCCAAATCAATCAACCTCTATTTGCTTCATCTGAACCTATTATAGAATGCAGGCCGGTAAAGATACGATAGAATGCATGGCTAGAGATAATCCGGTCTACTTCATCGAAGTTATTTTAACTTACTCTAAAATGCATACTAGTAGGGATATTATAGAATGCATGGCAGGAGAGAATCTGGTTCACTTCATCCTAGTTATCTAAACTTATTATAGAATCCACGGCTGAAGAGGATCCATGGTTTACTAGAGGACGCTTCTGGTAAGGAAATAAAATAGCAAAAATTTACTCCCATGGAACAATCGTAAACACCGGTCAAATGGGTTCTCCGTAAGCTAAAGGAAAAGATTATGATGCAAAAGAAAGTATCTCGATCAAGAACAACACCAATGTAGAGAACAATTGGGTTTTATAAAGAAAATGCGTTTAATCTTTTTAGAAATGTTCATTCAATTGCACCAAAGAGAGCAATGCGGCAAATGATCTGTGAAGGTAGAGATATTATTTAATTTAGGTCTTTTTTATTTAATTGAGTTGAATCCATTTGCGGTTATCAAATAGGCCAAATTTGCTAATCGAGACTATGTTAGTTGCTAATTGTGGTTGTATCAATTTCAAATCTTAATCGATTGATTATTATTCCATTCTTAACACTATGCTGCCACAAAAGGGACATTGTTGTCCACACCGGAAAGACGTAGAGAATGATGAGGGAAACCAATTAGATCCTCGTGACCTTGAAATCCACGACTTGCGATAACAAATTGAGATTTTGACTCGACAATTGGTATGAGTCAAGCCCCGAGACCTATATTTTGAACACGGTTACAATGATTATCTAGATTATGAAAACATATCATGTGATAGGACTGGGAGTTTGTGATGATGATTACAAGGACCAGATTTATCGTGATGAGTTGGATGAAGACTGTGATGGAGAGCTATACGTTCTTTCAATCGTTGATTAAGGCTTTGATCACAGTTGACTTTTAAAATAATGTTGTTGACTAGTCCAATCAATGATAAATAGTTAGAAGAAGAAATTGACACCTGTAATCAAATTTATGAGATGTCTCAAGATTATGGTATTGATAATAGCAAATCAATCTTGATGTGGACCAAGGCCATGAAAAGAAAAATACAATTTTTTATGAGTACCCACATGTAGAGATTTAAGATTCTACTTACCTCCTTGTTATTGCAAAATTGGTTGTAAATTAGGGTAGAGTTGATCCTAAATTTGGGTTCTTACTCAATTGAGTTAAATCCATTTGGGATCACCAGATGATCCAATTTTGCTAATCAAGATTGCGTCAATAACTCAATATGCATTCTCAAATATAAAACGAACACGGAGCCTAATCAACTACCATTGCATCTAAATTGATTGCGTAATGATTGGAGAACATCCTAAAACAATAATTTAGTGAGGTTGCTGGAGATGGTGAAAAGTATAATAATTGGTTCCCTTAGTTTTATTTTTTTTTTTAAAGAGTGGAAAGGGAAAATGCCACTTTTACCACTCAAAAGAGGTGGCCATGCCACTATAACATGATGAAAAAAGGTATAACGTCGCTACTCTTGATGAAGTTCTACGATAATATAACTAAGTGTAGAAGATCTAATCTAGAGTTCTAGACCACTTGTAAATGTCGATATGACTAATGTTTAAATATGATTTTCTCCTTTTTTGTTCATAAAAGCAAACTATGGAAGCATAAGAAATATCCCTTGTATATGGGATACCTAAACCCAAATTACTAATACGGGACAACACCCAACTTTGGAACAAGAAAAGGGATGTACCCATACTCAAACTTAAACATAATCAAGATCCAAGTCCAAATAAAGGCCCAGGACCTGAACCAAAGCCAAGACCCAAATACTTATAAGCTAACAGTACTGAATATACAGATGTCCAGTGGGCCTAATTAATGATATTAAAATGGTAGAAGCTTATTCCATTAAAATATTATTTTATCAAAAAGCAAAAAAATATTGCAATTTGTCGGTATACCTCGCAATATCACACAGTGCGCCACAGATTTCCTCCATTTTTCGATCTAAAAAAACCAAACCTTTCATTTTAAGCAATTTAAATTCTAAATATGGAATTGATGATGGATTTGTCAAGATTTTATCTCGGATGATCTATATTTAGAGTATGGATACAAGGAGATCGATCTTAGAAGAAGCATAGGTGGACCTTGGATCCACTCTATTAATGCACTACAAATCTTCATCTAATCAATGCATTCAAATATGTAGGCCATAAATAAGAATTCCAACCAGTTGAAAAGTGGGTATGAGAGATTGGATTGTAAACAATTTGCAAACATTTATGAGATTTATTAGATCAGCGAGTGGGCCATTTTATTATAAGAGAGTGCAACCCTCATCAACTAGACCATCCCTAGAGAATCTTTTGATGGTCTTTGGGATAGGAAGATGGTGGGCCAATGTCCAAGGAACACTAGCAATAGAGACAAAAGAAGTCAAGAATCATGAAATAGAGGGAAAATGGATAAAAACCAAGGAATAGAAACCCTAGAAACATAAATGAGCCAATGACGAAGAAATCTAGAGAAGGAAAAGGGAACACAGAAAAACCCAACATTAGCGTCACATTTTTCTTAATAGAAGGAAAATAGCAACCAAAATCTGGCGTTGGTTATTTCATGCATTATAGCATAGGACATTCTAATTTCTTTGTTTAATTTCTGGGTTTGGTTAGGTCTAGGTCTAGGTCTAGGCCCTCTTCCCTTCCAGCCTGGCACATTGACTTTTGGCCGTTGTCGATTTATGAGACTAGCCGTTGTAAAGTTATGAAAGCATAATAGCTCGCATTAATGATACGTTGTTGTTACCTCCAACGGCTATAAACGGCTATAAGCATTAGAGATATTTTATCATTATCATCAACAACTATTCACGATGTTAATGTGCAGTTAGTATTGTTACCGTTGGGACTCTTCTATATAAGAGGGTCTGTAGGCAAAGGCTAAATATAACACATATTACACTACTCTCCACTCTTTTGCTCTCTGTTTTCTTTCTATGCCTCTATTTTGTTGTTGTAAGAAAGTTTGAAATAGTGGTCTACTAAGGTTTCGGTTCTTCATTCATTCGAGTCCTACAAAGAATGGCATCTTTATTTGGGTGGAAAGTCAGTATATTTAGTGGCTCATCTTTAATGAGATTCAAATCTTCAAAGGGTTTAGGGAGTTCAATGTCATCAAGGCTGATCCTATGCTTCAAGACCCATTCACTGCTATTGAAGCGGGTAGTCATCCACACTTCCATTACGAAACCATTGCGGTAGGCATAATTGAGACACCCTTGAGACTCTTCCAAACAATTGTATGGAATGAACCATGCGGTGCCCGATAAAAGGCGTATGCTGAAAACCTCCCAATACTCTTCCTTGGCATCGAACATCAGAAAGTGAAAAAGATCAGCTGGCAATAACAGAGCTCCAATAAAAACATAGGAGGAATGAACCATGCGTTGCCTGATGTTTCACCCTATTGGAAAAGGCTCATGTGGTTTTTACTGGAGCTCTTTTGCTGCCAGCTAATCCTTTTCACTTTCTGATGTTTGATGTCAAGGAAGAGTATTGTGAACCGTTCAACATACGTCCTTATTCGGGCACCGCATGGTTCATTCCATCCTATTGTTTGGGAGAGTCTCAAGAGTGTCTCGACTATGCCTACCACAATGGTTCCGCAATGGAAGTGTGATTGACTACCAGCATCAACAGTGGTGAATGGGTCTTGAACCATAGGATCAACCTTGATGACTGAACCCTCTGAAGATTCGAATCTCATTACACAGGAGCCACTGGATGTCCTGGCTTTTCACCCGAATAAAGATGCTATGATCTTATTAGTGGAGAATTGGTGACAATAATGTTCTACAATTCTAGCACTACTGTTAATATGTTGTTCTGAGTCTTCCCATTCTCAGAGGTCCTCTCTTTGGCCAATGCACATCGGAGGATTTAATGAGAAACATGGTGTGAGTAGTTACTACTTGTTCCTTTTGTTTCCTCCTTAATTGGTTTTGATTGTTTTGTGTTTGAAGGCGTTTGTTTTGTTTCGCTTACTTTATTGTATATGCGTTTCTCTTTTGAACTCCACCGGATTCTAAAACTTTTTCTTTTTATATACACCCTCAATGGGGCATTTATATTTCTGGTTAAATGAAAAGGACATGTCTTCCCAAGCTAAATTTCTCTCGGAAGAGATGCAAGCTTCCACGGTTTTCCCGCTCTAGTATCACGTAGGTTTTTCGTATCTTATTTTGTTAATCATTGGAAGTTTTGTTAGCATTAAAAAAATCATATTTGATATACTTAATATTTGCTTCTATCACTATATCACTTTTTCCCTCTGCCTGTCTTGACGATTATGTTTGGAGTTGTGTTAAAATATTCAGGCAGATTATCTTTGTACCTTATATGCCTAAGTAAATAATGCATTTTGCAAATTAAATGAATGTAGTAGCATAGTATTTTCTTTCATGACTAATGGTTATTTAACTACAAGAAGAAAATTAAAAGAGGGGCCTTTTGTATTATGAACTGACCGGATCAAAATGTAATAACTATGCAACACATATTAGTGAGAAAATAATCACATGTTGTGTCCGTTCGTATGCGACACACACATATTAGTTGCCAGCAATAACTATGGCCCATCAATGATGAATTTGTAAGAATAATTTGTTGGCTTAAATGGTGATATGGATAATAAGCATTGAGTTATTAGTTTAAAACAAAAAATCATCCTATGGGAAAAAATTAATAGTAGAATGATGAAGTTGATGATTCGAACACATACCCGTTTTGCTAGAAGGAGGCACATCCTATTAAATATTTTTAAATGAGAAGATATCAATTCAATTCATTTATTTTGGTTGCTAATAATGGGGCCAACCCTATATTAACTACAAAAAAAAAAAAAAAAGACTTTTAGAGGTGGAGAAAATTGCCTTTAGTGGCTGTTTTTTCTTCTGCTAAAATGTGTTTTTTTTTTTTTTTTTTTTGCTAGACAGGTCGATTTGGAGAGTACTTAGCGGATTTTCAAAAAAAACCACAGCAAAACAGTAGGGGGGGTTGTTTTGGTTTGGAATTGCTGCTAAAGGGGGTTTTGAAAGCCACTAAAAGTCCTTTTTTTTTTTTTTGTGCATCCTCCTTGAGCACTGCCTGCTCCATGACTAATTGTCTTGTGTGTTCCACTGATTCTAAAACTCTTCTTTTCTTTCCCTCCATTGGGCATCTATATGTATGGAAAAATATTCATGTGCATCCATATTATGATGAGGGACAACATAATACGGCCGACTTTATGATACATCTAAACCATCTAAACCATCTGTACACGAGATCCATCAAGTTTTTACATATCCATAATTGAATAAAGGAACAAATGCAAAATTACACTTCCAAGAAGTGTGATAATTTACAAGTCTCTACAATATTTGAAGTTCCAATAACCCCATGGCGATCTTCAAGTTGTCGACTCAGAAACACATTTTCGTTGTAAAACAATTACTTTGTTTTCTTTAGTAACCCTTGTTATATATGCGTCTTCGCTGCATTGTCAAGACCTCAATCCACGTCAAGTACAAGCAAATGAACAATTCATTACATTTAACTGCAGGTCATATGTATGGAACACTCACTACAAACAATCAAAGCCACATGTTGTATGAAACCGGATCCCCTATTTGGACCAATCAGGGGGTGACACAAGAACTTGTTGAGTTTAAAAACCAGTGTTGTCTTTAAAAGCCAGATCCGTCTTTTAAGTACAAAACAATCTGTGAGTTGTCATTGGTTTGAGTCCTCGCATTACTGCTCCCTCCCCCCCGCATAAATATATATATATATATATATAATTGGGCCCAACGGGGATTCTGGCTCTCAAGCACTAAGTGCGAAAAAAAAAAAAACTGAGCACGGCCCCATCAATTAATAACTAAACCCCATGCCCAAAGCCCAATCCATTGATCTCCCTTACCAAAAAAAAAAAAAACAATTATTTTTAAGAGAAAAAAATAAAAATGCTACTCTCTCACCTTTTGATTATACTACACCCTTACTTTTATTCTCTCTCATATTGACCATTTACTTCACCTCACCGGTAACGTAAATTTACGATTTACTGTGTGTTTATCGTGATTTGATATTATTTCATCCCATTATCATTCACACCTGTCCATCCATCATTTCGTGAACTAAGACCCGACCCATGAGCCACCAAAAAGTAAAAGAAAGGAAAAAAAGGCTTAAAAAATCAGTTTGCAGGATTTCCGCCGTATGAATCAACGGTATATCTGCGATTTCCAGATTTCCTCCTCTCAGAGAGGAAAACTGGAACATGCGACATTTCAGACCATGCCAAAAGCGGCAATCCGCCTACGTGAGTGTCCAAATGAAGTCACAAGAGCTTTCCATTTCCAGTTCACAAAAAATTGAATGGTTAATACGAGAGACATTAAAAAGAGAGGGTCAAATAAAAAAAATATTAGGTTTCGAAAACCATCTCCTCCATAAAAAACAATGTTAAAAAGACACTCCCTCATGCGGGTGAATGATAAAAAAGACTAGGGGTGTTCATTGATGAGGCAGGGCTATTCCGAGAAATGTCCAATAGCCATGTCCGAACAAAAGGCCTAACCCTGGCCCAAGGAAGTCGGGCCTGAGGTTGTTGGCCCAAACCTAGGCCGCATGGAAATGATGAAGCACCAGCCCGGCCTATGTTAGATCTATAGCACAGAAAAATGAGTTTCGTACTATGCCCTAGGTTGGGTTGTAAACGGGTCGGTTCCGATCCGAGTCCATGGTGGACGAGGAACCATAATCGTTAAGGAGAAGGTGGAACCGGATCCTGGCCCAGGTCCATTTTGGAACTGATTTTCTGGCTCCGGAACCAGAACGAGAACCATATTTGGGACAGTTCTGGATCTAGGTCCGGGGTCTAGGCATAGAATGATGTTAAAAAAATATGATTTTTAGTAGAGATTTTAGAAAATTGAGGTAATATGCTAGGTATCGGGTCCACGGGTCCGAACCAAGGTGGAATCGGACACGGACCAATTTTTTCGTCGGAGCCCGATTAAGGACCTAAACCCGGTTCTTAATGGATTCGAACCTGCGTGTAATCGGAAAATCGGGGACCCATTTACATCTTTAGTCCTAGGCCAGCCCAGCTGTGGGTTGTCATGGGTTTGAGTCCCCGCATTACTGCTCCCTCCCCCCCACATAAGTATATGTATATATATATATATAATTGGGCCCAATGGGGATTCTGGCTCTCAAGCACTAAGTGCAAAAAAAAAAAGAAAAAAAAAACCTATGCACCGCCCCATCAATTAATAACTAAACCCCATGCCAAAAGCCCAAACCATTGATCTCCCCTACAAAAAAAAAAAAAATCTCTTATTTTTAAGAGAAAAAAAATAAAAATACTACTCTCTCACCTATTGATTTCACTACACCATTATTTTTGTTCACTCTCATATTGATAATTTACTTCACCTCACTGGTAACGTAAATTTACAATTTACTGTGTGTTTATCGTGATTTGATATTATTTCATCCCATTGTCATTCACACATGTCCATCCATCATTTCGTGAACTAAGCCCCGACCCGTGACCCACCAACAAGTAAAAGAAAGGAAACAAGGCTTAAAAAATCAGTTTAAAGGATTTCCGCCATATTAATCCGCAGTATATCTGCGATTTCCAGATTTCCTCCTCTCAGAGAGAATGAAAACTGGAAAATGGGACATTTCAGCCCAAGCCAAAAGCAGTAAGGCTACATGAGTGTCCAAATGAAGTCGCAAGACCTTTCCATTTCCAGTTCACAAAAAGTTGAACGGTTAATACGAGAGACATTAAAAAGAAAGGGTCAAATAAAGAAAGTATTAGGTTTCGAATACCATCTCCTCCATAAAAAACAATGTTAAAAAGACACTCCCTCATGCAGGTGAATGATAAAAAAGACTAGGGGAGTTCATTGACGAGGCAGGGCTATTCCGAGAAATGCCCAAGAGCCATGTCTGAACAAAAAGCCTAACCCTAACCCAAGCATGACTCAGGCCTGAGGTTGTTGGCCCGAACCTAGGCCGCATGGAAATGATGAAGCACCAGCCCGGCCTATGTTAGACCTATAGCACAGAAAAATGAGTTTCAAACCATGTCCTAAGTCGGGTTGCAAACGGGTCGGTTCCGGTCCGGGTCCATGGTGGACGGGGAACCGGATCCTGACCCGAACCCGTTTTGGAACCGATTTTCTGGCTCCGGAACCAGAACCAGAACCTTATATAGGACGGGTCTGGATCCAGGTTCGAGGTCTAGGCATAGAATGATATTAAAAAGAATATGGTTTTTATGAGAGATTTTAGGAAATTGAAGTAATATGCTGGGTATCTGGTCCATGGGTCCGAACCAAGGTGGAATCGGACCCGGACCAATTTATTCATCGGGGCCCAAATAAGGACCTAAAACCGGCTCTTAACAGGTTCGGACCTGCGGGTAATCGGAAAATCGAGGACCCATTTACATCCCTAGTCCTAGGCCAGCCCAGCTGTGAGTTGTCATTGGTTTGAGTCCCCGCTTTACTGCTCCCTCCCTCCCGCATAAATATATATATAATTGGGCCCAACGGGGATTTTGGCTCTCAAGCACTAACAAAAAAAAAACTGAACACGGCCCCATCAATTAATAACTAAACCCCATGCCCAAAGCCCAATCCATTGATCTCCCTTACAAAAAAAAAAATGCCCAAAGCCCAACTGGGATTCTGGCTCTCAAGCACTAAGAGCAAAAAAAAAAAAAAAACTAAGCATGGCCCCATATATTAATAACTAAACCCCATGCCCAAAGCCCAATCCATTGATCTCCCTTACAAAAAAAAATAAATAAATAAATAACACTCTTATTTTTAAGAGAAAAAAATAAAAATGCTACTCTCTCACCTTTTGATTTTACTACACCCATACTTTCATTCTCTCTCATATTGACCATTTACTTCACCTCACCGGTAACGTAAATTTACGATTTACTATGTGTTTATCGTGGTTTGATATTATTTCATCCCATTGTCATTCACACATGTCCATCCATCATTTCGTGAACTAAGTCTCGACCCATGATCCACCAACAAGTAAAACAAAGGAAAAAAAGGCTTAAAAAAACCGTTTGTAGGATTCCCGCCGTACGAATCCGCGGTATATCTGCGATTTCCAGATTTACTCCTTTCAAAGAGGAGGAAAACAGGAAAATGCGACATCTCAGCCCATCCCAAAAGAGGTAAGGCTATGTGAGTGTCCAAATGAATTCACAAGACCTTTCAATTTCCAGTTCACAAAAAGTTGAATGGTTAATATGAGAGACATTAAAAAGAGAGGGTCAAATAAAAAAAAATATTATGTTTCGAATAGCATCTCCTCCATAAAAAACAATGTTAAAAAGACACACCCTCATGCGGGTGAATGATAAAAAAGACTAGGGGTGTTCATTGATGAGGCAGGGCTATTCCAAGAAATGTCCAATAGCCATGTCCAAACAAAAGGCCTAACCTTGACCCAAGGAAGAGTCAAGCCTGAGGTTGTTGGCCCGAACCCAAGCCGCAAGGAAATGATGAAGCACCCGGCCTATGTTAGATCTATAGCACAGAAAAATGAGTTTCGTACCATGCCCTAGGTCAGGATGTAAACAGGTCGGTTCCGGTCCGAGTCCATGGTGGACTGGGAACCATAATCGTTAAGGAGAAGGTGGAACCGGATCCTGACCCGGACCAGTTTTGGAACCGATTTCCTGGCTCCCGAACCAGAACCGGAACCATATATGGGACAGGTCTAGATCCGGGTCCGGGGTCTAGGCAAAGAATGATATTAAAAAAATATGATCTTTAGGAGAGATTTTAGTAAATTGAGGTAATATGCTGGGTATCGGGTCCACGGGTCCAAACCAAGGCAGAATCGGACACGGACCCATTCATTCGTCGGGGCCAGATGAAGGACCTAAACCCGGTTCTTAATGGGTTCGAACCTACGTGTAATCGGAAAATCGGGGACCCATTTACATCTCTAGTTCTAGGCCAGCCCAGTTGTGGGTTGTCATGGGTTTGAGTCCCCACATTACTGTACCAACAAGTAAAAGAAAGGAAAAAAGGCTTAAAAAATCAGTTTGTAGGATTTCCACCATATGAATCCGCTGTATATATGCGATTTCCAGATTTCCTCCTGTTAGAAAGTAGGAAAACTGGAAAATGCGACATTTCAGCCAATGCCAAAAGCGGTAAGGCTACGTAATATGCGGTAAGTCGCAAGACCTTTCCATTTCCAGTTCACAAAAAATTGAACGGTTAATTTGAGACACATTAAAAAGAGAGGGTCAAAAAAATAAAATATTAAGTTTCGAATACCATCACCTCCATAAAAAACAATGTTAAAAAGACACTCCCTCATGCGGGTGAATGATAAAAAAGACTAGCGCTGTTCATTGACGAGGCAGGGCTATTCCGAGAAATCTCCAACAACCATGTCTGAACAAAACGCCTAACCCTGGCCAAAGTATGAGTCACACCTGAGGTTGTCGTCCCGAACCCGAGCCGCATGCAAATGATGAAGCACCAGCCCGGCCTACGTTAGACCTATAGCACAGAAAAATGAGTTTCGTACCATGCTCTAGGTCGGGTTTTAAACGAGTTGGTTTCGGTCCGGGTCCATGGTGGACGGGGAACCAGAATCGTTAAACAGAAGGTGGAACCGGATCCTAACCCAGACCCGTTTTGGAACCGATTTTCTGGCTCCGGAACCAGAACCAGAACCATATAAGAGACGGGTCTGGATCCAGGTCCGGGGTCTAGACATAGAATGATATTAAGAAAATATGTTTTTTAGGAGACATTTTAGAAAATCGAGGTGATATGTTCGGTATCAGGTCCACCGGTCCGAACCAAGGTGGAATCGAACCCGGACCAATTTATTCGTCGGGGCCCAAATAAGGACCTAAACCCGGTTCTTAACAGGTTCGAACATGCAAGTAATATGAAAATCAGGGACCCATTTACATCCCTAGTCCTAGGACAGCCTAGTTGTGACTTGGCATGGGTTTGAGTCCTCGAATTACTGCTCCCTCCCTCCCGCATAAACATATATATATAATTGGGCCCAATGGGGATTCTGGCTCTCAAGCACTAAGAACAAAAAAAAAAAAAAAAAAAAAAAAAAAATTGTTCATAGCCCCATCAATTAGTAACTAAACCCCACGCCCAAAGCCCAATCCATTGATCTCCCTTACAAACAAAAAAATAAAAATGCTACTCCCTCACCTTTTGATTTTACTACACCCTTACTTTTATTCTCTCTCATATTAACCATTTACTTCACCTCACCGGTAACGTAAATTTCGATTTACTGTGTGTTTATCGTGATTTGATATTATTTCATCCCATTCTCATTCACACATGTCCATCCATCATTTCGTGAATTAAGCTCCGACCCGTGACCCAACAACAAGTAAAAGAAAGGAAAAAAGGCTTAGAAAATCAGTTTGCAGGATTTCAGCCATATTAATCCTCTGTATATCTGCGATTTCCAGATTTCCTCCTCTCAAAGAGGACGAAAACTGGAAAATGTGACATTTCAGCCCATGCCAAAAGCGGTAACGCTACGTGAGTGTCCAAATGAAGTCGCAAGACCGTTCCATTTCCAATTCACAAAAAATTGAACTGTTAATACGAGAGACATTAAAAACAGAGGGTCAAATAAAAAATATTAGGTTTCGAATACCGTCTCCTCTATTAAAAAACAATGTTAAAAAGACACACCCTCTTGCAAGTGAAGGATAAAATAAACTAGGGGTGTTCCTTGACGAGGCAGGGCTATTCCGAGAAATGTCCAAGAGCCATGACCGAACAAAAAGCCTAACCCTGGCCCAAGCAAAAGTTAGGCCTGAGGTAGTTGGACCGAACCCAGGCCACATGGAAATGATGAAGCACCAGCCCGGCCTATGTTAGACCTATAACACAGAAAAATGAGTTTCGTACCATGCCCTACGTCGGGTTGTAAACGGGTCAGTTCCGGTCCGAGTCCATGGTGAGCGGGGAACCAGATTCTTTAAAGAGAAGGTGGAACCGGATCCAGACCAAGACCCATTTTGGAACCCATTTTCTGGCTCCGGAACCAGAACCAGAACCAAATATGGGACGGGTGGGGATCCGGGTCCGGGGTCTAGGTATAGAATGATATTAAAAAAATATGGTTTTTAGGAGAGATTTTAGAAAATTGAGGTAATATGCTGGGTATCGGGTCCACGGGAATGAATCAAGGTGGAATCGGACACGGTCCAATTTATCCGTCGGCGCCCGATTAACGACCCAAACCCGATTCTTAATAGGTTTGAACCTGCGGGTAATCGGAAAGTCGGGGACCCATTTACATCTCTAGTCCTAGGCCAGCCCAGCTGTGAGTTGTCATGGGTATGAGTCCCCGCATTACTACACCCTCCCTCCCACACAAGTATATGTATATATAGATATATATAATTGGGCCCAACGGGGATTCTGGCTCTAAAGGACTAAGTGCGAAAAAAAAAAAAAAAAACTGTGCACCGCCCCTTCAATTAATAACTAAACCCCATGCCCAAAGCCCAATCCATTGATCTCCACTACAAAAAAAAAAAAAAAAAAAAAAATGGAACACTCTTATTTTTAAGAGAAAAAAATAAAAATGCTACTTCTCACCTTTTGATTTTACTACACCCTTACTTCACCTCACCGGTAACATAAATTTACGATTTACTGTGTGTTTATCGTGATTTGATATTATTTCATCCCATTCTCATTCGCACATGTCCATCCATCGTTTCGTGAATTAAGCCCCAAACCGTGACCCACCAACAAGTAAAAGAAAGGAAAACAGGCTTAAAAAAATCAGTTTACAAGATTTCCGCCGTATTAATCCGAGGTATATCTGCGATTTCCAGATTTCCTCCACTCAAAGAGGACGAAAACTGGAAAATGTGACATTTCAGCCCATGCCAAAAGCGGTAAGGCAACGTGAGTGTCCAAATGAAGCCCCAAGATCTTTCCATTTCCAGTTCACAAAAAATTGTACTGTTAATACGAGAGACAATAAAAACAGAGGGTCAAATAAAAAAAATATTAGGTTTCGAATACCGTCTCCTCTATAAAAAAAAAACAATGTTAGAAAGACACTCCCTCTTGCAGGTGAAGCATAAAAAAGACTAGGGGTGTTCATTAACGAGGCAGGGCTATTCCGAGAGATGTCCAAGAGCCATGTTCGAACAAAAAGCCAAACCCTAGCCCAAGCAAGAGTCAGGCTTGAGGTTGTCGGCCCGAACCCAGCCCGCATGGAAATGATGAAGCACCAGCCTGGCCTATGTTAGATCTATAGCACAGAAAAATGAGTTTCGTACCATGCCCTAGGTCCGGTTGTAAACAGGTCGGTTCCGGTCCGAGTCAATGGTGGACGGGGAACCGAAATCGTTAAGGAGAAGGTGGAACCAGATCCTGACCCAGACCAATTTTGGAACCGATTTTCTGGCTCCGAAACCAGAACCAGAACCAAATATGGGACGGGTCTGGATCCAGGTCAGGGGTCTAGGTGTAGAATGATATTAAAAAAAATATGATTTTATGAGAGATTTTAGAAAATTGAGGTAATATGCTGGGTATCGGGTCTACCGGTCCGAACCAAGGTGGAATCGGACCCGGACCAATTTAATCGTCGGGGCCCGAATAAGGTCCTAAACCCGGTTCTTAACAGGTTCGAACCTACGGGTAATCGGAAAATCAGGGACCCATTTACATCCCTAGTCCTAGGCCAGCCCAGCTGTGAGTTGTCATGGGTTTGAGTCATCGCATTACTGCTCCCTCCCTCCCACATAAGTATATGTATATATAGATATATATAATTGGGCCCAACGGGGATTCTGGCTCTCAAGCACTAAGTGCGAAAAAAAAAAAAAAAAACTGTGCACCGCCCCATCAATAAATAACTAAACCCCATGCCCAAAGCCCAATCCATTGATCTCCCCTACAAAAAAAAAAAAAAAAAAAAAAAGAAACATTCTTATTTTTAAAAGAAAAAAATAAAAAAACTAATCTATCACCTTTTGATTTTACTACACCCATACTTTTCTTCTCTCTGATATTGACCATTTACTTCACCTCACCGGTAACGTAAATTTTCGCACTGTGTGTTTATCGTCATTTGATATTAATTCATCCCATTCTCATTTGCACAAGTCCATCCATCATTTCGTGAATTAAGCCCCGACTCATGACCCACCAACAAGTAAAAGAAAGGAAAAAACGCTTAAAAGAATCAGTTTACAAGATTTCCACCATATTAATCCGCGGTATATCTGCGATTTCCAAATTTCCACCTCTTAGAGAGGATGAAAACTGGGAAATGTGACATTTCAACCCATGCCAAAAGCGGTAAGTCTACGTGAGTGTCCAAATGAAGTCCCAAGACCTTTCCATTTCCAGTTCACAAAAAATTGAACTATTAATACGAAAGACATTAAAAACAAAGGGTCAAATAAAAAAATATTAGGTTTCGAATACCGTCTCCTGTATCAAAAACAATGTTAGAAAGACACTCCCTCTTGCGGGTGAAGGATAAAAATCACTAGGGGTGTTCATTGACGAGGCAGGGCTATTCCGAGAAATGTCCAAGTGCCATGTTCGAACAAATAGCCTAACCCTGGCCCAAGTAAGAGTCAGGCCTGAGGTTGTTGGCCCGAACCCAAGCCGCATGGAAATGATAAGCACCAGCCCGGCCTATGTTAGACCTATAGCACAGAAAATTGAGTTTCGTACAATGCCCTTGGTCGGTTTGTAAACGGGTCGGTTCCGGTCCGAGTCGTTGGTGGACAAGGAACCAGAATCGTTAAAGAGAATGTGGAACCGGATCCTGACCCAGACCCGTTTTGGAACCGATATTCTGGCTCCAGAACCAGAACCAGAACCAAATATGGGACGGGTCGGGATCCAGGTCCGGGGTCTAGGTATAGAATGATATTAAAAATATATGGTTTTTATTAGAGATTTTAGAAAATTGAGGTAATCTGCTGGGTATCATTTCCACCGGTCCGAACCAAGGTGGAATCGGACCCGGACCAATTTATTCGTCGGGGCCCGAATAAGGACCTAAACCTGGTTCTTAACAGGATCGAACCTGCGGGTAATTTGAAAATCAGGGACCCATTTACTAGTCCTAGGCCAGCCCAGCTGTGAGTTGTCATGGGTTTGAGTCCCCGCATTACTGCTCCCTCCCTCCCGAATAAATATATATATAATTGGGCCCAATGGGGATCCTGGCTATCAAGCACTAAGTACAAAAAATAATAAAAAATAATAAATAAATAAAAAACCGTTCACCGCCCCATCAATTAGTAACTAAACCCCACGTCCAAAGCCAAATCCATTGACCTCCGTTACAAAAAAAAAAAATTTATCTTATAATTAAGAGAAATAAATAAAAATGCTACTCTCTAACCTTTTGATTTTACTACACCCTTACTTTTGTTCTCTATCATATTGACCATTTTCTTCGCCTCACCGGTAACGTAAATTTACGATTTACAGTGTGTTTATCGTGATTTGATATTATTTCATCCCATTCTCCTTCACACATGTCCATCCATCATTTCGTGAACTAAGCCCCGACCCGTGATCCACCAGCAAGAAAAGAAAGGAAAAAAGGATTAAAAAATCAGTTTGCAGGATTTCCGCCGTATGAATCCGCGGTATATGTGTACTTTCCAGATTTCCTCCTCTCAGACAGGATGAAAACAGGAAAATGCGACATTTCAGCCTGTGCCAAAAGTGGTCAGGCTACGTGAGTGTCCAAATGAAGTCGCAAGACCTTTCCATTTCCAGTTCACAAAAAAATTGAATGGATAATATGAGAGACATTAAAAAGAGAGGGTCAAATAAAAAAATATTAGGTTTCGAATACCATCTCCTCCATAAAAAACAATGTTAAAAAGACACTCCCTAATGCGAGTGAATGATCAAAAAGACTAGGGGTGTTCATTGATGAGGCAGGGCTATTCCGAGAAATGTCCAACAGCCAGGTCCTAACAAAACGCCTAAACGTGGCCCAAGCATGAGTCAGGCCTGAGGTTGTTGGCCCGAACCCAGACCGCATGGAAATAATGAAGCACTAGCCGGCCTATGTTAGATCTATAGCACAGAAAAATGAGTTTCGTACCATGCCCTAGGTCGGGTTGTAAACGGGTCAATTCCGGTCTTAGTAAATGGTGGACGGGGAACCGAAATCTTTAAGTAGAAGGTGCTACCGGATCTTGACCCGAACCCGTTTTGGTACCAATATTCTGGTTCCAGAACGAGAACCAAAGCCATATATGGGACGGGTCTGGATCCAGTTCCTAGGTCTAGGAATAGAACGATATTAAAAAAATATGATTTTTAGGAGAGATTTTAGAAAATTGAGGTAATATGCTGGGTATCGAGACCACGGGTCCGAACCAAGGTGGAATCGGACACGGTCCAATGTTTTCGTCGGGGCCCGATTAAAGACCTAAACCCGGTTCTTGACGGGTTCGAACTTGCGGGTAATCGGACAATCGGCGACCCATTTACATCTCTAGTCCCAGGCCAGCCCAGCTCTGAGTAGTCATGGGTTTGAGTCCCCGCATTAAAGCTCCCTCCCTCGCACATAAGTATATGTATATATATAGATATATATAATTTGGCCCAACGGGGATTCTGGCTCTGAAGAACTAAGTGCGAAAAAAAAAATTGTTTACCGCCCCATCAATTAATAACTAATCCCCATGCCCAAAGCCCAATCCATTGATCTCCCCTACAAAAAAAAAAAAGAATAATTCTTATTTTTAAAAGAAAAAAAAATGCTACCCTCTCACCTTTTGATTTTACTACACCCTTACTTTTGTTTTCTCTCATATTGACCATTTACTTCACCTCACCGGTAAAGTAAATTTACAATTTACTGTGTGTTTATCGTCATTTGATATTATTTCATCCCATTCTCATTCGCACATGTCCATCCATCATTTCCTGAATTAAGCCCCGACTCATGACCCACCAACAAGTAAAAGAAAGGATAAAACGCTTTAAAAAATCAGTTTACAAGATTTCCGCCATATTAATCCGCGGTATATCTGCGATTTCTAGATTTCCTCCTCTCAGCGAGGACGAAAACTGGAAAATGTGACATTTCAGCCCATGCCAAAAGCGGTAAGGCTACGTGAGTGTCCAAATGAAGTCCCAAGTACTTTCCATTTCCAGTTCAGAAAAAATTGAACTATTAATACGAGAGACATTAAAAACAGAGGGTCAAATAAAAAAGATTTTATGTTTCGAATACCGTCTCCTTTATAAAAAACAATGTTAGAAGGACACTCCCTCTTGCGGGTGAAGGATAAAAAAGACTAGGGGTGTTCATTGACGAGGCAGGGCTACTCCGAGAAATGTCCAACTGCCATGTTCGAACAAAAAGCCTAGCTCTGGCCCAAGCAATAGTCAGGCCTGAGGTTGATGGCCCGAACCCAGGCCGCATGGAAATGATCAAGCACCAGTCCGGCCTATGTTAGACCTATAGCACAGAAAATTGAGTTTCGTACAATGCCCTAGGTCGGGTTGTAAACGGGTCGATTCCGGTCCAAGTCCATGGTGGACGAGGAACCGGAATCGTTAAAGAAAAGGTGCAACCGAATCCTGACCCAGACCCGTTTTGGAACCGATTTTCTGGCTCCGGAACCAGAACCAAAACCAAATATGGGACGGGTCGGGATCCGGGTCCGGGGTCTAGGTATAGAATGATATTAAAAAAATATGGTTTTTAGGAGAGATTTTAGAAAATTGAAGTAATATGCTGGGTATCGTGTCCACCGGTCCGAACCAAGGTGGAATCGGACCCGGACGAATTTATTCGTCGGGGCCTGAATAAGGACCTAAACCCAATTCTTAACAGGTTCGAACCAGTGGGTAATCGGAAAATCAAGGACCCATTTACTTCCCTAGTGCTAGGCCAGCCCAGCTGTGAGTTCTCATGGGTTTAAGTCCCCGCATTATTGCTCCCTCCCTCCTAAATAAATATATATTAAATTGGGCCCAATGGGGATCCTGGCTCTCAAGCACTAGGTACAAAAAAAATAAAAAATAAAAAATAAATAAAAAACTGTTCACCGCCCATCAATTAGTAACTAAACCCCACGTCCAAAGCCCAATCCATTGACCTCCCTTACAAAAAAAAAAATCATTCTTATTATTAAGAGAATAAAATAAAAATGCTGCTCTCTCACCTTTTGATTTTCCTACACCTTTAGTTTTGTTCACCTTTAGTTTTGTTCTCTCTCAAATTGACCATTTACTTCGCCTCACCGGTAACGTAAATTTACGATTTACAGTGTGTTTATCGTGATTTGATATTATTTCATCCCATTCTCTTTCACACATGTCCATCCATCATTTCGTGAACTAAGCCCCAACCCGTGATCCACCAACAAGTAAAAGAAAGGAAAAAAGGATTAAAAAAATCAGTTAGCAGGATTTCCGCCGTATGAATCCGCGGTATATCTGTGCTTTCCAGATTTCCTCGTCTCAGAGAGGAGGAAAACTGGAAAATGCAACACTTAAGCCCATGCCAAAAGCGGTCAGGCTACGTGAGTGTTCAAATGAAGTCGCAAGACCTTTCCATTTCCAATTCATAAAACATTAAATGGATAATATGAGAGACATTAAAAAGAGAGGGTCTAATAAAAAAATATTTGGCTTTGAATACCATCTCCTCCATAAAAAACAATGTTAAAAAGACACTCCCTCATGCGAAAGAATGATAAAAAAGATTAGGGGTGTTCATTGATGAGGCAGGGCTATCCCGAGAAATGTCCAACAGCCATGTCCAAACAAAAAGCCTAACCCCGGCCAAAACAAGAGTCAGGCCTGAGGTTGTTGGCCCGAACCCAGACCACTTGGAAATGATGAAGCACCAGCCCGGCCTATGTTAGAACTATAGCACAGAAAATGAGTTTCGTACCATGCCCTAGGTCAGGTTGTAAACGGGTCGGTTCCAGTCCGAGTCAATGGTGGACGGGGAACCGGAATATTTAAGTAGAAGGTGGAACTGGATCTTGACCCGGACCCGTTTTGGCACCGATTTTCTAGCTCCGAAACCAGAACCAGAACATATATGGGGCAGGTCTTGATCCGGGTCCTAGGTTCAGGAATAGAATAATATTTAAAAAATATGATTTTTAGGAGAGATTTTAGAAAATTGAGGTAATATGTTGGGTATCGGGTCCACGGGTCCGAACAAAGGTGGAATCGGACACAGTCCAATTTATTCGTCGGGGACCGATTAAGGACCTAAACCTGGTTCTTAACGGTTCGAACCTGCGGGTAATCGGAAAATCGGCGACCCATTTACATCTATAGTCCTAGGCCAGCCCAGTTGCGAGTTGTCATGGGTTTGAATCCCCGCTTTACAACTCCCTCCCTCCCACATAAGTATATGTACATATAGAAATATATAATTGGGCCCAACGGGGATTCTTGCTCTCAAGCACTAAGTGCGAAAAAAATAATGTGCACCGCCCCATCAATTAATAACTAAACCCCATGCCCAAAGCCCAATCCATTGATCTCTCCTGGGAAAAATAAAAAAAGAAACACTCTTATTTTTAAGTGAGAAAAATAAAAATGCTCTTCTCTCACCTTTTGATTTTACTACACCCACACTTTCGTTCTCTCTCATATTGACCATTTACTTCCCCTCACCGGTAACGTAAATTTACGATTTACTGTGTGTTTATCCTGATTTGATATTATTTCATCCCATTCTCATTCGCACAAGTCCATCCATCATTTCATGAATTAAGCACTGACCCGTGCCCCATCAACAAGTAAAAGAAAGGAAAAAAGGCTTAAAAAAATCAGTTTACAAGATTTCCGCCATATTAATCAGCTGTATATCTGCGATTTCTAGATTTCCTCCTCTCAGAGTGGACGAAAACTGGAAAATGTGACATTTCAGCCCATGCCAAAAGCGGTAAGGCTACATGAGTGTCCAAATGAAGTCCCAAGATCTTTCCATTTCCAATTCACAAAAAATTGAGCTGTTAAAACGAGAGACATTAAAAACAGTGGGTCAAATAAAAAAAATATTAGGTTTCGAATACCGTCTCCTCTATAAAAAAATAATGTTAAAAAGACACTCCCTCATGCGGGTGAAGGATAAAAAAGACTAGGGGTGTTCATTGACGAGGCAGAGCTATTCCGAGAAATGTCCAAGAGCCATATTCGAACAAAAAGCCTAACCCTGGCCCAAGCAAGAGTCAGGCCTGAGGTTGTTGGCCAGAACCCAGACCGCATGGAAATGATAAAGCACCAGCCCGTCCTATGTTAGATCTATAGCACAGAAAAATGAGTTTCGTACCATGCCCTAGGTTGGGTTGTAAACGGGTCGGTTCCAGGCCGAGTCAATGGTGGACGGGGAACCGGAATCGTTAAGGAGAAGGTGGAATCGGATCTTGACCCGGACCCGTTTGGGAACCGATTTTCAAGCTCCAAAACCAGAATCAGAACCATATATGGGACGGGTCTGGATCCGGGTCCTAGGTCTAGGAATAGAATGAGTTTTAAAAAATATTAGTTTTAGGAGAGATTTTAGAAAATTGAGGTAATATGTTGGGTATCGGGTCCACGGGTCCAAACCAAGGTGGAATCGGACATAGTCCAATTTATTCGTCGGGGCCCGATTAAGTACCTAAACCCAGTTTTGAATGGGATCGAACCTGCAGGTAATCGGAAAATCAGCGACCCATTTACATCTCTAGTCCTTGGCCAGCCCAGCTGTGAGTTGTCATGGGTTTGAGTCCCCGCATTACTGCTCCCTCCCTCCGTCCCACATAAGTATATGTATATATAGATTTATATAATTGGGCCCAACAGGGATTCTGGCTCTCAAGTACTAAGTGCGAAAAGAAAAAAACACTGTGCACCGCCCCATCAATTAATAACTAAACCCCAAGCCCAACGCCCAATCCACTGATCTCCCCTACAAAAAATAAAAAAAGAAACACTCTTATTTTTAAGAGGAAAAAATAAAAATGCTACTCTCTCACCTTTTGATTTTACTACACCCTTACTTTTATTCTCCCTCATATTGACCATTTACTTCCCCTCACCGGTAACTTAAATTTAAGATTTACTATGTGTTTATCGTGATTTGATATTATTTCATCCCATTCTCATTCGCACATGTCCATCCATCATTTCGTGAATTAAGCCCCGACCCGTGACCCACCAACAAGTAAAAGAAAGGAAAAAAGGCTTAAACAATCAGTTTACAAGATTTCCGCCATATTAATCCGCGGTGAATCTGCGATTTCCAGATTTCCTCCTCTCAGAGAGGACGAAAACTGGAAAATGTGACATTTCAGCCCATGCCAAAAGCTGTAAGGCTATGTGAGTGTCCAAATGAAGTCGCAAGACCTTTCCATTTCTAGTTCACAAAAAATTTAACCGTTAATACAAGAGACATTAAAAAGAGAGGGTCAAATAAATAAAATATTAGGTTTCGAATATCGTCTCCTCTATAAAAAGAAAACAATGTTAAAAAGACACTCCCTCTTGCCAGTGAAGGATAAAAAAGACTAGGGGTGTTCATTGACGAGGCAGGGCTATTCCGAAAAATGTCCAAGAGCCATGTCCGAACAAAAAGCCTAACCCCGGCCCAAACAAGAGTCAGGCCTGAGGTTGTTGGCCCGAACCCAGACCACATGGAAATGATGAAGCACCAGCCCGGCCTATGTTAGATCTATAGCACAGAAAAATGAGTCTCGTACCATACCCTAGGTCGGGTTGTAAACGGGTCGGTTCCAGTTCGAGTCAATGGTGGACGGGGAACCGGAATTGTTAAGGAGAAGGTGGAACCGGATCCTAACCCGGACCCGTTTTGGAACCGATTTTCTGTCTCCGGAACCAGAATCAGAACCATATATGGGACGGGTCTTTATCCGGGTCCTAGGTCTAGGAATAGAATGATATTTAAAAAATATGATTCTTAGGAGAGAATTTAGAAAATTGAGGTAATATGTTGGGTATCGGGTCCACGGCTCCGAACCAAGGTAGAATCGGACACGGTCCAATTTATTCGTCGAGGCCCGATTAAGGGCCTAAACCCGGTTCTTAACGGGTTCGAACCTGCTAGTAATCGGAAAATCAGGAACCCATTTATATCTCGAGTCCTAGGCCAGCCCAGCTGTGAGTTGTCATGGGTTTGAGTCCCCGCATTACTGCCCCCTCCCTCCCACATAAGTATATGTATATGTAGATATATTTAATTGGGCCCAACGGGGATTCTGGCTCTCAAGCACTAAGTGCGGAAAAAAAAAACTGTGCACCACCCCATCAATTAATAACTAAACCCCATGCCCAAAGCCGAATCCATTGATCTCCCTAACAAAAAAAAAAAAAAGAAACACACTTATTTTTAAGAGAAAAAAATAAAAATGCTACTCTCTCACCTTTTGATTTTACTATACCCTTACTTTTGTTCTCTCTCATATTGACCATTTACTTCACCTCATCGGTAACGTAAATTTACGGCTTACTGTGTGTTTATCGTGATTTGATATTATTATATCTCATTCTCATTCGCACATGTCCATCCATCATTTCGTGAATTAAGCCCAGACCCGTGACCCCCCAACAAGTAAAAGAAAGGAAAGAAGGCTTAAAAAATTCAATTTACAAGATTTCCGCCATATTAATCTGAGGTATATCTACGATTTCCAGATTTCTTCCTCTCAGAGAGGACGAAAACTGGAAAATGTGACATTTCAAACCATCCCAAAAGCGGTAAGGCTACATGAGTGTCCAAATGAAGTCGCAAGACCTTTCAATTTCCAGTTCACAAAAAATTGAATTGTTAATATGATAGACATTAAAAACAAAGGGTCAAATAAAAAAAGATTAGGTTTCGAATACCGTCACCTCTATAAAAAAAACAATGTTTAAAAGACACTCCCTCTTGCGGTATATCCTCTCTTTCCATATTTCCTCCTCTCAGAGAGGAGGAAAAAAGGAAAATACGAAATTTCAGCCCATGCCAAAAGCGGTAAGGCTACATGAGTGTCCAAATGAAGTCGCAAGACCTTTTCATTTCCAGTTCACAAAAAATTGAATGGATTATATGAGAGACATTAAAAAGAGAGCGTCAAATAAAAAAATATTAGGTTTCGAATACCATCTCCTCCATAAAAAACAATGTTAAAAAGACACTCCCTCAAGCGAGTGAATGATAAAAAAAGACTAGGGGTGTTCATTGATGAGGCAAGGCAATTCCGAGGAATGTCCAACACCCATGTCCGAAAAAAAACGCCTAACCCTGGCCCAAGCATGAGTCAGGCCTGATGTTGTTGACCCAAACCCAGACCGCGTGGAAATGATGAAGCACCAGCCCGGCCTATGTTAGATCTATAGCACAGAAAAATCAGTTTCGTACTATGCCCTAGGTCGGGTTGTAAACGGGTCGATTCCGGTCCGAGTCAACGGTGGACGGGGAACCGGAATCATTAAGGAGAAGGTGGGACCGGATCTTGACCCGGACCCGTTTTGGAACCGATTTTCTGACTCCGAAACCAGAACCAAAAGCATATATGGGACGGATCTGGATCCGGGTCTGAGGTCTAGGAATAGAATGATATTAAAAAAATATGATTTTTAGGAGAGATTTTAGAAAATTGATGTAATATGTTGGGTATCGGGTCCACGGGTCCGAACCAAGGTGGAATCGGACACGATCCAATTTATTCATTGGGGCCCGATTAAGGACATAAACCTAGTTCTTAACGGGTTCGAACCTGCGGGTAATCGGAAAATCGGGGACCCATTTACATCTCTAGTCCTAGGCCAGCCCAGCTGTGAGTTGTCATGGGTTTGAGTCCCCGCATTACTGCTCCCTCCCTCCCACATAAGTATATGTATATATAGATATATATAATTGGGCCCAACGGGGATTCTAGCTCTCAAGCACTAAGTGCGAAAAAAAAAAAAACAAAACTGTGCACCGCCCCATCAATTAATAACTAAACCCCATGCTCAAAGCCCAATCCATTGATCTCCCCTCCCAAAAAAAAAAAAAAAAAGAAACACTTTTTTTTTAAGAGAAAAAAATTAAAATGCTACTCTCTCACCTTTTGATTTTACTACACCCTTACTATTGTTCTCTCTCATATTGACCATTTACTTCACCTCACCGGTAACGTAAATTTACGATTTACTGTGTGTTTATCGTGATTTGATATTATTTCATCCCATTCTCATTCTCACTTGTTCATCCATCATTTCGTGAATTAAGCCCCGACCCGTGACCCACCAACAAGTAAAAGAAAGGAAAAAAGGCTTAAAAAATCAATTTACATGATTTCAGCGAAATTAATCCGCGGTATATCTTTGATTTCCAGATTTCCTCCTCTCAGAGAGGATGAAAACTGGAGAATGTGACATTTCAGCCCATGCCAAAAGCGGTAAGGCAACGTGAGTGTCCAAATGAAGTCGCAAGACCTTTCCATTTCCAGTTCACAAAAAAATGAACTGTTAATACGAGAGGCATTAAAGACAGAGGGTCAAATAAAAAAAAATATTAGGTTTTGAATACCGTCTCCTCTATAAAAAACAATGTAAAAAAGACACTCCCTCTTGCGGGTGAAGGATAAAAAAGACTAGGGGTGTTCATTGACGAGGCAGGGCTATTTCGAGAGATGTCCAAGAGCCATGTTCGAACAAAAAGCCAAACCCTAGCCCACGCAAGAGTCAGGCCTGAGGTTGTTGGCCCGAACCCAGGCCGCATGGAAATGATGAAGCACTAGCCCGGCCTTTGTTAGACCTATAGCACAGAAAAATGAGTTCGTACCACCCTAGGTCGGGTTGTAAATGGGTCGGTTCCGGTCCGAGTCCATGGTGGATGGGGAACCGGAATCGTTAAAGAGAAGGTGGAACCGGATCCCGACCCTAACTAGTTTTGGAACCGATTTTCTATCTCCAGAACCAGAACCAGAACCAAATATGGGACGGTTCGGGATCCGGGTCCGCGGTCTAGGTATAGAATGATATTAAAAAAATATGATTCTTTGGAAAGATTTTAGAAAATTGAGGTAATTTGCTGGATATCAGGTCCATCGGTCCGAACCAAGGTGGAATCAGACCCAGACCAATTTATTCATCAGGGCCCAAATAAGGACCTAAACCCGGTTCTTAACAGGTTCGAACCTGCGGGTATTCGGAAAATCAGGGACCCATTTACATCCCTAGTCCTAGGCCAGCCCAGCTGTGAGTTGTCATGGGTTTCAGTCCCCGCATTACTGCTCCCTCCCTCCCGCATAAATATATATATAATTAGGCCCAACGGGGATTCTGGCTCTCAAGCACTAAGTACAAAAATAAATAAATAAATAAATAAAAAATAAAAAAATGTTCACCGCCCCGTCAATTAGTAACTAAACCCCACGTCCAAAGCCCAATCCATTGATCTCCCTTACAAAAAAAAAAAAAAAAAAACTCTTATTATTAAGAGAAAAAATTAAAAATGCTACTCTCTTACCTTTTTATTTTACTACACCCATACTTTTGTTCGCTCTCTTATTGACCATTTACTTCGCCTCACTGGTAACATTAATTTATCATTTACAGTGTGTTTATCGTGATTTGATATTATTTCATCCCATTCTCTTTCACACATGTCCATCCATCATTTCGTGAACTAAGCCCCGACCCGTGATCCACCAACAAGTAAAATAAAGGAAAAAAGGATTACAAAATCAGTTTGCAGGATTTCTGCCGTATGAATCCGCAGTATATTTGCGCTTTCCAGATTTCCTCCTCTCAGAGGGGTTGTAAACTGGAAAATGCGACATTTAAGCCCATGCCAAAAGCGGTAAGGCTAC
Source organism: Umbellularia californica (assembly GCA_028538565.1). Classification (NCBI taxonomy): domain Eukaryota; kingdom Viridiplantae; phylum Streptophyta; class Magnoliopsida; order Laurales; family Lauraceae; genus Umbellularia; species Umbellularia californica. Next base: position 63,880,423 of record JAPQWN010000008.1, read on the forward strand.
GTCAGTGTTCATATGGAGTCCCAAGACCTTTCCATTTCCAGTTCTCAAAAAACTGAATGGATAATATGAGAGACATTAAAAAGAGAGGGTCAAATAAAAAAATTATTAGGATTCGAATACCATCTCCTCCATAAAAAAAAACAATGTTAAAAAGACACTCCCTCATGCGAGTGAATGATAAAAGAGACTAGGGGTATTCATTGATGAGGCAGGGCTATTCCGAGAAATGTTCAACAGCCATGTCCGAGCAAAACGCCTAACCCTGGCCCAAGCATGAGTCAGGCCTGAGGTTGTTGTCCCGAACCCAGACCGCATGGAAATGATGAAGCACCAGCCTGGCCTATGTTAGATCTATAGCATAGAAACATGAGTTTCGGACGATGCCCGAGGTCGGGTTGTAAACAGGTCGGTTCCGGTCCGAGTCAATAATAGATAGGGAACCGGAATCGTTAACGAGAAAGTGGAACCAGAGCTTAACCTGGACCCGTTTTGGAACCGATTTTCTGGCTCCGGAACCAAAACCAGAACCATATATGGGACGGGCTGGATCCGGGTCCTAGGTCTAGGAATAGAATGATATTAAAAAAATATGATTTTTAGGATAGATTTTAGAAAATTGAGGTAATATGTTGGGTATCGGGTCCACGGGTCCGTACCAAGGTGGAATCGGACACGGTACAATTTATTTGTCGGGGCCCGATTAAGGACCTAAACCCGGTTCTTAACGGGTTCGAACCTGCGGGTGATCGGAAAATCGAGGACCAATTTACATCTCTAGTCCTAGGCCAGCCCAGCTATGAGTTGTCGTGGGTTTGAGTCCCCGCATTACAACTCCCTCCCTCCCACATAAGTATATGTATATATAGATATATATAATTGGGCCCAACGGGGATTCTGGCTCTCAAGCACTAAGTGCGAAAAAAAAAAAAAAAAACTGTGCACCGCCCCATCAATTAATAACTAAACCCCATGCCCAAAGCCCAATCCATTGATCTCCCCTAAAAAAAAAAAAAAAAACCCTTCATAAATATATATATATATATATATATAATTGGGCCCAACAGGGATTCTGGCTCTCAAGCACTAAGTGCAAAAAAAAAAAACTGAGCACGGCCCCATCAATTAATAACTAAACCCCATGCCCAAAGCCCAATCCATTGATATCCCTTACAAAAAAAAAAAAAAACACTCTTATTTTTAAGAGAAAAAAATAAAAATGCTACTCTCTCACCTTTTGATTTTACTACACCCTTACTTTTGTTCTCTCTCCTATCGACCAATTACTTCACCTCACCGGTAGCATAAATTTACGATTTACTGTGTGTTTATCGCGATTTGATATTATTTCATACCTTTCTCATTCGCACATGTCCATCCATCATTTCGTGAATTAAGCCCCGACCGGTGACCCACCAACAAGTAAAAGAAAGGAAAAAAGGCTTAAAAAAATCAGTTCACAAGATTTCCGCCATATTAATCCGAGGTATATCTGCGATTTCCAGATTTCCTCCTCTCAGAGAGGACGAAAACTGGAAAATGTGACATTTCAGCCCATGCCAAAACCGGTAAGGCTACATCAGTGTCCAAATGAAGTCACAAGACCTTTCCATTTCCAATTCACAAAAAATTGAACTGTTAATAAGAGAAACATTAAAAAACAGAGGGTCAAATAAAAAATTATTAGGTTTCGAATACCGTCTCCTCTATAAAAAAAACCAATGTTAAAAAGACACTCCCTCTTGCGGGTGAAGGATAAAAAAAGACTAGGGGTGTTCATTTACGAGGCAGGGCTATTCCGAGAAATGTCTAAGAGCCATGTCCGAACAAAAAGCCTAACCCTGGCCCAAACAAGAGTCAGGCCTGAGGTTGTTGGCCCGAACCCAGGCCGCATGGAAATGATTAAGCACCACCCCGGCCTACGTTAGACTTATAGCACAGAAAAATGAGTTTCGTACCATGTCCTAGGTCGGGATGTAAACAGGTTGGTTCCGGTCCGTGTCCATGGTGGACGGGGAACCGGATCCTGATCCGGACACGTTTTGGAACTGATTTTCTGGCTTCAGAACCAGAACCAGAACAATATTTGGGACGGGTCTGGATCCGGGTCCGTTGTCTAGGCAAAGAATGATATTAAAAAAATATATAGTTTTTAAAAAAGATTTTAGAAAATTGAGGTAATATCTTGGGTATCGGGTGCACGGATCCGAACCAAGGAGGAATCGAACCCGGACAAATATATTCATCGAGGCCCGAATAAGGACCTAAAACCGGCTCTTAACTGGTTCAAACCTGTGGGTAATTGGAAAATCGAGGACCCATTTACATCCCTAGTCCAAGGCCAGCCCAGCTTGAGTTGTCATGGGTTTGAATCCCCGCATTACTGCTCCCTCCCTCCCGCATAAATATATATAATTGGGCCCAACGGGGATTCTCGCTCTCAAGAACAAAGTAAAAAAAAAAAAAACTTTTCACCGCCCCATCAATTAATAACTAAAACCCATGCCCAAAGCCCAATCCATTAATCTCCCATACAAAAAAAAATACACTCTTATTTTTAAAAGAAAAAAATAAAAATGCTACTCTCTCACCATTTTATTTTACTATACCCTTAGTTTTGTTCTCTCTCATATTGACCATTTACTTCACCTCACCGGTAACGTAAATTTACGATTTTCTGTGTGTTTATCGTGATTTGATATTATTTCATCCCATTGTCATTCACACATGTCCATCCATCATTTCGTGAACTAAGCCCCGACCCGTGATCTATCAACAAGTAAAAGAAAGGAAAAAAGGCTCTTAAAAAATCAGTTTGCAGTATTTCCGCCTTATGAATCCGCTGTATATCTGCTATTTCAAGATTTCCTCCTCTCAGAGAGGAGGAAAGCAAGAAAATGCGACAATTCAGCCCATGCCAAAAGCGGTAAGGCTACGTGAGTGTCCAAATGAAGTCACAAGACCTTTCCATTTCCAGTTCACAAAAAATTGAACTGTTAATACGAGAGACATTAAAGACAGAGGGTCAAATAAAAAAAAATTAGGTTTCGAATACCGTCTCCTCTATAAAAAAACAATGTAAAAAAGACACTCCCTCTTGCGGGTGAAGGATAAAAAAGACTAGGGGTGTTCATTGACGAGGCAGGGCTATTCCGAGAAATGTCCAAGAGCCATCTCCGAACAAAAGGCCTAACTCTGGCCCGAACCCATGCCGCATGGAAATGATGAAGCACTAGCCCGGCCTATGTTAGACCTATAGCACAGAAAAATGAGTTTCGTACCATGCCCTAGATCAGGTTGTAAACGGGTCGGTTCCGGTCCGAGTCCATGGTGGACGGGGAACCGGAATCGTTAAGGAGAAGGTGGAACCAGATCTTGACCCGCACCCGTTTTGGAACCGATTTTCTGGCTCCGGAACCAGAACCAAAACCATATATGGGACGGGTCTGGATCCGAGTCCGGGGTCTAGGAATAGAATGATATTAAAAAAAATATATGATTTTTAGGATTGATTTTAAAAAATTGAGGTAATATGCTGGGTATCGGGTCCACGGGTCCGAACCAAGGTGGAATCGGACACTAGGGGTGGCAAAATATGACTCGACCAGCCAACCCGACCTGCCAACCCGACCCGACCCGCATATTACCTACTTAACCCGACCCGTTTAATAGGTGAGTCGGTCACGGGTCAAGTATTCATGACCCGCAATTAAGCGGGTCGGGTTAGGGTTGACCCGCTTGACCCGCAAAACCCGCATTAATTCTTGTATTTAAATCTGTTTAAGATTACCAATACTTAATTTAAAGATGTTGCATCACAGAATTTTTTAATATGACAGTGATTTTATATTTCATATTTGTTATAGTAGGACTAAGTAACATTATGCTTACCATGAGTCACACAATTTAGAATTATTCATCTTACATGGATGGTTTTTTCTTTTAATGATTTGTGAACTACGATGTGCTTGTCTTGCATGAGCCGTGCTTGTATTGTTATTATTTTCTCTTTTCTTGTAAAGAAACTTATCACTCAATTCTATAGTATCTTTTTATTTTGATATGATATTTTTTATTTTTAGGAAAAAACTGTTTTATTTCTAACATTTTTTTCTTGTAAAGAAACTTATCACTCACTTATTCAAGTATACGGGTCGACCTGACCTATATAACCCGCAATGGTTATGTGGGTTTAAATGGGTCGGGTCTGGTTGACCCATGGTGGGTGCGGGTTAGGGGTTTCCGACCAGTTTAATAAACGTGTCGGATGCGGGTTAGGCTTGTCTAACCCGTTTAATAAATGGGTCCGACCTGTTTAGCACAACCCGACCCGATTGCCACCTCTATTGGACACGGACCAATTTATTCGTCGAGGCCCCATTAAGGACCTAAACCCGGTTCTTAACGAGTTCGAACCTGCAGGTAATCAGAAAATCGGCGACCCATTTACATCTTTAGTCCCAGGCCAGCCCAGCTGTGAACTGTCATGGGTTTGAGTCCCCGCATTACTGCTCCCTCCCTCCCACATAAGTATATGTATATGTTTATATATAATTGGCCCCAACGGGGATTCTGGCTCTCAAGCACTAAGTGAAAAAAAAAAACTGTGCACCGCCCCATCAATTAATAACTAAACTCCATGCCCAAAGCCCAATCCATTGATCTCCCCTACAAAAAAAATACTCTTATTTTTAAGAGAAAAGAATAAAAATGCTACTCTCTCACCTTTTGATTTTACTACACTCTTACTTCTGTTCTCTCTCATATTGACCATTTACTTCACCTCACCAGTAACGTAAATTTACGATTTACTATGTGTTTATCGTGATTTGATATTATTTCATCCCATTGTGATTCACACATGTCCATCCATCCTTTCGTGAACTCAGCCACGACCCATGACCCACCAACAAGTAAAAGAAAGGAAAAAAGGCTTTAAAAATCAGTTTACAGGATTTCCACATATTAATCCGCGGTATAATTGCGACTTCCAGATTTCCTCCTCTCAGAGAGGAGGCAAACTGGAAAATTGGACATTTCAGTCCATCCCAAAAGCAGTAAGTTAACTTGACTATCCGAATGAACTCACAAGCCCTTTCCATTTCCAATTCACAAAAAATTAAATGGTTAATACGAGAGACATTGAAAAGAGAGGGTCATTAAAAAAAATATTAGGTTTCGAATACAATCTCCTCCAAAAAAAAAAAAAAAAAAAAAAAACAATGTTAAAAAGACACTCCCTCATGCCGGTGAATGATAAAAAAAAAAGACTAGGGGTGTTCATTGACTAGGCAGGGCTATTCCGAGAAATGTCCAAGAGCCATGTTCGAACAAAAAGCCTAACCCTGGCCGAAGCATGAGTCAGGCCTGAGGTTGTTGGCCCGAACCCAGGCCGCATGGAAATGATGAAGCACCAGCCCGGCCTATGTTAGACCTGTAGCACAGAAAAATGAGTTTCATACCACATCCTAGGTCGGGTTGTATACGGGTCGGTTCCGATCCAGGTCGATGGTGGACGGGGAACCGGATCCTTACGCGGACCCGTTTTGGAACCAATTTTCTAGCTCCGGAAACAGAACCAGAACCATATATGGGACGGGTCTGGATCCGGGTACATGATCTAGGCATAGAATGATATTAAAAAAATATGGTTTTTCGGAGAGAATTTAGAAAATTGAGGTAATATGCTAGGTATCGGGTTCACGAGTCCGAACCAAGGTGGAATTGGACCCGGACCAATTTATTCGTCGGGACCCGAATAAGGACCTAAAACCGGCTCTTAACGGGTTTGAACCTGCAGGTAATCGGAAAAACGGGGACCCATTTACAACCCTAGTCCTAGGCCATCCTAGCTGTGAATTGTCATGGGTCTCAGTCCGCGCATTACTGGTCCCTCCCTCCCGCCTAAATATATATATAATTGGGCCCAACGGGGATTCTGACTCTCAAGCACTAAGTGTAAAAAAAAAAACTGAGCACGGCCCCATCAATTAATAACTAAACCCCATGCCCAAAGCCCAATCCATTGATATCCCTTACAAAAAAAAAAAAAAAAAAAACACTTATTTTTAAGAGAAAAAAATAAAAATGCTACTCTCTAACCTTTTGATTTTACTACACCCTTACTTTTGTTCTCTCTCATATTGACCAATTACTTCACCTCACCGGTAGCGTAAATTTACGATTTACAGTGTGTTTATCGCGATTTGATATTATTTCATACCTTTCTCATTCGCACATGTCCATCCATCATTTCGTGAATTAAGCCCCGACCGGTGACCCACCAACAAGTAAAAGAAAGGAAAAAAGGCTTAAAAAAATCAGTTCACAAGATTTCTGCCATATTAATCTGAGGTATATCTGCGATTTCCAGATTTCCTACTCTCAGAGAGGACGAAAACTGGAAAATGTGACATTTCAGCCCATGCCAAAAGCGGTAAGGCTACGTCAGTGTCCAAATGAAGTCACAAGACCTTTCCATTTCCAGTTCACAAAAAATTGAACTGTTAATAAGAGAAACATTAAAAAACAGAGGGTCAAATAAAAAAATTATTAGGTTTCGAATACCGTCTCCTTTATAAAAAAACAATGTTAGAAAGACACTCCCTCTTGCGGGTGAAAGATAAACAAGACTAGGGGTGTTCATTGACGAGGCAGGGCTATTCCAAGAGATGTCCAAGAGCCATGTTCGAACAAAAAGCCTAACCCTGGCCCAAGCAAGAGTCCGGCTTGAGGTTGTTGGCCCGAACCCAGACCACATGGAAATGATGAAGCACCAGCCCGGCCTATGTTAGATCTATAGCACAGAAAAATGAGTTTCATACCATGCCTTAGGTCGGGCTGTACACGGGTCGGTTCCGGTCCGAGTCAATGGTGGACGGGGAACCGGAATCGTTAAGGAGAAGGTGGAACCAGATCCTAACCCAGACCCGTTTTGGAACCGATTTTCTGGCTCCGGAACCAAAACCAAAACCAAATATGGGACGGGTCTGGATCCGGGTCCGGGGTCTAGGTATAGAATGATATTAAAAAAAATATGGTTTTATGAGAGATTTTAGAAAATTGAGATAATATGATGGGTATAGGGTCTACCGGTCCAAACCAAGGTGGAATCGAACCCGGACCAATTTATTCGTCGAGGCCCGAATAAGGACCGAAACCCGGTTCTTAACAAGTTCGAACCTGCGGGTAATCAGAAAATCAGGGACCCATTTAGATCCCTAGTCCTAGGCCAGCTCAGCTGTGAGTTGTCATGGGTTTGAGTCGTCGCATTACTGCTCCCTCCCTCCCACATTAAGTATATGTATATATAGATATATATAATTGGGCCCAACGGGGATTCTGGCTCTCAAGCACTAAGTGCGAAAAAAAAAAAACTGAGCACCGCCCCATCAATTAATAACTAAACCCCATGCCCAAAGCCCAATCCATTGATCTCCCCTACAAAAAAAAAAAAAAAGAAACATTCTTATTTTTAAAAGAAAAAAATAAAAATGCTACTCTCTCACCTTTTGATTTTACTACACCCTTACTTTTGTTCTCTCTCATATTGACCATTTACTTCACCTCACAAGTAATGCAAATTTACGATTTACTGTGTGTTTATCGTCATTTGATATTACTTCATCCCATTCTCATTCGCACATGTCCATCCATCATTTCGTGAACTAAGCCCCGACCCGTGACCCACCAACAAGTAAAAGAAAGGAAAAAAGGCTTAAAAGAATCAGTTTACAAGATTTCCGCCATATTAATCAACGGTATATCTGCAATTTCCAGATTTCCTCCTCTCAGAGAGGCTGAAAACTGGAAAATGTGACATTTCAGCCCATGCCAAAAGCAGTAAGGCTACGTGAGTGTCCAAATGAAGTCCTAAGATCTTTCCATTTCCAGTTCACAAAAAATTGAACTATTAATACGAAAGACATTAAAAACAAAGGGTCAAATAAAAAAAATATTAGGTTTCGAATACCGTCTCCTCTATCAAAAACAATGTTAGAAAGACACTCCCTCATGTGCGTGAATGATAAAAAAGACTAGGGGTGTTCATCGATGGGTCTGGATCCGGGTCCGGGGTCTAGGCATAGAATGATATTAAAAAAAATATGATTTTTAGGAGAGATTTTAGAAAACTGAGGTAATATGCTGGGTATCGGGTCCACGGGTCCGAACCAAGGTGGAATCGGACACGAACCAATTTATTCGTCGGGGCCCTATTAAGGACCTAAAAGCGGTTCTAAACGGGTTTGAACCTGCGGGTAATTGGAAAATCAGGGACCCATTTACATCTTTATTCCTAGGCCAGCCCAGCTGTGAGTTGTCATGGGTTTGAGTCCCCACATTACTTCTCCCTCCCTCCCCCATAAGTATATGTATATATATATATATAATTGGCCCCAACGGGGATTCTGGCTCTCAAGCACTAAGTGCAAAAAATATATATATATATATATATGAGCGCAGCCCCATCAATTAATAACTAAACCTCATGCCCAAAGCCCAATCCATTAATCTCCCTTAAAAAAAAAACACTCTTATTTTTAAGAGAAAAAAAATAAAAATGCTACTATCTCACCTTTTGATTTTACCACACCCTTACTTTTGTTCTCTCTCATATTGATCATTTACTTCACCTCACCGGTAACGTAAATTTACGATTTACTGTGTGTTTATCGTGATTTGATAGTATTTCGTCCCATTGTCATTCACACATGTCCATCCATCATTTCGTGAACTAAGCCCCGACCCGTGACCCATCAACAAGTAAAAGAAAGGAAAAAAGGCTTAAAAAATCAGTTTATAGGATTTCCGCCATATTAATTCGCAGTATAACTGCGATTTCCAGATTTTCTCCACTCAGAGAGGAGGAAAATTGGAAAATGGGACATTTCAGCCCATGCCAAAAGCAGTAAGGCAACTTGACTATCCAAATGAACTAGTAAGAACTTTCCATTTCCAATTCACAAAAAATTAAATGGTTAATACAAGAGACATTGAAAAGAGAGGGTCATTAAAAAAATATTAGGTTTCGAATACCATCTCCTCCAAAAAAAAAAACAATGTTAAAAAGACACTCCCTCATGGGGGTGAATGATAAAAAAGACTAGGGGTGTTCATTGACGAGGCAGGGCTATTCCGAGAAATGTCCAAGAGCCATGTCCGAACAAAAAGCCTAACCCTGGCCCAAACATGAGTCAGGCCTGAGGTTGTTGGCCCGAACCCAGGCCGCATGGAAAAGATGAAGCACCAGCCCGGCCTATCTTAGACCTATAGCACAGAAAAATGAGTTTCATACCATGTCCTAGGTCAGGTTGTATACGGGTCGATTCCGATCCGGATCCATGGTAGACGGGGAACCGGATCCTTACCCGGACCCATTTTGGAACTGATCTTCTAGCTCCGGAACCGGTCCGGGGTCTAGGCAAAGAATGATATTAAAAAAAATATGGTTTTTCGGAGAGAATTTAGAAAATTGAGGTAATATGCTAGGTATCGGGTTCACGGGTCCGAACCAAGGTGGAATCGGACCCGGACCAATTTATTCGTCGGGGCCTGAATAAGGATCTAAAACCAGCTCTTAACGGGTTGAACCTGCGGGTAATCGGAAAAATGGGGACCCATTTACATCCCTCGTCCTAGGCCAGCCCAGCTGTGAACTGTCATGGGTTTCAGTCCGCCCATTACTGCTCCCTCCCGACCGCATAAATATATATATAATTGGGCCCAACGGGGATTCTCGCTCTCAAGCACTAAGTGCAAAAAAAACAAAAAAAAAAAAAAAACTGAGCACGGCCCCATCAATTAATAACTAAACCCCATCCCCAAAGCCCAATCCATTGATATCCCTTACAAAAAAAAAAACTCTTATTTTTAAGAGAAAAAAATAAAAATGCTACTCTCTCACCTTTTGATTTTACTACACCCTTACTTTTATTCTCTCTAATATTGACCATTTACTTCACCTCACCGGTAACGTAAATTTACAATTTACTGTGTGTTTATTGTGATTTGATATTAATTCATTTCATTGTCATTCACCTGGCCATCCATCATTCGTGAACTAAGCCCTGACCCGTGACCCACCAACAAGTAAAAGAAAGGAGAAAATGCTTAAAAAATCAGCTTGTAGGATTTCTGCAGTATCAATCTGCGGTATATCTACGATTTCAAGATTTCCTCCTCTCAGAGAGGAGGAAAACTGGAAAATGCGACATTTCAGCCCATGCCAAAAGAGGTAAGGCTACGTGAGTGTCCAAATGAAGTCGCAAGACCTTTCCATTTCCAGTTCACAAAAAATTGAACGGTTAATACGAGAGACATTAAAAAGAGAGGGTCAAATAAAAAAGATATTAGGTTTCGAATACCATCTCCTCCATAAAAAACAATGTTAAAAAGACACTTCCTCATGCGGGTGAATGATAAAAAAGACTAGGGGTGTTCATCGATGAGGCAGGGCTATTCCGAGAAATGTCCAATAGCCATGTTCGAACAGAAGGCCTAACCCTAGCCCAAGGAAGAGTCAGGCCTGAGGTTGTTGGCCCGAACCCAGGCCGCATGGAAATGATGAAGCACCAGCCTGGCCTATGTTAGATCTATAGCACAGAAAAATTGTTTCGTACCATGCCCTAGGTAGGGTTGTAAACGAGTCGGTTCCAGTCCGAGTCCATGATGGACGGGGAACCGGTATCGTTAAGGAGAAGGTGGAACCGGATCCTGACCCGGTCCCGTTTTGGAACCGATTTTCTGGCTCCGGAACTAGAACCAGAACCATATATGGGACGGGTCTGGATCCGGGTCCGGGGTCTAGGCCTAGAATGATATTAAAAAAATATGATTTTTAGGAGAGATTTTAGAAAATTGAGGTAATATGCTGGGTATCGGGTCCACGGGACCGAACCAAGGTGGAATCGGACACGGACCAATTTATTCGTCGGGGCCCGATTAAGGACCTAAAAGTGGCCCTTAACGGGTTCGAACCTGCGGGTAATCGGAAAATCGGGGACCCATTTACATCTTTAGTCCTAGGCCAGCCCAGTTGTGAGTTGTCATGGGTTTGAGTCCCCGCATTACTTCTCCCTCCCTCCCACATAAGTATATGTATATATATATATATATATAATTGGCCCCAACGGGGATTCCGGCTCTCAAGCACTAAGTGCAAAAAAAAAAAAAAATGCCTGTGCACAGCCCCATCAATTAATAACTAAACCTCATGCCCAAAGCCCAATCCATTAATCTCCCTTAAAAAAAAAAACCTCTAATTTTTAATAGAAAAAAATAAAAATGCAACTATCTCACCTTTTGAGTTTAGTACACCCTTACTTTTGTTGTCTCTCATATTGACCATTTATTTCACCTCATCGGTAATGTAAATTTACGATTTACTGTGTGTTTATCGTGATTTGATAGTATTTCATCCCATTGTCATTCACACATGTCCATCCATCATTTTGTGAACTATGCCCCGACCCGTGACCCACCAACAAGTAAAAGAAAGGGAAAAAGGCTTAAAAAGTCAGATTGTAGGATTTCCGCCATATGAATCCTCGGTATATCTGCGATTTCCAGATTTCCTCCTCTCAGAGAGGAGAAAAGGTGGAAAATGCGACATTTCATCCCATGCCAAAATCGGTAAGGCTACGTGAGTGTCCAAATGAAGTAGCAAGACCTTTCCATTTCCAATTCACAAAAAATTGAATGGTTAATACGAGAGACATTCAAAGGAGAGGGTCAATTAAAAAAAATATTAGGTTTTGAATACCATCTCCTCCATAAAAAAAACAATATTAAAAAGACGATCCATCATGCGAGTGAATGATAAAAAAGACTAGGGGTGTTCATTGACGAGGTAGGGCTATTCCGAGAAATGTCCAATAGCCATGTCCGAACAAAAGGCCTAACCTTGGCCCAAGGAAGAGTCAGGCCTGAGGTTGTTGGCCCGAACCTAGGCCGCATGGAAATGATGAAGCACCAGCCTGGCCTATGTTAGATCTATAGCACAGAAAAATGCGTTTCGTATCATGCCCTAGGTAGGGCTGTAAACGGGTCGGTTCCGGTCCGAGTCCATGATGGACGGGGAACCAGAATCGTTAAGGAGAATGTGGAACCAGATCCTGACCCGGACCCGTTTTGGAACCGATTTTCTGGCTCCGGAACCAGAACCAGAACCATATATGGGACGGGTCTGGATCCAGGTCCGTGGTCTAGGCATAGAATGATATTTAAAAAAATATGGTTTTTAGGAGAGATTTTAGAAAATTGAGGTAACATGCTGGGTATCGGGTCCACGGGTCCGAACCAGGGTGGAATCGGACCCGGACCAATTTATTCGTCGGGGCACAAATAAGGACCTAAAGCCAATTCTTAACGGGTTCGAATCGGCGGGTAATCGGAAAATTGGGGAACCATTTACTTTCCTAATCCTAGGCCAGCCCAGCTGTGATTTGTCATGGGTTTGAGTCCCCGCATTACTGCTTCCTCCCACCCGCTTAAATATATGTATATATATAATTTGGCCCAACGGGGATTCTGGCTCACAAGCACTAAGTGCAAAAAAAAATAAAAATAAAAATAAAATCTGGGCACAGCCCCATCAATTAATAACTAAACCCCATGCCCAAAGCCCAATCCATTGATCTCCCTTACAAAAAAAAAAACCACACTCTTATTTTATAGAAAAAAATAAAAATGTTACTCTCTCACCTTTTGATTTTACTACACTCTTACTTTTGTTGTCTCTCATATTGACCATTTACTTCACCTCACCGGTAACGTAAATTTACGATTTACTGTGTGTTTATCGTGATTTGATATTATTTCATCCCATTGTCATTCACACATGTCCATCCATCATTTTCGTGAACTAAGCCCCGACCCGTGACCCTCCAAGTAAAAGAAAGGAAAAAAGGCTTAAAAAATCAGTTTGAAGGATTTCTGCTGTATGAGTCCACTGCGATTTCCAGATTTCCTCCTCTCATAGAGGAGGAAAACTGGAAAATGCAACATTTCAACCCATGCCAAAAGCGGTAAGGCTACGTGAGTGTCCAAATGAAGTCGCAAGACCTTTCCATTTCTAGTTCACAAAGAATGGAATGGTTAATACGAGAGACATTAAAAAGAGAGGGTCTAATAAAAAAAATATTAGGTTTCGAATACCATCTCCTCAATAAAAAACAATGTTAAAAAGACACTCCCTCATGCGGGTGAATGATAAAAAAGACTAGGGATGTTCATTGACGAGGGAGGGCTATTCCGAGAAATGTCCAAAAGCCATGTCCGAACAAAAAGCCTAACCCTGACCCAAGCATGAGTCAGGCCTGAGGTTGTTCGCCCGAACCTAGGCCGCATGGAAATGATGAAGCACCAGCCCACCCTATGTTAGACCTATAGCACAGAAAAATGAGTTTCGTACCATGCCCTAGGTCGGGTTGTAAACAGGTACAAATATGTTAAAGGCTCTTCATTTTCATCCTTAGTCACATAATTGAGCATGACAAATAGAAAGACTTAATAGTGAGAGACGAACACATCAGAGCATTCGTCGGGAGCCAATGCAAGGTTCACATCATAATTACAATTGCTACTAAATCCATGTTTGGGCGGCGGAGGCAGAACCACCCATTGCTTCGTGATAGGGTTGCACACATAGCATTTATCTCCATCATCCAAATCTGCGTTAGCACAGAGAAGAAGTCCATCGCGACAATCGATAATTCTGGTATCTGGGTCGCAAGGTAAGAAGCTGAGGCAATCTTCCATATTGATCTCATCATCCAAATCTACCCCATTGCCTTGGAGACTGAAATACTCAATGGATTCCATTTCTTCCTGGATGAGTGTAAGGTCCCGTCCCGAGTTAATCAAGATTAACTCTAATTAATTGGAATTCATACTAGTTAATCATGTTTAACTAGTTTAATGGTACTTAATGACTAAGCTCAATGGAATTAGCCTCAAATGAGTGAATTAGTCTTAATGGAATGACAAGGAATGGAATTACATGGTTTAAATTGAGTTTTAAACTCAACCATTGAAATGAAGGACTTTTGTGTAAATACGAATTTTCGTGTATTTCATCGAATACGGAAACTCTTGATACCAACACGTGTATCTTGACGAGTACGTCAACTTTCGTAATAGGCTCGAAGTCGTGTGACGAGAATCCGATCAAATGACCCTTCATTTGACTCGAATTGTAATTTAGTGAAATTAATGGGCTTAAATGCAATTTACAAGCTTATATAAGCTAAAGTCACTCAAATGAGATCATTCATCTCATTTCCAAAGCATTCCAAACCCTAGGCAACCATTTTCTCTTGCTTTTCTCTTCTTTCCTTCTAATCTCGCTCAATCAAGCATCAAACAAGGAACTTGCAAGAGTTTTCAAGAAGCTTTCATCATCTACTTCATCTTCCTCAACTTTGTTCGAATTGTGGAGGTGTGAAGCTTGGAATCAAGGTTTTCTTCTTGGAATCAAGCTTTAGCAAGAGGTTTTCATCTATTCAACCTTCACTAAAGGCAAGTACAAGTGTATTCTTATGATTTACAGTGTTTTAGAGAGTTTGGAGTCCATTTGGCTCAATTTCTAGAAGTTTTGCTTCAGAAAATCCGAAGTTCAGAACTGAACTTCTGAGCAAGTGTCGGTCAGCCGACACCTGACCGACAACCTGACCAACGGCTCTGGGAGCTGTATCAGAGAGTTTTCAGCTCTCTGGAATTCTGACCGACCTTATGTCGGTCAGCCTACATAGTAGTGTCGGTCGACCAACGGACTAACTGACAGATCTGGAAATCTGTCTCAGTGAATTCCAGCTCTCTGGAATTCGAACCGACAATATGTCGGTTAACCGATATGATACCTTCAGCCAGCCGAGGCCTGACCGAGGCCTGACCGACAAATGTATCAGAGAGTGGACTGGAAGTCCAGTTTCTGGAACTTGAACCGACAAAGTGTCAGTTAACCGAGAGGTTAACCGACGTTGTGTGGTCGGTTAGCCGACAGGCCAACCGACAGCTGAGTCAAACTCAGAGAATTATGGAAATGAAGCATAGATTGTACAAGCTGTTCCATGCTAATGTCTAAGTCTACATAGGTGTTAGTGAAGGTTGTCCTAATGTACAAATCAAATATATAAAGTGATATTCATCGAAAATAACACGTACATTGGATAACTAACCCTTCACTTGTTTGTTTGACTTAGAAGTATGAATAGATTTGATTAGAAAGAATAGAAGCCTTGAAGTGACACAGAGATGAACTTCATTGGCATAATGCACGGAATGACATAATGTACCATGAAATGACATAATGTACGAATTGAATTAATGAAATGCATAGTCACTAAAGGTGACAGTAAAGTGAATAAATGAATGATTCCTGCTGCAGTAGATGAGAGGGGCATTCCGGAGCCTCGTGGAATGCCAGTGCTCTCTGATCAAGACACTGGAAAATTTCCAGCATTTATGATAAGTCATGTAATGAAAAGTGAAACAATCTTGAAGCCTCGGCCCTGAATGGTTTGCCCTTCCGCCTTGTGCTTAATTAACTTGAATAAAGGAAACTGGAACGATATTGAAGCCTAGGCCATGAATGGTTTGCCCTTCCGCCTTGTGCTTACACTGCTTCCGTTGGAAGACACGAAATGAACGACATGAAAAGATATGACTTGGCATAGGTATTTATTATAGAACTGTTTAAGTTCTTACATTGTTACATTCTTGTATAGAATTGATAAATAACATGAAGAATCATGAAAATGCATGTATCTTGTTGAACCTTCGTATTCACGTGTTATTGATGATGTCACAGGCCCAGATGCCCGTGCCGGTCCTGCCGAGGCCGCGCCGCCTGCGGAGGAGGCCCGTCCGTTACCTCCAGGAGGTTTAGCGGAGTGGGCATAGTTTGGAGGGCGATGTAAATGGATTCTTTTGTAATAGACAATTTTGGAATTGTAATTAAATACCAACTGCATTGTATTTTAAGTATGCAGTGTTGGTTTTAGTAGATCGTGAATTGTGTGTATGAACTTTACGTCTGATGTAAAGTTAAGTGTAGTCAATGTATATATATACATGTTTTCCACACATTGTACATTGACAGGTATTATGTTTTGATATCCCTTGTGAGTCTTGTCTTAACTTCGGTTAATTCAGAATTTACGGGAGTAAGTATGGTATCGCGACTCGGGGGTCCGTCCGAAGGAATCCGATCTCGGGCCCGGGTTGTGACAATGAGATCAATTTGGCCAATGAAAAGGCCACTGGGCATTGTTGGGGAATGAATCAGGGTGGAAACCAAGCAGTGAGATGTCTTGGAAACACTTAGGCAGGTGACTAGGGATTTTCGGGGCAATCTAGAAAGGATATCCATTAATAGATCATTGCTTAAGTAACAAATATAACCCTCTAACGATGATTTAGAACGACCCATTCTTCCTGACATAAGATTGAAGAAAGAAATAGTTTTACTGGTAGGTAGTAGACGGAGATTTAGAAATAATGGTAGATAACAAGTAGAGAATGATAGACAAGGAGAAAGAGAGTACCTTTTCTTCTCCTAGAAAAGAGAGCAAGAGAGAAGAACTATGCAGCCGCTAAAGCTGCAAAAAAGCAGCAGCCAAATGTCTTCGGTTCACGTAAAATGAAAAGGAATACAAAGATCTGGCAAGAAGCAGAATATGATGATGAGATGAAGAAAGAAGACAAGTGCTCGCCGATTTCCTATGATGATGAGATGAAAGAGTTGAAATGATACAGGGTTTACAAGCTAGAAGAGAGCAGAGAGGATGGAGGAAGAGATGGCAGTTTTTGTAGAGCTTTTGTAGCTCTAATGTTATTATGAATATCAGGGCACGTTTTAAACCTGGGGGCCCTGATATTCATAAATTAAAATGAATATTAATAATAAACTAATATATTTATAAATTTTAAAGGGAAATTTACGGAAAAAAAATTCCCATAAGTGGTCTCTACATATATGAGGACCTGGTACTTCAACGCAAACGGAGAAGGTCTTCTAGTTGCTTCTTTGACTTTTTTTTGTCGTTTTGCGATATGGTCGTCGACGACCATGTAATAAATAGTGATGATTGATATCAACCATTGTGCCAAATTGTTTTATATCTCGTCCCGAATCCACCTTTTCTTTATCGTGCCTTTTTCATTCTTTGCAACTGTGCTCTGGCGATTTATCATTTTAGGAAGGCCCTTATTACTCCATCACAGTGGTGGATGGACTCCATTAATAGGTTGGTATACACATTAAACATCTTTTATATTGCATTATCTACCCTAAAACATCATCAGCTCGATTCCTTTTCGTTGTTTAGTTGTTAGAAACCCTAGACATGTGCAAGCTCCTTGTTTCTACCCCAGAAAGTTGTACCAATGTTCAATGTGAAGGAATCTTTGTATTTAGCTTTACGTATAAATGGTGGATATGCTCCTAAAGACCACCATCAATGTAGTTGTCATGTTTTTCGGTTTGAGGGTTTAAAAAGGGCATTGCTTCTCTATGGCATTCTTTAGAAATGGCATTTAGTTTAGGGTTTTGAATATCACTTTACAATTACTATAATATGACTATAAACTTTATTTTTTATATCAAACATATCCTATCGTGGGTATTTAACAATGACTTAGAAACATACATTAGCACTCTAATCCTTCACTATGGGCATTATCTTTCTAAATGTATCTACCTTTCATTGCTATCTAAAATATTTTCTTTTTATTTACTAATAGCATGTTAGATAGCAACGTGTCAGTCATATTCCACTATGATGGTGACTTTGAATTTGATATAATCCGTCCGGTGTATAATAAAGGAAAGCAGAAGATGAGATATTTGCCGAGGGACATTAACATATGGGTCACTAGTTGCCGAAGCAATTGAAGCATCTAATTGGGACTCATCCATCCAAAGTCTAAGCATACAAAACCTTCATCATAATGGGCGGGCATTTTCATTGGCTAGCATTGACGACGATAATGATGTCAGGGGAATGTTCAAAGCATCGGGGAATGATGTTAATGAGATATATTTATACGTCTTTAATGGTCAAAACAACGGGCAATGTATCAGACGAGAACATCATAGGTACGTGCATTGATTGTATTAAAAAAATGTACATTATCAATTACTATGTTCATCTTCCTACTTGCTTATTGTTTTGTTGATGCATAGTAGGTTTCAAAGGACATTTAAAGATTGTTCTTATCATGAAAAATCAAGGTGTTTATCGAGAACTTGCAAGGGAAAAGAAGTCATAGAGCCAACTTTGATTCGTTGAAAATTGAATAAAAACGTGCTTGGAATAGATTTTATTCAGTTTCAATGAATTACAAGAAGACACAAAAGTGATTTTCACGTGTGTTTGACTGTGCATTTGAAAAAGGTCACCCTTGCTCTTACTTTACATGGGCGCTACTTGCCTCACCTTCTAAGAATCCAAGTCCAGGTTGCATACAAATTTTTATACAATCGCCTCGTCATGCTTAATTAAGAGATCGAACACAAAAGGTTGGTTAGGTCTAGGTCTAGGCCCTCTTCCCTTCTGGCCTGGCACATTGACTTTTGGCTGTTGTCGAGTTATGAGACTAGCCGTTGTAAAGTTATGAAAGCATAATAGCTCGCATTAATGATACGTTGTTGTCACCTCCAACGGCTATAAACGGCTATAATCATTAGCAATATTTTATCATCATCATCAATGACTATTGACGATGTTAATGTGCATTTAGTATTGTTACCGTTGAGACTTTTCTATATAAGAGGGTCTGTAGGCAAGGGCTAAATATAACACATATTACACTACTCTCCACTCTTTTGCTCTCTTTTTTCTTTCTATGCCTCTGTTTTGTTGTTGTAAGAAAGTTTGAAATAGTGGTCTACTAAGGTTCGGGTTCTTCATCCATTTGAGTCCTATGAAGAATGGCATCTTTATTTGGGTGAAAAGTCAGTATATTCAGTGGCTCATCTTTAATGAGATTCAAATCTTTAGAGGGTTTAGGGAGTTCAATGTCATCAAGGTTGATCCGATGCTTCAAGACCCATTCACCACTATTGAAGCCGGTTGTCATCCACACTTCCATTACGGAACCATTGTGGTAGGCATAATTGAGACACCCTTGAGACTCTTCCAAACAATTGTATGGAATGAACCATGCGGTGCCCGATTAAAGGCGTATGCTGAACACCTCCCAATACTCTTCCTCGGCATCAAACATGAGAAAGTGAAAAAGATCAGCTGGCAACAACAGAGCTCCAATAAAAACATAGGAGGAATGAACCATGTGGTGCCCGATGTTTCACTCTATTGGAAAACGCTCCCATGGTTTTTACTAGAGCTCTTTTGCTGCCAGCTAATCCTTTTCACTTTCTGATGTTTGATGTCAAGGAAGAGTATTGTGAGCCGTTCAACATATGTCCTTATCCGGGCACCGCATGGTTCATTCCATCCTATTGTTTGGGAGAGTCTCAAGAGTGTCTCGACTATGCCTACCACAATGGTTCCGCTGTGGAAGTGTGATTGACTACTAGCATCAACAGTGGTGAATGGGTCTTGAAGCATAGGATCAACCTTGATGACATCGAGTTCCCTGAACCCTCTGAAGATTCGAATCTCATTACACAGGAGCCACTGGATGTCCTGACTTTTCACCCAAATAAAGGTGACAATAATGTTCTACAATTCTAACGCTACTGTTAATATGTTGTTCCGGGTTTTCCCATTCTCGGAAGTCCTTCGCTCTTTGGCCAATGAAAACCGGAGGATTTAATGAAAAACATAGTGTGAGTAGTTATTACTTGTTCCTTTTGTTTCCTCCTCAATAGGTTTTGATCATTTTGTTTTTGAAGGCGTATGTTTTGTTTTGCTTACTTTATTGTATATGCATGGCTCTTGTGAACTCCACCGGATTCTAAGACTTTTTTTTATACACCCTCAATGGGGCATCTATATTTCTGGTTGAATGAAAGGGACTTGTCCTCCCAAGCCAAATTTCTCTCGGAAGAGATGCAAGCTTCCACAGTTTTCCCGCTCTAGTTTCACGTAGCTTATTCATATCTTATTTTGTTAATCATTGGAAGTTTTGTTAGCATTAAAAAAATCATATTTGATATACTTAATATTTGCTTCTATAACTATATCACTTTTTCTCTCTATTTGTCTTGATGACTATGTTTGGAGTTGTGTTAACATATTCAGGCAGATTATCTTTTTGTACCTTATAATAATGCCTAAGTAAATAATGCATTTCGCAAATTAAATGAATGTAGTATCATAGCATTTTCTTTCATGACTAATGGTTATTTAACTACAAGAAGAAAATTAAAAGAGCGGCTTGATGTATTATGAACTGACCGGATCAAAATGCAATAACTATCCAACACATATTAGTGAGAAAATAATCACATGTTGTGTCGGTGTGTATGCGACACACATTAGTTGCCAGCAATAACTATGGCCCATCAATGATGAATTTGTAAGAATAATTTGTTGGCTTAAATGGTGATACGGCTAATAAGCATTGAGTTAATAGTTTATAACAAAAAATCATCCTATGGGAAAAATATTAATAGTAGAATGATGAAGTTGATGATTAGAACACATACCCGTTTTGATAGAAGCAAGCACATCCTATTAAATATTTTTAAAAGAGAAGATGTCAATTCAATTAATTTATTTTGGTTGCTAATACCCTATATTAACTTCAAAAAAAAAAAAAAAAAAACTTTTAGAGGTGGAGAAAATTGCCTTTAGTGGCTGTTTTTTTCTTCTGCTAAAATGTGTTTTTTTTTTTTTTTTTTTTTTTGTTGGTGGGCTAGACGGGTCGATTCGGAGAGTATTTAGAGGAGGTTCAAAAAAACCACTGTAAAATAGCAGGTTTAGTTTTGGGGTGGGGGGTGGGGGGGTGGAGGGGGGGAATGCTGCTAAAGTGGGTTTTGTAAGCTAAGCACTTCCCGCTCGGGGGCGGGAATGCTGCTAAAGTGGGTTTTGTAAGCTAAGCACTTCCCGCTTCATGACTAGTGGTCTTGTGTGTTCCGGCGGGCGGGGGGGGGGGGGGAATGCTGCTAAAGGGGGTTTTGTAAGCTAAGCACTTCCCACTTCATGACTAGTGCTCTTGTGTGTTCCACTGATTCTAAAAATCTTCTTTTCTTTCCCTCCATTGGGCATCTATATATATAGAAAAATATTCATGTGCATCCATGACTCACCATATTATGATGAGGGACAACATAATGGGCTGACTTTATGATACATCATAACCATCTACACACGTGGGCCCTCCTTAAGTACACGAGATCCCTCAAGTTTTTACATATCCATAAATGAATAAAGGAACAAATGCAAAATTACACTTCCAAGAAGTGTGACAATTTACAAGTCTCTACAATATTTGAAGTTCCAATAACCCCATGGCGATCTTAAGTTGTCGACTCAGAAACACATTTTCGCTGTAAAACAATTACTTTGTTTTCTTTAGTAACCCTTGTTATATATGCGTCTTTGCTGCATTGTCAAGACCTCAACCCACGTCAAGTACAAGCAGATGAACAATTCATTTCATTTAACTGCAGGTCATATGTATGGAACACTCATCACAAACAATCAAAGTCACTTGTTGTATGAATCCGGATCCTCTGTTTGGACTAATCAGGGGGTGACACATGAACTTGTTGAGTTTAAAAACCGGTGGTCTTTAAAAGCCAGCTCCATCTTTTAAGTACAAAACAATGTGTCACCAAACCCTATTTGGACCAAACAGGGGATCCGGACTCCTTGTTGTATATGCCTACACTGAAGCGCAGGTCATATGTAGTATAGAACACTTGGCACAAACAATCAAAATCACCAATTACTATGCCCTATATTTTCTACATAGATCATCTTGAGACAATGCTACTTCTCACTCATGCATCCTGCACATGCTCCTTTTCGTTTCATAGAATGCATCATTTACTAACGTGCTACAGAGCAATTGCATATGCAATTATCTTGACCTACAACTAAAGGCTTATGCATTAGACAATGCTAAATGATTATCCAAAGACGTTAGCGGACTGTTTGTCTGCATTATAATACATAGGCTTCATACCATGAATGGTTAAAAATAAAGATCAAAACTGAATTTCAAAAGAGAATATCAAATCAGCTTTCCTTTGAGGGAAATAGAATCAAAAGAAGATTCTTGAATGACTACATGTTTCAATGAACACAAGGCTCGATAAAATTTCAGAAAACAGCATCAGCAAGGTTCAGAATTTCTAACCAATTAAATGGAGCACAAAGAACAGTCCTCAAATGTGCAAACAACCAGCTATGTTTACATGTTTATCAGTCCATAAATGGCTGGATTCTCATGCTTAAGACTGATATTAAAAATCTGAGAAACCTGGAACATCCACGTAGCCCCATGTTAGCCCTAGGGGCTCTATGGCTGAACTCATATAGAAGGCCATGTTACAAGAATTCAGAGTTAAAATATTCAGGTTAATGCATACATACATACACAACTGTTGCAATTCTTATGCCAAAAACCAAAAAATAAAAAATGCTGGTTTCATGGTATTCCAAAGAAACTTTTCTACTCCACCTTTTTGACTTCCCTTTTAGAAGCCATATATAGAGCCTGCAACAAGGTTAATCCAACACTAAGAACCCACTCCACCATTATGTAACCATAACAAAAAAAACCATACAAGACAGACTTGCATTCTCAAATCTAAAAGGATATGGAATCGACTACCAATGCATTCAAAATGATCAAATAATGATTTGAGAACTCATAAGGTTGCAGGAGACTACAAAAAGCATAATAAGCGGGTGCCTTAATTCTATTAAAGAGTGGAATAAAAAAGCAGGCAATTTCAACAAATACAATTGAGGGGAAAAACATATGACCTCCTTGCTCCTGATGAAGTTGTACAATAACACAACAATGAATAGAAGCTCCAATCTAGAGTTTTTCCTTTGGAATGACTATTTTTAAAATACAGTTTCCCCTTTTCTGTTCATGGAAAATGAAAAAGTACAAGCAAATCACACGTAAGATCTTTCTGTGGGAGCCACCTCAGTTTAAGGATAAAAAAAGGTTAGGCTAAGGCCAGGTCAATAGGGTATTCAAAGTTCAAATCCAAATCAGAATTACTACTGTGGGGCCCACTCAACTTTGGGCAACAACAAAAAGCCATGCTCAAATTTAAACAAAATCAAGACCCAGGATAGGATAATGGGCCTGGACCGGCCCGAACCCAAATACTTATATGCTAATAACTACATTGCATATTGTGGCATTGGGTATGAAGCATATAGAATGGATCTGAATCAAAATGGACAGAAATATTGGACCAACACCCAGTTTTACAACATAAGTCCTTTACATATTCAGGATCCTATTTTCATCCCTCCTGGTCAATCCCACCTTTTCACCCTGACCTACTAGAAGCAACCCCAACCTACCCCCACTATGCGTCATGCAACGAGAGAGCCATTACAAAGACTTAAAATGCTGCAAGACATCGAGAGAGAGAGAAAGAGAGAGGGCCACAACTGATAGGCATTAAAATCTCAATTTAACTTCCACATAAAGCAGAAGCATGGAATCCAAAAAAAAAAAAACTCCATTATAATAGGGATTCATGATATTGCCCTCTCGGCACTACTCCAAATATGATCCTTGTACAAGTGATATATGGTTGGAAAAAATCATAAATTAACACACTAAAACTTTCAGGGCTCTTAAATCAATAGTTATCATCATCAAACTTCGTCAATATCTTTGTCAAATCTTATTCCATTTTTTTTAAAATAAGAATAATGTGATTAATAAAGAAAAATAAGCAAATTAAAGGGAAAATCATAACATCATTCACCATGGTAGGCAACGTCCCCAGTAACAACACAAACGAGGAGAACAAATACATCAAGGACAATATGCAATTGCAATTCCAGCAACATCCCGATACATGAGACACCCTCCGCTCCCAACACATGGGAAAAAGATAATCATCTAGTAGCAAAATGTCCTTCAATCGTCCAATCAAAGTTTTATGTTCCAACAGTTCGGGCAGCTCTCCTAGGCCCACCAACAATGCAAGTCGAATCACCTTTTGTGGAAAGGGACACATATTCCAAGCTCCTTACAGCTATCCAATAATAAAGGCAAAAAATTGAAGCCATAGTTTCCTACGTAGTGGGTTGGCTAGGATCCTTGTTGAGTTGACTCAACCTGATTATATACAAAGTGGCTACGTGTGATTGAAGGTGATTTGGACAAATTTCTGTCGAAACTCAATGGACCTGCTTGTTCGACTCAAGATTTGGCTTAAACCGGGCAGGTCTTGTGTGTGTCTCAAGATTTGGCTTAAACCTGGCAGGTCTTGTGTGTGTGTGTGTGCATAGATGAAAATACCGGCCGTGGCGGCCAAGGCCGCCACGCTTTTTTCAAAATATCGGTGTTCTCACCGATACGAGAAATGCCCTCCCAGTCACTCCCAGCCGGCCCTAGCTTCTTTTCAACTTAGCATACACTGCTGTTTTGAGTGTTTTCAACTGTGTTTGCCTCCCAACTCAAAATTTTCAACTTTCAACTCATTTTCAACTACAAGACAAGGAATCAAACACAAACAAGTCAAACAAGTCAAACAACTACAAGATTGAAGATTCAACTTTCAAGCCCAAGCTTCCATTCCATCTAGGTATGTTTTTCTTTTTGATTTTTTTCTTGTCTTTTTAACTTTTGACTGAGATCATCTATAAAAAGCTTCATTGTCATGTAATATGATGAGATCCATGTTTCCCTTTCATCATGCACACATATTTTTATTTTTATTTTATTTTTTCTCTATTTTTTATTTTCGGATTTATTTATTTTTTGAAAAAAAAATTTTGAATACTCATGGACAACCCATGAAACCACTTGGAAAATGCTTGTAAATGATAGATCTATGTTTCCCATAGATCAATCCATCACATTTTAATGTAGTGCTAAAGAGCAAGAAGATACCTGATGCATGGAGGAAAAGTATTCTTATACCCATATACAAGAACAAAGGAGATATTCAGAACTGTGCGAACTACCGCGGGATTAAATTGATGAGCCATACGATGAAATTATGGGAGAGAGTTATTGAGAGAAGACTAAGAAGAACAACAAACATTTCAGATAATCAATTTGGTTTCATGCCTGGGAGATCAACCATGGAGGCTATCTTTCTCCTGAGGAGGTTAATGGAACAGTATAGAGAAGGCCAGAGAGATTTACATATGGTGTTCATTGACTTGGAGAAGGCCTATGACCGGGTTCCTAGGGAGATTCTATGGGGAGTACTGGAAAAGAAAAGAGTGTGTGTCGCATATATTGAGGCGATAAAGGATATGTATGATAGAGCCGTGACATCTATAAGGACGACTGGTGGAGAGACTAAGGAGTTTCCTATCACGATTGGTCTACACCAAGGCTCAGCGTTAAGCCCGTACTTGTTTGCCCTAGTTATTGATGAGATTACAAGACATATTCAGGATGAGGTGCCGTGGTGTATGCTATTTGCAGATGACATTGTTTTAGTAGATGAGACGAGAGAAGGAGTGAATGCTAAGCTAGAAGTATGGCGGAAAACGTTAGAGACAAAAGGGTTTAGGCTAAGTCGATGCAAGACGGAATATATGGAGTGCAAGTTTAGCCAAAGTAGGACACTTAGTAACATAGAAGTAAGTTTAGGCACACAAAAGATTGTAGAGAAAGAAAACTTTAGGTACCTTGGATCGATGGTGCAACAGGATGGAGGGATTGATACTGATGTAAGTCACAGGATTCAGGCCGGGTGGACCAAATGGAGGAGTGCTTCGGGGGTCTTGTGTGATCGGAAAGTCCCCCTCAGGGTTAAAGGAAAGTATTATAAGGTGGCGGTAAGACCAGCATTGTTATATGGATCAGAGTGTTGGGCAGTAAAGCATAATCATGTTAAGAAGATGGAAGTTGCGGAGATGAGAATGCTAAGATGGATGTGCGGGATCACAAGGAGAGATAGGATTAGGAATGAGGAGATTAGGAGCAAAGTAGGAATAACACCGATTGGAGATAAAATGAGAGAAAATCGACTAAGATGGTTTGGCCATGTTAGAAGGCGTCCAATGGAAGCACCTGTTAAAAGGTGTGAAGGCATAGAGATTGCCAGGAGTAGGAGAGGGAGAGGGAGACCCAAGAGAAGTTGGAAAGAAACTATTAAACATGACCTTGCTTACATGGATCTAACGGAGGACATGGCCCTAAACAGATTTGATTGGCGTCGTCAAATCCATATAGCCGACCCCACCTAGTGGGAAAAGGCTTGGTTTGGTTTGGTTTGGATTGATTTTTCTTTATTTTTTATTTTCGGATTTATTTATTTTTTTAAAAAAAATGTGTATATTCATTGACAACCCATGAAACCACTTGGAAATTGCTTGTAAATGATAGATCTATGTTTCCCATAGATCAATCCATCACTACTTGAATGTTTGTTGATTTTTCTTTAATTTTTATTTTCGGATTTATTTAATTTTTGACAAAAAAACTGTGTATATTCATTGACAACCAATGAAACAACTTGGAAATTGCTTGTAAATGATAAATCTATGTTTCCCATAGATCAATCCATCACTACTTGAATGTTTGTTGATTTTTCTTTAATTTTTATTTTCGGATTTATTTAATTTTTGAAAAAAAAAATGTGTATATTCATTGACAACCAATGAAACAACTCGGAAATTGCTTATAAATGATAGATCTATGTTTCCCATAGATCAATCCATCACTACTTGAATGTTTGTTGATTTTTTTTTTAATTTTTATTTTCGGATTTATTTAATTTTTGAAAAAAAAAATGTGTATATTCATTGACAACCAATGAAACAACTTGGAAATTGCTTGTAAATGATAGATCCATGTTTCCCATAGATCAATCCATCACTACTTGAATGTTTGTTGATTTTTCTTTAATTTTTATTTTCGGATTTATTTAATTTTTGAAAAAAAAAATGTGTATATTCATTGACAACCAATGAAACAACTTGGAAATTGCTTGTAAATGATAGATCCATGTTTCCCATAGATCAATCCATCACTACTTGAATGTTTGTTGATTTTTCTTTAATTTTTATTTTCGGATTTATTTATTTTTTGAAAAAAATTGATACTTTAAGTAATGAAATACCAATTAAATGTCAAGAGAATAATTCCTAAGCATTATATATATGTTTCCTCTAACATATTTCTTTGTTTTTTTTTTTATTTTTAACATACTACTTGTTCATATTTATAGCAAGAGCCAGGTATTCAGTCTATTTGTCTTTGCAAATTGATAACTTAAAATTCCTCGTAATACTGATCCCGCATGGAGATTTGGTGAGGCAGTTGAGGAAAATAGGTTGAAAATCAAATGCAAGTTTTGTTCGAAAGTGACCAATGGGGGCATTACAAGATTCAAGCAGCACTTGGGCCACGTTTCTGGCAATGTTGCTACCTGTTCCGAAGTACCAAGGGAAATCAGGAAAGAAATGAAAGCTTTGCTTGGCCAAAATAAAGCTAGAAAAGTAGAGATAAAAGAAAAGAAGCGGCAAGATATTGATGCTGCCCGTTATGATGTATTTGGGGATGAATACTTTGATGAGGAGGAAGATGCACAAATGGAGGTTGCACGCCGAGAGTCTTTGATGAGTCAACAAGAAGAACAAGAACGTCGTGCATTTGCTGGAAGCAGATATTATGATGTAGGGGGCTCATTTGCATCTGTGCCAAGCAAGGGTAAGGGCATTGCGGGGTCCTTACGTAGGGCATTTAGCACCCGAGAACGGGATGTTGATGTAGAAATTATCTCTACGAGAAGAGCAGTTTCTCCCCTGTTGATCCTCTAGCACATAGAAAAGAGGGAGATAAACAACCAGAAATATCTAGTGTTGTGAAAGGGGTAATGAAGGCTGCAAGAGATAGATTGGCCAAAGCTACAGCAAAATGGCTAATTCACAAGAACATACCACCTACAGCAATAGATTCCCCATATTTTCAGACTATTCTTGATGTTGCCGCCGAAGCTGGGCGGGGTATACAAGCGCCCTCCGTATATGATGTGGGCACTAAATATCTTGAAGAAGAATATAGAGAAATAAAGGCTTGGGTGGAAACGTTTAGGCCCATGTGGCAACAGAATAGTGTTACCATCATGTGTGACGGGTGGACCAGCGGCACCCAAACACAATTAATAAACTTTTTGGTGTATTCAGTCGCTGGGACCGTCTTTGTGAAGTCCATTGATGCAAGTGAACATAGACGGACAGCCACATATATATACAATCTTATGGATAAAGTTGTAGAGAGTGTGGGAGAGGAGTATATTGTACAGATTGTTACAGATAATGGTGTCAATTTCAAGAAAGCAGGTTTGCAATTAATGGAGAAGAGGACCCATTTATTCTGGACCCCATGTGCAGCACACTGCGTAGATCTCATCTTGGAAGAGATTGGAAGGAAGACAAAAGTGGCTTCATTGATCAAGGTATGTAGAGGAATTACAAGATTTATATATAATCATTCATGGGTGTTAAGCTTGATGAAAAGATACACAAATAACCATGCCTTGCTGCGTCCAAGAATAACTAGGTTTGCAACTCATTTTCTGGCTATGGAAAGCCTTGTAAAGTTTAGAACGAAGCTCATTCAGATGTTTGCATCAGAAGAATGGCTTTGTTCGAAATGGGGCAATGCAACTAGTGGTCCGGGGTTTGAAGTCCCAAACCTTATGAGGGACAATAAGTTTTGGAAGAAAGTGAGGAAGATATTACAAGTTTTTGAGCCTTTGGTTAAAGTGTTGCGGCCTGTAAATGGTGATGACAAGCCGACAATGGGCTTTATATATGAAGCAATGGATCGGGCAAAACAATCCATTACAGAAAATGTTAGAAATAACGATAAATATATAAAGATTATTGATGCCTGTTGGAACGATCAGTTGCACCATCCATTGCATGCTGCCTGTAATTAATATATATCTTTGAATTTGATACATTTTTGTTTTCCTAACTAATGTATCTATTATCTTGTTTGCTCACAGTACATTCTACATATTTATAATGTAGGTTATTTTTTGAATCCCGAATTCTATTACCGCAATGTCGAACTACACACCGAAGCAATAGATACGGACTTGCAGGTAGGGTTACGGGAGGTATTAAAAAAATTGTTAGATGCAGATGATCAAATTGATGCAATACAAGAGGTGAGTGGGTGGTTACTTGAGAGAATTTAATTATGCTACCAAGTGCCAATTGCCATACTGCCATACATGCTTATATCTAATTTTCACATTATAGATATCTATATATACACAAAGGAGAGGAACCTTTGCTGACCCTCTTGTGATACGATCTATTGGAAGGATGCCACCTGGTATGACGATGAACAGAAGACCCCACCCAATAGTCTTGAATCTTGATTTATTTATCTTAATTGATTAGAAGGACTTGAGGGTTACGAATATCTAATTTTCTTTATTTATCTTTTGCATTTCAGCTGATTGGTGGATGAATTATGGAGAGAGTGCTCCACATCTAAGGAAAGCGGCTGTTCGCATCCTTAGTCAAACTACAATATCTTCCAACTGTGAAAGAAATTGGAGCACTTTCTCTTTGATCCACACGAAGGCCAGAAATCGGCTTACCATGCAGAAACTCAACAAGCTTGTATATTGTCATTACAATCTGAAGTTGAGAAATAGAATTAGGGAGAGAAGGTCAAGGGATGATCCTGCTTATTGTCCTATTAATTTGGATCACATATTCAGAGAGGACGATCCCTTACTCCCATGGTTAGCCGAGATAGAGAATCCACTGCTAGATTCAGATCCGAAGTTTCAGGAAACAGTTCAAGAGTTGATAGATTCGGATATGGGTGAGGCACCTGCAGAAGTTTAGCCACCTCAGGGAGAAGGTACCAGTAGGACTAGGAGGAGTGGGAAAGAACCTACTTCTGAGAAAGTTAGTTCCACCACCGTCTCTTCGAGTAGCCATGGTGGAGATGGAGGAGCAGGAGACAGTGGGACAGGTGGTACTAGTGAATACTATCAGCATGATGAAGACGATGACATTCCTATAGAGGAAGTACATGAGTCACCTCCATCTGGAAGATTTGATCCAAGCCGTGGTTATTAACGGTGCCGAAGAGATTCACCACCTGGGGCTGGAGGTAGTAGTGAGCAAGGAAATATGGGTGGAGATGTTGGAGGACAACAAGCGGCATCATGGACTGATTCGTGGAACCCTAGTTACAGTGGACAAGGACCCTCACAATATTTTGACTATTTTCCATATGGTCAATTACAACAAGGAGAAGAACAGTCTTCAACTTCGGGGTCATACTCATATGATGACTATGGTGAAACGCAATATGGTAGAAATCCACCTGTACCACCTCCACCTCTTCCAAGTTCTTTTGATGTGGGTGCAGCTGCCTTCTTTGGATTTGTAGATCTCAATTCTCATCAATATCAAATCTAATATGGTGCCAGTGCCAGTGGATCAAATAACAACACTAATGGGGATGATGATAACCATAGCCCCTTGAATTTTGGTAGACATTCCATTTGGTGGTGATTATTGATTAAGGTATTCCTATATCCTTCACTAACTCTCTATTCTTTGTCATTTTTAAATTGGTGTTGAATGTTGATTGTTGATCACTTCATAGTTCATTCACTTGATTGAATTTGAATCATGAATGTTGAAGTATTGATATTTTTGAAGTATTGATATTTGACTGTTCAATATTCACTAATGACTAATGGGTAGTGTATTGTCATTATTGTGTAATGACCTAACTCTTAAGTCTTCTTATTTCTTAATTCTTAATTTCTTATGCTTTTATTTCATGAATTCATGTTTTATTTTTTTTTTTTTATGAGCTTTCCATTACTTTTTAAGTTAGCATGACTAAGAAACATGAAAGCATGTGAAAAAACTAATTATTACTATTATTTTCTATTTATACAGTGATACAGAACCTCATGTATTGAGGGCACCTCTACGCCCCCTTTTCTTACTTACTTTTGCAAAAGAACTACATTTTCTTTCATTTTACAATTTTCTAGATTTTCTGAAATTTTTTCAGATTTTTTTGGCGATTTTTTCAAATCGCACCGCTACGCCACTACGTATCCCCGCTACGCTACGTATCGCCCGCTGCGTAGCGGTTTGGCGACGGGCCGCTACGCCCGCCGCTACTGCTATTTTCATCCTTGTGTGTGTGTGTGTGTGTGTGTGTGTGTGTGTGTGTGTGTGTGATGTCAATCCAAGTCCACACTAGCAGGCCCATTTAGGCCCAGTCTGTATATTTCACTTAGTCAAAAGACAACTGTACATACTTAGTTTGTAATACTACATTTTAGGATCTAGATATAGATAAGATTCTAATTGCATGTAATCAGGGCATTCAGCCCTTATATAATATGAGCAGAGTCGACCCTAGAAGGCACTCAATTTACAGCAATATTCTCTCTCAAATAACATGGTATCAGAGCCAAGTCGTCAAAATTAGTACTTTAGCTAATATTATTCTTCAAGATCCAAAGTATTGTGGATTCTCCTAGTCATCTTCCAAGATCTGGAAGCCCTTCAGAGATCATCTCTCCAGCCTGATCGTCTTTGATCATCCCTGATCGTCTCAGATCAGACGTGGCCCACCTGAGATCATCATCAACAGTTCAGAGGAATCAGCCCATCTTGGTTGATTGGATAGATACATATTTATGAAGATTTTCTCAAGATTTATCGATCATCAGAGGTAGGCCATCTACCATTTTTTGTGGAAAATCTGTTTTGTCCATTTCTTTTCATCACAGCCGTCCAAAATCTTGGATTTGGATTCGTTTTGCCTAAGACAACTTCCAGTAGTTGCAGAATTTTGCTGCTCACCCATCCCCATCCTCAGATCTGTATACAGATCATTTGGTGGGCCCCACGTGCAGATCTACACACTGACGACAGGGTCGTCTGAGTTCTGTTTGCACTCTATTTGTGCACTGTTCCTTTTCTGTCTTCTGGGAACAGTTCTGGACATTCGATCTGATTGGTTACTGTGATCTAATCCATCATTTGTACTCTGATCCATCATTGGTGAGTTTGTAATCTGATTGTGATCTGAACCATCCATCATTGGTTGCTGATCTGCTTATGATCTGATCCATCATATTGATCTTCTTTGACAATATCTTCACAAGACTGATTTGTTTGTGCTTCTTCTGGTCTTTAGTAATGGAAAAATCTGAAATTAAAATGGTTCAGTTTGATGGGAAAAATTATACCTCATGGGCCTTCTAATTTCAAATTTACTTAGAAGGAAAGGAACTCTGGGCACACATTGATGGATCTGAACCTAAACCGGAGGAAGATGACAAGAAGATTTTAGCTTGGAAGACTAAGGATGCTAAAATCAAAACCTGGTTACGGGGCTCGGTTGACCCACATTTTATCCTCAACCTCAGACCTTGCAAAACTGCCCAGGAAATGTGGGACTATCTTAAAAAGATTTATCAACAAGGCAATGATGCTCGCCAATTTCAATTGGAACTCGACATTTCTCAATTTAATCAAGGCACCCAGTCTATTCAGGAGTATTATAATGGCTTTCGCAGACTGTGGTCAGAATATGATGAGATTAAGTTTGCTACGGTGTCTGAAGCACTCCTACCTGAACTACTTCTCTTACAGCAAGGTAGCCATCGGGATCAGTTTCTCATGAAACTTCGTCAGGAGTTTGAGACAGTTAGATCTAACTTGATGAGCAGGGCTTCTCTTCCCAGCTTGGATGACTGTCTTCAAGAGCTTCTGCGGGAAGAACAACGTCTGGTCACTAAAACTACTCTGGACCAATAGGGATCTACTGAGGCTCCGCTTGCCTGTGTTGCTACCACCAGACCACCTCCCCGGGATATCAGTAAAGTTCAGTGCCATAACTGCAAGAAATATGGTCACTATGCAAATCAATGCAAGACAAAGATCTGCAGATATTGTAAGGCCACTGGTCATGTTATTGATGAATGCCGGAAGAAGGGTCGCAATTCTACTTCCCGCAACTATGTGCCGTCAACCCCGGGTACTTACGCAGTGCCGTCAGCTCCCAGTGCTTACACAGTGACCACTCCACGATATGCCTCCTCTGACTTCAGTGGTTCTATGCAGTATGATTCTTCCTCACAACCTAGTTCCTCAACACAATCTGCGTCCCCAGCTCCTCTCGCCCTTGAGATGGTAAACCAAATGATTATCAATGCCTTAGCATCCATGAACATCGCAGGTATTGCTTCATCTCTTTCCAATACATGGTACTTAGATTCTGGTGCAAGTAACCATATGACCTCTTCACCCATAAAATTACAAAATGTCGTTCCATACACTGGTCATCTTACTGTTCAAGCTGCCAACGGAGATCATCTTCCCATCACCTCTATTGGTGAAACCCCTGGCCCCTTACCCTTAACCAATGTTTTAGTTTCTCCTCATCTTGCTACCAATTTGGTTTCTGTGGGTCAACTTGTTGAAACTAATTACAATGTCTCCTTTTCTTCTTCTGGTTGTGTTGTGCAGGACTAGGAGTCGGGGGAAGTGATCGCGAGGGGGCCTAAGCGTGGAAGACTTTTTTCCTTACCAGAGTCTTCATTTATTCAAGATAAAACTTTACATCAGTTATTTTGTTTTTTCATTCAGAATAATTCTCAGTTGTGGCATAATAGGCTTGGTCATCCGAATGCCTCTACAATGTCTACTTTATTTCAATCTGAATTATTAAATAAACCTGTTGACTCTGCTTCCTTTGAATGTGATGCTTGTAAATTAGGAAAGAGTAAAACTTTACCTTTTCCACACTCTAAAACACGAAGCACTGCATGTTTTGACTTAATTCATAGTAATGTTTGGGGCATTGCTCCGACCCTTTCACATAGTCATTTCAAGTACTTTGTAACCTTCATTGATGACTACAGCAGATTTACTTGGATTTATTTATTACATTCGAAGTCTGATGTTCTTCATGCATTTAAATTTTTTATTAGCTATGTTGACACCCAATTCTCCAAATGCATTAAAACTTTACGCTCAGACTCAGGGGGGGAGTACGTTTCCAATAATTTTCAATCTTTTCTAAACAATAAAGGGATCATTTCTCAACGTACCTGTCCGTATACTCCACAACAAAATGGAGTCGCGGAACGGAAAAACAAACATCTCCTTGATGTGACTAGAACACTTCTGATTGAATCATCCGTTCCCCCTCGTTTTTGGACTGAAGCTCTCACCACAGCGGTCTATCTCATTAACCGCCTTCCATCTCCTACCATTGCGCATTCCACGCCTCATTTTAAACTATTTGGTCATCATCCTGTGTTTGATCACCTACATACCTTTGGATGTGTTTGCTTCATTCATCTACCTCTCACAGAGAGAACGAAACTAACAGCGCAATCTCACAGGTGTGCTTTTTTGGGTTATGCTACTAATCAAAAAGGTTTTGTTTGTTATGATCCCATTGGTCGTCGTGTCAGGATTTCTAGAAATGTTATTTTCTTTGAAAATCAATATTTTTTCCAAACTCACATGGACTGTCATCAACCATCTTCCCCAGCTCTCTTACCTGGTTTTTCGGATCCGAAAACCATTACTAGGTTTAATCCTGATTTTGTATATCACCGACGGGAAAAACCTACCACTGCAGATGGCCGTCCTCCTGATCTTCCACCGGCAAATGGTTCCCCGCCTACTCATGCCTTGCGTCGCTCCTCCAGAACTTCTAGACCGCCTGCGCGGTATGGATTTACCCATACTTCTTTGATGACAACCCTATCTTCTGTTTCTATCCCAAGTTCTTATTTGCAGGCTGTACAACAAGATTGTTGGAACCAGGCCATGAAGGAGGCATTGGATGCATTCTATCAAAATCACACCTGGGATATTGTGAAGTGTACTTCAGCAATTAAACCCATTGGTTGCAAATGGATCTACTCGATCAAACTTAAATCTGATAGGTCCTTGGATAGACACAAAGCTCGACTTGTGGCACTCGGAAACAGACAGGAGTATAGCATTGACTACGAGGAAACGTTTGCTCCTGTGGCAAAAATGACAACTGTTCGGTTACTTCTCGCAATTGCTGCATCTAAATCTTGGCCATTATACCAAATGGATGTCAAAAATGCATTTCTCCATGGGGATCTGCAAGAAGAAGTCTATATGCGTATACCCCAAGGAGTCCCATCTCCATCCAAGCGGTCTGTCTGTCGATTGCAAAAATCGCTTTATGGTCTCAAGCAAGCTCCTCGGGCATGGTTCGAAACCTTCAGGGGTCGCTTATGCGAAAGTGGCTTTACTCAGAGCTCTTATGATCCATCTCTCTTTCTATGTCACACATCTACTGGGGTTACTGTGCTTCTGGTGTATGTTAACGATATTATTATGATCAAATCTCTCCAAGAATCCCTCAGGACTTACTTCTATATGAAGGATTTGGGCCCTTTGCATTATTTGTTGGGCTTAGAGGTGTCTCAATCTCCCAAAGGTCTCTTTGTTAATCAACATAAATACACATCAGACCTTATCGAGTTGGCTGACCTCCATGATTCTTCGCCTGTTGATACACCTGTAGAGGTAAATCTCAAGCTGAGTAAAGATGATGGCGATCTTCTTCCTGATCCTCATATCTACCGGCGCCTCGTGGGAAGTCTTGTCTATCTCACAATCACTAGACCTGACATATCCTATGCTGTTAATCTTGTGAGCCAGTTCATGACCGCTCCTCGACATCTTCATTTGACAGCTGTGAAGCGCATTATCCGCTATCTGCTGAGAACTGTTCCTCGTGTTTTATATTATCCAAAGGATAATCCTCTTCACCTGACCACTTATGCGGATGCTGACTGGGCAGGGTGTCCAGACACACGTTGTTCTACTACAGGTTGGTGCATGTACCTTAGAAATTCCCTTATTTCTTGAAAATGCAAGAAACAAGAACGTGTGTCCAGATCTTCCACAGAAGCTGAATATAGGGCAATGTCTTCTGCTTGTTCTGAGATCTTATGGCTACGGGGACTTCTTTCGAAACTTTGGTTCACTCAAACCTCTCCTACTTCATTGCATGCTGACAATACTGGGGCTATCCGCATCACTGAAAATCCCGTCTTCCATGAACGCACCAAACATATCGAAGTTGACTGCCACTTTATTCGGGATGAATATAAACGAGATGTCATTAGTCTACCTCATGTCCCTACCGAGCTTCAGTTTGCAGATATCTTCACAAAAGGACTTCCTCGGCCTCGACATCAATTTCTTGTCTACAAATTGCTGCTTTATGACTCCCCATCATCAATTTGAGGGGGGGTGTCAATCCAAGTCCACACTAGCAGGCCCATTTAGGCCCAATCTGTATATTTCACTTAGTCAAAAGACACCTGTACATACTTAGCTTGTAATACTACATTTTAGGATCTAGATATAGATAAGATTCTAATTGCATGTAATCAGGGCATTCAGCCCTTATATAATATGAGCAGAGTCGACCCTAGAAAGCACTCAATTTACAGCAATATTCTCTCTCAAATAACATGTGAGACCTGCTTGTTCGACTTAAGATTTGGCTTAAACCGGGCAGGTCTTGTGTGTGTCTCAAGATTTGGCTTAAACCGGGCAGGTCTTGTGTGTGTGTGTGTGACCTGCTTGTTCGACTCAAGATTTGGGTTAAACCGGGCAGGTCTTGTGTGTGTCTCAAGATTTGGCTTAAACAGGGCAGGTCTTGTGTGTGTGTGTGTGTGTGTGTGTGTGTGAAGATTTCGCTTAAACCGGGCAGGTCGAGTGTGCGCGTGTGTGGGCGTGCATGGGTGTGCATGCGTGCATGGGCGTGCATGCGTGGGAGTGCGTGCATGGGTGTGCATGCGTGCATGGGGTGCGTGCGTGTGTGCGCGCGCGCACCTACATAAGCCTTACATAGGAATATAATAAAATAAACTTCAATGAAAATAAAAGATTTGATATAACAATTATTATGAAATTTGTGTATTTTTCACATAATTTTCTACATTTTGGTTATCTAAATATTTATATCCATAAAGGCATAAACCATTAGAAAATTATTTACTGAGACTCGCCTAGTTGAATTGACTATCAGCCAGGTAGAAGAGGAAGAGATAGGTGGATAGGTCAAGCTTGGGCTTTTACCAAACTTCAATCCAAGAGGCAGAAGAGAACTTAAAGATAACTTGGGGAAGATCCCAATAGCTTCAATTTCTTTAATCATCAGTCCATTGAAGCCAAAGAGGCTCTACATCACTTATATAGAAAAAGAAACAACCTAGATCTAA
This sequence comes from Umbellularia californica, assembly GCA_028538565.1. Classification (NCBI taxonomy): domain Eukaryota; kingdom Viridiplantae; phylum Streptophyta; class Magnoliopsida; order Laurales; family Lauraceae; genus Umbellularia; species Umbellularia californica. The sequence goes on from JAPQWN010000008.1 coordinate 63,917,795, forward strand.
TGTCGACCATCTAAACATATTGACGGCCTGCAGAGATCAAAAGAGCAATTGAGACGGGTGTAGCGGCTATTAGCGGGCGATATGCAGCGCTTGCGGTGATAGTAGCAATGAAGTGGTGTGAATTTTTTAAGTGTCCAATCTTGTGCTTTTTTAGTAGTTTGAAACCATGCAAGGGTAGAGACAACTTTAGGAAGGCTAATGAGCAGAAAAAATAGGAAAAATAATATTTAAAATTAAAATTTCTTGGCTCTACTAGGTTTTAGCATATAGCGCCGCTATTTTCAAAATAGTGTCGCGGCCTCGACCGCTATATGGCCGATAATGCGGCCACTATGTAGCGTAGCGGCCGATACTTTGAACCATGAGGCCAGGAATAAAACATCCAACATAAACAATAAAATAGCATAAAATAAAACTCTAAATAAGCCAAAACATGAAAACAAATGAGCTGGGCCCAAAGAGCTTGGTCGAGATAGATGGGTTGGGCCCACATGCTGGTTGACCAATGGGGACCATGGGTCTGTCCTGCATCATCGCAGCATTATAAAATCTAAAAAAAAAAATTCTTAAAGTATTAGATCTTAAAACTCAGCAACTAATCCATGTGACCAGACCATAAAAGGCATCAAAATACAAAAAAGGAAAAAAAAAAAAAAAAAAGTAGGGGTTGCATGTAACAGTGGAAAAGGTATGAGATGATGAAAAGCATATTAATTGGGTGTCTAAATATTGTTAGGAAATGAAGGGAAAGGGAAAGAAAAGAAAATATCACTCTAAAGCATGTAACAATTTAAAGAAAGACAAAACAACCTCAATGCACCCAAGAGATCAAATGTGCACAACAACACAACAATGTAGAAAAGTTTCATTCCAAATCATTACAAATGTTGAGAGCTTGGGTAAAAATATCAGCTGCTACTAGCCTAGAGGTCGATATATCGGCCATAGTGGCCATGGCTGCTACAAAAAAGTCATCACCCAGTGTGGTCCCACCGAAGCAGGGTTCTAGGAGGGTCCAAACTAGAGACAGACCTAACCTTTGACAATTTTTCACAAAGTGGTTACTCGAAGGTCTTGAACTTGCGTCGTCACACATGGCAACCGAGACTACACATGTTTTACATCAATCTGTTGGCGTCCCAATCTGAAAAGATAAAGTTTGCCCAACGCAATAAATTGAGGGATAAAGATTTTATGCAGTTTAAATTTCAAGGGAGTACTTGATTCTATCAAGGGTATGTGTTCAAATCACCTATTTTATCATTTTAAGAGAGATGCTTTTGTGGGACAACTTTATTTATTATCATTATTTTGTACTATCTATAACTCAATAGGAATATTAGCCATTCAAACATTCAAGTCAACCGTTATTCTTAGTAGTCATCATTACTAATGGGCCGTAGTTATTGCTAGTAATTAGGATGTATGTATGTATGTATGTTTTTCACACACCTATATCATGTGGATCCATAATTTCTTTTTATTTTGCTCCACTTTATGGTGTTATTTACCAGAAATATTAATTGTCTTTCTATATTTAGCTTTTAAGTTAATTTAAATGTTTGGAAACTTTCAAGAAAACACCCGAACAAACTGAAAAAAAATGGTACCTCAATATTTATTTGAAATGTTAAAATATTAGAGATCATGCTTTGTGACTATTCTTTACTTACCTGATTGTCTTCTACATAATCTACATGGAAATTTCCTTATCCAAATTTGATTGAGCTGGAATAACTTGGGTTAGATACCCCAATTTTTAGGATTAATTTGCTTAAAAAAATAAATGAAATTTAAAAGTTTATATAGAAGGCATTTATTATAGTATATAAACTAAGTATTATAAACATATATAGACTGGACCCTCCTCCCCTGCGCACCCTTATCAAGCAAGCCCTATGCGACCGCCCTTGTGGAGTACAGGGGCCACAAAATCCAAGGGAAGGTTTTTGGTATTGAAAATCAAGGATGGAACTCCCTTATTTGCAAAGTTTGGAGTCCATCAGATCATCATAACCCCTTGATCATGACCCTTAAGGATAACAGTTTTAGAAGGCATCATTTTTTTCTGATTTCAATCCTACAGTCAATCTAATTTCGACATGTGTTAGAAAACTAGATACTCTGACATTCAGGAGGTACAGTCATTGTTTAAAATAACGGCCGTTATGTAACGGTAACGGCCGTTAACGCGACGATATTTTGCATATAACGCCCCGTTACGATATATCGCAAAATATCGCCAAAATATCGCCGTTATTTTGAAAATAACGGAAATAGCGTTATAACGGCCGTTATTTTCAAAATAACGGCCGTTATAACGCTGACGAAATTTTTTTTTTTTAAAAGTCTCGTCCACTGTGCTGCTGATGGTTTTTCACTTCTTTGCTCAGTGGGTTGCTTCTTCTTCTTTCCCCCTTTCCATTCTTCTTCTTCATGAGAGCTTCCTAAGCATACAATAGGGCCTTTTCAACTTATAATGCATAGAAAAGCTTAAATCTAACCTACTTTTGGGTGGATTTGTATGTGGGGAAAGCTAATCAAAGTAACTCAAGAGTCAAGAGACCTCTTTGGTAAGTTTTTTTTTTTTGGTTTTTGGAGTTCTTTTCAAGATTCAACATGAAAATAACTTAGAGATGGTTGAAATGTGTTAGATCTATACTTTTGGAGCAAAAAAATTCAAGTTTTAACACTTTTGGTAATATTTTTTATTTTTTTATTATTTTAATCCGAATTATTTTAGGGTTTTTTTAAAAAAAAAAGATTGTGTAAGACACTAATACATGGACCAAAGGCTTTATATTGAGTTAGATATGATGTCACTCACTAATTTTTCCCTAGATCTAGTGTTTTAAGTTGTAGATCTAGATTTTTTTTATTTTAAAAATTTGGGGCTTTTCTTGATATCATTTACATTTTTTCAAATTAGTGTTCAAATGCATTAATAATGTGTTAGTTTATAATAGATCTACACTTTTGGAACAAAAAAGTGTGAGTATTAGCACTTTTTGTAGCATTTTTTATTTTTTCATTATTTAAATCCGAATTATTATAGGTTTTTTTTTTTTAAAGATTGTGTAAATTGTAATACACTAATACATGAACCAAAGGCTTTATATTGAGTTAGATTACTTAGATATGATGTTACTCACTAATTTTTCCCTAGATCTAGTGTTTTAATGTGTAGATCTAGATTTTTTTTATTTTAAAATTTTGGGGCTTTTCTTGATATCATTTACATTTTTTCAAATTAGTGTTCAAATGCATTAATAATGTTTTAGTTTAAAATAGATCTACACTTTTGGAACAAAAAAATGTGAGTATTAGCACTTTTGTAGTATTTTTTATTTTTTCATTATTTAAATCCAAATTATTTTAGCTTTTTTGCTTTAAAGTGATTGTGTAATATTCAATACATGGACCAAAGGCCATATATTGAGTTAGATTTGACTAGATGAATGTCCAAAAACTTACATTTATTATATATTTATTTTCGGATTTTTTAATAAATCAATATTAAAATATATTTGTTTGATGATTTGTCTAACATTTTGTTGTTTTATTATTCTAAGTTTAATGTATAACTCATGTGTATGTTTCTAATGCTAAATGTACTTGAAAAATGGATATAAAACATTTTGTTTTAAGCTTCTATGTTTCAAATTCTAAACTACTTTGCTTTATGGATGTGTTTAGTGTTATTATTTCGTAGAAAACAATGGTACGTGAAGTTGACTCGGCGTGGCAACATGGTGTTGATGTGGATGGAAAAAGGAGTAAAATTAAATGCAATTATTGTGGTAAGGTTGTAACTGGGGGAATCACTAGATTGAAGGAACACTTGGTACATAAATCGGGAAATGTGGCAAAGTGTACCAAGGTATCCCCAGAGTTAAAGAAGGAAATGCAAGCATTATTAAATGCAGGGAAACAAAAAAAAGTAGTAACTGAGAAAAGGAGAGAAGCAGAGTATGAAGCATGTAGAGAAGAGGTGTATGGGCCTAGGGACTCAGATGATGATGATGAGGAATCAGATGTAGATAGAGCAAGGAGAGAGAGCATGAGATCATATAATGAGGAAGAAGAGAGGAGAAGAATGATCTATGAGTCTGCTTCTAGAGGGGGCCAATATGAAGATGGGGGTGGCTCAGCTAGTGGTGGTGGTGGGATGCTGCGTCGGATGTTTAGTCAAAAACAGACTCGCCGACCACCAGATTGGTTAGAGTCTAGCGAATCTCCCACACAACAGGCTCGTAGACCAGAAGGTGTGGGTCCAATTGACCCAGCTGCTTATAGGTCTCCATCTGCAAAGCAACCTTCTATAGCCAAAGCCTTAAGCGGAAAGATGGGTTATGCAAGAAACAGGTTGGTTAGGGCAGTTGGGAAATTCTTCTTCGATGGAGCCATTGCACCAAATAAGGCAACTTCACCTTATTTGAAGACCATGTTGGACGCTGCTGCAGAACATGGTCCGGGTATAAAGCCACCCACACCGTATGAGATTGGCCACTACTGTGTTGAAGAGGAATATAAAGAGACGATGGATTGGGTGAATACCTTTAAGAGGATCTGGAGAGAAAGGGGTTGCACACTCATGTGTGATGGGTGGACTACCATCACTAGACGGTCCCTATTAAACTTTTTAGTATATTCATCTTTAGGGACTGTTTTTATTAGATCGGTTGACGCAACCGAGTACGTCAAAGATGCGATGTACTTGAATAAGCTTTTCAATGAGGTAATTGAGGATATTGGGGCAGAATGTGTTGTTCAGATCATCACAGACAATGATGCAAGCATGAAGAAGGCAGGAATGATACTCATGCAGCAAAGGCCCAATATTTTTTGGTCTCCATGTGCTGCACATTGCTTGGATTTAATGATTGAAGACATCGCTAAGAGGAAAATGATAAAAGGTGTGATATTAAAGGCAAAAAAGATCACTAATTTTATCTATCAGTCAAACAGGCTCATAGCAATGATGAAGAAATATACGGACAACCATGAGCTACTACGGCCCGGCATTACAAGATTTGCCACCCACTTTATAGCTCTAGAAAGCCTTTATAAATACAGAGGAGGGCTACACCAACTATTTACGTCACAAGAATGGTTGGAATCAAAGTGGGGGAAGAAGCCGACACCCCAAGTAAAGCAAGTTGTAAAGATTGTACAATCTAAGAGATATTGGCCATTTGTTGGTGAGACCTTAAAGGTTTTAGAGCCTTTGATAAAGGTCCTTCGGTTGGCCGATGGAGATGACAAGCCTACAATGGGCTTCTTGTATGAGGCTGTAGCTCGAGCTAAGTTAGCCATACAAGAAAATTGCAAATACTACAAGGCTTATTGGAAGATCATCGACAGACGTTGGGAAATCCAACTCCATCATGACTTGCATGCTGCAGGTAAAGAATCACAGACTGAGATTGCATTTCTAACTATTGTTAAATTGTGATTTTATCTCTCTAAATTAATATACTATGCAGGTTATTTCTTCAACCCACAGTATCGATACAATGAAATTCAAGACAGAAGCTTAACAGATGAGATACGTGTAGGTCTAAAAAATGTTATTGAAAAACTTGCTGAGAATGAGGATGATGCATGTGAGGCTATTAACCAGGTAAGTGTAATGGACTAAGTAATGGGTACCTTTTTTTTAGCATAAAGAGTTAGTTCATCCTTATTTTATTTATGGTATATCCCAGATTGATATATACAATGAAGCCTACGGTAGTTTTGGGACACCGACCGCCAGACGAGCTATCATGAAGTCATTTCCAGGTAAAGATCATGGTAATTTCATTCATTCTATGTCAGTTTAAAAGTTGAGTCATGACTCATGACTCATGTATGATTTAATTAATAAATATACTTCCATTTTATTTTCAGCTGAGTGGTGGTTAAACTACGGAGAAAGTGCTCCAATATTAAGGAAAATAGCAATGAAAGTCCTTAGTCAAACAACTACATCATCAAATTGTGAGAGGAATTGGAGCACCTTTTCATTCATTCACACTAAAGTGAGAAATCGGCTGACGATGCAAAAGTTGAACAAATTGGTGTATATACATTACAACATTAAGCTCCGCAACAGACAAAGAAGAAGGAGAGAGTTTGAGGACCAAACAGATTACTTCTGCCCAATCAATCTGAACTATATTTTTTCAGAAAATGATGATGTGTTGGCACAATGGATAGAAGAGGTAGAAGAGCCAGTGCTAGATCATGATGAACAGATTGGTGATATGGTCCAGGATTTGACTGAGGAAAGGCCAGAGCCAATGAGAGCTGCCGAGCGCCTACGTGAGATAAATCTTACCCATCAACGTAGGCGTGGGGTTGACCCTCAGGAGATGCGAGATGAGGTTGATGAGGATGATGACACTAGCATTAGCAGTACTAGCTCATCTTCAGATGTGCCGCATGATTCTGATGGGGATGACGATGGTAATGGTGGTGGAGATGGTGGTGATGTACTACCACCCCACATGATGGAGACAGTAGTACATTTTCCTTCTTCTGGTAACATAGACCCGACCCGTGGGTACCGGAGAATTGTCCCAACAACCGAATCATCACATGCAGGTGCTAGTGGTAGTGGATATGGTGGGGGAGAGGGTACTAGTGGTGGTGATGTTGGCCACCAACAAGTCATGTATGGTGACTACTATGTATTACATCCAAATCAGCAACTTAAACTTCCCCATGAATTTTATCGGCAGTACCAAGACTACCCTCAGTCATCTCAGTCTACTAATGACCCAGCCTCACTTTATGAAGCAATCTTCATTCCTCAACCATATCCACAGGCACAACAACCTTATGGGCACTATGGGAGTGGAGGCTGTGTAACACAACAATTTGGTGCCTTCTACCCTTCAAGAAATGATGATGATGATGATAATATCGAGCCAGGCCGCCACTCATTCTGGCATTAGGCACATGCACTAACTCTATTAGTATTTATTGCTTGCTTGTAGACTTTAAATGTTTAACAATATTAGTTTGCCCAAAATTATGGTTGCATTATGTCAATTTTATGATATTTCAGCTTATTTTAGTATATAAATCGATACAGCAATGATACAGGATATTATAACTTGAGGGGACCGTTATTTTGCTTTAAAGTGTGCACTAATGGAAAAAAAACATTATTTTCTATCATTTTATAATATTTTGGATTTTTTGGATATTTTTTCGGATTTTTTTGGGGTCAAATAAAAATTCGCTCCGCAATGGACCGCGAACCGCGACGCGATGACCGCGAACCGCGATAGCCGCGAGCCGCGACGCGATGACCGCGAACCGCGATTTTAAACCCTGGGTACAGTAGTATGTAAGGGGTTGGACGGATCATAGGGAGGCAAATACCAAAAAACAAGGCAGGCAGCATAGATCATCTCCTTCAAATCAGGCCTGAGCATGATCTAGACTCAAACAAGTGCAGCCAAAAATTCACTTTCAGTTGGAGCCAAGGGCCAAGTTGCACAGAATAATTATATTGAATCTATATCTTTACTATCTTATCATTCCAAGACATCTTTTTCTTCAAGAGGACTTCATTAGAAAACATCAATCCTAGTATTAATAATTCTATAGGTTTCTTTTTTCTGTTGAGTCTCATCTAAATCATCTTTATCATAACTCTTTTCCTCGGAATTTCCGAATACTTAAAATCTAAATGTACTGAATTTGGGTATTTTAAGTTTCTAACTTTTTCTAATTTTCTTTATTAACGTTCCATTCAGCCACATTTATGGATGTGCTAATGAGGGGGAAGAAAAAGAAGAGTTTTGGAGTCCAATGGGTTCCACATGAACCACGTTATAGTAAAGTAAGCTAAATGAAACAAATGTCTTCCAACAAACATTAAAAAAAGAACCAAAACATGTAAAGGAGAAGACAAAAGTAACAAAGTAGTGATTGTTCGCACCATTTTCATCGTTAATTCCTCCCCTGTGCATTGGCCAGAAAGCATATGCATTCTGAGAATGGGTAGACTTGGAACAACATATCAACGGTAGCTGAAGGATGGTAGCACATAAAATTCTCCAATGCTTTGCTATTAACATCATAGCAGAAGAAATCCCCTTGGTATCTGAGAAAAATAGCATCTGAATTTGGGTGAAAAGCTAGGATATCCACCGGATCCTTGGTTACGAAATCTGAATCTGCTGAGGGACCAGGAAATTCAATATCAGCAAAGCTGATTTTATGCACCAAGACCCATTCACTGAAGTCCATGCCGTCAAGCACCCATACTCCCATTTCCAAACCATTGTGGTGGGCAAAACAGAGACACTCTTCGGACTCTCCCAAACAATTGGATTGAAAGAACCATAAAATGCCCAAATCAATAGGTAAGCCAAGCACCCCACAATACTCTTCCTTGACATGAAACATCAGAACCTGAGAAGGATCAGCCAGCAAGAATAGAGCACCGTTTAGAAACACTGGGGGCTTTTTCAGCAGGGTTAAATTGACCCCCTTTAAGTAGGCCTTCGATTCCGCCCATTGACCCGTCTGAGAAGAGTACACATAACCATACAAAAACATACAAATCATCTAATGGGTCTTCATCTTCATCCTCAGAATTCTCACCATGGACAACGACAAATTCAACGACTTTAAAGTGAGTGAATAATATACATCAGATGATTCATCCATAACCAATGCAAATTTCGCATCATGAAAGGAACTGCTATGACTGGGTTTGGGTTTGGGCGGCTGAGGCAGAGCCACCCATTGCCGCGTAACTGGGTTACACACATAATACTTATCTTGATCACCAATGTTATTTGAAGAGCAAAGAAGGAACCCATTGCGGCAATCTACGATTCGGGTGTCTGGGTGGCAAGGTAAGAAGCTGATGCTATCATCCATTTCAATCACATCGTGGATGTCTACAATCTCATCATCTATGCGACGGAAATAGTCGAAGGCTTCGATACATCCCTTGCGGAGATCGACCATGCCGACGAAAAGGCCGGACATTGGCCTTGGCCTTGTTGGGGAGTGGATTAGGGTGGAAACCAAGAGGTGAAATGTTTTGGAAACGCATTTGCAAATGGTAAGGGGTTTTGGGGGCAATCTAGAAAGGATGTTTATCAACACATCATTGCCTAAGTTACAGATATTATTACCTTGTGAAGGTGTGCAAATGCCATAGTACCTTCTGAAGCTGTGAAAAATGACATTCTTCGTGAAACAAGAAGTTGGAGGAAATAACAGTTAGAATAGGAACAGGAAGGGAAAAGGTAGACACTGTCAAACAGTTTTGGGGTCTTGGGTATTGTGGGGTTTGGGCTTGTTTGGTAAGGCGGAGTGATGTAAATCTTCTTTCATCATCATACAAGAAAAGACCCTTTTTTTTTCTCTTTTTTTTTTTTCCCTCTGGGCTTAGAGGGAAGCCGGGTAAACTCCCCTGTAGCCCTAGTGTGATAGTGCAGTTTCAAACCCACAACCTTCCGATGCAAACCGTGGTCCTAGGCCAACTGAGCTACCCCTTGGCGTTAATACAAGAAAAGACTACAGTCATATCAATAATATAAAATTTTCAAATCTCTCTTGATTTTTAAAAAGTAAAAAAATTCAAAAAGCAACATTCTCATGCCACCGAACGACAAAAATTCATCTGCTTTCTATCCAAAAAGTTAAAAAGTTTCCTTACTCAACCACTAAAAATAAAATTTCATCATTATAATTAGACTTTTTAATATTTTGTTCTCTTTTCAATATTCATCTCACTTCATTCCACCCTACAAGTATTGAATAAAAATGAATAAATTTTATAAAACTTGTACAAGTCGATGTACATCATTTATATATAGTATAAAAATGAAGAAAAATAAAAGAAGGAATGAATAGACTTAATAAGAATCATAAGAGAAAGAAAGAGAGGCACAAATGCTAATTAGACTTCCCAGAAATGACAATCTACAAGTCTCTGCAATCTTTGAAGGTGAAGTTACCCAATGACAATCTTTAAGTTCTCAACTCAGAAACACATTATTTTCAATGCATGACAATTGCTTTGTTTTCTTTATTAAACCTTTGTATTATATGCTCTTTGCTACATCATCAAGACATCAACCAGGTCAAGTACAAGCAGATGGACATTTCAGGTCACTGAAGTGCAGGTCATATGTATGGAGCACTCCACACAAACAATCAAAATCACTTAGTTCTATGTCTATATTTTCTCGATAGATCTTACAACAATGTTACTCCTCATTTGTGCATCATACACATGCCCTTTAGTTTTCTTCAATAGGATGCAACATCACTAACTAGAATGTGCTTCAGTGCACTTGTATATGCAACTATCTTCACAAGGAAACGTCTCAGTTGATGAAGATGAACAACAAAACCATCGAAATCATACAAATCCTTTGATAAGATGAAATCCCCAAGTCATAGAGTGCATCACTTCCTCCAAGTATGCATCCAGAATTCTGCAAGACGGAAAAGGATTAGTAACCATATTACCATTAATGTGAGTGAAAGGAAGAGCAACATTCAGCAAAGGACAAGTGGCCCTATCTGAAGACCTGATGTAATTAACTATTGCTGATGGATCAAGAAAATATACCATGCATAATGATTAAGAAAGAGCTGCATTTATGGGGCCAGAGGAGCCTGCATGCACTCCAAGTGCAGGGTTGGATAGAAAATTTCCCAATTTTGAGGTTGGAAATGGCCTGGTAAATATGAGAGAGAGAGAGAGAGAGAGAGAGAGAGAGAGAGAGAGAGTAGTAATATATGAAGAGCCGGAACATTAACATAATCAAGCAAAATGGTGCATGATGAGTCTGATACAAAAGCCTAAGTTGCAGGCCTTACACTTCACTGTTTAAGTAATAACCAGAAAAGTCAGCTCTGGACCAAAATCTTAAACCATTTCCCACATGCAAATAAAACAGTTTTCTTTCCTGCAGAATCAAATTCTTGGACGACCACGTCATTCCATCAACACAAGGCTCAATAAAAGTGCAGAAAAGAGCATCAGAAGGGTGCAGAATTTCTAACCACTGGTGCACCAAGAGCTGTCCTCAAGTAGGAAGCAAGCGCTGTTTACGTGTTTATCAGTCCCTTAGTGGCTGGATTCCATGCTTAAGACTAGCAATAGAAATATGAGAGACCTGGAAGATCCAAGTGGCCCCAAGTTAGCCCTAAGGGCCCCATGGCTGAATACATACAGGGGGAAGACCATGTTCTGAGTACTATGAATAATGGTTAGGTGTACATACACATTTTTCCAACACTTAATGCCAAAAAGTAAAAATAAGATTCTCCTATCATGGTTATCCCAATAAACCTTTGTACCCCACCTTTTCAACATCTTTTAGAAACCACTCTGCAACCACGCTCATCCAACACTTGGAACCCACTCCACCATTATCCAACCATATCAACAAATCTATTAGAAGAACGATGTTCAATCTCTAATATGGAAGGACAGGAACCCCAATCAACTACCCATGTGTCCAAAATAATCAAACAACAACATCCTAAAAATACCAATTTAGTAAAGTTGCAAGAGACTGTGAAAAGCATACCAATTGGGAGACTTAATTTTATTAAAGAGGGGGAAATGGCCACTATAACACTTACAATTTGAGGGGGGAAATGTATTACCTCACTGCTCCTGATGAAGTTGTAGAATAACACAACAATGTATAAAAGCTCCAATTTAGAGTTCTAGATCATTGTAAGCGTTGGGATGACTATGTTTTATCAAAATACAGTATTCTATTCATGAAAAATGATATAGTACGAGCAAATTTCACATAAGATCTGTCAGAACTTGCAGGGAAAAAGCGCAATCAACAACCCAAGCACCACACAATCACACACATGCAATCCACCACACAGAGATTTACGTGGTTCACCGTAAAGGCTACATCCACAAGGCTATCAGCATTCTGCTCGATCTCACTATGAAGAAATTGGGCAACTCGTGTTGGAACAACACGAGCTAGGAGAACAAATGCATCAAGCATAATAAACAATTACAAATCAGGCAACAACCCCATACATGAGATACCGTCCCTAGCTAGAAATTGACAACAGCCATTCTCAACATGTGGAAGAAAGATACTCACCTAGAGTGAAAATGCCCTTCAACTCATCCAATCAAGGTCATATATAACAATGACTAGGGCAACTATCCTCTGCCCACCCAACAATACATTTGAAACTGTTATGTGGAAACAGGTACAGATTGCATACCTCCTTAGGCCACTCCAATCAACATGGCCAAAAATTCAACTTCATACCCAAAGCCATAGTTTTCCTACGTGGTGAGCCGACTAGGATATTTGTTGAGTTGACTCAACCTGATTACATATGAAAGAGGGAAGGTAGAGTTAGTTAAACTCTATTTGGACGAGGTTTTGTTGAAACGTATCCACCTGGTTAACTCAACATTCGGCTTAACTCATCCCGGTTTGGCCAAGTCGGGTATGTCATCTTATGCCATTTTTTCGTTATTTGAAAAAATACAAAAATATGATAACCGCATATAAGCCTTACATAAGAAAACTGTATATGTTAAAATATACTTTAGTAAAAATAAAAGTTTTGAAATAAAAATCCATATGAAATTTATCACATCTCCTTTTAGTTATTTCAAACATTTATATCTGTAAAAAAAAATTATAAAATCAATTTATTGACCCTTGCCTAGTTGACTTGACCTGACAACTATTGAGTTTAGTCAATTGACTAGGGAGAAAAACAATATCTAAGGTCACCTCTTTCCCTAGAGTAAAGGATCCAGCAACCAATCCCATATGCATTTGGATTACCCATTCCAAATTGAACTTTCACAACGCTTCTGAACCTTTAAACATGGGAAACTACTCTGATGGAACTTCTGTGAAGCATAAACATGAAGTTTTACAAAACCTTGTTCCAATGCTTTATCGCAACACTAAAAACTAAATAAATAAATAAGTGAAAAGTCTACATCTTACTACATCTTAAAACTCAGCTATTATCCATGTGATTAGACCATAAAAGGCATCAAAATACAAAGGAAAAAAAAAATAGGTGTCCAAATCCTATTAGGAAAAAAAGAGACCACTTTGAAGGATAAACAATTGAAGAAAGATAAAACAACCTCAATGTTCCAAAGAAAATAATGTAGGGAAGTTTCAAACTAGACTATTGCAAATGCTGAGAAGAGAATCATATTATGGTTTTTCCCATTATTTAAATTCATGAATAAATGGCATGGCGTGAGAAATCTCTACATGAAAGCTTTTTTTTTTTTTTTTTGTAAATCAAATCCCTATCATTACCTAGCCCGTGTATATTGGTACATTAATATACTAAGCTAGTAAGAGTGACGTGGCCTTCGAAGATATTTTTATGGACAAAGATACCTCCTTCAGTAATGGCTTTTAAATATGAGACACATGCATATTAATCACACTAACGATATTTGATAAACTCATCAAAATGCAAGAAACTTACTAACTTAATTTATCTCTCTCCAATTACAAAATTTATGTTACATTTTCCAAAGAAAAAAATCCGTTAGTAAAAAAAAGGAAGAGCTCTTACATTTATTTTGATTTCTAATATCAGGTCTAACCTTATATATCCTTTAATAGGGGCAACCCCTAAGATTTAAACCACTCAAAATAATTATCCTTGCCTGCATTTGCCCTTGCGTCAAATTTCATTCCAATCAAATTTGGTCCCACCATCAGATTGATCATAAATAAAACCAAGTAATTAAAAACAAAGGGAGTGAAATCATATGCTTTACCCATGATCAATCTGATGGTGTCCCCAAATCTGATTAGACTAAAGTTTGACCCAGCGCCAATAAATGGGGGAATAATGATTTGAGCAAAATAAATTGCACGAGTGGGTGCTAGCTAATGATAGATATATAGGGTTGGCCCCATTATTACTAATCAAAATAACAGAAGTTTTTGTCATTTCAGAAATATTTAATAGGGTGTGCTGACATTTTTGTTATTTCAAAAATATTTAATAGGGTGTGCTAGATTCCATCAAGAAGGTGTGTGTTCAAAGAACCATTTTATCATTCTTAGAGATCTGATTTGATGGGACGATAATCATAATTTATTACTATAAATAACTCAATAGGAATATTAGCAATACAAACATTTCAGTCAGCTCTTATTCTTAGTAATTATCAATACCATTATTAATGGGCCATAGTTACTGCTAGTGTTCAAGATGCATGCCTCCGTTTCACTCTCAAAGACCCTCCTCCATCTTTTTTCAATCTCTCTCTTTCTCATTCACTGCTCTACTCTCATGTCATTTTAATGCAGCTCTTTACTTCTGTGCTGCTTACTTTGACATGGAAATGCTGAACATGAAAAACTTAACCTTCATCCCAGTGTGCTGCTATAGAAATATAATCTTGCATTTGCACTTACACATTGGATTCCCTATTCACTTTGGAATTTATATTTATATATATATATATGGGTCCGCCAAGGTGTTTGTGAAATCTGTTTGAACTTTGAAGTGGAAGTCTCCAAGCTTCTACCTACTGTAGGTTATAAATTGACTTTTGTAAAATAGGATCATTTTATGTGTTTTTGTTAGAGTTGTGTGCTGTTGGTTTGGTTGGGGAGATTGAAGGCAACGAATGGAGAGGAGAAAGAGAAAGAGGAACAGTTGTTCAGGTTGAGTGAAAGATACAAAGCGAGAAGAGAGAGAAGAGATAAAGGTGTTCATTTGGGTTGATTCAGAGCAAGGAGAGATTGGAACAGGAGAGAGCGAGAGAGAGAGAGAGAGAGAGAGAGAGTCCCACCTAATGAGTGGCCCAGATGGTGCAACAGGAAAACAGTTAGGATTGTTTGTCAAGATTTACTTATTTATTTTTATTTTTTTCAATGAACATCTATGGCAAAACCCCCTGATGAGTGTCCTAGATGGTCTCTTGTTTAGAGAGAGAGAGCAGAGATTTATAGTCGGTTGAGTTGAGAAAGAGAGATGGAAAAGAAGGAAGATGGACGTTTGGAAACCAAATAGAGACATCGAGATGGGGAGGTGATTTGTCTGGAGGATTTGAATAGGAAACTTAGAGAAAGAAATGGTAAAGAGAGGGAAAGAGGAATGTCTTGGAACAAGAGTAGAGAGAGAACCAGAGAGGTGATCTGTTGCATGATTTAATAGGAAATTTGACAGGCTTTTCTGGAAGGTGGGACTTTCAAAAACATATTAAAACCTTATCTTCATAGTCCATAGTTCTTTTTCTTTTAATTCTCAACTAAACTTTCTTTACCATAACTCTATCACTCATAACTTTAGAATACTTGAAAATCTGTATGTATTGAATCTTAGTTTCTCAGAATTCATGTTTGGGCTGTGACAAAAGTTTTAAGCTGGGCGATGTACTGAATTATGGAATTTTAGTTTTTTTGTTTTTTTCATAATTTTCTCTACTCCTTTCCTCTTTCTCATCTCATGAATTGCATGAGCCTTTTTGCTAGTTTCGTCATGACTAGAGTGATATCTATCACTGGCATTTGAACCACTAAATTGTTGGAGAGTTTAAATCAGTAGTTATTGCCATCCAACTATCATTTTTTAGTCAAATATAATTCACACACCTTTCCATCCCACTCTGCACCATGATTGGTGGTAATCCCAAGTAGGCCATAAGGAGAGGAGAGCACCTTATTATGGTATAGTGTGATAAGCTCATACTACATCAGGCCCTCTGGTCATTTTCTTCCCACAGTTAAATAACCATAGCAATAGAAAAATGTAATGCTACCATATTTATTTATGACAAAATATAGCGTACTTACACATTAGTATAAAATGACAGATATTTCTACCAAACATATATCAGAACTCCAAACATAATCATAAAGACATAGGGAAGACAGAGATAGAAGCCCCATATTGGGTACAACTATTACAGTTTTTTTTTTATTGGTTAAAAAAGTTTCATTGATTAAAAGAACAAGATACAATAATCCATACGGTATGGGGGGCAAACCAAGAAAATTTGCTCCCTTTTGTAGAGAAATTTAGCATATGAGTACATCTATTTCTGTTTCATTCAACCATACAAATAGATGGGCTAATGGGAAAGAAAAGAAGAGACTCGGAGTCCAATGGGTTCCACATGAACATCCATATAATAAAGTAAGCTAAATGAAACAAATGTCTTCAAACAAAAAAGAACCAAAACATGTAAAGGAGAAGACAAAAGGAACAAAGTAGTGCTTGTTCGCACCATTTTCACTGTCGAATCCTCCTGTGCGCATCGGCCAGAGAGCATAGGGATTCCGAGAATGGGTTGACCTGTAACGACATATTATAGTAGCTGGAAAAGAAAATCTCCAATTCCCTGCTATTAATATCACAGCGGAAGAAGTTTCTATGGCTTCTAAGAAAAACAACATCCAAATTTGGCTGAAAAGCCAGGATATCCAGTGGGTCCTGTGGATCCTCCCAGTCACCTGGTAATCCCAAGTCATTAAGGTCGATTTTACGCATCAAGACCCAATCAGAGTCCACCCCATCAATCTTCCATACTCCCATTTCCAAACCATTGTGGCAGGCACAAGTAAGACACCCTTCAGACTCTCCCAAAGACCCACACTGAAAGAACCATGAAACGAGCAAATCAGTAGGTAAGTCAAGCACCTTAAAATACTCTTCCTTGACATCAAACATCAGGACCTGAGAAGGATTCGCTGGCAAGAACAGAGCCCCATTTACAAACACAGAGGACTTTTCCTCCGACAAACAAAACTTGATGTCCTTTAAGCAGGCATTAGATTCTACCCATTGCCCAGTCCTAGAAGAGTACACACAAACATTCAAATCCATCAATGGGATTTTCTCTTCCCACCCCTTTGAAGGGTCTATCATGATATCCAAATCCGAATGCGGAGTACGACCATGGGTAGTTGCAAATTCAACCACTTTATAGTGACAGAAGAAGACATCAGATGGTTCATCCAAAACCAATGCAGACTTCAATTCAATATTACAATTACCATAGCGTTTGGGCGGTCGAGGCAGATGCACCCATTGCCGAGTGACGGGGTTGCACACATAGTACTCATGTCGATGATAGCTCTTGTTCTTGGTAGAGCAGAGTAGGAACCCATCGCGGATATCATGAACTCGGGTGTTTGGGTGGCATGGCAAGAACCTCAGCACGTCGTTCATTACAATATTGACGCCCATTTCACCGTTGCGGAGATACCGAAAGAATTCAAGATATCCCCTGTAGACCGCCTGGAGGATGAAAAGGCCAGAGAATGGCCTTGGCCTTGTTGGAGAGTGAATCAGGGTTGAAACCAATAGGTGAAATGTCTTGGAAACAGCTTTGCACATGACTAGGCGTTTTGGGGGCAATCTTGAAAGGATATCCATCAAGATATCATTGTCCAAGTTGAAGATATTGCCCTCTGATGCTCTGCAAACTGCCATTCTATTTCTTCCTGATGCAAGATTGAGGCAAGAAAGTATTACTGATTGCAGATGAAGAGAGAGACTGAAACAACAATCAAGAAATAGGAGAGAGAGAGAGAGAGAGAGAGAGAGAGAGAGAGAGAGATTGAAGTAAGAGATTGGGAGATAGGGAGAGAGAAATGGAGTAGGGTCAAGTAGGAGAGATAGATAGAGAGAGATTGAAGTAGGAGATTTGGGAGGGAGGGAGAAAAGGACTAAGGTCAGGTCAGGAGGGTGAGATCTAACAGTTTTGAGTCCTTACCCTGACCCACTTCCAAAACAGGTCAGATATCTCCAACCCAAAGTTGGTGTGGGTCAACTTGACCCGACCATCATTGACAAGAGACTCATGTGGGTTAACCCCAACTAACCAGAATCAACTACAAACTGTTCTGTGTAATTTATACAATGAAAAGATAGATGTTAGAGGGCAATCTATTTAGATTGGTCAAAATGTAAAATGTAAACAAACTGAACAAAAGAGGAATCACACTTTGTGGGTTCTATCAAAGACTTCCACTTAGGTTTCACTTTATTCCATAGGAAATGTGATTTTTAATTTATGATGCTGAAACTCAAATGCATAGATGGATTCTCCACTAAAGTACTTGAACTTGCATTTCAAATTTTTCTTATGCCAAGTCACATGCTTTTGTGATTGTGAGTGGATGTTTTGTGTTTCAACTTTCAATTTTCTAAGTAGTAGATAATGATCATTTGAAGTCAATGCAAGATTTTCCAATGCGGCTTTGATGACAAAGATCATCCTCATGTTAGTTTGAGGTTTAAGAGAACAGGTTTTTAAAAGGATGGAGACGAGAGATGGCTCGGGTTACCAAGGCGTTTTGATTCAGCGCAGAAAATGGAGCTTATATACCCCTTCTTAAAAAGCAACAATTTATGGGGTCCGAGAGGGGGGGGGGTCGAACCGTAGATTTCCTCTCAACTGTAGATTTTTTATTTTGAAAATCTTCTCAGCAGGTTGCACCCAAACATGGGTTTTCCACGTTAGCACGGAAAACTGACATGGATTCCTCTGAGAGGATTTTTGCCAAACGTGCCCTAAGTGTTTGGTGAAGTTTCTTATGGATATTTAGGTTTTTTTTTTTTTTCCTCTTTTTTTGCTTAATATTTTGGTTTCTGTAATATTGGGTTCTCATTGATTTGTCAACTTCTAAACTACTTTTATTACTAGATTGTTTATGGGATTTTCATTTCTATGTTGTCAACTTCCAAACTACTTTTGTGATATTTTAAAGAATTTTGTGGCACTTATATGAAGTAATTTTATAATTATTTTTCAATTAAAATGAGTTCTTTTAGTTTTCTCGGTGGTTTTTTTCTTTTTTATTTAGGTTTCAAATTTTGGTTTTGTGTATTGAGTTCTCAAGGATTTGTTTGTTAATTTCTTCTAAATTTCTTTTATCATTGGATTATTCTATATTATATTTTTGTGGTTTTTTTGGATTTTTTTTTTACATGGGTTTATTTTATTTTTATTTTTTTCAGTTAGGATGGATTTTTTATGTTTCTTGACATGGGTGTTTTGTGGATTTATATTTTTCTTTTGTTCTTTTCCTTTTTAGTTTCAATTTCTTTATTTTTTGGGTATCGGGTTCTCAGGAGTTTGTTTTTTCCTTTTAAATTGCTTTTACCATTGGATTGTCTATATATTTTCATTTCTATTTTGTATTTTGTAAGGTAGTCTAATGCATATTGTTTCTTTTTAGCATGGGCTTATTTTTATTATTATTTTTCTTGTTACAATGGGTTCTTTTAGCCGTTTTGGTAATGAATTTCCATGGGTTTGTGGGTTTTTTTTTAATAATTCCAACTTTTAATATTTGGTATTGTGTTCTCATGAGTTTGTTTGTTCATTCTAAATTACTTATTATTAGATTGTCTATAAATTGTGATGATGGAGTTTTGAGTACAAAAGTTTGCCTTTATCCTTGGAAATGGCCCAGTCAATGGGCCACATTTGAGGCCTTTATTTCTTTAGCAAGGTTTCTGGTGAGAACTAGTCATGCTGGGAATTTCTGACCATGACATGATGGCTTTCCCCTTAGCATTCTAAATTCCATCCACCTAAAAAAAAGGACTCATTCATATCATTTGGATTTCTAAGAATACCAACCTCCTTAGCAATTCAAAGTTCTCTAATAGGGATGAGTGGATTTGGAAATTTCATGCAAGGGACAACATTTGGACAATCTCTCTCTCTCTCTCTCTCTCTCTCTCTCTCTCTCTCTCTCTCTCTCCCCTATTCGAAAGAAAACTTGCCTTCTTATAGAAAACCTAATGCGAAACTTTCTTTAGTCGGTGGATGGAAACCAAATCAGGAAGTGTTTTTGTTTGTTGGGATAAGGTATGCCTCCCCAAAGCCAAAGGTAGGCTAGGCATAAGAAGAGTAAAAGATGTTAATGATGGATGCATGCTTAAATTAGGTTGGGCACTTGTCACTACTTCATTCCCACAAGCTACTTGGTTTAGTTATCATTATTACTAAAACTCGGCTAATTGGCACTTGAGAACCACAAAGGCAGGTTCTTGCATTTGGAAGTAGATTAGGGCCCTCTCTTTGATCCTTCAAGGTGATAGCAAATGGAAGGTGGGTAATGGCTTTAGGATCAGCTTGTGGCATAATGGATGGGTCAATCACGAACCTATCGCAACTCTTTTTTCGGACCTCCATCTCTCCCCTTTTTCCAAGGTCCCAGCCATCATAAATGAAGTTAGATGGAGAATCCCCAATTCTATTCCCCTAGTCCTCTGAGTTCATATGCAGCACGTCAACACAATTCCGATAGCACTCAACGCGACTAATCTTTCGACCTAGCTGGATGGTGGGTTCTCTCTCTTGAAATCTTGGAATCTCGTCCGTCATGGAGCTCCAATGGCCATCTAGTCTGACCTGGTTTGGAACTCTTGGGTTCATCCTAGAATAACGTGTATGACCTGGCATCTAATGCATAGAAAGACCCTTAGGCTAAATCGAAAGGGATGTTCCTAGTTTCAAGATGCTAAATCCATACATCTCAAGAGGAAACTAATACTCATCTATTTTTTTAATGCTCTTTTGTGAATCTATCGTGATCTTTGCTTCTCTCTTCTAAGGACCGTAAGCTCCAAGGGAATTCTTTGGTACTGCCTGCCTACTCCCTATGTGACAAGCAGATGCACCCATACTAAGGATCTGTGCGACATGGTTGTCATTTTGTCTAAAGCATGTTATATGTTATTTATGATTCCTTTATTTCTATTCATGATGCACTAACACGCCTAGTCAAATTGCTATATGAATTCCTGAATAATCAACCTGTTATTTTTTTTTTTTTTTATTTCTACAAACTATGATTTTTTTTTATGGTTCTCAAGAATACTTATTTGATCTACACTAAGTATTGTAGGAGGCAATGAACTACTCTTCGTGCCCGAGGACATTGAGGCAGTCCAACAAGATCCATCATTTGTATGAGAGTGGACAGCTAATGATGTAGAGTAAATCATGGGAAGCTGTGGAGTTCGAAGCATCCTCTTATGGGTTTTTTGTTGGGGAATCATAACTTTTGTCTTTTGGTTTTTTATATATCAGCCAATGTTTTATCAGGCCTATTCTAGGAATCTAATTAAACTACTTTTGTCTAAACTTGAAGGTTAATATCTATAGAAATGAGTCTCTTTCTGCTATCAGTTTATGATGCCATGAGATGATTTTATTATGTCTATTTCTTGAAATGGTTTGCACAAGCTTTCGCCAAGATATCCCTCGCAGATCCGAGGACCTGGTAATCCTCACATTGCGGAATCCCATGGGTAAATGCATGCGGATTAAATTTTAATATTTAGCCTCCGTGCACGTCGCGATCTCTTAATCTTAATTAGATTTGGGGTTGTGACACAGCCAATGTATTCTAAGATCTTGTCTCCTAACTCATTCCTTTCTCAAAACCATTGTCCTCCGTGCACTCTCTCATTCCATCTACCATTCCATTTCTACATGCTCATTTAAGTTCCCTTCTAGAAAAGTCTTTTCACTAGTTGGAAGTTCTTATATTAAACCATCCATCTCCTCCCAAAATTGTTTATTAGCAATTTCATCCGATCGTGCTTGGTCCGCAATGAGCACCAATGATATGTATTATATCTTCCTCTACACTAGTTTAATTGTTATTCTTTCATGTGTAGTAGAGTTTATAACCACCAATGAGCTCCTTTGTTTTATCCCATTTCCACTTTATTTCATTCAACCATATATATATGGATGCACTAATGAGGGGAAGAAAAAAAGACCTAGGCATATAAATACCTAGGAAAAGAAAAGAACTAGGCATATAAATAACCAAAAAAATTGAAAACAAAAAAGAGGAAGAAGAACCAAACATATAGAAAAGTAAGCTCAATGAAACAAATCCCTTCAAACACAAAAGAACAAAAACATGTAAAGAAGAAGACAAAAAAAGTATTTGTTAATGGCACCATTTTTGTCACTAAATCCATCAGAGTGCATTGGCCAGAGAGCATAGGCACTGGGAAAATGGGAAGGCCCATGACAATAGATCACCAGTAACTAAAGGATAGTCGCTCACAAATTTCTCCAATCTTCTGCTATTAAAATCATAGCAGAAGAATTCACTTTTGTTTCTAAGAAAGATAGCATGCAAATTTGGAACCATTATTGTAGGCATAATTGAGACACGATAGCATGCAAATTTGGAACCATTATTGTAGGCGTAATTGAGACACCCTTCAGACTCTCCAAAACAACTGCATGGAATGAACCATGATAGGCCCAAATCTAGAAAGGATATTCATCAAGAGATCATTGCCCAAGTTACAGATATTGCCCTCTGAGGCTGTGCAAAGAGCCATTCTTCCTGATATAAGATTAAGGAAAGAAACTATTACTGGTTGCAGATAAATAGAGAGAGAGAGAGAGATTGAAACAACAATCAATAAGTATAGATTTTGAGAGAAAGATAGAGAGAGGCATGAGTCCGGATTCGTGTGGGCCCACCTACTGATGATCTGAATTGTTAAAATTGAATGTGGTCGCATTCATTGGCATATCCTTTGACTTTACCTCGACGGAGTCTGATCTCACCATAAGATCGAACAAATAATTGCTAATGTAATTAATGTGAATCCCACTCTCATTTTCCCCATTGGGACTTCAGGTGGGCTTTCACCTAGGTAGCTATCATAACTAGTCTATTGAAGAGGGGAGGAATGGACTGCATATTTTCTCTCATAAGGTAGAGCTCATGGGGCCCACTTAGATGCTTGTTTATTAGTGGGGTGAGGTAGATGGAAAGGTCTCCTTATGTATGAGGGTTGAGGGAAAAATCAGCCCATAAGATCAACTTAGCCCTCAATTTAACAAATGAACAACTTAGGCCTCGATTTAACAACCGGCCTCCTTTGAGATTCATTGAACACTAGTTTAACTGCTCATGGGGTTGTCCGGTTGATTGGCAAACGTAGATGTCACCTAGCAATGCAGGGATCGATCCCCTGATATGCCACTCTTCCCATATTTGTGGGTTATCTTGGGTCACAAACCCCTTGGTTGGGGTACCAAAAAGGAAAAAGGAAAAAAAATAAAAAATAAAAAAAATAAAAAATAAAAAAAAATGTTAAAGTTTCAATCAAATGGTGGGTGAAGATTTGGGCTTCGTGCTGGATGAGATTGTGAAGAGGCCTGTACTGATCAAAAGTAGGCCCTACTAGGCCCCACAAAACTGAATTGCACTTCTTGCTCTGAGGAGAACAGTTTTTTAGAAAATAGATCCCCACACGACTAAAGCCTTTACCACTCATCTTTCCATTAAAAAAAAGAACAACCTAGAGTAGGCAAGCATGTCAGGTGTTTTTGTTTTTTAAGAAGTAAAATGAAAACTATGGGAAAGTAATCCCAACCATCATTTTTTTTTTAAATTTAACGAGGCTACCAAATACACATCCAAACGGTCCATTCAGAATTCCATCAATTGGCTTGAGGAATGCACATAATATGTTTTGTTTTGTTTTGTTTTTTTTCACTTTTTATCCCAATCAAGGGGGCTGGGATCCAAGAGAGAGCCCGCACATAGACGAACAGATAGTCCATACAAGCGGGAAGAAGGCCCACAAAAGTGGGAAAGAAGCCCGCACAAGCAAGAAAATGTGACATACCCAAGGTTCAAACTCTTGATAGTGAAACGAGAACTGTCACCACTTACCAATACTGTGAAAAAAAAAATTATTGAGTCATACCGATATAAAAAAAAAAGGCAACCAAATTGTAAAGGTCCAATCCATCATCATATATCACTCCAATTGTAGTGAAGCTTTGTCTTCATTACAAGGAAGTTTTGATCCTCTTAAGAAGCACATTGTATTGTATGGAAAACTTTTTATTTGTTTTTCTTTTTTCTTAAAATGATTATCAATCCTATAGTGATATACAGCTCCAATGAGGATAACTTTTGTCTCTGCTAGTGTTGAAATGGGTGAAGTACCACACCAATGGTTTAATCTATCTTTGCATGGGCTCGCTTGGTCTCATTAGTCCACTTAGTTATGTCTACACATACACAAACGCATGCACCTAAGCGGCTCAAGAGTTAGTTAGAATCCACTAAATAGTGGCTTAAGTAAGCACCTCAATTTTGAGCTCACTTCGATGCGCCACAATAGTAGGGATCCGAGGATAGAAAGATCTGGTTTCCCTTCACCGATATGCAAAAAATCAACCCCACAAAATCATCCTAATCCCTGCCCCTCACAGTTGTATAATGAGTTCTTAATCCCAACTACATTAGTCATGTGTAGCACATCAAGGACACCTAGGCAGGAGAATTTCTCCTATAGGCACTAATCCATTTTTCCACGCATCACATTGTTCACAAGAGAACATTTCTCCACTTAGCATGGAAAATTATCCATTTGTTTTGGGCCATCTCGAAAGCCCAAAATAAAAATCTATTTTCTTTCAATAACTCTTCTTAAGCGCATAGCACTTTCCACATTTTTGGAATGGGATATTGGACTCTTCAATCTTGTTCATCCTTAATTGTAATTTGGATTTAATAAATATCCGCCTAACTAAACTTATGGATCCCACCTTCAAGTATCATGTTCTTTTTGTATCTTCTAAAATTGTCCTTCAAACAATTAAGGACATGTGGATGTTTGTACTACAACATGGTAGATTTCCTTTCTGAAGAAAACCGATTCCAATGCCTAGGAAATAGTTTTTCACTGACAGAGGAAACAAGCAAACTTAATTTTCCGCGTGGAAAAACATAACACTAATTTTGAAATCATCTATTTTCTGAGGTGGTTCGGGTTTTTCCTCCGTTGGTGAAAGATGGATTGGAATGGGTTGAGAGCTTAAACCCTAGCTCGGATAGGGAAACTAGAATTAGGGTGTTTGGTATTGAAGAGAAAGAACCTTGAATGGTGTTCGTGGAGAGGATAGGGTTGGAAACTCTAATTCTGTGGACAGGGTTTTAGGTGGAGGAAAAGAAGACTACTTGCTAGGATGAAGAAATTCTGATGATAATTCGGTTGTGGTTGAAGAAGCAGTTGAAAATAGCTCGAAGGTGAGTAAAGGAGAAACATTTCCAGAGAATCATGTAGTAGATGAGAATGTAAGCTCTGCAATTGAAGAGATCTCTGAATTTCAGTTTATTGAATCGAAAGAAGGCATTGTTGGGGTGGTGGTGGAAAATGAGGTTCCTGAAACACTAGAGGCGGATTCTGTGGTTGAGAAAATCATAGTTCTAGATGGTGGTTCTGGTGAATTGAATCCTGTTATTGAAGTGAGAAATGATAATCTGGGTAATAGCGATTTTGATGGAAATGAATGTGTTACCATTGTTGATGTTGAAGCTACCCCGGCTGGGTCCCTGGAGAAACTAGGATTTGGAGAATCTAAGCCTTCTTCATTTCATTCTAAATTAGACTCCAATGAGCTGGTGAATTTGAAGCAAAATGAGGATTATGAAATGCAAGCCATAGAGTCCGGAATTGAGAAGATTGCAGTTTTGGGAAACGGGGCTCACCAAGAGAGCACAAGTGATGAAGGAGCTGATTCGGAGTTCGTCGGAGCGGTTACTAGCACTGCAGAGAAGATTGATTCTGTTAGCTCCAAGGAAGATCCCAAACTTGTGACCAATGCTGTTACTGAAGCCACAGAGCAGGATTCTCATGACAAACCTAAATTTGAAGTGCTTGAAGCAAATTCAAATGAGCTGTTACTCGTTTTATCCGCCGCCGATGGAGAGAATTCAATCTCGGACAATTGCTAGACGTTTCCTGCTAAACCAGAAGTAGAAGACCGAATGCATGAATCCCAAACTGTTAGCTCTACTAATGAATCTGTAGAACATAATGTGATTGAGGTAGAATCACAGCATACTGTTGCCGAGAAATCAAAAGATGTGGAGGTTGATAGGGAGATTTTAGGAGGTTCTCCAATTGCTTCAGGTGAGGTTCTTAGCAGCAGTGACA
Organism: Umbellularia californica; assembly: GCA_028538565.1. Taxonomy (NCBI): domain Eukaryota; kingdom Viridiplantae; phylum Streptophyta; class Magnoliopsida; order Laurales; family Lauraceae; genus Umbellularia; species Umbellularia californica. The sequence goes on from JAPQWN010000008.1 coordinate 63,943,763, forward strand.
TATATGAACCTGAGTTTCCAATTGAAAATCTATCTCAAAATTATGTCTTAGATCCGGATGTGAACTGTGTCTATGATGATTCTCAATTAATCAAAGATGATGATGGGTATGATGATGTAGAAGTTGGGGTACTGCTGCCCTATCATAGTTATACAGGCAGTTGGGGTTAGCAACCCGGCATGAAGTGAAACAAATAGCCGGTTATTGACTCTACTAGAAGCTTGGGTGTACGAACACTTCGAATGTTTGGCTCCAACTTTAAACATTTACTATCAGTCCGACCAGCCCCAGGTCCATCAATGGGTTCCTCGTAGAGAGTCTGCTCCTTTACAAGGATTACGAGAGACACTTGATTCCTTGAGCATTGACCGGTAATTACGCAGACTTTTCATGTACAGATTGTATCACATTAAGTTATTATTCTGTCTTATATATTTTCATATCTTATGCTTGGATTCACTATTTTCAGATGACATGGGACCCATATCGTAATGTTAGGCAATATCACCCTTTCAATGAGGTGGCATATTATTGTGGATGCATCAAGTGCATGGATGTTGTTGAGCCTTATCATCCGGGCAGGGTACTCAGATAGTTTGGGAGAGTTCAGACTATTCCTCCACCGCCATTAGCCCCTATTCGCGCTACACGAGGTCTGACTGCCAGTGACTACCATATCGCGTATCAATACATCAATCAAGTTTGGGAGGGATGGCCTAATCACCTACTATCTGCATTGAACCGTAGTGAACCAGTTAGGCGACTTGCAAATTGCATACCCGGGTACATGAATTGGTACGTACGAGTCTCGTTGAGGATATTACAGCACCCAAATTTTCACTCTAATTTTGCACCCCGTCCCCAAGAAACACAACCTAGCGGAATGGTGGACTATGAGCAACGTAATTCGGATGCACTGATCACTCTTGATAAAGTGACAGAAAGGGGTGAAGACCATTGGGTTGAAGACCCACGGGGACTATATACCCATGTGATTCAAGTCAGCCTTGTGTTATTGGGAGTTTCAATTGCCGATGCTCAACGGACCTTTCGACATCCACACATGAATTCACAAAGCTACACTCGCACCAGGCCAAGGAGGGGAAAGGACAGCTGAAGGAGTCTGAAGACATATTTTGATTGACCAACACTCTTAACCGCTGTTATCTTTATTTTTCTATTTTAAATGGTTGTTTTAAGACTTTGGAATCTCTAGTGGACTTCGTTTTTACATTGAACTATGGTTGTACTTGTTGATCATATATTTAGTTTTAAAATGTTGTCTTTGATTACTTCGAACTATGCTTGAATTGTTACAGATGTACAAGGTGAAATCTTCAAAATGGATATGAAAATCTCCAAAAGGGATACATAGTTCCGAACTAAAACATCTATTCGGATATACAGTGTCGAACAGCATGAATACTATTCGGCACTGAGTTTCTGAACAGAGTGACAATGTTCAGATACACAATGCCAAACTGTATGAATACTGTTCGGCACTGTGAATCCGAACACTTTCTGTAATTCCCAACAAAATAAAAACCTGTAAAACACATCAAAACCACTACATCCGAACAGTTTAAAAACATGTACATACTTTGATATACACCCAAGCATTCATTAAACGCAATAAAAACATGTAAAACACATTCCGAACTCCATTAAATGTTTTAAAAAAAACTTTTTACATTCAACATAAACTTGCTTGGGTTCAATTTGTTACATTCAATCCAAATCAATTGTCTCACATGTTGATATGTCTATAGTTATGAGCTCTTTGAATTGTGCAATCCGATCCCTATATAGAGTCTCCCAACCATTCGCACAAGAATGATGAAATTGTCTCCACTTATTTGCAATAGGCGGAATTGGATGACCAGGTACTAAAAATAACTAAACAAAATGATTTTAATTAACAAAACTTATTGTTCACTCGTTACGAGAAGGCGTTGGCACTGGCACAGACCGGAATGGGAGGAAAGTCAGACACTATTCTATGCTCAAGTGGTATAACACCAAATTATAACGAGACGCTATGAGATGCCGCATGTCAGGCATAGTCATCCAATAGTCCACCGATGGGTTGTCATCATATTATGATAATGTTTCAACCAATTCCTCAACTCTGTTCTCAACCGCATATAATTGTTTATAGTGATCTACATGTGCAAGCAGCTCCTGTAATAAATCTCTCCTACTTGTCTCCACTCATCCTCGGCTAGGTCAACCAATCCAGCGATGGCTCTGACGCCACAGTTACCATCAATTGCGACGTCTTTTACATGTCGAATGTAAGGTCTCAAACCCATGGGAAATAAGAGAACATAATTATTGATGTTTTTTGACCCCGTACGAATCGCCCTAATCTTTTCTCTTCTCTTTGGTTTGCATTACAGCCGTCCTTTATCTTTTACTTCTGTCATTGTAACTGATTTAGGAGAGTAGCTATCTTGTGCGGACGGTACCAACTCAAAAGCACTTGGATCGCCTCGAGTTAAGTTGTCCACTTTTATACTTGGTTTACCTCTTGTTCTTGATATTACTTTGGGTTCTATTAAATGAGCATTGTTTGGCTTAGATAGCTCTCGTATCTTCCTTAGAAGTTGCAGTTTTCTTGTGGAATCATACTCATTGAACCGTTTTTCAAGTAACTCTAAATCTCCCTTACAATCCAAGTCCATAGAAGAACTATTCGAAGGGGCAGTAGGCAACATATCAAGCTTACACCAATGCGGATGTATACAACTTAGAGGAATAGGCCGCCCTTGACTTATATATTTTACAATCTAATGCGCACGGGGTAATCCATATGTGCGTCGAATAACACAACCACAAACACTGGCATTAATTCCAACTAGGTTGGCTCTCTTGGTTTCCGTTAAGATTTTTTCAAGTGCATTTTTTAAGACATTACTATGAAGCTCTTTGTATTCTGCCGACTTGAAATTATGTTGCACAATTGTCTTACTTTTCTTAAACGAAGCTTTGATACCGGTATGCTGCAACTCAAGCAAACTGTGGATTTTAGTCCAAACCGTTTCAAATTTCCTTGACTTAATCCAAGCTGTCTCTTAAGCTGTGCATGTGAACTCTCAGCCCTGCATAGGATTGTTAAGAGGTGAGGCATAGTAATTAATAGGCATAAATCAAATAATTAGTATTTTTTTAAAAGTACATGTTCGAGGTAGTATTCCCAAAATTGACACAATTGTCTATCCATGCGGAGATAAATCTCTCCTTGTAAGCATCCAACCAACCACCTTTCACGTAATTGAGTGCATCAAGATACATACTGAATTCTTGATTTAGCTTACAGAGTTGTTCACCAAACTCCTCTTCTGTGGATGAAGACACCAACATATTCCAACTCATAATAAATCTGTCCCATTTTTCTATCGTCTGAAACAACTTTTTGCATCTCGCCAATACGTTTCTATTAATGTGCCATTTGCATAATAAATGAGTAGCACTCGGGAATACTCTATTAATGGCGTTCATGGGTGACAATTATCTGTCCATCACAATGACATCGAGAAGAATACCATCACTAATAATAGAACGCAATACACCCAATGTCCATGCATAATTTTCTTCACGTTATGCATGAAGGTATGCAAAGCATATAGAAAAAGTCATGTTTGTGGATGTGACTCCAACAACCTCCAATAGAGGCATGTGATAACGATTGGTTTTGTAAGTACAGTCCATTATTAAAACATGTGAAAATGCACGCAACAATCTAAACTGCTTAAGTGTGTCCAAATCAAGTCAGTTACAGTCTCGCTATACTCATAATTCTTATGCCATTCAATGTAATTATGCTCTGTCAACTTCCCAAGCAGTTGTTGCATCTGACTTCTTCCACCCCGCTCATTAACTTTATATCTGGAGCGTGCATTGTATATTGTCTTTATTGTAGTTACGTTTAATTCACTTCTTTGTTTCAACGTAACCAAAATATCTTTTAGTTTAACCATGCTCTTGGATATATCAACCAGCAACTTTGTTTCCTCCTCTGATAATCTGCCTGGAAATGAATGCCCCTCTAAATGTTTTGCGGCCAAATGATTATACACACCACATATGACTTCCAACATCCAATCATCATTTGAGTCTAACTTTATGGCATTTAATGCGAAAGGGCATCCACATTTTTTTTTATCCGGTTTGTTTGATCCTTTTTCGCTTTTGGCCCTCTTCATGCTTATATTGTTCACTTCTCTCGCATGCAAGGAGTACTCTAGCTATGACACCTATCCGAGCAGCATTTGAAACCTTTATCACAATGACAAACCCGTTTTTCCTGCCTACACCACGAGCCCAACTGATCAACGAACCACGACTGTAAAATATCTACAATAAACAAATTTAATACGAATTTAGTAACAAATAATTGTAATTTGAGTAATAAATTCACAGTTGGTCTTACCTCTTGAGTTATAAAACTCATTGGTATAATCCAAGACAAAGTCCGTTAACCTGACTTTCTTGCGTAGAGACATGCAAAATGTACAAATCAAATATCATTGTTCGAACTGAAACATCCGAACAGATGGCATATGTTCGGAACTATAGGTCCGAACATATACCATATGTTCAGACCTGAAAGACCGTACATATCGGAAAGCTGAAACTCATTCCAGGCGAGAAAAAAATTTAAAAAAGAGGCATAAATTAAAAAAAAAAAAAAAAGGAACAAACATTTCCACTGCTGCTTTGATTTAAAGGCACCATTTGATTGTTGTTTTCTTCCTTCATTGCACTAGAAAATGGAGGAATGTAAGTGAAGATGAGTTGCCCAGGAGGATGGGGAAAGTGGAGAGTGAGATGAGTTGCTTAAGAAAAGAAAATGGAGGAATGTGAGTGAAGATGAGTTGCCCCAGGTAGATGGTGGAAGTGGAGAGTGAGATAGGTGAAAGAAGAAGAAGATGAGCTTATGTATGAAAAGAGAATGAGTTTTGAGTTTTTGTAGGATAATGGATATTTTTGTCATTTCATGAAAGGGTAAAAATGTAATAAAAAATAAATTTCTTGTGCTTGAAAAATAAAAATTGGTATGACAATAGCAGCACCCAAAAATACAGGTGATCTTTTTTTACACAAAAATACCTCAGACCCTGTTTTACTTCCACCAAAAATCCCAAGCTACAAAATCCTTTCGATTGTTGCAAACCATGAAACTCCCAAACACGAAAAGAGGAACGGGGATAGGGCAGAGAAAATAGAGACTCTCCGTAGACTTCGATGATCGTAGGTACAGGTATGTTTCAGGCCCTTTAGATGTTCTCTTCTGATATGCTTCTTCGTCTTCTTGATCAATCTCTTTCTCCTCGTTTTTTCCTCTCAAAGAGATGGAGCTTTATGGTTCAGAAATTTTTCTTTTGTTTTTTGGTGGGTTTAGAGCTTCAGTGAAAGGGGAATAGTGTTGTGGTGTTTGGGTTTATGAATGGAAAGGATTCGAGGTGGATTTAAGGGTTTCTCACCACTTTGGGTATAACAAAACATTATGGTAGAACAGATATCTAAGAGGGGAGTGAAAATAAGAGGTAGCTTTACTGTTTTTTTTTTTTTTTCCATCCAACTCAATTATCATTGTCAATCACCAAAAATAATTTGGGATGTATAAAAAACAAGATCCTAGGTATGTGGTTTTGAATTTAACAGCACCCAAAAATGGAAACAAAATAGATGACCATCCATCCTGCCAAAAAATAAAAACTAGTAGCAAGTGCTTTGTAAAGGTGGGTGACATCCATTTATGTGATCATGAATTGGAACTAAATCAAGGAATGATTAGAAAAAACTACCAAAAGAACAAGTAAAACCATTTTGAGAAGGATGCAGAAAAATATATTATAAAGCCAATGGTAAATACCAGTTGATGAAAATCACATTGTTGATTCAATACTATGCCAAGGGTGACATCCACCCCCCTGCTTGAGTACTATGCCAAATTTTCACTCTCATTTAAGTGGGGCCAATTACTAAACTCAAAACACTCTGCTCAGCTGAAATTAAATTCAAAATCTTTAGAACCTTGTGAACCTAGAAAATCAATATAGATTTAAAGACAACATGACCCCGCTTTCTTGATTTAACATTTGTTCTTTATGACTGTGTAGTTGGGTCTTAAGGTGTTGACCCTTTTAACAGGCAAGTCAGCTATGGGTTGGAATGTAGAGAGTCATCAATTTCGGTTGGCGTTGAGTATTGGTATTATGTTAGATGAGTGTCAAATTGGGCCTCAAAAGAGATCATTTAATCTCTCTATGTTATCTGCTGATGAATTGAAACAAAGACATGATTGACTTTTGTAAATTATTTTCACACAGACTATTCACACCAATGACATGGCTCAATTCAACATTTTGTATTAGTAAATTCATCAATCAAGCCTTGATGGAATAAGGTTGGGATTCCATGGCTTGTCATGATAAGAAGTGCCTTCCCACCTAAGGATAATTTGACCTTTTAGACTTCAAAAAATATTCAATAGTTAGAACTTGATTTTCATTTACAGTGGTTCAACATAAGCAGGTAGCATAGGAAGTGCCATATGTTGATTGGCATGAGCTAATTTCTTGTAAAATTGTTCTTTAGAATGTCAAAATGTTTACATGCATTTTGATACACCATAAATTGCAAGATAGCCCCAAGAAATATCCATGGTTGGGCTTGCATTATGTTAGATCCCTTTGCATTTTGATACACTCCTTGAATTGTTTATCTTTGTCTCAATTTTAGTTTCTCTGTTTTCTGCTTGAAATCCATCTAGAGAACCGCATGTATGTTGTTCTATGATATATAATTTTTCTTGTGCTTAATTTCTATGCTTTGGCCTGTTGGATCCTTGTGTCATTCTATTTGCCCTGTCATCTAGAGGGACCCTTAATTTATCTCCTCCTTAGGTTTCTGTGCTGCATGGAGTGTGGAATCGATGTGGTCATTTATACCAGTCACTATGCATTCCTTTTTGTCGATTTGATCTCAATGAAATCCAAAATAGATTTTTTCTAATATTGACAAGCATTTGAATGGAAACCCTCTTCAGAAGTATATGCAACAACACATTCTGCTTTAGGAATGGGTATTTCTTCTTGAGTAGACCAGAAAGTATTTCCACTCTAGGGAAGTGGGCATCAGGTTGTTAAGCAGTCCAAAAAGTATTTTGAACAAATGTGCAAACCAACTCACTGTTAAATCATTTTGTATGGGATATATGAACAAAAATTTTCTATAGGCAGTTTTTGAGCAATGCGTGCAAACCCAACTCACCATTAAATCTTTTTTGGTAAAACTCACCATTTAATATGTATTAGATAATGACATAAATACCCTTCTAATAAGAGGCAAATCCCTTTAAAAAGAGGCAAACAAAGGGCATACCAAATAGTCTATTTAAAATAGATTTGTGCATTATCAAACATGTTTTTTTTTATTTTAGCCTCTTCTTTGTATGGTTCTTTTTTTTAATGGCTCTATTTTGACTGGGTCTATCAGAAGAAGAGTAGAGATACCAAACATGGCCTTAGTCCCTTTGCTATAGAGGTTAGACATGATAACGCTTGGTTGAAACTTGGCACTTTGTAATATTGTAAAAATAAATTAAATAATGGTTTTCTTGCTTTGAGGCCTTGAGCCCCGCTTGGCTCTGACTCTTGACGGTAGGGTAAGAACCAACCTCGGTAGAACAAGCCCTATAAGTGCTTTGGCCCTCCCGGACTTGGTCCTATATGTATTGAGGGTAGGGTAAGGACAACCCCGAGCACAAGGCCTCACTGTGCTGCCCTTTGACAACCCTAGTTTGGGCCCAGGAGATCGGGTTTTGAGTGGCAGAAAAGAAGAATACCCGTTGGGAGGATCAAGAAATTCTAGTAAGAATTCGATTGTGGTGGAAGAAGCAGGTGAAAATAGGTTCGATGTAAATAAAGGAGAAATCTTGCTTCAGAATCCTATGGTAGATGGGAATGTAAGTCATACAATCGAAGGAATCTCCATGTTCTAGTCAATTGAATCGAATGAAGGCTTTGTTGGGGTGGTGGTGGAAAATGGGTTCTTGAAACACTAAAGGCGAACTTCGTGGTTGAAAAAATCACAGTTCTAGATAGTGGTTATGATGAATCGAACCCTGTTATTGAAATGAAAAATGATAATGCGGGAAATGGCAATTTTGACACGAATGAATGTATTACCATTGTTGATATTGAAGATACCCCAACTGAGCCCCTAGAGAAGCTAGATTTGGAGAATCTAAGCCTTTTCAATTGATTCGAAATTAGACTCCAATGAGCTGGTGAGTTTGAAGTCAAATGAGGGTTTTGAAATGCAAACAGTAACAGTAGGGAATTGAAAAGATTGTAGTTTTTTAGTAGTGGGTCTCATCAAGAGAGCGCTATTGATGAAGAAGAAACTGATTTGGAGTTCGGTAAGGAAAAGATCCATTTTGTTAGCTCCGAAGAAGATCCCAAACTTGTTACCAATGCTGTTACTAGAGCATTCATGACAAACCCATCTCAACTTACTGAGGCTATTGTTTCTTCTTAATGTCTTTTAAACCTTGGTAAAAATAGAGATTATTGGTTGCTAGCATTGATTTTCATTTGACCATCATGGCCTCCCTGAGGGCATGTTTGGTAAACAGAGGGAAACCCTTTGTTTAGAGGATTTCCTCCATCTCAAAGAATAAAGATATTCTCATATAGGATTTGTAACGAGAGTTCTAAGTTTGGCAATGAGAGAGGATTCCTGGCATTAATAGAATATATGATCCAATAGTTGTAAGATTTTTTAAAATAACTCAAGATCCATGAAGAATCAAGAACACAACTTTTTACTCAAAGTCATTTGTGGCCATCTAGTGTATTTGAACGGTTTGGATCATGCAAAGGGGGGCCCACGGAGATAAAATATTAATATTTTAGAATATGGACTTTTTTTACAAAAATCTCAAAATCTAGTTAGGATCGGCTGCTGAAATTTGAGCAACTAGACGTTGTTGACCTTCTGCAAATAACTAATGGTTTAGATCATGATCTTGGGCCCCACATGAACAAAAAAAATTGAAAAAAAGCACACTGTTTTTCATCACGTTTTTGCACCGTGTGAATTCAACATTCCGGAGTTTATGGCCAATTTCTCATGATCCATGATGAATCAAGCTGATAAATTTGGAGTCATAGACATTTTAGGCATGATGAAGAGATTGGATGGTCTGGATTTCACAAATGGGCCCCATAAAATTCATAAATTGACATCCAATGGTCTAGACGCTTTTGTAAATATCTCAAAAACTATGAAGAATCAACGATTGATAATTCATCAAGTAGCTATGTTTGGCCATATCTAGAGGATGAGCAGTTTGGATTGTGAATTTATGGCCCACGGAAATGAGAAAATCGAAAAATATGATCTGCCCACAATTCGCGCGACTTACTGTAGCTCTGCCTTTCTGTCCGGGGAAGGGGGGGTTGCTGACGTGTAGAATACCTGATTTAGAAGATTCCGGATTTCCTTTTCTGTTCTATTTGTGTAAGCCAAACCTGGTTATCTCCAGTAGCACAGAAAACACCCAAAGATTCCTCTCCGGGATCGTTTACCAAACATTCCCTTAAAGAAATCCTAGGTATATCTGTAGGTAGTGGCAGACCTAGAGTGTATCCACATGAGCTTTGGAAAAACCCTAAATAATGTTTTAAAATTTTTATTTTATTATTTTCTTTCTTAGTTTGAGAATTGCCCTCACCATCCAAATAAAAATAAAAAATCTCGGGTTCACCATTGTCTCTATAGGCAGTGATTAGCATGACTGAGGTGGGATTGGAATTTACAGTCCATGTCAAAATGAGGGCTGGAGATGGGCATTTGTTTCCATAATAACTGGGCCCGGCTGGGATATGCCTCGTCTGGGCCCCACCCGGGCCATGAACTTTACCCTACCCACCCATTTTATTTTAAATAATAAAAAAAACCCTAATCAGAAAGCCTACAACTCTCACCTTGGGCTTCTCTGTCTCCTTCATAACTCCTGCTACACTTTATGTTTGGCCAAGGTACGATCAGGTAACCTTCTTCTTCATCTCTCTCTCAAACCCATCTCATCTTCTTTGTATGTCAGATTCTTCACTGCAAATTAGAGACTTTTGTTTTCATGGGGCTTTATAGATATGGGTTTTAATGGACTGAGTTATACTATCTTTTATTGATTTTAAAGCAAGTTTCCCTATTCGACGTGTTTGATGGGTTTTAATGGACTGAGTTATACTATCTTTTATTGATTTTAAAGCCATGGGTTTTCCTATTCGACGGGTTTGATGTAATGGGTTTGTGTCGATTTCCTTTGTGGAATATAATTCTGATTTTTTTTTATCTTTTCTGTTTGGAGGTTGCTTTATTTGGAATTCGGGATTCTTGCTTTGAGAATCTACACTTGGGTTTTTTTTTTTTTCTCGGTTGGGAACTCTTATTCTCTTTTCAGTTGAGAGGATTTTAAGAAATTTTGATTTGGGAGTGGTTATTATTTTTTTTTTTTTGGTTTGTATTTGCTGTTGGAGATTTTAGGAAATCTGAATTGGGGGTTTGATTTCGAAATTTCTGATAGGTTTCGATGAGATTAGGAATTTATAGAAACTTATAGCAGCACCGCTCTATTTTTCTCACATGTAACAGATATGACCCATTTTAATGTAACACCACATACTTTTCACATAGTTCAAGATTTATTCCATACAAAACCGTTTCTAATTAATTAGTTCCACCCGAATTAACTATTTCCAAGTGATTAAGCAAGCAGTCGCCATTTAAGAATTTCCCTCCAGGACAAAACTCTTTTTTAGAAATGATAATGTTCAACCAATCAACTCATTTATAGGGCTCACTATGGCAATCCATATGTATTGTGGGGTCTTGTAAGAAGGGTTTCCTGTTTATTATCAAAAATCTTTTCCGAGTGAGAACTTGCCCACATAAGAATTGTCAGTCTGGCTTAATTTTAGTGCAATTTGGTCTATTTATGTTCAAATTACTTTCTTCACATATACACACAAATATTGAATTGTCACAAGCCCAAATTTGAAACTCGTCCGACCTGTCAATATTGGAATGAAATTTGGGAGGAATAATGATGCATTTTAAAACCATGATTAGGAGGTTAGGATGATTTGATGAAGGTTAATATTTTGCACACCCCTAGGTCTCTTTGAGATTTTGTTTCCACCCATCCCCCACCCGCAACGATTGGCATGGCCTCAAGTGGGCCTAATTGGCCAGTCTGCACAATCTTATGTGCAAACATTTCTTACTTGAACAAAGCACTAGTCGCCAACACACAATTTTATTTTATTTTATCTTTTGTTACAAGAACCGTGCTCATAAATTCCATGATATCCAAATTTATGTGGTCCGCTTGGGCCAATCTTTAATTTATTTAATCATAGTAGCACAATTGGAAGGTGCTCTCTGTCGCAACCACAAGGTTGTGGGTTTGAGTCACGTTACCATTAAAAAAAGAAAAGAAAAGGGAATCATTAATTTACCACCCTCATCCTCACTGCCCACATAATTTGGCACTTTCCCCATTTTGACTCATACAAATTTTACTTGTCATTGCATTGCTTCATTTCTTTAGTTTATTTTCATTTTTTATCTTTGGGCCTCAAAATACATATTTTCTGTCATCTTATTATGTTGATTTTTGGGGAATCCATAATCCATATATAGACCTTTCCATCTATGTACTCCTATGATTGGCATACATTTGAGTGGACCCCATGAAAATGGTTCTCAAACGAAACAATTGTAAAAATTGTGTATCATGTTAACAAAGCAAAGCTCTCTATATGCATGCACTTACACCTTTTACATCATCTAATTTGATAATTTTTATCTCATGGTGGGCTTGCAGAACATATTTTAGAGAAGAATCACCCAGTGCAAACCCATCCCCACACCCCACCTCAAACTTATCTATACGAACTTTCCTCAAGGAAGGAAAGGAAGAATTCCCAAAAACTCCAATCCATGTCTATCTCCAATCCCTTCTGCGTTTTCTCCCTTAAGCTTCCTCTCTCTCACTCTTGTTCCAAATCCATTTCCAAAAGCACTTTTCTTCTCTTCCCCAAATTCCAACCACCCTGTCCTTCCCTTTCATCAAAACCCTCCAACACAACCTGCTTCTGTTCCTCTTCCTCTGCTCTCTCACAACACATCCAAAATCTACCCCCAAACCTCCAATCTATCATCACCCAATTCCAATCTGTTCATGATCATCGCTCCAAGTACGAGCAGCTCATGTTCTACGGTCGGAATCTTCCACCCCTTGATGCCAGATTCAAGACCGTTGAAAACAAGGTTCAGGGCTGCGTCTCCCAGGTCTGGGTCCGTGCCTTCCTCGACGCCGACCGCAATGTTCAGTTCGAAGCCGACTCAGATTCGTCGCTTACAAAGGGCCTCGCTGCCCTCCTCGTTGAGGGCCTGTCAGGGCGTCCTGCGGCCGAGATAGCACGTGTGCCACCAGATTTCGTGCAGATGCTCGGCCTGAAACAGAGTCTAACACCATCGAGGAACAATGGGTTCTTAAATATGCTGAGGCTGATGCAAAAGAAGGCGCTTGAGCTTGACGTGGGAGCTGGACATATTGTGGGTCGTGTAAATGAAGGCATTACTGGGGTTGATGACGATGACCAAGGTTTGGTGCAAAAGAAAGCAGCCAAAGCCGTTGGTGATTCGGCTGGAGTCGAACATGGTACCATCAAGGATTTGAATTTTGAGGTGAATGGCACTGGTGAAAGTCACCCGAAAAGTGATGGGGTTTCCAACTTTGGTGAAATTGAGTCGAGTTCTGAGCTGGATTCCCATACATCTTCAAGTAGTAGTGAAATTAAGTTGAGGTCTGAGGCTGGTTTGGGGAGCAGAGCACAGAAGATTAAAGAAGTATTGGAGAAGGAGCTATGTCCTGTTGAATTGGAACTGGAAGATATATCACATCGGCACGCGGGGCATGCAGGTGTTAGAGGAGGGGGTGATGGTGAGACACATTTTAATTTGAAGATAGTGTCAAAGGAATTTCAAGGGAAGAGTCTGGTGAAGCGGCATCGGATTGTTTATGATCTATTACAAGATGAACTCAAGAGTGGATTGCATGCACTTTCAATTGAAGCAAAGACACCTTCAGAAGTTGAAGTTGGTGGGAGATGAAATTGGAAAAGAGGTCTCTTGCCTTCTTTCTGTTCCCTTCTGTTGGGCCTGTCTTCTTCTTTCTGTTCCCTTCTGTTGGGCCTGTCTTCTTCTTTTGTCCCCATTTCTGGCTTCTCACATTTTATTCCAGTGCTTTCTTACTAGTGTATTTTAGTAATCACTTGAGTTTGTACTATGATAAATATGATTTCATGTACAATGTGCAGTGAAAAGGTATACTTCAATTTTATTTCAGTAGCAGTTGGAATGCGTTTACTCCTGTTTCAGTCCGGATGCTGTGTTGAGCTTTTGTTAATTGCTTTCTTGTGAGATACTCTTGATCCAATTGAAAGTGTGGAGCCGCGGTTCTGCTCACCATCATAACACCTTATATTTTATTCTCTGTTGATTTGATGCTTCACCTCACCATACTTTAATTCACCGTACATCCAAACAGGAGGTAACTCTTATTTCATTACTGAAATGTCTCAAATGTTGGTAAAGATTTTCAGCATATCTATCATTTTTTAGATTTTGTTAGGGCACTGTTGTTTGCACTGAATTGAACCCATTGGAATTCATGGTCAAATGAGCTCCAACAAAGGATTGTTGAAGTGGTGAGGAGTAAATGATGTAAGGTAGAGACATAAATGAGACATTGACTTCCCTGTGATTTGAATTACTAGGGTGCTAGCTGTGTGTATTCATTGACAATCTCCCCTTTTTTTTAATGGTGGTGTATTCATTCCCCATCTTTCTTCCTTTTGATTTTTTCTCTATTGGAGGGAGATGATTTGATGGTGATTTTTGGATATTTGTTCCTATTAGAAACACTAGTGTGAAAATTCACCTCCCTTCCACGAAGTGCTGATGGTGAGGAATTTGGGTGTATATGAATGAGTGGCGAGTATCTGAGGGGTTGGGGTTGGGGTTGGGGTTGGGGTGGGTTGGGGTTGGGGTTCTTGGTGGGGTTGGGTTATCATTTCTCAGTGCAGCAGTATCCTTGATGAGTGTTGTTCATATCCTGCAATTAGCATGTCAATATATTAGGAGGTAATGGAGGCCTGTGTTTGTCGAGTCCATCTGCTAGCTTGTTTGCCGAGCCACTATTGAATCGAGCAGACCAAAGCTTAATCTTTGTTAGTGAGAACATGATGAGGAGAGCATCATCATCAGCTTAAAATTAACAGGAGTATCAACGGCTTAGGGCCCGTTTCTTTCCTAGAATTTATGGAATTCATGTTTGGTAGCTGTCTGGGATTTTGAAATGCTGGAATTCTGAAATGCTACTGAATCCTGTCATTTCTGAATTCCCTGTTTCATTTATACCTGAATTCATGCCTGAGAATCTCTGAATTTCTGAATTTTTTGAATTCCCTGTTTCATAACTAAAAAAGTTTCTGAGTAGAATTTTACTCTTGTATGCATTGTTTATATACCAATTTAACCCATCAATGTATTTTTACAACTCAATACACAAATGTGTTTAATCACTAACGATAAGATGTAGGACTCAATGTTGGGCCCACTTTCACAATTTAAGAAGCAAAAAAGAAAAAATCCATTCAACAACTCTACCACAATGTCTTTCTTTTTTCTTTTTTTCCTACTAGAGAATGAGTTCATCATAATATGGAATCAACAAATCCCAACAAGATATGGAATCAGCAGTGCAGGGAATGCGATTATCAGCATTCGAGTCGAAACAAACTCCCCGCAAAAGAAGAAAGACTAAATTGCGAACAAACAACACCACATCTGTCAATCATCCCAGGTAAGTATATAACCCCATTATTAATCAAGCCATCCGGACACATATAAACACAAGACAACATCAAAGAAAGCCAGCAACAAGTTTATTCAAGAATCCATATCACAAAGAGTAAGTCAAAGTACACTAAACATCTGAAACAGAAATCATTTATACCTGAACAACACGGACGTCAAACGCGGGTCTATTAGCAGGATCATTCGCCAGGTGCAGCATTCTCTATCTTCAGCCCTCTCCACATTCACATCCAAAGCATACCTACAAGAACAAAACTCCATTCACCGTAATCAAACATCAAAAATCAAGCATACAACCATCAAAATGAATCTTAAAAGAGCGCCATATCCGATTCATATCCGATTCCCTTTCTCTGTTTTTCTCTCTTTCATTCCCTGTTTCTCTCTCCTTGCTGCCATCATGGACGAAACCCCCCCCCCCACCCATTTCATTCTCTCTCTCTCTCTTCCTTTCTTTCTCTTTTACTTGAACCCACCTATCAATCTCTCTCTATTTTTCCCCATTTCCCTTTCTCTGTTTTTCTCTCTTTCATTCCTTGTTTCTCCCTCCTTGCTGCCATCATGGACGAAACCCCCCCACCCATTTCATTCTCTCTCTCTCTCTCTCTTCCTTCCTTTCTCTTTTACTTGAACCCACCTATCAATCTCTCTCTATTTTTCCTCATTTCCCTTTCTCTATTTTTCTCTCTTTCATTCCCTGTTTCTCCCTCCTTGCTGCCATCATGGACGAAACCCCCCACCCATTTCATTCTCTCTCTCTCTCTTCCTTTCTTTCTCTTTTACTTTCTTTCTTTCATTCTGTTTTCTTCCTTCTTCCTGTTAATGGACCGCCGAGACCCCTCCGTCAAACGGACCCTCTAAAAAAAAATACCAGAACAGAAGAGAATAGAGGGGAAAAAATTCAGAACAATCATCTCAAAGCTTAGAAGAAGAAGAAACTGAGCTTCTCTCTCCTTGCCGTGGCCGGAAAACCAATATCCATCATTACCGTTGAGGACCGGAGAACTCTCTCGGAATTCCTGGGATGGTGGGTTTTTGGAAAACCAGATGAAGAGGTGGGTTTTGGAAATGCCTACTTTTTGGCATTTGTAAATGCTGGGATTTTGGAATGCCAGGAATTCTTGCCAAGAAACGCTGGATTTCTGACAGGAATTTCGGAATTCCCAGACAACCGGAATTCCTGTCAGGAATTCCAGAAAAGAAACAGGGCCTAAGCTTAGGAGTAACTTGGTAAAATAATAATAGTTAGGATTGAACTGGAGTTTTCTCCCTGTTTGGATTACATGTAAATAAAGACAGTTCTCCCTGCAGATGGATTACATGTAAACAAAGACAGTTCTCTACACCCTGCAGATCGAATTACCCATCACTCTTCATCTGTAGTTGGTTTTGACAACGAACAAAACTGTCACAGGTAATTCAGGTTATCCAAAACCCATTAAACTACTGTTGCTTCCACAGAGTTACCTGCACATGGCATTTAGGTCGGATATTTCACCTATGGTGTATTGGTGATAGAGTCCCGAAAGGAATAGTGAGGATCAAAATCCGCCCCCAAGATAACAGTAAAAACATGTACATAGAGATATTATAGAATGCATTACTGAAGAGGATCCAAAGTTTACTCAAGCTGGCATGGTAAGATTCCAGTAAGGAAATCCTCTAGCAAAAACTTTCACCCATAAAGCAATCCTAATCATCATTCCAATGGGTTCTTTTACAAAATAGATATAGAACATTGTGATGCAAAAGAAAGTATCTTGATCAAGAAGTGTAACAGTAGAAAAATATTCTGTTGCATCTGAAAATGCTTAAGGTTCTTAGGACATGTCAATTTTTTTTTTTTTTTTTATCTGCTAAAAGGGAAGCATGAACTCACACACTCATGCACACGTCCTGGCCAAGGTACAGCTGGGGAAAGAAAGGGAAGTTGCTCAGGGTATGTTCATTCTTTCCGACCAGTTTCCACTACAGATAGAGGAGTGAGGCAAAAGGTGAGAGTAATAGACTCAATGTCATTAAGAGAAGGTTAAACCATCTATAGATAATAGATCTTCATACATCATATCCACCACCACCCCACCCACCCCCCTACCCACACACACTGTAAAATACTGTCAAATAAACCAAGCCAGAGAGAGAAGCATGGCCTTGAAACTCAAGTAAAATCTCTTGCCACAAATGCCTTGAAACATGAATATTACAGCAATAAAAAAAAAATTCCACTCAATGGAAGAGGGGTTTCCATTCATATTATTATAAAATAAAACCAACCAAAACAAATCTTAACCTGAGTCTCAACTGTTAAATCCATCATTTTTTATCTTAACCAATCATTTAGAATACATGAAAGATAGTTCTTAATATCTTCTTCATTACCTTTTTACTCTCTCTCTCTCTCTCTCTCTCTCTCTCTCTCTCTCTCTCTATATATATATATATATATATATATATATGGGGGGTCTTCATGTGCATCCATCCCTCACCATTTTTGGTGAGGGACACCCATTTTGGGTGTGTTTCAAGTACAAGAGAAGTACAAGAGGGGTACTTTGTACCTCCCTCTTGTACTTGAAACACCCCCAAAAGGGGTGTCCCTCACCAAAAATGGTGAGGATGGATGCATATGAATATCCCCTTATATATATATATATATATATAGATGCATATGAATATTATCTATATATATATATATATTACTTTCTTGGTTAACCTAGTAGTCAAGAGGGACTACCTAAACCTACCCACCCAGGGCAGTAAGGTGAGATTAGGAGTCCTATCCACAGAGACATCGCTGTATTCTCCTAAAGATGGTTTTCATATGAAGAAATCTCACAAAATATGTAGAACAGTTACATGAAACTTGACATGACTAATAAGAGACAAAAGAGGAACAAATGCAAAATCACACATCCCAATAAGCTACAATCCAAGAGTTTGAAGGTCCAACTACCCCATGACAATCTTTGGGGTCTTAAATCAGAAACACATTATTTTCTCTGTATCAGAACTACTTCATTTTCTTTATTAACCCTTGAAACATATGCTCTTTGCTGCAACATCAAGACATCAAACCATGTCATATGTAAAGGCCAGGCACAAACAATTAGAATCACCTGTATATGTAATTATCATTATCTACAAGTAAAGGTTTATGCATTAGTTACACATGCCAGATGATTATCCAAAGACATCTACTATTTATTTATTCCCCAAAGACTTTAACAGGTAATAAATAATGCCACCTGCTCTTCAATAGGAAAACTTGGCACCAAAAGCTCAAAACTATTGTAAGATTCAGATCAGGCTTTTACTGAGAACAGATTATTAGCTATCACAAAAGCATCCATCCACCTGGGAAGAAATTGTAATAGACTTTGATGATCCTAACTTCGACCACCTACAAGATGATTGCTTAATATCCCTACCATAGGAAGTCAGAATACAGCAGGTCGTGCATTTTTCATTTATTTATTTTGAGACATCTTAGTCACTGAAGATAAACAACAGAACTATTTTAAATAACAAGTCATCATGCCAATCACTCTATGGCTTAACTCATCCTGATTTGGTGGAGTCGGCTGCGTTATCTAAAGGAATTTTTTCCTTATTAAAGAATACATGTAAAAGCGGCACATAAGCCTTACAAAAGAAATGTTGTATATGTTAACAATGAAAACAAAATATTTGAAATAACAATCCATACAAAATTTTATGTAGATTTTCACAGTTTCCACAAGCAGATTGAATTTTATCCGAGAGCTGACGATAAGCCTTGGTCAATGTAGCTTGGTTTTGTCAAAATTATAGTGGTTCCTGACTCGTCCGCCACCATCCAAACCAATCAAAATCCCAAGAACAAGCACCCCCACACCACCCCCAACCCCCCCCCCCCCCCCCCCCCCCCCCGCACACACACACAAACAAATAATAATAAAAAATGGAAAAAAAAATACTAGCCTCTTCTCCAACCATGACTCTGGCAGCAATCCTATCACTCCCCCATCTATCAACAAAGGTATGATCTCTGTTAAAATAGGGTTTGGAGTTTGGACTACAGTAAAAGTGTCTCTGCAGTTGCTGCGTTGGGCAGGTTCTTTGGCTCTAGGCCCTCTTTAGAATGGGTGGAAGGAACCGTCAAGAAGGCTTGGAGGCTTATTATAATTTTAAGTCAACAGTTATTCTTACTAATTCATCATTGATAGACCATAGTTATTGCTAGTAACTAAAAAGTATGTCACACATACACACAGCACACATCATGTGGATCCTTTTTATACTAATATGTATATCAGAGTTATTACATCTTGATCTGGTCAGCTCATACCACAACAGGCCCCTCATTTCATTTTCTTCCCACAACTAAATAACCATCATTCATGAAAGAAAATGTTATGCCACCTTCATTCATGAAAAAAACATTATATACTTGAGCATTAATACCAAGGTACTAAGATAATCCTGCCTCAACATGTTATCAGAGCTCCAAACATAATCATAAAGCAAACAGAAATATGCATTGTTAAGAAAAAAATTCACTGCTTCAGTTCCATAAGAAATTTGGCATATAAGGACAACTGTCTGTTTCATTCAACCACGTATATAGATGCACTATTAAGTGGGGGAAAGGTTGAGTTTTAGATTCCAGTGGAATTCACAAGAACCAGGCATACAGTAAAGTAAGCTAAACCAAACATATACCTTCAAACAGAAAAGAATTGAAACACATAGCAGAGACAAAAGTAACAAAGTAGTGATTATTGACACAATTTTCTTCACCCATTCTGGTTGGCATTGGCCCGACAGCGTCGGCATTCCGAAAATGGAAAGACCCGGAACAGCATATCAAAAAGATCCCCATGGATCACAATGCTCTGCGATGCTCCACTATTAAAATCACAGCAAAAGAAATGACCTCTGTTTCCAAGAAAAAAAGCATCCAAATCTGGGTGAAAAGCTAGGATATCCAGTTGCTCCTTGGTTTCAGGATCTGAATCAACAAACTCAATGTCATCAAGGTCGATACCATGCTTCAAGACCCATTCATTAGTGTTTCTTCCGTCAATCTTCAGTACTTGCATTTCAGAACCATTGTGGTAGGCATAACAAAGACACCCTTCACTCTCCCAAGCAATGAGAGCTTTTTACGCCCAAATCTTTAGGCAATTTGAACACCTCACAATATTCTTCCTCGACATCAAACAACAAAACCTGAGAAGGATCAGCTGGCAAGAACAGAGCTCCATATAAAAACACACAGGGCTCGTCCCACAGGATAAAATCAACACCTTTAATGCATGCCTTCGATTCTGCCCATTGCCCCGTCCGAGAAGACTACACGTAAACATACAAATCCTCCGGTGGGTCGTCATGGTCATCCTTAGAAGAGCCCACATCAACATTTGACTCTGGTTTTGGAATCTCAGGAGGATAGAGAATAACAAATTGAACCACTTTATAGTGAGAGACCACATCAGGTGATTCATCCAGAACCAAACAGAAGTTCTCAGTAGCCATAAAATCATCATCCTGAAAATTAACAGAATTCGGGGGCGGGTGCGGAGGCACGGTCTCCAACTGCCGTGTAACGGGGCTACACACATAGAGCTGATAATTTGTTCTTTCAGAAGAGCAGAGAAGGAGCCCATGGCGATGATCTTCGAGTCCTGTAGCTGGGTGGCGAAAACTATTTGAAAAAACTAGGGTTTGAGAAGAAGAAGAAGAACAACAACAACAACAACAATAACAATAACAACAACAAGAAGGAGAGAGGGAGAGAGAGAGAGAGAAGCAGAGGGAGTGGGCGGGAACGAGCGTTTATATACGGTGAATTTGAGATCTCAAACGAACAAGGCCAGGTCAGCATAGAAGCCAGCTCAGCAAGCCCATTTGTTTGCCCAGAGGCCCAGCTTAAGGTTTTTTTTTTTTTTTTTTTTTTGAGCCCACAAAGGCGCAAAGACAGCCCCACTAATGTGGGAATAGGGTTGTAAACGGGTCGGTTCCGATCAGGGTCCATGGTGGACCCAGAACTAGAACCGTTAAGGAAAAGGTGGAACCGGATCCGGATCCGGAACCGGTTTCTTGGCTCCGGAACCGAAACCAAAACCATATATGTGACGGGTGTGGATCCGGGTCCGGGTTTAGGTAGAGAATGATATTTAAAAAAAACATGGTTTTTAGAAGAGATTTTCAAAAATTGAGATGATATGTCAGGTCTCGAGTCCACAGGTCCAAACCAAGGTAGAACCGGACCCGGACCCGGACCCATTTACTTATCGAAGCCTAAATAAAGACCCAGACCCAGTTTTTAAAGGATTGAAACCTTCGGATAATCGAAGAACCAAAGACCCATTTACATCCCTATGTAGGAAGGAGCCCGCACACGCGGAAAAAAGTCTTATACAAGTATACAAGTACAAGTGGAAAGGGAAAATGCACACAAGAAAAGAGCCAATGTATCCAATGTTCGAACCCTAAATAGCCAAGTGAGAACAGACATTCCTTACCACTCGAGTAAGGACCCATTGGAACCATTTTATCATGAATTCCTAAAAATTCGTTCGAACCCTAGGTAGCTAAGTGAGAACATACATTCCTTACCACTCGAGTAAGGACCCATTGGAACCATTTTATCATGAATTCCTAAAAATTCAATTCTATATGAACAAACAAGACTATAGTATGGAAACTTTGTCTAGGACGCGTATCATATTGTATGGAAATTTGGTTTTTTGTTTTGCTTTTAATTTGTCTTAAAATGATTATTTTAACATGTTTTTTCTCAATCCGATGGTGAATATAGTTTCAATGAAAGTGGATTTTGGCTCTACTACTGTTGAAAATGGTGAATCAAGCAAATAGTCTAGATATTTCCTTTGGTTCTCTTGATCTGATCAGGCGACTACTCCACTTACACATATGTTTGATCTTATAAGTCAAACTTATATACATGTGTGCATGCCAAAACATCCATGCCTAAGCAGATCAAGAGTTAGTCATGGTTCACTGATAAGTTGGGATCCGAGCATAGAAAAATCTAGTTACTCTCGCTTTTCAAAAAATCTGCCCCACAAGATTATTCTAAATTTTGTAATCCCTGGTCCTCAAGAGTCATATATTGGGTTTTTCATCCAACTGTGGGCATCAGTAATGTGTAGCACTTCAAGGACATAGTGCTGAAGATTCTTTTTGTGGGTTAGGATGTTTTTCCTCGGTTGAAAATCTCAGATAATTGGATAACAAAGAGTCTGCATGTCCCGAATTTGGGACCGAACATCTCTCTCGTGCCTTTTCTCTATCCCGCTCCCCCAAAAAGTTAAGAAAAAATCTAAATGGACCGAATGAGAACCCGACTTGGGGACCGAATGAGGTCCCGACTTGGGGACCGAATCACCAAGTGGCATGATATGAATAATGTAGACTCTAAACATAGAGTCTACATGGACCGAATTCAGGACCGAACATCTCTCTCATGCTTTTTCTCTCTCCCGCTCCCCCAAAAAGTTAAATGCTCTCGTTGTTCACATCATGCCACTTGGTGATTCGGTCCCCAAGTCAGGACCTCATTCAGTCCATTTAGACTTTTTCAAAGTTAAATGCTCTCATTATTCACATCATGCCACTTGGTGATTCGGTCCCCAAGTCGGGACCTCATTCGGTCCATTTAGACTTTTTCATTGGATAATAGGATATCCATTTGCATCCATAAAAAAGAATTGATCTGTCCTTTATTTTTTGCTTTTTCTTTTATTTTTCTTAATATAGGGCTTTGCTAGCCTTTTTGTGGGTTTGGGTGCTTTTGGTTGCTTTGGGGCCTCATGTTTTTTTCTTCCTGCTTGTGCCTCTTTGATAAAAATTGTTGCCAATTGGAAAAAAAAAAGTAATCAGGTCTTAGTTTGGGTTTAGGTCTCGGCCTTATATTTAGGCCGGGATACTAATTATGTTTAAGTATAAATACAAGTCCATTTCTTATTCTAAAGTTGGACGCGTAGTTATTTGAGTTTGGTTATCCTTCCACTGTTTTGGCCTATTTGGAGGCACATGAAAATACAAGAAAATAATATTTTATAGAATATAATCTTTCATTTTCTAAAGAAGAGAATTTTGTGCGTTTGGTAATCCAAGAAAAATTTAAAGAAAAGAATATTTTCTTTCAAAAA
Organism: Umbellularia californica; assembly: GCA_028538565.1. Lineage (NCBI taxonomy): Eukaryota > Viridiplantae > Streptophyta > Magnoliopsida > Laurales > Lauraceae > Umbellularia > Umbellularia californica. The sequence goes on from JAPQWN010000008.1 coordinate 63,966,883, forward strand.
GCTCAATATTTTCTCCTACAGCTCCCCCTTGTAGAAAACATTCTACAAGACAGTAATCTTTCAAAATAAAAATTAAAAAATAGTAGAGTAAAGTAAAGACTTTAATTCACCAAATCCATCATGATGTGTTTGTTTACATATATGGTAAAGTAAGCTAAAAGTAAATGTCATGACACGGTATAGTTGGGGTAAAGTAAAGGTGGGATAAAATATTTGGTATAGTAAAGTATGAAGGAATGGTAAAGTAGTTTCTTTCTATTTGACTTAACTTTATCACATTTTATCATAATTTTATATGGTAAATAAAAAGTGATTTATTTATAGGTGTGGTAAAGTAAAATAAAAATTGATATCATATCATAGTAAATGCGAGGCAAAGTAAGGTGAGATGAAGTATGTGGTAAAGCAAAGTGGGAGAGAGAGAGTTGTAAAGACTTGATTTTACTATACTTGACCATGATTTTATGTGATAAAAGAAAAGTAACTTAAGGTAAAAACATTGCAGTTGAACTTTACTTTACCACACTATTTTTTTTATCCAGATTTGGTAAATTATATAGAAATTAAAATATTTAATAAAAAATATTATAATAATGTAATTTAACTTAATCATAGCACCTTCCAAACAACTCAATTTAAAATCTGTGAAATTCTTCAAAAATTGCCAAACAGCAAAAATATTGTAATATTACAATATTACATTAGAAATTATTCTATTCTATACTATCTTATTCTTGCAATATTCAAATCTGTAAATATTTTATTCTGTAAACATCCAAACGGGCCCTTTTTTACTCATATGAACAAGAAAGAAGAAAACCATATTTAAATGACTATGGTTTAAAAGGTCTAGAACTCTAGTTGGGGCTTCTATATTTTATTGTGTAATTGTCCCACATCAGGAGTGGAAAACTCTTTAAGAGGCATTTATTAGTGTTCTCACTTTTCCTTTTGGTATTCGTCTTAGTAAAATATTCAACTTTATTGTATTATTTGTCATTTATATATAAGGGAAGTGCTCCTATAAGAGACACTCTCACCAACTTGGTGAGAGATGGGTGGGAGCCCTAACTTCCATATCCACTCTCACCAACTTATATGCAGGGACCCCCAACTTAAATATGAGGGCCCCCACCCATCTCTCACCAAGTTGGTGAGAGTGTCTCTCATAGGAGCACTTCCCTATATATAAATTGTTTGTTTTTTTATTTTTACTTCTTATAAATTAATTTAAATGTTTATAAGTTTCCATAATAATATCCCAAGAAAAATTTAGAAAAATCACTATCTAAATATTGTTTAAAATGCTAAAAATTAGAGATCAAAATATGTGACTATATTCTCTAATAAACCCGATTATCTTCTTTTCTACCCAAACATAAAAAAATAATTGCCCTTTTACATTAAAAACTGTTGTTTATAGTTTGTATATTGACCATTTCCCACTACATTTTCCCAATAATCTCTCAAGAAACGATAAATTCCATGAACAAGATTTGTGGCATCTCTCCCTCACACCCAACTTTGTTGCATAATTTTCATCAACATGTTGCTTTGATCTTCGGACTTCTTTGTATTTTTCTCATTTTTAGGTTGCACTTTCTTATTTTTATTCGTTTTCGATGGTTTTTCATTTTGAACCGCATAATTCTATCCATTATTAATAGATTTGTAATTTTCTTCTAAAAGACTTTATTTTATTTTTTTATCCTTATTTTGGTTTCTTGATTGAGTTTTCTCGACTAAATTTGTTCCATCCAGGGTTGCAACTTGCACAAGTTCACATATGATTGTATTTTTGAATGATAACAAGACTCCAATCCATGATTGTATTTTCATGACACTGAATACTTTCAAATTAACAATGCATCGGTACTTGTCCAACACAAATTCTATGCAGGTAAATCTAAACTCAAACTTCAACCGAATGAAACCTCTACGTCCAAGGTATTATGAATGCAATGATAAGGCCCCGCATTTAGGTTGTTGTTATTGGATATGGATGCGAGAGACACGCCCTTACTCTCATATATAGTACTGTGAGAGTAACTCTCATGGGAGCATCTCCCTATATATATATGTATAGATATATTGCAAACAAATTATGCATTCACGGAGTTTTTGCGAATAAGTAAAGTCACTTTTTCTTTGAAAAAGAAAGAAAAGAAGAAGAAAAATCCATTATAATATATTAGGGTAGGAGGTTTAGACTATAATTTTGACCATCAATTACAATTTTAATAGACGGTTATGTAACTACTCATGCAACTACCCACTTATTTTTTTCATTAAACCACTTACGTTTCAGTTGTACCTACGTAATTATACCTTTTTTGCTCAAATTTCTCTATTTCTATTATATCCAACTTGTCCTATGGAAAGAGGTAATTTTTTTAATATGTGATTATTTATTTTGCAATGTAGGGAGAAATCGTGCTGAGCACGGGTTATTGGACTAGTAAATCATTATGGTAATGTTTCATTCTAAGAATGGATAAAGTAAAACTTGTTTGGATGGCAATTTCTTTCATTCTCTTTACATCTATAAAATCTCCTCCACTCCTTTTCCATCCTCTCTTTATCTCTCTACATTTTCTCTCCTACAAAATACTTGGCAAACAAGTTTTTCTTCATTCATTTTCAAAATAAAACATTCCTAGAATAATGCCAAACAAACTTGGAAGTGTGGAATTCCCTCATCAACGACACACTTGTGCAAACATTTATTTTTCTTGAAAAAACATGGAAGTGGTCTTTTTTGGTTAAAAAAATTATATGTTTGGTATAGCCACCTTTTTTTAATTTCGTGAATAAAAAAAAGAAAGAATTAATTTTTTTTACATTCTTCACAAAACCCATTTCAACAGAGGACACTGGGGTTTTGCATGTGCAGTAATCTGTACCTATGGATAACCCCGTCTTGAGATGAAAATTGAGATAATTCCCCACGGGCTCCTTCAACTTTTATAAACTAAAATGCCTTTAACTATGTGATATCTCATAACATATTTGTACAATTTCTCAACTTTTTAATTTATGTGATGTCAGCGCAAAAAGCTTCCCTTTTGTTGGGTTAAAAAATGCATGTATCCGTGCATATAACATGGTTAATATTGGTAAATTTCGAGAAAAGTATAAAACTTTTCACACATTTTCAAAAACTTTTCTTTCAATCAAGCCCTCTAAAAAAAATTCAAAATGCAACAGTCTCATGCCACTAAAAGGCAAAAATCAATCTACTTTTTACCTAAAAAGTCAAAAAAATTCCTTGTCAAGCCACTAAAAATAAAATTTCATCGTACTTTGATTAGACCTCCTCTGAATATTTTATTCTCTCCTCAATTTTTACTTCACCCTACAAGTATTTTTACCAAACAAACCTATATTATAGATTTATGATAAATACAACTGTACAAGCGTCTTTAGAGTAAATGGAATTCATCCAACTTCCCTTCACAGATAGAGGCATCCTAATTCGCTAACTCAATGGTATTAGAACTCAGAGGTCGGAAATCCGAGTCTTCTCAAAATTCGGACTTTCTAAGCTTAGGGCCATGGTTTGCACCCGAAGGAGATTGTAGATTCGAAATTGCACTATTATACTGGGGCTATCGGGAAAATTACCCAGCTTTCCTCTGGGCCCAGTCCTCTGGGGCCGGTGGGATTAGGCCAGCCTTTTGGGAAGCTTCCCGGGCAAACAAAAAAAAAGAATAATAAAGCCTAGTTTACACCGGCAATAGCTTTTTATAAGCTGTTATTTCCATCTCCTGCTCTCTATACCAAACTTCCAAACGAGTCCTTGCCGTTCCTGAGAATCAAAGAAAAAGTCTTCTTCCTCCTGTAAGTCCCTTGACCTCTTTTCCGATCGTAACCCTAAAAATCCCATCAAACCCTAAAAATTTCTCTCCTTCCACTGCTTTTTTTCCTTCAATTCTCCTGCAATTTGGGTTTCAAAACCTAATCTCTCATAGATTAGGGATTTGATTTTTTTTTCCTGCTTCTTTTGCTAATCTGAATTGAATTCAAATTCTTCTTCCTCAGCTGATTTTCTTTGTATTTTGGTGATGTTTGGATTGGTAATGGAATAGGAATTGTGATTGAGAATGTGGGCGGCTTCTTGCCTCGCCTCGTGCTGCGCCGCGTGCGCGTGCCAGGCATGCCAGTCGGTGGCCGGAAGCATCAGCCGGCGCTCTGCGAGGATCGCGTACTGTGGCCTCTTCGGGCTTTCGCTGATTGTGTCTTGGATTCTGAGAGAGGTTGCTGCGCCTCTGATGGAAAAGATCCCATGTATGGTTTCTGAATTCCCCTTCTTTAATTTTCCATCATCTTGCTTTTGTGATTGATTTGTTTTTTGTTTTTTTTATTGTTCTTTGGGTTTCATTCTGATGAATTCATGTGTGAATTTTGTGATTGATGAGAGAGAATTTCAGTAGCTGTTTGGCAAGATGAAAGCCTGGGAATTATGTGAAAAATCTATATTTACATGCACTGTCAGACTTGTATGATTTTAACATTGAACTGAGTTGGATTTGCATGTGGGTGGAGGTCTCCCAATGGACTTGTTCAGAAGCCTACCCTTTTGACATCCCTAGGGAAGTAAACTGATGAAAGAAATTAAAAAAGATCACTCTTTGATGGTATTGACATGTACATGGGAGTCTGAACCATATCATTCATTCCTTTTAATTCTTCTTCTTTCTTTCCTTTTCTCTCATTTTCTAATTCAGGGTTTTTTTATGATGTCTTTGGAAAAAACCCTCGCTCGTGAGCGGTCATGATTGTGGTCGAGCCCGAGCCCTCACCATAAAACCATTTTAGGATAAGTGGTAGCTCAATGGGGTGTAAGATCGTACAAAGACCCTAAATTTCTCTAAATGAGGTTATCCAACTCACCATATGAATTGAATCCAGCCCCTGAATTCTTTCTGATTTGATGATTGTATCCATCAAAACTGCACATGGCAAACATGGGGGATGTATGTATAGTTCATGCAAAGAGAGACATTACATCGAGGGAAGTCTTGGCAGTGCTTGCATTTTTTTTTAATCTAAAGAAAAAATAAAATAAAGGTCGTAAGCATTTCACTTGCAAATAGGCTCAACTGAACCAAGAAGTCAAAAAATTTCTGCCTTAATTTCCTTATCTGTCATATCTGTGTGCTAGTTGTCAATGTTGCACTGATCTCTTAATGGTCTTCTATGCAGGGATTAACCATTTCCATCAAACCCCAAACAGGGAATGGTTTGAAACAGATGCCGTTTTGCGGGTGAGCTTGGGAAACTTTTTATTTTTTACTATGCTGGCTATTATAATGATTGGAATCAAGGATCAAAAAGATCCTCGAGATGGTTTGCACCATGGTGGGTGGATGACCAAGATCATTAGCTGGTGTCTCGTGGTATTATTAATGTTTTTCGTTCCTAATGGCATCATCAGCTTCTATGGTAAGCTATTTATTTCAGAATTTGAAGCAACATCATGGTGCTTTTATTTATTTACTTATCTTTTTTTTTTTTTCTCATCATGTTACCTATTTATTTCACTGAAAATGTATATCATTGTTGAGTTGTAAAAGTGTTCTAAGCATTTGTTATTTCTTATGATACATGGGTGTCGTTTATTATGCATAATTGCATATGCTGCTGACCTTGAAGTTTGACATTGGATGTAGCATAGATGAGCATCTATTTGTCTCTTTGGCTGTTGGGTGGTTTGCTATTTTATATATATATATATATATATATAGAGAGAGAGAGAGAGAGAGAGAGAGAGAGAGAGAGAGAGAGAGAGAGAGGAATTCTCAAAAACTCCCCATTTTAAAAAAACCCCTTTTTTGCTCCCCTATGTTTTTAGGGCATGGGGCCCATCTTAAGCCAATTCAACCATTTCACACATACTCCCCCTGTGAATTGGTATAAAGCCCAAATTTGTCACTTATCCAACTTTTACTCACCATTGGATTGAAATCACAAGAAAGTGATGCATGTAAAACCATTAAACTTTGGGGCCATGGATCAAGGGGTTAAGATAACTAATGGAGTTGAAAATTTTCACATAGGTAGATCTCATCTAGATTATTCAATCTAGTGGTATTCCATGGTTGTCATACATTGTGGTGGGCCCAATTGGGAGGGGTGTTTTGTTGAAAAAAAAACTCCCTGAGAGTTTTCTAGACATAGTGGGGCAACATGGTGGGGCCGACTTTATGATCCATCTGAACCATCCACACACACGGGACCCCTTGAATTACACTGGATGCATCGAGTTTTCACCAATCCAAATGGACCGGACTTTTGGATTGAGGGTCAAGTTTTTTCTATAATATAAAGTCATTAAACTTGTGGGCCACGAGTGAAGGGGTTAGAGGCATGTTATTGACCCTAAATTTGATATCTGGGCACATCGAAAATGTCTATTTCCATCCCCCAGTCTTGCTATCAGTGGGACACCATGTGGGCCCCATCAAGATGTCCCTCACCATAATAGGTGCGAGATGGATGCATATGGACATTCCTCTCTCTCTCTCTCTCTCTCTATATATATATATATATATAATATTTTGGCTCATCTGGAGAATATTTACATTTTTTTTTATCAAAATATCATATGTGATATATACATGTGTGCTTGAGTGTGTGCGTGCAAAGTTACCTTTTAAAATATATTTACCTATATATGTGAATAGTTGAATATGTTTAAAATACCAACATCACTAGGCTAAATAAATCAATTGCACTTTTTTTCTTTTTAATAAAAAAAATCCAAAATTATCAACATGCATAGTTAGTCTGAAAAATGAAAAAACTATTTTAAGAAAAGAATAAAGGGCAAAACCCATACCTTCTGTCAAATACTCTACCGCTGCTTGTTCTTCATTTCTCTCTAAAACCTCCCAAAAATCCCACAAATTCTTATTTAAGAGGTCTCCTAATCGCTAGATAATATTTTAACAGTATAAACACCAAAAAAAAATATATAGATAAAAGGAAAAAATGACAGAAAATAACTATTTGGTTGTTGCTATTGTCAGCCAGTCAAATCTCATGAATCTGCAATTAGATACAACCTCTACAGTGAATCGTTTTATAGGTAAAGGTTGCTGCCAATAATTGGGACTCACTGTTTAGATACAAATCTTTTTTCCCTGGGATTCAATAATGAATTATTGGATTCTATAACGAATCCTAGGATTTTAACAATATTGTTCCCATGTCCTGCTTGCGGCTTGCCCTGCACCAAATGGACTCTATAAGTTTATTTAACTGTATAGACAAGGAGATACAATGCACTTTTGAACCGTCCATCATAACAGATCTATGGATGCCTTTGAAAAATCAATGCTTGTACATGGACAATAAAATGATTTCGATATATGAATATTTTTGAGTAATTTTTTATTGGTAATCAAGAAAATATTACTAAATACAAAGATAGATCACAAGACAGATTCTAGGCATTCTGACAATCAGTATAAGAGTAGTATATTATAATGTGATTGCACTTCAACAATAATTCTAAACAACATCAATTCATCAATTTTACTGAATACCTCTTCCGTCAACTGATCTGCTAGTGTATTTCCCTCCCTCCCTTGCTATACGCATGATTTTGTACATAATTTCTTCTCAAAGTGGCCAAATATCCTTAGACAGTTAGACTGAAAGTCAGTGCCCATGGCACTGGCCTCCCTTTGAGCACCTTCTTTCTTGCACTCCTTGGGTCGCTTTCCATTATCATTCGACCTGAGAAGTGCTCTCTAAAACCTGCTAACGCTTCTCTTACTGCCAAGACTTCCACCTTGTTTGATTCCCTTGAGCTCACCAGACCCAAGAAGAGGAGCAAAGATTTACCCTTCTTTCATCTCTTAGCACTTTAACACCTTCATGACTGGTTTTCCTTTGGTTGCCTTGTCAACGTTAAAACTTCAGCCAACTAGGTTTCAGAGGTTAGGTTTCAGAGGTAACCACTGTATTTAGGTTTCTTTTGTTCTCTCCTCACTCACTATTAATTTTTTCCACTTCCTCATAATATCTACTATTAAAAAATCCCAAAATTCCTTTCTACCTGAAGCTTGCTTCACTATTCTTTCGTTAATCAAAACCACAACTTCCTCTTCTTGTATGTCTTTGCACTCCTGTCTCTCTTCCCATATTGACCATATAACTACCCCAAGAACCATCCTCAACAAGACTTAGCCTCTTCTTTGAAAAGGTCCTCCAGCCCAATATATATGGATCTTCCAATGATTTAAAAATACCATTGATCACTCCTTGAATTGGTTCAAAATCATCATATACTTCACTTGCATACTATGCTTTACAAATGTCTTTAAAAAAACATCTTGCATCTATTTATGAATTCCATGCCTTTTACTGAGACCCCTTCATTTTAATCCTCAATGCACCTGATATGATCAATATACCTGGCATTTCTTTCTTTGACTTTGGTAAGCTTATAAATCCCCTTATTTCTTTGATTTTAAATGCTGCGTAGAAGCTGTGGTAGAATCTTGTCTAGCTTGTCCGCGCTATACTAATTTTCCTACCCATGTTAATCTCAAACCTGCCACTTTCTTGTTGGATAGTACTCTAGGATTACAAATGAATTGGCCAATTATGTAATTAGGAGATAGATCACTTTAGGTATGAGCAAGTTCAGGTCACAAGATTAAACTTCTGAATCTTTTTGCTGCTCCAAAGCAAAGAGCTAAGTCGATAAGGTGCGATGATCTTTTCTCTCTTGACAATTGATCACTGTATGAACTATGAATTCTACAGGCTAAGGGATTTTTGATGCATTTTCTTCTCTATGTTTAAAAATGCTATTTTTCTTTTTTGAAATGAATGTTTAATTTTATTTTTCTGTTTTCTTTTAGTATCAACTTAATATGCTGACAGTATTAATGTTTATAACTGCAGAGACTATATCGAAGTTTGGCTCAGGATTGTTTCTTCTTGTTCAAGTTGTTCTCTTGTTGGATTTTGTGCATGGATGGAACGAAAAATGGGTTAAAAAGGATGAGCAGTTCTGGTTTGTTGAACTCTTTTCTCTCTACCTATTTTAGAGTGCAATTTGAAATTTAAATTATTTAGCGAATGTTGTATCCTTTGCCCTTTATACTTATGATTGTTCTTTTTTTGATGCTGTGTCAGGTATGTGGCATTGTTTGTTATCTCACTTGCTTGTTATGTGATGACATTTTCCTTCGCTGGGCTGCTCTTCCATTGGTTTACTCCATCAGGACATGATTGTGGTCTCAACACCTTTTTCATTGTCTTGACTTTGATTCTTGTCTTTGTTTTTGCTGTTATTGCACTTCATCCAGCAGTAAGTTCCGATCTTCATAATCTATTTCTTAGAGAATAATTGTTGGCTCTGTTGAGGGTACCCTTAGCATGCTATCAAGCTTTTTTCATGCCTGTTTGGGCATACAATTGCCTATGGTGCTCTCCATTAGAATACTTGAAACTTTTTTGGTTGGTTCTGCAATGGTATACTTTCACATTCTTTTTTCTGCATAGAGCTATGAAGTTTAAATGAACTTTAAGATGACCACAAAAGGCTCTTAGTTTTCTTACCATAAAAGAAAAGGCATTTAGTTTCTTTTGGTACATTATTACCCGTTACACTGGAATCTATATACAAGTAAATTCTTCTCGTAGTTTTGTTTTCATTTTCCCTCACTCCATCAAATTTAGTACCTATGTACCTGATCTGTTTGATGCATTTATTTATTTATTTATTGAGAATGGTATTTGTTTGTTTGTTGCATTTATGTGGTGATGCTATATCATGCATGTGCCTGTTGAACTTGCATGTATTTCATGAACACCCCCAACCCCACAAAAGAAGGAAAAAAAAATGCACGAGTTTTAGTGACATATGGTTTCTATTGATGCAAACAGGTGAATGGCAGTCTTCTACCAGCTTCAGTCATATCGCTGTATTGCACCTACCTTTGCTATAGTGCACTTTCAAGTGAGCCAAGGGATTATGAGTGCAATGGCCTTCACAATCATTCAAAAGCTGTTTCCACAGGCACTCTTACATTGGGCCTGCTCACAACAGTTCTGTCAGTTGTCTACTCTGCTGTTCGTGCTGGTTCTTCATCTGCTGTTCTATCACCACCTAGCTCACCTCGTGCAGGTCAGTGCATATTATAATTTTGCAAAGAAACTTCAATGTTAGGGATTTTTTCTCCATTCATTTTTTCTCTTTCAATTAAAAAAATAAATCAAAACTGCCCATGCAATTCACTTGAAAACCATTTGTCAACTAAATTAGAAAAGAGGTTGATGTTATTAACTTGATGCAACTTATTTAAAAAAAAAAAAAACAATTGAAGTAGGAACTTTTCTGAATATTCACCTAATACAGTTCATCAGAACAACTTAGATATGTTTTCTTATAACCTTTTAGACAATGTTTTTTCTATGGTTCACTTAAAAAAGAAGAAACAAAGAAATAAGAGCAAAGCCGTTATATTAGACATTATTGATATTTAGGGGGTACTTCAACCTTCAAATGCTAGCCTTGATGGCCTTGATACTGTCACTTTCAGTATGAGGATGATTTATCCAGCGTGACCAGGCTGTTGATAAGCAATTGATGGCGTGCTCTGTGTGAGCCTATTTGAATTCATGCCATTCTTGGGGAATGGGGATGTCAAAGCTCTATTTATAGTGTAAGGGTGTGCAAAAGAGTGGAATCCCATATAACATCACGACCATTGATTTAAGGGCCCCAATGTGGGACAATGTTGATCTCTTAAAAATGAAGTGCTTCTTTGTGTAACTTTTCCGTGATCATTCTGACAACAAATATAGGTCGATAAGTGCAGGATTTGGGGGGAGTATCAATTCATGACCGAGTCCAGTTAATCATAGGTGGGTCCAGTTTGGCACCCAATTCAACACTTACCCATCTATATTTACTATTGGATTTATTAGGAAAAAATAAAATGTAAAAAATGGTTATAAAAAAACAATAATAAAAAGTAAAAGTAAAATGTAAAAAAATGCACTTTGTTTGAGGACTAAAAAATGTTCAAATTTGAGGTCCCTTGAGATGTAGATCAAGATGATTAGATCACCACTAATTTTTTGCACACCCTTAGGGATACATAGACCTCTCGATCTGGGAATGTAAATAAATGGTCGGGTATGGTATGTTCCTTGGTGGACCCAGACCCACTAATTTTATATACCAGTTCCAACTCCAGTAGATGTGGACTCAACTCTGGATGCATGCAAAACGTCAGTCTCCATCAAGATTGAATGCATATAGAAGCCTTGGTTTCAGACCCCTGTCTGTCCAGTTGCAAACTGGAACCGAGTGCACTGTCTTACTAACTTTTGACTAAGGATTCTCGCATGAAATAATTTTAGTTGTATATTTTTAATATATATTTTATAGAATATTTAATTTTTGATATGTATCACTCAGATATTTGGATAGTTGGGTATGAACCCTCACTAGACCTGGAAGCAGGACTGGATTATCAATTGGGTCCAAGAAGAGGATCCATTCCCAGATTTATAGGCCGGCACCTTTGGGTAGCTGGGCAAACAGATGACCATCGACATCCCTATCTCCACCCACCTTCCTGCAATTAGCATGCATCCAAGTGGGCCCTACAAGACATGCTACTAATTGTGTAATTATTGCCCCTGTTAAAAAACTTACAGAAAATGTCTGAATTTTTTTATTTTTTATTTTTTATTTTTTACAAAGGCCCCAAAAAGTAACGAAGCTCCTATTGATGCAGGACAAATCCATGGTCCCCATGGGTTGAACCGGCAATGGGCCCAGCCCACCTATCAAGCCATTAGTTTATATTTATTTTATATTAGTTAGGGTTGTTTTACTGGTTTATGTCTTCTAGTTTATTTAAATTCAGATGTTTTAATCCTGGCTATCGATGTGTTGGATGCTTCAGATTATTTCTAGGTTTTCTCATTTTCCTATATACATATTGTAAAGCCTTTTGGCTCCTCAGTGAATGATTGAATGAAAATTCTCTTGAGTGCTTTTGGGTTTCCCAGAGTTCTCTCTTCCTCGCCCACGATAGGGAGTTTGGTGTGAGGCCAAGATTTTCAGGTGCAAAGCCTGATCTATTGTCACGACCCGGGCCCGAAACCCGGCTAATCGGGGCCTAATCCGGATCGCGATGTCATCATACTTACTCCCGTAAATCTTGAATTAACCGAAGTTAAGACAAGACTCACAAGGGATCTATCATACGTACCTATCAAATGTACAATTTTGTGGAAACACACACACACACACACACATATATATATACATTGACAATAATTGACTTTACATTTTAAGTAAAGTTCACATATACAAAAAATTACAGTCCAATGAAGTCCACCACTGCATATTCAAAATACAATGCAGGGGACATCTAATTACATCTCAAAATGATATACAAAAGTATCTATCAAATGATTCCCAAAATAATCTCAAAACATTCAAAACCAACGCCCTCCGAACTATGCCCATTCGGCTAAACCTCCTGAGGGTATTAGATGGGCCTCCTCCGCACGCGGCGCGGCCTCTGCAAGGCCGGGATGGGCAACTGGGCCTGTAATGCCATCAATAACATTATGAACACGACGGTTCAACAATGTATAAATAATTCTATGATAAACCATGCTAAATGATCCATTTGTCCATATAATAACTCTAGACAATGAAATCTAGGTTAATGCAATATCCTGAACAATGTAGTCCATTGATAATCAATGACTAGATTACAAGTACAATAATATTATCATTATTCAGTTCAGTGTCTTCCCAAGGGAAGTGTTTGTCAATTCATTTCATTAATTCCATATCATTCATTGATTACATTGAATGTTTGTCAATTCGTTTCATCAATTCCATATCATTCATTGATTACATTGAACATTTATTAGATGGCTTATGGGACTCTTCAGTCCAATGCATATTACTTTTCATTACATGGCTTATCAATTCATTGACTTTTCAGTCTATGTGTGGGATCTACCAGTGTCCACGGAGCTCCGGAACACCCCATCCATCTGCTACAGCAGGATTATTCATTATTCATTGCATTTATTCATTATTCAATGGTTCATTGCATTTATTCATTGTTCAGTGGTTCAATGCATTTATTCATTATAGACCCAAGGGGATTAGAGGAATCATTAGTCATTCAGGGTCCTACTTGTTTCTATCCCAAATCTAGACAATTTCTAGGTGTAATCATTAGTTACTAAATGCACGTGTTATTTTCGATGGACATCACATTTACATTTAATATGTGCATTTAGTTCCCAAAAATTTTCCACCCACAATATCAAAATCCACTCAAATTTTTTGCTTACAATTTCATGTTTGGCCAGTATCAGGTTCGCTCGAGCGGACCCAAACAGAACCTAGTTCGCTCGAGCGGACATTTACAGATGACGCTCGTATCAGACAGAACCTTCATCGCTCGAGCGGACCCTTTTTGCATCAGACAGTAACTAGTTTGCTCAAGCGAACTGTCCAGAACTCCATTTCTGGAACTTCGAACATTCACTCCTTCATTTCCATCTCAACCACCATCTGCATACACATTTAAGGATCTCCTATCCTCTCGTCATTCATCATTTAAAACACAATAACACTTTTATTCCATCATTAAGACATCATTAAATCCATAGAACTCAAACAAATCCATAAAATCTCATTTCTACAACAAAGAGGGTTTTGAGAACCCAACTCTTCCAACTCATAGTTCAATAAAACTTGTAGACTAGCATTTTGAATCATAAATGAGCATTATACTTGCCTCATCAAGTCTATTAGCAAGAAATCCTCACTTAACTTGACTTTGAGATGAGAAATCTCCAATGTCAAACCCTATTTCCACAAAACATAAGAAACACCATCCTATGAGCTATTTGTGCTAGAAACCACTTCAACTACTCAATAAACTTGGAAAATCCTAAGACAAGGTTATCTACTTACTTGAAGATCCAAGTTCAAGAGGTCTTGAGCTCTTCCTCAAGCTTCAACACTCCAAAAATGGAAGACAAGCCAAGGAAGGTGATGAAGAAGATGAAGTTTCTCCAAACCCACTTGTAAACACTCCAATCTCTATCTCTTTTGATGAAGAAGAATGAAAGAAAGAAGGAGGAAATGGGTGCCTAGGGTTTTCTCTGCAATGGTCTTGAGTTGAATGGACTCAAGAGTTCATTTCAATGCCCTATAAGGAGTATTTTGCATTTAAGTCCCCCTTATCAAGACTATTCACATTTCGAGTCAAATGAAGGGCCACTTGACCAAATTCTCGTCAAACGATGTCGAGTCTATTACGAAAGTTAACGTACTCGTCGAGATACACGTGTTGGTATCAATAGTTTCCGTATTCGACAAAATACGTATAAATTCGTATTTACGAAAAAGGTCTTGTTCTCTTAGTTTAGGCTCAAAATTCATTCAATTCACTTTATCTCTTCATTATCACTTCATGAAGTCCATTTGAGACTAATCTCATTGAGTTGGGTCATTAACCATCATTAGTCTAATTAGACTTGATTAATTAGCATTAATTGCAATTAATTAGAGTTAATCTTGATTAACTCGGGGCGGGGTCTTACATCTATCCCCCTCCATCTTCCATCTCATCCCTCTATCTCTACTCGTCTCGCACTTGGTACCCCGCTCCGCATCACCTACAAAAAAGTGTCCAGTGATGATAAATCCCCCTCTAAGCAAGACATCTGGCCACCTCTCATGCAACCTTTTAGTGGTTGGAGCAAAATCCTGTTGAGCTGTCTGCATCAATTCTAGTTGTAGCAATGATAAATCCCCCCTCTAAGAAAGACATCTGGCCACCTCCCGGCAACCTTTTAGTGGTCGGAGCAAAATCCTGTTGAGCTGTTTACATCAATTCTAGTTGCAGGCAATTTGTAGCAAGCCAAAGTTAATCTAACACTACACTAGTGTCTATCTGTTCTTAGAATGGACCCTTGTTAAGTAGTGATTATTATAAAATGAAGATCATAGTTACCTGATTCGGTACTTCAGGCCTCAAATTGCGAATGATTCGAATGAATAATTCACAGTTCGATTCGCCGTAGTTCGTCCATAAGAAAGTGCCCAATTCGAAACAGTTCGGTGCAGAAAAAACTTGAAAATGGAAGGTTGATTAGGGCGAGAAAATTTAAAAGACAAAGGCTTACCAACTGCTCAGACTCCGTCTCACCCTCTTCATGTTTTACCAGACGTTTTCAGTTGCAGGAATCTCACCGAGGAAGTCATTGTATTTTTTATTTTCACCATTCGAAAAAGAGAAAAGAAGAAGATTAAAGTTTCTTGTTTTTTTTACCCCTCTCCACCGGTACAATAGGAAAAAAGATGTTTCTCCTTACCCTTTTCTCTCTCTTAGTTCTCATCCATATCCACGGACCACGGTAGGTATCTTCCAAGAAATAGGCTAGAGTCTGGGTCCTTAGTGATGACCTAGAAAATAGTCTATGCTATATATATGAAGTTCATGACTGTGGGGTACTTTGTTTTCAATCCGGACTGTTGAAAATAAATACATCAGAACTCATGGATGTTGGAAAAACTCTTCACCCCAATATAAATCAGTTCAGCAATCAGATTGATCAGATACATTATAAATTAACAATACAAAGGAATGAAATCTAATTAGTTTAGATGTGATAAATTTGAAGTGGGGCCAAACATATTAAAATATTTTTTTCTTGGAACCAATGTGAAAGCTGATGTTTCTTCTCCATGGTTTAGATTTTTAAGTTAGGCCCTACTGATGGATTCACGATTGGACTAAATAAAGTTTTTACATTGGACCTAACTGCTATTGAAATTAAATTTCAATTACCAAAGATTCAATGGAATGCAATTATTATGGACACATACTGCATTCTTAATGTATCAAAAGATGGACTTGTGAACACTCAAGTAAAAGCGAAGTTCAAATGTACTATAATCATATTAATTCAAACTATTATATCCAACTTGTTGAATTCGAATTACTAATTAACCGAATCAGCGAACGAACTAAATGAACCTACCCCATCAAATTTTCGAATCAAGGTAAATCTCGAACTGCTAACTACAAATTCGAATGCGAACTGATCGAACTACGGACTAGGTAACTATGATGAAGATGTCTGTAACAGCCATTAGAATCTTATAGCAGAGGGTATAATAGTCCCAAATTTCTTTTCTTTTTGCCTTTTTTTTTTTTTTTTTTTTTCATCTTTTTACAGGAGCTACTATTGTGGCTGGAAATTGCTTTTTATCATTTGGCCATTATCTGGCATTTTAAAACTTTATGTTTAATTCATGTTTCTTTTTATCAAGTATTTATTTTCATACGTTAAAACTCTTAATCTTCCTAATCCTCCTTGTCGTGAGAAGTACAAAATTTCATCCAAATCTCTGCACTCTGATCGAGCAAATGATGTCATTCCTCCTGATCAGGGTTGGATGGAGAATTTTTTGCGGAACTATTTTTTGAGCCTTGGGATGTGTATAGTTTTTCCAATGCCTTTATTCTGTGCAGATGAAATCCCATTCTGACCCATGTTTCACAAATCAATTGGACAGAGATGGTGGGATTCACAGTTGATGGGTCATGGGCTCCCATTCACCAACTACTGACCTCTGCATGGAAACTGTATATCCCTAATCCTGAAGCTCAGAAAGAACTTGGCAGTCCTATAAACCTTTTAGAGATGGGATTGCATGGTTTCATCGGCTGGTGACAAGGTTCACCAGCATTGAGTCAGTATTCATCTGCACCAGATATTCTCCCTTTATTATATGTAACAGGAGATTTTTTTTTCCTAAAAGAAGAGAACAACATTAAGACGGTGACAGCAAATTTTCAGTATAAAAGACTTACCAGAAATAGAGACAAATATAAAACAAAGAAAAAACTCTACCCACTCCTTGATTGGGCTAGTGAATCCACTTCCAAATATGTTATGGAGGAAATGATCCAATATTGGATGAAAGCAGCAAATCGGCATTGCACCATAATGGTGAGCCTTGGAAGGGACTGGCATGAGATCCCCTGGCCATCACCATCTTTTGGTTGGATGGTGATGAGATCCATCATTGAAAGTGTTACTATTTTTGTTTCCATCTTATCATTCCCTTTCATATTTATATGCTGTACTAGATGCTCTATTATTCAGTGCTTACGTTTGTGAAACTCCTTTGGTGGATGCTATTATTGCCAGGGTTGGCTCAAGTCTCAACATAACTGAGAATCTAATTATTGAGCTCACATTGTTTGTGGCATTGGTTTTATTTCTTTAGTTTGAATTTACCTATTGGCTTTGGTTATAATCCTTGGACAAACAAATGTAAGTGAGATTCCCATAGGAAGTAATTTTGACCAACTTTGAATGTTTTGCTGCATGTAGAAGTGTAAAAGGACCATTAGTTTTGTTATAAAGAAAGAGAGAAGAATGGCCACCACGTCAAAGTGGTTCTAACATAATATATTGATAGATAGATGGATACATCAATTTAGGTAGGTGATTGAAATGATCAAATGTGATAAATCCTATGGTTGCCTGCGCCAATGCAGCCGATCATTTATGCTCTAGCGACTTATTGATTAAGTATTTGTGGCCAATAGTAATGTTTTGTTTCTATTATGTTTTTATTAATCTATTAGTGGCCAAACTGGTTTTGGCTTTTTTTTTCCTTGAAAACTTGATCAGATTGTTTTTAGGCTTTTGACAAAATTTTCCTGGTCTTGCCTTTTGATTTGCCTTGTAAATGTGTAGAGAAGCCTTTGCTCCCATTGGAACAGAAGATGCAGGAGGAAGACCACAAGAAGTACGAACCTAGGCCTGTTACATACTCATATTCGTTCTTCCATCTCATCTTCTCTCTTGCCAGTATGTACTCGGCGATGCTTCTGACTGGGTGGTCAACCTCAGTTGGTGAAAGCGGGAAGCTAGTCGATGTGGGGTGGCCATCAGTGTGGGTCCGGATTGTGACTGGATGGACCACTGCAGGTCTTTTCATCTGGTCTCTGATTGCTCCTATTCTGTTCCCAGAAAGGGAGTTCTGAGCAATGCCAACAACACTTGTTTGAACTTTGATGGTTGATTCTATGGGGCCTTCTGTTCATGTGTTATGTAGAGCAAGACTGTTGCATGCTCTATCATGAGATTGACATATGGTGTATGTATAGCATCTATCCCTTAATGTCGAGGGCGCTTGCTTAACTGCTAAGGAGTTCCCCTTGGTCATTAAATAATTAAAAAAGAACTGTGTGGTCTTATAACTTTAGAGGTCAGATAATGATTATGTTTCTGTTTGTTATTTGTAGCTACTAAACCTTAAACTACTTTGTGAGCTAAGTTTTAACTATTTTGTGATATACATGAGTATTGCAATTTTAAACATTTGGTCGGTCCAGTTTGGAAACTCTACTAATAGAGTCAAGTGAAGTAAAGTTGATTTTGAAAACAAAATAAAATATATGTGGTTTATGATGGTATTTTATTTTTAGTTGTTTGTTATGGAATTTTTTTTACTTTTTATATGGGAAAGTGAAGTTTTTTTGTATTTTAGTGAAGAAAGGTGGTTGTTTTTTAATTTTTTTTGAAAAAGATGGAGGGAGTTTTGAATTAAAGTGTGTTTAATGTGACATTTTGTCTGAAAAATGGAGGCTTTATTTGACTTTTACTATATTAGTAAAGTGTCAAACTAGCCTTGTGAAGTGTGTGCGAGTTTAAGGGCATCTTTGTGGAATCACGCTTTTCGAGAAAGTGGAGGACACGTAGTTGGTGCAGCATCTATCCTCAGAATTTGTGAATTTCTTGCCGAATTTTTTTTTTAGGGAGCCAGCTGCACAATGAAAACTTCTCAATAAAAGTTTGGCCTTTGAGCAGGTGGTAATGTCGTGTCTTAGTACTTGAATTTCCATTAATGTTGATTCATGAAGAAGGAATTATAAGATCAAGTCACTTGTTCTGCAAACGGGCATTAGTAACAGCAGAAAGGGCGAAGAGAGAGACTAATAAACATTTTGAATAAAAATAACCTCAAAGAAATATTATGTTAAACCCGCCTGGGTGATGGTGGGTTTGCTCCCCACATCTTGTGTTCGAGTCTCACCCTTGACTTACCTAGTGTACACTGTACAGGCACCCGCCAGGTAAACAAATAGACACTTTCAGATGGAATGACTTAAATATGTTTTTCCCATTTTTCTTTCCTTGCTACATTGAGGACTGGAACATACCCACCCCAGCCCAAACCAATAATTCCACATGTAAGGCCAATTTTTCAATATAGTCCATGACATTGGGTGGGTACGACAATATAAGTCATCTACTTTGAAATCCAAGAAAGAAAGTTAATACTTCCAATGTGGAACCATTATTCCCGTGAATGTAAGGCCCATTGCTCAATCGTCCATAACGTTGATATTGTCAGCCATTGGATTTGATGGTTTGCCTCTAAAATGTCCTCATATGAAAGCATGAAATTGCATAAAGTCCAGCATGAAACATCACAAGGTCACGAGTTGGTGTAACATCCATATCAATGTGAATTTGTTTTAAAGCTAAACAAAAGTACAAATTTGTCAACCTTTCTTGATCAGCAACACGTTTAAGACATGGTCAGTCAACACTGAAAATAACTCTTCCAAATGATAGCATGTGGTAGAGTTGTAAGGCACACCGGCTACTAGGGTTGCAAACATTTTCTGCTCTGCATATCATTAAAAATCCTCTGCGTAGTCGAATGGTTGCTTGGTCACATATATCGAGAAAGACATTTTTTATAGCATCGACAATATGCAATGCTTCCAAAATATGAAAACGCGTCAAGGACAATTGTAGAAAAAAATCTTATTTTATGTAGTTGAATGGCTAATTGATATATTGGCATTTATCCATATTTTGGGGGATGTGACATAATTTTTTACATTTTTTTTATAAAATATTTATTTATTGAAGGTTTTAGTTATTCTTTGCCCCCCTCTGAGAGAAATTCCTGGATCCGTCTCCGAAAGCCGAGGAGGAGTGGAACACCTAACAAATTCTTACTTGTTAAAATTAGGTGATCAGTTACGTCAAGATTAATATTATTACCCAAATATTTCAAAACCTTCTCCAATTAAGAGAGTACAATTGTTTTAACAATGCCATCATGCAAAGTTCTTATTAATCATCGCAACTTTAAAAGAGTTTATAAATTCACTCACTTTAGCTTTAGTGGAAGGTGACCAACACCTTGCCCAAACTTAATTTGTTGCCATTGAACAAGTTTTATCTTATATTTATAAGTCTGTAGCAATCTTATGATATCAGTTGTTTATTGAGTTCAGATTAAATCCACTAGGACCAATCCATTATAATTGGCCCAACGTTTAAACTTTACTTTTTGTTTAATGCATTCATTGCTATTAGATTGACCACACTAAAACAATATCCCAAATTACAAAATCCTTGACTCTTGATCATTTCTTTGTCGAGCACTACTGTATTATATTATATATTAAAGTTAATGATTTTGATCGAATCAATTTCTATCTTGACCTCTAAATTGTAAATTTATATTATTATTCTATTTTTTTTCCAATTATTCAATTTATTTAAGGGTGATTTTAGCTATTTTTATTTATTAAATATGGTTAAGGTAACCGTTTCCTTTGTTTTCAAAACCTGTTGACCAAAATGGATCTAAAGGAAAAACTCCACTTTCTTGATATAAAAAAACCCATGTATGCAAACCCCGAGGGGTAGCTTAGTTGGCGTAGGACCGTAGTTTGCTCTTGAAGGTGGAGGATTCAAAAGTACGTCACACACTAGGTCTACAGGGGATTTACCTGGCTACCTCTGGGGTCGTAGAGATTAGTCCGGCCCAAAGGACCGAGACACCCTCTATTATAAAAAAAAAATTGTTTATATGACTCAATAATTTAAAATTAGGACCACTATATTCTCTATGTTTATATAACTATATTATTTTGTCCAAAATAATTTTGAAAATTTCGAACTTTGACATTATATTTTTAGTTGGTACATGGGCCTACTTTTAGACTCATACCCAATAAATCCAATTATATCACTCGAATTTGATTGTTCTTAAAAGATTCGATGTAAATGAAAGGAAAATGCCAATATACTTGACGCGCAATGAATAATATTCAATATCACATAAAAATTGTATTTAATTCTTGCTTCTCATAAGATTATATACTTTTTAAATTTGACAATAATAAAATTTTAATTATAATTAATATATAAAATTAATGAATATGTCTAAAATCAACCTCCGTCTATACAACTATGTCAGTTTTTTATTTTATCCATTTAAATATCCGTGCTTCAAGCAAGGGTGGTCAAGCTAGTTATGTAAATAAATAAATAGTATGATATCAAATCAAATGTATCACCTTGCGGGACAAGATCAGGGGCGGAACTAGGGAGGGGTTGGCAGTGGCCATGGCCCCCACTAAATTGCAAGAAGCCCCAAATCTTGTAGAAAATTTTAGATTTTTTACACTGGTCCTCATGAATTTTATTTTTTTGCCTATTTGGCCCCTTCAGTCAATTCACTTCCCCAAAAAGCACAGTAAATTCCCACCCCACGTTTTCCCGCCATCTCTGATTTCACTCATTTCTCTCTTTCCCTCCCAAAACCCATTCCTTCACTTCTCACACCAGGAGCAGAAAAATCCCCCAAAACCCTAAACTTCCATAAATGCTCTAAATCCCCAAATCTCTCTTTCTATATCTGATCTTTTTTTTTGCCTCCTCTTCATCTAACAATGCCAGATCTCAGCAATCTCGTCAACCCCTCTTCTTCCTTCCGTCTCTCTCCCTGCGATTCTGTCCCATCTCCTCCTTCTATGGATGCCCCAAAACCCCAGACCCTAGAAGAGAAGGGTCGGTGTCGGATTTGGAACCAGCGGATACGGCATCCGGTCTTGGGCGGGTCGGAGATCCGTAACGGGGTCGGGACTTCAGTGCCCAGAAATAATCGAAAGAGACCCACTCGTCGTGGGGGGGCGGCGGCGGCCGGAAAGTCTTTGGAGGATCATGTTAGGGCTTGGGTTGAGAAGAAGGTGGCGTCGGGTGTGCCGGAGAGGGAATGCATTCTTCCGTTCCTCGTCAATGCTCCCAAGATGGTAATCTGATTTGTTGTTCTAAGCATCTTTCTTTGTTTTATTTTATCATGTGGTGATGTAGAAAGATTGGTCTTGAACAGGGTATTTTCATTTGTGTAATTGTGTCTGTGATTTGAGGTGTTTATTTGGTGGAATCCACCTTTGGTGGGTGATGGAATGAAAGGATCTTTTGTGGGTTGATTCTTGACATCAGATTGGTGATCCAGATAGTCCAAGATCACCAGTCGGGGATCATCGAAGCGACTGCAGTCGCAAGTTTACTAATCAGCAGGCAATGATTTGAGAATTTCGGAATGGCAGAAGTGCATTTGGAATCAGGGTTTGTTTGTTTGGTGGAAATTTTATTATTGGAATGGAAGTTGATATCAGTGGTTCTGTTGTCTTCCTTTGTTTGGTGCAGCATTTTTTGTAATTCTTCATAATCTTGCAATGTCTTTTTCTTGATTTCCTTGGACTTTGTTTTCCCATGGGGAATAGGAGATGGAACTAGTGGAAAACGACCTTTTTATTAGAGACCCTGTTACTCGACAAAATTCTGAAGAACAAAAAACTGGAGCCTCTTTATATGTGGAAGTGGAATCTGTACAAACAAGTTCTTGTGTCTTAGCAACAAGCTAGAATTCTGAAATTTCACAATGCAATGACCAGTACTTCAGATGTTACACTAGCAAGGATGAAGTGTCTTTGTTCTATTTTAAATATTACAGAAATTTAATTTACACATTGGACACTCTTTCATTCCCACTTAAAAAACAGAAACTGATTTGTGCTTAACATTCGAAAACATAGGTTCTTAAAATTGCAATTCATCAATAATAGCTTATATTGAGGATTTTGTTGTTCTTGTATAATTGTTACCCTAATTGACGACTTTTCTTATTCCTATTTAAATGCTCACACGTGGCATCTGAGCTCTCTTGTAGTTTCTGGTCGTCTCGTTTGAAGCAGAAACAAAAAAACTTCCATGTTGGACTTCAACAGTTCTTTTAGCATTAGCCACTTTTGGTCTTTTAGATTTGGGTAGTCTGTCACCTTTTGAAGCACACTCCATTCTCAGTCTGGTGCAGTAACATCACCTTTTGGAGCACACTCCATTCTCAGATTGGCATGTAAATGTTACCTTTTGGCTTCTACTGGTGCCTATGTTCTTTTTCTTTGTTGAATTCAGGAGGAATGTCGCATCTGTGGGAAATGTATATACTCAGGGGAGAAATTACTGTGCTCTGTTCATGGGTGTAAAGAAGCCTTTCACATAGGATGTGCAGAGCAGAGATTGAAGTTCTCCACCACCAGAAATTTCAGGTGTCCTCAACATGTAAGATGTTTTGTCTTTGTGCTCGATGTAACTTGCATATTGCATGCATCGTAATGATGAAAATAAATGTCTATGGCTATATGTAGTTTATAGTTTTAGAGGCATAAAATAATAAAGAATGGTTATGAAAAGAAATACATTAAAACTTTATGAAAAGAGACGGTATAGCTCTCTTGTACTGCAAAGTGATGCAGCCTGGGATCTGAGATTGTATAGACCAAACCCACAGACTGGATTTGGCCGAATCGAGATGGATTTTAAGAATAGTAGGTAGAATGCAAAAGCATAGTAAAAAACACAAATCAAGCAAAAAATGGAATTCTTCTTTCATTAATGAGAGAGGTGTCAATCCCCAAAGGGGATTTACATATTTATAGAAAGGAGGGAGGAATGATCCTTTCCCCACTAGGATTCTACTTACTAAATATTAAAAGTTCCTAAGCAACAAGGAAACTTAACTGATCAAATTAACTGAAGCAAATAGGAAACTAAATAACTTAAAAAATCCTAATTAATGCGAACTCCCACATCAATACAGTTGACTGATCCCATTGGGATTGTGGACTGACCCTACGGGTTTGTGCCAGATTTACCCAATAAGTCATGGGTCCTGCCCAGTGGATCTGCGCCTGGTTCGTCCTGCACCACTGAGCTTCTGAATTAATGATAGTTACTATTAAAAAAAATACAAACACTACTAAAATGGAAGGATGATTGGTAGAGTATTACTAAAGTAATATAGTTTTAGGAATTGGGAGTGTCAACAAGTTTCCAGCATGTGTGCGAGGCATCCTTAAGAAAAAAAAATCCTTAAATGCCATATCTTAAAGCTTGACATGCTATAGAAAGGTAACATGGTTGCTGGATAGATGAAACTATTAAGGTCTAGTATGCTACATGCTATTAATTAGTGCTTTAGGTAATGCACAATTTGGCCCTTTTGTTTGACAATGCTGCGGTATATTTCTATCTTGCATCCTCAAAGTGATCACTGAAATGATTTAATATAAAGATTTTTTTTATGTGAACTTTGTTTTTGGCTTGAAGCAGACAATAATTTCTTTCACTGAGGAAAAACAAACTTTACAGGAACGGATAAGTTTGAAAGATAAAAAAATATACAACCCTTAAGGAAGGCGCCGAGGGACACCTTCCTCTGCAAAAAATTAACATAAATCTCACTTCACACAGCATCTGCACTCCATACTCTCAATAGATCCATCGTAATTGATTGAACTACGGAAATTTTGTAATTCACATTGTCCTTTTCCTTTGTGTTTTTCTATTGGGTTTCTTCTTTTGGTCCTTATCCAAACCCTTAACAAAATAACACTTATCACAATTTTTTACCTTAAATTTATTTATTTTTGGCATAAAATGGAGAGATTAATTAAACTAAAGCAGCAATTACATCCGAAACAAAATGGGCAGACCATTTGGTAGAATATTACGACAATATGGATATGAGCATATATCTCTAGGGGCCATATTAGAATATTTGATAAAGAACTTGTAGAATGTTCCGACTTTAATATTTCATTTATATAAATAAACATGCACATATATTTACGAAAATTTAATCCGAATAGTTTGGCCGAAATTCTAAATTGTCGAAATATTTCATTTTGAAGGCTAGACCAAGATGGGGACTTAAATGAAATTGACAACCATGTCACTAACCAGCTCAGCCCATTCCACTGTGCTTCCCAATTTCTTTTTGTTAGATCCAGGTGAAAGTCGTCATCCATTTTGATAAGTCAACTAAGTGTGTGAGTCCAATTTACTTGGTGCGCCACACAAGCAGTCACAAACCAAACCAAACCAAACCAAGCCTTTTCGCACTAGGTGGGGTCGGCTATATAGATTTGACGACGCCAATCAAATCTGTTTAGGGCCATGTCCTCCGTTAGATCCATGTAGGCAAGGTCATGTTTAATAGTTTCTTTCCAACCTCTCTTGGGTCTCCCTCTCCCTCTCCTACTCCTGGCAATCTCCATGCATTCACACCTTTTAACAGGTGCCTCCGTTGGACGCCTTCTAACATGGCCGAACCATCTTAGTCGATTTTCTCTCATTTTATCTTCAATCGGTGCTATTCCTACTTTGCCCCTAATCCTACTTTGCCACAAAGCAGTCACAATTTGCAAAATTTAAATCAACCAAGCCCCACTTGGAGAAAAAGATTCGTGGGTTAAGGAAAGAAGATCTTATAGTGAATCCATGCAAATCTTATCTTATGCAAGTGTATCTTTTTTTTTTTTTTTACAAGTAATTCACTGTTATTGGACTTCCCTTTTTTAGCAATCCTCGCAGTTTCCTTTTTTGATCAAATCTACAAACTTTCCAAAATAAAAAATCTTGTTAGTAATTCATAAAATAAAGTACTATCCTAATCTAAAACAAAGAAATAGAATATGAACACTCTAATTTAAAAACAAAATCTTAAAGATTGCAAAGTTATTTAAACTAATCAAATTAAAATTCAACTAAAGAGAATCTAATCAAACCAAGAAAAATACAAACTAATCAAATCAAATCTAAAAATCAGTTTTTTTTTTCAATTAATTTGCTGTAATTCGAAAAAAAATCCTAATTTTTTTTAATTTTATAATTCTGAAAATACTAGAAAAGTCAGAAAATTTCAATTTTTTTTCAGAAAAATAAAAGGAAATAAACTGCAACTAATTGCAACAAAGTTTTGAAATCAAACCAAATGATTAAACACTTAAGATGCAACCTAATGACAAATGCGAATGCGCCTAAAAAAAAATCAGATTCAAAAATAGAAATAAAAAATCAGTTTTGGCTCCCAAGCAACGGCGCCAAAAACTTGATGTGAAATTAAATTCAATCTTTTAATATTGCAAGTGCACATCTGTCTTATTGAGATAGTGACAAGTACAGGTCGAATCCCTAAAATCTATTTTTTTCTTTTACTAAAATCTGATTTTTTTATTATCAATGATAATGACAAGAGAGAAAAAAAGCAAACAATAATAATACCGAAAAGAAATGCAGAAATAAAATATGAGAAAATGCAAATCAGAATATCATGAATCCATTAAGTAGTCCCATCATCATTCTATGCAATTGACAATACATTTTTCCCAAAAATCCTTCAAATCAGAAACAAATCAATGTTTCTGATTCGGATAATTTGTCTATCAAAGAGCACAATTTTTCACAATTTATTTAAGGCAAAAATCTCCTTCACCTAATGAAATTATGAACTTAACTAAATATCACATATTAATCAAATATAGATTATCCAAGAATTTCAATCTAAGAATAATCTATTAAGAAAACATACATGATTAAAACATTGTTTAAATAAAAAAAATTGAATAACATAGGTTGTCAATTTATTATTATAATCAATATGCAAGAGACAAAAATATCACATAAATTAACGGTGAGAAACACTTAACTTAATCTGACACTGATCCAGGGATCTACTACTCCATTGCAAAAGATGTGATTTTCACTGAGAACTTTACCTTTACAACTTCTCCTTCACAAAGATTCTCCTTCAATATAAATCCTTGGACATGGCCCAAGGCTACCAAAATAAAATAAATAAAAAAACACTAATGGAAAACAAGAAAGGAAGAAAAAATAGAAGTGAATTGGAGAGAGGGAGTGTTGCACGTGTGATGCCTCTCCATCCCCCCTTTTGGGTTGGTTTTATAGATGTTGATGCCTCCTTTTTAGCAAAGAATGCCCTCTCTTTTAGGACTTGTTTCCTTATTTGTAGAGATTTCTTGCTTAGGACTCAAGCCAGGCTTCACACTCGGAAAGAATTTGAATTGGAGAGGATTTGTTAATAAGTGTGGTCTCTTGAACTCAAGTCTTGCCAAATTGACTCTTCAAACATCTCTCATGTTGCCAATTTTGAAAACATTTTGCAATTCCCCCATAGAATTATAACAACTAACTTCCCGAGGTCATATCTCCCTCAATATAGCTCCGATTTATGCAATCTTGGGCTCCATAGATATCTACTCAAAAAGACCTTTCCAACGGTACATAGATTGCCCTAATCCAACACTTAGATTGAAAGTTATGACCATTTCAATTTGCTGCCCCTGAAAATTCCGAGAATAATGGTGCAATTAACGGAACTTCCATGTTTGGCATGCAATGGGGTGTGTGCGACCCATGTTGGCCTTTTCTTCTTTTAATTTTTTTTTCTTTCTTTCTTCACTAATTTCTCTTCAAGTGGGTCCCATCACAAAAACTGAAGATTCCCTACAAGAATAAAAAGAATAATTCAGCCATAATATGTATAAAATTCATAAATGTCATGCATCGGACCCGAGTGAGATCATGCAATTGAATGCACCACTGGATGATTTTCCATGAACTAATTGATGATGCTAGAATCAAAAAGCTAATTGGTGTGACACTAAGATGATGTAAACCAATGTTTTCATAAAATTCACGCAAGATTGATGATTTTGACTAAAATTTCAACTTTGATGCTCAATTGCATGGAATTATGAAATTCTATGAGATTGAGTGCAAATTACCCTAATTAAGTCCACAAAGTAACGTAAAATGATGAATGAGAACTACAATTTTGTGGACTTATCACATTTCATTTGGATTATCAGCCTTGTCCTTGATTCACATTTTGCTAGAATCTGCTTTGTTGATGAATAGCAAGGGCCAAACACTGATTTGGATACTCTATCATATCATTTGCACAAATGACCACCATGACACCATCTTATAATGCTGATTCGGTTTTGACAAATAAATTTTGCTGGTTTGACCTTGAGAGAGGTGTTTGTTAACCAAACTTCCATTGTTGATGGCGAAGCAGCCGCCGGACAACTTTTTTTTTCGCTTCCTGCTTCTTTTTTTTTCCCTCTAGGTGGATACCTATTGGTATATTCTTATGTTATAATCGGAAAATTCTATCTTTTAATGAATTGGTGTCTCCTACTTTGTGTATATGTGTTACTGTAGAGTTTGTTACTTGGACATAGGAATTCATTGTGCATTTAAGCAATGCATTTCTGCAAGCAGGCCTGCTTCAATTGCAAACAGAAAGCATATTGGCGTTGTATAAGATGTACGGTAGCTGCTCACACTAAATGTGCACCATGGCCAGAGAGGGTGATCTATCCAATAAGTCAACCAGGGCGTGCAGTATGTTGGAGGCACCCTACTGACTGGAGGTTGGAAAAGAAGGTCAACCTCTTCTTTCCTTCACCAGAACTGTTTTTTTTTTTTTTTTTCCTTCCTTCTTGGACATTTTAGAATCAATATTATTGCGACTGTTGCTGGTGTTTATCGTCTTTTGAAGTCAATGCATCCAATCCTACATATTTTATCAATGAACTAGCTGCACTAGCCAAAATTTCAACTTCATTCTAAACAGCTAACTTGTATTTGTTCATCATTTTATATTGTTTGTGCCCATTTTATAGAAAAATGCAAGACATACTTGGGAAGTTCTTTTGTAGATCAGACTGTTTTCTGTTGTCATCCTTCTGATGCTTTTTATGATTTGTGCCACCCCCACTGTGCTGTATCATGAGTGTTGCCCTTTCTTTTTCCCCCCTCTTAAAACTACAGTTGGCATCCTTCTGTTTTTTCTTAAACAGCTGTTGTATTTCATCAAACCTGTTTTCAAAGATTGAGTGATGAAAGTTTATTGCAGCAGCTTTTATTAGTATTAGTAAACTAACATCTAGATTGCATTGAATTTTTTTTTTTGAAAATGGGACATGAAGTTGTTTTGTGAGCTATTTGATGCTAATTTGGTTAGTCTGCAATTTTCTTTGGTTTTCAAGATAAAAAATTAGTTATAAATTTAAAAAATGCCGACCACAGCTGACTGTTATCTATTTTCAACTATTGTTGATTTAAGTAGTCAAATATCAAAGAGGAGTATATTATGCACAGAAAGTAAGAGTGGTATACACTAAATTAAAGTATGCATCCTCTATGATACATTGTGAATACATAGCACAATGTAGAGAGCCCTCATGTGAGAAGTTCTTTTAGAGCTGCAACTTGGGTCTGGTTGGAGCCAACCAAACCAACTCAACTATGCATAACCGCAACATATTTAGAACCCAAAATTGACTTTCATTCCGATCCCTCAACTTGAGCCCAACTGAAGCACCGATCTCTTGTAACCTGACCTGATCCAACCGACACATTGTTTTAACTTTCATTTCCAAACTGCCCAATTTATAGAAAACCCATAACTCATTCCAATGACCTAAATAAAAAAGCCCACAAATATCAAATCATATCACCAAATTAACTTCAATATCATATTAATTTAATCAAGATTCCCAAATCAAATGAAACAATAAATTCTTCAAATCCTTAAATCAAAGGATCCTGAATCTCTTAAAATCCTCAAATGGTAGTGATTTGCAAAAGCTCTAATCCCTAAATCTCAGAAATACCAAATCCCCAAAATTGGAAAAGCCTAAGTTACCCAAGGCTCCCAAATCAATGAACCCTGAATCTACAAAGTTCTCAAATTAGAGAAATCCTATAGGGAGGGAGGTCCCCTCCTGTTGCTATAGAAATTTTTATGGATTATATATATTTCATGGAATAATTTGAATTGGGTAACTCATATTGCTGTAGAATTTGATATGACCAAGGATGAAAATAGCAGTAGCGGCCTGCCTCCAAAACACTACGTAGCGGCGTAGCGATGCGATTTGAAAAAATCTTAGAAATTTGTAGAAAATCTGGAATATTGGAAAATGATAGAAAATGGTTTTTTTTTTTTTTTTTTTTTGCAAAAGTAACTAAGATAAGAGGGCGTAGTGGTCCCCTCATTGTATAAGATCTTGTATCGTTGTATAAATAGAAAATAATAATAATGATAATTTTTTTCGCATTTATTCATGTTTAGTTATGCTAGCTTAGAAACTAATGAAAGGCTCATAAAAAAATGTTATGAAGTCATGACTTAATACTTAAGAGTACCTAGAGAAAAAGAATACCTCTACCAAATGAAGTGTCTAATAGGATGTACCTAGAGAAGAAGCCTTGAGAATAACTCTTTGTATTGACTGTAATTTGGTGAGATCATATGTTTTTTTGGTGTTCTTTTAAACATTAAATGGTAGAAAAGTTGCGTAGAAATGTTATTTGGAGAGAAGAAGAAAAAAAAGTGTTATTATGCATTTATTTTTTTAAAAAAAAGGAGGAATCTGTCTCACTCCGTAGCAGGTGTAGCGGGCGCTACAGTTGTGAGCGGTGCTAAATTCTATTGAAGACCGCTATGCCCAATATAGTGGCTACTCTATTTTGATTCATGGATATGACTACCTTTAGTCATGAAACTTAGGATATTACTAAATAATTCTCCTTCAATAATGCCATTCAAAGTTCCAACTCAATTACCTTTATTCATGAAACTTTGGATTCTACTAAATAATTCTCCTTTAATACTTCCATCCAAAGTTCCAACTTGAATTGAGTTGTCTAGTGCCAATGAGCTTACCTGTAACATGCTTGAATCTCATCCAGATGTTGGTCTAAAAAATCTTCAAATGGATACATTTCCATGATTTCAAATAACACTACTAATTCCTGCCTTCTTAATCTTCCTCACCAAACTGGCTTGGAAACTCAGCTTATAAAGTATTGGATGAGGTAAAAATAGCATCAGGGCTGTGTTTGGGCCCAAACACTGAAGGCCAAAGGAACTGTAAATTTACATTTTAGCAGGTCTTAAGCAAATAATGCATCCATTCATGATGGTAAGTGCTTTTTGGTTTTGGTCAATTTGTTGTCCGTAAGATTCAAGAGAAAATTGCTTTAAAAGGAACTTGAGCTTACATCTACTAGTAATTTTTGTTTTATTTACTTTTAGGATTTAGGATTATTTTTTCTTCATTCTTATTTTTCATTGATTAGGCTGGCTGACAGGGCTGATCTTTATTATTGGATGAGCAGCATGCAGTGCCCACGAGTGACATAGAGGTCAGAGCTACCAAGATTTTCTTTCTGTTCATACTTCAAGACTGCTGCCATGCATATAATAATATATTTTGTTGACTTTAATAACCTTTGCAATCCTAAAGATACATGCAAATGAGTGTGCTTTCTATTATTTAGTTACTTTTCATTTGAAATATACAATTCAGTTTCTTTATGGGAACAAGTTGAGAAGTTTTTTGCACATGTACACCTTTTCTTAAATGCATGGTTAATGGCAGGCGTTAACATTGTTCTTTTAATTATGTAGGAGATATTCCGCCGCTTGCCTATCCCTTATGTAGATGAGGAGTTCACAATTGACGACTTTTCACTAAAGGATGTAACAAATGATGAAGTGAGGCCATCTCCTTACATACATATCAGACGTAGTATCCTATACTTAAGATTTGCAAACAAAGAACTGTAGCTATCAATACTGTTTGTTGAAGTTTGGATGTAAAACAAAAATTAGAGCTATTAATACTGTCGTTTGTTGAAGTTTGGATGCAAACTGCATTAAGTGCTTTACCAAGGGGGAATTTTCTCCCGTCGACGTCACCGTTAGGGCCTTTAATTCCGCGGGGTTGCCCCACGCCTCTTTGACCCCTTTTATCTAGTTGATCTGTTTTGGTTTGAATGAGATGGAATTTTAATTAATCTTTAATGTTAGCTACCAATAGAAAATGATCTATGATTTTGGCTATTTTCATGCCATTGGACAATCCTTAATTGAAAATAATTAGATGTGTATCTTGTCAAGAAGAAGCGTGATGATGCAGATGCAGATGTTGGATGCACAAATTGCGATGCTGGCAGTACGTGCTCAGAGGATTGTGTGTGCAGGTATCATATTTCTGCTGCTAATCAAAACTTGACTATTCATTTATTAGTAATTAGATTCCTTATCACCTTTAACTATATTATATTTTTAAGGATCTTTAATGTAGTTTGCTTTTGGATGTTGATCTTTAACTGTAGAATATAGTTACTGCTATGTAGATCATGTAGGTTTTAGGGGACATATTATTGAACTTGTTTCCTGAGTTGCATGCATCTGTTTGTCATGATTACTATCGTTAAGTAATAAACAAGCTTGCCAATTAATTTCTGATATGAACTTGAATATCTAGAATTGTTGACCTTTATCAGAACTCAGGTGATGATTTACCCAATGCGACTGTCAATCGGCTTCACCCCCACGTTCCCATTCCCCTTGAGTAAGTTGATAGCAGGGATCAGTGCCTGTGTTTCTAACGGCCTAAGTCCCTATTTGTCAGTTGTGAGCAACAGTTGCTTAGTTGGGAGGAGAGAAAAGCTTGGGCCTTTTGTATCCTGATAAGACCCATAAGGGCCCATTTGGCAATTTACTAGGTTAGTAAAAGTAATGTAAAGCCTCCATTTTTCAGACAACGGGTCTTGTCAAAAGTACACATCTTCAAATTCCCTCCTTAAAAAAAAAAAGTCAAAAAGCAACCTCCTTTCTTCACTAAAAGACAAAAAACAGGAACTTTTTACACAAAAAGTCAAAAAGATTCCCTACCAATCCACTAAAGACAAAATACCATTTTAGGCGTCGGAACATGGTTATTGTGAATGCTTGTCCCATGTGTTTGAAGAATGCAGAATTTGTGGACCATTTGTTTCTGAATTGCACGGTGGCCTAAGGACTCTGGAATGCTGTCTACAGCTGGTTTGACATGAGGGGAGTTCTACCAGCCCATTTCTCTCCGCTCTTTTAGGTTTGGATGTTAGGGTTGGGTTCTATTAGGGGTCGCATCATGTGGAGGACTTCTTTCTTGGCTACTATTTGGGTAATTTGGAAAGAGAGGAACAATAGATGTTTTAAAGATGAATCATTAGCTGAGAATCGTCTCAAAGATAATATTAAATACCGTACTGCTTCTTTGGTAGCTACTCTTCCTTCATTCAAAGGGTTCTCGGTCAATGTGGTGTTGAGGAATTGGAAAGAAGTGGCTTTCTCCTTGTCGGCCTCTCCTCCTACTGTTCAAAGATGGATTCCACCTCCCCCTCAGGGGTTCAAGTTAAACTTTGATGGTAGTGCCTTAGGTAATCCGGGCCTGGCTGGAATAGGGAGAATCATCTGTAATAGTTGGGGGTAGCTTGTTCTCTCTTTCTCAAGGCATCTGAACTCTGACTAGTTTGTAGTTTTTTTATATCTCCATCCTTTCATTAAGGGACCAAAATACACTTCTTTCCATTTGTTGAGCATTTTAAATGCATCCAAAATTTTGTTAGCTAATCAATCTCAATTTTGCCGATCATGATCACAGGTGCTAAGATTCAAAATATTTGTATTAGAGAGCATATTGCTTGGTTCTAGAAAGATACATATCAAGTGATTTAATTATGTATTGGTGACAGTGAGAATTTTATTTTTGGTATTTTTTTAAAAGTACTAAAAAAATCCAAAATATTAGAGAATGTTACTTGTTGACTTGTTTAAGTTCATAATCAACTTGAAAAAAAATGTGTATCCAATATCAAATAGGGCGTGTATTGCTGGATGATCTCAAATGAACAAAATTGATACATTCATGTTACTTGTGTCTTTGAAGTTATAAACCACCATTTTGTCGATTGATTAGTTAACCAATTGATTTCAATTTTTTCTATCAAGATCTGTGTGTCGTAGGTACTAAGATTCAAAGTATTTGTATTGGAGAGCATATTGTTTGGTTATTGAAAGATAAATATCACGTGATTTATATTAGATATTGGAAAGATTTTTTTTTTTCGTAAAAAAATTTGAGAAAGATTGAAAATATTTAGAATACTCGAAAATGTTACTTTTTATTGTTTATGTTCATGATCAACTAAAAATAATATGTGTATCCAATGTTGTATAGGTCCTGTATTGCTGGAGCTGGATGATCTTAAAAGAACAAAATTGATACATTCAATATTACTCATGTCTTTGAAGTTTAAAACCACTAAATTGCTATGTTGGAAAATAGTTGAGAAAAATTTTCATTGCTACATACCCTTTTTTAATTAGCAGTAGCTAGTTATTAGTAAGTGATCACACAATAGTTAATATTCAATGAAGTGACTACATGAATCATCATTCATGGAAGTTGCAGTAAGCAGAGAGATCTATACTTGTCGGCTATGGCAAATTGGCAATCAATACCAAGTAGATGAGTGTGCTGCAGGACATTGTTGCCACAAGTAGTCTTATTGCCGTGGTATTATTGTTTATATCCATATTATTGGTGAGGTTAAGGAACTAAGGATACTGGATCTGAAAGAAGTAATATTTGCACACACATGCATTTTGTTGGCCATCAAAAGTCATAATCATAAGACATTGATGATGGTGATTTCATTGGTTGGAGATGTGTATTGTCTAGGTCCACCCCTTGGTACCCCTTTGATGGATCAAAGAAACAATGTCCCCACATTGCCTTATGTCTTCCAATATCTTCTGGTGGCCACGCCCCCAACCACGGGCATCTTAAGCCTCTGCAAATGATGATGGTTAGTATTGTCCATAACTATGTTCTGAACCTAAATTGGCACCATTCGGAAGGTCTTGGGCAATCTCAAAAGATCTAATATACACACTACTACCACTATTGCCTTGAGGTCGAGATTGAGCAGCTGGAGGAGTTATTGAGTTGCTTTGTTATCTCTAAACTAGTAATCAACACCAACTTGTCAAGACTAGAACTTTTTGCTACTTGGTCTTGCTTGTTTGAGTCGTTATAAATGCTGATAGTCGTTGAGGGCATAGTTGCCAATTCTTCTCCCATAACTTCACTATTTTCTTCTCAAATTCTTCGCCTCCATCTAGCTGCATCTAGCTGTAGCATTTCTTCCACAATCAACCATGTTAGAAAGGGATTATCTTCATTAAAAGATGTGATCTTGGTTAACTAAACAATAATTTGGAATATCATTGGCCCTTCTCTGTCATGCTTTATTCCTCGAATTCATGTGTAGAGAACATGCGCCATTTGTCGAGCTCCTCCGTGGTTAGCCTATTTTGAGGCTTGGTGTGGATCAAGGATGATGTACTTAAGTCCTTTTCCTAGTCCGATGAGGAGGCTATTTCATTGATGACTCAAGTGACTGCCGTCATATGCGAAGCACTTTCTGAAAAATTAAACCACCACTTCACTTGCAATGAAAAGAAAGGACGAGACCTGTATGTTTAAACTGTTATCAGTAATTTTTATTTATTTGTGGATTGATCTCTCTACTATTGGGTCAGTGAATCTCCTACCATGATAAATGGATACTCCAAACTAGGGAACATATCATGTTGTATCATATCTGATAGTCCACTTTTCATGTGTAAAATTTGTCCCTACCATAACCATGGCATGTCCTTGCCATCATGGTTCAAAATAGCTATGTAGCGGCCACATTATTGGTCATAGTGATTAAGGCTGCCACGCTATTTTGAAAATAGCGGCGCTACGGTCTAGAATCTATTAGAGCCAATCAGTTTTAATTAAAAACGTTGTTTTTCCTACTTCATTTCAATAGCCATTCGTAAAGTCGTCTCCACCCTTATATAGTTCTAAATCACTAAAAAAACACAAGATTGGCTGCTACACATGATTTGAATTCTTTTAACTACTTAAAAAATTCGCACTTCACTGCTACGTATTGCTCGCTAAGTAGTGTTTTGGCCACTGGCCATCGCAACTGCTATGTTGATCCTAGCTTGCCATAACCATGCCGTATTTGGGCATCATTGCCTATAATATGCACAACATGGTTTGAAAATGTGCGCCTCAACTAATTAATATATAAAGAGAGATTATACAAAATTCCCCTTCCAAAAAGGGGCGTTTTTGCCCCTATGCAAACATCCAATAAAAAGAAATCTTATTTATTGTTGTCTTACTATGTTGAATATAGTGATAAATAGAGCTTAAAAGTAAGAATATCAAGCATTTTTTCAGAAGGGCATTTAATGAGAGAGTGCCTACTGATTTTACTTTTGAAATTTGTGAGAAATTAACGACTCTCCTTTGAGGGGCCCACTTTAAATAAAAGAATCAAATCAATCAAAATAGAGGGCTCCAACACTTCAATAGGAGTTGGGCCACCATCAAATTAGTGCAATATTTTTAGTTTCACATTGACCTTTGGATAAATCCATGCCTTTCACATTCACCTACTCCCATGATTTGACACTAATTGGGATACTAATTGTCATTGGATTCAATCATAAAATAAGAGGGCCCCACTAATGAGTTTCTAATGTTACCATGAAATAATGAAAGTTATCAATCTAATGTCATTGGATTCAATCACAAAAATAATAGGGGCCCATTAAGAAGGAGAGAAAGTCGGAACTAGGAAGTATTAGTTGTGGTTGGAGTAATTTCGTTGGATTAATCACAAAAACAAGTGGGGCCTAATGAGGAGAAAAGTTAACTTCAAAGACACAAGTAATATTCATTTGAGATCATCCAGCAATACAGGCCCTATTTGATATTGGATACACATTTTTTCAAGTTGATAATGAACATAAACAAGTCAACAAGTAACATTCTCTAATATTTTGAGTTTTTTTTATTACCTTTAAAAAAATACCAAAAATAAAATTCTCAGTGTCACCAATACAGAATTAAGTCACTTGATATGTATCTTTCTAGAACCAAGCAATATGCTCTCCAATACAAATATTTTGAATCTTAGCACCTGCGATCATGATCGGCAAAATTGAGATTGATTAGCTAACAAAATTTTGGATGCATTTAAAATGCTCAACAAATGGAGAGAAATGTATTTTGGTCACTTTATGAAAGAATGGAGATATAAAAAAACTACAAACTAGTCAGATTTCAGATATAGGAGCCATACAAAGAAACTTTGAGAGAGTAATTGGCCATGTTTACACACAAATCAAATGTCTGAATGAATAATTTGAGTTTGTGCCAGGAAATTCTAATGTAGAGGTAATTTTCCTACCGAAATAACTCGAGAAGCTCAAAGAAAACAGAAGAATTTACACATAGCGTTTTATTGATTTGAAGAAGGCCTATGATATGGAAGGCACTTAATTTGGCAGTCATTAAAGAAAACGGGCATCCCATTTGGTTGTATTGAAATTATGTACGGCATGTATAAAAAGGTAGTAACAAGTGTCAAAAGTCAATACTATGTGGAGGTAATGAGTTTAATATACGGCGTTAGTTGTCATTGGAATGTTGCTTTTAATGTGTTTTAGTATTTTTTGTATGGAGAAAAAGTAAAGAAGAGTTATACGTGACTCATTGCCTTTTCAAGATAGAAAGTAGGCTTTAAATGCTTTAACTTTTCTTCCTAAAAATTAGGATGGGAGAAGGACATGTGGCCATACTAACTCATCCTCATTTATGAATACAAACAAGCACTTTTTGGCTGGAAAATGGCCAGGTGTTTTGTTGTAGTGTGCCTCATATGTAAATATATTAAAAAATAATAAAAATTCCTTACATGATTTAACTTGGCACCTGAATTCTTTGAGAATTTCGTAATGAATTCCCTAAATCCTACTTGAACTTGGTTTCAGATAGCTTCTATTGCCTATGCTTATTTGAATAGTTGAATAAATGATTGAAGGAGTACTATGAATGGTTGCAAGGGTTGAAAAAAGAATGAGGCATATAAGAAAAAAAGAATGAAATAAATGATGCAACATAAGTTGAAAATTGAAAAATTTTCTTCATTTATTATATCATCTATGATGCCCATATATGATATTGATACGGACATTGATACGGGGATCGGGGATACGTCTCCTCACTTTCGAAACTCTAGGACATGGACACGGATATGATTGTCCTAATTTTTTCTTAAGATCACTTTTGAATCAATGAAATTATCATTGTTTTCGCCCCTTTCTGGTTAGAAGTAAAAATATTAAAAGAACTATATGAAATAATCAACTTTATTAGTAGGATATGTTAAACTTGTTCCCTAGAAGTATCGACGTAGTATCAGGTACCAATACAAGTGTCGTATCGGACCGATACAGATACGTTGGGCTTGTACAAGTTTCCGGGTATCATAGTATATCATGTTGCAGCTGATCTTTCCATCAGAGTATCAGACTTCAATAATGTCCTAATACCGTGAATAGTTAGTGGCATCTTTCCAGATATCGTACTTTGCCTCGCGTCATATATGTACCTCATAAATGGCTTGTTGTCGCAACCAGCTGGAGTGCTTTTACAATTGTACCTAAGACCAGCATAATATATGGCTGATTTCTTCCAAGATTCACTCTGTTATTGAATATACATTGAAGGTTGGACCACTTGTCTTCTCACATCTTGAAGGGATTCAGTCCTGGGATGCATACACCTCCCGAAGCTCCACTCCATGCTAACATATGCTCTCGAGGTAGGAAGTGCGTGGCAAAGCATTGACTCCCAAATGTATAAGTGATCTTTCATTCATGTACTTTTTATCAACGTCTAATAGTGATATATTCCTGAGATTTATCTTGCCCTCTTGAGCACAACTGTCACAAATTTTGTTCTTTATGTCCTTGAGCTTGAGATTTGTAAGTTGCACTCTACGCAAGAACTGAAATAAATGTGGTCTTGCTTGTATCAATATTTATAGACAAGATGGGTCAAGAGATTATTTTTAAATTTCTTTTTTCTTTTTAAATTATTTTTTCGATAACGGAGGTATCCCCATGTAATTAACCTATTAAGACTTATCCTCTGGCCGCACATGCTCACACTATGAGTGCACTGGGTAAATCTTGGGGGATTCAGACACAAGACCCTAGGACACAAACCCGTGCCTTATGCTGAAGAGCCAACACCCAGGGGTGTTAATTTTATTTTATTTTTTAAATATATGCATTATAATAATCAAGTATTAAAAAAGCAATAAAATATTTCTTTTTTTGTTTACATTATTTTCATATGATCCTTAATCGGAATTTTTTACGTATATTTTATCTTCTTGACTTTCTACTCAATTAAAAGTTATTCATGTTATTTCAAGTCAGGAATGGAATACCTTCCCAAACCAACTCTGCTAGATCAGGATGACTCAAAAGCTGAGTTGTAGACCAACTGGGTTCCAACTAAAGTCGTCCAAACCAAGATGTATTAAGCAGTCTAATTGTTTTGAAAACCGAAATTGTATCACAAATCGTTTAAGTGGATGAATTGAATCTAAACATGAATCATATTGCGAAGCGTATGATTTTTTTTATTTTTCTTATTTGAAATAAAAGATGAAAATTATATAAAAAGAAAAAAGTAGATATTCATAATTCATCTATTTTTCATCAATAGTGGCATAATTACAATGATAAATAAAACTAGGATACAATCATATGAAGAACACTATGACATATACTACTATATCAAAAATGATGTGTGAATAGTTATATATTTTAAGATATCAACATTACTAAGATAAACAAACAAGTTGCATTGAACTTGTTTTTACTCTCCTTAAATTAAAAAAATCTAAATAATCAATCTTACATGGTTAGGATTTCTCCTTAATTTAAAAGCGTTTGTGAAGAAATAAAAATGAAAAAAATAAACAGATTAAAAAGATAAATGCAGGTCAAAATATCATTCAGATAGTTGAACGCTTTTGCTCACATGCTTGCTCATACAAATTGCTTGAATCGTAATAATTGATAAAACAAGTATTGAATTGTAAGATTCACACATGAACCTTAGGTTTCCCTTGCTAATGGGATTTGTTGTATTGATATTAAGCTTTTTCAATGGGATTTGATATGAATGGTAGGGTTTGGGCTATGAATCATAGGGGCTTTTGACATCATTGAATCCAGTATCTAGTCAAGTTGAATGCATTTGGCTAGGTTTGTAGACAATCCATATGGTTGGAATACTGTAGTTTAAAAATTGGCAGACCAATTATATGGATTTTAGTTCATGTGCTGTTAACCTACTCAGTTACTACCAACTTCATGCTCACTCGGCTAAGCCTGCTAAGGGTGTTTGGGATATGAATCATAGGCTTTTGACATCATTTAATTCAGTATCTGGTCAAGTCGAGTATATTTGGCTAGGTTTGTAGACAATCCACGTGGTTGGAATACTATAGTTTAAAAATTGACAGACTGATTATATGGATTTTAGTCCAGGTGCTTTTAACCTACTCAGTTACTACCAAGTACCAACTTCATGCTCACTCAGCCAAGCCTGCTAAGGCTCCAAGACTGACAGTCTATGTAACATGGTGGGACTAAATTTAAGTTGATTCATGCAAGTTGACTCAAATTTGGTCCTTGCATGATAGAGACTAATTTTGAACTACCCATGGTTCATGCTAAAGCTTTTGCATCCCTTGCTTCCTTGATTGGATGCATAAAGGCAGGCGACATGCGGGATCACGTTTAGCTTATTAGTTCTCCAGCCCTTATTGATAAATTTTAACCTGTACTTTGTTATGGGCTACTTTGTTGAGTTTTCCTGATAAGTTCAAGTTGTTGCATTCAATCTGATAACAAACTTCATCCTCATCCATGTCTTCAAT
This sequence comes from Umbellularia californica, assembly GCA_028538565.1. NCBI lineage: Eukaryota > Viridiplantae > Streptophyta > Magnoliopsida > Laurales > Lauraceae > Umbellularia > Umbellularia californica. Next base: position 64,007,818 of record JAPQWN010000008.1, read on the forward strand.
CAAGCCATTGGAGATGATTGTTAATAGCTGTTAATTGTTATGACATGTACATCATTGAGTTCTCATCAAATTATTATGGTAGCATATGCATTTTAGTTTTTTATTTCAAAACTTTGTTGGATGATTAACAATGAGTGATCCAATAGGGTTCAATCCATTAGCTGTTCAAAGGCCTGTCATTGCTCAGATATGTGCACAAACAGGCCATTCCGCAAAGACAAGAAGGTCAAAATTGTGAAGGTAACTTTTCTCTTTGGATGCCAATAATTTCTGTTGATCACATATTCCAGGCAGTATTTATTTGTGCAAATAAGATTTTTTATTAATTTTTATTTTATTTTTGATTAATTTTTATTTTACATGCTGTTGCAGAGAAAAGACCATATCTATATTATATTTCACTAGTTTTCTTTCTTAAGGGTGACCTTTTACTACTCGCTGTTGTCCACTGAGAGAAAAGCATGTTAGCAGGGAACTCATTCCCAGCAAATGCCTAATTTTCTCCCTTCTTGTTTGGGCAGTAGTTTCACTGAGAGAAGCATGTTCAAGTTGTTGCATTCTCTTCTTGTTTGGGCACTATTATTATTATTATTATTTAGAATAAGTTGTCGCAAGCATTTTATTCTCACATATCTTCCTACATGTCTCTCATTTTGGAAATGGAAGTACTGTACACTATATTCCATTGCAAACTGAAAAAACTGGAAGCTTTCTGATGTTTTTGTTGTAATTCTCATGATTTAGTGGCAAGAATAATGTTGCATGCTCTAACCTTGATCACTATGCATTGGAAGATATGGATTGGAGTTCATTAAGACAATGCTACCAAGTATAGGAGAAGTGAATGGACACCCAATTCAACAGCTACTATGTCCCGTTACATTTTCTTTCTTTAAAAAATGTTCTATTTTGGATATGTCCCTTCTGCTACAATTTTTTGGATACAAAATGAGTGTCGTCTTTTTTTTTTTTTTGGAAAGGTAAGATGTATATTTCCCAAAGAAATAAAGTACAGTGTACAATTAGATTGGAAAAGCTCCCTCCATTTACCACTCCCAGAATGAGAGAGGCAACCAGAAGGAGCAGAACCATCCAAAAATAGAGGTCATGGAGCCAGCAAAAAAAAAAAAAAAATCACCCACAAACCGTGTGTAAAAAAGCAAGGAGATCACGTGGCTCTTAACAAAACAAAACAAGAAAGAAAACTGCAGTACCCATCACTCGGGGCAAGCAACAACTGCAGAATCATTAATGAAAAGAGGTAGCTTTCTTCATCAGGTGAAGAGCGTCCTTGTCCAAAGAATGGCAGATTTTACAGGTAATTCCTGTGAGGAGTTTGCTAATTCAGAGTGCAGTAAAACGCTGGCTCCAACAAGATTTTGAAGGGCCAATTAAAGCATCACGGACTGATCGCTTGAAAGGAAGGGTAGACAGGATCATAGTCACATCTACAGCCTGTCTGATGATGGTCAAAGACCTTAATCTCATCACTGTCATCAACAAGTTTCACCCGCAAGAGTCTGCCTTTTAAGTTCTTCATGAATCATTCTGAGTGCATATGCGGAGTTTCCAGATTTCAGATGATTTTTTCAGATATATTGGAACAGGATGATTGAGTTTAAGGGGAAATCCCAGGAAGCGGCAATGGATGGAGTGATATCAAGGTCAATATAGGAAGCTCTAGATCGAACATGCATCGTAATATCAGCAATATCCCCAAAGTTGCATGGGATCTCTGTTTTTTTTAGCTGGGTTTTTTTATTTTTATTTTTTTAGAAACTAGGTTTTGGAGTAAAAAGATGAAAAAATATGAGAAAGAGGAGTCAAGGTTTCAGAAATAGATTTGAGAGGAGGGCTGCTGAAAATCTTCAATAGGGTTGGATGACCACCTACCCAATATTATTTTTACTTTTTGATATTTTTAAATATTTCAAAACACCTTATGTCATAAGAATTTTCAGTAACTACAAATTAGACCCTGCAGACCTTATGAAATTATGGATAACCTTACTATGAAACATTTCTCTCTTGTATTGATATTCGTTCTCTGAAACTCCTTGCTTTGATACTGTTTATTATCCATAAAAAAAAGCTAAACATGACCATCATTGAAATCTGAGCTCTTGTTTTCAACTAATATTTCCACTTGGCCTTTACCTTTTTACTTAACTAAAAAGTCTCTACCTCTTACTAAATTTCAACAGAAAATATAAAAACACAAGAATGTGGTGTTCTTTAAGAGTGGCTTCTAGTTAAATAACTTTTGTTGAAATTTAATGGTTCTGTTTTGTAATTTAGAACGACTGAGTTGGTCTTTCGCTTGGCAAAAGCATAGCAACCTATCAGTGGTCTATCTCTTTGGCTATCCTATGATTTTTTATCTTTTATTGATCGGTAACATATTATATGACTTGAACCCCTAACCTCTAGTGACCCATCGATGGTCTATCAGTTTGGCTATCCTTTGATTATTTTTAAGATTGAAGTATTTTGACAAAAGAAATTTAATCCAGTTCTCCATATGAAACTCATGTTTCTTTAAACCTCACCTCTTTTTTGTACTCTGAAAAATTACAATTTCGAAACCATATTCCTTGGCTAAGGCACTTTGCCTGCACTTGCACAGTTGAAGTGGTGAACATAGGTGTGGAATTGAAGTGTCTTGGTAGCATACAGACAAAGTGCAAAACCTTGTATTCTCTTGTTTTTTCATGCTATATTATGTTATCCTAATTGTTGCAATTGAGAATATCGACCATGTTTTTTCCATTTCAGACTCAGTATTGTGGGTGGGGGGTAGAAGCTGCTGAATCTATCAAGAAGGAGGAATTTGTGATAGAATACATTGGGGAAGGTAAATTCGGATATCTTGATCTTGATGTTTTGTTGTACATATTTTCAATGTTTTCTTCAATTGGTAAGGACATTTCATAAGGTGTTGCTTGGTCGAATTTGATTTTGCTTGTTGGTTAAAGATCTACCCTATAAAAGCAATCTTGTGTATCCTACATGGTTGTTTGGGGTGATACTCTTACCCTAGCTATCTTTATTAGTGCTGATTTACCATTCAATTTTTTTATTAGCGCCGATTTTCCCTAGTGAGGCCTTAGGGTTTGTTCTCGATTCATTGGTTTTTACTTTGTAATATATTTTTGATTACTGTGTCTTTGTTTGTGAGGGTTTTTAGCCCTTTTTTCGTTTTCCTTAGGTTGTTGCATCGAGTTTTTATTTTCTTTCAAATAATGTTTATTTGTTGTCAGTTGCATATCATGTATAAATTAATGGTGTGTTTAAGTATGCACGAAACAACAAAATTGTATTTTTCAAATAAAGGGATAAAGGTTGTAGTCCTGGCAAATGCAAGTCCTTCAGAATTGTGTCATCCCATTGGTGATAAGCAAGGCCTCTACCTGAGAAAGTGATGTGATTATACGCCCCTTGTTTTATCACTCAGTGGGAGGCTATTGCCTTTAAGGGTGACAATTTGCAAGGACTTCAAATGAAGCTTTTGTTTTTTATTTTTATGATGCATGGTGCTATGGCCTTGTGAATGCCAGAAAACCGTATGTTTCTAATTTTAGGACCCTGGTAGGCTAATCCAAATCATAGTATCAAAAGTTACCTTTTTTTTTTTTGTTTGTTTGTTTGTTTGTTTGTTTGTTTTTTTTTTTTAAATGTTTGTCTGCACACTAGTTGATTTAATTCAATTTGCAACTGCAGCTGAGCTTACTAGCTAAATCAAAATCACCACACCCAATAGGACTAATAGATAAACCAACTAGGTGAGACTCTATTTTTTTTTTTTTTTTGAGCTGGCTCTGAGCCTCTGAGGGTTTTTGAATCACATACAACATTTCTGCGTGATGAGAATTGGCTATCTGATGTTTCCCCCCCTATTGTTATTGTTCCAGCCAGAAGCATGAGCAACTATGCCTATTTGCTACTCTAGAACTTGAAGAAAATGGTGCAACTTTTTTCTTCAACCTTTTTTCCTCCTTTACTTTTTTTTTTTGACCATTAGCTTTTTCCTCACTTTCACCATAATATTTTAATAGTTTCAAATTGGTGGCTCTTCTGAGATAAGGCATTGACTCCAAGGTCTTGACACAGCTCGATATTGGCAAAATGAAGTCTTGCAATAGTATGCATTCTACAAGAACAGTACCATGGCTTTCATTTAATGACTCTATCTAGAACCTATGGTACCATGAGTGGTTGGAATGTGTTGCAATAGTATACATTCAACTTAAAGGGGTTTGCCATCTTAACATCAATGGTGGACTTCCTTTGTCTTCTTTTAGTAGAAATAGAGTGATGGATTTTTTAGACCAGGGTCACAGGTATAGTGTTCACAGAGGTCTCTCTCCATCTCTTTGATAAGTCTCAATCAGTTGTATAGCGCCCCATCAAATCCTCTAAAACCTAATTCCTTCCAAACTTTGGACCAATTAATCCCTGCAATGGCATCCACCTCTTGGAAGGCTAATTCTTAATCAGTGAATCTCAAACCCTTAAAATCTCAGGATGATTGATAGCCAAGATCAAGATGCATGTCGCCCATGGATCCATCTTCAGAGTCGTGGATCTCTCACAGTTGATGTAAAGTATTCATATCTTTTGCTCAACAAGAACTAGAAGTTATTGTAGTGCATGATGGGTCTGCTGTTGCAATCTAAAACGAGGGGGAAGCTTCCTTCCTTTTCTCACTTGTTCGTTGGAATCTTTTTCATGATATGGTTATGGTGCATTGAAGCACCATCATAATTAGTGGACTGCTAAGGACCTGAACAACTTTGTAGTTACTTAGATTGAGCCAAGCCTAGTATTGGGCCCATTCATGGTCGTGGATCCATTTATTTAAGCCCATTTAGTTTATAAAAGGCTAGGCCAGGGTCTAGCTCGGCGAAAATTGACTGGCTAGGCCATGCAAAAGTAGGTAGCAATGATGCTTCATGTCAGCAACTATGTTATCCATCATATTATCCACCACATCATCAACACGTGCTCAAGCGCAATACTGCAAGCCATGTCATCAAGATAGCCACGTCCGCATATTCATGAAGACCTAACCTACACTCGTCTTGTTTGTCATGTTGTATGATCCATATGCTTCTAAAAAGTTTCAGATCAGATCTGATCTAATTGGCAATTGGCTCCGACAGACTCAAAGTGAGTGGGAGGAAATAGAGATGAACTCTACAAATAGAGGGTGACCACTGGCAAAGCCTAATGGGCTTTTTGGCAAGACAGCAAATGAGATAAAAGGGGTTATATTTATTATGAACAAATTAGAGTGATGCAGTGAGAGATTAATTAGGTCATATTGAGGTGTTTCTTTTCATCACCAAAGTTGAGTTTATGAGATCAATCAGGCCAGGGGAAGAAAACTCTATGAAGGCTCCATAGTTACTTGGTAGTGTGAATCCTAGTAACAAGTAAATTGTGGGTGAGTGTTCATTCTTAGTTTTACGTGAGAATGTTGTGTAGCATTCATTGGATCTATTGTGTAGCATATCATGGGTCAGTTTAATTAACAGTGTTGCTGGGTGTGCAATTTGTATCATGGAGCACATGAAGTTTTCATCTCCTTATCAGTCAAGTTACAAATGCAAATTGAAGATTCCTAAAAACTTTTGTGTTGAAGATTCTAACAAAGTTCATCATCAAAGCAGTTGCAACTAAAGCAGACATGCCGTTTAGTCCAAGATGGTCCTAGTATCTATGTACCGGGGGGAGTGTTGAGAAACTGTTGGGTTTATTTGTATTTTTGAGTCAATGGGTTTATTTGTAATTTTGAGAGCGAATTTCCTAAGTAGGATTAGTTTAAATTTGAGGCTAAAGTTGTGTTGGGATTAGGATTAAGTTTTTTAGTTTGATTTGACATATTTGGTAGTATTTTTATAAATAGCCATTGGCTATTCACAATAATACATATCAAACAATTGTGCCAAGATGTAGCTATAAAACTTTGACTACATCAAGAAAACACATTGAGAAAGAGAGAAGACACACAAACCCTAGAAAGCCCCACCCTGGACAAGTTCTGTTCAACTGATTTTAATTGCAGAAATCAAATAATAAGCCAGAGAACTACCTGGCTGACTGCTTCATCCTTTCTTTATATGCAGTCAACATAATTTAATGCCCTAAGTTGAATGTAAGTGCTAATTTAAACATGGTAGCAGCGAGATAATAAAATCTCAGCTTTACCATGCTTTGAATTAAGTAAAAGGTCCGAAATAACCACTGTTTATAGTGAAATGACAGAACACCTAAAGAAAAGGGTGACAAACTAGTCTTATATGGGCCCAAGGTGGACTCCCAATCCCTTGGATTAGGCCTGGGTCCTGGTTAGGGGTTGTTTTGGCTACTCAATCCAAACAATTTGTGTTTGGGCCGTTTTGGACCTCGCCTTGGATCTAAACCGTCTACAGATGGATACAGGCTCCATTTGCATGATCATATGCTGGCACAAATTGCATGGCGTGTCTTATGATTTGGTCTTCTATCTCATCATCAAGTGGACCCTGATCGTCCTCCCATTCTTGAGAGTAACTCAGCCTCAAGTGGCAATCCAAATCAGCCCCATCTACATGTGCTTTGTCTTCATTATAAGGAGAGAGATGCTACATTGAAGATGTTCATGCCTGTAGGGAGCTCAATGCAGTATGCCTTCAGCACCTTGCTTGGCCTAACTTCCTTTGCTTTTCAACCTGTGGTAAGTGTGAGTGAAAAACCTTTCAATGCTCAAATTAGCAACTAATCACCAGCCCTTGCTAAAATCTCGACCGTTAATCGTAACATTGCGATGTTGTTTCTTGGCTGCTTCCTGAGACCGAGTTGGACGTTTTTCAATTTTTCCAACTACTGTACTGCTTTGAACAAGTTACGGTTGTATGCATAGCAATAAAGGTATTTTATTTTTATCTCATGGACATCTTACCATTAAGGGATTACTTTGGTTATGCTTGGGTTGAGTTCTTGAATGATTATTGTTCTACATCTTGGTATTGCATATTTGTAGGCGGGTACCTTGTCACTTGGAAGACCAAGAAATAGACAGTTGTCCTTAATCAAATGCTGAAGCAAAGTACTGTTTATGGCCCACCCTACTTTTAAGCTGTGGTGGTTGAGGGCCTTGAGGCAACTGATGGGTGAATTGGGTTTTCCTGTGACTAAATGGTGCATTGTGAGAACCACTCTGCCATTTACATGGTGTTGAAACTTCATTTTCCGTGTATATAATTATACAAATAAGCATATTGAGGTAGTGACGCAGACCAGGAGAATTTCACACCCAGCTCGCTTGAGTCCAGTCCTAGACCCATGACCTGCTAATCTGATGCCCAAACCATGTCATTGCTTAACCAGACCAGGCCAGGCCCCCAGGTCTAGCTGAATCAGGCTGGATTAAGATCCATTAAGTCCAACTCAACCAGACTCATAACCTATGGACTAGGCCTGCAAAGGATCCCTTAGAGTGACCTTCAGACGGCTGTAGAAGCAGACAAATATTTTCTATCGTTGTTACCTTTTTTTAAAACATTTTCTCCATGTTGGATTAGAGCATGGGAGGTTCAATTTCTGCTTAAATAGGACAACTCTCTATAGTAAATTTATTAGTCATTAGAAGTCCTGTTTATTTCCTTTGTAAAATGATACGACAGTTGAGACAGTTTTTAAGTTTTTGGAATATGATTATCTACTTTGTTTCTTTAGAAGGAGCTATTATTGTTTGAGTTCCTTTTGAAACTTCACATTGTGCATCATTCCCTTTGCACCACTTTCTCACCATATAAACTTATTCTTGGATCTGATCTTGCACGGGCACATCACTAATCTGATTGTGCTGCTACGAGTTCAGGAGCAGGGTTTTAATCCGTCAATAGGAGTGTAGTGGATTAGTTCATGTTCATTATAGCAGCTATAGGGTTTAGTGGAAATTTTTATTGCTTTACATTTTATTTGTCTTCATGAAGATTGACATGTTTATGTTGCTTCATGCATGTGTCACTATGATCTCTGGAAGTGTAAAATGATGGACGTATGTGAGCATAGTAAATGATCATATTTAATTGTTCCTTTTTCTTCAGTGATTAATGATGCATTGTGTGAAGAAAGGCTTTGGGCCATGAAGTATAGAGGAGATCAAAATTTTTACATGTGTGAAATTCGAAAGGATTTTACCATTGATGCAACATTCAAGGGAAATGCCTCTAGGTTTCTGAATCATAGTTGTGATCCTAATTGCAAGCTGGAAAAGTGGTTTGTATATTGAACCTTTTCTTCCTATTGAATGTTTTTGAATTATACTAGTTTATTTATTTTTCCATTGGAAGAGATATTGGTCCAACAATATATTGAAAAAGGTATTTTGACCACAGGGAAGTTGATGGGGAGACACGTGTTGGAGTTTTTGCCTCTCGATCTATAGAAGCTGGGGAGCCATTAACGTATGACTACAGGTATTTCTCTCTCTCTCTCTCTCTCTATATATATATATATGTATGTATGTATGTATGTTTGTATATGCATGCATATATGTGTCTCTCTGTCTCTGGTGTGCAAAAAATCAGCCCATCACCAAATCCTTGATTCAGGGGTCATAAACCTTAAAATGTTTTTTATGTATACATTTTTCAATAAAAAAAAGACTTCAAAATTACCCAAGTGGTTTGCAGTGGTCCTGTCTACACCTATGGAATCCTATTTTTCACACCCAAGGATGAAAATAGTGGTAGCGGCCCGCCTCCAAAACGCTACATAGCGGGTGCTACGTAGCGTAGCGGTGCGATTTGGAAAAATCGTCAAAAAAATATGAAAAGATAGTAGAGAATCTAGAATATTGGAAAATGAGAGAAAATGTATAATTTTTTTTTGCAAAAGTAACTAAGATAAGGGGGCATAGCGGTCCCCTCATTATATAAGGTCATGTATCGCTGTATAAATAGAAAATAATAGTAATGATCATTTTTTTCACATGTGTTCATGTTGCTTAGTTATGCTGCTTAGAAAGTAATGAAAGGCTCATAAAAGAAAAAACTATGTCATGAAGTCAAAACTTAAGAGTACCTAGAGAAAAAAAATACATCTACCAAAGGGGGTGTCTAATAGGATGTACTTAGAGAAGAATCCTTGAAAAGAATTCTCTGTATCGACTGCAATTCGGCGAGATCATGTGCTTTTTGGTGTTCTTTTAAACATAAAAGGGTAGAAGAGTTGTGTAGAAATGTTATTTGGAGAGAAGAAGAAAAGAAATAAGTCTTATTAGGCATTTTAAAAAAAATTGGAAAGTAGGAATTTTTCTCACCCCGTAGCGGCCTCGTAGCGGGCATAGCGGCCACTACGGGTGCGACGGCCGACAACCGCCACGTTATGGCCAATATATTGGCCGCTTCTCATCCACGCTCACACCCACTATTCCCCATGAACTACACATCCTTCGTGTACACATCTGATAATGTGGTATAAGTAGGTCATCGGTACAAGGGCTCTTATGACTACTAACCATGTTGAGATTTTCAAATATATCTTAACTTGAGATTTTGGCCTTTTCTCTCATTCTTGAATTAGTATGTGCTTCTAAACTGACCTGGTGGTGAACCACAACACTTGACTCTATAAATGTATATAATGTAGGATTTTTTTTGTATATATCCCCCTTTTTTTGGCCTGTTTTTCAATGTAACTTGTTTTGCTAAAATAATATTTATCATTGGAAGTGAAATTAAATATTATAAATCAAGTGGAGAGAGTAAATATTCTTTTGCCAGAAAAATATTATCTATAACAACTAATCAAGATTTTAATTTATGATATCTTTCTTTTTGTATATGATAAATTTACTATCTCATCCTTTTTATTTTTAATTTTCTTGACCACTTATGTTATTTTGTTGTTTAATATAATTTGTATTATGTTTTTAATTTATAATTTGTGAAATTCTTTGATAGCTTTTTATTCTAGATCTTGGATCTTCTTTCCTTTATATTTTGATTAGTTTTTATTGCACCTTTTTTATTCTTTCTTTGTATATTTCATGTATTTTTATTTTATTCGGTCCCTTTTCTCTTTTTCACCTCCTTAGATTGTATTGTTTTTTTATACTTGTTCTTTTTTAAATTATCGGCTAAGCAACCAATGCAAGGATTAAAATAGCGGTTGCGTCGGGCGTAGCGGCCAATGTCCAAAATGTTACTTAGTGGGCGATATGTTGCGGTTGCGGCGATACATAACGGCGTAGTGGGTTGAGTTTTTTTAAGTGGTTAAAAGAATTCAAATATTATGTAGTAGCCAATCTTGTGTTTTTTTTAATGATTTGGAACCATATAGGGGTAGAGATGGAAAGACTATTTAGGAGAGAACAAGAGGAAAAATAATGTTTTAAATTAAAACAGATCGGCTCTACTAGGTTTTACACCTTAGTGCCGTTATTTTCAAAATCGCATAGCGGCCTCAATCGTTGCGGCCGATAATGCGGGCGCCATGCTACGTAGCGGCTGCTATTTTGAACTGTGAGCCAGTGTACGTACCATGTAACCTAAAATCTCAATTCAAATATGGCTTATTGCGAGCTAAGGTAGCATCGAGTCCAATTTGGCCCACTCTATAAGCACCTGTACCTGTATGTTCCATAGGTGGGTTTGGATTGATTCTAGGTGGTCCTGTTCCTATAAAATAGGAACATTTTTTCTTAGTTTTATCCTTGTAATACCTTTTTTTTTTTTTCAAGTATAAAAAGATAATTTTCTGCACTGATGTCTGCAAAGAAAGGTATGCTATCAATCAATACTACTCAGTACTAATTCTGAAATGATTTGCTGTCGCGCGCACACACGCACCTTGAGTTTTAGTATGTGGGCTGAGCCTGGATCTAAAATTTGTGCCAGTTTACTTTTTGGGCTGGAAGTAGATTAAATGATAGAAATCACAGTCAGGTTTGGCCGGACCTGAATGAGTAATGCATGTAGTTTAATGACTAGTTTGCACAAACGAGTCAATAGAGAGCCCAGCATGGCCCGATCGACTAAATGGGTGGTCTTGGGCCTCGCATGTTTGTGGCAGCCATGCTCGGTCTGGCACTTAATGCCCATTCAGGCTTGGTCCAATACGTGCCTGTATTTTTAAAGCCAGGCTGGGCCTGGATATGGCTCAGCCTGCTGGCCTGGCCCAAATTGACTCTAATCCAATTGTTTTCCACTGTTGTAGAAACTTTTATTATTAAATCATTAAACTTAACGCCCTATAATCAATGGCGAGGATTATCTGGTTGAGGCGATATTTGTCCATGTCGTTCCTTTCCACTCCCCAATCATCATAACTCTGGGATCGGTGTGCATACAGGCGGGCCCTACAAATTGTGTTCTTGAAAGTAAACCTAGATTCTTTATAGCACCCCTGATACATGAATTTCTTAAAGGCCAAAGTTGTTATATCTTAAATGTTTTCTGGCCTATGAGCCCACAGCCTTTAGTCCAAGCAGACATTTCCATCAGATCAGGATGATTGAATAATTATTCGCTATTGGATTTAGTCCTCCAGTCATTTACAAAAAAAATGCACCTCAAGTGCAGCATATATATCAATCATACTAGGTTTCCCTTAATTCATAGAGGCGTATTTCTTGCAAGTGATTTTGATGAACAAATATACCAAATAATATTTGAAATTCTGATACATGCAAACTAATGTTAGCATCACTTTCTCCATGATGATTGATTAAGTCATGAGTTTTTTTCATTTACCCCTTGCATTTTAGCCTTTTTTAAAAAAACCCTTTCCGTTTGAATAATTACACCCCTAACTTTTCATGAAATGTTCAAAACTACCTTGGACTATTGTTCAAACTTTCTGACCGGGTTTGACCATAATTTGATGCCCTCTTTTACGAAAAGACAACATTATTGAGAATTTATTGACACTGGTAGATAGCCTGAGATCTTCTTTCCCCTCCCTTTTTTTCCCTATTTTTCAAGCAAGGTGTGATCTTTGATATGCGGATACTTGTACATGCCTTGTGTATTCAGGTCGGATAGATAGGAGAATCAGATTGGAACTCAATACTGCACTGATTCTTTTGGCATACAAGCTTTGCATATTCTACTTACCAAGTCCATTGTTTCATATAGTTCTCTTAGTTTTCATACTTTCCAACTTTAAAATGTTAGAAAGGAATGCAAACAATGATATTATAATTAATTCAGAAATGTTCTAAAGCAAAAATTAGGAGAGCTGTATTGTCCTAGAATTCCAAAAGTGCAGTCGTATCCTTGATCTTCATGTCCATACCAAGTATCCAGATCCATATCCAGTCATCATAGGTGATCATCATTACTCTTGAACTCCATCTTCAGCAATGTTTTACTGGGACTTTGAAATCAAGCATGAGGCAATTGCTTAAGATCTATTGATAGCCTTCAACTAATTATTGGTCCTCCATGATCAAACCCAGAAGAACAGCTATGTACACTTCTAGGAGATCCCGATGGAGATGTTTTTCGCTCATAGTTGATCAAGGGGACTGTTCCTGTTTGTACTAAAAGGCGAGAACTCTAGCCGTGTTCAACTTTTAGCCATCAGAGTGAAGGTTCCTTGAAATCCTACTTTTACGTTTTGTGAAACCCTTAGCAACAAGGCATGCTTTATACCTCTGATGAGTGACTGGGGCCTTACTTTATGGTTGCTTGATAGGGAGGACATACCGTCTCCAACTTCTGTTCTCTTTTCTGCTCATTTAAGGAGTTCTTATAGACTTAGGAAAATTTGTAAAAATGATGTGTTTGGCTTCACATGTAGATTTGTTCATTTTGGACCAATGGTGGAGTGTTGCTGTGGTTCTTTCAAGTGTCGGGGCTATCTTGGGAGCAAGAAAAAACCTGACAAGGTGGTCTTAAGATGGGGAGCCAAGCGCAAGAGATCGAAAATGATCATGATGTTATAGTGCAAATGACACATTCTGTATATTCTATATCAAGGCGAGGGAGTGTTCATTGATTCTTTACAGTCACAGATGCAGGCAAGGGATTGAAGTAGTCTGCTCTCTTTTTTCTGTTTGCAGCAGAAATTTGTTGTCATTGAGCTTCATTTTTAGTTTTTCTTTTTTGATCTGTTTCTCTCCAATTCTTCCATGTACACTTCTGACGGCTGTTGTAACAGTTCAAAGCGTATAAGAATAACATTTGAGAATCAAATTCCTGTAATTGGGTGTATTGACTTTTTCAAAAAAGATTAGTAGAATGTCCAAATGAGAAAATTTTGAAATATGTCCAGTAGCGTTACGAACATATGTTTTGTATTCTCTCTCTCTCTCTCTCTCTCTCTCTCTCTCTCTCTCTAAATATCCTTTGGGACATGCCCTGCCCCAACTATTTTATCAGCTGCAGCTTGTTAAAATATGAATTTTGTAGACATCCTGTAGCACTACCACATATGGACATCCAGTAATATGATTATAATAGCTTACCAAACTACTGCATATTGTTTTCTTGCTGATCTAGAATTAAGGGCTATAGGATAGGGTCCCATATCAATTGGTATTATCAGATGAGAATGAGATGCTTGAATACCTGTGAAGGCGTCTGGCCCTCAGTTATGAATAATCCTAACCCTGATTAATCTGGGTCTGCCCCAATTCAGGTATTAAGCTGAAGCAACCAATGGTCCAACCCCAAGGGCAACCTGGTCTCCACAAAAGACCTGTCCATCCTTCAAATCCAAGCACAGGCAATTGAGAATTTCAAACAAATATAAGATGGTAGTATGTAGGAGTTGTGAAGTAGGATGAGGGTATCAAACCTCTGTATTTCATAACTTTTCACTACTATGAGATGGATTAGATATAGTGAAAGACCAAAATGTTTTGATGGTCTTGATTGCCTGATTTGTATTAAATTTCTAAGAATCATAGTAAATGGGTTTTGAATGAGGAGTATTTAAGAGGTGATGGGAATGATTTAAAGATGGAGATGTATATATGACCATCACTTTCCTATGATTTAATCAATAGGGTGATGGATGGGGGAAATTTTCACCTGCCCACTGCACATCTGGACCATCCCAGAGGCGGGACCCACTTCTGAAATCCTGTGATGCACGGTCCGGATGTGGAGTGCGCGGGTGAATATTTTCTGATGGATGGATAGTGATCTTTTCTTTCATCAAAGAGATTATTTGATATCCCCCTGCCAGATCTTCACCGCAGATCCTAAACTTTAAAATGTTAGGAACCCAATGCAGAATAAACAATGAGCCATTAGAGTTAATTTTCATTCAACTGCAGTTTTAACTGTAGTAATATTTAGTAAAGAAGAGGTCATTTCTTATCGTACCCCTTTCCACAAATACTAATGGGAAAAACTGGAGCAATTTCAACAGGCATATAATCCAACAGCTTGTTGGGGGTGCATCCAAACCGTCATTATCGTCAGACTGCTCCTTCTCTGTTTATATTGAAGTATGAATAGGTTATTATTGCTGACCAGTTTGACACAGACCTTTGCTTGGCCTTGGGGTCTGACAAATGAAAAATACTAGTACCATGCCCAAATAAGTGCATCCAAACAGAACACATGGAAAACAAAATTTTGGAAGAAACTTGCAGAAACTACATGAGAAAACCAAGATGAGAGCACAGGCACGCACAAGCAGTATGAAATTTGATAGATCGTTAACCAAATCATGTGTTGCATTTAAATTTCGAGTATAAGCTATAACATAAATCAAGATCTGAATGCTGCAGATTCAATTGAAATGTGCCTTTAAACTTTGACGACATCCTGTAGCCCTTAAAAATATTTGTGGACACTGATAGAATCTTGGAAAGTTTTGTGGCTTCTGTACACCTCACAATCTCCTGTGCTTTCTAACAAAGTTGGTTGTTATGAGGGAAGCGGCACTAGAACATGCATATGCCCCAGTCAAGAAAATTGCTGTCGATGCCAAAAGGAGTACCTTCCACTGTCTCCCCGAAACCAAAATAGCCAATGCAGCAGTAGCTAGAGTCAAAATATAGAGGCCATTCTTCCAAGCTTGGAAAGCTTGCACTGTTTTCCTGCATCCCTTGCAATGGACCACATGACGGAAGTATCGGCTGGCAGGATTAGGAGCATGGACTGCTCCTATGCCTCCCTTTGCAGGCATTGATGCTGAAATCCCAGCAACCAGCCCAGCCGGTGCTTGTTCCACCACAGCAGGGTCTCTAGGCAGTGAGATGGTGTTGTGACCAAAATAATATGGCATTCCATGGCCCACTTTGTCCATCCACTTCCGGTACTCTGCTACCCAAGTGTCGGAAGACCTTAGGTTGAGGTAAAGCGCCCCTGTTGGAACCTTCTCCTTCATTAGCACTTCATTTTGAGATGAGAGGAATCCCATGTCTTGCTCAAAAACCTTACCTGCATTTCAAATGTCATTTGGAAGTTGCATTTCAGGTTGAATTAGATTAAAGAGTTATGTTCATGTTTTCAGAACAGTAGATAGCACAGCTCATAAAATGGCTGGTGCTCTAGCTAAATAGTGTGGTTATATGTATTGTGATCCAATGTAGTAGCATTCCTTTTCTACTTTTGTTTCTTTGTTTTATATGCATTTGGCGGTATAGAGCTCTGCTACTGCCGTGTTTTTGCTTTCCTTTATGTATCTTCTTCCTTCTTACATAAAATTCTTTATCAAAGCTGATAAAAAAAAAAAGGAAAAGAAGAAAAAAGGTCACCTTACCTGCATTTTGGTGAAAGTACCATTTTGGAAGTAGCTTTACGAGAAAGGAACTCATTGTACCTCCAAACCTCACAATAAGCATGGACTTCCCTTGCCCGGCTGGTCGACAAAGGAAGAGTGCTGAAAAGTACTGCTTGTTCCCATTCTTGTCAATGATCTCACGATTATTCTGAAGAACGCATGGTGCTTCAAACCGTAGGAAGTTTGGCATTGCTGGATCTGAAACTTTACCCCATGAGCCACCAAATCCCCTATCTGTCCGTTCTGTTACATTGAAGGCCAGTGCTTGGGCATCTTCCCTTTTTGCACTCCAATCTGTCCGATCATGTGATATTGGGACATGGGCAGGATCCATCAGATTTTCAAGGAGAATGGAGTGATCATATGGAAGCTCGTGGATGGTGGATACATCTTGGAAGCCTGGCCGAGCGTAGTGTTCGAACCATGGCAGTTTCTCAGTGTTTGCTGTTTTCTTGTCTGACATCCACACCCACACAACTCCTTGGGAGTCTCTCACCTCGTATGTTTTTACACAAGCCGAATTAGGGATTTTTGCTCCGGCTGGAAGCTATAGGCACAAAAAGAAAAGAAATAAATCAAAGTTTCATATTTTATTGTAAGTGTTTGCTATGATGTATGGATACTTCAAAATGGGCAACATATCGTGTCGAATCATATCTGATACTTCACTTTTTGTGTAAAATCAGTGTCTACAGTGTGTCCCTATCATATCCATGCTGTATCTGGACATCATAGATTGTTTGCAAGGGATGTCAATTGATGGTATTGTATAGAAACTTAAGTGGCTTGGCTAGGTTCCCATGGGGGTTGTCTTTCGGAATTTTCCTTACTAGAGTTTGCTTGTTAAGTGAAACCATATATGAAAAGAACTCTTGAAAATAGAAGAATAGAGCTCTCAACCCAATCGTGTCCCATGAGAGTTTTTATTTTATGAGTGAAAATGTACTATTGATATGGGTGAGCATCTTAATCCTCTCTTCTTCTTGCTGCTTTATCTCCTATTTCCTCTCTTTAATATAGTGGTAAACTCCTCTTTGCCCACAAATGTAGCCCTTGTTGATATAAATTGTTATGATGTTCACTAACAACTTGAGCTTTTGGTGGTACATGATATTAGTATCAAAGCCAAAGGTCACAAGTTCGAAACCCTTGAGAGGCATGTCACCTACATCTGTTTGTCTGGTTTGTCTGTTCCATTTGTTTGCTGGGTTTCGAATTTGAACGGCTTCCCATTCGAGAGGGGGTGTTGATATAAATTGTTATGCCGTTCACTCACAGCTCAAGCTTTTGGTGTTACTGGTTATTAATAGTCCTTAGTGGCGAACCACAAATTTTTTTTTTCTTATGTGGAGCTTGTTTTTCCTTTTATTGTTTTTCTTATTTGCTTGTACACTTCCATCACCAAATAAACTGGCATCAAAGCTTTACTTTCGTTGCTTCATTCGACCTAGGTCTGATTTGTACTCCGACTTGTGGTTTGCTCTTGTATGATCTTTATTTGTTGTTGGCATCTACAATGGTAGCAAGGGTATCAGATGCAAAATTTAAGGTGAAGAACATTTGGAGAAATTTGACAAGACAAACAATTTTTAATCTATGGAGAATTAAGGTTCAAGATCTTTTAGTTCAATGAGGCCCAAGCAAGATTTTAAAACGGAGAATCGAAGAATTTATCCATGATGGATGATGAGTGGGAAGATCTAGATTCGATGGCTGCATGTGTTTGTGGTTGAAGTGCTCTGCAATGTCGTGGAAGGGAATCTCGTGCACAGCTTTGGTCAAAGCTAGAAGGTCTTTACATGACAAAATCTCTCATGAGTGGCTGTATATGAAGCAGCAGCTATATACTTTGAGATGGAGGTATGTTTGTACACAATCATTTAATAATTTTAATAAAATTATTTGTCAACTGGTGAGCATGATGTGAAAGTCCTTACCCTATGGAGATTGCTTCCTCCATCATATCATCACCTGGTTATGTTATAGCAAGGAGATGACGGACGTGGATGATCAAGTTCGCACTCATATCAAAAGAGATTGTAAAAAATAGCCAATGTTAAAGTGCATGCCAATTGCTTGGTAGCTAAAGGCCGTTCGAATGGAAAAGGGACCTTATGATCAAAAGCATTCCAAATCTAAATCCAAACAAGGAAAGAAAAATACGAAATGCCATTATTGCAAAAGGCCCTGAACATAGAGGAGTGTCGCAAATTCAAAGAGGGAAAAAAAATCTTTAGATATGCCTAATGTGGCAAAAGACTCTTTAGATAAGAGTTGTGATTTCTTCTTGTTGACTCTGAGTTATGATCTCTTAAGAAACACTTGGATTCTTGATTCTAGATGTTCGTATCATAGGTGTCCTAATCAGGATTGATTCTCCACTTATAAGGGTGCCATGGTAGTGATAAATGGAAAGTAACAATTTGTACAGGTTTCAGTGGAGTAACAGCTACATACTAGTGTTTTCTTCTAGAGTGTCTATGAGAGAGAGAGAGAGAGAGAGAGAGAGAGAGAGAGAGAGAGAGAGAGACGTGGCAAACAGGTTGGGTTGGGTGGGTCAGGCTAAACTGAGTTGTGTTATAGGTTGAAGCCCAACCTGTGTCTTACACATTTTTTAAAATGGCACTTGATGCAGGTCAATCCCCGCACCCGATGTAGGTCAACCTATGTCTGACCCACATAATCCACATCCAACATGGTCAACGCATTTAACTGGATCCAACCCAACCCACCTTGTAGAAGTTTAGCCCGATCCCAATCCATTTCAAGTACTTAGGTTTTAATTGAGTTTCATTATAGGAAAAGGGAAGCCCAAAGCACAAAATTATAGCCACCAACTTAAATCAGTTTAGATATGAAGAGTTAACCATAACTTGACCCCTTTTACTGTGTGTCAAATTGATCTGACCTATGACCGACCTATATAGGATGTGGGCAAAAGGACAGGACAAGCGGGTTGGGTCAGTTTTCCACTAGAGAGATCACTTTCTTGCATCCTAGCTTGTAGTTAGGATTTTTGGCATGAAAGCTTATTTCCTTGACTACTTGTAAAACTTTTGAGCCAATCCTAATTTAATGGGACAGGGTGATGATGATGATTAGGATAAGAATTTATGTGAAAAACAAGGAAAAGATGCAGTATTTTAACACTTCAAGTCTGTGCTTTAAAGGGAAAACAAGACAAACCTGGGGTATCTTCACACATTTGCCTTTGCCTTCAAATTGCCAACCATGGTATAGGCATTCTAGTCTCCCATCTATCAACTGACCTTCTGAGAGTTTTGCTAACCTGAAGCAATTTAAAATGTTTATTGAGTTCAAGGTTTCCACTGTCATGCAATTGAACTTCTAAAGGTGTTCTTATGTTGTAAATGCAAAATATAAAAGAAAACAAATCAAGGTGCTATTTATGTAGACACTATACTGAATACTTCTAAGACCCAGTTTAAACAATTTAAAGGGCGTGAATATTGCATTCAGAAGACACTGTTTCTGGATACTAAATGTGATACTTATAGGAAATTTTATACCACTCTCAAAGTCAGAGAACCTATAGCCTACTTGTATGCATGAAAACCAACAGACGTGCAATGGTTAAGTTTGGGTCTGGACCAGGACTGAGCACATGCAATATCAGTCAGGTGAGAAAAACAACAACCAAACCTACTCCCATAGGGGCAGGTTACCCCTTTGACCTGACTGTTTGCTTCATGTAATTGAATTCCTAGGTATTCAAAGACGTGTATTAGTATAAGTGGTTAAAATTGAAGAAACAATGGCGAAGATCCAAAAAAGACGATCAAATAGTCTCCCTTTTAATAGAAACTAAATAAGGGGAGATGCGAAATGAAAGCCAGCCACCACCCTATTAATTCAAATCCTAACAAAGCCGAGGTATATCTAAATACATACCCACCTTGTATCTTTCACACTTCACCTCTTTAATATCCTTTGTCGGAGCGCATTCGACCATGAATTCCTACCTTTTTCAATTCCGCAGAATCAAACACGCCACAATAGATGGACATAGAGTGGTAAATTATACCATTATGTTTCTATACATGATCAAAGCAACTGGGCAGTACTTACAAAATATAATATTTAGCTGTGGGTTATACACTGAGCTTCAATGTATAGCCTCTAAAAAACAGTCTCCTGAACCCCACAAACACTTCAAAAAAAAAAAGAGCCAAGATCAGCAACATCAGAATCATGGGTCTTGTTACCTGTGTGGGCACCGATCTTCATAGCATTGAAGAACGCCATTTCCATCTCTATACAACACAATCTGCTTGTCAAAGACTGTGAGGCCCAAAGGGGCGTCATCTGGGACTTGGTCAGTTAGATAGAGAGGATACCATTCCTCTCTCCAATCATATTTAGGAACGACCCTCTCTCCCTTCTCTCCCTCTTCTTCCACAGGCACCAGAACCTTCTCATCTTCTTCCCCTTCATACCCTTTAGTCTCTGCAGAGACCTCTGCAGTTGCAGACCACTCTTTCAGCTCTCTCTTTCTGGGTTTTCCTCTAATTGATGGAGAAAAGGCTCTGCTGCTTCTTGGGGTGCAGGAGAGGGGAATTGGAGGTAGTGTGGATGTGGGTTTTGTAGAGAAATGAAGTGGGCTTTTTAGAGAGAGGTGGAAGAGAAATGGGTGTGATAGAAGAGCCATGTCTGGAAAGAATGAGAAGAAGAAGAAGAAGACGGACAGAAGAGAGTGGCCATATATGAGATGGTCACAAAAGTCGCTCTACAGAGTCTGGTCTCTACACGCTTGGTGTTTCCTGACCATTCTCACAAATTTTGTTGTCTAGATTTTTTTATCGTTTATTGAAAATTATTGGGTTTTTTTTTTTTTCAAATCTTATAGATATTTTTTGAAATAATGAGAAAAAATCTCATAGAAATTAAGAAAGGAGTGAAGATGGAATGTGAAATAAATGAGGAAAAGACGGTAACTCCCCTAGAAGCTCTCACTCAGCTGAATTCATAGATAACTTTTCTTTTTAGATAAATTCCCCTCTCCTAAAAGAGAACTATTTACTCCCCCTACCCCCGCCTGTAAAATGGGAATGAAGCCTTTGTCGTAGTTGCACGATGATCATGAGTGCATCAATTATGATCCACAACGTCACTATAAACACTTGTCATAATCAAATAAGGATCTCTGTGTGGGTCTATGCACAGTGACCATGAGCATACCACTTAGAGTTTGCCATAACACTGTAGGCAGCCCATGCCTAGGTGTATGGATGGCTGCCTGTGGTGAAGTGGCAGACCATGAATGGTCCACTCAAAGCCACCGTGGGGTTTTACCTCAATAGATCTAGACTCATCATAATTACGTGCGGCTGTTCCACATCCAACTCATTAAGGTGTTTCTGGTAGTGTGGTGGACCGTGATTGGTCCACTCAAGGTCACCGTGCGTCATCTTCGACGGAGGATCCGGACTACCCTTTTGATGTGCATCAAGCACAAGCCAGCAAGGGAAGTTGGATGATGAGCATTGGTTGGAAGCAGGGGTGCTCATGGGACAACGTAGGCCAGGCCGGAGCTAAGACATCAAGAATTCATAGTTATATGCGAGGGCCATTTAACTATCATTTCAGGAAGTTAGGGCCGGGCCCTGTCCATGGTTCTAATTTCATAACCTAAATCCGGTCCTGTAACAACCCCAAGCCCAGCTCAACCCGGGGCTTTGAAAGCCCTACCTTAGATTATGGACTTTCCAATATGGAATCAATATCTTTACTGTCAATCTTATCTCATTGATTTAGGAAGAGGTTATTACTAAAAGACGCCTATATTTTAAGAAAAAACAACAGAACGTCCTTGTATTTTATGTCTTTACCATAAGGATCTCGGCTTAAGCGTGCAACATGGGACCGTTAATCTTTTCAATAAAAGATGGAAGTACCCTTTACTAAAGCTTAGCAAATCTCACTAACTCATGTTACTTTAAGCGGACCTACCTGAATGCATGATGACCAAGCAAGGCCAGGGCAACGAAAAGGCTTGCATGTAGATTAGGAAAAGCTATTCAAATGCTCCCAAGTCTTTTTAGCTTAAGTCATTTGAGTTTTTCTTAAGGCTAACTCGGTCAAAAATTAAAAAAATTAAGCTGTCGAGTTACTTTCTGTTTAGTTGGACGGTTAGTCAGGGTGACTTACAAAGAAAAAAAAACATAAAATATAGGAGCCTTTTTTAGGTTTTGTAAAAATATAGAGGCCTTCCCGTAAAAAAACTCATTAAGGAATTAGGACCCATTGTTCAACTTTTACATCCAACCCTATTCCGAATCATGCTACCAACTCCCCATACTTCATTAACCTCAAGGGGTAGCTCAGTTGGCCTAGGACCACGGTTTGCACCCGAAGGTTGTGGGTTCGAAACTGCACTACCACACTGGGGCCACAGGGGAATTTTACCCGGCTTTCTCTCCTGGGCCCGTAGGGATTATTCTGGCCCAAAGGGTTGGGAACCCTGCGTTATCAAAAAAAAAAACCTCCCCATACTTCATTTGACATAGATATGGATGCATTAGCATAATCCTCACTCTCATTTGCCCAAATTAGTCTTCAGTTTTACTGTCTCGGAATTACACCACCATAAAAATAGATACAAACTTGTAGAGGGGCTGGGACTTGATTCAAGGAACATGAGAAAATTACAAAACAAAACATCTCACAAAGCCCTCTAGAAAGGGTAAATCTATCCACCATGTAGAAAGCTTTTGCACATCCTCACCCAAAACTGTTTGCTTGGCTCTGCTGCTTCTAGCGTCGCCTTCGCATCATTGGCAAAAGCTCCCTGTGATATGATTCCGGCCAAGTTTAGAGAACCAAAGATATAGAAAAACAATCAATAGATGATGGATGGTGTTTGTGAGGTTTAATCAATTATCAATCATCAAAAACTAGTTAAAGAGCAAAGTTTCTCACTAGTCTTTGATTATTTTTACCATCTGAGTAACTTGGCCAAGTTTTGCAAAGTCCCACCAGATTTTTTAGATGTATGGTTGGACTACATCTGTTGGCCAGTGGGCTGGATTTGGAATTCAGGTTCTTCAATAGGGACCTGGTCCAAACCCTAATACATGCCCATAATGTTTATCACCAGGCAAAGTTTTTGATCTCATAAATGAGTTGGGAGTTTGGCCCAACCCATTCAAAGCTTAAAAGACAATAAACAGGTTGGGCTAACCCGATAAGGCATGTCCCATAAAGCCCATGTATACCTGTAAATTAAAGTAAGAATCACAGTTTTAAAACTCAGTTGGACTCAGTTAAACTCAGCCGAGTTTCTTGGATCGGTAGAAAACCCAAAGAATTCTCAATTCATTTGCCAGAACTCAATAAAGAGCCGGCCAAGATTTTGGCAAAATTAGAGAAGTATTATCACAGAATCATTTCTATTTTTGCTTTTTCTACAAATTAAGTTGATAGTTAGTCAGCTGAGTCTCTGAATCAACTCAGCCTAGTATCTTTCCCAGCCAAGTTTACATGTTTCTAAACTATGTTAAGGACTGTGTATGGACACAACTGCTTAAAAACCCAACTAGATTCACCCAGGCTCAGCCAATTTGACTTGACTAAGAGGGCCATTGAATCAAGCAAGCCAAATGAGTCTAACCAAGTACTTGGCCTTGACTCGGCGACCTTCTGAGTTGAGTCGAGTTTCCGAGTTTCAATTGTGGAATGTATATATTTACCTCTATGGAACCATTGCTCAGGAGACGGTCAATGAGATCATATAGAATGTCTTTGTTGTATTCTGGGTGCCCTTGAATTCCTAGTATGTGTTCCCCCATATGGAAAACCTCTACACCAGTTTTGTCTGAGAAGGCAATAACCTCTGCTCCAAGTGGGACCTCCAAAACCTGATCCATAGTTCATTATTTTATCACTCTGTCTCAATGTAAAACACAATAGTTGCTCAAGTTAGTGTTCTAAAGTCCCAAACTAGGAATTCAACTCAAAACCTGTTGAGTTGAGTACTTACTGGGTCTGTTTGAGTTTTAGGTCAAATTTTGTCAAACTCACTTGACTCATTTGAATAGAGTTGAGTCTGCTCAAGTTCAAAAAGTCTACATACACTACTGCAAAACATACTGTTGTGATCTAGGGCCTACCAGAAAAAATCAATCACGCACAAAAAGAACACGGATTTACGTGGTTTGGCTTTTGACCTACGTCCATGGGGAAGACGGGAGAAATCACTATGCAATCAAAGAGGTTGTACATCCTATAGACTCTGGTATCTATTTATAATATCAGCCCCAAACCCTGTTACACTCAAACCCAACTTCTAATCACAGTAGAACTACTAGAATAGACCTATTTCTAATCAGAGTACAACTTGGGCAATCCAGGGGCCCGGTTAACGAAGACTTGCTAATTTCAATTGATCCATACAAATTAACACATACATTGACACACGTTCATATCTTTTTCTGCAGAATTGTAAATACGTAAGTTTGTAGAATGCAAAATCTCAACGTTGCACGAGCGTGTCCTAACATGAACTTACATAATTCTCCCTTCACCCACTCCCTATTCTTCTACTCCCTTGTACCTATATAAAAGCACCAGGCATTCTCCTTACAATTTTAGCGCGCAATAGAGTGAAACAAATTGAAATTTATATTGCCATCTCTGTTTTATAACTTCAATTTTTATTAAATAAATATTTCCTATTTGACCATTTAAACCAACAATCTCAGGGCTTAAACATTATTAAATGGATTAAAATGGAAGGATTTATGATCCCAATTCATATGGTAAACTCAGTTTCAATTCATTTGATTTGACTTGGGGCGATGAGACATCCACAATAAACCTACTAAATCTAATTTACACCATCAGGCCCATATTTTGGATCCAATCCATTCATTCAAGGGAGATTTGGCAAAGAACGCAATTATCGCTCCAACGATCAAATCGAAAGCACATAAAAGCAATTAATTCGAGTATGAGAATTCAAATTTCAAATTATTGGCTTTCACTACTCAGACCAAAAAATGAGATCCAATTTGTTTGAAATCTTGAAAGGTGGCCCACACAATGTATAGTTTAAGGGCTACATGTGGTCATTTTTCCATGGAAATTTACAAATGACAACCCTTATTTTTCTTTGACAAAAATCACCCACATTTTTACAAATGACCACATCTATTAATTTGAAAAATCTTAGGCAGTCATCTTCATTGGCAACAAAGGCTAGTTCTTACTCTTTGGAAAAATCCATTTTATTTTTTTATAAAAAGAAGAAGACGGCCTTAGATAGTTTACATCGGTAGCTCAATGGTGAGACACTTTCCTTCGGTAGAAACAAGGGATCAATCCTTGCTTGTGGCGGTCAAGGTGAGGGACTTGTGTGAATGTGTGTTGGGATGTAAGAAAAAAAAGAGAGAGACTAATTTGGACTGAACTTACAACTTCTCTGATGGTTAAAATGACTTGGGTTTAATAGTTTTTTCAATTTAATCTGAACCAAGTTTAGACCATGTGAGTTGATATTGCACTTTTGTTAATGAGTAAGCTTAGCCTTTTGACTGTTCCTCAAGGTTTAATTTGGCCAAAATCTTCATGTTTTGTAAAAAAATTAAGGAAAATTAAAAAAAAAAAAAAACTGATAACATGGTGAAGGTGGTTTCAGCAAAATTCTCTCTAATATTCTCACGCCACAGTTCTGTTACAGAATCATGTAAGTTGTCTACCAAAGAACATGATAGAAGGGGACACATGAAAAAAAAAAAAAAAAAAAAATTTCATAGGATTCTGCTGGGGTGTCGGGAATATATACTCTCACTTCAGATATAGCAAAATCATGGCTGTTCATGGGCTGAGTCTGGGTCCGAATGGGCCGAACTTGTCCAAGCCCTCCCATTTATTTATAGGACTGACATTCAGGCATGGATCCAGCCCATGGACCTGAAATTTAAACCCAGTGGGAGAATACATACAGCCGATTATTTTACATATGTCGGATCAGGCCGAACCTTTCAACATATACAGGTCTAGGCCTAGCAAATTTAACCATTGGCCAGCAAGAAGTTAGGCCCAATTCAGGTCTGACCCATGTACATACCATGGCCCAAATTTCATCAAAGAAAGAGGGGAAGAGAATTCATCTTGGGCTAAGCCAACCTGGGCCTGATCGACCCAATTTGACAAAGACCCAGTTGGGTTGAACACTTATGTTAAGGTCGAGCTAAGCATCAACAACTGGAACCCGGTTTGAATTCAAATTGAGTATGGATCATCATCATCATCATCAAAGTCTTGTCCCAACTATGTTGGGGTTGGTTACACAAATTCTGTTTCTCCATTTGAGAATTGAGTATGGGCGTGGTATATATTATAAAAGGCGATACCTTTCTTGGCCTTTTGGCTAAGATCATCAAAATATATTAGAAATATAGTTATTAGGACAGTATGATGGATCAAATAAGTTAAATCGGGTCTGGTTTGTTCCTTGGGATTTCCTATCAGGTAGATTTTGGAGAGAGAGAGAGAGAGAGAGAACCTCATCTTGGTGACACTCAATGATAGAAGCAGAAACGGGGACCTCATCCAAACCATCAAGGAAATGGCTTGGAGTCAAGTTCTCTATAAACGTCACTTTCCTCAATCCAATGTCCCAGCCACTGTTAGCCTTCCCTACCTTACCACCCAATGCACGGCACAACACCTAGAAGTACAGATAAAAACAATAGTAAACAAACAAGTCACCATGCAACCAACATGCACACAAAAGAAAGAAAAGCAGCAGCAGCAGCAGCATACTGCAAACAAACAAACTCATGTCATAAAAAACAGAACAAAACCCACCAACAACATGGTGGGGCTTACTTTTCAAATCCAAACTACTGAAGAATTATACCCTCCTGTGTAGTGTCTCCAAGCCAAATCTGGAGTTGGTCTGACGTCAGATTAATCACTTGTAATTATGTGATTAGAATGTACGAAACATAACAAATGAACGAAATCACCCGTTTTACACATGATCAATTTGAAAGTAGGCCCAATTCCAATTAGAGAAGCATTTAGCCTAGAGCAAGTACACAAGGGTGAAAGGGTTGATGGACTATTCTTATCTAGAAACTGCACAAACTGCTTTTCCAATGGGCACTGTCCTTTTGCATTATAAAATCAGAAGAGGGTAGCTTTGTCTTTTATCTCTTGTTAGTTTAATCTCAAGCTCCTATAGAATCTACATCAAAGCTAATAACTCATAATCAATTCAAGAATTCAATTGAATTCATAGTTGTTAGGATAGGATAGGGCTCTGACCCACATGCTATTGAATTTAGCCTAGAGCGAGTACACAAGGGCCCCTGATCTCTTCGAGCAGCACCATTGGACCCAGACACACAAAAATCAAAAGTACCCCACCACCCAAATCATAATATGACTAATGTACTTACCTGGTGTCCAAAGCAAATTCCAAGGACTCTCTTCTTCTTAGCATCCAATATCTGAAGCAGAAAACAGAGCTTCAAGATCCACATGTCATTCCCATATGCATCATGTGGGCTACCACTAACCACAAAGCCATGGTAATTATCAAGCTCCTCCATTTCTGGGAACTCCCCTTCCACCACTCTAAACAGATCCCACTTCTCCCCCTCTTCACCAAATGCCCCTACAAACACATTGAAGTACCCACCATACATCTTCTTGGCATAGTCAGAGTCCTTGGCTGCCAAGAGAAGTGCATATCTCCTCTCCCCCTCAACGTTCATCGCCCAAGAGATAGAGAGATATGCAAGCAGCTTAACAAGAGACAGGGGGGTTTTAATTCAAAGTAACAAGAATTGAAGAAACCAAACCCTATTTATAAAGAATTTAGCAAGTTGGATTTGGAACCTTACAACTGGAAGCGCTTCAATTTAAGTGAATGTAGCCAGAAATTGAAGAGGCTTTGTCGTGGAATTTGTACCTTGTTATTCATGTATATTTCATTAAAAGCCTATTTGTTTCGGAGAATTCTGAGAATTTCAAATGTTGTCCCTTAAAAGCAGAATTTCAAATGCTCAAAACCCCCTCTATCATTTGAAATACCGGAATTCTGAGAATTTATAAGTTTATGGCCCCTTTCTTATCAGAATTCCAAGAATTCATCAAAATATCTCTTTTTTATGGAGGATTTAAAATTCCAACAAATGGTATAAAGAGTGGAATTCTAAGAATTCCAAAAAGTCTTTTGCGTGGTTGGAATTTGAAACTCTGATTAAAGAAACACATCATTTCAAATGGCAGAGGACAAGATGACACATCATGTTAAAAAAACCCCAACCTCCCAAATTCTAGTCATAAATTCCGGTAAAAAAATAGGCCAAACTTCCTTTTCATGTAGTTTGAAATTCTGAATACTTGCATTAATAAGAGTATTTGGAATGACATGTCGGACCATATCATAAATTCTCAACAAGTCCAATTCCTTTTTAGAAATACCTTCAACCGAAAGGGCCTAAGAGGTATAATTTTTCCAACACAGGCCAAGGGCCCAAGAGTGTTGGGATCAGACACGCCAAGAGAGTTGGAACTGGTGGTCCCACGCCAGAAAAGAGACAAAAATAGAGATGGTCGGCGTGCCACTGTCTGTAGCCTGAAATTGAATCTAGAAGCATAACAAAAGAGGTAAAAAATGACCAATCCAGAAGTACCCAAATGGGAAAATTGGGTGTGGGTAAGGATCTGGTCCGAAGAACTTTTGGGTCTGGGTTTGAATCCACTGTATAGACCTGAATAAAACTCAAATCCTGATTTGGGTATTGGATTTTAAATTAGAGAAGAAAGATAGATTACCAATGCTAAAGGAGGGTAATTTTATCATGTGTGCATTCAGTGTCGGACCCAGGATTTTGATTTGAAGGGGGCTGACAATGGTCAAAAATCAATTTCCTACCCAACTCTAATGTTTAGAAAAATCTCCTTCCAATTTATATAAGAAAATTTTAAAAAATCAGGAGGGGCATGTGGGTTGGCCTGTGGGCAACACGACCCAACCATGACATAAGTCGTGCCATGGGCCGTGTTGGGCCGACCCCTTGTTGGCTTGGGCATGGCACGGCATAACTGGGCCCACCAATCATCAGGCCATGCCATTTTACACAGTGTAACCACTTTACACCAGAGAATAAAGGGTTCGCTTATTTGGTTGCAACCCCGCATCTCACCTGACTATTTAGGGATTGATTTTGGGTATGTCACTCTTCCCACGTGTGTGGACTTTTTTTCACACCGTGTGGGCTCTTTTGGGTCCCAACCCCCTTGGCTATGGTAAGGAAACACACACACACACACACTTTACACTCACTTATTATCTATTTGACATCATTTCTGGAATGTTTCATTTTGAGAATGAATGAAGAAAAGCTTATTCGGCAGATATTATTATGAGAGAAAATCTAGATGGATGGATTGGAAGATTTTTTATACGTGTGTAGAATGGAGGTGAAAATGCTTGCCAAAAAAGATTGTTTTCATTTATTCTCATAGTGAAAATTTTCAAGAATAATGCCAAATGGCCCAATATCCTCTTTAATCGCCCTATCTAGTTTGACATTCATTGAACCTAGATGCATTGGTGGATTGAACATTAAAGATAAAAGATAAAATAATTTAATATGTATTTTGACAGAAGAAAGAGATCATCAAGAGGAATCAGTTCGCCTAATAAAAAAGATGGTCCCAAGAATGCTGGTGCCACTGTGAAACAAGGATCGCAAGTGTGCCAATGATCCTCCTACACTTACTAGTCTAAATACAGATATGGACAACACACAAGTGTATAAGAATCAAGTGGAGAATACTTGGTGCAATCCAAACCCAAAAGGCATAAATATCGGATGACGTACACAGGCCGACACGAGCTGATACGGACTATAATCATCTTCATGTGCGGCGCTACGTGGATGTCAGTGAGGTCAATATCTGAAAAATTATTAAAAAAAAAATCTCTTCAATGAATTAAACTTATGTGAAGATTTTGACCTCACTCAATGCCTAAGTTAATGGGCCATTTGTCTATCAAAATAAAAAAAATAATAATGGGCCCAACTTCTGTTTTTTAAAGAAAATTTCATTTTTTACACAGTCTGTCATTAATTCTTCATTCACCTGAACTTAACCTCTAAATACGGTATTCTCCCCATATTAGGAGAAACCATAACATTTATATTTAGGCATATAGACTCTCAACCCTAGCTGAGCAATAGAGAAAGAAAAAAAAAAAAAAAAGAAAAAGGAAGAAGAATTGTCGAACTTTTTGAGAATTTATGTTTATTTTTGTTTGAGAATTCAATATTATTTTTGTCGAATTGTCAAAAATAGATTATTTGAGAATTTTATATTATATTTGTCGAAAAATCGAAAGTAGATGACAGATGTTGATAAAGGGGAAAACAAATTTATTCGATTTGTGGAAAATAAGTCTTTTGTTGACCTCATTGATTCGAATTTCTGGAGCCGCCACTGATCATCTTTCTTCTTTTTACTTAGCTAAAAATGAAATCTTTGCCAAAAAGGCCAATTAATTTACCAATGCGTATCTTAGAAATTCTTTATATCTGTATTAGGTTTTACTCCTGTTTGTTTGGCAAATATTGTGACAAATAAGCATCCATAGTAGAATGGGAACCTTGGGTTTTAGACGAAGTCACAAGTTGTGGAATTAGATGTTTTACAATGGATATGAATATCTCTATTTAATTAAATTGTAGAATTTAGGTCCGTTTCTTTATCAGAATTCCAAGAATTAACGTCTTTCTCCAAAAGTTGTCCCCTTAAGTGGAATTCCAAATTCCTCTTTTTGATAGAGAATTTGAAATTCCAGCAAATGATTACAGAGAGTGGAATTCCAAGAATTCCAAAAGGTCTTTTTGGTGGTTGGAATTTGAAACTCCTAATGTAAGAAATACATCATTTCAAATGCTAGGGGATAAAATGTCACATCATATTTAAAAAAAAAAAAAAAAACCTCAATCGCCAAAATTCCAGTGCTCCTTTGTGATGAATATGATTATTCAAAGAGCTTTAGCATATTGAAACGATGTCAGATCATGCCAAACGATGCAGTGTATAAACATTCCTGTCATATTGAAGCATGTAACACATGGAAACAGCTTTTAGCCTGTACTTTGAAGAGCTTTTAGCTTATAACTTTTTTAATGGTTGGTTTACTGAGATGGTCCTATCAGTTTTATGGATGTGGTTTGACATTATGGGAAGTTTTCAAAACGGCCCTTAGCTTTTGGGTGATTTTCAAAAAAGGGTCAAATGAATTCAATATTTCAAAAACATATGAAAGTTTGCAAGTCATCTTTCACTCAAGTCCAATCCAGCAATCTATACCCACCGCCAGTAATTTTGTATGAACAAAAACTCAAAAGGACAAAAGTGCCCTTTGTGAGTAGTAAGTAGGTAAAAAGGAAATTTTCCAAACAGTCATAAACTTTTTAGGTAGGCGCTCTAATTATTAACCTCGTCAATAGTTAATTTTAGTTTTCATGTCATGATCAATCCAATATTTCGGCATTCTAATTATTAACGTAAATTTCACTGCAATCAATGCATTGTGTTATATAAGCGACTTAGAACAACCAAAAGTGATCTTATTGATAGACCGACATTTTGGAGAAGTAATGAAATCAAATGGATTTTATTCATTTTGAATTAAAAAAAAAAAAACTGCCAACAGTGGATGGAGATATCCCAACAAGACCTAATTGAAAGAAGTCCTGAACACTTTCATACGTTTTTGAAATATTCAATTCCTTGGTTTTTTTTTTTTTTAAAACCACATAGAAAGTTTATGATTGTTTTGAAAATTTCTTTTTTACCTACTTACTACTCATTAAGGGCACTTTTATCCTTTTGAGTTTTTGTTTATACAAAGTTGCCAGGGGTGGGTATAGATTGCCGGATTGGACCTGATTAAAATAAATCTTGAAGATTTTCCTACATTTTTGAAATACTGAATTCTTTTCACCGGTTTTTGAAAAACACCCAAAAGTTAAGGATTTTTTTGAAAATTTCCCTAAAATTATTTTGGTAGGATCTTGGAACCTTAAAAATCTTATACAGTTGTACCCAAATCTGTGGCCTGTTGATGATGCTTATGAAAGCAAAAACGTGGTTTGGTCAGAAAAAAGGTGCTTTGGTCATCTGCATGCTCTTCTACTTTATGATATGCCGAAGATGGTTGGATGAGGCCCTGCTTTTTGGCGATGATATGGAAGAACAATATGGTATTGGCCATCGGTTTATTACTACACTTTTTCTTATTAAATCATGTCCTAATTCATTGATGATACCAATTCTAAAAGGAGACTTGATTTTTATCTATATTCAATCTCAATTATCGTTGTTAGGATGGACACGCAACAAGAATGGAGATATTTTATTCTCTTTTGATTTGATGCTTTACCTCACTTTACTTCAATTCACCGTACATCCAAACACGTCTTGCGAACTAAGAAATACGCTCTCCTCTTGAAATCCCCCCATCCACATCCCCATGTGGGTCCCCAAGTGGGCCCCACCACACGCTTAAGCTTACCTTATCCTAAGCTTGATTAGCTTAGGAGAGCTGACCATTATATATATATATATATATATATATATATAGAGAGAGAGAGAGAGAGAGGTTATCTTAAGCTCAAGCTTAGAATAAAATTTCGTAAGCTCATGCCTGTGGGGCTCACCTTTGGTCCATTCAAATGGACCAAACACATGACCGCACTAAATTGCACATGTCCACCAACTTTCGATCAGATTCGAATTTACCAGATCGTTGGATTGAATATATGTCGATCCGAATGGACTATTGAGCATTAAACTTTTGGGCCCACATGGAGATGATAAAAATCACGGTTAGAGCTAAATTTTTGTAGAAAGGAGGATCCCAGGGAGTCCTTGGAATCCCCCCATCTCCATCCCCATGCGGGTCCCCAAGTGGGCCCTTACATTTAAGTTGGGGGTCCTTCGTGCTCCTATGAGAGACACTCTCACCAACTTGGTGAGAGATGGGTGGGGGCCCTCACTTCCATATCCACTCTCACCAACTTAAATGCAAGGACTCCAACTTAAAAGTGAGGGCCCCCACTCATCTCTCACCAAGTTGGTGAGAGTGTCTCTCATAGGAGCACTTCCCATATATATATATGGTAGTACAACATTCATGCTAAAAGGATGGCCTCATTGAGGAAAAACATGAGCATCTTCAATATTGCGAAGCCAATCTAAAGTAAGGGGACCTTCATGTGTTTTACTATTCCACTTGGGTTTACACCTTTAGATTTGCACGGATTCGAATGAACTGGATTGTTGGATTGAGAGTCGATTTTTATTGCTTGATATAAAGCTGTTAAGCTGTGTACCATGGATGAAGGGGTTAGAGGTATTAGATTCACTTTGAATCTGATATCTAGGTTGACCCCACTTGGATCTTTCGCTCCCCCTTTGTCCCATGATCAGTGGGGTCCCAAGATGGGCCCCACTAGATGGTCCACACAGTAACACCATGGGAACCATCCTCACAGGACTAGTGCCCTATAACATAAAATATATCTATCTATGTTCCTACACATTATTATTAAAGAAAGATGTTCCCCTACAAGCAATGGGATGCGGGAAAAATGGATTGGTGCCTTCATCAAGGGCCCATCATAAAATCAAGGGGGTCATCTCCTTCTTCTAGGGGGTCATAATGAAAATATGGAGTGTGTGTAAAGAGACTTTTTTTTTTTTTCAAAATTACACAAAATAACTCAGAGATGAACTACTAAACTAAGAGCAAATTGAAGTAAGAGACAATGTGATTAGTTTGGCCTTTTATAACCGATTTTTAGGCTTGATGCTTTTGGCTTTTGAAAAGTTCAACTTTTCAAAAGCCCTTAAAAATGAGTCTTTCCAGTTTAGAGTTATGTCCAAATCAGCTTTCTCTCCATCCACAACTATTGCATCTTCACAAGCATCTTAACACCTAAAAGTTGAAGCCTAAAAGAGATCATTATGTAAAATACCTTATCTTGATATTGCCTAGCGAAATCGGCAATTTCATTTGGTACTGCAGCCCACCTTCTTGGTTTTTCCTTACTTCACATTTTGTGAAAGGAACTAATTACCTTTTTTTTTTTTTTTTTTGTTACACTATTTTACATTTTCCTTTCAAAAAAAAAAAAAAAAGAAAAGTTTATTTACATCACATAATACTCCTTTTTCTATGTCTTCAAAGGATGAGATAGAGCCCACACATAATTGTGATGAGTGAGATGGATGGGCTAAATAAAATGAGATATTATTCTAAGACCTCTAGGTGAGGGTTTTTGCAGCAAGCAAGCATGATAGAGAAAACTCTATTTCCGGATTTGGGAAAAAGGTGAATATGCTTGATGGCCTATAGGCATAGGAGTTTTGGATCCACTATTTCATCCTATTAAAATCTGCCAACTGTATAAAAGCTCATCTTTTTTTCGTTAAAAAAGGAATTAGCAATTGAGAGCCTGCATAGTTGGCATGAGATTTTATACAATTGTACATTTTGACAGGATGAAATAGTATCTTCTTGTTTCAACGGAACAGGGGATCCGGACTCAAATTAGATATCCTACAATAGTAGGATATCGCACTTTTTAAGGGTAAAAGATTGGTTTTTTGCAATGTCCTTTGTTGTACAAAAAGTTTTGCAAATATCTTTTTTATATTTCAACCATTGAGAGGTAAAAGTCAAGTCTTGGAACAGTTGTATGATCAAAATCTCATGCATTTATATAGTAACCAAAGTCGTGTTCAAATTGGCTCAGGTTTCAACCACCCACCTCATTTAGAACTACTTCTAAATATTTTCTAATAAGCCTTGGTACAAAAAATCTCCTGTGGTGTAAATTTTAAAGAGTTTAAAGAAGATGAAGTGTTTGAAATCAAATATTTATAACATATATTAATTCTTTTTTATTATGATAAATACGGGCCCTAGAGGAGGATGTCGGCTCTACTTCAAAATTGATAGAATTTGATCAATATTTAATGCAAAGTACACTTCTTTAATATATAATAATATTCCAAGGAGAGTTTATCAAAGTGGTTGATATTTGCCAATAGACTCATGCTTGAACGGTGTTGGCACCTTACTATATCACACACCGACACATGCATTCCTAGGACTTCGACTTTAAAATATCACTCCTAACCATTCGCCTAACTTAGACTTCAACTTTAAAATATCACTCATGACTAGTAGCCTAATTTAGCCAAAAAAAAATTAAAAATGGAAATTTTGTTATACTATATTCTCTAAAGAGTCTGGATCCTCTAAGTATTTCTCCTACGGCGACCATGAGTGGACCAATCAAGGTCCGCCCACATCACCACAGGCAGTCTGCCATGTATTCGGACATGGGCTGCACACGGTGACGTGACAGGCCATGATTGATCCACTCACAGTCACCGTGGGGAAAATCCTCATATGATTCTGATTAGTTCTCTAACACTTAAATAGGAAGTACAAGCAAGTGCCCAGAGCACAATTGTGCTTTTCTGTAAGTTTGGGCGACAATGATATTAATAGGGGGAGTAGGGGGGGTATTGATTTCTATAAGATGATGATAACAACACGCATTTTCACCATATCTAAATTCTATCGCATCAAAGGATTTTTCAAGTATAAGGATCATCAGTGGGCCTGCCCATGAAATCTGTTACATTAAACAAACTATTTCACTCGGTATCTGCTCTGGGCCAAATTTCATCACTGAGTTAATCTATTGTCAGAATTGTCACATGTAAAAAATATGACTTTATTTTGGCCATGCCTTTTATGTGTGATCAATCTAACAATTGACTAAATTAGATTAAAATAGAATTCAATCTCAATGGCGGTATGCAGAAATAAATATTTTAAGTGGTTTAGATTAAAGGTCGCACAAAGATAGAATTATAAAGACGGATTAGAATTCTTCATGTAGCCTGATCCCTTACCCTACAAATTATTGGCAAAAGCTGATGATAGTGAGAGTGAAATAACACTCAATGGAACGAGAAGTTGGACACATGTTTAAAATCAAAAAGCCAATCTAACGGCAGGCTCCATGAAATACACTTTGATGTTGTAGATGCAATGAACATGATGGGGCATAAAAGATAAACAGATTCAATTTCTTAAAGGTGGCCCCCACCAATGTGCATCCGTCAAGGAGCCGCATCAGCGCATCACAGTGTATTGTAGCTTTGCCCCTTTTTGACATGACAACTGAAATTTTAATTGTTAGGGAACTCTACTAGAGTGGAGTAAAATAAAGCCTCTTTTTTTTCAAACAAAAAGTCAAAAGCAGCCTCCTTTCTCTACTAAAAAAAAAAAAAAACACCCACTTTTTACTAAAGAATTCAAAAAGATTTCCTACCAAATAACTAAAGACAAAGTATCATCATTACCCACTTATATTTTATTCTTTCACTAGTTGAGACTTTACTTCACTCCACTCTACATGTAAAGTTCCCAAACAAAAGGTGTTGTTTCCATATGTAACCACTATACATTTGTTTGCTTGAAACATCTTACATATGTAACCATTACAGTTGTAAAATATGTTGTATAACGAGCTCATTCACCTGCAAAACTTTTCACATCTCCTGCCCTGTGAGAGTCATTTACATAATGAAATGACTAGCTAGAAACATTTACACACCTGCAGAAAAAGTGTGGATCGACTGATCAAGTTGCTTCTTCTGCCCGAGAGGTCTCGGAAGGACTTATTTTCAGGCCTGTCTAAATCTAACTTGCTCCACTGTAGCTATTTTGGAGGAGTTGATTGCAGCTGTTTGGTCCACTGATGAAACCTTTGATTCCCCCAAACATCACAGATGCTTCAATGGAGAACTGACCATATATATGTTCTCATTAAGAGTGCAACTTGAATCAGGTTAAAAGAATTTAGCTACCTAGCCCACAGATCAAGAATGTTTGGGTTTCATTCTAGTCAGTTTTGGGTTAGGATTTACCAGCATACAATCTGAGTTGAGCTGATAACCAACCCGATTCGACCCGACCAACCCAAATTGCACCCCTAGTTCCCAATGTCACAGATGGTACTCAAGGTCACCCGTTTCTTTGAAGTTCACCTTTATAGCTATATTCTCAACATATGACCAATCCAGCGGTGTAAATCACTCTCGGTAGAGTAAAATTTGGTTCTTTTTTCTACAGTATAATTGATTTAGAGAGGATATAGGCGGGATATGCCGGGGCCCAACCCTTTGACAGCTGAAATGTCGTGCAGTTTCATGATGCCCACTGGCCCACTAGATGACCAACCACAGCCCCATTGCCTTTTTCCTAGCCCAATTTTTCAACTGTGATGAATCAAAGACAACTCATCTCCCCTCGTGCAAAATGAAATGGACTTTGGAGAATCTATTTGCATCACCAAATGACGTCCAATGCTCTCAGTAATCAGATTACAAGAACGCTATAAAGGAGATTCTTAGTTTGACAATGCTGCTGATACCTGATCTGAGTCTCTTCTGAATTCATATTTGGCAGTGATTTTCTTCATGAAAAAGGAATCATGGAAAGGAGCCACAATTTTCATCGTTGTATACTGAAAACCATTTGATTCTCCTTTTGAATTGCGAAAGAAAAGAAACCACCCTTTATTCATCATTCTTCTTTTGTATTTCCCAAGTTAAAAATGGAAAAAAATAATAATAAAGAAATAAATATCACAACAGAGTTCTCTTGATTTATGTACTCTTGAAATCTTAAAGACATGAGCTTGGAATCTTGAAGACTAGCACCAACAGAAAAGTTGACTTAGAGCCTGTTTATTTGCATTACAATACATATGAATTGAATACATGTAATTCAAGCATTAATGGTTAAAAATGATGATAAAAGATGAACTTCATATATGAAAAAGAATATCAAATAATCTTTCCTTTTATGCAAATAAAATTAAAGGAGGATGGGAAATGGATAACTAAGGACGGTGATGGCTGGTTAGTTATTTCCCATATTTCTTTTATTCTATTATTTCCATGAAAGGAAAGATGATTTGATGCTCATTTTTTAGCATTGACTCCTGGCCTTCTTTTTTAACTCCTCATGACATAAATCTCATGCATTTAATTCGTGTGTATGTTAATGCAAACAAACAAGCCTTTATAGCACATTTGGTAACTGGTAAGGAATCCATGAGGATCACGTGACGTTGAAGATTCCTCACTGCCCCTAGAAAAAAGATACCTCACCAAGGATTTCAAATTGATATCAATGCATATCATAAATATAGCTAAGAAAAATTGGTTTTGGCTCGCAAATTTGCATAAAGTGAGGATTTTCAAATCCCATGTGGGGGAGGTCAAACTTGAAAACCCGCAAGACGCACGACCATGTATCGCCACACTATGTAGCATTTTGGCCACCGGATGTTATGCCCACCGCAACCACTCTTTTGATCCATACTCAAACCCATCACGTATCTCCCACCCTGAGATTTTCATGCATCCCTTAAAATCAGCGACTAATTCTATATTCTTTTCCTTTTTATTGTTATTTTTTTTCCAACCACACTCTTGGGCTTGTTTGTTTAGAAGAATTGTGAGAATTCTTGTCTAAGAGAATTATGAGAATTCCATATGCTGCCCCTCAAAGTAGAATTCCAAATACTCAACCCCTCTAGCATTTGGAATGCTAGAATTTTGAACATTCATAAGGTTAAAAGTGCCTTTTCATGTGGTTTGAAAATTATGAATTCTTGCATCAAATAAAGCATTTGCAATGCCAATGGGATAAGATATCACATCATGTCATAAATCCTCAACAAGCTCAGTTCCTTGTCAGAAATGCCTTCAACCAAACAGGACCTTAGCAAAACTCTCCGCCCCTAATACACATAATTACACATTCTTCCGTCTTTCCCAGAGCATCTTTAATCCAGATAAAAAATAGATCGAACTGAAATGAACACAAATCTGGTTGGTTAGGGGTGAATTTAGATTAATCCAGATTTACTTCAGTCAATCAGACAGAAATTTAATCAGGACCACAGGCCTTGAAATCTGAATATGTCCTCATCAAAGCAAATTATGCATACTATTCAATGCCAATTCAGGCATGCTCCTTGGCCGACAGTACGTGTTAATAGATAACTCCCACATGAGCTAAGAATAGTTTATTGTGTTGGTACTTCTTGTTTTTTTAATAATGGAGGGTGTACAGCCCTTTGAGCAGTTTCGAACCCTCAACCTCAGAGAGTAAACCGTGGTCCTAGGCCAACTAAACTATCTCTTAGGGCCTGTTTGGATAGCCAAAAAATAGAGTAGAGTGAAGTTAAATGGGCCCTAACAGTCTAAAATTTCAACTCTACCCTGTTTGGATGAGTCTGGCCCAATAGATGAAGTAATGTTGTGAGCCATATGTACTCCATTTCACTTCAACTCAAAATACTTCAATTTCCTTGAGTAAAAGTGGATTCTACTCTATACCTTAACTTCAAAATAAGCATCCAAATGGAGTGAAGTGAAATAGTCTACTTTAATTTCAACCTACTTTTCTTTACTCCACTTCACACATGAAATCCACTTCATTTTACTCCTCTCCTCATTTATCCAAACAGGCCCTTAGGATTGGTTGTGTTGGTACTTGGTACTCTCTACCTCTATTTGAAAGATGTATATATACATCCATCCAATGGGAGAGGAGGATCATGCACCTCTGATATTGAATTACATATGGATTCCATTCCACCTCAAGCCAACACCAATCTTCCGAAAATGAGGGTGATGGGAGAGTCCTTAACTAGATCAATGCAAGAATTGGGTAAGAGATTCCTTCCACCACTTCCACAGTTAAGGCCACACTGAGAGTGGGGATCCTTCAATAAGCAGGTGATATCATCAATTTCGTTTTAGTCAAAGATAAATGGGCCTAAAAAAATCAATGACACATTAGCTAGATTTGAAGAGGAAGTGGGCCAAAAAATTAATCATGAGAAGTCAGGGCTGTTTTTTCTCTTGCAACACATGTAGGGACCAGTCACTAGATTAGGAAAATCAAGGAAATATCTGGAGTAGCCACTTCCCTAGTTCAAACTAGGCACTTAGGTGCCCCCTTGAAACTTTTGAGAAGGAATGGGACAAATGAGGCCTTATTCATGACAATATTGGAACAAAAATTTCAAGGATGGAAAGAAAATATGATTTCCCTGGCTGGGCATAGAATCTTAATCTATTGGATTGGATGGGATGTAACCAATTTAGGAAGAAACAAATAAAGCATCATGCATCAAATGGAAGCTGAACAAACAAACACAAAATCCTGGATTCCTATTTCATGGAAGAAAGTGGCATGAAGGCAGATTGGGAATCCGTACCTTGGACAAATTGAATGTAGTAGCTCGGGGTCAAAACACTTGGGAGATTCATAACATCACCCAAGGCTCTATGGGTGAGGGTGCTTTGACAAAAGTACCTTCAGGACACATCTATAGAAACATACCAAATAAAGATCCAAGACTCCCCAATCTGGAAAGCTCTTCTTCAGGGGGGAGAGAGAGAGAGAGAGAGAGAGAGAGAGAGAGAGAGAGATCATAAAAGATTGGGTAGTGAGGGAAGGGACTCAAATTAACATTTTCTCAATTAGATGGATCTCAAGAATTGGTTCTTTTGCTGAACTTCCTACTAAAATCCCAATTGAGATGTAAAATCCTCAGATACAGAAAATTTCAGATCTTATTATTTGATCTAGTGAAGGGCCAATATGAAACAGGAGGTTAATAGAAAGCATATGGGACCAACCAATAGAATAAAAAATTAAGGCCCGAGCAGTTGCGGATCTGATATAAGGTGCTGGATCTGAATCTGCTGAGAAATGTTCGACCAAGTCCCTATATAAACATCTGCAGGAGCTGTCTATGGGCCCAATTGGCCCATAATATATCTCCCATGGTCAAGAGTATGGAAGCTGGATATTCCATCAGAATTCAAATTCTTTACCTAGAAGTTACTATGTGTTTGGATCCCCACAAGTACTCCACTACACCAAATAGACCCCTCAATAAGCTAATCATGTGATCTTTGTCATCAGCATGTTGAAACCATGGACCATCTGTTTAGCCAATGCTCTGTAACCATTCATATTTGGAAATTTTTTTCCCAACAGAGTTAAAAATCTAATCCACTTGCATGGTATTTCTCACTGGTTTTCATCTGGAGTCTTTCCTTTCCCCCAAAAGCTAGGAATTGCCACTACTAGCTAGTACATTTGGAAACTGAGAAATAAACATGTCTTTACTTATTATGCCCATTCATCCAATAACAATTAAACACAAAACCTTAAAGCCTTGCAAGAGTGGACAATTTCTAATATCATCTCTGTATCTGCAGGTCTTCCCCCAGATGTGTAGCTGCCAACACCAGATAATAGTGTGAAAATTAAAGGCCTTTTCAATGGCTTTACAAAGACTGTCGTGATAGGTGATATCATTAGAAGTTCAGAGGGTAACTTGACAGTGGCTTATGTGGGAAAGACAACTGCAGAGCACCCCTGGGAGGTGGAACTCCATGCCCTACTTCAAAGGGTAAATCTGTCGAGAACCAGAACTGCAACATGTAATTCTTGAAGGAAATTGCTTAATTCTAATAGAATTTTTGCAAAAGCCTGGGAACCTGTCCTGGGCATTAATGGCAACATGGTGACATCAAGCTCTCACCCATACCTGACATGGTGGGAAATCAGA
Organism: Umbellularia californica; assembly: GCA_028538565.1. Classification (NCBI taxonomy): domain Eukaryota; kingdom Viridiplantae; phylum Streptophyta; class Magnoliopsida; order Laurales; family Lauraceae; genus Umbellularia; species Umbellularia californica. The sequence goes on from JAPQWN010000008.1 coordinate 64,049,292, forward strand.
TTCTGTTGTAGATGGTCTCCCAAAAATGGAACATCCTGTGCTTGCTGTTCCTTTATGCATGGCATGTACTTACAAGATCCACTACTGGCGACACAATATCATCAAATGCAATTTTCTTCCCAGGCGCAGAGAAGAGCTCCAGCTCCAGATGGGATCCATCCCATCAGAAGTGCAGATGAGGCTCAGCCTACCCCAACCATCAGGAGAAACGTAAGGAAACAATTCGCCATTCATCAAGGAATGGCACTTTATTTAGTTTGTGGGTCTTGTGGGTTGTTTTCGCTTTTGGTCTTTGTATTTGGTAGCTTTTGTGTTCTGGTTGGATTGTTCTCTTGGTTGTTCTCTGTTTTGGCGTGGTTTGTAATATCCTACTTAAAAAGAATTTAAAAAAAAAAAAAAAAAAAAACTAACAGCAACAACTCTTTAGAAGATGGAGGTGATGGTGAGGAAGCCTCTTCCTTCAAAAGAAGCTAATAATTACACCACATCCAGCCAAGGCAGGTTCGAATACTCCTAAGCCCATTTTCACTAAGGATCAGGATGAAAGGGAGGGTACGTAACAGCCCATTTTCTTGTCAAGAAGTTTATGAGAGAGAGAGAGAGAGAGAGAGAGAGAGAGAGAGCTAATCCATATTCAGCCGTTACATCACATTATATGCCAAAAAATTAGAAATAAATATCATTCTAAGCCTACCCTAGATAATTTTAAATCCCAGCCATCGATAGAATAGGAAAAATCTAAACCCAAACCACCCATATAATATAAGAAAAACTTACTGGTATAACACTTCTACCTAAAAACAGATAAAAATAAGTATAGTACAGAGGTTTTGACCATACATGGAAATTGCATTTCACAAAGAATTGAAACGGATTTTTTTTAACAACTTCCCTCTTGAGGAATTTGTGGCACATTGATATTATAAGGGCTATGCCGGAGCCTCTTTTTAATCTCCTGCATCAGCCTTGGCATTGTAACGGTCCCACACAGTATTCTGCGATGTCCCTTCCCATTTCCCCTATTTTCCCCCCCTGCTGCTCAAGCATAAACCTTTAGTCATCACCATTCACCCCTCTTCTTCATTTAAACACATACCTATTACAAGCATTGCCAATTCCAGTGCCTCTTTCTCCTCGTACATTTTTAATGGAAACCAAAGACCTTTTATATTCTCTTCTAGTCCTTAAATTGAAAACATCCCCACCACCCCCATTCACTAAGAACAGAGAAGAATTGCCTGTCATGCAGTCTCGATTGTGGTAACAAGAAGGGATAAATCACGTCCAACTGCCCAGTCCCCTATCCTTCTCTCCTAACCTCCACATTCATCCATTCTTCCCTTTTCCATTGCATCACCAAAGCATCTATTTTATATTTCTAAAGATTTAGTCTCGACAGCCCACAAGTAGAAAACTATTTTACAATCTTACCAAATAAGCACAGCTAGTCTTCGTTTTGATCGTTTCGTTTATAAACCCAGTCTCCTTTGCCCTCATTGGCATGGCAAATTGAGAGAGAGAGAGAGAGAGAGAGAGAGAGAGAGATATGACTCGACAATGTAGTCTTTCTTTTCTCTGTAAAATCGACCCAACTCTTTCAGTGAGTGGATTTGCTTGCAATCTTTTCAAACCAAGAAAATCTCAAGGCGCTTTGGAATGGTATCCATTGGCAACAATTATGCCATTTTAGGAATCATTCCCAATATCTAGGATTTCCTTCTTGGCTCTCACACTCACAACACATACCCACTTTTTGCCACATCAATAACAACTGAATAACTAATTATAGGTTGCTTGCTAAGAGTTTCTATAACCAGAGACTGTCAATCACTTCCAGGCTCCAGCACAAGAAGGAAGTCAAGTTGGTAGAATGGGTCCAACAATAGAGTAATACTCACTAACTTAAAGAAGCCTTTCAAATTGTTACATTTTTTTCGAAAGTGAAACACAAAAGCTGCACAATTTTATTTTATTTTTTAAATGATAACCTGCTCAAATTCTACCACCATCAAGCACTTCTAGTCCTACTGGTTTAGTCATAACTCGTAAAATTATCAAAAATTAATGGAAGCACTCAAGTTTTGTCACCACTTTGTAGCTCATGCATATTCCACTATATTACTTACCACACTTACATCAGACTCAAAAGATCTTAAGCATAATTTATAATAATAAAAAAAGGATCTTAAAGCATAAGAGATGGTAATCACATAGTCCATCCCACATTCCCAATTTGGATGCGTTTAATCTATTAGGGGCCCAAAAAGGAACCAAAAGTTTTACAATAATCCCCTGCAAATAAGGATGTGGGCTACCATTAAAAAAATGGATGTGGGCTAGGCTTTGGGAAAGCCAATGTAAGATAATTTATTTGGCTCTTGTTCCTAAAGAGTTTGGTGACTATTCCTCTTTGCATCTTTGGTGATGTGGCATCATTAATTGATGCTAATGGGTTGCAACATTATTTCTTTTGGATGTACTGACGGTGTTGTTTGTTTTCTAATAAAATCACCATGACCATTTCTCAAAAATAGAACGCGTATGGTTAAACAGATCAATTTAGTATAAAAGCAATCAGAAAGGTTATTCAATATTAGTTTATCTACCATATCAAAACAAGATAAACTACTTCTCAACATGCGCCTTGATGATCAAAATAGTGTGAAAGTGCATTATGGAAAACTCATCCCTACATAATATCCATCTGCAACGATAAGTCAAAACATAAAATTTCACCATAAAGATCATATAAAACATAACAACAATAGCCGTCATTCGGCGACATGAATTTTCCAATTTCCAATAAAAAGAACGCAATAAAGCACAATGAAACAAGATAACAAATGAAAATGACCATTCACCTCACTGCTTCAAATACTCCACATACCACTTGTAAGTGTCTGTGAGCCCCTCCCGGAGGGGGACTTTAGGCACCCACCCCAGCCCCGCCAGCTTCGAATTATCCATGAGCTTCCTCGGCGTCCCATCCGGCTTGGTCGTGTCCCACACCAGATTCCCCTCAAATCCCACCACCTCCTTTACCAGCTCCGCCAGCTCCTTGATGCTCACCTCACTCCCACTGCCCACATTCACATGCTCCAATCCACTATACTCCTCCATCAAGAACACCACCGCATCGGCCAGGTCGTCCACGTGCAAGAACTCCCGGAGAGGCGACCCGGTGCCCCAGACCACCACCTCCTTCGCCCCCGCCACCTTCGCCTCATGGAACCGCCGCATCAGTGCCGGCAACACATGCGAATTCTCCGGGTGGAAGTTGTCATTGGGGCCGTATAAATTCGTGGGCATTAGCGATATCGCATCCCAATTGTACTGCAATCGGTACGCCTGGCACATCTTGATCCCGGCGATCTTGGCGATGGCGTACCACTCATTGGTGGGCTCGAGCGGGCCGGTCAAGAGGGCGGTTTCCGGGATCGGCTGCGGCGCGAATTTCGGGTAAATGCAGGAGGATCCGAGGAAGACGAGCTTCCGGGTGCCGTGGCGGTGGGCGGCGTCGATCACATTGGTCTGGATCTGGAGGTTGATGGCGATGAACTCGGCGGGGTAGGTGTTGTTGGCGTGGATGCCGCCAACCTTGGCGGCGGCGAGGATGACGTAGAGGGGGCGGTGGCGGGAGAAGAAGTCGTCGACGGCGGATTGGCGTGTGAGGTCGAGTTCAGCGTGGGAGCGAAGGAGGAGGTTGTGGAAGCCGAGGGAGCGGAGCTTGCGGACGACGGCGGAGCCGACGAGGCCGCGGTCGCCGGCGACGAAGATCGAGGCGGTCTTGTCGTTGAGGAAGGAGGTCGGAGATGGAGATGGGGTTTCTGCAAATGAGGAGGTGTTAGGGTTAGGGTTTGGAGATTTGGTTTTCAATTGCAGTGAAGTGAAAAGAGATAAAAGTGGAAAGAGTAGTAATTGAAATACATTGGGATTTGGAATCGTACCTTTTTCAGAGACTTGCATTTTCCACGGATGTGTTTGGGAGATTTTCCTCGTTTGCTTTCAAGGAGATGGAAAACTTCAGCTGCTGCTCCTGAGAAGTGCAGAAACACACCTGTTTCAGTAAAAAGGAGAGAGAGGTAACTAGATCTAGCAGACTCACTGGAGTCTCTCTCTCTCACTTATAGAAATTATGAGTGCAAGAAGTGGGACCCCATGGTGGGCCACCTGATCAGAAATCTGAGCTGGTCAACAGAAGTTGATCCCACAGTAATATTAACCATCTGATTAATGTAGTGTGTTTTATGAATGTTATTAAAAATGTACAAGATTTACTCATCTTTTAATCAAATGCTCAATCCTAGTGTGGGACAATTCCTAACCAAGTAAAATTTAAGGTTGGCTAATGCACAAGAGGATGTTAGTTTTGAGTCGCTCGGGTTTTCAATAAGTGGGCTTCATTATAGAGTTTCCAGAGAGTAGGAGGATAGATATGGACAATGATAACATTTGTAATATAAAGTTGTATTATATATAGGGGCAGCTTTCGAGCTTAGGATAAGGTAAGCTAGAGTATGTAGTAGGGCCCACCTGGGGACCTACATGGGAATGGGGATGGGGGAATTTCAAGGACTCCTTGGGATCTTACTCTCTGAAAAAAAAAAAAAAGCTCCAATTGTGATTTCTATCATCTCTATATGGGCCAAAAAGTTTAATAGTCAACAATACATTTGGATCGATACATAGTCGATCCAACAGTCAAATAAATTCGGATATGACTGAAAGTTTGTGGACATGTGCAATTTAGGGGGGTCATGTGTTCGGTCCATTTGGATTGACCAAAGGTGAGCCCCACAAACATGAGATTAAGAGATTTTATCCTAAGCTTGAGCTTAGGAGAGCCTTGCTCATATCTATATATATATATATATATATATATATATATATATATATATATATATATATAGGGAGCTCGTCTCCTCAGCTAAAGCTGAGAAGATCGTCCGCTCACTACGTGCACAGGCCAAGGGAAATAAGATGTCAAGTGAATGAGTGGACCCTGCCCAAAACATTTTCGTTTCCCCGCTCTCCATCTGTGGCCAAAATCAAAAAACGAGATCAGGGCTCTCCTCTCTCTCCATTCCCCATTTCCATTCGCTGGTTCTCTCTCCTCTCCCTCCATTTTGCACGATCCTCATCCTCATGTGATCGAGCGTCTCCGGCGAGACGATCCTCTCCTCGGGCTTCTTTCCAGCGATCGATTTGGTCCTAGCTCTCTCTCCCCTCTCTCTCCATTCTGCCAGGCATAGATCCGGTGAGACGCTCCTCTCCTTAGGCTTCTCTCCAGCGACTTTTCCCTTCCCCCATTTCTCCACCTCCTCTCCCTTTCCATTTCGCCCTGCCCTGGAACCCATGGATGGTCTTTGGTAATTGTCACAAAATTAAGGTGATTATCCATAAAAATCCCTGATATCTACAAAGGTACTTGAGTGCTACTTTTTATCAAGAAAGGCATAGGAGGAAAGGGTTTGTAGTAAATCTGCTTTTACTTTTGCTGTTGCAGACAAACAGGAGATCACAGTAACTGCATTCCCCAATCCAACTCGGTCTCTACTTTAATCGAGACTCAATCAATTAGTGACAAAATTTGAGAAAGATCGTTAATGAATCTTGCATCATCATGCAAGATGATGAAGAGGATACAAGGAAACAGTGAAGGATTAAATCAAGTATAGTATCTATTTTTCACTTCAAAGCAAACAAAAACTCTTCTATATCAAAAATGCATCACAAATATATATAAACTTTCTCTATTGAAAATCAGATAAACCTTCCACTAGTGCCTCGTCAAACCAAAGTTACAATTGAACCAAAAATACAAATGCCACAAAAGTTAGAAACAGACACGGTCGCTAAGGGGAAAAAAAGATATACATTAACAGCATATCTTCGATCTAACCCCCATCAGATCAATGGCCTCGATTAAAAAAAATGTGAGCCACACTTAAAAAGAACCACTAGCATGCAAAACCCCAAAATCACATAAGCTAAATGGGTTCCAGAAGAAAACAGAGGAAAAAAAAGTGAGGAAGGAAGAAAAGGCATACCTCGAAGAGACGGTCGCTGGCTGGCTGGAGATTGGGTTTGTGTCCGGGTAGGGGAGGTGTCGCTGCAGAGAGATCATCGCTGGAGAGAAATCCGTGCCTCGCAAAAGAAAATGGGTTCCAGGGCAGGGAGAAATGGAAAGGGAGAGGAGGTGGAGAAATGGGGGAAGGGAAAGGTCGCTGGAGAGAAGCCTGAGGAGAGGAGCGTCTCGCCATATCTGTGCCTGGCAGAATGGAGAGAGAGGGGAGAGAGAGCCAGGGCCAAATCGATCGCTGGAAAGAAGCCTGAGGAGAGGATCGTCTCGCCAGAGACGCTCGATCACGTGAGAATGAGGATCGTGCAAAATGGAGGGAGAGGAGAGAGAACCAACGAATGGAAATGGGGAATGGAGAGAGAGGAGAGCCCTGATCTCGTTTTTTGATTTTGGCCATAGATGGAGAGCGGGGAAACGAAAATGTTTTGGGCAGGGTCCACTCATTCACTTGACATCTTAATTCCCTTGGCTTGCACACGTGGTGAGCGGACGATCTCCTCAGCTTTAGTTGAGGAGACGAGCTCCCATATATATATATATATATATATATATGAGAATATTCATGTGCATCCATCCTTCACCATATGATGAGAGACACTTACATAATTGGAAATATTCATGTGCAAAAGAGGAAAAGCCATATATGGTCATATGCAAAGAGGGAAAGCCATATAAGTGTCCCTCACCCTATAATGAGGGATGGATGCACATAAATGTCCCCTTAATATATATATATATATATATATATATGGAGATGCTCCTATGATTTGAGTTTTATTATGCTAGGACAGCCAACATAGGGATGCAAATGGGCTAGGGATGTGGTAGAACTATGGCGGATGAACCTATGTATTGTATTTGGATCTGGCATGAACTGGATTAACTAAACCAAAAGATTCCATCATAATCTGAATGTGAAATAAGATATGGATAGATTAGTGTAATTAGATAAAGGGCTCCAAAATAGTTTTTCTAAATATACAAGTGAGGAAGAAATATACAAGTGGGGCTACTGAATGGTAAATGATTAAAGCAAAGTAGATTTTCAAGAACCAATATTACCCAAGCTATGTAGGCCCTTAAAATTTATATAGCCGGATCTAAACCCTCATGTTAGAATATACTAAGTTTGATATCAAATATTTTGATCTTATATGCTTGGATCCCGATCCAAATTTCTCCCAAATCTAAAAATGGGTTCTATACCTACTTTATTCCGAATCGGGAACTTTAGATACTTAGGTAATGTTATACCCACTTGCAACCATGCGCCTACATATAGGGTTACAAATGTGTATTTGATCATTGGAGTCTTAAGTTCCAAACAAAACATGTATGAACTTATTTATGGGTCCAAGAGAAATTAAAATCTAGATCTAAATGGAAGCATAGGATTCGGAACATTCATATATGAATTAAGATCCTCGAATGCTTCGACCTGAGCGAATTGATGTCTGAAGCCATTTCAGACACTTCTGTCTTATGTGGGCTTTGAGCGAATTGATGGATGCTTTTGGAGGTTGGGTCCTTTTAAAGGGGTGGGCTTATTCCTATGGAGGTTGATTCCTTTCTCTATTCTTTGGTCGATTTGGAAGGAAAGAAACAACAGAATCTTCAAGCTTGTTTGGGAAGCGGATGTGTTAAGAAGAAACATTTAGTCACTTGGTCTCCCCCTTCTCCTAATGTTCTTAAATTTAATGTTGATGGTGCGGCAAGAGGAAAACCAGGTCCTATAGGTATAGGTGGCATATTGAGGAACTACAAAGGAGATGTATTGTTTATGTTCTCAAAGTATATAGGTATCAAAGAATTTAATGAAGCGGAAGTGTTAGCTATATTAGAAGCTCTAAGGATCTGTGTCTCAAATAATTTTCATAGCATAGTGGTGGAAAGCGATTCCTTAAATGTGATTTCTCGGATGTCTTGTTTGGATAAGGGTCTATGGAAATTTCAATTTCTTTTCAATGAAATCAAGACTTGGTCATCATCTTTGAATGTTGAGTTTCATTATGTGCTTCGGTCGGGGAATGGCATGGCGGATGCTTTGGCTAAGTTGGGGGTAAAAAGAGAGGTAGCTTTACTTGCTCCTTTGTAATTTGTTGTTTTGTGTTGGTATTTAGCTTTAATACCTACGCATGTTTTTTCTTTCCATCTTTATTGTACATTTCTTAAGTCTTTAATATATTTTACCGTTACCGATAAAAAAAAATGCTTCGACCTGAGCATCCAAATCTAGGACAATAATATCCATATATTAAAAACATATATAAGTTTTAAGGGCCTATATAGTTTGGATAATAGCGATATTTGAAGTCTCCTTAACTTTAATTGTTTAAGTTTATTTTGAAGCACTTTTATCTAATTATATTATTGTATTTCACATCATATTTTAGATCCAAAACCTTATTAATTTTTTTTTCTTTTTTTCATAGTTGAATACAACACAGAGATTCCGTGTTAGATCTGGATGTGGATCTAGGTGTATGAAGGTGAATTCCAAGTCCAAATCCATCATGGTTCCACTCCTAATTTGACTCATTTGTATTCCTACCTACATATTGGGATTTTAATTTGAATAGTGATTTCTATGAATTCTAGGACTTACATTTTGAAAAGTACAAGGATTCCGTACAAAACTTTCTATATCCATCTTTTATGTGGGGGTCGCTTTGTATCAAAGGCGAGGATTGAAATCCTACAAAATTAAGGGCACATTAGTATAATCCGCTTTTCAAGCAGTGTTTCCTCTTCCGTGGGTGATTGTTTACTAGCAAAATGTACTCAAGCTCTGATGGGAGAAAGTTTAGATATCTTTCTCTCATCACACTTTAGGCAAGTTCTAAGCATGGGCACGCAATAGAAGATACTGTTGGACAAAAACAACCAGTTACATCCGCAATTTGATTTTTTGGTCGCTCTCAATCACTATTGACTATATGTTAATTATCTTGCTAGTATGGTGAGAACACATCTACTCTAATGGTGTATGAAAATGCATGGGAAAATCAAATAGTCGATAAAAGTTTTTAAAAGTTTCACAAAGATCATATCCATTGATGTGTGTTATTTCATAATAAGTTTGATCCCCTTAATACTACATAACTCCTGGCTATACTTTAATGATCTCCTATTAGGAATAAATAACAAGAAGATCCTATCACCTTCCTTTCACTGTATCTAAGGCCCCGTTTGGCATCTTTTCTCTGTTGTTCCCGTTTTTGTGCTGAGATTGGGCTGTGCTGAAACTGAGTTGTGCTGAGATCGGGCTGTGCAAATTACTGAGAGAAGAAGATTCCAACCGTAACTAACCAATCCTTTGCTAAGGGGTCCACCAACTCAGGCCATCCATATTGGTACCCATAAAGATTACAGTGCAAGTGATTGCATCAAAAGAGCTGTCCATTTTTTGAACCAAAACATAGCCATAATTTCTCTTTCCATGAGCATTGTTGCCAAAATTATGTTATTGGTCTCCTATTAGGAATAAATAACAAGAAGATCCTATCACCTTCCTTTCACTGTATCTAAGGCCCCGTTTGGCATCGTTTCTCTGTTGTTCCCGTTTTTGTGCTGAGATTGGGCTGTGCTGAAACTGAGTTGTGCTGAGATCGGGCTGTGCAAATTACTGAGAGAAGAAGATTCCAACCGTAACTAACCAATCCTTTGCTAAGGGGTCCACCAACTCAGGCCATCCATATTGGTACCCATAAAGATTACAGTGCAAGTGATTGCATCAAAAGAGCTGTCCATTTTTTGAACCAAAACATAGCCATAATTTCTCTTTCCATGAGCATTGTTGCCAAAATTATGTTATTGGTCATCAAGTTGTCCCGTTGGTGGACCAATGGCCGAAGATGATTTGCAGCCCACAAACCATTGACATGATGGCCATAAAGAGGGAGGCCCGTTTGGTTGAAGATTCAAAGGACAAAAACATGAGAAGAAGCAAGAAAACATGGAGTCTACTGACGCAGTTGATCTTTAAAATCACCGAGAGGAATCTTGACTTGAGCCAACTTCATCTAAACTGTTGATCTTTAAAACGACTGTGATGAATATGACCCATTTTAACAATTATACAGACATTGAAGGTGGCTGAAACTCAATCCACTACCTAACCATGTATTACTATGTATTCAATTCTATGCAAACAACCCGGCCCCTAAAATCATGTATCATAATTCTCAACGAAAAAGTGGGGTCCATCATGACTGACTTCCCCATTAGAGTAGTCCTACTATAATTATAAACAGGTGAATCTAATCTTTATTACAAAAATTTGATGAGCCCCATTATGGGTATTAACATTAGGCATGAGGAAAAAAAAAACACACACACATTAGGCGTGACCGTGTTCATTACTAATATAGGTGGTAACATTAGGTGGTTTCAATAATGATTACCAACAAAAGGTGGGTAATGGTGATTACCAATATTAGATTATATGACTATAATCACCAGTTATCCTAACTACTTGGATTCTATCATCAACCAACAATAGATGAGTGATACCATTAGGTGGTTTCAATAATAATTACCAACAAAAGGTGGGTTGCATAGTGATTACCAGTATTAAATTATATGATCATAATTATCAGTTTATCTGAGTCCCATAGTGAGGATCCGCGTTTGGATTGCATCATCTACCAACATTAGACTGAATCCTTGATCATTAATATAATTAGATGATTGCCAACAATAAATGGGTTCTACATTGTATGGCTTTCCCAGTGATGCTCAATAATAAGGCCAATCATGATAATCACCATTGCCTGAGTAGCACAGTGCTTTCCAATATTTATGGTCCATCATAATTAGCACTAAGCAGCATTAAATGAATCTCACTGTGATATTTAGGACCTGTTTATTTACATAGAATACCTAGGAATTGGATAACTAGGAATTCATGCCATAAGGAGTTAAAAATGAAATCCTAAGGCGAATACGCAAAAAAATAAAAATAAATAAAAATCATCAAATAATCTCCCACCATCAAGGGAAAATTGGAAATGAATACCCCACCATCACATGAATAATTCAATGCTCGGGCAAGTCAAGATATGTCTACATCTCCACCTTAAATCCTTAAGCCCATACTTCATATCATTCACACCACACCTCTTTAATAATCCTTCACAGAGATCATTTGACTTGCTAGGTATTCAATTCCTATATGTCTAATGCAAACAAACAGGCCCTAACATTAGAAAGTTATGATTGCCAGCATTATATTTCAAGTCATTATTGCAAACATTGGACAGTTTCACTTTGACAAACACGCCAGATCATTATTAGAAACCTTATATAATTTCACTGTGATAAGCACTGCTAAACGTGTCCACTATGAAATTATATGAGCTCCTTGGAAAGCTAATGTAATAAGCTATCCAAAGATCCAAACTCAGGTCATTTTGACATCATTTGACACAAAATCTGACCATCATTAAAAATATAAAATCACAACTCTGACTGCCCATTGCCATGGATTGAGTCGATTGACTTGGGACTGCATCAATCCAGCCCTTACAACGTAAACAATGGCAAGAGCGCATGCGCAGAAAAAGAAACCATAACTGAGTGGTACAGACAAACAGCAAAAGATACATGCACAGAAGAAACCCTAAATCAGTGCCACAGTCATTCAACAAAAGATCTAGAGGAAGAAGAAAAGAGATTACTTAATGCCATAGCTTCAGCAAATTGGAGCAACAAAGCATTTTCAAAATCCGTGCATTTCATCTACCTGATTATAGCAATTCGGTTGTAAATCTGTAATAAATATTGAACTGTTTCACATCCAGTTTTTATCTCTCTGCTTGAGATGGAACCAATGCTCCTGCTCAAGAAACTATGGATATTTTAGTTTTCCTTGCATTTGATACAAATGGTAAACTTATCAGGGAATCACTTGCTTCTTGTCTTAACAAATTTGGGCCTTGAAGCCTTCTTCTCCATCTTCTCCCTTTTCTTGCGGCTCTTTTCATCTTCCACAGCTCCCTACAGACAACATACACCAGACTACTATTATGGGTTATGACCAGACAAGCAAGCAGACACCAGAGCATAGTCATCTGAAGGGAATAATGTACCTCTGAACCCCCTGAGAGCATGATATTTAAAAATGGGAGGAGTTTGTATATCCCAAACGCAGGTATCTGAAAATGACAAGAGAATGCCATTTAATTCCAACAGCAGCATTCAATTATCCCGTAATATAAACTAAAGAGAATACAATGAAAATTTCTCTATTGTTTGTCAATTTATGCAAAACCATGTGGGAATCCTGCTCCGCCCAACGAAATCTCAAACATACTACCACTTTAAAAAATAAAAATAAAAAAAATCCCACCTTTAGCATATTCTTCCTTTACTTCATTTTCTTAGCACTCACGAGCTTCATGTCATTAAAAAAACAACAAATTAAATTTAGAGAGCATATATATACAAACCCAGGGTATCTCCTGTCCAGCCTAGCCCAGAAGCCTTTGGCCCTGAGCCTGAGGGATACTCAATTCTGGACAGCCCTAGGGGCACATGTAAACCCCCATATCCACATGCACCAAGTAAAATTATAGGAGGTGGCCAACGAAGGTAGGTGTCGAACACAAGACCTCTCCGCTTAATGAGGCATAGCGTCACTGAATTTAGAGAGCATATATGGATAGATTAGAGAGTAGAGACGAAAGCATGTGATCATGATTTAAGCATTAGAAGTTTTTCCCTTTGTCTCAAAGAAAATGATTTTAGTTTTTTATTTTTACTTTGAATGGTGAAAAAATGATTGCAATTAATTAAATAAATCAATAGATATCTTGCATGGCCATGATTGTTAAGCATTAAGTGTCCCATACGCTATTGCACCTAAGCATGGCCCACAGTCAATCTAGCCACTACTTTGCTCTCCTTGCTCTTACCATATAATTGACGGTAAACTATGCATGTGGTTAAGTGGAGAGAGAGTGGCCGGACTCTCAAATTTGAACAATGGAGAGAGATTAGAAACAACACCTTCTAAAGCTAAATTTTGATGGGAACACTCACTGTTATCTGAGGTTTACAGGGATAGATGGGACCATTTGAGATAGTGAGACCAAGTCTATCCTCTCTTTCTCAGGCCCAGCACAGTTTTGCTCTATAAATATGGTGGAAACATTAGTTTCAAGGATACATCTTCATGAAGCGCTCCTCTATCTTCAACATATAATGGAGGGGGGTTCAAAGTGCATCATCAGTTGGGTCTTGGGTCGCTACAAGGTCCCATGGAGAATGGTCGATGAGGTGGACAAGGTGCCAGATCTTGCCAGACATCTCAATGCCTCTCTCTCATATCAAAAGAACTAATGAAGTGCATGTCTACCAGCTAAGGAGGGTGTTGTGCAACAGAATTTCGATGTATTTTATGACCATGCCTGGTGCAGCGTGGAGAAGGGGAGGATAGCCAACAGGCTAAACTCCAAGCTAAAGGGCTTAGGGATAGGAACGGCGATATGAGAATGGATCTTCGCTCTGATACCAATTGGCGTAGCACTGAGAAGGGGAGGATAGCCAACGGGCTAAACTCCAAGCCAAAGGGCTTAGGGATAGGGATCCATAGGATCACACCTATCTTGGTCTCACACCACAAACAATTAACCAAGAGAAAACTCAAGGATAGAAAATTTATTAATCAATGCATACTGAATAAGAGGAATTACAATCCTTTATATAGGCACTACTTTCCTAATTCTATTCTTGGAAACAAATCTAATTAAAATAAACTCTAAATCAAATAAGAGAAACTTTCTAACTAATCTCATAATTATCCGTAAAATTCAGCTAATACTAAAATAGATATTCCTGCACGATTTGAAGATTTTTTTATGGGCTGGGGCCCAGTGGGTTGGCCAATCATGGATCTTGCCTGCATCAATGCCATATCTGTTTGTCATAGCTCTTATCATTCTTAAGTTGCTATCTGTCCTTTTAATTGGTATGTTTGTTGTTTTCGTGGTGGTGGTGGTTTTGGCCTTGGGCCTTGTAGCTGTTCATCATCATCGACATCAAAGCCCTGTTCCAACATTAGCTGCATGAATTATGTTTTGCCGTTCCAGTCTATCCTAAGCCAAATCCTCGGATATGTGGCATTTCTTTAGATTTCTCCTTACTACTTCCATCCATGTCCTCTTTGGCTTACCCCTTTTTCCTTGATGAACCATCAACTTGCATAGAACTTTTCCTCACCGGCGCCGTTGTTAGCCTGGATTGGACATGTCCAAATCATCTCAAACGAGTCTATCTTAATTTATTACCTACTGAGACTACCTCTATATATGCTCCCAAATGTGTCCATTTGTGATTTTGTTCCTAGTTTTACCGTATTTCTATCCAACATTCTCATCTTTGTTACACTCATTTTTTGCATGTGTTGTTTTCGCAATTATCCCTTATAATTGTTCAATCAATGTCTCCTAAACCGTTTAGCAACTTTTAAATAAATGGTACCATTAAAAAAACAAAGCAAAAAAAGAGAAAAACTTCTAGATCCAAGTATGAACTTGAAAACAAATTCAAGAACCACACGATGATCTCTTAATTGGTTGAGACGCCATAGATGCTTGAGACGCCCACTTTATCGTACATAAGGAATCCCCTTCAATAATCAGCAGCTAAGGATTGAATCAAAAAGCTTCTTGTAGCCTGATTTTTAGAGATAATACCTCAGCTATTTTACTTGAGCATAAACCAGCTGGACCTGAGTATGACAGCAGGATCACAGCCCCGCGCCCCCCCCCCCCCCCCCCCCCCCCCCGGGAATCCACCCACCCAAATGTGGGAATGATACTTCCATCCAATTTTGAATGATGGAATTTGCTGAAATGCCCTTGAAGAGTGTTGATGAAGAAGCCCAAATAGTGATCATGTGTTTAATTCTATCTCCTAGTTGATTATCATTAGAAGATAATCCTTCAAAGCATCTCCTATTCCTTTCTTTACAAATGCACCACAGCAGCGCCAAGAAAGAGAGGTTTCACATCGTCTTCCTTCTTTTTGACCCCCACTCCCATTTTCCAATACTCAAACAAGGATGATATAGGGAATGAGGAAGGGGCCCACAACAGTGAAACCAGCCCAATGTTACCTTCTAGATGGACTATGCGGTTTTGCAATTGAGCAATAGGTGGTCAATGGATTCCTCATCCAATAAACACATCGGACATGCATTTACAACCAACACTCTCCTTCGCCTTAGATTATCCATTGTTAAAATTCCACCAAGTACAGCAAACCACGCAAAAGCTAGGTGGGGCTTTAATCCTCCATAGGCTGGCCATCCGTGGGTGTGACACCATTGCCTCGCTAGTTATGGATAAGAAGAGAGATACAACTGAAAACATGCCATTGGTAGAGGTTGTCCAAATCCTTTTGTTGTTCCCATTTTTCGGAATGAAAACGTTGCCAACAAGCAACATCATAGATTGAAATTGAGCCTCCTCATCATTCAGATTTCTTCTAAAAGTGGGCCCCACAAACTACCCAATCATCGATCCATTCCAAGTAATCAATAACTATGGCACTTTGATTAGTAGCACAATTGAATAGAATTGAAAAGGAAGTCACTAATAGAATTGATCAGTCCAAAAGAAGACTTTGTCTCCCTTGCCAATGCAATATCTGATATTCTTAAAGAAGATCTCCTTTGAAGCAAGACTACCTTTCCATATGCTTGAGTATCGCGGCATAGAATCTCGGACTTCCCACCCATCCCTGGAAAATTCCATATTTTGAGAATATTACCTAATTCCATAGGGTTTCTGATCCATCCCCAATCTCCATAACCATTTCCCAAGGAGTGCTAGATTAGTTTGTTTCACGGCTCGAATTCCCAAACCCCCGTCTTCTTTAGACTTTCAAACTTGGACCATTTTATCAAATGTAATTTCTTTTTCTTCTCATTACCGTTCCATAAGAAATCCCTTTGCAATTTCTCAACGCGTTTGATTACCTCCACCGGACATTTAAAAGGGGACATGAAGTAGATTGGAGGGTTTGCTAAGGCTACTTTAATTAAAGTAATCCTGCCACCAAAAGACAAATATTTAGTTTGCCACAAAGAAAGTTTTTTTTCTAACCTTTCAAGCATTGGGGCCCATAGAGATTTGGACGCCACTCCATAACAAAGTGGTAGTCCCAGATATGTTGAGGGAAGCACTCCAGCTTTGCACCCAATAAGGTCTGCCAGTCTTTGTAAATGACTTTCATTCACCTTTATTCCTATGACTATGAGCTCACTCTTAAATAAATTCACTCAAAGGCCCAATACCACTTCAAAGCATAAGAGGATCACTTTAATGTTGCGAAGTTGATCTTCTTCCGCATAGCTGGAAAATTATGGTGTCGTCTGCAGATTGCAAGTGTGTTATTTCCTGCGCCTCACTTTACGGACAAAAACCTTTTATCAACCTGGCATTTGCTGCTACGTACATCATCCTACTAAGGACTTCTACAATGACGAATAAGAAGGGCGACAACGGATCCCCTTGATGCAACTCTCTAATATCCGAAAAGAAAACTTCCAGGGATCCGTTAACTAGGATAGAGAATGAAGATGATTTTAGAATTTCGAACATTTTATACCAAAGCCCATTCTCCTTATATACATAAAGAAGTCCCAATCAACTATGTCATATGCCTTCTCCAAGTCTAATTTGCAAATGAGACCCGGTTTTCTTGCCTTTACCCAGAGTGGATACATTCATTTGCGATTAAAACACCATCTAGGATTTGACGTCTGTGCACAAATGCTCCTTGTGCAAGGGAAGGGATATCACCTTAGGAAGTGCATTTTAAATCCAGGTAGCTAGCACTTTGGCTAAGACTTTATAAATGGCACCAATAAGACTGATTGGTCGATAGTGTTTTATATTCTTGGCACCAGCCTTTTTAGCAATTAAGGTTATGAATGATGCACCAATGTGTTTAGAGAGTTTACTCTGACAAGAAATTCCTTCATAAAAATCGACAAGTCCTCCTCAATTACCTCCCAGAACGTTTGAAAAAATGCTAAAGGGAAACCGTCTTGCCCAGGCGCTTTATCTCCCCCATAGATCAAAGATGACCGCTTTGACTCACTTTTCTTCAAACACTTTCTCAATCCTGTCCGCCATAGCTTCAAAGATTATAGGAAATTGAAGGTTGTCTAGATATGGCCGATCCCAAATCTCTTCTGTGAAGAGCTCTTTATAGTAGTCTATCGCATGTTCACATATCTCCTCCTTATTTTCCAATCTTCTATCCCCGTCAAAGAGGACTAAGGACCGACATTCTATTTCTCCTGCTTCTGAAAGATGCAAAGCTATGAAAATTTCTTGTGTTTCTATCACCATCCTTTAGCCACAAGTGTTTGGATCTTTGTCTCCATTTTATTTATTCCTGTTTTACCTTGCAATGGTATTTTTCTTTTAGATCTGTGCGTAGCTCTATATCACTTTCCAATAGCATCCCTGATTCTTCCTTGTATTCAATTTCTTTTATCTGGATCAGCAAATCATCCATTTCCACCTTCACATTACCGAAGCTAGATATGACCCATTCCTTAATTTCAGATTTAAGGATCTTGAATTTCGTTACCAGCCTATATCCAGCCCAGCCTTGTACATTCATTTCCTCCCACCATTTTCGAATAAGTTAAGGAAAAGTTTTGTCTTCTAGGGTCCATAGGTTTTACTTAAGCGTTTTAATCTTGACCATTACTGTTTCTATGGTTGAGATTAGTCTTTGGGTTTTTTTTCTTTCACCTATATAAGGGATGTAATGCCTCATTTGGTGGTAGACTTGATGCATGAATAAAGTACTTAAACTTTAGAGAAGGAATAAAGTACTTAAACTTTAGAGAAGGACAGTCAAGATTGTAGCTTTAGCTAGTTTTCTTTTTCTTTAAAAAGATGGCATGCATGCACCAAGGTGTTGAATTTGTGGAAACAGTATCAGAACCACATCAATTTAAGATCGGCTGCATAAGTGCTAAAGCAGCACGGAGTTATTTGTAGGGTCTTGATTTAGCAATCATTTAGTTCAGTTATCCAAGAGGGCTTCTCCTCCCTTCCTGCACCGAGGTGTTGAATTTGTGGGAACAGTATCAGAACCACATCAATTTAAGATCGGCTGCATAAGTGCTAAAGCAGCACGGAGTTATTTGTAGGGTCTTGATTTAGCAATCATTTAGTTCAGTTATCCAAGAGGGCTTCTCCTCCCTTCCTCTCTTCCCTATTTTTCTTGATTGATTCCACATAAGCATGTTCATGATTATATGGATTCTGAGGTACCTATCCTTTGCAGCCTAATATACAAGGCGACCCATCACAAACTAAGCATCCAGATTCCAGACCATGGATAGTCAGATAACCACACAGAGATCGATTTCCCTTGCAATCTCCAGTTTTTTATTACAACAATGTTTTAAAGAATAGTAGTAGTAACCATGAGCAAAATTTGTAATATCAGATGCGAATGGCATATTATAGATAAGGTAACCAGCCATTAAAAAAAATCACATCAAATAGCATAAGCATTCTTCAATGGATGATTTACATTTGAACACTGTTGTTTTAATATAAGAAAATGGCAGGATGGAATATGGTCTTCCTTAGTCCTTACCACTAAATACGTGTACCAAAATTTGCCAGAAATGATGGACGTCAGCTGTACGAAGCTTGTTATATAGATGACATCATGGAGGTAACTGCCACAAAATCAAATGGAAATATATGTTAGGTGCATTGACAATAGAAAGCAGCATAAATTGGTCACAGGTAGAACAGAAACAAAACCAGCAACTAAAATTGAGATTAAACTAAAAGCCAATATCATCTCAGCTAAAATTGTGATTATACTAGAAGCCTATATCATCTCAGCCAATTTTTCCTAACATTATACACAAAGAATTACAGTTCTGAGTACAATGCACCCGTTCCATACAAGTTGCTTGTAGCACACATGTTTCATTGATCCAGACCATCAAATTCATTAGCCACATCATGGATGTACAATCCTAAAAAATCATATTTTTCAATACACAACCGAAATGCATTCCAAACAAGACAGAACAAAGTAAGGTGATGCAGTGAAGAATAATCCTGAACCAATCCAGTCGGGTGCTGATCCCTCACAAATCTGACCCTTTCATGAGTCATCACCAAAACAGGAAGTTTCCTAACCAATGCACTAGGATGAAAATTTAGCAATTAAAAAACAAAAAATAAAGGAAAGCAAATACCCCAAAGCTGCAGAACAACTGAATTGGTGGCAACTTCAGTTGTTCTTTGGTTAACAACTGTGTCAAAAATGATAAGGCATTTCACGACGCAAACTATGAATTATAATGTCAAAACCTGCATATTGAACCTCTTCTTGAAAGACATAACAAAAGGCATGCAACTAATTGAACTCAGATACACATACCCACAAACTCCACCAGTGCTCATATCAGACCCACCATCAAAAAGCTCTCCATTATCCGCATATCCCGGAGCCGCCATTTTGGCAAGTTGTTGGTAGGGGATAAAATAGGCAATTGATGTCACACACAAGCCAACCCAGTTCTTCCAGGTAAAAGTAGAATGAAAAACAAGCATCCTCACCACAACATATATAGCCTGCAAATCAACATGTCACACTACTATAACTACAATGCCTCATTAACAAGGGCCAAAAAAAATGATTTTTGCTTGTTTGCTTAGCAAGATTTTAGGCGATTGCGCATCGCATTATAGGGTCCGCCAAACAAATTATCTAAAATCTCTGAAATCATAGCCTTATCCCATCAATCTAAATCATGAAATGGGACACATTATCTCTATGTTCACATTAATATTCACTTCTAATTGTTCAATTTGAACACAAAATTTCTTACAAGTGGATGCATAATGACCAAAGAGGTGAAAAAGGAAGAAAACAAAACAAGGGAAACAGAATTCTGCAGTTTGTTTTCATAGGTAAAAGTAAAACCCTAGAAAGTGTAGAAATGTGAAGAAGGGGAAAAGGAAGAGAGCATACATACGTTGCAAGCTATGATGAGGTAAAGGAGGTTTCTCATGTGTCGGGCGTTCTCGTCCCTACGCTTCTTCGCGCCCTGATTCGCCATTTCCACTTAACTGCTGATGATGATGTTGCCAAACGGATCCTTGGGAATTTAGAGGGAAGGAATTCTGAGAAATGCGATTCCAAGTAAAAGGATTTACAAGGGCTGTCGTGTAGGCTCTCTGGAGAAACTTGGGAATTACGATGATGTCTCCTGTAAGAGGGATGAAAGAAGAAGAGGGAAGGAAGAGAGAAGAAAAGAAAGACAATGGGAGAAGAGCCCCAAATGCTGCCACTGACTCTACTGTTGTGCTCCGGAAAAAGGGAAAAATTGCTCCCGTGTGGTAACTTTTACTAGTAAAGTAAAGTGAAGTATGGTGAAAAATAAAATTAAGAGTCGAGAAAATAATATGGGTCAAATAATAAAGTAATGGGTTTTCGTAATTTAGTGAAATAAGAATATAGCTTATATGCTGTTCGGCTTTTAGGGCCCATTTAGATGCAAGTTTATCAACTGTACGATGGCAAATGAGAATGTCTCCTCTTATATGAGAGGGATCTGAAAAATCAGCTACATGGGATTATCACAGCCCTTGGCTTAACAAGATTGAAGTTTAACTAGCTTGACCATTCGTGCTTGAAGTATGGACATTTGTAATAATAGCATTGATCGGGGTCAGAATTTTATAAAGAGTTTTTTTGTATATACCCCCTATGCTTTATAGAATTTGTAAATGGGCACATGTAGTTTCAATATTTGCATCTACCCCCCTACCTTTTTAATTTAATACCTTCCATATCCCCAAATTTACTAGTCATAGCGACCACCAAAAGATTTATGTTGAATTTTTATAAAAATGACAACTTTGCCCTTTAGTTAAATTAAAAAAAATATAAGTATGTCACTATTTATCAAAATACAATTATTTTATCCCAAGTCCCAATAATCTCTCTCAAATTCTCCCATACACATGACACCTAATCATGTATTTGAGACTTTCATTAATCAAATTGGGAGTTGTGCACGGATTGGGTCAATTATAACCAATTATAAGTACAAGTGTATATTTTCTCTGTGATTGATTTAGATTTGATGAAATGGGACCCGTATTGATAAAAATGGATTTATGTAGGGTTACTCACACCCACTGAATGTACTATAGTAATTATTAATATTAAAAGATTTAAAGAAAAACAAATTCAAGCTTTTGAAAGCATGCATATATGAATAAAGAGACGGGCAAAAATGTCATTTTACTCTAAAGAACGTATGGTGATTGTAAGGCTACTAATTTTGGGATATGAAAGGTATTAAAATGAGAGGGCAGGGGGTATATACAAAGATTGAAACCATAGGGGCCTATTTACAAATCCTATAAACCTTTAACGGGGTATATACAAAAAACTCTTTTATAAATATAATTAGCTTTATGAGTAGAGCATTATTAAAATTTTATTGGTGTTAATGTTTAAACGTTAGAAAATAAAAGGTAACAAAAAATATAGAAGTTTATGAGAAGTAAGAAATTACTAAGAATTTTAACTACATATCAAGTAATTTGGATTTTCTTTTATTTCTGATCAAGTATTTTAAGAATGATCAATCTTATGGTTCTAATTTCAATTTGAGTGACATAATGAGGTTTATTAAGTATGAACCTAAAAGTAAGCCCATTTTACAAATTGAGAAAAAAACATATATAGAAGAATTTACCAAAAAAAAAAAAACATTTTAGTTGGGTTTTTACCCATTTTTTCCAGGGTCAATATCAACCCTCCCCTCCCCTAAACAGGTGAGAGTCGATATCAACCCTGTCCCAAACAAAACAATTTCATTCGAGGGTCGATATCGACCCTACCCACAGGCAAACAAAACAATTTCATTTGAAGGTTGATATCGACCCTCTAGAAAATGGGTTTAAAAAAAAAAAGGTTTTTTTGGGTGGGAAGGCCAATTCGGTGTGAGGTCCCCTAAAATGACCTTTTTGGTCTACTTTCCATCTAAAATATTTTTTTTTCTTGTAAATTCCTCTAAAATATAAAAGGGCATAATTCTTGATGTTATTTTGGTTGAAGGAAAAGGTATATAATTGTAGAGAGTATATTGATCATAATTTTAAGTTGTTGAGTGAAATGGACTTGAGTTTCTCTTTTATCAAGAAAGAAAATTCTCTCTTTTAGGTACATTTTGATCAATGATAAATTAAATGAGATAATTATGTTAATAATATTAAAAAATAAAAAAATGACTAAAATTACCCTTAAATGGTTAAACACCTAAAAAAATTTAGGCTTATAAAATTTGAAATTTAGCAGTCAAGTTTGAAATTGGAAGGATTAAAATTGAAATTGGTTTGGTAAACATAACAACTTTAATATATAATATAATATATATATAAAATAATGGTTGAGAAAAATGGTCACAACATTCACATTTGTAAATCAATTATAAAATATTTTTTGAATTGAAGGTCAGAATATAGTAGTCAATCCAATGGTAATAAATGTATTGAACAAAGTATCAATTTTTAAACTTAATTGAGTCATATGCAATGGATTGGTCGAGGATGAAACTCCAGACCTGATAAAGAATTATCGATGTCGTTACAAACTTATATATGTTAAATAAAATTAGGTTAATGGCAATATGTGAGGCTTAGGTAAGATGCGAGTTACCTTCTAATGAAATTAAAGTAAGATAATTTTATAAACTCTTTTAAGTTATGATAATTACTAAAAACTTTGTCTTGAGGTTGTTAGTAAAATAGCTATAATTCTTTAATTGGAGAAAGTTTTGGACCATATTCATAGGAGTAGCAGTTTTGACCCAACCTACTAACCTAACTTGAACGCCCCCTATATATATATATGTATATATATATATATATATATATATATATATATTAATAGGGAGCCCTGCTCTGGACGGTGTCGCGTAGGGTTGCAAACGGGTCGATTCTGGTCCAAGTCCGTGGTGGACCCGGAACCGAAATATTTTAAGAAAAAGGTGGAACTAGATCCGGACCTGAAATCGTTTCGGAACCGGTTTCTTGGCTCCGGAATAAAAACCATATATTGGACGGGTCTTGACCTAGATAGAGAATAATATTTTAAAAATATGATTTTTAGGAGAGATTTTTGAAAATTTAGGTAATATATCGGGTCTCGGGTCCACGGGTCTGAACTAAGGTGGAACCTGGACCCATTCACTTATCGGGGCCTAAATAAGGACATAGCCCCAAATTTTAAAGGGTCAAAACCTCCGGGTATTCGGAGAATCAAGGACCTAAAGGGTTCTTTAATCTGGTTACTCTGATATGATGTGAAAATAAATCCCATGTCCGGATTCAGTTCATGGCCAAACAGGTTGGGTCCCACTTCTGAATAGGCTGGATTTAACTGCATACTGCTGTATTGGTTATATTGGATGTACAGTCAGCTACCAGTGCATATCACAGCAATCTTTCTGTATTTCAAAGTGTGTCCCATCAATTTCCACTAATGCGACTAAAATTGTTATTGTCCAAAGAACTATGGCCAGAGGCGGATACTGGGGGGCTGGGCCCCCAGTGAATTTTTGGGAAAAAAAAATTATATATACTAAGTTAGACTCAATGTAATCAGGCCCCTAATGACATGTAATTAGGCTCCCAGTAAAAAATATTAGGCCCATTCTTTATACATATTATTAGGCTCATTCTTCAACTATTAGGGCATCAGAGGTAAAGATTGCAGAGTATACCGCCCTCTCCAGCTCTCCTTCACCTTCACCGACTCGCCGACTCAGAACATAAGTTCCTCACCAATCAGCATCGTGCGATTCACCCAAATAAATATTAGGCCCCCAATGACATGTAACCAGGCCCCCAGTAAAAAATATTAGGCCCATTCTTTGTTTTATTGCTTGAAACTATTACATTATATTCGTAAAAAATATTAGGCCCATTCTTTGTTTTATTGCTTGAAACTATTACATTATATTCGTCCCATATAAATAACCAAAAAAAAAAAAAATCCGAGGGGTAACCCCCCACTACTTAATCGTGCCCCCAATGAGTTTGAATCCTGGATCCGCCACTGACTATGGCCCTAATTCTAACTTAGGATTTAATTGTTATCTGCAGGATGATCTGACCCTGAGCATGCTAAAGAAGTGCAAGCAGTCGCGGCCTGTCATACAACGGATAATAGAAACCACTGTTGATGGCGAGAATATGCTCTTTGAGGCTTTAAATCTTCATGAGGAGCTTCTGAAAGTCCTTTCCAGGTATGAAGAAACTAAGGTTGCAGTTCAGTCAGAAGGGGAGGCCTCAGAGAATGCGCCGCCCGTGTCTGTCGGTTGTCCCAGCGTTTCTTCCATTCACAACACAATTGAAAAGGATGGTGTAAAGCTGAATCAATCTGCTGGTGATACCAGTGGAACTGATGTTGCTAGTGTGAACAGTGGATGATGCAATGGCTCTTAAGTGGGTAAGAATAGCTGAGGAATATGGTATCTCTGTGCGTAGATTGTTTGGTATTGTCCATCAGCCACTTGGAACACTGCCGGTGCTCCAATTCAATTAGAGGAAAATATCCACTGCCTTGAGATCATGGGTATGGTGAGGGAGTGCAACATAGACTCATAGGGTTATGGGAGTGTGTGGAATAGAGAACATCTAAGGGTACAATCATAATACATGGGTATCTTGTGGTGTAATTTGTTTGATATGTAATGTGCTTTGTAATGCAATGTTTATGGCAGGTGCCATTTGTATAAATATGACTAAAGGGTATATTTTATAAAAATTATTGTGAGTTGTACTGTGTAGAGTCTGACTCCATCTTATTTTTCTATATTTCTCATGTATTTAGTTTGAAAAGATCCTCTTTGCCGATGGAGCTTTTGCAGACTATTCCCTATCCGCCCCACTCAAATGAAAATTCTGGGTCCGCCGGCGTTCAGTGTCATTGCTTGCTTGGGGAGTTTGCTTGAATTTTAGCATGTTTGGATGTATTCCAAATGGCAAATGCAATGGCAAATGCTCAGATCATCTGGCAAAATGGGTTGCCTGTATGTTCGTGGCATGAAAACTGGAAACTGCATCGAGTGAATGGTCCGTTTTTACTGCCTTCTCTGTGAAAGAAACCATGCTTTGATAATTTATCAAGGAAAACCAGTGGCAGTTCGGAGGAAGAGGATCTCCCAGAATTCTGCCCTAAAACATGCAAAATATTATGATTAAAGCGCCATTCAGTTCAAGAATTAACAGGGTTCCTGGAATGGAGTAGTTCCACTTGGTGCGAGTCTCTCCCTGTTTAAAATTCCTGAATTACCTAGGATCCTATGTTTGGCTGACAGATGGTAATTTTTGGAATTTTAAGACCGTGCAAAGTGCTGCTGTTAAAGTTCTGGGAGTCATTTTGACAATATGATGCACCAAGGAGTCGATTCCACCTCTTGGTTGACATCACGATTTACCCTTTACTCAATCCAATAGGCCCAAGTGTTCATCCCGGCAGGTTTTTTTTTTGAAACCAATCTGAAAGCATCGACAGTTGGTACCTGACCAGCGTCGGCATTGCAAGTAACTAACTTCTGGCATTTGTTTGCATCATTAAAAGAGCATCTATAATGATCAAGAATCAACTATTGATATGCCGAGGCACCATTTGTTGATTTATTAATTGAAAGCAAGCACCGTACAACAGTGCAAGCAGAGCCAAAAGTAGTTTTGGAGCAGCCCCTTTGCAATAAAGCCGGGTTCACTTGATCACAAAGTGAGGTATTGTATCTTGCACCACCACCATCATCATCATTTGTATGAGGAAGTGACACGACCCAAGCCCGAGATTCTGATTAATCCAAGTTAACCCCGAGTCATGTCGCATACTTACTCCCGTGAACTTCAATCACATAAAGTCACAAGGGATATCAATTAACATATTATGCGGATAATAAACAAATATACATTGCTTATGTATAAAACAAAACTTATTTACATTATGTACAAAACTAATCACTTGCATATTTAACTACAATGCAAGGATTTAAAATTTGAAACATTCTTTTACAACTTCCCTCAACTTCCCTTATCAAAATTTCATTAAATTCCGATTCAATATCATATTCATATGATATTGGTTCACTTCCACTCGACTAGTCCTCCTGGAGGAACCGTAACAGTCGTCTCCGCTGGCGCTGGGGCCTCAGAAGGACCGGTATGGACAGCTGTGCTTGCAATGCCATCAATAACACTATGAATTTGACAATTCAGCAATGTATAAATATATACATGATTTAACATGCTAAATACACATTTAAACTGTCTAAACCAATGTTAGACTAATACAATTTCCAATTAATTCAAATCAAATCAATGAGAGTCTTTAATACTTGGCAATCTACAATAGCATTTCATTTCAAATCACATTTTCTTCAAAAGGAAGGAATCACATCTTCCACATGGAAGGAATCACATATTGTGGGATTTATCAGTGCCCGGGCCAGGGACATCTGACATCACCATGGAGTTCCGGAATACTCCCAAATAATCTGCTGCAGCAGTATCAGCTCTAAAGAGCTTATAGAAATCACTATGTAGTGCGAGACTCAAATAACAATTCAATATACAATTTCAACTAACAATATCAACCAGTTAGGTGTAACTTCCGATGTTTAATGTACGTGTTATTCTAGATGGACAGCACAACTTATGTGTGTTTTGTACATTAAAGTCTCTTCGTTCACACCCATGAAGATAAAACAACTTTGATAGTCTTGATTAACTTAATAGGCTCTTTTCTTTAATTCCGAAGAAATTCCGGAATCATATTAGCTCCAATAAACTTATCAATACTGAATAGACTAGCTCCACAAACTAATCGTTATCATCTAATTGCAACTAAGCAACCTTGTGGTTACTTTATAATCCAATCTTGGATCCAAACCCAATACATCACTTCCGAAATAGCTTAATTACATAAACTCTCTTAGTTAGATTATAATTAGTCATTAGACTAATTTTATAATTTATTTACACTCCTAAACAAACATTTAAATTGTAATTCTTCCCATTTAAATCACAATTTTCACTGGACTCAACAGAGTCCTCCGAAGGTCCGATCGATCGGCCTGAAATCATGTCCAAGTTAGGGACAGTCCGATCGATCAGACCTGGAACGATTTCAGTTCCAGATCTCTGAAACCGACTGCTTTTCGTTTTGTTTCATTCAAATCCTGCACAAACTTTGGAACGCCTGTCCCCTTCTCAATCATCCATCATATATAATCAAATTCTCCAATCCATTTAAACACATAGAACCCATCTTCTTCTCGAAAACAATCATTCACATACACAATGAAATCATATACAAAACTGAATTCACTCTCATAACATAATCAATAAGAAAAACCCAATTAACTAGCAGTTAATCACAATCACCATTTATACTTGCCTTTGATACAAAAACCCCTTTTTTCCTTGAGCTCAACTTGAGACAAAATCAACCAATTTCAAAACCCTAACATCAAGAACATTTCAAAATCGAAATTCTTGAGTTGATTGCATTACACAACAACTAATCATTCCATAATCTTGAAAAGTCTACAAAGAACATGAATCTACTTACTTGTAGCTTAACCAAGAGAAACTACAGCTCTCCTTGAACTCTTTCTCCAAAGAAAAGTGAAGATGATGATGGAGACGATGAATCTCATGAGTTTTCTCCAAACTCACTTGAAAAATCCCTTTGTTTTCCACACTTGATAAATAAGAAACGAAGAAGAAAGACTCACAGTCCTATTTCTCTCTGTTTTTAGCTGAATGAAGATCTCACCGACTGAGATGGGATGACTCACCATCCTTATAAAGTGAATTTTATATTCAAGCCCCATATAATATACAATTTTCAAGTTTGAGTCAATTTAAAACCCACTTGCTTCATTTGAAGTCAAATGAAAACGAAAGTATTATGAAAGTTATTGTACTCGTCGAAACACACATGTTGACATCAAGGTTTACCGTATTCGGTGAAAAACGTATAAATTCAAATTTACGAAAAAGTCCTTAACTTGACTAATTCGGTTTTAAAAATCAATTCAATTAAGCCAATCTTCTCTAAACTTGTTCATTATGCTTAATTCAATTAAGTGTGACTAATTGGATCCATTTTGTTCAATAATCACATTTATCGTAATTAATCACACTTAATCCACACTAATCTCAATTAACTAACGATTAACTTGGGTTGAAGTGTAACAGGAAGCCATATCAACCGTGCATTTTAATTTAAGTAAGGGCTTGACGGGTACTTTTTTATAGGGGCATTCTTTAGAATTTCTATATATGTGTGGGTACTTTTTTATAGGGGCATTCTTTAGAATTTCTGTATATGTGTGAGGCGAACAACACATGATATGGGCATTTTCCGTCTCTCTCTTGTGAAAGAATTGAAGAGAGATTATAGGATCGTTCGTTGGTCAATGGCTTCCCATTCAAGAGAAGTAAGAGGAGGAATAGGAAGAGACTCTTGTGAAAGAATTGAAGAGAGATTATAGGATTGTTCGTTGCTCAATGGCTTCCCATTCAACAGAAGTAAGAGGAGGAGTAGGAAGAGATGATGATGAAGAAGAATTATCAAGTGCAGATGCAAAGAAGAAGGCCTTGTTGCGGTGCGCATCTCGTGCAGGGGATGAACTCAAGAGCTTCAGATCTTGCCTGAGATGGCTGTGCGTGGACCAATCCAATCCATGCCGGGCATTCATCTCATGGACCGTCTTCTTCGTGCTGGCCATCGCGGTACCAGCCCTCTCTCACTTCGTCCTCTCCTGCCCCAACTGTGACAAGGGCCACCGTCGGCCTTACGATTCGACCGTCCAGATCTCTCTCACAGTCATTGCCGCCCTCTCCTTCATCTGCCTCTCCCGCTTCGTGAGGAAATATGGCCTGCGCCGCTTCCTCTTCCTCGACAAGCTACGTGAAGAGAGCGAGGAGGTTCGCTACGGTTATACAGAACAGCTCAATGTATGTGTTTATATATATATATATGCTCTAATTTTATATTAATTATTAATTATATATATACGTATAAGTAAGATTCTTTCGCAGTCCCAAATTCCAACCCATTCTTGTATGCTTATTTCTTCTTCCATGCTTTCTTATGTATAACAGTAAAAAAAATTGATTCAATGTACATTCATATCAATTCAGTCCTAAAGGGCTTATTTGTTTCATGTAATTATATATATATATATATGAGGCTAACTCTCCTAAGCTGCAGCTTAGTTTATCTTAAGTTGAAATAGGGTTGGTCCCACAAATCAAAGTCGATTATGCTGTTTTTTACATAATGATCGTCTCCAAAATCAAGATAAATAAAATTAGAACTGGATTTTTCAGTTGTATCATGCAAAAAACAAATATAATCAACTTTGATTGGTGGAACCAGCATTATTCCAGTTTAGGATAAGCTAAGCTGCAGCTTAAGAGAGCCCTGCTCTCTCTCTCTCTCTATATATATATATATATATAAATATATATATATAAATAGGAATCGTAGGAGATTTATTTTTAAAAAGGATTTGAATTAAGCAACAAATGTGAATTTCTAAAAATGATCATCATATTATCTCCCCTCTTATGGAAGAAGCCGAAACAATGGGAGGTAGGAAATGAATACCCAACCACAATTGAAATTAGAGAAGAAAAGTGAGAAAAGTGAGATATGCATCTACATCATTCCTTATATTCTCACTCATCACCTATTTAATAACTCTTTCATATTTTTATGTATTTTAGGTAAACAAAAACGCCCTAAAAAGAAAAGAGAAATATAAGGAAGTTCGTTGCTATAATCCAACTCATTTATTGACGACGACAATGATGATGATGGTGGGAATCTTACCACTGATTTTCATACGACATGACTGAAGTTTCTGTCCAAATTCTTATTATGGCAACATAATAACTTTTTTTTTGAATGGTGGCAACATAATAACTTAAGGGAGAAAGAAAAAGAAAGAGGAATATTATTTTGCCCAAATTCCTCTTTATACACATACAAACATACAATTTAATCTCTATTTTTAGGAGAAATAAAATAATACTCATTATAGTTTTTGTTAATTTAGAATGACTGTTACGCCCATCTATCATCTCATTTATATAATTAATAAAGAAAGACGTGCTGAGTAGGCCTGTCAATGGGACGTGTTGAAGTGGGTAGAAAGCCCGGCCCGGCCCGAGCCCGAAAATACAGGGCTTTTAAAAAAATTTTGAGCCCAGTGGGTTAGACTTGGACAATACATTTTAAAGCCCGGCCAAAATGGGACTGAAACTGGGCAGAAACAACCCAGCCCGTTCAAGCCAGGCCCAGTCCGTTGCAAAGTCATTTAATAATAATTATTTATATATTACTGAAAGTGCCCTTCACTAGCAACAAAAAACGATTAATTAGATTTTAACCGATCCTACATTACTTTAACTTGACTCATATAGGATACTCATTCTCATTCTTTTCTATTGATTTTCTGATTTTCTACTTTCACCGGTAAAAAAAAAAAAAAAATTTTAACCGTTCATACATTATTTGACCCATATAGCCTATAGGATATTCATTCATTTATATTGACTTTCTACTGTCACTAGCCAAAAAAAAAAAAAAAGTTTTTAACCCTGCCATATTGCTTGTTGCATTGCATTGCCGGTCCCAAGCCCAAAAAAAATGAAAGTTTAAAGTCCGGTTCATACTGGGTGTCTGGTGACAGTAGAAATAATTAGAGAAAGTTTTGCTTATATCTAGGATTGGGCTAAGCCCAGGCCCGGCCCAGTCCCAGGATGGGCCCGTACGAAACGGGATTTGATGTAGGCCCGTTCAATTTAGAGCCGGGATTGGACAACACCCAACGGGCCCGTCCTATTTTCGAGACATGATTGGACAACTCAAGCCCCAGCCCCAGCCCGGCGCATTGAGAGAGGCCTACTGAGATGGTCATCCATTTTGATGGCATTGCTTTTGTTTTTAATTTCCTTCCCAAAAGACCCGCTGAATTCATCCAAATGCCCACCCAGAGTCCCAGACCCAGTCAAGTGGTAACGATCAAATATCATTCATATGACAAATTGTTCCATTTCTCCTTCCAGAGATCGTTCAAGCTGCTGTCCATCTTCGTGGTGCCCTGTTTCTGTGCAGAAAGCGCGTATAAGATATGGTGGTACTGCTCCGGCGCTTCTCGGATCCCTTTCCTGGGGAACGTGTACTTGAGTGATCCTATCGCGTGCGTGCTGGAGCTGTGCTCGTGGCTGTACAGGACTTCCATCTTCTTCCTGGTCTGCGTGCTCTTCCACCTCATCTGCCACCTCCAGATACTCCGCCTGCAGGACTTCACCAGGGTATTCACGCAGGAGTCCGACGTCGTCTCCATGCTGACGGAGCACATGAGGATAGAGAAGCACCTGCGGATCATAAGCCATCGATTCCGCTCTTTCATCCTGCTCACCCTCTTCTTCGTCACGGCCAGCCAGTTTGCTTCGCTGCTCAACACCACCAAGTCCCATGCAGACGTCAATATCTTCAGGGCAGGAGAACTGGCGGTGAGTGATCAACTTCTTCTGCTGCCGCTGCTCCTGTTCAAAGTAGGACTTGTTTTTTGCACTTGATCACATATCTAACAAAATGCATGCTAATGTGAATATGTCATGTAGCTCTGTTCAATGGGACTTGTAACGGGTTTGTTCATATGTCTTCGGAGCGCGGCGAAGATCACACACAAGGCGCAGGCCATCACATGCCATGCTGCAAAGTGGCACGTTTGTGCCACCATCGACTCTTTCGATACCATCGACTGCGAGGCGCCCTCACCCACTCACATTACTTATGCTAATCCTCCCCGTAGACGCCCCCCACCTTCTCTCGTTCCCAGCACTCAAGATCACCACCACGACGATGACGACAGCAGAGAAGACTCCGACTCCTCCTGTTCTTCCGACTCTAAATTCTTGCCACTCAATCCTGCCATCACCATCTCCTTCCAAAAGAGACAGGCACTGGGTACGTAAGATCAAGAGGCCGAAACTGATGATGATCTACTCCACCGTGATCATAATTTATAATTAACCAAATAATAATATGATTTAAAAAATGCCTACAATTTTAGTTTACGATGTAATAT
Source organism: Umbellularia californica (assembly GCA_028538565.1). Taxonomy (NCBI): domain Eukaryota; kingdom Viridiplantae; phylum Streptophyta; class Magnoliopsida; order Laurales; family Lauraceae; genus Umbellularia; species Umbellularia californica. The sequence continues at coordinate 64,081,580 of JAPQWN010000008.1, forward strand.
TGATTGCTTCTGTGACACCCCGGACTCCCACATTTACTATAGAGAGTAAAGTGAATGGGGTTATATATTGAGCCTACACCCTTACCTTGCATGAGGGAGGCCGGTGGGCCAAAACGGACAATATCATGTATGGGTATATGATGGTGCGTTAATTACAAATGGTAGAGGGCTGGCAGCCGGAGGGTTAAAGCCGTCACAGCCTCAGCCAATCAGCCGTCCATCTATTTCCCTTTTTTTTTACCACCCTTTCTCACTTTTCTGTTCTGTTTGTTTTGTGGGTGCAGTGACTTACTTCGAGAACAACAGAGCCGGCATCACAGTTTTTGGTTTCATGTTGGACAGAGCTGGTATCCAGATCATTTTTGGGATCGAAATGTCCTTGGTCCTGTGGTTATTAGGAAAAACTGTCGGCATCTCATGAATACAGAAACTTGGTCTCCTCTCTCTTTTTTCTTTCACGTCACTCTTCTTTCCTCTGTCTATCTATATATATCCATCCATCTAATCTGTCTTCATTTGTAAGTGAAAAATACTCTAAAAAAATGAAGCAATCGGATCTATCAATACTTGTCCAGGCACCTCATTTGGCTCTAGACAATGTGTCTAGTTGAGCAGCTTGGGCAATTAATGTTCAAATGGAATTTTTATCTGGCCGAATATTTGAACACTTCTCCTTGGCATGGTCCCTGATATCCTGATATTCTAATAGCATAAAATAAAATAAAATAAATAAATAAACAAACGGTAGGTCCATTCTGATATACGCAGGTTGGGCTGGGACAATCTTCAGCAGCCTACCTGCTTATTGCTTACGATCTTCAACAACATGAAGATAGATTCTCAAAGAAACACGAAAAATTAAAAACTACGTACAGCAGCCCCTACTCCAGGGTCCATGCTCTGCACATATACTGATTTCTCAGGTCGTTGGCCATTGAATTAGGAGCTATAAACAGATTACACTGTATGAGTGTATGACTGGTCCACTGTTGTTTTGAGTTCAGATGTGTAGTCATTCAGTGTATGGAAGAAATACAATGTATACTAAATATATGTGTGTATAATTTGGTTTAGACATCCTAAAAATAATAAGAACCAGCAGTAGCAAAAAAAAAAAAAATTTTTTGTCATATATATATATATATATATCGTCTCACCTCGCACGTCTCTATACCATCGAACCAATTAATCCAACGTAGCTTAAAAGAAAAATAAATAAATAAAATATAACGAAAGTGTAACGCCCCACCCTACACCCATCCATGATATTGTCCGCTTTGGCCCATGGGCCCCACCAAAAGGCCTCATGTAAGGTAAGGGTGTAAGCTCTACATATATATAATCTCATTCGTTTTCCTTTCTATAGTCGATGTGAGACTCCGGGGCGTCACAGAAAGAAAGGAGAAGGAAAACGACAGAGAGGGGTAAAGAGGCTTTGTTAGGGTCCATAGCCGAGCCTCGAATCCATCAAATCTAGATTGGTTTGTAGAATGAGAATTCCAAAGGCATGCAGGCCCAAGTAGCTAGCGACATCAGCAGCTGGAAAGGGGTGAATGTTGGGTTTTTTGTTTGTTTCAAAACTTCAAAAGGTGTTTTTTGTAAAAGGTGTTTTGTCCTTTTGCCCTTTTGCTTTTTTGTTTTATGGGTAGTGTAGGTTGTTGAAAACAAGCTATCCCACATTGCTAAAATCCAACTTTTGAAGAGGCTTTATAAGTGTTTTCATTCCTATACTTGCTAAAGACCTTTGAAGCATTTTACCATGGGCCCTATGCGCGCGCACGAGCCGGGCTTGACCCGTGGTAGCTGGTCTGGAAAACATTTAACCGGGCGTGCATCCGTGACGTGCATTCTGCATGTATGTCGCGCGCAGGGGGGTGCAAATCCAGGCCAGGTAGCCTTGAGGGGACCCATCTAGTGATATAGTAATGCCAACCTTTTGCCATTTTTTTCATTAAAATAAAATGATTTTTCATCTAGTGAAGGAGTCTCACTTCAGGCTGTTTGTGCGATCGGACTTGAAGATTGGCCGTTGTATCGTGGCACCTGGATTACATCCGAAAGGGTGGAACTCGTCCTAAAGAGAGCGTCATCAGACGTGCCTCGGCTACAAATCTATTGCCGTTGCTGCTCTTTGTCTTCCGCAAATCACAGTTGCAGTCTTCAACAATCGGGTACAATTGTTTTAGTTTAAATTCTGTTTGACAGCTTTCCGTAGTATTTCCAACAATTTTAGGACAATTACACCATGGCTACTTCCGCTGTCAAATTCATGCATCAGGACCTAATTCGGTTGGACAGTTTTGATGGATCTAATTTTCGACGTTGGCAGCAGAAAGTTTTATTTCTGCTGACATCTTTGAAAATTGCTTATGTCCTTACCGAATCATGCCCTGAACGTGAAGAAGGACCAGGAGGCTCTTATGCACGGAAGAAATGGAAAGAACATGATTACTTGTGCAAATGCCACATCTGAACCTGGTAGCAGATAATATTTACAACATGTATTCTGAAGCCCGATCTGCTAAAGAACTCTAGAGAGATCTTGATAGAAAATATAAAACAGAGGAGTCGGGGCTAAGAAGTATGCAGTTGGTCGCTATTTGAATTTTAAGATGGTAGATGACAAGCCTATTCTTCCTCAAGTACATGACTTACAAGCCATTGTTAATGAAATTGTTAAAGAAAGGATCCGAATTGATGAACAGTTCCAAGTAGCTACAGTGATTGAAAAATTACCATCCACTTGGAAGGACATACAAAAAACCCTTCGTCACAAGAGAAAGGATTATTCCTTGGAGTGCCTTCAGCGCTATTTGAAAATTAAGGAAGAACCCCGGATTAGTGATCAAAAGGATTTGGCTGAGAATAGTGGTAAGGTCAACTTAGTTGAATCTAAATCCCAAGTTGATAATGAAAAGAAAGGGAAGTTTGATCAACATCTAGTCAGGAATAAAAAGAATAATCCATCCTTTAAGAAGAAGAATTTGAAGCAAAACCAGAACAAAAAGTTCAATAAAAATCAAGGGACTGTCAAGCCACAGGCTAAAGGCAGTTGCTTTGTTTGCGGCAAATCGGGACACTTTGCAAGGGAATGTCGTCACCGAAAGAAATGTCCTCAACAATCTCAAATAACTAATCCTCAAGCTAATGTTACTGAAGAGGATCAATTTATTGTTGTTATCTCTGAGGTAAATGCCATCAGTACAGGAAAGAGCGAAGGATGGTGGATTAATACTGGTGCAACCGCTCCTGTCACCTTTGACAGAGGAGTATTCAAGACCTATGAGAAGGTCACTAACGATTTTAAGCTCACTCTGGGAACTACCGTTGCTACACAAGTAATCGGTAAAGGGAAGGTTGAAATTAAGTTCACTTTCGGGAAGACAGTGACCTTGCTGAACGTGTTCCATGCATCAGAATTTAGAAAGAACCTTGTGTCTGGTTATCTTCTGAATAAGGCCGGATTTAAATAGGTAATAGAATCCGACCAATTTGTAATCACCAAGAAAGGTGTATTTGTCGGTAAGGGTTATGCATGTGAGGGTATGTTTAAATTGAATGTTGTCAATAATAATATTGCATCTTCTTCTGCTTATATTATTGCTTCAGTTGATGAATGGCATGGTAGATTAGGTCGTATAAATTACAGAACTATGAAAAAAATGAGAAATAATGGACTAATTGATAAATATGATGGTGAATATAAGAAATGTATAATATGTTCTCAATCGAAGATTACATGGAAACCTTCTAAGTATGTAGAAAGGGAATCTACATTACTTCAGTTGGTTCACTCTGATATATGTGATCTAAGTAATACTATGACTAGAGGTGGTAAATATTACTTTATTACTTTTATTGATGATTGTTCGAGATATACTTATGTATATTTACTAAGAACTAAAGATGAAGCACTATCTAAATTCAAGATTTATGTGATTGAAGTTGAAAATAAATTAAATAGAAAAATTGTGACATTCAGAAGTGATAGAGGCGGTGAATACACCTCCAAAGATTTTTTAGACTATTGTGAATCTAAAGGAATTAAGAGAACTTGTATTACCCCTTATACACCCCAACAAAATGGTATAGCAGAAAGGAAAAATAGGACATTGATTGAAATGGTTAACTCTATGTTAATAGCATCTGGTAGTCCTAAAAACTTATGGGGAGAAGCTCTGTTGACTGCATGTTACATTTTAAATAGAGTTTTACATTCTAAAACTAATAGGACACCATTTGAGATTTGGGAAGGGAGAAAGCCTAGCCTTAGATATTTTAAAGTTTGAGGGTGTTTAGCACATGTCAGGATAGTAGATCCAAAAAGGCCTAAATTAGGACCCCACTCATGGGAGTGTGTTTTCATAGGCTATGCTCAAGATAGTGCTGCCTACAGATTCATTAAATTAGATGACCTAACTCTAGTTGAGTCTAGAGATGCAGACTTTTTTGAAGACCTTTTTCCTTTTAAGATTAAGTTTACATCAGAACCTTCTTCACCCAAAAGAGTTTTAGGAACTGCTGAGGAAGAGGAAAATCAACCTAGAAGAAGTAAGAGACTTAGGACTGCTACTAATTTTGGTCCTGATTTTGAAACCTATCTAGTAGAGGAAGATCCATCTACTTTTCAGGAAGCGATGACTGCCCATGATGCTGCCTTTTGGAAGGAAGCATTAGATGATGAGATTGAATCCATTTTAGCTAATAATACATGAGAATTATCTAACTTACCCATAGGTACTAAACCTTTAGGGAGTAAGTGGGTTCTTAAGAAAAAACTTAGGCCAGATGGGTCAATAGAGAAATATAAAGCCAGGCTAGTAGCCCAAGGTTTTAGAAAAAAGGAGGGAATAGACTTCTTTGATACTTATTCACCTGTATCTAGAATCAGTTATATTAGAAAATTGATAGTTATTTTTGCAGTTCATAATTTGATTATTCATCAGATGGATGTAAAAACTGCTTTTCTAAATGGAGATTTGGAAGAGGAAATTTATATGGAACAACCAGAAGGCTATGTTATAAAAGGACAAGAACATAAGGTATGTAAATTAATAAAGTCCTTATATGGGCTAAAACAAGCACCTAAACAATGGCATATGAAATTTATTGAGGTAATTCTTTCTAATGGCTTCAAAATAAATGAGGCTGAAAAATGTATTTATTATAAATCTAATGATTGTTCAACAATAATAATATGCTTATATGTTGATGATTTACTAATATTTGGATCTGACATGGAAAGCATAGAAGAAACAAAGAGTCTTCTCTCTCATCACTTTGATATGAAAGACTTGGGAGAAGCAAATGTTATATTGGGAATTAAAATTATAAGAGATGATTCTGGAATTAAATTATCCCAATCACATTACATTGAAGAAATATTGAGAAAATATAATCATTTTGATTGTAAACCCGTGTCTACTCCATTTGATCCAAGTATAAAATTAGTGAAAAATGATGGCGAATGTGTATCTCAACTTGAATATGCTAGTGTAATTGGTAGCTTAATGTACGCTATGAATTGTACTCGTCCTGATATAGCTTATGTAGTCAGTAAATTGAGTAGATATACCAGTAATCTTGGTGTAGAACATTAGAATGTTGTATCTAGAGTACTTAAGTATTTAAAGAATACTATAGACTATGCATTGTGTTATTCTGGTTATCCACCTGTAGTTGAGTGTTACAGTGATGCTGACTGGAATTCAGACTTAGATGATTCTAAGTCTACAAATGGATATATTTTCACTTTGGGAGGTGCTGCAATATCTTGGAAATCAAAGAAACAAACTGTAATTTCTCATTCCACTAAAGATTTAGAGTTCCTGGCTCTAGGAGCTGCTGCGATGGAATATGAATGGATTAGAAATTTATTATTTAATATTCCTTTGTGGACTAAACCAATTCCTCCTATTATTATTCATTGTGATAACACTGCAGCAATTATTATTGCAAACAATGCCACATATAATGGAAAGTCAAGACAAGTGCGACTACAACATAGCTATGTGAGACAATTACTCGGTGGAGGAGTAATTTCAATTGATTGTGTGAGATCAAAAGATAATCTCGCAGATCCTTTAACAAAAAGCCTTGCAAGGGAGAAAATAAAAGAAACAACTAAAGGGATGGGTCTTAAGCCCATAAATCATCAATAGCGGGAACCTAACCTAATGACCGGAGATCCCGAGAAATAGGTTCAATGGGAAAAACAAGCTATCCAGATGATGTGAAGTACTGACATATAGAGTATGTTTACTCTGTACCCATCCCTATTGTGTGAGATTACTTGATGGTTGGTACATAACCAGTAGCGAATGAGGTTGGATTTAATCTTTAATGAGATCTATAGCCTATATGGTGGGGTGCACAGCTACAAGAGCACTCTTGATGGACTCACCTATATCAGTGTGGAAGTGGGGCCGCTTCCCATGAGAATTTGGGCAAATTCTCTAGAACACTCATGAAATCCGGGATAAAGCACATGGCCTTAAAGTGCTGACCTTATGACTCCAAGATCAAAACTTGACATTTTTTGAAATAGAGGGGAGATTGTTGGGTTTTTTGTTTGTTTCAAAACTTCAAAAGGTGTTTTTTGTAAAAGGTGTTTTGTCCTTTTGCCCTTTTGCCGTTTTGTTTTATGGGTAGTGTAGGTTGTTGAAAACAAGCTATCCCACATTGCTAAAATCCAACTTTTGAAGAGGTATTATAAGTGTTTTCATTCCTATAATTGATAAAGACCTTTGGAGCATTTTGCCATGGGCCCTATGCGTGTACGCGAGCCGGGCTTGACCCGGGGTAGCTGGTCCGAAAAACATTTAATCGGGCGTGCGTCCGCGACGCACATCCTGCGTGTATATCGCGCGCAGGGGGGGTGCAAATCCAAGCTAGGTGGCCTTGAAGGGACCCATATAAAATGATTTTATTTAATCTTATAAACTGATTTTTTAAACCATTTTAATGCTTTTAACATTGGAACGTTGGGGATTAATGTGGCCTTAATGTTTTTAACGTTAGGGATTAAAGACCCAACGAATAGATTATATATGTTTATATTAGGGCATCTCCATCATCGTTTTAACATAGAGCAAAAACGATCTTTCTATCCTCTGTTTTTCTTCTGAGCAATCAAAAAGGAGTCTCACTTCAGGCTGTTTGTGCGATCGGACCTGAAGATGGGCCGTTGTATCCTGGGGGCAGTTCTGCTGTGAACCCTTCGCACCTGGATTACATCCAAAGGGGAGGAACTCATCCTAAATAGAGCGTCATCAGACGTGCCTCGGCTACAAATCTATTGCCGTTGCTGCTCTTTGTCTTCCGCAAATCACAGTTGCAGTCTTCAACAATCGGGTACAATTGTTTTAGTTTAAATTCTGTTTGACAGCTTTCTGTAGTATTTCCAACAGTGAAGATTATTGGTTTCTCCCACTTTCTGCTGTCAACCCATCATCTCTCATTGACTTAATTGCCTAGTTCATGGCGGTGAGTCCTCCTCTCCCCTTCTCCTCTAACCATTCTTCATGTGTTTTCTTCTAGCTGTGAATCTTCTCTCTTCTGCTGCTAGAGATGATATGTCGGGTCTGTTTTTGTCTTTGGATTGAATTGCTGAAAACTTAACACTACGTTTGGGAAAGAGGTAAAATGAAGGGAAGGAAAGAAAAAAGAGGGGAAAGTGGAGGGAAAGTGAAAATAGAGGGCGTTTGGGAAGTGGGGAGGGAAAGTGGGGGAGGGGGAGAAAATTTTACCCCAAAATTTTCCCTTCACAACTAGGGGGAAAGAGGGGGAAAGAGGGAGGCAAAGAGGGGATCTTCCCTCCCCTCCCCTCCCCTCCCCCCTCAAACTAAACAAACAAGAGGAGGGAAAGTTAATTTTCCCTCCCCTCCCCTCACCTCCCCCTTCATTTTTCTTCCCCTCAAATTTTCCCTCCGCTCCCCTCTTACCTTACCAAACACAGCATAAGTGTTACATGGTACATTGGGTTTAGCAGGTAAGTGTCGGATCGTCGGGGGAGTCATGGGAATATTGGATAGGCTCATCGGTGGGATTCAGTCATTAAAATCCAACCAGCCAGTAATTACTGGTTTAGTATTTTTTCTTTTTTATTTTTTTAAGTACCCGGGATGGGACCGAGTGCTTGGGTGAGGGAAGTAAAAGCTGGCCCCGCTTACCACTGGGTAAGAGGCCGATCTTACCTACCGCGGAGCCGTGCCTTGAGTGTAATGATCTTGGTGCCAGCAAATATCCATATCCAAGGTAACCCAGGTACAAACAACCTAGTATGATAGAAGCATTCAGGATTACTTGAGCACTAAGTTTCTCTTTTACCCTATATTGTGGGAGTCTTTTTAAGTGGAAATAAATGTTGCCTTCTTAAGCTTCCATGAATATACAGGGTGCTTTTGAGAAAATCAATCCTATTTATATCATATAACTTGTATCTATATCTATATCTATATATCTATATATATATTATATATACTCTTATAAAAGAGAGAAAGATGATGTCCTTTCACTAAACACATAGCCAATCAAATGCAAGTTGTGGGGCCCACCCTTATATATATTTATTATATATATGTATTTTATATATGGATAAAGATGGGGACATAATGGGAATTTCCCAACTCTACTCTTATAAAATGTCTAAAAAAAGGAAAGATGATGTACTTTTTTCCATGCCCAATAAAATGCAAGTTGTGGGGCCCACCCTTATATATATTTATTATGCACATGTATTTTATGTATGGATGAAGATGGGGACATAATGGGCATTTCCTAATTTGTCTAAAATAGACTTTCGGCAAGGCTTGGATTTAGAGGGGTTTTAAGATCCGGATCAAGATGATCTAGAAGACTAAAGTTTAGGAATTAAAAATATCTACCCAACAGTACCATAATCTCAAAAACTCTAAAATTACAAAAAAGGCCCCAAAATTCTCTGGAAAATTGCTAACTACCTCCCTACTATACCCAAATGAACTCGGATACATAGCAAACTTGGAACACATGATTTTAATAATTTTTTAATCTCTTATATTGATAGATGCTAATATTTTAAACGTAATAAAGTTTCATTTTAATACATTCCAATAAATCGAGTAATTCTATCTTCTCTTATAAAAGAGAGAAAGATGATGTCCTTCTTTCACTACACACATAGCCAATAAAATGCAAGTTGTGGGCCCACCCTTATATATTTATTATATATATATATGTATTTTTTATATGGATAAAGATGGGGACATAATGAGAATTTTCCAACTTCTACTCTTATAAAATGTCTACAAAAAAGAAAGATGATGTACTTTTTTCCCAAGATGATGTCCTTCTTTCACTACATACATAGCCAATCAAATGCAAGTTGTGGGGCCCACCCTTATATATATTTATTATATATATGTATTTTATATATGGATAAAGATGGGGACATAATGGGAATTTCCCAACTCTACTCTTATAAAATGTCTAAAAAAAGGAAAGATGATGTACTTTTTTCAATGCCCAATAAAATGCAAGTTGTGGGGCCCACCCTTATATATATATTTATTATGCACATGTATTTTATGTATGGATGAAGATGGGGACATAATGGGAATTTTCTAATTTGTCTAAAATAGACTTTGGGCGAGGCTTGGATTTAGAGGGGTTTTAAGATCCGGATCAAGATGATCTAGAAGACTAAAGTTTAGGAATTAAAAATATCTACCCAACAGTACCATAATCTCAAAAACTCTAAAATTACAAAAAATGGCCCCTAAATTCTCTGGAAAATTGCTAACTACCTCGCTACTATACCCAAATGAACTCGGATACATAGCAAACTTGGAACACACGATTTTAATAATTTTTTAATCTCTTATATTGATAGATGCTGATATTTTAAACGTAATAAAATTTCGTTTTAATACATTCCAATAAATCGAGTAATTCTATCTACTCTTATAAAAGAGAGAAAGATGATGTCCTTCTTTCACTACACACATAGCCAATAAAATGCAAGTTGTGGGCCCACCCTTATATATATTTATTATATATATATATATGTATTTTTTATATGGATAAAGATGGGGACATAATGGGAATTTTCCAACTTCTACTCCTATAAAATGTCTAAAAAAAATATAGATGATGTACTTTTTTCCCTGCCCAATAAAATGCAAGTTGTGGGGCCCACCCATATATATATATTTATTATGTACACGTATTTTATGTATGGATAAAGATGGGGACATAATGGGTATTTCCCATTTGTCTAAAATAGACTTTGGGTGGGGCTTGGATTTAGAGGGGTTTTAAGGATCCAGATCAAGATGATCTAGAAGACTAAAGTTTAGGAATTAAAAATATCTACCCAACAGTACCATAATCTCAAAAACTCGAAAATTACAAAAAAAACCCTAAATTCTCTGGAAAATTGCTAACTACCTCACTACTATACCCAAATGAACTCGGATACAGACCACAAACTTGGCACACACGATTCTAATAATTTTTTTAATATCTTATATTGAGTAGATGCTGATATTTTAAACATAATAAAATTTTGTTTTAATACATTCAAATAAATCGAGCAAGTTTTTTTTTTTTTTTTTTTTTAAGGTGGTGGAGAAAAGAAAAGGAAAATGTGGATAAGATTGGAATCTATCTCAAATCAATATCTCAAATGTTGTTTTTTTCCCTCTTCTTTTTTCAATTTTCTTTTAACATTCTTCTTATTCATATACTACAAGATTTTCAATGTAGGGAATTTTGTGAGTATGAGGTGTTTCCTCTGTGAATAATTGTGTAAGAAAGAACATTATACTTTAACAGATTCTTCATTGACTCTTAACTTCTTTTGGCATGGAGGGAGTTTTCATACATGTAAGTGAGCACTGTCTCCTGAAATTATTATGGTTTGATTGTGTCTTCTTCTTTAATTTTTTTTAATGTTGTAATAAAGTCTTCATTCTAAGAAAAATGGGGTAAACTAGAGTTAAGAAAATGATGATAAAGAGTTAGTTTTTTCTTTCTCATTCCTGTTTGGGCCAATGTTAGGCCCATTGATAGCCTTCATACTCTGATAGTTTTAATTATATTTCTATTCAATTTCTAAAATCTTAACTGCAGGCTTCCAAATTGTGCTTGTTTCGTGTTTCCTTATAGTAGAACTTTGTATTTAATTCTCACTCTATGTTTGGAATATGAATTTGTGCATAGCATTTAAAATGTAAATTTGATACTGTTTTGTTATGTGAGATAGAAAAATGGAAAACTCAAACAGAAAGTGTCCTGGTTGAGAAAAGCAAAGTAGAAAATAACTAAAAGGACGATGCTATGAAGCATGGAAAAGCTTTCCATTATCTGTCAGAATTTGTTTTCGTTCTCCATAAAGTCGAAGGGGAAGGGCTTTTTTTTTAAGCAGTACAGGTGCTAATATTCAAAAGGCCAAAAAATTAATCCATATTTGTATAAGAATATGAAATTTTATTTTGTTTTTTTTTTCTTGTTTTAGTTTATGTTAGTTAAATTCTTACGTTTTAGACCAATGCCTCTTCAATCGTCACCCTCCAAACCCATCAAGAGTGGGATAAGACCAATAAGCATTCATTCGTGGTTCTCATTGAACCATTTTGTTCACTAATTTCCAAATTTTTATTCATTTTTTTTTTGTCTTTTGTGAAATTAATTGTGAGATGTGGTGCAATTAAAGAATTATTTCAATGGAAAAATATTTCAAATTTTATCATTTAGAAAGTTTTTTTAGTCTTTCTTGGCACTATTTTGTCCACCTTGGTTAATAAACTAAGGCAAGGTGGGAAAAACAAAAGATTTTAACTATGCACTATGTACTCCATTATGTGGTTCATGGTGTACATACTGCCTTTTAACTCTGAAAACTTAAATGCCATGTGCTTTTTCAATGATAAACCTTGAACTAAGATGGGAAGAAAATAAAAGAGAAAATGAATAGTGTATTTTATAATGGATCAAAAGAAAAGCAATCAAGTGTATTTTACTTACTACCTTTTGGTGTTCAATATTTACAATTTTGTGGGCATTTTAAATACTTCGCCATCAGTTTAAAAGTCATGACAAAAGGTATTAGCTACCTTGCAAATTTTGTTATTGTTGTTGGTGGCCAATAGGTGGTTGTGTCATAATTCAAATACCAAATTAACTACACACGAGACAATTAAGATTCTCTTCGTTTTTTTTTTTTTACCTAAAACAATGCTAATTGTGCAAATAGTTTCTATTTATTTATTTATTTTTATTTTTATTTTTTGGTGGCACTAAAACATACTTGAGTGGTACTTGTATTTGAAATTTGAAAGTTCAGAACATTAAAGGGCTCCGGGAGGTTTCTAGAAGATATGAGATTATTTTCTTTGTACGGATGTAACCCTTTGTTATTACTTTTTAAATATTAACCCTTCAATCGTTTGTACACGAACCTTAAATATTTGTAATTTGATGTTCTTTAGTTGTATATTATTTATTATGGCATTTGAAAAAGGTATAGGACCTCCAAAACTTATAAGCACATCCCATATATACAGGTTCTTCGTTTGCATTATTGCTTTATGTTTAGTTTTTTCTTTTTCTCTTTTAGAAAAAAGTAGCAACTAAAAGAATATCATAAATAAGAAAGTGAAATGTACAAACTTAAACTCATTTTATGTCCGCCTGTTTTTTTCTCTCTTTTAATGAAAGTTACCATTAAAAAATTTTAAATATTATTTTCGCTTTTGCTTCATGTATTTGTATTTTATTTAGTTAGAATAATTGAGTTTTCAATCTAACATAATAGTTGTATTGATCTTGATTTATACTCCTGTTGGAAGAGTAATCACAAGTTGAATAATGTGATAACTACTACTAAATATTGGTTCTCTTCTAATATTAGTGATTGTTAAAGATAATTCTATAAATGCAATTTAGTGGTAGGTCTTATAGATTACTATCGTAAAATTGCTGTTGTTCGATCAATACAATTTTTAGTTTCTTAATATACAACTTTTGTGAATTTTTTTATTATAAAAGGGCATTTCAAGGGCATGAAAATATTTATTTATTATTGCTCTTACTCATGAGGCTTAAATTGAAGAACATTGATCATTTTCTAACATATTTATTTCTTTCATCATTGCAAGCTTCTTCTTGTTCTTCTTCTTTTCATATATTTCAATGAAACGTCATACCTTTCCTTAAAGGGAAAACGAGAATCTCATGAAAACTGCTTATTATGTTAGCGTTATTACTAACTTCATAGTCAATGAATGAAGTGGTTGTTTTAAGTGTAAACAATTAAAATAAGCATTTGATGCTGAGCTGCAACAAATTCAGTTTGTCTTTGTTCGTTTCAAATTTTCTTACTTTAATTAGCACTCCCATCCTCTTTATATAACAAAGCAGAAGAGTTGATCTAAAATACCTGTGTTACATTTTTATGTATTTCTTAAGAGGAAAGTCCAATTCTTTTGGCAGATTTGTATTTGTGGTTTTTTATTTTTTGGTATTTTTTTCCTTATGGATATCTCAATTTGTGAGCTTCCATTTAACTGAACTTTTATAATTACTATGTATTATCTTTTTCTTACAGGGTATAAAATATAGCACTTTGTATCAACCAAAAGAAGATGCTGACTCTTGAAGAGGTATTGCCTCTATTTACCTGATAGCAGTCTGTCTTATAAAATAAAACAAAGCACATGTTAAATACTAATATATATCAACAAGTGCTTTGCAAATCTTACCCGTCAGAGTTCATATCATAGTTCCACCATTGTTGATCCCTGTCGCTTGAGGACAAGCCAGATTACTTCATTATTCTTGACGGTTAGTGGGAGATGTTATTCTTCTTTGTAAGTTAAGACTAAAACCACCATCTTAGTTTTGTTATTCTGATGTCCTTAGGTAAGATATAATTAATTTTTTTCCTTAATAGAATCTGATTTTGTAGTGAATATATAATGTTCATGGTAATTGGTTAGAACAGTAAGCTCATCTGGTTCTTAGTTTTTTTCTTTTTATAAAACTGTAGGTTATCAATTTGAGTATGCTTTCAACTAGACTCCAACTTTAGCAGGTCAAGTCTACCTGGAAATTGATAAGTATACTTGACGGGTCAAATAAAGTAAATTGAAATTTCTTTGTACACATTCATGATAAAATATCTAAAAATATGTGATTTATATCCTCAAAAAGTTATATAAATTCCATATCGATTGTCTTTTGAGATCTCATTTTTCTCACTATATCATTTTTTTATTATTTTCAAATGTATAGAAAAAAAAGTAGTGTCAGCTGTATTTGGACATTGCACGGGCCTTGCAATTTACAATCACTCATATTTTGTTGAAAATTTATTTTTTAAATGTATTGTAACTTCTATTGAATTTTTTAAGAACTTCATTTTTTAAAGATTTTATTAGTAAAACTGTGTGTTCGGTGCACTCCACTAGTATACTATTATAAAAGAGGCAATGTTGCATGGTTTTTTCACCACACTACTGTGGGGCCCACCCCAAAATATTATAATGCAAACTTTTTCCCTAAACCATTGTGGGGCCCACCCCCAAATATCTGTTATCTACTATCTACTATCTACTATTCTATTATAAAAGAGGGAAAGTTGAAAACCTTTTTCACTACACCATTGTGGGGCCCACCCCCAAATATTATATTATAATATCATAATATATTATTATGAGAAATTGCAAACTTTTTCACTACACCTTTGTGGGCCCAACCCCAAATATTATAATGCAAACTTTTTCACTACACCATTGTGGGGCCCACCCCCAAATAGTATAATATAATATAATATAATAATATATTATTATGAGAAATTGCAAACTTTTTCAGGACACGGGCCCACCCCCAAATATTATAATATAATATAATAATATATTATATTATAATAATAATAATATAAAATCTATATCTATACCCTTATTATATAAGAGAAGAAAAGTTGCATACTTTTTCACTACACCTTTGTGGGCCCCCCCACAAATATTATAATATATTATAATATAATAATATATTCTTATTATATTATAATAATAATCATATAATATCTATGCCCTCATTATAAAAGAGAAAAAAGTGTTATGCTTTTTCTCTACACATCTGTGGGCCCCACTTAGTATTATGATATTATATATATATACAATAAAAGAGAACTACACATATGTGGGCCCTAATAAAAGAGAAGAACTTGTCATGCTTTTTCTCTACAGATCTGTGGGCCTCACTTAGTATTATTGTATTATATATATATATATAAAATAAAAGAGAACTACACATCTGTGGGCCTCACTTAGAAGAAGAACTTATCATACTTTTTCTCTACATCTAGACATCTATGGGCCCCACTTAGTATTATTATATTATATATATAATACAAGAGAACTACACATCTGTGGGCCCCACTTAGTATCATTATATTATACCACTTAGTAGAAGAACTAGTCATGCTTTTTCTCTACACATCTGTGTGCCCCACTTAGTATTATTTTAATATCTGTATGCCCAATTTAGTATTATTATATTAGATATATATATAATAAAATGAGAACTACACATCTATGGGCCCCACTTAGTAGAAGAACTTGTCATGCTTTTACTCTACATCTACACATTTGTAGGCGCCACTAGTATTATTATATTATATATATAAATAAAAGAGAACTACACATCTGTGGGCCCCACTTAGTATTATTATATTATATATATAATCAAAGCGAACTATACATCTGTGGGCCCCACTTAGTATTATTATATTTCAATGAAATGCTTAACTCAAATGATCATGAAAAGGGTTATGTTTGAAGGATTTGTTTATTCGCTGCAAGAACTCAAATGAGAAATTTCAGTTGAGATTTTCATTTGTAGAAAATTTCAACTTCGATCCTAATGCCTGTAAAGACACGATTTGCTTGTCAGAGGAAGATATGAGAATGCCAAAGATTGCTTGGAGTCCTCGTGATTTGTTGTTGATTTGTTTAAAGCTATGAGTTGGGTACTGTTTTGGTTGGTTAGTATTTTGTTTCATTGAATTTGGTATGTATTTGGCGCTAGTTTTTAGACAAATTTTAATGGGAAATGGGCTGGACTATCGATCTATATTGAAATTGGTGAGTGTTTTTCCTAATCATGTATGGCCAGAAAGGTTGGTTTTCAACTTCTTTTTTTTTAAATTAGTTTCCTTCCATATATCTTGTTATTCAATCTTCTTCTTACTTTTTTCTATTGAAGCTTTTACTAAATTTCATAAGAATAATGAGTGATTGTAAATTACTTAATTTGTTACATGGTCATTCTCCATTGGGATAGTTAATATTGAGTTTTTCAATGACTTTATTGTTTTCAGATTATCATACTGAAAGAGTACGTTCCTTGCACGTGCATTGCACGTGAAGGGCTCCACTAGTATTATAATAATAACTAATAAGTAGTGTGTATGGCAAATTCTCATAAACAGCCAGATCACCTCAGCATAGAAATGGTCTAGCTAACATTTGGGCCCACATTTTCCCTTTTATAATCAGTCTAATCCCTTCTCACACTTTGCCCCTTGTGAATTATAATCAACTCAAATTTGGAGTTGTACCGCCTAGGGGTGGCAAAACCTGATCCAACCCGCATAACCAGTCTCAATACACATTTGACCTGCATAACTTGACCCACAGCATACAAGTACTCACTCCCCATGTACCTAGATTCTCTTCTCATGTGTGCAAGTCCTTTTCTCGTGTGTACGTGGGTAGTCTCACGGGTACCATCCCCATTAGTTGGGCTACCAAAAAAAAAAAAAGCCTCAACCCATAATATATACAGGGCACTCATGAGTTACCAGAACCTAACCTATAATAGAAAAGAGTTGGCTGAGGGGTCAACCCAACCTTCATAACTCGCCTAATTCATTTAAATGGGTTGGCTTAGGACCGACACACATAAATAAACTCATTTAACCAATTTGATCAAGTTGGAAAAATCGCTGAATTGACTCTTGACTCTATCGAATCATCTTTATTTTTTATGAAAGACCGAGTCAAATTTAGAGAAGACTTGGCCGAGTCACCTAATTTTAACTAGTTATTTGCATTCTGAACCATTTGATTGGTAGATCTGATTTTAAAAAATTAATGTATATATTTAAGTAATAATGCATGAGGTTTGAAGTTGAAATTTAAAAAATGATAACCAAAATGTAATTTGAAATTTATATTTGACCTCTTACAGTCAATCAATGGAATAATAAAGTATGTAATATGCAATACTTTTAGTTTGTTTCCATAATATAATATTTTTTGTATATATAAATTTATTAATTTGGGTTGATTATCATGAATGCATGTAAATAAATGTATATTTATATTTTGTAATATTTATTTTATTTTTAAATATAGGAGATGATCCTATGAGAGTATCTTTCACCTTGCCCTCACATCAATATCCAATGCTAACAACTTAAATGTGAGGGCCCCCACCCAATCTCTCATAGTAAGGTGAGTGAGAGACATCTTCCTTTAAATATTATTAAAATTATTTTTAAAAAATATAACTCTCTCGAGTCTCTACGTTGACTCTATCCAAGTCTCTTGTTTTTTTCTTTTTCCTTTTGCATTGGATGACTCGAGTCCGAGTCATGAGTTTTCCAACCTTGAATATGATGATTCGGTATTTTGATACTTAAAATAATTTATCTTATATGAAATGAGCCGAGCTTGTGGTGGACATTTTTGGCCTATAATCTAATTCAAATATAACTTTAATACTTGAAACAGACTATGTTTGGGCTATACTTCTATAGTTTGAGTCAAGTTAAAAGGTTTGGCCCATGTTGAATGCGAGTTAATTATGTGGGTTGCACCGGGTTGGCCTACAATGGGTGTAAGTTTCAGTTACTCGACAATTTTGAATCCCTCAAAATGGGACCACTCTTGAGCAATGGTTCTCATCTTGCATGCAAGCTCCCCCATAGTCCCCACTGATACTTTATTTTAAATTTTTTGGTGTGATATATATATATATATATATATATATATATATATATATATATAAGCAAGGCTCTCCTAAGCTCAAGCTTAGGAGAAATCTCATAAGCTCATGCTTGTGGGGCCAACCTTTGGTCCATCCAAATGGACCAAACACATGACCCCTCTAAATTGCACATGTCCACCAACTTTCGGTCAGATCCGAATTTACTGGACCATTGGATCAACTACGTATCGATCCGAATGCACTATTGACCATTAAACTTTTGCACCCATATGGAGATGATAGAAATCATAGTTGGAGCTTATTTTTTGCAAAGAAGAAGATCCCAGGGAGTCCTTGAATTCCCTCCCCCCCCCCTACCATTCTTATGTAGGTCTCCAGGTGGGCCCCACCACACACTTGAGCTTACCTTATCCTAAGCTTGAGCTTAGGATGAGCTGGCCTATATATCTATATATATAGATATATAGATATATGGGAGATGCTCATATGAGATGCTCTCACCTTACTATGAGATATAAGGTGGGGGCTCTCACATCCATATCAAATGCCAACAACTTAAATGTGAGGGGCCCATATCTCTCATAGTAAGGTGAGAGATACTCTCACATGAGCACCTCCTTATATATATATATATATATATAGAGAGAGAGAGAGAGAGAACTGGTCCCGTGAGGACAGTCCTCATGGTCTTATACGGTAAGCACCACCGAGTGGGGCCCACCTTAGGACTCCACTGATCATGGGAAAAAGGGAGATCGAAAGATCCAAGTAGAGACTTCCTAGATATTAAATTTGAAGTCAATCTAATACCTCGAATCGAGCAACGTTTTAGCATCTCTTGCACATATCAGAACAGTACATTCTACTACATTGCCCGATGCTTCTGCCTGCTCGAGGTTCGTAGCATAGTTTCCTTGTCTGTTGTGGTACTTGATGAGTCTGTTGCTGCTGCTGCCTTGGCCTGCCTTGATGTTGTCGTTGCTGCTGCTTGGGTCTCGGGGGTGGTACTGGCAAGGCTAACCGCTGAGGCAGAGTTAGGAGTGTTGGTTTAATAAGATGCTGAGGTGTTTTATAATTGCCCCGATTCCTGGGACAGGTAGCTACCCGGTGCTCCATAGATCCACATAAAATACAAGCACCGATGTTCCTCCAACATTTCTCAGTGGGGTGTCCCTTGCCACACATCTTACAGTTGGGTGAATTAGTACCGATCACTATACCCTTTTGTCTCTTATGCTGAAAATTCTTCACCGGAGTGAGACAAACTTCTTTTAGGGTCTGCATTTCTCTTTTTGACAGCCATCTCTTCAACCACATAAGCCCTATCTACTGCCTCTTGAAAAGTCTCGGGCCTCTTGTATATCATCACTTGTTCTTGGTATATCGGATGAAGTCCACCGATGAATCGCTTGACTTTCTTCTCTTCTATGTCAACTAAGTCCTTGGCAAACTTGGATAAGTGGGTGAAAGTGTGCACATAAGTCGCCACTGTCATATTATTCTACTTGAGAGTGATGAATTCTTCTTCCTTTTTCCAGTGCACATGAGCCGGTATGAATTTGCGACAGAATTGCTCTTGGAAGGTCTCCCATATTATGGCATTAGGCATGACTTTGTAGGCCTCTCGAATGATTTTCCACCAATCTTTGGTGACTCCCTTGAACATGGAAGTTGTGAGGGATACACGTTGCTTGTTGTCACAAATTATCGTCTTGAATACATCGTTGATGTGCTCTAGCCATTCGTCAGCCTGAATAGGATCCTCCTTTCCATGAAATTCTGTGGCTCCTCTTTTTTTGAATTTCTCATATAAGGTATTCGGGTCATTTTCCTTAGGTTGGATGACTACTTGAGTCCCTGGATTTGATTGTCCTTGTCCTTGCCCGGCCATTAATGCTGCTAAATATTTATTAGTCTTGGCCATTTGTTCCATTAACATCATCATGCAGGCTTCCATAGGGGGCGGATCATTTTCCAATTCAACAAACGAGTCCACATATTGAGACTCATTATTTCCATCATTGTGTCGGCTCCCAGAACCGGATGCCATTAACCTACAAAACAATTGTAAGGGTTAGGACTATACTATAACCTTTCTATACAATACTCACATCGCACACAAAATGTTAACGAATAATTTACAACTAACGAGAACTAGCCCTGATTATTCTAAACTCTCAACCGATTCTAGCATATCCTCACAACGTTTCTAATTATGTTTTTAAGTTTTTTAAGGAGACTTTCAGGGCTCTGATACCATACTTACGTATGTCACATCCCGATTCCAAATCACCCTGGCCTAGGGTAATCTCCAAGGTGTGTCACACGTACTTCCGCGTACTGTACCTGTCTCGAGCCAAATCAACACACGAAGGAGAGAAAACAACTTTCCATACATGTGAGTTAGAACTCACTAAACACATCAAAGGCAATTAAACATAGCAGAAGCTATAATTCATTTATGTGAGGTATCAATTCCCATTTAGTCCATTTAACTTCCAAGTTTAATACAAAAGAATTATACAATGACATACATTGATTTAAAAAAGAGCCTATATCAAAGAACATTATACAACAATACCAAGAGTATAAACAAAAAAAAATCATTAAACCTAAGTGTGGCTCACACAAAAAGGGGCTAGCCACACTCTAAAGAAATTCCAAAAGAAGTCATCGCGCACTCCAAGGACGACAGATCTATTTGGCCTCAGGCTCTGGCCACAGTTCTAGTTCTGAAGGTAATAAGGAAATACATAGTGTATCAAATTGAATTTAGGACGGATAAATTAACAGATGTCAATATTAAGTATCAACTAGGCAAGTTGTACTAAAATGAATAATTTATGCATTGTGAATCAAATAAAATGAAAAAATACAAATTAGCTACTACCTTAAGCTCATCCTCTCAAAAGAGAGCAAATCTAGTTGAGATGCCACCAGCAGCCTGGCCAAAGGCTAGCTAGCTACCTGGGTCTGGAGTTTCGGTGCTCCAGATGACTTATTGCAGTAGTCTCAAATAACTAAACCAAGTGTAACCCGGTCGGGTACCACAGGGTCGAAGCTAAGTAGTGCCGACTCGATAGATTCAAATAATACTCGAAATGAAATCGGATTTGAGTAAGTTTATATTCATTTAATCATAACCAAATCGAATGATAATCACATATTTTTAATTACTTACGCAACCCTTATTTCTAACGATTGTCAATTCTGATATACAAAACAAAATTACAAATTGAATATAAAAAATCAAGCTTCAATGTATACTAACGGTGCAATCAATCTATTGAGTAGGATTTCAGGTCCCAAATAAATTCGTACTACAATATGAAATGCAACACTTTAATTAGAAGAATCAAGGAATTCACTAGCCAATTTAGTCTAATTAATCGTGGTTCACCATCCATTTCGATATACATTTAGGAAATCATGCTATTTAGTGTCACAGTTTGATAAAATATTCCCTAAACTAACATCCATGGTTTGGTGAAAGAGTCCCAAAGTTAGGGCTACTCTAGCTCCTAGGGTTTCTACGGGCAGTTAAGGGTTTGGGTATCAATTCATGGCTCTAAAGGGGTCTTTTGAAATTTCCTAAAATATGAAAATTTCTAGGCAGTCGGTCAGCAGCGATGACCCCCGCGGTTAGCCGCCTAGGTGACCGCGGCTTCCTGACATAAAATGTTAGCTACTGGAAAAGTAATCAATTGAGTGTCGGTTAACCGCCAGGTAACCGTGCGGCTAACCGCCAGGTGATCGCCTGGTGACCGTCAAGGCTACAAGATATGAACAGCTACTGAGGTCGGCTAGCCGCCAGGTAGTCACGCGGCTAGCTGCCATTTGACCACATGGTAACTGCCAACCTGCGGTGAGTTATAGAATACTGATTTCACAGCCATTTTGAAACTCTCTCTCTTTTACTCCATCTTTCACAACTCCGAACCCAAAAACCAAAACTTATGCGTCCCCTAACTCCTCAATATCATGCATAATCTCTCCAATCATTTATCAACCAGGCAACTTAATAAAAATTAAACCAATCCATTCATTTATTAAGAGAAGAAAAATGTAGAAAAGAATTTCTTTTGAGTCAAATGAAATGAACAAAATGTAAGACCAAATTAATGCTTATTCTTGCCTCAATTAAGAGCTTGCCAAAGCTTTTTACTCACTCTTGGCTCAAAAGGATAAAATCCCCCAAAAATCTCAAACCCTAATCACACCGATACACATGGAAAAATGGGAATGAATAGGGTGCATGACCAATCAAGAGCTCCTTGACTCTATTGTAACTCAAAAATCCAAATCAAAACTGTTTGAAGTTACCTCTTGTAAGAATTTCGAATTTTGGAGGAGATAGAAGATGGTGGAGATGACTTTTAGCTCACAAGAAAAGAGGAAGATGAAGATGATAAAGATGAAGAGCTTCTCTATCTCCCAATACACATGCCTTCAGTCTTGTAGTGATTGGAGGAGAAGAGAAGGAGAAGAGTTGAGAGGAAAAGAGAATGGAAAAGGAAAAAGGAAAGTAGGGATGATTGTATAAATAGGGGGGTTAAGAATGTACTTTTGCAAGAAAGCCCACAGAATTTATATATTCTCATTTTGAGTCAAATGAAGGTCCAATTATTCAATGGTTAGTCAGATGAAGAAAAGTCTAATACGAAAACCGATGTACTCGTCAAAGTACACGTGTTGGTGTCAAAGTGACGTGCAAGAGATGTAAAATGCGAAAGTCCATATTTATGAAAAAATCCTTGACTCTACTCAATAGAGTCAATCAACTATAACTCACCTATACAAGGTTCAAAACTCAACTAACTTAGTCTATAGAGACTATTAAACACTAATCACTATAATTAGCAATTAAACACATTAATTTAGCTAAAACACAATTTATTAGTACTAATTAAGATTAAATTGGGTCGGGGTGTGACACTATCTATGGATTTGGCTTATGTTCTCTTAAATTCTCCAAATTTGGGATCTGCAGATATGTTGTTGTTTGTTCTGAAGGGGCGACAAATATCTGAAATGTTGGAGGCATACATGAAAGTTGGGAGATGGATTTTGCTGATCACACGCTTGCCAAGACTGTCTCCTGAGCTGAGAGGAAAACAAGTATACAGTAGTAGTATACATATGCCTGCTTCGAGTTCTCCCCCACTGTGGATGGCTAAGGTCATCAAAAATAAAAACTTATCTGTTTCTTGGTGTAATTATACATATTTTACCATTCATTCTCTAGAGCCATGTATGAAAACGATTGTTCAAATTATTGGCATTTCGATGCATCCAAGTACGATTCAATTTTGTTGTTCATATCATGAATGCGGGGGATGAACTAGAGCCTCATCCTGTAATGGCCGATGCAAAGAGACCCATATGTGTGTATTTAAAGAGGATTGATCTAATGCAGATGGCACATGAACAAACAATTTACAATACTGGCTCAGGCAAGCCTCACCGTTTCTCATCTAAGCCATCCACATTATAAACTCCCTTTCAAAATGTAGTACTTACTAGTCCAAATTTCATTTCAATTTAAATAATATTAGTTATAAATTAATCAATATATGAAAAATGTGGATTGAATGGGCTCGATCAAATAAAGTGTCACGTCTTGAGCCCAAGATTTGATTAATATTGGTAAATTCCGAGGCGCGACCAACGTACTCCTGTAAATTTCGTAATTAACCCTCAAAGGATATACTTTCTTTATGTTAGTGAGTTGAATGAATCATATCTGTCATTAACACTAACAATGCGGAAGCTTATATAACAATGGTATCATATATGGAAAAGTCCCTAATTGCTGCTCAATGACACACTAAAATACTTATTCACATATTTACAAAGTTCTTTACACAAAACTAAAGTATTTAGTCTTTACAACAATGTCATCCCTATGAATATTTAAAATTACAATGCATGACGACATATTTCTAAAGTTCCAAAAATGTAACCACTACTCTCGCACTCTGGTGCCAGGATCAGATGATATCCTAGCCATTCCATTCTAACTCTCGAGGAGGGACCAATGCGATCTCCTCCACTAGCGTTGCGGTCTCTGCAAGACCGGCATTGACATTTGGGCCTGCAATATCATTAATAACACTTATGAATATGACGATTCAGCGAAGTATAA
Organism: Umbellularia californica; assembly: GCA_028538565.1. NCBI lineage: Eukaryota > Viridiplantae > Streptophyta > Magnoliopsida > Laurales > Lauraceae > Umbellularia > Umbellularia californica. The sequence goes on from JAPQWN010000008.1 coordinate 64,105,722, forward strand.
ACAGCTCTATTATAACTCATGCTATGTTTAATTGAATTTAAAGACAGGATAATTTAGGAACTCAAATATCAAATACTGGGCAAATTGTACAGTGACATCAATTTATGTTGTAAGAATCATAAATCAGAATCATACTCTAGTTGGCAACTACATTAGCATCAAATTTCATATCTTCCAATGGAAGTATTCATTATGGTGAGATCTGACCAGTGTCCAGGCCAAGGACAACTGGCCCCGAAACTCCGAATCACCCTTATATAACCATCTATTGCAGTAGGAATTGTACAATTAACGTATTTCAACTCCAACGAGCCTTGGAGCTATACCTCTCATTCTTTTGTTCTTTGTAATCTCTTTTTGGAAATACAAACTCTTAACTTTCCAAAAAAAAACCTCCAACGAGCCTTAACTGGTCAAACTAAGTAGTGCCAGACTCAAAGGAGTCAATTCAAGTCAGATACTTTACTCAAAAGAGTTCTCTACCTTTTTGGATATCAACTCAATTCCATATATTCCAATCAAATCAATTAAAGGAAAGTAAAGATTAATGCAAATAATAATATTAAACTCGAGGACAGTAAAGATTCTTTTGTCAAAAGAGTCCTGAAGACACTTGTCTCTTAATCCATTTCAAGGGAAATCAAAGCAAAAGACTTGTCATACTTTTGGAAGACTTGGATTCGTCAAAGATCGACATCAAGTTATGACAACCCAATCCAAGTAATTGGACCTAAAACCACTCCTTTAATAGCCCTAAAAACCCATTTTTTCAATAGGTTTTAAAACTAAAAATTAGAATTTTCAAACTATAAAAACTGCCCAGAATTCAGCCAGTGTTCGGTTAGCCGAAGGCTGTTCAGCCAGCTAGCTATTTGGCCAGCTCGCGCAAGTTTCTACAGATTGCTACAAGTTTACATTCGGCCAGCTGCTCAGCCACTTGTTCGGCCAGCCGAATAGTGCCCAAATCTGCAAAAAAAATCTGAAACTTAGACATACAATGACTCATATAAAATTTCTAGCCCCCATTATCAATTGAGCTGATTATAGGGTCTGAATCCGAAACCTAATTTAATTCCCAATTAATAAACAGGTCTAGATCCAGATCTATATAGGTTCCGACCCGTGGACCTGTGACCCGGCGTATGAGCCTTTGATATTGCAAATTATACCTCAAAATCAACTTTTTTTAGACATTTTTGTGTATAATATTAGATGTAGTAGACTTGATGCCTGTTATAAGCTGAATGATATGCTTATTTTAAGAAAAATGAAGAATAAAGAGAAATTAGAATCGATTTTCGAACTAGATTCCAGTCCTTGTTTTGATTTTACTAGATGGTTATTGATTTTATGAAAGTACTTGGATGGTGATTGATTTTATCCAAAGCTTTTTGCATTGGTGCAAGGGCACTTAAAATTACCTTTTCGGTATGGTGGTCACCTAATCTATTTTTTCTAGTTAAATCCCCTTTGATTTATCATGTCTATAAAACATATTTATGGGTACATTTGACGTCGTGCCATTTGGATGTCCACACGTTCCCACAAGTAAATCACTATTTGAAATTTTGATTTCGCTGAAGGGAACTCAGAATCTTAACCCAGCATAAGAAAATTGGAATCAAAAAATTATGAAACAATTTGCTAGCACTACTGCCTCCTACTCATCACCTACCTTCTAAAATAAAACTATTTAAAGAACACTCCAAGTCCCTCAGGCATAATAAAGGTAGGTTTCGTATTCATAATCTCAAAGAAGAAGGCCCGCTTTGTAATTCCTAAGGTAGGTCATATGGTCACAATCATAAAAGGTGGGCCCACATTATAATTCCTACAAAGGTTGAACCACATTATAAATTCTATAAATATATACCCTGTGTTTTAATTTCTAAAAGTGGACACCACGTTGTAATTTCTAAAGGTGGATTATGTGTCTAGAAACGCAAAAGGGTGGCCCCACTTTGTAATTTTTAAAGGTGGATCACATTCTCATAATCACAAAATGTGGACCCACATTGTAAATCCTATAAATGTGGGCCCCACGTTCTAATTTCTAAAGGTGATTATCACGTAGTTTCCAAAAGTGGGTTTCCGGTTCACAAACACTAAAAAGATGATCCCACATTATAATTCCTATAAAGGTGGGCACACACGGTAAATCCTATGAATGTGGGCGCCGTGTTCTAATTTCTAAAGATGGGTCATGTGTCCACAATAACAAAAAAGGTGGCCTCACTTTGTAATGTTTAAAGATGGGTTACATGTTTATGATCACAAAAGGGTAGACCCACATTGTAAATCCTATAAGCGTGGACCCCATATTCAAATTTCTAAATGTGGCAGCATTTTGTGATTTCTAAATGCGGGTCCGTATAACAATCACAAAAAAGTGGCCCCATATTATAATTTCAATAAAAGTGGGCCTACATTGTAAATCTTATGAATGTAGGCCCCATGTTCTGATTTTAAAGGTGGGTACGACATTGCAAATTCTAAAAGTGAGTCCATATTCAGAAACACAAAAAAGGTGACCCCACGTAAGAATTCCTAAAGGTGGATCCCATGGTTGCAATCACAAAAGGTAGGCCCACATTGTAAATCTTATTAATGTGGGCCCTGTGTTTAAAAATCTAAAGGTGAGTACTATGTTATAATTTCTAAAGATGGGTCTCATGTATTACACTAATAGAGTATCATAAACAATAAACTAGAAAAACATGAGCATGGGAAAAATAATTATAATATTAAAATTTATAAAAAAGAACTTTATATCGGTTTCTTTAAAATTAAATGCAAAAGGTTTTAGTCTGAGAGAGAGGAAAGAAAAAAGAAGTCCATAAGAATTCAATACCTAATACCATATAATTAAAAAAAATAGAAGCCCGTGAAAATTGAAGATTAATGATCAAGAAAACTAAAGAAACAAAATTAAAACAAACAAACAATATAAATTATGAATAAAATCCAATGAAATTTGAAAGACACATAAAAATGAAAATCCATAATCGACTCAATAACATAAACAATTTAAGAGAATCAAACACTCATGAGAAAAAAAAAAAAAAAATGGACCACAAAAGGGCAAAGACAAACGAACCCACAAATTCATGAAAAACCATCATAAAAAAAATAGAAACCCATCACAAGTAAGAAATTATAATAAAAGAAATACAAAATAAAATTAAATAAATTTTATTAAAAAGGCTATAAAATATATATTTATAAATAAAGATTCATAGACAATACAATGATAAAAGAAATTTAGAATAACCAAACCAACTTTTGATGATCTAATACTCAAAAACGGAAATCTGAAGCCACAAAAGAAATAAGAAAAATCCATAAAATGATTTCACAAAGAGAACTTAAAGAACCCAATAGAAGTAAAATAAATAATTAACTCATAATGATAAGCATTAAAAAAATAAAAAAAATACAATAGAAAAATGAGAATTCACAGAAAATCCCATGATAAAAATTAATTTAAAAGAAAAAAAAACCAAGGAGAACCCAATGCCCAAAAGTTGAAACAAAAAAGGGGAAAAAAAGAAACTCACAATCTATCAAAACCATACAAATACAGACCATAAAAATATTGCAAATCTATAATCATTTTAAAATGATGATTCTTTTGTATAAAATATATTCAAATGACATAATTAAAGTTGCTCAAATAAAATTTGATGAACTCAAAAGTAAATGAATTAAAAAAGGTTTACCTCTCAAATTGAAACATTTAATAATTTCACCAACTGTCTCAAGATGCTCACATTTTAAAATGGGTTGAACACTGATCTAAACTAAGCATGCAAATGAGACCTGAGACGATACTAAAAAGAAACACAAAGAAAAAAAAAGAATTATTGAAGTTACTTTAATAAAATACAATGAACTTAAAAGTAAATAAATGGAAAAAATGAAAGTTCTCTTGACGTAGGGAAATAGAATTATATTGGAGAAAGTAGAAAATGATGACAATAATAATGAGCTTAATTCTTTATTTAGATTGATCAATATTATTAGAGATTTTTTTTACCATTAGTTCAACATTCTTAACAAAAAGTGTACAATCAAAATCAATAGATAAAAAAGAAACCAGACAACCTAGAACCGAGAGTGAATTAAATAAAAAATACTAAGGATTAAATAAACCAGACAACCCAGAAATCAGCATTTCTCATTCTAAAAAGAAAAAAATCATATAATTAGAACAAACAAAAATACTTGAAATTCCTTAGATTAGTGGCACTTAAACACTGAGACCCATTAACACTCAAATGCTATTGCCTTGATAGAAATAGGATAATATTGAGAGTTTCTTAATAGACAAAAGGCATGATGGAGAGTTCAAATCACAAAAAAAAAAAAAAAAAAAAAAAAAAAAAAAAAAAAAAAAAACTTTATTTGGAAAACTCCAATATTTTGTATTTTTATTAGATAATCAGTTTGACCGTGGAAATAATCCAGAATGAGGTGAAAATATAAGGTATCCCATAAATAGCAAGGATTTTTGTTTTAATGATTGTGATTTTTAATAGATTGGGCTCCATTTACGTCACGATTTATAGAAGTTAAAGCCACACACAAAGAAAGAAAAAACAAACTCCACCCTTTCTTCCTCGGCAAGCATGCATGGTAGCACATCAATTATATGGAAAGTTTCCCGCCTCCTCTTTAACTCCACGCTGTTGTAACAAGTTTTTCTTTTTTCAATAATATTATCATTTTCTTATTAATTATGAAACTTATTATTTTTGTTTATCAATTCCATATATTATATATTCATTTGAGTTTAGTTTTATTGTAAATGGTTGTCATAGAAAATTAAAATGAAATAATTAAAAATTTTCAAATAAAAAATGATGAACTCAAAAGTAAATGAATTAAAATAGGTTTACCTCTCAAATTGAAACGTTTAATAATTGCACAAATTGTCTCAAGATGCTCATATTTTAAAAATGGGTTGAACATTGATCTAACCTGCATGCAAATGAGACCTGAGATGGTACTAAAAAGAGACACAAAGAAATAAAAGAAATATTGAACTTGCTATAATCAAATACAATGAACTCAAAAGTAAATAAATAGAAAAATGAGAGTTCTCTTGTTAATATAGAGAAATGGAATCATATTGGAGATAGTAGAAAATGATAATAATAAGAATGACCTTAATTCTTTATTTAGATGGACCAATATTATTGGAGATTCTTTTTTCCCATTAGTTCTGCATTCTTAAAAAAAGTCTACAATCAAAATCAATGAATAAAAAAGAAACACAACAACCCATAATTGAGAGTGGATTAAATAAAAACGACTAAGGATTAAATAAACCAGACAACCCAGAACTCAACATTTACTTCTAAAAAAATAAAATTCATTTCGTCAGAACAAACAAACATACTTGAAATTCCTTAGAGTAAAGGCACTTGGACACTGAAACTCATTAACACTCAAATACTATTGCCTTCATAGAAATGGGATGATATTGGAAGTTTCTTAATAGACAAATAGCATGATGGAGAGTCCAAATCACATAAAAAACTTTATTGAGAAAACTCTAGTATTTTGTATTTTTTTATCAGAGAATCAATTTGAACATGGAAATAACCTAGATTGAGGTGAAAATTGGGGATGTCCCATAAATAGAAAGGATGTTTTTCTTAATGATTGTGATTTTTAATAAATGGGGTCTATTGTAGTGTTTCACTCCTTTTACATCATGATTTATAAAAGTTACAATGCATAAGTATGAAAATAATAACAACAGAATTTATAGGGGTCAATATTATAAAAATATAGTTATTTTTATAAATACCTTGTAGATAAATTCCAACTCCCCGTCAATATTCCAAAGTGGGGCTGAGTCCCTTCCTCATTAACTAATTTTAAGTTTTTGTTGATAACTATTAACAAAAAGATACTCTGTGGTGTAGTGTCAGGGCTGCCCCCTTTGAAATCCATATTATCTTGAGTTCGAGTCTTGACACATAACATGATTCATTTTTACCACGTCATTGAAAATACACAAGTTAGGTTCGGTCCAAAAAGTGTGCTTTATATCTAACCTGACATAATTTACCCCGACCCAACCTGTTTGCTAGGGTCAAACTAAATTAAATTGGATGAGTCAAAATCAATTGGAGCGAAGTGCTTGATTTCTCAAATAGATTCACTTCGCTTCATATATATATATATATATATATATATATATAATGGTGAGGTCTCACATTTTAAATCACTTGAATCTCTTATTTTTGCTCCTTAGAATAATATATAATATATATGGTTCGGATGTGTTATAAAATCAACCCTACTATGTTGCCGCTCACCATAACATGATGAGGGATGGATGCACGTGAATATCTTCACTTATATATATATATAAGAGTAAATTAGCGAAAAGTCCCTCATAGAGGTCTTGTAAGGCCTCCAGTCCATCAACTTTTCCTCTAAGGCCTCTGTAGTCCATACAGCTGGACATATTTTGGCGAGAGGTCCCTAGACAATATTTTCATGACTGATTTGCCATCTCAATTGTTTAGGCAAAAAATTTAATATTTTAAAATTCTAAGTCTTCCATTCTCTCTCATTTCTGGGGCAAAGTTCAATAGCAACCGGAATTGTTCCTACGTCTTCTTCCTCTTCGGTGATGAACCAGCAACAGCGGCGATGGAACAGACCGCCTTCTCCTCTTTGGTCTTCTTCTTCCTCGACGACATGAGGGCGGCAACGCTCCCTCCTCCAGCGTCGCACAGTTGTCCTTGGTGATGTGGGGTCCTACCAAAAAAAAAAGAACCCAAATTGTGCCTCTGCTTGCTAGGAGGAGCCGAAAAAATCATGTTTCTTCCTTGACAACTTGAGGGCGACAGCGTATACTGGAGTTGCAGTTGAAGAGAGATAGGATTGTTTTGCACCACTAAGCAATAGAAACTGAAGGCTTCAATTTCCTTTTTTTTTTTAACAATGGTCTTCAGTTTCCATTTTCTGTAACTAAATGAAATCCTTGTCATCACAGAAGTTTGTCAGCAAACAAGAATGCCCAAGCGTAAAGACAAATGTGAGTTGATGCAAAGAAATCATTGTCTTTTGTAGGGAGGGACGGAGGGAGAGGCAGCAATAATTGTTTCTATGCCATCATTGGATTATATCGGGATTGTTCAATAGTGAAGATTACTCACAGCTTCTCCCACCAGATGAACTGGATCACCAAAGATGGATTCAGCATGTACTTGAGTCGTTCAGTTCTGTTGCTGAACAGAATGCAGGAAGATGAGGAAGAAGAAAAACCCTATTCAGGGTTGGCTGCGTTCCAGGTCAAGCCAAGTACAGGTACGGGTCAAGTCAGACCAGACCCAGTTTGGAAGCCCAGTTCAACAGTAACTAGTAGCCGGAGAAGGCCGCCATCAGTCTTGTTGTTGCCACCAATGTAGTTTTCCGATCGTTGCTGAACATAGGCGATGGTGATGTGCCATCGCCAGAGAAGGAAGGCAGTAGGGCTGTTATATTGTTTTTGGCAAATCTATGAGTTGTTATGAAATTAATATGAGTTTTAGTGGAATTTATCTAAGTTGTTGTCAAATTTATCTGAGTTTTTGACAATTTATATGACTTCTATCAAATTTATCTTAGTTTTTTAATTTTTTTGTCAAATTTATTTGAGTTTTGCGCAAATTTATCTGAGTTCTGAACAAATTTATCTGAATTCTGGACAAATATATCTAAGTTTTTGGCTATTTATCTGAGTTCTGAAACAAATTTATCTGAGTTCTGAACAAATCTATCTTAGTTTTTAGCAAATTTATTTGAGTTTTTGAAACATATAGCTGAGTTTCTAACAAATTTATCTTCATTTTGAAATTTTTAACTAAGTTTTTGATCGAATCGTTCTGTGTTTTTGGCAAATTTATTTGTATTTTTTTTAGATCTATTTGTGTTTTTGAATTTTATTTGTGTCTTTTGAAATTTATTTGTATTTTTTGAAATAAAGTTAACTGAGTTTTGACAAAAAATACTTGAGTTTTTGGAAAAAAATTCTGAAATTTGGAAAATTGGTTTATCTTAGTTTTGGAAAATGTATTTGTGTTTTTTTTTAATTTATTTGCATTTTTTAATAGTATTTACGTCTTTTGAAATTTATTTGCGTTTCTTGAAATTTATTTACATTTTTTGAAATTTATTTGTATCTTTTGAAATTTATTTGGATCTTTTGAAATTGATTTTCATCTTTTGAAAGTTATTTATATTTTTTGAAATTTATTTGGATCTTTTAAAATTTATTTGTGTCTTTTTAAATTAATTTTCATCTTTTGAAATTTATTTATATTTTTTGAAATTTATTTGTGCTGTTTTAAATTTCTCTTCGTTCTTTTGAAATTTATTGCATATTTTGAAATTATTATGTTTTTTTAAATTTATTTGCATTCTTTCAAATTTATTTGTAGTTTTTGAAAATTTTTTGTATATTTTTAGTATTTATTTGTATTTTTTATTTTATTTATGTCTTTTGAAATTGATTTACATTTTTTGAAATTTATTTGATCAATTAAATGGTAGTTGACCATTCTTAATGGTATATCCCACTAATCGTGGGATATGATTTTGAAGAAATGGTAACTTAAGATATTTTAGGTCGCCAATTTGAAAAAATGACCTATTACACTATGGAAAAAGATTGTGGATCTAAGGCAATAAAGTGGAATGTTCAGGGACCCGTCGCCGAATGCCCCTATATATAATGTTATCATAAAAGTTCCGTATAACATATTCACATCGTAGGGCTTGTTTATTAAAATTCCTAACTAGAATAACATATTATTGCCAAATAAGTTTTGCACATCATAGGGCTTATTTCTTTACTAAAATTCCTAGAAAAAATTCACTATATTGGGGTTTTTTTGGACATGATGTGACACCTGTCCTTGGCCTGTTTCTCCGGGAATTCCAAATACCTAAGCACGCCCAAAGAGACACAAATCCCTAAGGGCTAGGTAAAACTTTGGGAGGTGGCCAACGAAGATAGGTGTCAAATACAAGGCCTCTCCCCTTCTTGAGGGGCAGAGTCCTTGGCCAACTAATTAAGTTACCACTAGTTGGTTCACACCTTTCCTTAATCTGAGCATAGAATTAGGAACAACATGTTAATAATGCCAAACGGCCCACCCCTATATTCCACAAATTTAGATCTAATTATATATATGCCTGCTCAGTTTGGAGTGGAATTCTCATGCTACTGCAACTCCTTGTGCTGAAAGTGCAAAGATGGATATGGCCTCTAATTGTACTGGAGGTGCCAAGATGGACCCTGCCCCTTTAACTACCTAGCCGAGCTGCCCATAAAAAGACCTGCTTCACCTTAAAAGCATATCCCAAATCCAATCTAATGCAGGCCAATCTACCCTTGCCAGAGAAAGAGGATTTTTTTCCTAGATACAAAAATAGGTATTTTCTCATAGAATTAAAGTAGTCTGTCTAGACAAGGATCCCAATTTATAATTGAGTCTATGAAACCAACCCATCAGGCCCAGGGAATCCTAGGTTCTATAAATGGATCAAGTTGGATATTGAATCTCTAATTGGAACATCGAACACAAATGTAAACCCAAAATCTTTAACTAGATCCAAATATACACTACATCTATTGATGATCCAACCTATATCAGTTATGATGCATAACAATAGTTTGAAAACCAAATTAAGCAGCAAGATAATATATTTTGATAACGCAGGTTCCCAGCCATTTGGGCCAGAATAATCCCTACGGGCCAAGGAGAGAAAGCCGGATAAAATTCCCTTGTGGCCCTACTGTGGTTGTGCAGTTTCGAACCCACAACCTCCAGGTGCAAACCGGGGTCCTAAGCCAACTGAGCTACCTCTCGGGGTTAGCCAGCAAGATAATAAAGGAACTTAAACGGATGCTACACTGGTCCAACTAGGTCGATCTTGTTAGACCCAAAAAGTAATTCTTTGATTAGTTTAGCAACATAGGTGAACAGGTCAAACGAGATTGTGTTCTAGGTTTGATCATAATCGTCCGATTTATCGATACATTTTGCTCCTGGTCCTAACAGGTAAATTGTGGCTGCTCTTAACAATAACATAGGAATCATTGGATCTGTCATCTCAGTTTGGCATAAATAATCATTCACACGCAACTAATTAGAGTTATAGATAAGCTAATTATAGTGTGATTAAGATATTTGGAATACTTTTAGCAGGTTCTTAATTACAAACACTAAATAAACAGAAAACCTGAAAGTGTTGATATTGATTCTTTTGGCACTAAAAACCATGAAAGCTACTGAGAAAGAGAATCTCGGTTCTGCCAAAAGCACCCATGCCTGCTATTCATGAATTGATGGATATTGGATAACTGGATAAGATACAGAACTACAGAGAAATAGTTTAAAAGGCATGGAATCAGATTGATGGATGACCACCTGCCATTTCAGAAAATGGTGTGGATTCCACATCCAACTGTCAAGGCCAAATCCATTTTCAGATGGTCCAGATAGTTAATTTTATTCTTCCACTGTTATGAAATAAAATTAGCAACTAAAACATGTTAGCTTTTCCTTGTTGCTAGAGAAATGTCTAAGGCATTCTCCAATCACAACAGTAACTGTGTTTGAATTCATGGTAAATGCCATGGAACAAGTATAATGAGATGAATGATGAACACCACAAGCAGGAAGAAATGTAGGTATTTTCTCTTACTCATTTATGCATCACATGTATGAGATTTCAGGATGAAAATGGTGTGTAAATAGGGTAATTGCTTCTCGAAGAGGCACATGTATGCTCGAGGGAAATTATGCTATCAAAACCCTTCATTACCTACTTTCATCTATCAAACTCTTAGGAGCCCCAAAATCTTAATCCAAATTTCTTAAAGTTTTTATTAACCCATCAAAGGTCAAAATATTTAGTTTCGCTTCTTAATTCTTTATACATTTTGAGACCTATCAAAGGTTTATATATGTCATGTGAATCGTTCAATGTTTATACATGTGAAAATGGTGCTTTCAAATGAATTTGGGAATTTGTTTCAATGTTTAAGTTTTACATGTGTAAGATTTATATGGGTAAGTTTTACATATGTATATCCCATTTTCACACCAAATGCCTAAAAGACAAACAATCCCCTGGAATTCATGATAATAGGAATCTCATCAAAATAAAAAGAGGAGGCTTTGACGGGACTATCACTTTCTTATAACTTTAATTTACTAGAGCAATGGACTAATGGTTAGGCAAATTCTTAATATGAAAGTAAAACCATTATGGTTCCTTATGGATTTTCACCTTTAATCAATTTCTCTATGTCCCCTCGATAGAAAAAGAAAATATTTATTAATACTAAGAACTCAAAACCAATTACACGTATGTGGCCCTCGTTATGAAGAAAATTCATAAGAAAACGAAGAAATAAAAAAGCTAACTAAATGCAAAATAAATAAATAAAAGCTAACTATTATTATTATCTACCAACCCTATTGACATATTGGCTTCAAAATATCAAATTTGTTGAGAAGTTATTCACTATTTGATGAACCACATGAAACTTTACCTTTTCCCATTCAAATTCAATATTTGATCATATCTTTACACTTGTGTGTAATCGAATAGTTTGCACATCTCCAATTGCAGTGATAATTGAGTTTACGTCCATTTGTGGAAAAGAAATGATCAGTCCAATTAATTCAACCTTCCTTCTTGAACCTACTTTCTTTATATGCAAGAGCAATTATTGGATAATAAACAAAATCAATATTTCAAAAACGGTCACCTCCTAGATACAACATGGATACAATAGGGAGACGCCATGGACAAACGTGACATAGTCACTGAGACGCATATTTCACATATAAAAGGTGAAGTATCGAATACAATACAACATGATAGGTTGTTCATTTTGAAGTATCCATGAATCATAAATCATAACCTTCTTATCAAACACATTCAAATATGAGAAGAACAATTTGATTAAACCTTGGCAAATATCATTGAATTAATTTGAAGTCTAACTCATATGAAAACAACATCTTATTATCCCATTTAATCATCCATGATACATGTAGGGGGCTGTAGTGGGGCTGACAAAGTGATTTGGACAGGATCATTTCTCAATGGTTGATAGAAAAGTATGGATATAGAAAAGATGCTCTCTTTCTCTTCTTTCCATTGTCTTCACTTCAAAAGAAAGGGTTCCAAACTGATATTTTTATTGTGCTAGGTCTGGTATTGGTGATTCCATTATCTTTATCATGCTTCCTTCAATAAATTCTCTATCTGAAGGAATGGGTCATTTTCATGGTTTTAAATAGTAACCCATTAAGAGGTTATTGACAGAGATGTGTTGGTCTAAAGGCATGATGCCTAGTATATACCTTAAATCTAATATGCCATTTCATATTGTTGATAGGATCTAATGCCGTATGACATATGCCTGGCCAATACAATCCAGTATAGGCCCATATCATCCACATCAAACAGTCATTTCCTATTAACACACATAAAGTTGGTTTTATTGAACTATGACTCAACTCAGAGGGGTTTTCTTTTCCTTTGAGAGGCCCATCATGCTAAAAGTTCCATATAGGGCACGTTTTGGATATGAATTTTTGGCAAAAGAATCATCTTAATCAGTCATCATAACCATCAAGTTAGGGGTCTTAAAATCTAATCATTTCTCAGGTTACTTTTTTCTTTTAATAAAAAATATTCTAATAATGATTATAGTTTAGATTAGCATTTAATTAGGCGAGTGCCAAATCATGAGAGCTTAGTGAGCTAATGAAAGATAATGCATGCCTTCCTGGTTTTGAAATCACGTTTGGAAAACTCTACGAGTTGACTCTTGATTCTCTCGAGTCATCTTATTTTGATGAATTACCGAGTCGAAGTTGGGGAGACTCAGTCGAGTCATCTCATTTTAATAAGTTTTTGCATTCCAAACCATTTAATAGGCAAATTTGATTTTAAAACAAGTAAAGTTTATTTATAATTAATTATGTATGAGGGTTGGAGTCAGTAATTTAAAAACCAGGATTGAAATGTAATTTAAAAACTATATTTAATCTTTTACATTTGATATTTAGACTAACAAATTATATATATATATATATTTATTTATTTATTTTTCTTATTTTAGTTATTGTAGTACTTCTTTTTGCATATATACGTTTATTAATTTGAATTGATGATTATGAATCATGTAAATAAATGTGTTTTTTAGATTTTATAAGTAATGGATTCATTTTTAGATAATTTTGATTTTTTTTAAAATAGCATGACTGTCCTGAGCCTATTGACTCTATCTAAGTCGCCTTTTTTTTTTTTTGGACTAGTCAAGTGCGAGTCATGAGTTTTCCAACCTTAGTTGAAATTGTTATTTGTACTAGGCCTATCAATTCAACTGTCCAACAAAGAGTCTTAGCCTGGCCGGGTCCGCCAAAGCCCGTAAAGACAATGATTTCTTTTCTTATCCTAAAGCTCGAGGGTAGGTAGGGTAGGGTAGGGTAGGAACCGACTCTGAAAAGCTTATCCGCCATCTAGAGGGTTAGGCTAGGGCAAGATTCAGACACTCAGCCATGTCCCATCCTTTTCCCAATAAAATCATCATCATCATCATTAATATCTTGTCCCATGAAAATATATAATATAAATCATTATATACAACACACAGATATATGTGTATGTGTGTTTATATGCCCCTTTTCCATTGTATATATATGAAACACGCACACACACATGTGTAAATGTATGAAATTAATCTTTTTAATTGTATTAAATAAACACGAATATTTTCATCTACATATATTTATATATGTGGTTGATCCATGCAAATAAATAGGTCCATTTGACAATGAATTCTTGTGCATTTCACTTCCATGCAAACAAATTAGGCTCGTTTGAATCAATTTATTCATATAATTATCAATTCCATGCGAACCAATAGACCCATTTGAATCAATACTTCCTATGTATTCTAGTTCCGTATAAACAAACATGCTTGTTCCATCAATGTATTCCTATGTATTCCAATGCACACCTTCATATTCCATCAATGAATTCCTATGTATTCCAATGCAATGCAAAAGAACAAACCCATTTGACAATAGATTCCTATGCATTTCAATTTCATGCAAACACTTACTATGTATTCCAATTTCATGTAAGTCAACGAGTTTGTTTAAATCAATTACTTCTACTTATCTATAAATATCAAAACCAGGTGGATAAATAGGCCCATTTCAATCAATACTTTGTATGTATTTCAATTATATTATATATATATATATAAAAAAAATCAAGCATGCCCATTCCATCAGTGAGTTTCTTACATATTCCAATTTCAGGAGCACAAACAGGCTTTATTCTTTCAATGGATTTCTATGTTTTCTAATTTCATTCAAACAAATAGGCCCATTTGGCAATTTATGAGCTTTTATACATTCCAATTCCATGCAAACAAAACAGCCCATCTAAGCCCATTCTATAAATGCATTCTTATGTACCAATTCTATGCAAACAATTAACGATGAATTCTTATGATGCAAACAAGCAGGCCAATTTGACAATGAATTCTCATGTATTCAATTCCATGTAACAAATGGGCCCATTTGAATAAATATATACCAATTCCATGAAAACAAATGGTCCCATTCTATAAGGCCCATCTGAATACATAAATAAAAAGGGGAAAATACTATTGCAAACCTACTTACATGTGAGATGAAGGTGCATTTTTTCCCGTTAAGCGCCCAAAGGCATGCATGTATAATAAATATCCAACCCTTGGATATGTAATCATATTGCTAGGCAGCTAGGGTCTGGTATATGAAAGTTTCAACACAGAAAGATGATGTTTTACACAAAACCTTACATGTGATACAATGAGGTTACATGAGTATTACATGTGTAACATTTACATATGTAAAGGCAGGGGCAGCCCATGTGCATCTGACTTGGGCGGATAGATCCAGAAATCACAAAAAACTGAATTGGGGCTTGGCCCATGCCCCATGAAAGCTAAACCAATCGCCCCACATCGACCCTTTTCTTCTCTTCTTTGGTGGAAGGGAAAAAATAACATTTTCTTTCCATCTCTACGGGAGAGTGAGTAAGACCACGTACTCGTTTCCATTCGAAGACCGAAAAAGGAAGATGAATACTCTTGTCTGCTCTTCTATGCCTTTATGTGATCTTGACCTTTTTTTCTTAGATGATGAATTCTTTTGTTATAGGTTTTATCATCTGCCATTTTTTTGGGTTCTCTAGTTTCTTGAGGAATTGAAAAGGCTTATTTATGAATTTGGTGTTGATAGTAGGGTTTTTTACAAAAAGAAAATTTTGTTTAAAACTAGAGAAAACTACCAAAAAAGGACCCTAAATGGCCACTAGCCAAAAAAGGTATCCATCGTTTTGATGCAAGAGAACGTCGTCACTACTTCGTTAAATCTATATCTTCTCCGACCCTCATCATCTGCGATTGCTGGTTTTCTGTACCAAAATAAACCAGAACTCTATGTTACTGTTTTTTATACACAGATATATGAGTGTGGGTCACAGATATGGAAGAGCAAGGGAGAGGCTCAAGAGGCAGCTAAGAAAGAGTTCATCGATTGCTTGAAACGGTTGAAGGAGAGCTCGAAGATAAGCCATTTTACGGTGGCAAGAGCTTGGGGTATGTAGATATGGTGCTTGTTCCATTTGCCTGCTAGTTTTACATTTATGAAACTGATGGCAATTTCAGCATAAAGAATGAGTGCCCTAAGCTAATTGTTTGGGTGAAGAGATGCATGGAGAAGGAGAGTGTCTCCAAGGTCTTTCTAAACGCTCACAAGGTCTATGACTTTGTTGGCATTTTGAAGAAGTACGGAGTATAGTTCTGGTAAATGGGGTTTATGGGAGAAAACGATGGGAGGAAGAAGGGGAAATGGGCTTTCAGGCGATTTGTATGATTTTGCATGCGACGACGTCGTCACACATTTAATGGGGTTTCAGGCGATTTGTATAGGTTTGCATGCGACGATGTTATCACACGTTTAAATCTTTTTAATAAAAAACACAGAAGTGGTCATAGAGAACCACTTTCGTGCCAAAGTAACTAGTAGACTGTTTTTCGGTTAGGGGCTATCTAGAGTCCTTTTTTGGTAGTTTCCTCTTAAAAATATGCCTTTAACCTATGCTATAAATGGATATTATTGATAGTTGGCAATGATTTTGACGCAATTGACTTTATCTTTAAATTAAATATGGAGAAATATAACAAAAAAAGATCAACTGCTAATATATTAAAATGCAATATTTTTCCTCTCTTTCTCTTGTTAATGTGAAAAAAAAATCTAGCAAAAAAAATGATTGACGTTTTCAATTGACCAGTGTCTGCCCTACCCAAACGAAAATCCCGAGTCCACCACTGTGTAAATGGGTGTAAATAGACAACCCGAAAGAACCCGTAACTTTGAATTGATTATCATTATTACTTTTAAAATGAGAATACCGTTTCAAGCTGTTCATACAATTTGGTTCAAATATATCTTTTTCCCAAAAAAGTTGTTTTGCATAACCCTTGTAACACTCTTAATCATTTATACCATTCTCGATCCTTGAGTGTGTTTGGCATCATGCAATTTGGATGTTTCTATCATCCCACGAGATGAGATCAAAGTTTCAAAGCCCACATGACTTTATATCATGATGAAATTTCCAACAACAAATTGCATTATATAATATCAGGTTGGTTGATGGTGGTGTTCAAAAAAAAATTCTATTTTTCCTTTGACCTGAGCACCTGAGAGTAAAGTAAGGGCCTAGCTTATGCTGGCGCGATGACGGGTTGTACTCCACCTAGGCCCAACCTACATATATAAGGACCAACCCGGCCGAGTAGAAGGCCCGTCTTTTGACAGCCCCACCATTCACAAAAGTCAAGGGGCATCTCTTTGCAAGAGGAAATTGCAACTTCTATTGGAGAAGACGATCTTCATCGCCTAGGGCTCCCTCATCTCCTCCAAGGTTTACTTCCCTTACAAGAGGGTTGGATCCCAGCCCCCCTCGGTGGGTAAAAAAATAAAGGGGCAGACGAGTGATTTGATGAAATATCTAATTGATATTCTTATTAAACTATCCCAACTTGATGGAGTCCATCAATTCCATGGTCGAATTTGGCTTTTTTTATACATCAAAAAAGTAGTTTGATTCTTTCTTTTTTGGGGATTTGGCTTGGGTAAAATATATTTTACTCAAAGCCAACTTAGTTGGAGGTTAATCCCAATTAATCACGTGCAATGTAAAAAAGCAGAATCAATATTTGATGGAAAATTAAGTAAGGTTACTCGGCCAACTTGTGGGAGGAATTTAATAAAAACGAGACTAGCGTGGGCACATCACATGGAGTCTCTCTAAATATAATCAACAAACAGGAGTGACAGGTCCTTTATCTTTATGGTGGGCAATAAAAAATTATTGTACTCTTGCATGTTTTATTTTAGTGTTAACGTCATGGAAGTTTGGTGAAAGCTTGAGTACACCCCAAGAAGGATTAAAATTTTAAAACAGCATAATCACAAAACACTAGATAAAATCTCTCTCTCTCTCTCTCTCTCTCTCTCTCTCTCTCTTTTATAACGGAGTATGCCTCAGTCCTTTGGACCGGACTAATCTCTACGGGCCCAGTTGAATCACCGTTCAATTGATTACCAAAATCCATTGTATTGGGTCATAGTAGAATTTTTTTTTTTTTTTTTGGTCATATCTAGGCATTATCACTTGGATTAAGTTCGAGATAATAACATGACCTTATTTAGTGAACATAAAAAATAGTAAAGACACGTAGTTATTAGTAATTGTCAAAATACAAGTGGTTATATGTAATTTTCTTGAAGGAAGGTGACACCTGCTTTTTTGTAAATCCTACCTTAGGATGGACTCATAAATCCATTGATGAGTTCACATATGAAATCAGAGTCACTCAAATTTAATCCTTGCAATTGAATTTGGCCATCATAGGTTGGTCATGTATAAAATATGTATTTAGAAATAATTAAAATTTCTAAAACAAATATATTATATTTTCAAAGCTTTGGAAGACAAATAATGTCAAATAGATTAAAATGTGGAAAGAATATGTTGTTATTGGAATTAAATGGAAAAACACAAAAAATTATATAAATTAAGTTATTTTACGCAAGGTGACGTCCTTAAATAAACACCAACTTGAAATTATGTAAATAATGATAGTTATGACTATGGTCCTAAAATACCAACACACTCATGGTTGAGTGATGTTGACACCTTAGTTCCACATACAAGTATACTCGGGATCAATCTCCGAATCCGGCCCTGAGCGACTAGCTTAAGATTAGTCAAATAAAGAAAAAAATAAAAAAAATAAAACCAATATATTAATGCAACAAAAAGCACTCGCTGAAAATATTGCAAACAAATTAACCTCAATGATATCAGGAAAAAAAAAACATTTGAAAAAAAAAAACCCCATAAGATCATTTTTATCTATTTTTATTCATTTATTATTTAATAATCTAAATTTTCATGCCCACAAGTAAATTGAAAAACATAGACGACCAGCCACTAATTTCAAAATATATAAAAAATGTCACTTTAAGGGGAAAACAAAGAAAAAAAAAGATCAAATTAAAATGTACAACATTTCAAAATCAGTTGAAAGATGTACCATAGAAAAAACACAAGTTTCTGCCTCCCTTTCATCCCAAGATGTCAAGAAAATACCAGCTTAGCGAGTAACAAGGATGATGTTGTCGTCCTTATCGTCATGACGATGGAAATAGGACAGATGCGCAGAGAGGTGGGTATATTTCTAAATGGGCCCCATTCAAAAAGAAAAAAAGTCTGATGTATGTGTGGCCCAGTGGCTATATATTTCTAAATTCCCATGTTGTGTTGGACCAGGGTTGCAAATGGAATGGTTCCAAATCGGAACCATAGTGGACCCGGACCTGTTTCTAAATAACGATTTCGATTTTTACTTGTAACATATTTTATTGGTTCCAAACCTTGACTCAGTTCCAAAACTGGATCCACCTAGAGGATTGAAATCTAGTTCCAAAATCGATTCTAATTTCTCTTTATTCTTCATTTTTTTTAAAATAAGCATATTATTAAGCTTATAACAGTGCATCAAGTCCACTGCCTCAAATATTATACATAAAAATGTCCGGAAAAAAGTTGATTTTGAGGTATAATTTGTAATATTAAAGGCCCATATGTCGGGTCCCGGGTCTACGGGTCAGAACCTATATGGACCTCGAACTGGACCCGTTTATCAATTGGAATCTAAATTAGGTTTCAGGCCCGGACCCGTTTATGAATCGCAAACTAAAACAGGTTCTAGACCTGGTTTTTTATGGGTTGAAACTTCCGGGTAATCGAAGAATTGGATATCCGTTTTCTACCCTAGTTGGACCATCAACTTTCCTTTTTCTCCGACGAGGAAGGAAGAAATTGGTGATAATTGATGAGATTGTTATGTCATATGGACTAAAATCTTATAAGTTTCTTCTTTAATATGGCTTGCTCAGCTATGATAGATCTAAGTATAATGATGCGGGTGTGACCACAGTTATGAAACTTGAAAAACCCTTTAAATAATATTTTTAAAAATTTTATTTTAATATTTGACTTATTAATTTGACCATTGTCCGCACCACCCAAATAAAAATCCGAATCCGCGAGTTCGCATGCTGGACCCCACACATGCGGTCATTCCATGCCACTATCCTTTCATTTTCCACGTCATCACGGTCATTTTCTAAGCAGGTTGGATCCCACCACTTCACTGTTTGATCATATCCAAAAGACCGAGTCAGAGTGCAAGCGGGCCCCACACATGTGAAAAGTGCAATATACCCTATTAAGTGAAGCGAGGCATTGAAGTCTAATCGGATGGGCCTCATTTTTGGATCCCACGTGCTGCAGCCATGCATCACGTGATATCCGAAGTCAAAATGCTATGACTTACGAGCTCCGAAATTGCCAGTCCCTGACGAGAGCACGACTGGAATTTCGCTGCAGGGTCCCTTTTTTCAAAAGAAAATTTGAGCTATTATTATATATTATAAATGTAGGATTCGATTTTGAAATTCTATTTTCAATTTTGATTTTGCTTTAAATTTAGACGGAGAGTCCACTTTTGTCAACCTTCTTTAAGTGAATTTTAAATTTTAATATATTTTATTATTTGTTAACGTTCATCTTCAATAATTTGGATTTCAACGAGTGAACGCTATGGTTTTCTGCTCCTCCAGCTCTTGAGGATCAATGGAACTGGGTAAGCCACCAAGCCATGCTATATGCTTTATCCATTTACGAAAGATAATTTGGATCATTTAAGATAAACTCCATCCATTACATTCATGTATCCTCGAGATTCAATTCAAAAGCGGTGGGTCTGACTCATCATTGAGCACCATGACACTAGTACGACGATGCCATCTCAAGGCTAATAAATCACATTTTCATCATTTGTACTCAATCAGATGGTGGGACCCACAATTTTCTGCCCGTGGATATGTCAACAGAGGAGATGCGATTCATCTTGAACGGTCTAGATCATTTTTACATGGGGCTAGGGTAGAGTGTAAGGAATGTACGTTCCTTAGGACTCCCATTTAGGGTTGCAAATGGGTATCCGATTCTTCGATTACCTAAAATTTCCAACCAGTAAAAAAAACCGAGTGTAGAACCTATTTTAGGTTCCGATTCATAAACAAGTCTAGGTCCGAAACCTAATTTAGGTTTCGATTGATAAAAGGATCTGGGTTCAAATCCATGCAGGTTCCGACCCGTGGACCCGTGACCCGGCATATGAGCCTTTGATATTTTACAAATTGTACCACAAAATCAACTTTTTTTAGACATTTTTATGTATAATATTAGAGGTAGAAGACTTGATGCCTGTTATAAGCTGAATGATATGCTTATTTTAAGAAAAATGAAGAATAAAGAGAAATTAGAATTGATTTTTGAACCGGATTCTAGTCCTTTAGGTGGACCCGATTCCAGAACCGGATCTGAGTTTTCCTATCGAAATCGGGTCTAGAATCAACAAAACAGGTTTCAAGTCAAAACCGGATCTGGAATCGAAACCGTTATTTAGAAATGAGTCCAGGTCCGGGATCTACTATGGTTCTGATCCGGAACTGTTCCGTTTGCAACCCTACTCCCATTCTTTTGCTCCTCCATTTCCTCTCTAACATATCGTTTGGGAATGAGGTAAAATGAGAGGAAGAAAAAAAAAGAGGAAAAAATGGAGGGAATGTTGAAACTGAGGGTGTTTGGGAAGGGGGGAAGGGAAAGTGGGGAGAGGAATTTGGGGGTAAAATTAGTGTAGGGCCCACTCCAAAATTTTACCTTTAAAATCGGGAGGAAAATATAAGGCAAAGAGGGGAATTTTTGTCAAATTACTAAATTGCACTTTTGTTTCTTATATTTGTCAAATATAATTTTGAAGTTTTAGCAAAAATAAGGATATCAGTACTGTTTGAATATCCAAATAAGAGGAGGGAAAAAAAAAAATAAAAACCTTCTCAAACATATTGTAAAGGAATCCAAGGTTGTTGGGACCTATCTCCGGTGGGGGCCACTCCTTCAACCTAGTTCCTCCGTGTCGCAATCTCAGCCATTCACTTCCCTTCCTCATACATACATACGTACACGGAAGCGGGGACCTCACCGAGAGTCCAAAACCAGAAAAGTGGGAAAGCGTGCCAAAACTGCGGTAGCGTTTCGGTTTCGGTATCGCACAGCGAGGAATTGAATAAACAAAAAGTAGAAGAGAGAGAAATCAAAAGCATCCACGAATACATTTACGACCTGTCAAAAGGAAACATTAATAAAAGAAACACAGAAGACACATTAAGCCCGGGTTTGATCTCCAAAGATCCTTCCAATTCCGATATCGAAAAAAAGGATTCCATCCAAACAAGACTGTGTAAGAGAATTTCATGAATTTGTTGTCGGCTCCTTTTTCTGAAGAATTTGTTCGTTCCTATGGTGAATGATCTGTGAGAAAGATTTCATCTTTTTTTTTTCTCAATTCAAGTACTTGTCTTAGCGAGTTTCTTTTGATTCAGGTATGTTTTCTTTGTTTCGATTGAGAAAGGTTGGATTTTTAGGGTTTTTTTAACTGGAATTCTGTGGTTTTGATGATATTGAAAGAACGGAGGTTGGAAGATAATCCCGAGTTTTGATGATTCTGCAAGGAATTTGGAATTTCTGTTTTTCTCGATTTTCTTTGATTTGGTTTTGTTCTTCTTGTTTGGTTTGTGTTCTTGTATGGGAAAGATCGGATTTTTAGGGTTTTTTTTTTTACTGGAATTCTGTGGTTTTGATGATATTGAAAGAACGAAGCTTGGAGGATAATGCCGAGTTTTGATGATTCTGCAAGGAATTCAGTACTTCTGTTTTTCTCGATTTTGTTTGATTTTGTTTTGTTCTTCTTGTTTGGTTTGTGTTCTTGTGTGGGAAAGTTTGGATTTTTTTTTTTAATGCCATGAGTTTCTTTTGATAAAGGTGTAGTTTTTCTTCTGTTCTGAGATTTTCTTTTGATGATTTTAACTGAAGAGCTAAGATCGGAAGAAACTACTTGGCTTTGGTGAGTTTTGGAAGGAGTTGAGGATTTCTCTACTTGCTTGTGATTTTGTTTTAGTTGGAATTGGTTATCTGTTATTTTGTCATAGTTTTCATGATCGGTTGAGAAGCTGTTCTATCTTTTATTTTTTCCACAAAACATTTGATTTTGACTCCAACTGAAAAAATTCCCGATTTTGATTTTGATTTTCTGGCATTTTTCACATTTTTAGGATTTTATTTTGCTTCTTAAAAATGAATAAGAAATTTTCTTTCTTTGTTTTGATTTTACCAGATGGTTATTGATTTTATGAAAGTACTTGGATGGTCATTGATTTTATCCAAAGCTTTTGCATTGTTTGAATTCTTTTTTTTTTTTTTTTTGGGTGATTTTGGAGATTTTTTTATAAAAAAATTAGATACTTCATGTTGGTTTTCTTTGGAAGGGAATCTCTCAATTATGATATAATCAGAATCAATATTCTTGTTCTTGGGGTACTTCTTATAGATTTTTGGTGGTTCTCTTGGGTATTTGATTTTGATATATAAATAAAAGGGTTGCTTACTTGTGGTCGTTTGATTTCCATTTTGCATAGATGATATTGGATGTTGCCATTTAATATTTGACATTTGTCATTAGTGTTGTATGAGGAGTGATGTTGATTTTTGCTGTATGTTTCTTAATCTTTCATTTTCAGCATTTTTTGCTACTGAAGTTTTGCATTCTCAGACGATAGAGAGAGAAGGCACTAGCTATTCTCATATACTCAACCAGAGAATTTCTTGTTTTTGCTGTTTCTGTCAAGTACAATACCAGTTGCAGACTCTTACTACTGTACTGAAGATGAGACCAATAGCAAGGGCAGTTCGTCATGTTCGGTCTGCTTCTCGGCTTCGAGAATTAGATGCTTTCTCTAATTGTTTAGGTAGAAGGCCCAAAATTCTGGCAAATCAATTTGGGGGGTCTTCTTGTCTGGCAAATCAATTTGGGGGCTCTTCTTGTGTGCCGTCTTACAACAAAGACTTGGAAGGATCATTGCATTATCATGTGACGGTGTCTAGGGCATTATTCACTTCTGCTGCCAAAGATACCAGTGAAGGTCTTCTTTCAATCGCCGTCTTTTCTCCTATCTCTGTTTTAGTTTAGTCTCACTTTTTTGTTGAAGTATTCATCCATTCCTCATATGATTTTGTTGTTGTGGCCCTGTGGGTGTTGGTTGGGTTCTTGCATCTGGGTCAGATGCAGATGTCACGAGAGGTGGTCCTTTAATCGAGTATGAACGGAGGATTGCAGCTGGTGAACTTTTGGAAGGTGACAACTTCCAGGTACAGATTCCATTCCTGCACACCTCAGTGGAAATGTTTTAAGGATCTTCCCAAAGCAAAAGTTTGCGGTAATTCAGACCTCTAACTTAATGTTTCGTGTGTGCTTGCCAATCCTGACCTCTTAGTTTCATGGGTTCATCTTTTATGGTCCATGACCAGAAATTCAAGCTGATGCGCCGTTCTAAATCCATTTTGTCTTTTTATATATCAAATTGATAACAGAGAAAACTTTATTAAAGATGGTAATTATAAAATTTTGCCTGTTTATGCTGGCCATTTCCCTTTTCCAACTGCCATTTTGTGGATTAGACTCTGTGGCACAGCGGAAGGTGCTCACTTGTGCAACCTTGAGGTTGTGTGTTTGAGTCATGTTACCAATAAAATAAACTGCCATTTTGGTGGCCTCTGACTGAGAATGGTCAAGATGATCCAAATTTTCATTATATGCTCCTACTAAAGTGTCCCTGCTATTTAGATGGTTCGATTGTATGGGTGCATGTCATGTCACATGTGTTCAGTGGATGGGTTGCCACTTTCTACAGAGTTCTGTACTGTTGAAAATGTGGTTTCATCTCGTTCACTTGATGATTTTCTTAGGCCGACATCCTTAAAGAGCTTCAAAGACTATACGATGAGCTTGTTGAATCAGCTGATACTTGTCAGTTGGATCGATATGCAGCTTCTGAGAAATCTGGACGGTAATTATCCATTACATTCTCTCTTTTATCTTGATGGTTCAATTTGGTTATGATGCTGGAAAACATCATTGAATTGATGTCAATTGTTTATTTGAAGCAACTAGGTCTTATTTGGTTGTGTGGAATGCTTTGTTGGAGTCCCTGAATGAGAGGATTCCAATATAGTTCTTTGGATGTGCATGGAATTCACACACACACACACACACACAACAACAACAACAACAACAACTAATAAAAAATGTTGGTAATCCTCCTGTCCTAACATTGGGATCCCAACTTGGTCTTACCTTTGAAATTTGGCATCCCAAAGAATGGATTCATGGAATCCTCATGTCCCTGGTTTTTGAGAAACCCTCTTGTTCAGAGGTGTTGGTAAATCTTCTGTCCATGGATGCCAGGATTGCATGCAACCGAGTTATGCCTTATTTTGTTGTGGGATTGTTTTGAAATTGATGTTTGTAACTGTTTCAAGGCATCATCTACCAGGAGCAGGTGGTTGTGGTCTCGTCTTATCCCCCAGTCTTCATATTCACCTGTTAAAGGACTCTACCTCTATGGAGGAGTAGGCACCGGGAAAACGATGTTGATGGACTTGTTCTTTGACCAATTGTAAGTATATCATTTACACTTCTTGTGCTTCTGGTTTAAAAGACGATCATTTGAACTTGGTCTAAAAGAAGAACAAACTGGCCTGAAAACATAAAAAACAGGAATTGCTTTATGGTTTATGTGTTTTTCCAATGAAGAAAAGTTACATGTAGAATATACAGATTAAACAAGAGACGATGTTATTATAAAGAGGAGAATGCTGATAATTCATACATGAGAATATTTAAATGACCTGAGGGTTTTTTTTTATTTTTATTTTATTTTTATTTTTATTTTTTTTTTACAACTTCTATAATTTGGTGATCCTGTTAATTATATGGGAGAATGATGATGGGATGAAATACCAATAGAATGGACCAAAACACATTCAGTACCATAAATCATAAAATAAGCATGTGAGAAAAAGGTTGTGTTAGATTTACATATTCAATGGCATGACCCTGTACAATGTCACTGTTTCAACCATTTTGCAACTAAGGGCTCTTTATCTTCTGGAAAAAAAAAAAAGAGCAAAAAAGAAGCACAGAAAAAAAGAGGAACCTGTAAATGTCGTTGCCTGTGTTTGAAAAATCACACATTTTCACAGAGAGCAACATCATGTGGATTATTTGTTAATGGTGCCTGGTAATTACCTTATGAGAAGAGAACAACCACTATATTGAATTATTTCCTTTTAGTTGAATATGTGAGCATGTGTAGTTTTCCAAATTTACTTCATTCCTCTTTTCTTTTTTCCTTTTTGGGAGTACATTATTTGAATAGATAGACCAGAGCCTGGCATATCAATTAGGCTGGACCAAAACTAAGGTTGACCACTTGTATGCACTCATTCTCATGTTCTCCTGCATGCTTATTTTTACCACTTGACTGTGAGCTAGAGGAGACATGATCCCAGCTGTCTCTTGAAATGACATCTCTCTTGCCAATCCAGCTAGTAGCTGGACTGTGTTCCACTAAAACATTTCCCAAAGTTTTGTAATGCATTGTTGTTTCAATAGATAGACCAAAGCCTGGCATATCAATTAGGCATGACCAAAAACTCAGGTTGACCACTTATATGCGCTCATTCTCATGTTCTCCTTCATACTTATTTTTTCCACTTGACTGTGAGCTTGAGGAGACATGATCCCAGCTCTGTCTCTTGAAATGAAATCCCTCTTGCCAATCCAGCTAGTGGCTGGACAGTGTTCCTCTAAAACATTTCCTTAAGCTTTGTAACATATCGTTGTTTCATTCTCTGTATTCAGGCCATCTAACTGGAGGAAAAAGAGAATTCATTTTCATGACTTTATGCTGAACGTCCATAGTCGCCTGCAAGTGAGTACATTATCTTTTTTGCTTTTCCAACATTTAATCTGTGACCGGCATGAATATACTGTATGCTCAGTGTATTTAATATATATTTTGCAGTTGTCAATCTTATCCATTGCAGTCTATGGATGGATATTTGGAACAAGATACTTTATTTGCTTTATTACTCATCTTGATTGCTGTAATGCATAACTACAGAGGCATAAGGGTGTGGCAGATCCACTTGAGGTTGTTGCTGGAGAGATATCAGATGAGGCCATTTTATTATGTCTTGATGAATTTATGGTATTGAATCTCAATTTGGTTCATTTCTTCGGCCTAAGCATATTCAATGTCTCCCTTGAGGTTGTTTCAGTTGTTTTTTTTCCCCTATTTATGTTATTTATATTGTGTCTACAGGTGAATGATGTCGCTGACGCATTGATATTGAATCGTCTTTTTGGACATTTATTTAGCAAAGGCACTGTAAGTGGATTCCCCTTTCCTTCCAATGATTTGATAGAGTTTCTTTTAATATATAATCCACATTCTAGGCGATCCTCTGGATTTGCCACTGGAAAACTGCATGACAATTGACATGTGGCAAATGTGAGCATGGGTGTAGATTCTTGTTTCCACTTCAAATCGCGCACCGGACAAACTGTATGAAGGTGGCTTGCAGAGGGATCTTTTCTTACCTTTTATTGCCACTTTAAAGGTATTTTAAAGGGTACTTCACTATTCTATTACATCTCGGTTTAAAAACAATAGTGAATATTTTTCTTATAAATCTTTTGAATTTTCAATGTAGGAAAGATGTGTAGTTCATGAGATTGGTTCTTCAACAGACTACCGGAAAATGACCTCTGTAAGGTTTTGTTCTCTGAAACATTGATTCAGTGAGAACCTTTTAGGGCAGTTTTTATTAAATGTTTTCTATTTGAATTTAGCTATGGCTTTTCATAGTTTAAAGCTCAAATCGACTAAACATGACTCAGCTCTGCTCACTTGATTTGGAAGGTCACTGATCGAGTGACTTGGGTGAGTCTGGCTGGGTGCTTAGTCAGACTTGTTCAACTTCCCAACTCAGTGATCTATGAAGTGGAATTGACTGGGCCGAGTCAGGCAAGTTAGAGCCATAGACCTGGGTCCCTTTCTATGCCGTTCACTTAGTATAACTGTTTTATCACCTTGTATTGCAGGCTCAGCAGGGTTTCTATTTTGTTGGGAAAGAGTACTCTGGGATTCTTATGCAAAAGTTCCAGCACTTAATTGGGCAACATAGGGCTACTCCACAAGAGGTGGAAGTTGTTATGGGACGGAAATTAAAGGTTTGTTCTTGATGGAAAGTTTTCACAACCATTCTGGCATTTTCTTTGTGATATCTACAACAAATTTAACTATTTGATAAGAACCCGTGGCACAGTAGCTCATTATAACAACTATGAGGCTGCAGGTTCAAGTCATTCCATGTACAAAAGTAAAATGTATGAAAAATTTACACATTTGAGATTTTCTATTCAGGTTCCACTGGGAGCTAATGGATGCGCATATTTTCAGTTCGAAGATCTCTGTGACAGGCCTCTGGGGGCTGCAGACTATTTTGGATTGTTCAGTGAGTCATGTCCATCTTGCTTATATATCTGAGCTTTCGTATGAAAAGTGAGAGAATTTTGGATTTTGTATGGAATTACTGGGACTGTCTATTAAATACTAAGTAACTTGAAAATAGATGAAATTGCTAGTGGTGGACCGATACATAAGCTGTCAGTAATGCAGAGCCTAGGAATCCCAAAAAAGCTGGTACATTTATGGTACTATAAGGATATCAATTGCTATTAAAGAATCATTAACTCCTAATGCGCATGGAAAATATATATGTATATACACACACACACATTAGATTGTAGTAGTAGTATATAGGTACTGGAGAAACGCAAGATTAAAAGATGAATTAGCTATATTCTTCTAGTGAAGGTTTCAATGCATCATTTCTGCTCAAAAGGGTCATGCATTATTCTACTTCTACTCTGACTTCAATGACTTGCTAATTGTTCTCTTTCTTGCAGAGACTTTCCATACTCTGGCACTGGAAGGTGTGCCAAGATTTGGGAACCATAATAGGACAGCTGCTTATCGCTTTGTCGCTTTAGTTGATGTACGTTCCTATCTGTCATTGTGATTGGGTCTTCTCTGTCTTTTGACGCATATAATCATGCTCAGTTCTTTCATTTCTTATTTTGCAGTTGGCAGTTGTCACTTGTCTAGTTGCAAAATTTGCTGCTTTTCTGTTATCTTTTCTGCTCTAATATTATGGGTGATGGCTATTTTGTCATCCTGCGGCATTTTTATATCCGATTACATGTAATCTGGGTGAATGAAAAAGAATGTGCTTTGTGTGGTTAACTACTAGTTTCTGTGGTGATTTCTGGTGTGTAGCTTGCTAGATTTTGTTGAAGAGGACCTTCATCGCCCTTCCATCTTAAATTTGTTACCTTTTTTTTTTTTGAAATTCCCTTTGGTATTATACATTCGTACTTTAACCTGCTAAAAGTATGATAAATTTGGCTACATTCATGGAACAAAATATCAGCCATATTGGACATGGCCGCTATGCTAAATTGAAAATATCGCCACTACAATATAAAACCTACCCAAGCCGAGCAATTTTCATTTAAAACACCGTTTTCCCTATTTCTTCTCCCTAAGAGCCATTCCTAAAGTTGTGTCCACCCTTATATGGTTCCAAATCACTTAAAAAAACACAAGATTAGCCGCCATATAAGATGCAAATTTTTTAACACTTTAAAAATTAATGCCACTACATATTGCCAATATGGGTATGTATTGCCTAATGCCTACTGCATAGTGTTTTGACCACTGGCCGCTATGCCTGCTGCAACCGCTATTTTGATCCTTGGCTACATTTGCTACCTAGAAAAAACATGAGTAAGAGGACTAGCGATGAACCGCTTGGGTTTCATCATTGGATACACATGGAGATTCGTAGTTGTTGCTAAGTAATCATATAGATTATTAATTAGTTTTCAAGGTGTCGACAAAATAAATAACTTGCAAAGAGACGGAATAAAATGTGTGTGCTAATCGTGGTTGTACTATCTGAACATACAACCGACATGACTTCTCTGGAAAAATTGTCAAAAACTTCTCGAGTCCAGTGAATTGTGTTGATTCTAATGGAGCTGAGATGTATGCTCTTTTGGTGGGCTGCCGTGAATTACGTCATCTGGGATGTTTTCATGCAATTATTGAAGGTGCTTCTTTCTCTGCGATTCAATGGGGTTCTAGGAAGTCTTCTCATCCGTGGACTTTAGCTGATTTGGTGGAGGAGGTGCAAGATATTTCATCTCACCTAGGAGCTTCTATTCTTCATATTCATCGTGAAGCTAATTTCTTGGCAGATGGTCTTGCTAGGGAAGGAGTTTTTCGGCTTCACATTTCAAATGATGTTTAGCTTTTTTTGTGTTATTTTTATTCCTGTTCGTTGTTTTTCTTTTGTGTCTTCTTCTTTTGAATAAAATTTACCATTATCAATATATATATATATATATATATATATATATATATACACACACACACACACACACACACAACCAAAGGCTCTGGGCTAACACTAAGATTTTGGTCTGTCAAAACGATGACTGCCAGTACTCCTTTCTACAAAAGGGATCATTGGTGTCTCTAGGAGGCCTCAATACCTAAGGATGGATGCCAAAGCACACTTTGAAGACTGTTCTTGGTATTTTCCTATTATTGAGGCTGGAGGCCTCTCCAACATTTCTCAAAAAGACAGTCTAGGGGAGCTCTTGAGGGAGTCTCTGCTCCTACTATCCTTGAGGGAACACTCGATCGTCCTTACTTCTCCCTTCCTGTGCTCCTTCCTTGGGATCAGTGCCCTTTTTTTTATAGACTCTTGCTTGTGGGCCCACTTCCATCCTTAGAACTCATCGCCTGTGTCTGTGGATAAAATAGGGATCCTTTCACCAACGAGAACCGAAGGTCCTCTTTCGTTGGGTTTGGAGTTTGGACACTAGCGGGCTGGTTCCGTGGGCCTGATCCCTTGTATGTGCCTACACAAGGTGTTCTCAAATGTATGATATGAACTAGGGCTATAAATTAAGTAGAGGAAGAACCCAGGGAAGAAGAAAAAAGCTTGGAGTATTGTGTATTGGGCTAGTTGATCTCTTTTGCCAACCAACCTATAATTTGGTTTATTAGGATATCACCAATTTTGCAAGAATGCCCTAACTGGGGCCTTGTTGCATGTAAAAGTTCTTGCTGATATTTCCAGCATGCACACTCTCAAGCTGGAGCATTGATACGAATCATACAAATCCTCACCAATTAAGAGTTGACTTCTCTCAATAGTTTTGGCACAAGCGTATTTGTATTTTGTCCTTAGACCTGAGATATTGGATGCCACTTTCTCTTCAAGGAAGGTAAGAATCCACTGCAGTGTGCTTTGCATGCATTCTCATGAATTTTTTTTTCTGACATGAATAACCACTTGGTGATCAGTGATCGCTGTACAAGTCATAGGAAGCTTAATATAAACAGACATGTCTCTCTGATATATCTATTGCTTCATTGGTCCTTTGGCCCACATTTTCCCAAAGTCACTGCCATACACAGTATTTATTTATTTTTATTTTTTTGTGTGGTAGAAATGCACAGATTGTTTTAATTCTCTACTTTTAACAGATTACCACCAACCAGAGTACCACTAGAGGGTCAATCAGACTTCTATTCTTGGCAACAATTTTTTTTTATCGGTAACAGTAAATTTTATTTCAAAAAGAAAGAAGTACAACTCAGCTTAAAAAAAAACAAAAAAATGCCATCCATAGTGGAACTGGTACAAGAGAAATGAACCAACCACACACTATAAAGAGGCGCTTAAGTTACAAGATCTATATTCTTGGTAACATTCCCATTGGCAATGCTTCAGTTTTGTCAGTAATGGTTTCAAACACACCTCAAAATTCTATGAGCAACCTTGCGATGCGGTGTACAATGAGCCTACATATATGGACTAACTTCCCCTTCCCCCTTTGCATTTGCAATATCTGGTCAAGTGTAATTTGGAAGGTATTTTAGGAAGTGCACCTTCTAAAACGTGAGATGAATTGCTTCTCAAGCCATTGAGGTGGCAGACTTGTCGCTAAACAAGGAATTGGTAGCATAGTAGTCAATTCCATTTCGTTTCGACTGGAATGGCCGGACTTTTTCATTCCTGTCATTTGGCCGAAACGGAATGGGGGTAAAAGAAAATCGGTTTGAATTCTGGTCCTTTCCGGTCCATTTTGGTTTGTAGCACAATTTTCACTGATTTTTTGAATTTTTTTCTTAATATCCATACAAGAAACATGCATAATTTATATATATATTTTAACATATATGTATATATATATTTTTTTTTAATTTCTATAATTCCGAAAAGTTACTCCAAAAAGTTTTGCCGAAATTCCGAAACACCTAAATATTCCATCTTG
This sequence comes from Umbellularia californica, assembly GCA_028538565.1. Lineage (NCBI taxonomy): Eukaryota > Viridiplantae > Streptophyta > Magnoliopsida > Laurales > Lauraceae > Umbellularia > Umbellularia californica. The sequence continues at coordinate 64,137,769 of JAPQWN010000008.1, forward strand.
GAGGCTAGACCAAAATGACGACCAAATGGAATTGACAACTATGATTGGTAGAGAGGTTATGTATATAGGGCATTTGCTGTGAGTATAATGTTTATTTGTTTGCTAGAGCGCAGGGTTGTGCTTGTATACTGCCCTCCTTTTTACTCTCTTTTGGATAGAAGTGATACTGTTGCTGTTAACCAAAGCATTAAAAAGAAAAAGAAAAAGGAGCAACGTCCAAGACATTAACAAGTTTATCCTTTCAGTGGAGTGTATAAATGCTTAGATTCCAATTTTCTTGTCTCTTTTGTGAGATCCAAGGAAGATTTCTGCTGGGAGTTGCTTTGTGCTTTTTTGAAGTGTTGCTAGTTTGGTTGAGCCCCAAAACATCTTGTTTAGGTAATACTTAAGATCTGCATTTCCAATTGGATTATATTAATTGCCATAGATATACATGATATGAATCGCAACGCCTTTTCCTCCCCTTTTTTGCTTCATGGCCTAATTGCGATTAACACTTCAGTTTTGTTTTTATTTTTTCTCTTTCCTTTTTCTTTGTCCTAACTCGTTTTTTAAGAGAGCTATGTTGAAGGACTTAAACTTCAAATGAAATACATGAATATGGTTTTAGGCCATAATTCACCTTCTTTATAATGTACACCATTTTCCTTCTGGTTTGGGAGAGAGGCCAGAAAGTGTAGCCATATGGATTTATTCTTTTAAGTCCTTTTTTCTTACCATTAAAAAAAAGTCCTTTTTTTCTTAAAACAAGGTAAAATGTGCAAGACCCACCTACTAGAGGTCGTGAAGGATCAATGAGCAACCTTAAAGGTGCTGTATTGGATTTGGACTTCCTCTTTAGTAACTCCCATTTACCCAACTTATCCACTTTAGCGTTTTACTTTTCCTCCAAACATAAAAAAATGGCTTTAATATCTTTTACTAAGATTTTGATTCCATTTAGAATATAAAAGAAACACTATTGCTTTTGTATGAATGTCAATGAAGACTGGCATTGTTGACAACTAATTTATATGACGACTATGATTGTACCATTAAATTTATGCTTCATTGTGAATATCCATTTGCATAGACAACTTTCTTCCCTTCTAGTAGCTTAAACTTTTTTATTTGTTATTATCTTTCTCTTGAGTTTTCATTTCATGTACTGCTACATTACTCTTGAGATTGAGTCATAGCTTTTGCAATGCTAGAAAGAACTTTGCTAGTAGGTAAGTTAGAAGAGAACAAAATGAAGAATAAACAGCCATGTGAGGGACCGAGTTACCTTTTGGTTTCCAAGTACACGACCTCATACCCTTTTATTAGCTATATAGGCACAACATGGTTACGCACTTGGGGGACAGATGAAAAAGGAATTTCAAGAAAGGGCGTTTATAACCCAACGAAGATATTTGATAAGCGGTAGAACAACTGATGTATTTAGAACCATCATTCAAGGGAGGATCAGAAGTATTTCTTCACTTATGGTTGACTTCCTTTCTGGAGAGCAATTCTTCCTCGATTCAAATAAGGGATGGATGGCCTCAACTATTTATACATCCCTTGAAAAAAAAAAAAAAAAAACATTTTTCCCAATTATGCTGTAGCATTCATACCAATTTTATTTCAGAAATAGAGAAAAGTGAGAGCATCGCTCATCCTGGTTTGTCTAATGGAGTAACACAGAATGAGGTAGATGGTGTAGACACAACCAAGTACTTGTGAAGGAGAAAAGGATGGAAGTTGTTAGATAAAGTTTGATATTGGTGCGCCCTTTATTAGGGCCCGTTTGGGTAATTCACTTGTAAAGTGAATTCAAGTGAAGGGTTACTTTAAGAGACGAGAAAAGAAGATGGGTCTTCTTTTTCTTTTTCTTTTTTTAAGCAAAAAAGTCAATCTCTCACTCCACTAAAAGACAAAAAGGCCTCTTCTTTTTATCAAAAAAATGTCAAAAAAGTTATTCACATGCCACAAAATGACAAAAGTCAAGAGGGTGGATTGTGAACTTGTCCTTTTTGATAAGACCCCTCTTCTTTTCTCGTCTCTTAAAGTAACCCTTCACTTAAATTCACTTTACAAGTGAATTACCCAAGCAGGCCAACGTTACTATGAACACGAGAAGTATGTGCTACGTTGGAGGTTGAAACAACCATTGATGTATACAACTAAGGAACATTTATACCAAACAAGATAGATCAAGTGACATCAAGTAGAAGGTGATCTTTGCTTTCCATAGTAGTCTTTTTTATGGGATTACAGACATGTTATCTGAAACTGAATTCTATTGTCTTGAGAATTATTTAAGATATGAGAAATGTGCCCCCTTCATTATATGAATGTAAACCTATGTGTCTCTGAAATTAATTTTTATTATTTTATCAAACACTTCCTTTATATAACTGTTTTATTAAATAAATGAAACAAAATCATGATTGCTTCCAGCCATTAATAGTGACAGAGAGAAGATTACTGAAAAGATTAGGGAACATGAGCCACTGGTGATAATTGAAATGAAGGGGTGATAGAGGGACAGATAAAAAGATGTATGAACAAATGAATACCTCATTGAATGATGTTGGATGTTGTTGAGGCAGAAAACTTTCTTTTGGGGCAAACTGCTGGTGAACTTCATTAAGTTTGTTTGAAATTATAAAGAAGTTGACTTTTTTTTTTTATTTTTTGCCATACATCATCGTTTTTTTTCAATAACAGTAATTTTATTAGAAGATCAAACTAGATACAAACAAGGAACACTGAAAGAGAAAAGGGATCCTGGGTATAAGAGCATTATACCCAAGACCGCATTACAATGAACGAATGACCCAAGGATCAACCCTAACCACCCCTTGTTTCGCTGATAATCAGCCATACTTTTTGTCAATCTAACCACATTACAAAACTGAACCTGCAATTGGGACATGAGGAATTTTATCTTATTGAGCGAGAACTGAAACTTCTAAGGCCTTGGAGTAGACTTGGACACCCAAGAAATTGCATTAAATGAGAAACTTTCCACCATAAGCCTCCCACGGAAGGAGGCCAAAAAAATCTGTAATGCTTCAAGAATTGCGAGCAACTCCGCTTTATTTGAATCCTTTGTATCACCTACAAACTTAGAGAACATTGCCATCATGGCGTCGCCTCCCATCTATCATTCCAGTGTAGTCAGATACTTGCCGGGCCCGGCTCTCCTTTAGTTGCTTCGTCAACCTTAACCTTAAAGACCCCACAAGGAGGGGACCATAAGATTGTGGGCCACTTCCTAGCCACCTTGCACACCATCCATCATCATAGTGTATGAATATGTTCTATTAGTGTAACACAGTCTCATCTTTCCACCAAGAAATGTCCTTTTTGGTTTTGGCAATTCTAGGTACTTCGCCTCCTAATCTTTATTGTAGTGATGTAGGATCTAATTTGAATTGCGATATGCACCTTGAGTAACTTTAGCTTGGGATACACTGTTTTAAAGAAAAAAAAAACAAAAAAAAAAAAAAACTGGGTGGGATACACTGTTTCCAGAGTATTTGTTGTTACCTTGTTGGACCCAAAGAAATGAGCGATGTATTCTTGATAATAATTAAATGATGAAGTGGTGATTAAAACTCCAGTCAACAAAAAATAATACAAAGGTCAAATATCTATACATGCAAATAAATATCATATGATTGACAACCAAAAAAACCTCCTATGCTTGCACAAAAATGTTTGATATACTTGCTGATGTAGCATATTTAGCAATCCGAACATCCATACATTTCAGTCAATATATGTTTTGGTTGATATTCCATACCATGCTTCATCCTTGAAGACTGATTGTATGGTTGCTGACTCGAGCTATGTGGTCAAATGATGTCCACATGTGACATAGGCCAGAGAGTTCTTCATTGTGCTTGTACAGTGTTGTGATGATGCTTTGATATGAAAGTTGAAATCAAATATCTGAAACTACGGCAAGATAATCTGGAAAATTAGAGGAAGAAGAGGAGAGGACAGAAAATGAGAAGAATATTAAGTCTACCAGCCTACAAGGGACTATAAGATACCATTTCTTGATGATGGTCCTTAACATGCTTGGGTTCTTAAACTTATTTTAATTTATAGTATTAGAGATGGTTTGGTTGATGTACTGCTAAAACATGTTTTACCATTAAATGGAAGTATGGCTTAGTGTTAAGAGTTTTTGTTTCATTGAAGGAGATCATTGGTTCAAACAATTGGAACCACATTTCAAGGCTAACTATGATGAGATTATCATGAGATTTATTTATTTATTTATTATTATTTTAAAAAAAACTGACAGTAGAATGTGTGCAAATCATGATGAGATGTGTTTGTATTGTCATAAACTGAACCCCAAAAACTAAAGTAGAATTTTGTATTTATAATGTTATTGTTGAATTGTAATACAGCTGTAATGAGTTAGATAGATCTTAGACCTAATAGACCGTTAACTGCCCAACTCATGGTTATGCAGAGTAGAGAATTCCAACTTTTTAACCTTAATGATACTAACCATACAACTTCGCAACTCACCATATTAAAATAATGTGCTTCTGTCAATGTGACATTGATGGGTGGCCGTTACTGTCAGTATATGCTTTAAGACAGAGAGTCAATGCTCTTTGTTGCCTTGGCCCTTGTGTATGGTCCTACACTCAGAAATCATGGATGCGTGTCATCCTATCTCAATGGTAGACATTTAAACTTGCAAAATCTGGAGTCTACCCTTACAAAGTCCGCTCCATGTTCCTTAGCTTACATGTTGGGAATTTATTTGAAGAACCAATGTCTACCTGATTGTGTTGCCAATTGTCACAGATGCTATGAGTTTGAGAAGCCCAAGTTTTAGCTTTTAATCTGATGATATGCATTTGAAAAAGAAACTTACTGATCAACAATAAGTTAGAAATGGGTCCATTGTGACATTGACATTTATTACCTTCAAAACCCATCATTAACTTATGCTGAGTAATACTGCAGATTTACATGACTGTTTTTTTAATATTGTATGTAACTCAGCGACACATTTATGCGACAGCTAGGGTCAACGTCATCTTGAGTCTTTTTATTTATACCATGCATTTCTTGAGCATATGGTAATTTTGTTTTAAAATGCTGAAGCAATGTCACATTTACACTGGTTATAGGTGATGTATGATAACAAAGGCAGATTATTGTGTACAGCAGAGGGATCTCCATTTGAACTGTTTGAAAGCATTGTGACAGTAGCTGATGCCCAAAAGATGGCACCTAGGACTTCTTCACGATCAAGGAAGTGTGACGATCTTGACCTTTGTGTGGACAATGAATTGGGATTTGCAAAAGATCGAACCATCAGTAGGTATGACACTACCATCACTTATCCTTGATCTGATGGTATGCAAAGTATCCTAAGGATTTGAATTGTGTTGGGAGGAATTTGATTATGGGACTATTTGTAGAGGCAGTTTGCCAATATTTTATAAATTTTGCGGCAGGAATGAATAGCACTCCATCATCCTTGATCTGATGGTATGCAAACTATCCTAAGGATTTGAATTGTGTTGGGAGGAATTTGATTATGGGACTATTTGTAGAGGCAGTTTGCCAATATTTTATAAATTTTGCGGCAGGAATGAATAGCACCTTGGATGGAAGGTTCCTGCAACAAATGTTGTACCGAGTGGGATACGTAGTTTTCTGATTTCTGTAACGGATTGGTCCACCAAGGATAGGCCATTCCCTGAAAAATCTCCCAGTTAGAAAATCCCAAATCTTTGATTGACAACCTGCTAATAGCGGCTAAAAAGAAAGACTGCAATGGTCCCCATTATAAAATCTCCAATCTGAGTTTAATTTGACAAATGGCCTATCCATGGTACTTGGTAGTCAACTCCCACATAGATGGGATAAGGCTAAGATGATGATGGTTTATATATTGTTGGACCATCGTATCCCCCTGGTCTTGATAACTGAACCATGAGCCTGACATGTACAAACATAAGGGCCAAGGTTATACATATCCTAAGATCAAGGTTCATTATATACTTCCCTAATTACAAGGAATGCATATATCACTGCCAGTTAACTGAAGGGAGCTTGAAGATTTTCTGAGCATTTAGTTATGCTATAGCTCAATTTGTTTTGATGTTTTTCCAATCAAATGATTACAATGGAAATTGCTGTTTTTTGCAGATTGACCGAAATGAATAGCAAAGAATACTTAGAACAGCATGCCTCAGTGTTGCTTGAGAACTCCTCTCGCGAAGAAGTGAAGAGCTATGATGCTGTTCAAGTATGACACACAGGATGGGGAGCATAATCCAATGTTAACTTGTTTGTAACATGAGGACAATTCAAGTGATCAATGTTATAGCGATTGATGTTATAGTTATTAACATTATTGAATGAAATAAATAAAATGAGGAAAATAGATCTCGGCTGTATCGGTCTTCTCTTGTTGAAGCGCAGCATTTATGTGTTGATTTACAGGCCAGAGGGGTTCATTTGCATGATCATGATTACTCCCATATTCAAACCGGATGTAAATTGTGATTAGTGCTTCATTTGTGCCCTGTCGATCTGACAATGGATGGGACCATTGAAAGGGATCTTTTCTATTATTCTGCAATAAATAGGGATGACTGTAGACACGTTCTACCTGTTTATGTTGAGAGTATCCATACTTGAAAAGGGTCTTTTCTATTATTCTGCAATAAATAGGGATGACTGTAGACACCTCACCTTCTACCTGTTTATGTTGAGAGTATCCACACATAGCACAATCTGTTGCATTCCTATAATTGACATTTGACAATGGCATCTCCCTCTTACCTGGCTATCCTAATTGACATTTGAAATGGTTTTTTTTTTCCAACGGATGGTTTCCAACCCTTTGGACTGGACTATTTCCTCTGGGCCTAGAGAGAAGCCGGGTAGAACCCCTGTGGCCCCTATGGCTATGTGGTAGTACAAGTGGACTTAACCTTCGGTTCCTAAAGAGGGGGGGAACCGGGGGGTCGATACCAAGACCTCTAGCTCCGGAAGAGGGAGGAACCGTGATCATGACCACTCGGCCAACCCCTTGGGGTTACATTTGAAACATTGGATATGCACCAATCTAGAGGACCTGAACCTAACGTAGTACCCTAAGCTCTGCTAGATCATTTTTTTTTTTTTTTTTGTATGCCATGTGGTTAAGCCCTCGAAGCATGCCTATCAGTCAAGTTTGGTAGGGGATGGTCTCATGTTAACTCTTGAATTAAGCCTCAAGTTAACCAGTCTTTTAGGGCATGTTTGTATACATCCATGGAAAATGGGTTTCGTTGAATTTTTCCTCAGACCTTCCCTAGGGAAAAGGCTTTCATGAGGAATCACAACAAATATAGTTTATTCTTATGCTTTTCATTGTAGAAAAGCGGCCAGATTTTTCACACGTAGAAAGGCAGCTACACAAACATGCATTAATAAGGCTTTGTTTGGTATTTCCACTATTTTTTAGATAGACCCATCAAAATAAAGTCATTAAAAAGAGTTATAAAAAAAAGAGAGGCTAGAATCAAAATAATTGTTTGGTAATGCAAGGATCTATGTTAAATAGACTTTTTTTATATCAATGGTTAAAAGTTTTTCTCAAATTTCTTGAGATCCACAAGGTATCAAACCTTGAAAATTGACCCTATGGCAGTGTTAAGCCATCCAAAGAGATCTAACGGTTTAGATCTTGTGTTTGAGGCACATATAATCCATACAATCGCATCCAATGGCTCACGTTTTTGCATATATCTCAAGATTAGTGATGATCTAGCGGCTGAAATTTAGTCTCGTGGCCGTGTTTGATCTTGTGAACATTTCTAACGGTTTGGGTTTTGATTTACACTCCTAGAAATAAAAAAAAAAAAAAAAAAACCGTTACTGCTCTTGGACAAATCTAATATTGAACATAATACATCAATGGACAATGGTTGATATTATTTTGCAAATGTCTTGCAATCCACAAGGTATCAAGCCTTGAAAATTAACCACATATCCATTTCAGCTTTCCAAAGAGATCTAACGGTTTGGGGCCCACAAATTCGAACAAATTGCATCCAATGGCTCATATGTTTTTACACATATCTCAAGATTGGTGATGATCCAACAGTTGGAATTTGGTCTCATGAGTGTGTTTTATCTTGTGAATATCTCCAACGGTTTGGATCTTAATTTACAGTTTTAGATTTTGAGGGGAAAAAAATAAAAAGAAAGGACTGGGGTTGAATGGGTTAGGAACACCGTTCACCGCATCTATTTTTTTCCTCTACTTTCTACATGCATCCAATGGCAGGCTGTGGTAAGTAGTGGCATTGCCCCTACTTCTCTACACCATTTAGAGGCTACCCAAAGCTGTCAAACGCCTGTATCGTCAAAATCAGATGCCCTTACTTTTCTACACCATTTAGAGGCTACCTAAAGCTACCAAACCCTTATATTATCAAAATCTCTATCTAATTTAGGCAATTTTAGGAATAACGCAAAAAATAGTGACGCCAAACATGGACTAAATATGCATGTTTCTCTTCTAGCAAGAAAGAAGAAAAAAACTACGCATATTTCTTGACAACAAGGGGTTGCTAGCTGATAGGCCAACCTATGCAAGGAGCAGCTCTTTCATGATCTTTGTTGTCATTTATTATCAACAAAGCACCCCAAAATGTTAAGTTGTGACATCATGATCTTTGTTTGCATGCAATTGTGATGTGAAGACTGACAAGACCTTTTCACATTAGTCGTTTCCCTTTCAAAAATTATGGTATTATATGTTGATATGGTTCTTATGGTCTAAATCAGCCAATTTATATATATATATATATATATATATATGAAGCGAACTGCTTCTAATTGTCTAAATGAGCCAATTGCTGCTAATTGATTTTGACTGACTGTTCAATTTCTTTTGACTGGCACCCATTTGGTTTGTTTAACTTTAGTAACGGGTCATCTGCAACTTTTATTAGCGTTTATGAACGTTCTTCCCTTTTTATTCCCTATTCCCATCCACTACATGAAGCTGATGCAATTGCCCAAATCAGAAGATTGCTTCTAATTGATTTTGTATATCTTGAGATTTGATTGACCCTGTTTTAATTCCTTTCCACAAATTAGAAAAATAGGCTCCATTAACTTTCCGCCCTTCCTTTTTCATCACAGTCCCCTAATTTCTCTCAATGTCGACTCAAACCGTTACTGAAACGGGCATTGGCTCCTCTGCTCTTCATCTCTATAAATGCAAACATGCCTAAGCACTTTGGGATTCATCTGTTTTTTCGATTTGTGTTCCTCCTCTACTTTTCATCTCTGCAACATGCAAACATGCCTAAGCAGTTTGTGATTCATCTCTTTTTTAGATTTGTTTTCCTTATGATTTGTCATTCCTTTCTTTTTGTAATTTGTGATTCATCTATTTTTGCCCTAGCAATTTGTTTATTCATTCGTTTTGATGCATATTAAGAATAAGTTTGGATCAAAGAAAAGTACAGAGGTGGTATTTCAGGACTCCTATTAATGAATTGGAAACCCAAAACTGCTGACAATTTATTTTCTACATTCTTCATGACACCCAATTAGTACCAGTTTGTTTATGTCAATTATATATATATATATATATATATATATGAAGCGAACAGAATCCAATTGCGAATTTCAATTTCCAATTGGCAATTGATTTTGACCATTTGATAAATTCACCAATAACTCCTCCCCCAATTGCCCATTAGTTTTGGCCAATAAATTTTGTAACATCTCCAATAATTGTTATTACTTGTTACTCCTCCCAACACTTTTTGACTTGTACCAAAGAACAAGTAAGTTTCTCTTCTCCCTTTGCATTTTCTTTACTTTCTTTCTTATAGCTGTTACTATAGACTCCTATTTTTCAGTTTCATCGTTCAACTATATATTCCAAAGACACGGAAGAACCAAACATGCGCAAGTATCCACAGCAATTTCATCATACGCACTTCACTTCCTTCTTCTCCCCTGTAGATTTCTTCCCCTCTCTCTCTACTACTATAGATTATGATCGTTGCCTTCTTTGTAGGCAGTGGCGGACCTAGGGTTTTTGTTTGAGGGGTGCGAACCTTAATAGATAATTTAATTTTGGGGGCAAACCGAGGATTTTCTTGTGGATTTTGAAGGTGGACCCATAATTTTAATTGGATTTTTTGAAGTGCACTGTGGTTTAACGGGTGCGACCGCACCTGCGTGCTTATGCCTCGGTCCACCCCTGTCTGTAGGCCTGTAAAAATGCGCACTCGGTGAAAAATGCTTCTACTCAGCACCCAATCTCAACATGCTCTTGAACTCTCAACCTCTCCACTGGACTGATCCCACACTTTCTCTTGTTCATCTCCAAGGTTAGCAATCCCTATGACTGCTCAAATACAAAATATTTGCATATGTACATTTTACATACGTATGTATGTAGAAAATCCCAAGGGATAGCTTAGTCGGCCTAGGACCACGATTTGCATTTGGAGGGTGTGGGTTCGAAACTGCACTACTACACTGGGGCTACATGAGAGTTTACCTGGCTTTCCTCTGGGCCCGAGAGAATAGTCCAGCCCAAAGAGTTGAAACCCTCCCATAACCAAAAAAAAAAAAAAAAAGTTATGTATCTAGAAACACATGAAGCAATAAGCATGCATAAAGGTCTTGAAAATAAGTAACGTTTCTTAAATATACGAATTGATATTTTATTTCTTTCAAGAGGTTGAATGTTTGGTTGCAATTTCTTTGCAATTTAGAGTAACTGATTGGGATGCATACTACATGGCACCCACTCATATGCTAGATTAAGGGACGTAATTTGGATTGTTTGGGCTTTCAACTGTCTCTTGATCTATTATTCTTGGTGAGTGTTTATTTTTAGTTTGATCTTTTGTTTGTTTTAGTGTTGATTCAACATATTCACTATCTAATTTGGCCTTCTGAAAACTTGTATGAATACAATGGTTTTTTTCTTTTTGCAGGAAGTGATGGTATGGTATGGCCCCACCCTGGCTTGAACAACCTTAGAATGCTTCAAATTCTGAATTTTAAGTACTTTTTTGAGCTGAGAATTTGAAAATTCAATGGAAAAGTTTCTCACAAGAATCTGATGTAGTTTTAAGATTTTCTTGCTTATAAGATATATCTATAAAAAAAAAGATATATCGAAAAAAATGTTGAATATTGTTGTGAAAATATGTTAGTCATTCCCCATGTTCTAAAGCTTTCACAACAAGGATGTACGTATGATAGCATATCATTTTTTCATGTTTAATATGTCATAATCCAATGTTTTATAAATATCACCACAGAATCTTTCCTATTTTAAAAACTTTGCAATATTTTCATAAATGATAATTCTCGAATAATATCATGAGAAAAACACTATAAACAGGGCAGGGTGAGTCAAGCAAAGTAAAAAATTATTATTATTTTTTATATATTTTAATAGTATAAATTATATATTTTTTATATTACTCGTGCTAAGCACGAACATGTTCTTCTAGTATTTTATCTTATCCCAACAGCTTTAGGTTACTGGGCTTGGTAATCAAGAGAAATTGAAGCTATTAGTAGATAGATATAAAACTAGTTATGGTTAGCAATCACTCTCTTTTATGAGAAAAGTGGCATTGCTGTAACGTAATTTGACTTTACTAGCCAAGTAATAATCCATGACAACTAAGAAAAGCATGAAAATTTGATAGATCTCCAGTATCAATCTAGTCATCACTGCGGCGCTTCAATTTTGGTACCTCAAACTTTGTTCCATCAAAGTTGTTGTGATCATGTTTAACAGTAAGCAATGTTCAAGTTAGTGATAAATGAGTGTTCTTAGGATTGGGATTGATCATAGATGAGCTGCAGTTTATAAAAAAGAGATGGCAAAACTAAGGGCCTAAGGATACAAGGTGGAGATCCTTATGTATTAAATTACTATGATGAATGCTGAGTATTGATTTTTCATCTTTATTTGATTCTATTTCCACTAAAGATGAGGTTATTTTGATGCTCCATTTTAGAAACTTATCTTTGATCTTCATTTTAAACTACTTATGCAATGGAATCTTTTATATTCTAATGCAAACAAACAAGCCCTAACCCACCCTCGACCAAAACTGTAAAAAAATAACGAAACTCTTCATTTTCCTTTTTCTAATAAAATGAAAATAGCCACTCCATTAATAGCTCAGTGGTGAATCACCTCTCTTTCCATAGAAAAAATCGAGATAAATTGATTCGCTGATGGTTATATGTACGAGCATACTGTGTAGTTAGTTTTTCATAAAAAAAGTGAGTGTTGTGAAAATGAAAATAGTTTTTCGCATTTTTATAAAAACTATATTTGGTGTGGTTTTTCCACTCGGAAAAGTGTAAAAATGGGCTAGATTTTTCATGAATCCTTGGAAAATTAAATTCTTGCTATTGAGGGCAGTGGCAAACCTAGACATAGATAATCTGGGGCGGTAGCCTTTATTGATTTTGAAATTGCTGAAGATTTAAATAGACCTGATCTGTCTTACATATATCTAATAAACAGTCGCCCCACGTCTAAACCTTGTGATCGCCCCACATCACAAAACCTTGGTGACTGAGAGTACCAGATCCTTTTCGCGTCATTTTCTTTCGACATCCTATTTCTACTGAGAGTTCGACATCCTCTTTGCACTGATTGAGCTTCTCGTCTCCAGGCCTTTTGTGGTTAGTCTCTCCCTCACTAAATAACTTTAAATAAAGCAATCTTTGTCCCTCATTTGATGTAATATAATCCTAATCACTCTATACCTAAATCTGAGCCCTTAATCTCCAAATCCTAATTTTAGACCCCAAGTCCCCAAATCCTAATCCAAATTGTAAGCCCTAAATCACTTAATCTGAGCATATCTACAATTCTAAAGATGACCAAATCAACATTGGCACACTTTAATCTTTAATTCATACATAAATATGGCCTTAGAGTTAATATGTTTGGATAACTTGAGTTACATTTAAGTGGCAATTCTTCTTCTTTGCCATGAGCCCATGACCGACTATAGGAAATTATTTTTTACAGTTAGGTAAGTTCAGGCAGTCAAATTCCTTAGATTGAAACAAAACCCCTTTAGGAACCCAAACTGGGTAATTGGGTGCTCGCTCAAATCACTGTTTCAGGCCATTCAAACATGTAGCAATAAAGAAAATATTATCCTAGCTGTTTTGATGATGATGAATTGATGAACACCTGAATTTGGGAGAAGCAGCAGGAATACACTTGAATTAGGCAAGAGATCTAAGCATAGAAAAAAGTTGTGTCTGTTTAAGTGCAATACCTTTTCTCTCCTGGTATTATTATTGTAAAAGACGTTAGTAAAGTTGAGCAAAAACTTAGCCCCACCTAAACAAAAATCCTAAATCCGCTATTGATCAACAGTACCAACTAATCATAATAGATGTATTTTGTAGAATCTGCTTTTACCAGGGGGCTAGTAGCCCCATACGTGCCACGTGTCGTAAAAACACTTGAGACGTCTCGTCGCAGTGGCATTTTCAAATTTATTTAAAAAATAATGCACACCCTTTTCTCAGAACACACAGATTTAGTACTTCGACAAAGATAAGGGGTGGACCCAAGTACATGGTTTGCGGCTCTCGCCCGTCCAAACTTGAAAAAAAATGTTTGAATTTCTTAAAATCCCCTTGCAAATTCAAAAAGTTTATATATATATATATATATATATGGGAAATGTTCATATGCATCTATCCCTCATCATTTTTGGTGAGGGACACCCCAAAAGGGGAATTTCCAAGTACAAAAGTGAGGAAGTACAAAGGTGTATTTCCTCACTTTTGTACTTGGAAATTCCCCTTTTGGGGTGTCCCTCACAAAAAATGGTGAGGGATGGATGCATATGAAGACCCCTATTATAATATATATATATGGAAATACTCAAGTACTGAAAATTAGTTCACGCCGTCCTTCCATGAGAACTATTGGTGGAGCCCACCTAGCAATCAGTTTTAACCGTACATAGGTAGGGACCCTCCGACAGTCATTAATCTTGAGATTTTGACACCCATCCAAGTAGACCGGACCGTTGGATGGAGGCTTTATTTTTATTTTTATTTATTTTAATATAAAGTCATTAAACTTGCGTGAATTTCCCGGGTCCCACGCCTTAGACAGACCACTCAATCGAATCATAATCTCCCAAAAGGACACAAAGTATTTAAAAAAAAAAAAAAAAAATTACAACCAAGAATAGAAGCAGATACTGCTGTCTCTCTGTCTTCTATATATAATTCAACATCCCATTTTCTGTTTGGCAGACGCCTCTCTCTCTCTTTCTCATATCACCTTCTTTCCTTGCTCTGCTATTATCATCCTCTTTTTCTTCATCTCCGCTATTTTCCTCAGGTAACTCAGAATCCTCTCATTTTCCCTGTTGTTCTTTTCCCTGGTTTTCATGCATCGACGATCTCATGTCATTTCATTCGTTTTCTTTTTTCCCCCTCCCCTCCCTCATCGTCTTCTTCTCCCTCCAAACCGAATTGATTCCAGATCGAAATTCATTTCTGTCTTTCTTTCTCATCTGGAATCCCTAATCTTCTTTCCCTTTTCTTCACTATATGTCATTTCGCGTTTGGGTTGCGGGCAGGATTGTGGATTCCAATACGTCTCTCTCTCTTTCTAGGTTTTTACATGGAAATGTGTTTTCAATATGAAGGTAGCGTTTTCTTCATTGTCCTGTTGGAAAAGTAAATTCCCTAATGCCCATGTTTGGATTTGGAGAAAACTGTCTACTGTTACAGATTTGAGCTGTGTGTGGTGAGTTTTCTTTTAACTCCATTTTCTCCATCAGTAAAAACTTTTCAGCAGTTCAAATTTGTACCTGAGGGAAATTATCCTCCCTCACTAAAGTATCTGTGAGGAGCAAAATGGACCCACAAATGCGAGGTTTAGGGGGTTTTGATATAGAGTCATTGGATTTCTGAGTTAGTATGGTTTGTGTGTTGAGGTTTTCTTTTGAATGCGTATTTTGTAGTAGAATCTTTGTTTGTTTTTGTTGGGTCAGCGTTTGGATGTGTGGTTGAGAAATGCAATTTAAGAGCAGAATCATGTGGTGCTGATTGGTGATACTTGGGCTGCTGTCTCAAGTACCAGCAGTTTGATTTGGGATTTGGGTTGGCGCCTGTTTATTTGGGCTCCTCAAATTGATTGCTCTCTGAGTGAGTCCTAGATGATTTTAAGGCCATCAAATTGGTGTAATTGGTACCAAGGCATAGTCAGGATTCATTTGTTGTTGTGATTGTGGTCTTTGTTTTGGATTATTTTAGATGAGTGAGGTCATGTACTCTTGTTTCCACTTTGTTTGGCTGTTAATTTTTTTTTCCTAGGGTTTGAAGAAGATTTTTGACAGTTGGATCTTTAAGTAACAGTTACTTATTTAAAAAAGTAAGATAGACTTAAGGAAAATTTTAAAACAAAAAGTTGCTGTTGGTTCTGTAAATAAGAGTTCTTTACTTTATATTGTGAAACATTGGTTCACTACATGTCAAAACATAAC
Organism: Umbellularia californica; assembly: GCA_028538565.1. NCBI lineage: Eukaryota > Viridiplantae > Streptophyta > Magnoliopsida > Laurales > Lauraceae > Umbellularia > Umbellularia californica. Next base: position 64,153,305 of record JAPQWN010000008.1, read on the forward strand.
TCAGTTTCTTTCAGCTATCTCATTCCTATAGCCACCTCAGTGAATTTGATATCATTATCGTCATCACCGTCGTCATTGTTATCAATTTGTCATCATTATTGGAGTCTTTTATATAATATAATACAAGCATCCTTTCTTTTCTATAATATTACATGATTAACTGGTTGTTTTACATTATTTGAGTTAATTCAGCTGGCTCTCCCACTGTTTGATCTTCAAGGTTTAACTTGAGTAATAATGCAATCATAGATTCATAGTAAATGGAATAATACAGAGATGAATAATGTTTCTTTTTTTTTTTTTTACCATGATACATTTTTACCATCAGGTTCATCATCTATGCTGGTTCCTCAAAATCTGCTAGACAACACTAGGCTAGAGATCTTAGTCTTAAATAATTACTTTTGATGTGCTTTGTTGGATGTGCTACATTGTAGTGTGATGAATTAATGCGTAATTATCCATTCCAGGAACATTTTGGGCAGAAACCAAAAGGCATTGGGCAGAGATGGTTTGAGTTTGATTGGGAAGTGAGAACACTGATAAATAGTGGAAAATTCCATCTTCTTTCATTGTGGTTGATTTTGCTAGAATAACTTTATTCAGGCTGAGGAAAATATTCTTTCTTGTAGGAATCCTTCAGAAACAAGCATGGCAAGTGCTAGTAGTACTCAACAGAGTTTCAGAAAAGCTCTTGGAGCTTTAAAGGACTCCACAAAAGTTGGATTGGCAAAAGTGAACAGTGATTACAAGGTTATCTCTATTGCAATTTCAGTTTATCTTTTTCCTTTACAGTGTTTTATCCCCAATATTATATGGTTCCCTAATAATAGTAATCTTGATTTTCCAGGAACTGGATATTGCATTGGTCAAGGCCACCAATCATGATGAGCGTATGCCAAAAGAAAAACATGTCCGCAGTGAGTTCAAACTTTTTAAAAAAATGCTTGTGAATTCATAAGCAGAGTTGGTACTTTTCCCTTTGGTTGAACCTGAACACTGATCGCGGTAATAGGTGTAAGATACCATGTACCAACCCAAAAGCTTAAGTTTGATAGGTGGAAGGCCCAAATAGGTATATGAAGCCCTGTCCAACCCAGAACTTAGGCGATGTGGGATGTGAGACTTCCCAACACTCCTCCTCATGTGCAGGCCTGTCAAATTTCGTGGACGGGCCTGTCACGTGGGCTACACAAGAACGAAGGGATCGAAACCGATCTGATACCATGTACCAACCCAAAAGCTTAAGTTGATAGATGAAAGGCCCAAACAGGTATATGAAGCCCTGTCCAACCCGAGACTGGGGTGATGTGAGATGTGGGACTTCCCAACAATAGGAACCTAGAGAATAAGTTTGAAGGAAAACACCTAGTTTATCATCAACTTAGCCATCTTTGAATTGAAGAAGGAAAAAGTAGAAATGAATATTGATCTTTTGTTTTTTCCATAATGACTAAGAGAGGGAATGGGATGAGGGTTGTGTTTAACATTCCTTACCATTGATCAATATTTAAAGAAAACCATTCTCTGTACTTTTGGTTGGCCTCTCACTATTGCTCGAACCTTGTACTACCTTCTCAATGGAGGAGGGTATGCCTTATCATTCATGCCTGCATGCATTGTTGGAAAATAACTATATTTCATCCTTTCCCTTTATATTTTTCTTTTTCAACGACTCTTTACTTTCTCAAATGGTATACTTTTATATGTCGTCTACCAAAAAATGAAAACATGCATTTAATTCATTGTGCATAGGTGCATATCTATTTTGCTATTTCCCATGCTTCTCTGTTATGTCTTTCCACAAAATTAATGCTTTCAACTCAATTATTTTCCCCAAACTCTGTCAAGTTGCAATTGCCAACATATTGAATGCCGAATCAAATTTAAGCTACCAAACTTTGTACTCCACATTGTTCATTTGTAATTTCTGTAGCTAGAAATTGATGCTTTGTCCTATGTTGTCTCCTCTGAGTACTATAGGCTTTGATAAAAATAAAATTGTTATTTAAACAGTATTTATTGTATTTGTTTTGCAGTTATTTTTGATGCAACTTCGGCTGCAAGACCTCGGGCTGATGTTGCATATTGCATCCAAGCTATTGCTAAGCGCCTTGCTAAAACACACAATTGGGCAGTATGTTCCTGCTAATTCCCTTGTTAAGTTTTTCTACATTTCCATTTCTTTATTGTTAACACTTTGGACAAGTTCCATCAGATCTCACTTGGAAAGATAAACTTGTTTTTGTGTCACGAGAAGTACAGGACACAGTTCCAATGTAAGGGTAGGGTGGAATGGAAGGGCTTGGTGTAAACTAGAGTTGGGCCAAAACCACCTTGCTATGTTTATCGGTCCTAACCATCACTTAATGGCCCACCAAGGGTAATGACAATTATAAGTGCTAATGTTTGTGAGTAGACTCAATGGCAGATATCAATTAGGGGGGCAGTCCGTTCCGCCCGAGGATAATTCTGGAACGTTCTGGCCAGAATTGATAGGAACATAACGGAATTGACAACTATTGTTTATATAACCATTAAACTATGGGGCCCTCAAATGAAGGGTTACAATAATCCAACGGGGCTGACTTCCACTCTATGAAGCACCGAGACCTCTCCGGGGCTGGCATCTCAGTGTCCGACATGTGTGCCCCGGACACGTGTCTGACACGCCAAAAATGTTGTCATGCTTATTTTTTTATATTTTATTTCCCGGACACACTGGGGACACGATGGCTGTTTTAGTTGTAGAAAAGTATTAAAATTATAATAAAGAAAAGAGAAGGGGGCGGTTTGTAAAAAAATCTCGGGATCCTCCCTTTTCTTTGTATGGATTTTGTGGAACTATGGATATTTCATGTTTAATGATTATGAATTATGTTTTAGTTTGGTATTGTTATTTGATAATTTGATATGTTTGTTAGTTGGTACAGTGGTACACTGGTACTTGAATTTTTATTTATTTGATTGCTAAATTGATTACAAAGTTAAAATGATATTATCTTTTAGAATATGATTAGATATTATTATTATTATTATTAATAATAAATATTTACGTGTCCCAAACGTGTCCGTGTCCTGTTTTTTTGAGAAATGCCGTGTCGGAGTGTCCGTGTCGTATCGTGTTCATGTCTGTGCTGCTTAGCACCTACTCAATTCATATCCAGACCTTTTCAATCCCCCTACTTCCATTGATAGGAATGCAGCCTAACAACAAATATCTGATCCTAGGCAACTGATGTAGTTCCAGCATATTAACAAATATCTAATTTTGCCAACTGATGTAGATCCAGCCAATTAACAAATATTGTCATTCATAAAGAAGCAAAATTCTTAAAAGGAAATTGTGATTGAAAAGAGATCTCCTATAATGGTAAAAATAATAAGGCTCTATTAATGATGATGATATTTGCAAATTTTGTATTTGATCAATCTCCCTAGCTCAATTTGATATTCACACTCATATGCATTTAGGCATGCCTAAATAGCTATATGCATGATGCTGACATTGCTTCCATTATCTTGAATGCTATGAATATTTAGTATTTGGATGTTGAGCCTTTTTAACTAAGCGAAGGTATTTATCTGCTGAATCACCAATGTTGATGATTTATATAGTCTTTTTGAATGTGCTGGAGAAATTTGTCGTCCATAGTTAAATGCTTTTAGGGGCCGTTTGCATTTTACACCTAATAGGAAAATGGGTATTACATATCTAAAGGTTACATATGCAAAGGTAACAGATGTGAAACACATTACCTTGTTTTTCAAAATCATCATTTTCAGATGAACAAATGTGCATACCTAACGGTTTTAGATTTATTTGGATTTATTTGTATGTTTTCACAAATTTCTCAATATCCATGAAGATTTAAGATACGAAACTGAACTTCCTAATACTTCCCATTAATACAAGAAAATTGAATGGTTTGGATTATGAATTGGGGGCCCATAGAAGTGTAGAAAATTAGATCTATATGTTGAGACTTTTTCACAAATTGCTAAAAATCTACATAGATTTAAAATAATCAACTTCAATATCTTGGGGTTAGTAGTCCAATAAACAACTTGAACGGTTTGGATTACAAACATGGGGCCCATAGGAATGGAAAACACAAAGGTATTTGATGGGCTCCATGGGAATGCAATCATCTTGTAAGAAGTGTACTGGCGCCCGTTGAAAGAGAGCTATGAAAGTGATTTCCACACCTATCCAGGTGTGAGAATTTTGGTGTGCAAATGGCCTTATTTACACACCATTTTCACACCTCATTTATGCAAATGAGTGCAAACAAACGTAATGACGCATAACCATTACAGATGTGAATCATTTATATATGTTAATGACTGCAAACAAATGACCTCTTAACTTCTGGCAATTATTATTTACGATAGACATGGGAGTCTTTTTGTAGCTTAGTCCCTTCACGACTGCTGATTATCCTATATGGAATTTGGCTCACTTTATTCTACTTTCCTAGGTTGCGTTAAAGACTTTGATGATCATACATCGTGCTTTGAGGGAGGTTGATCCCACATTTCGTGAAGAGCTCATTAATTTCACAAGAAACAGAGGTCACATGCTGAACTTATCCCATTTTAGAGATGACTCAAGCCCAAATGGTATCACTTCTCTTGTTGTTTATTTTATTTGTTGGAGAATAATATATTTTTGATTGATAAATAAGGTGAATAACATGGACATTCTTTTGGTGTATTTTAGCATGGGATTATTCTGCTTGGGTTCGTACTTATGCTTTATATCTAGAGGAGAGGCTGGAATGTTTTCGCATATTGAACTATGACGCTGGGACAGAACGCTCTGTAAGCAATTTGGACATCTCTTTCTTCCATGCCCCACTCAGTTGCTTCTTAGTACATGGGGGCATTTTATATATATATATATATGGGAAATATTCAAGTGAGACCTAGTTCTCACCTATTATATGAGAATTTTTTTGCGGGGCCCAACTAGTAACCCATCCAAACCTAGCAACCAATAGGGAACTCCCTAATAGTCACTAATCCCAAGGATTGACACTCATCCGAATGGATTGAACCGTTGGATCGAGGGTTGAATATTTTTTTGAATATGAACCCATTAAACTTGTGGGCCACAGATGAAGGGGTTAGGGGCATGGGTTTGGGGTCAAACTTGATACTTGGGGTTAGGGGCATGGGTTTGGGGTTTGGGGCATGGGTTTTGGGTCAAACTTGATACTTGGGCCGGTTTCACGTAGATCTTTCCATCCACCTTGGTCCCATCCTAAAATGGGCCCCACAATTGGGCCCCACAAAAAGATCTTACATAATATGTGAGAACTAGTTCTTACTTGAATATTTCCGTATATGTGTGTGTGTGTGTATATATATATATATATATATATATATATATATATTCGAGATGCTCCTATAAGAACATCTCTCACCTTACTATGAGAGATAAGGTGGGGGCCGTCACATCCATATCCAATGTCAACAACTTAAATGTGAGGGCTCCACCTTTATCTCTCATAGTAAGGTGAGAGATGCTCTTATAGGAGCATCTCCATATATATATATATATATATATATATATGAGATCCTTTACCTTTTATTTTTAAAAAAATTCTTGCTCATCTATGCATTTATTGGTGCAGTGAAACTTATGATGTTATTTTAATTTGAACAATTTTTCTCGCACAACAATGCATATATTGGTGCAGTGAACTATGATGCCCGGATACGGACACGGGTACGGATACGAGACACGGGAGCGAGCGTCCGATTCGTCAACTTCAAAATTTTAGGATACGGATACGGGTACAGCATTCCTAGAAATATATAAATATAAGTATTTGGTTAGGGATTTATTTTAGGTGGAATACTTATTTTATCTCAATTTAGAGCTCAAATATTACGAGGCCCACTATTTGTTTCAAATTTTCAATGAGGTGGGCCTCACAATACAATATCTCAGCATAGAAAAAGAGAAAAAAAGAAAAATGGGCAGAGTGACTAATTGGATCAGTAGCCCAACATTAAAAAGAGAAGAAAGGAAAAATGGGCTGAGTGGCTGATGGGCTCAGTAGCCCAACATTAAAAAAAGAAAAAAACAAAACAGGCCCAACGGGCCCATACTCGTTTATAAGAGCGATGGGTTCTTTTCTCCCTTTTCGTTGGCATCTCTAGGGCACGAACAAATGAGAAAAAAAAAAAAACACGAAGAAAGAAGAAGAAGCAAGAAAGAAAGAAAGAAAAAAGAAAGGAGAAAGAAGAAGAGGAGGAATACCTGGCACGTGGAGGTCGAAGCAGTAGTAGTAGTCGAAGCAGCAGCAGTCGAAGTATGAATGGAAAGTAGTCGAAGCAGTAAAAGCAGGAGCCCCAGTCGAAGCAGGTGGGTCTCCTTCTCCTTCTTTTTAGTTTGATCAAAATTAGTTTTCCCTTTTGATCAAACTAAGAGAGAGACAGAAATTGGCCGAAATGGAAAATCTGCCGAAATATTGGGCGAAAAATAACACAAGCCGTATCCTGAAATTGGCCCCCCGTATCCCAGCCGTATCTTGCCGTATCCCGTACCGGTATCCGTATCGGACCGTATCGGTACGGGTACCACAAGTAATTTGCAGTATCCGGGTATCATAGGCAGTGAAGACTTGTAATCTTATTTTAATTTGAACAAGTCCTTAGTTTATTTTTCATTATTATCGAACAACTGCTTTTGGGGCCAGATTGTTATCTGCTACTAGTGTCTTTAAACAGTCACGGAAGATGTTCCTGCCGTCTCGGTCAATTGATTACTGTCAGCATGGTAACATTATTGAAATACTAAAGGAAACATCAAAGTATTGAAACTTTTAAGAAACCATAGGAAGGTTTTCCCCTTGTATCTTCCGCTTAAGTGAAATCGTCTGTCTGGTTATGTACCCCAAGTTCTCACAACCTTTTCTCTTGGATGTATTTTTGTCCTTTTGCATTCGTCCTTTGTCTTGATCATCTCAATCTGTTCTTTCTAGTATTAGACTTTGTTTCTTTGGTGCAAGAAGTTCACCAGTCTTTTCATCTCCAAGGGATTAGTTACCTTCTTCACCCCGAGTTTCGATCTTTGCCCCTCTCCCCTGTTCTCCAAGCTGTTCAGTCCAAACCTAGCTATGGAGACTGCTGACTTTCATCCAGCAATGTCGGTGCCACTAATAGAGTTCTCTGTCTCTAGGGTTTTACAGATATTTTACAAATTTAATGATCGTGCATAGCTATCCTTGAGGTATAGAATTACACCTTTTGCGCACCCTTAAATTTTTTAAGGTGGCTCGAGAAGTTCACAGCTCTCCATTGTTTAGGGAATGACAACGTGTGCAACGACATTATTAGGGGTGTTCATGGGCCAGGCTGGGCAGTCTGATGAATATCCAGGCCCAGCCCTGGCTAGTATTCCACATGCTTGGGCCATAAATGCCCGACCCACTTAAAATTTTTTAAGCCCTAGGCCGGCCCATCTAGTTAATCCAGCCTTAGCCGGATTAACTTGTGATTAACTTGTTAATCACATTTAAAATTTAATGCAGATTGGTCAAACAAGATTACATAGAAAGAGGAGTGTTTTGTGAGATTGAGATAGGGTTAAAATCACTTACATGAATTAAGGAGATTGTTGCCTTAACTTAACTGTGCATATAGGGCTTAACACAAATAGAAAGTGGAGTATTTTTGAGATAGGATGAATCGAGATGAGATTTAATTTACTCCTTGATTTCCTTTCATCTTTGACTCATTTATTTGCTCTATTAGGAGGGAACTCAAAATGGAAAAAAGAGGGGAAGGGATGACAATTTGCTACTCTTGCAAGTCTTCTTACTAATCCTCTTATTCGGGCTGTGCTGGGCTTTGGACTTTCTACCATTTAATCCAAGCCCAGCCCATATAATAAATGGGCCCAAAATTTAATCCAGGCTCAGCCTGAGCACTCAAACATTAGGCCCAAGCCCAGCCCAATGCTGGCTGAGCCTGGGTCGGGCTCGGCCCAGCCCTGTCCATGAGCACCCCTAGGCATGATCTGGTCCTCATGCATGCTGCCGACATCTACTGATTTGGCCTTCTCACCCATTATCGCATTCTTCTTTCTTCCTACTAGTGTCAAGCTCTTGTACCCACCTCTCATGCTTTCTTTTGTTTTCTTTTTTTCCTCAATGGATACTTGTCCTTTCTGTAGCTTCTCAAGCAAGGATATGATTTTAATTTGATAGACCCTTTGTATCTTCCATCACAATATTTTGTGTAATTTGTTTGTCCAACTGTTGCACTGCTGGGAAGATTGAAGAACAGAAGAACCTCATCTTTGACAGCCAAAAATGGAGATCCACGAGTTTGCTTCCAAACTAGGAAAATAACCTTTTTTTGTTAGATGGAAAAATTCCAAGGGTTAATAGGGAGCACTTATTTAATATGATAATAAATTTTGTAATCATATGTGTGTGTGTGTGTGTGTGTGTGTGTGTGTGTACTGATGTTAGAATATTATATGGATACAATATCTGTATTTGTATTTGTATCTGCCCTGGTTTTGAGGAAATAGTTGTAAATCTCTACTTGTGTCCATGTATGTACTCCTGTTCATTTATGGGCATCATATTTGTTGCAGAATAATGTAGGTCTCTTCCATGTACTTTATAAAAAGCGACCACATCTTGGGAGCACCAACTCAAATTGTGCTCATCGGTCATGTGTACAGTTGATTGTGAACCATTTGTTGGTCCTTCCATCATGTTGTAGGTAATTGTACAATGTACAATGCTTGTAATGTACTGTTAAGTTTGGCCTCTTAGTTTTCTCAAGGCATCACTCATCACCATTATCATCATCGTGGCAGTCTTCACCCATTTATGTAGTGTCGGGTTTGTGAGTAGTGAGTACTACTCCTTTCAACCTTATTTGCATTCATGTTTTATGTAACTCCACAATCTATCATGTCTTTAGTCTTTACTCACTACCTATGATGCCTAGACACAACATGGATAAGGGTAGTGGGTCACGGCATGGATATAGTGGGGGCACAAATTTTACATGTAAAATCGATGTATTGGATATGATACAATTGAAGTATGTAGGTAGGTATTGTAGCTCACTTCTTTGTTTAAGGGTCTCCCTCTTTTCCTAGTTCCTTTAACACTAAAACCTTATAGATGCCTTAGAAGGGTTGTTCGGGTCTCTTGTGTATGTGCTTTTATCATTGTAAGTGGCATTCTTTGGTTTCCATTTTATTAGAGCTACATGAAAGTTTCCTCCTATGTGCTCATTCCTAGTTCTATCCTTTCTTGTCACTCCATCTATCCTTCTTAAAATGTGCATTTTTCGCAACAAGTACTCTCACTCATTTTTGTTCCTTTTTTGCCTCACATTTATCTCCATATAGCATTGCTATTCTAACTACCATCTTGTTGAAATGCGCCTTCAGCTGAAGGGTACTCGTTGACTGCATTACAACCCCCTTGCTTTTCTCCACTTTCCCAACCAACACATCTTATTTTCAATATCCAATTGAAATCCTTTATTTTGCCCGTGCTGATACATATTTATATATATATATATATTTATAGGGAGGTGTTCTTGTGAGAGACACTCTTACCTTACTATAAGAGATTTGGGGGGGGGGGGGGGGGCTTATAGCAATTTCCAATGCCAACGACTTAAATGTGAGGGGCCCCCACATTTATCTCTCAGAGTAAGATGAGAGTGTCTCTCACAGGAGCATATATATGTATGTATGTATATTGAATAGTTAAGAAAATTGAATGTAGGAGGAGGAATATACAGAGAGTGAATTCAGTGGGTTTGAGAATAAGATGGGATGATAAATTAAAGATGGTTTAGTGCTGAAGTTTTATATATATATATAGGGAGGTGCTCTTGTGAGAGACACTCTCACCTTATAAATATATATGTGAAATGCTCCTATGAGAGATATCTCTCACCTTATATTAGAGATTGTAGTGGGGGCCCTCACATTTAAGTTGTTGGCATTGGATATGGATGTGATATCCCCCACACAATCTCTCATATAAGGTGAGAGATATCTCTCATAGGAGCATCTCCCTTATATATATATATATGTATATATATGGAAAATTCTCAAAAAATCCCCATTTCAAAAGGGGCGTTTTCACCCCTTTTGATTTGTCTAATGAGGTAATGCCACTTCACATTGTTTATGCCAACTCATATTTATTTACTCACCTTTATTATAGGAGTGTGTAGGAGAGAAAATAGGAGATGTGAAAGAGAGAAAATAGGAGATTTGAACTCTTAAAAAATCAGATACAGTTGGATGGTTTAAAAATATTCCAACTCCAGCTCAGAACTCATGCGTCCCCTGCCACATAGTTCTCAAACTCATTATTGCATGGGCATAGTTGCACTGTATAATTTCTATACTATTAAAGATGCATTCTTTAATAAACGCTTGCCAAATTAACTATATTGGACCCTTTCATAGTCTCTATAAACATTTTCATGAGTGTCTAAAATTTAAGAGCCCATAGGAGAGCTGAAGTGTCATTGAGCCCATTGAATTAATCCTCTCTTACAAAATAAGTGAGACTAGTTTTTCTATTTGGGCCCCAATTTTTTTGATATCTCGGTTTGGGCCCCAATTATAATAGTGTTTGAGACACATTATACAATATATTGATTTTAGATACTGAAGAGTTCGATCGTCTTGTGATATCATGATGCATATTCCTGTAGAATTCTTGAGTGATGCAGGTTAGTCATATATTAGTAGATGGTACTTGTCCTGAGTGATGCAATCCTAGGGTTAGGATGCAAGTGCCGTCACACAATTAGGGTTCCGAAGAACAATCACTCGAATAAGAAGAAACGGTCTCCAACAAAAATCCACACAGGGAATTTTATTAATCAATTCTAAACTTTGAGATCATTGATCTCTACAATGCTATATTTATAATAAAATAAACTTAAGCCCTAAGAAAGTATTCCTAATCAAACTAGGAAACAAATAATAATTCTACTCAAATTAGAAACCTAATTCTAATTACACTCTTTACTAAAAACAAAACTAATAACAATTAAAAATCAGGATTTCATGGGTCCCACATGTGGCCCACGATTCTTGTTGCAATAAAGTAGAATTGCTGTTGTATCATTATCCCTTGGTTGGAAAAGAGTTCGACCTCGAACTCGGCTCTTTTTCTGGATGTTATTTCTGTAGATAGTGTGCACGTGAAGCGCTTCCTTGGAGAGATGAGAACGAGATCATTTCTTTGGTAGTGTCGGCTTCAGAGGACAGAGTGGGACTTGCTTTTCACCATGCATGAAAGTGTAGGTGTTGTCGCGCATGCCATTAGTTCCATTCTTGTCATACATCCATGGACGACCCAATAAGATATCACAACTATCCATGGGAATCACATTACACCAAATTATATCCGTGTAATCTGCTCCAATGGAAAAGATAACTGGACATGCACATCGGACTTGCGCTTCATCACCTGTCATTAACCATCTAGCAAAATAAGGACGATGATGCTTCCGAACTTTCAGCTGTAAGCAATCCACAAAAGCTTGGCAAATAATATTCTGACAACTGCCTCCATCGATGACGACTGTGCATTCTTTACCATGGACTATTCCTTTGGAGCGGTAAATATTTTCTCGCAACCATTTCTTCTCAGTAGTCGATGTAGTTTCTTGGATGACCATGAGATACTCAAGACCCTCCTCGGGCAGAGTATCCACAATTTCCCCTGTTTCATTATCTTGAGGATCATCTAGAACATCTTGCACATCACTTTCATTTTCAATGAGATGGATACGTTTTGGACATTCTGCTGCACGATGCCCCTGTTGTTTACAATTTAAAGCATGTGAGTCTATTTTGACCTTCGGGCTTGGTGAAAACTTTCTCCGATGACGCACTCGGTTTAGAACCTGCAATGGAGGAATTCTTCTGCATAAGCCATTTAGCTGCATTAAGTTTCTGGGCTTGATGATGTGCAATTCCCTCTGCTTTGATAGCATGCTGAATAATCTCATCAACATTATCAAAATGCTTGAACGCGAGGATATCTTGAATGTCAAGCGTAAGCCCATTAAAGTATCGGTCAATTAATACTTCATCATCTTCATTTAAACCACAGCGGGCTTGCATGGTCAGAAACTCTTCAGAATATATTCAACAACTGTTTTAGATCCTTGTTTCAAGTATTGAAAACGTGAACGCAGATCTCTGGAGTAATTGACTGGTAGGAATTTCTGCTTCAACAGATTTTTCATCTCAGCCCACGTGTCAATAGGATCAATTTGTTGATATCTCCTTTTCTTTTACAACTCGGCCCACCATATTGCAGCATAATTGCGAAATCGAGTTGCCACCAGTGTAATTTTATGCGCATCCGTCATTGGTTTATGTGCAAAAATATTTTCAACACATTAACCAATCCAAAAATTCATCTGGCTTCAATTTCCCATCATATTCTGGAATCACAAGTTCAATACCCAAATCTCGATTAACATTGACGACATGTGGATCTCGTTGATTCCGAATATGTCCTCTATCATCCTGATGGTTATCTTCACGTCGATTAGTTTCCAGATTTGTTAATCGGGTTTCAATCCTATCAAGAGTCGTTTGCATTTGAACTTGCATTTGAGCCACAATTATGGATAGCTGAGTAACAATTGCTGATAATTGTGCAACGGATTCCCTTAAATCATCATCATTGTGAGAGGAATACTCCGTGTCAACCTGCCTTTTGGGAGGCATCTTTGGTTAATGCAAATTTAAAATTTGTGACTGACCTGATGTGTAGATTTGCTCTTCACGATCACGCTGGCAAAAAACGGATTGAAAATCTGATGGTGGATGAGTCCGGTATCGCGAAAAGAAGTTCTGATCGTTGAGCGTGATCCAACGTGGGACGGTATTTCTCTGTTGAGTGTACTGGGCTTTTGTCTGAATGGGTCCGGATCAGTAATTAATTTGAAAGAAGCCTGTGATGGACTGGGCCCAACTAGAAAGAAGGCCCAATGGGCAGAGGCAATCCTCTGCTTCGAATCTGGCGCCTGAAAGAAGAGAAAAGGGATGGAAACCCTTTTCTCTGTTGCTTCAACGAAAGGAGAAAAGAGCGTCAGGGGTTGGGCCTTGAAGTTGGGACTATGCTGATGCGATGACAACGACAATGCTAGTGCGTAGATGCAGCGAGGGATAGCTCTGGAGGTGGAGAGGTACTGCGCGATGGATGGCTGGCGATGGAGTGGAGCAGCGGTGACGACGGTGCCAGGTACTCACTTTGACCCTAATCTCCTTCCTTTCTGCTACTTTTGTTCTACTTCTTCGTCTCTTTTTGGGTTTTTTTTTGGAAGCCAGGGGAGGGTTGGGGTTCTCTGATATGGTTCGGATAGGTGATTGGGGCTTCTAGCGTAGGTGATGGGTTTCAGGGTAGAGGGGGTGGATTTGGGGACAAATGTATCGATGGTGCAGGAAGATGGGGGATGCTCGTCTGAGGGTGTGGGTGAGCTGCGGGATTGGTGGATTGGATTGCCTCAGTCGATTAGGGTTTTGCGGTTTGGTCGAACGAGTGGTGGGTTTGGCTAGGAGAGTTTCCGTGAATGGGGTTTGGCAGGGGTTGCGGGATAGTTTCGGCAGAGGTGGATGTGAGATGGGGACGACTGTGATGGAAGATGGTGGGTTGTCAGGGATGGGAGCAGGGAATGGACAAAGTGGATGGACGATGGGTAGGGATGGGGACAGGGGTAACACGCCGACGATCAAGGGATCTGATGCAGGCTAGATCCTTGGTTTGGCAGCTCATTGGGCCCACGCCCATAAAAAAAAGATCTTCAAATCATGCAAGAGTTTTATTTTTAGTATTAGCTAAATTTTAGGGATAATTATGAGATTAATTTGAAAGTTTCTCTTATTTGATTTAGTTCTTATTTTAATTAGAGTTGTTTCCAAGAATAGGTTAGAGTATAAATCTATATAAAGGATTGTAATCCCTCTTTAGGGACAATGCATTGATTAATAACATTTTCCCTTGAGTTTTTCTCTTGGTTACTTGTCTGTGGTGTGAGACAAGGACGTTTTGGATCCCATGGATCCCTATCCTCAAGCCTTTTGGCTTGGAGTTTAGCCCGTTAACTATCATCCCTTCCCTGCGCTGCTTCAATTGGTATCAAAGCAGAGATCCGTTCCCGATCGCCGGTTCCGATCGCCGATCGAGGTAATCCCATATCCACCGTTCCTAATTTCTTTTCTGTCAATTCATCATCCTCATCATCGACCCACACTGCGAACCCTAAGGGCCTCAACCCTGATCGTTGTTTCCCTACGCCGCCACCATACCCCATCAACATCTCTTCCCATCTCTCCACTGCACCCAACCCACCACTCTCCTTCCTTTCACCCCATCCCTGCCTGTTCCCAATCCAGAACCTCGCTACATTTCGCCACATCAAATCCAGAACCCAGACGCCACATCACGACCCCTTCCCTAATCCCATCAGACACCCAGAATCTCCAATCACCCCTTCCCAAAACCCGAAAATCAGCCCCAACCACCCTTGAACTCAATCCCAGCCCTACATCAATTTTCCATAACCCTAAAACCCCAAATCATTCCAAAATATCCCTAATCGTCCAAATCGAACCACAAAAAACCCCAAATCTGATATCCCATCCCGCCCCAAATCCCACACGATCCCAGCCCTGCCACGATCCCTTCAGCCCTAACCCAACCCCAGTGAAATCACCACGCCCTCCATCCCTTTCGCCCAACCCAAAAAAAAAAAAAAAAGACAGAGAAGAGAAGACAACTGCATAGCAGAAAAAAAAAAAAAAAAGAGTACTTATTTGTGCCAGTCGCCGATCACCTGCGCCGTCGCCCTTGTCGCCGGCCACCCCCTCCACCGAAGTCGCCAGAGCCTAAGAGCCCCCATCCTCCTTTCTCTCTTCAAGCAGCAACGAAAGGAGCTCAGCCCCTTTCTCTTCTTCTGCGCACGGACCATGAGGCTAGCATCTTTTTATTTTAAGTCAACTATCGGCCCATAGGCCCTCTTCTCCTTATGGGCCGTAGTTTGGGTCGAGTTCGGCCCACCAACAACAGCAAGTAGTAAAAAAAAAAAAGAAGGGGCCCAGCAAACCAACAGGGAGCTAAGCCCACTGAAGCACAAAATTTTCTACTTGATCAATCTTAGCGATTGATTCTTAACGGGTGACATCTTGGCCATCTAGCATCTGGTCAATGATCTGTTTCACGCAAATACTTCTGTCCACAAGATCTAGGTAAATCAATTTTGCGACGTACTAAATTTTCTATTCTTCCACTGAAGTCAATATGCAAATCTTTGGGTACTCCAATGAAGTTCAAAGATTGTTGTATGAGCATAAATATGGAGATTGGTATTATGCAAATGAGGTATACTTTGACCAATTCCTTAATCTAAAACAAGGAGATTGGACAGTTGATGAATATTCTGATCGATTTTCAAGGCTACAAGAAGTATGTGAATTGGAACAGAGTGAGCTCCATGATTTGAATAGCTTTATCAGAGGCTTGAGACCAAACATATTGCAAAATATGAATAACTGTGAAACCATTCATGATGCCTATTGGGAAGCAATTCGTGTTGAATGCATGCTTAAACGGTCTCGCTTATGAAAAGCTAAGATGTAAGAAGAAAAGTCTCCGCAAACCATAAAACTCCCTATGGTGGAACCAGTCATGGAGATTATCAAAGCTGATGTTGAAGAACAAAAGAAAGACACAAATGATTTCCCAACAAATTCAAATGAAGTGATTGACAAAACTCCTACACCAGATCTTACTTTAGGTACGTTGGAAGACAAAGAAATCGATTCCCTTTCTATTAACAATGATGATCAAGAAGTGCAAGCACCGAAGAAAGAAAATGTAGACTTTGAAAAACTGAAAGTAGTCAACCAAGAGCTCGACCAACTGATAGATTTCATCATAAATTCAATTCCTGAAGAGCCAATTAAATCATCAGAAGAACAGGCTATTGTTTCGAAGATTGGAAAAGAAGATCAAATCGTTGAGGTTCCCCACATTGATTTCATCTTTGGGAATCGACTGTTGATATCAGAAGATTGTGAGCAGATGGTACTACTTCAGAAATCGAAGCACCCATTTGCTCGAGCGCGAGTCCATACAAAATCCCACCATCAAATGAGGCAATATCTAAAATTTTCGTGGAGTAAACGCTTAAGTGAATCCTACACACCATATGAAGATTCACAAGAGAATCGAAAGTTTGTGCGTTTGATCTTTGACCCAGGCGGTCATCTACTGAACTCGAGGACGAGTTCCCTCCAAGAGGGGGGGAACTGATGCAGGTTAGATCCTTGGTCTGGCAGCTCATTGGGCCCACGCCCATAAAAAAAGATCTTCAAATATTGCAAGAGTTTTATTTTTAGTATTAGCTAAATTTTAGGGATAATTATGAGATTAATTAGAAAGTTTCTCTTATTTGATTTAGTTCTTATTTTAATTAGAGTTGTTTCCAAGAATAAGTTCGAGTATAAATCTATATAAAGGATTGTAATCCCTCTTTAGGGACAATGCATTGATTAATAAAATTTTTCCTTGAGTTTTTCTCTTGGTTACTTGTCTGTGGTGTGAGACCAGAACGTTTTGGATCCCATGGATCCCTATCCTCAAGCCTTTTGGCTTGGAGTTTAGCCCGTTGGCTATCCTCCCTTCCCTGCGCTGCTTCAGGATCGTTCGGCTTCGATACCAATTGATGCAATCCTAGGGTTAGGATGCAAGTGCCGTCACACAATTAGGGTTCCGAAGAACAATCACTCGAAGAAGAAGAAACGGTTTCCAACGAAAATCCACACATGGAATTTTATTAATCAATTCTAAACTCTGAGATCATTGATCTCTACAATGCTATATTTATAATAAAATAAACTTATGCCCTAAGAAAGTATTCCTAATCAAACTAGGAAACAAATAATAATTCTACCAAAATTAGAAACCTAATTCTAATTACACTCTTTACTAAAAATAAAACTAATAACAATTAAAAATCAGGATTTCATGGGTCCCACATGTGGCCCACGATTCTTGTTGCAATAAAGTAGAATTGCTGCTACATCACTGAGAGGATGAACAAATGGATGATACAAACTCTTGTTTATAATTGGTAAAATTGAGGCCCACAAAAGTGGTTTTTACTGTTGATAGGTTGGAATCCACTTAGATGATCAATGCATATCACAACTCAACAGGAGTATCTTAACCTTTGTGGCATGGAGAGGGAGGAATTGGGGAATTTGAGTGAAGCAATATGGATGGGTTCTTGTGCCTCAAAGAATTTTTAACCTCAGGAATTTCCAATGTTCTCTGATACGCTTGTAGTGTACAGTATAATTCTTCCTTTAAATTGTTCTTACACTGTAGAAATTCAAGCAGATATGTGATGATATCTTTGCACTTCCAGTTAATAATGGCATCCAAAGGTTTATCTTTGTTCCATTTTGTGCTGTTAACAGGGAACTAGGGAACTTAACACTGTTGACTTGCTTGAACAATTACCTGCTTTACAACAGCTTCTTTTCCGTCTTCTTGATTGCCAGGTAATATAGCTACTGATGGTTACAACATAAAGCTCCTAGGTTTCGCATTTAACTGCACCTGTTAATTACACAATTGTCTACATATATCCTGCACAAATCTTAAATTATTTTTGTGATGGCATTCATTATGTACTCTTCTTGCAGCCAGAGAGTGCAGCTGTATACAATAATTTGATTCAGTGTGCACTTTCAATAGTAAGCAGCCTTTTTGAGTATTGTTTCTGTGATTTGCTACATTATTCTAGCATGTGCACCTTTATCTTTTTGTTGTCCTTGTTCAGATTGCAGGTGAAAGTGTCAGGATTTACAGTGCTATTAATGATGGAACTCTTAATTTGGTTGACAAGGTAGGATCTACTTCAAATGCACAAGGCTCAGACTAAGGGAATAAACAGTTCACCACAGCCAGCCTTTTCACTTGTATTCCTCCCTTTCAATGCTGGAACCATCTATATAGTGGGCCCCAGTGTGGATGGGTGTTGCAAGGAACTCTCCCATTAGATAATTAACTGTCTGATAATTCCTTTTTTTAAATGAAAGTTTAGAAGAAAACAGCAAATGGTTGCAAATTTTTTGAAAGAGATACACACATTTATTTTTTGAAAGAGATACACACAATTTACCATTCAAACAAGAAAAGGAAAAAAGAAAAGTTCAGCAAAGCACATAGCAATTTGATATTTCCGAAGATGAAGAGCCCATTGCTTATGGTTCTTTAACCTTCAATGATGCCAAAAGAAATGGCATTGAATGAGTTTCCTTCCACAATTTTAGTTTGATCGATTGTCTGGAATGGCATTGAATGTGCAAGAAATGGGCTTCTGTACATTACGTTTCAAAACACGCGCACACACACACAAAAGGAAAAGAAACAGTCTTTTATGGTGGACTAAGAGTTGGCAACAAGTGGTTCTTTCCAGGGAAATATTCTTGTACTTTTCCCTTTATTGCCCCACAGTAATTTGAGGCATATTGCCTATGGAAAATAATAATACTGTTCTTGTTTGCGTTGTAGTTCTTTGAGATGAAAAGGCATGATGCAATTAGGGCACTAGAAATTTACAGGAAGGCAGGCCATCAGGTACTGGATAAACATTCCAAAACTCCTTATGCATGTGCTTTTTAATCTACAGTTGCATATACTAATCTTGATAAGAATTTATAATGAGGTCTTCCCTTTCTATGATTTTTAGTTTTCTTAAACAATGTCAATAACTCATGTGGCTGCAGGCAGAGAGATTATCAGAGTTCTATGAGATTTGTAATGGGCTTGATCTTTTGCGGAGGCAGAAGTTCATTAAAATCGAACAGGTTCGAGACTAAAAACTTGTGCTTGCTTACATCAATTTGTTTGTTTTATTAAACTGTAAAAATCCCATTAGTGTATATCCAAGGAATGAGTACTGTTTGTCTTGTCTGCAATAAGGGGTGGACCCAGGAATTCTTCCTTGGGTTGCCATTATGTAGAATTTTTTTTTTTTTGGGAGGGCCGCATATAAAAAATGCATGTAGTTTCAAATACATAGGGGCTTTTTTTGAAAATTCTGGAGGGGTCATATGTAAAAAATTATAAAATTTTATAAAAGATAATGGGGTTTTCTGAACATTACGTCAGTGTCTGCAATATGCTAACTTCTATCTCTTACGGATTTGCAGCCGCCTGCATCATTTGTCACAGCCATGGAAGAGTATGTCAAGGAGGCCCCACTAGCCCCTTCAATTCAACGGAATCTGGTTTGCATTGTTGCTTCTTTGATTAGTGCAGTTTTTTGGGAACTTAATCTTGTCTGCTTTACCTGACTTTTATTATGTTAGTAAAGTGCCAAATTATCCCTTTGGGCCAGTTTGGTAACTCTACTAATATAGTCAAGTCAAGTAAAGTTGATTTTGAAGAAAGAATAAAATATAAGTGGGTTATGATGGTATTTTGTTTTTAGTTGTTTGTTATGGAATCTTTTTGACTTTTTGTATGGAAAAGTGGAGTTTTTTTGTATTTTAGTGTATAAAGGCAGTTGCTTTTTTACTTTTTGGATGAAAAAGATGGAGGGAGTTTTGAATAAAGTGCATTTGATGTGACATCTTGTCTGAAAAATGGAGACTTTACTTGACTTTAATTGTATTAGTAAAGTGCCAAACGGGCATCTTTTTCATACAAAAAGTCAAAAAGCAACTGCCTTTATACATTAAAATAAAAAAAAAAACTTCACTTTTCCATACAAAAAGTCAAAAAGATTCCATAACAAACAACTAAAAACAAAATACCATCATAACCCACTTATATTTTATTCTTTCTTCAAAATCAACTTTACTTGACTTGACTACATTAGTAGATTTACAAAACTGGCCCTTAGGAAATCTAACTAGCCCTTAGGGCCTGTTTGGATAGCCAAATAATAGAGTAGAGTGAAGTTAAATAGCCCTAATAGTCTAAAATTTCAACTCTACCCTGTTTGGATGAGTCTGGCCCAATAGATGAAGTAATGTTGTGAGCCACATATATTTCATTTCACTTCAACTCAAAATACTTCAATTTCCTTGAGTAAAAGTGGATTCTACTCCAAACTTTAACTTAAAAATAAGCATCCAAATGGAGGGAAGTGAAGTACTCTACTTTAACTTCAACCTACTTCTCTTCACTCCACTCCACATGTGAAATCCACTTCATTTCACTCTACTACTCATTTATCCAAATAGGCCCTTAGGAAATCTAACACACCTCTTATAGGTTACATGCCTGCTGGGTTCGCACCCATGTGAATAGACAGGAACATTGGATCGACTGTATAGCCATGCGAATGGAGTGCCCCACCCACATCTTCAAATCCCCCCCTAACCCTCAACACTCACCCACAAAAAAAAAAAACCCAAAGTGGGCCAGCCACAACGAGGTGCGTATAGGATACCGACTGTATAGTGTGTGCTCTTATGCAGATGTCTCACACAAAAGACCATACAAGACAACTTTTGGGCCCATCAATCATGGATGGGGTGGGGGATCGAAAGATCCAAATTGGAGGTGCGCCGCACCAATCATGGATGAGGTGGGAGATCAAAAGATCCAAATGGGACCAACCCATATATAAAACTTCAACTCAATCCCATAATTCTAACCCCTTTTCTATGGGAGCCAATGAGACCATTTTAGTGAAATTCAACTGTCTCAATTCCCGCGTGATCGCTCCAAAAACTCGAGTTCCTTTTGGATTTCTATCTTGGTCAATGACAATTACTGCATTGTCATCATATCGTATTATCATACAGTAGTCGCGTTTGAGTTCTTTACATGTACTTACAGTTACTGCTCTAATCACTTATAATCTTTCGAAACCAAGTTTAATAGTTTTAGAATGCACCATTTTAGTTTTATTTCTGTCCAACAGGGTCTAGCCCATGATATCTGTGGCATGCAAGAGTTTTTCTTTTCTTTTTTTTTTTTTTTTAATTTAAACTTGTGTGTGTGTTTGTGGGGGGGCTCTAGGTGCGCCCCATGGGAAAGCATTGGTTAATAACATACTGATTTTTCCTTTTCCATTTTTTTTTTATTTTTTTGAATGGTAACTTTTATTAGAAAGCAAGCAGTACAGAATCTTACTAACAAGCTTACAGACAAGAAACTGAAAAACACCACAAACAGATACATATCACAACTAAGCCAAGCCAAAGACACCCAACAAGATCAAATCCATTTAAAATAGGAACCTAATGCCCAATGCATGAAAAGGCCACTTCCTTCAAATTCCTCATAATCTGGTCCAAGGAGTAGCCATTGAAAGAGCTATTAATCAACACCCAAGAAACAACAACGAGCTTGTAATTTTTCCCAGGGTATAATGCTCTTATACCTGGTGGGTGTGTGTCTCTTTGATGTTATTTGGATCTTTCCTCTTTTAATCTAATTTTATCTGTTACTGATAATTAAAAAAAAAAAAAAAAAAAACAGCGAGCTTGATTCTTTCCACCAGTGTACTCCCAACATACAGATGATCATCTCTAGAAAAATAACAACTAACTTGCAAATATAGATGTAAATGCATGCATAATGATTAATGTCGAGTTTATTGTAATGGTTCCAAGCGGGTTTTGGCTTATTTCTTATGCATATACCTGCACTTATCACTAGGGTAATGACGACAAAGGTGCTATTCCGAAAGTGGTTATGGCTATTGAACAAAACAAATCACTAGATATTGAAGAAAATCCGAAGGCATCTGATGTGCCTCCCGAACCACCCAAGAATGATGTCAGTGTGGCTCAAGAGGCTTCCCCCTCTGCTGATGATCTCTTGGTATGAATAGGCTTTGTAAACTTGATCCAAGCATTAATGAATTGCATAAATACTGCACTTTTTCCAGCCTACAATTATTGTTGTTCCTACCAGGGACTAAATGAATTCAGCGAGGAAGCATCCGAACTAGATCAAAAAAATGCTCTAGCACTTGCTATTGCAACAACCAGTAAAAAATTCTTTTTGGTTTTCTTCTGAACACTTGTATTCATGTTTTTTTTTTTTTTTCCTTAATTACTTCTGTAGTTCTTATCTGCTAGTGTGTTTTCAATCATCTTATTACAGAAAGTCCATCAAATATTGCAAATGGTCTTGACCCGACAAGTGGAGCTTCTGGGTGGGAGCTTGCTCTTGTTACTGCACCAAGTTCGAATGCAAGTGCTGTAACTGAGAGTAAACTGGTAAAAGCTTTACTTTTTCCACATGCTTATTGTCGTCACTTTCCAACAGTTATGTTGATTCCTTGTGGCATTAAGGCAGTGGTAGAATCTAGGGAAGAAATTGGCCTTCCAGAATAATTGCATGATTACTCACCCAAACCAAACCGAACTTGACATGTCTAATGGCATCGGTTAAACTCTTTATGCTGATTTCATTCCAACCAGACTTACGGATAGGGCTTGGGTTTACATTTCCAACCCAATTAAGAAATGGGTTGAGGTTGAGGTTGAGGTTGAGGTTGAGGTTGGATTTGGGTTTACATTTTCTACCCAATTTAAGAAATAGGTCAGATTTGGGTTGAAAATATACTTGTTACTAGTAGTGCTCCAATTCGACTCACCTACCCATTGGCAACCCTAAGGTCAGAATGACTGATAAATAATTGTATCCTGGAAATGGAAAACAAAAGTGTGTTAACTGTCATCCTAATTGGCTCACTGAACAAAAAATGGGAGCTAAAAACTTGGTTCATTTTAAATTTTAATTGAACTACATATAAAATAGCCTTGTTTTTCTATATCCTATCCATTTGATTCACAAAGCCATGACTTAGTATGGTTGAAGTTATTGACTGTATTTTTACCATGCAGGCTGGTGGGCTGGACAGACTAACGTTGGACAGTTTATATGATAATGCAATGGTGAAGCCAACAAATCAGAACGGGAGCTACCACATGGGTCAGGTTTCACCCAATCCCTTTGAATCGGCTCAATACCCTCAAGACCCATTCTATTTGTCCAACAACATGGCGCCGCCCACCAACGTGCAGATGGCGGCTATGGCCCAACAACAAGCTTTCATGATGCAGCAACAGCAGCAGCTACAGCTACAGCTACAACTGATGGGTTCTACTAATCCCTTTGCCAATCCTTATGAAGGAGAGGGCATTCCATCTACTTATCCTTCTCATAATCCCAACACAAGCCTCATTTAGATGTTAATCTTATAGTGAAGAGATAAGCTGCCGGCAAATGGGGGAACATGCTGTAGTTTAGACTCCCACCAGTTGTAGATAGTTGAGATGTGACAGTTGCTCTTAGTCTGAAAAGCATTTGTGACAGTTGCTCTTAGTCTGAAAAGCATTTGCTCTCTCTCTCTCTCTCTCTCTCATGATATTGATTGCTTTTTTTTATTGGTGAGATCCCCAGGCATTATGCCAAATTCTTAACTTTTGATTCTGTAGAAATGTATCATATGATCTCATGTAGTTGTGGAGCTCTTTACCCCCCTTGCTTTAGTACTTCAGTGAGATAACAGGATTTTTTTATTTTTTATTTTGGTTATTATTCTTTTATTTCTGGGGTGGGGATTTGTGTTGTCTTTTGTGGGAGGCAAAGTGGACCATATCTGTTTGAATGCGTGGGTTGACTGCAGAAATTGTGGTGTGGGTCCCCCAAAATGGCCAATAGCGTTGAAACTTACAAGGCGTTTGATGCGTATGATTCCCTGTGTGCGTTCAAGGATGCCTACCAATCATTTGGGTGGAGGTGGAGGAACAGCTATGGGGGACGACCACTGAACGATTTAGGATTCACGGGTCTGATTCTATGGGCTTCAAGGAGATATCATATTACTAATATGCAGCCCAGCTTGTAGGGCCTGTTTAGATACATATTTACTAAAGGGAGGAGTCAATAGCTTTAAAGTTTAATTACATCTTAACCACTAGATTGTTTTTCTTCCAGATTCACTCAAATGGTAAATGAGAGAAGGATCAATAAGTTTAAAATTGATCTTAATGTCAATAACAAGAGTATTAAAAGGGCTACACTGATTAAAGGTAGGCTCGAGTGGGCACCGTAGAGCTGGAGCTAGAGCTGGGAGAACATTCTTCCTGTTATGTAACTTCGTAGAGCCTTAAATTGCCATAGAGTAAAGGCATACGGTCCATTAATTTGACACTCATTATTAATTAAACCAACAAGCAAACCATGCATTTTACATGCAATTGATCTGATTAGTGTAGGGATGTAAATAGGTCGGTTCCGGTCCGGGTCCATTGTGGACCCGGAAACTGAACCGTTAAGAAAAAGGTGGAACTGGAATCGTTTCGGAACCGGTTTCTTGGCTTCAGAACTATATATGAGATGGGAAGGATCTAAGTAGAGAATGATATTTAAAAAAATATGATTTTTAAGAGAAATTCTCAAAAATTTACGTAATATGTCTGGTCTCGGGTCTACGATTCCAAACAAGGTGGAACTAAATCCGGACCCATTTACTTATTAGGGCCTAAATAAGGACCTATACCCAGTTTTTAACGAGTCGGAACCTCCGGGTAATCAGAAAATCGGGGACCCATCTACATCCGGTAGGCCCTACTCCAAATAGGGGAAGTTTCAACCATAACTATTGCAGTTATGGTAAATTTGTTTTAACAGGCGGCGGTCCCATCCATTGTTGGGTTCCAAACGTAACATTTTCATCTATCGTTAGATTCGACCCGGTTTTTAACCAGTCAGAACCTCTAGGTAATCAGAGAATCGAGGACTCATTTACATCCATAGATTAGTGGGCCTTGTCATAATTCATCCAGTAGGCCCTACTCCAATCAGGGGAAGTTTGTACCAGAACTAATGCAGTTGGGGTAAATTTGTTTTAGCAGGCGGCGGTCCCATCCATTGTTGGGTTCCAAACTTGACGTTTTGGTTAGATTCGGTCGTCGTTTCCGATTTTCCTATAGAATCTGCTTTTGTATCCTTCTCTCAGCTCTATCGATTTTTAGAAAGAGCAAAGTTAGAATTTTGGAATAGTATGGATAGACTCAACGCTAAGCCAACCCAATCCATTATGAATGGGTCAGAAATGTCAACTAGACTAAAAAAAACAAAGACTAACTACGAACACAAAGACTCTTCTCGTAACGACCGTGTTAGAAGAAACAGTGAAGATGAGGCATTTAACGGTGCCGTAAACGGCTCTTAACCCTCGCATAATGACGGCCGAACCACTTTCCCTAATCTAACCCCAACTCCATTACACGTTAATCACGCTCGGACTACTTTCATCCATTCACAGCGCGCCACGCGCCATGTTCGCGCTTCCGTACACCTACGTGCTCTACAAGGTGGCTGACGCTCCGCTTCGATCTAACTTGCGCCGAAGGCTCATTAAAACATTCATAGAGAATACCAAAAAAAAAAAAAAAACCACGATAATCCGCGGCGCACATTAGCCGAAGCCGCTTAGTTTTAAAGATACGGTTGGCGGATTTTACCCTAGGGTTAGTTTACCCGCTAGATTTGGCCGACGATCCGACATTTTAACCTTCGCACCTACTTCTCCTTCGTCGTTGCAAGTTCCTAGACAACAAGAGAGAGGGAGAAAGAGATCTTACCTTTCAGGATCCGATTCCGACCCGATTGCTGCCCGGGACGATCCGACTGGAGCCTTTCCATTTCCCGGCAGCTCCTCCAATCGATTGATCTTTATCTCCGGCAGTATGAACGGCAGAGAGAAACGTCAGGAACCAGCTCTGGCCATGATCTGCCTCTCCGCCAAGCAAGAACCGCCGGATCAAGGCCGGAATACTACGCCGGAGACTCATCCTCCGGCGGAATTTCCGTCCAGATCTTCTCCTACAGCGATCGACGCCCGGCCTCTGCAATCCGTCCCTCCAAAACCTCATTCGAACGGGAACGTCGTCGAAGAAGAGAAGAAACGAGAGAGAGAGCACAAGAAGCGATCGAAGAACTGGACGCGTATCGAAACAACAAAGCTGATCCGAATCCGATCCGACATGGAGCCGAGATTCTGCCGCGCGGGCCGGAAATCGGATCTGTGGGACGAGATCTCGGATCTCCTCAGAACCGAAGGCGTCTGCAGAGACCCGCAGCAGTGCAGAGACAAATGGGAAAAGCTCACGGCCGCGTATAAAGAAGTCCGAGAGGGAATCCGCGACAAGGAAGACTTCCCTTTCTTCTCCGATCTCGATCCGATCCTCTCCGGCAAGCCTCACCGCCGCGAATCCCTCCCTCCGCATCCGCCGCCGCAGGACGATACAGCCTCCGACGATGACACGGAGGACGCGGCGCCGCGCAAGCGGCGGAGCCGGCGTCCGGACGGAGATCGGGCGGTGGAGGTGCTGAAGGAGCTGATGGAGAGCGCGATGGCGCAGCAGCAGCGGTTCATGGCGGATCTGGTGGAGGCGATGGAGCGGAGGGAGAGATTCCGGGAGAAGATCCGGCAGGAGAGGGAGGAGAGATGGCGGGAGGAGGATCGAGAGCAGAGGCTCGCGTTCGAGAACGCGATTCTCGTGCTCGCGAAGAGGATCGGGAGAGAAGAAGAGAGAGAAGAAGAGAAGGAGAAGGAGAAGGAGAAGGAGAAGGAGAAGAAGAAGAAGAGATCGAGGAATTGGAAGAGAGGCGAAGTGGTGCTGCTTATAAAGAAGAGGAGAGAAATGGAAGGAAGGTTCGAGAAGGCGGCGAGGAGAGGAGCGGTGTGGGATGAGCTGGCGGAGGTGATGAGCGCGGAGGGGGTGAAGAGGGACGGGAAGCAGTGCAGGGAGAAGTGGGATAAGTTGATGGCGGAGTTGAAGGAGGTTTCGGAGGGGAAGAGGGATCGGAGAGAGAGTCCGTATTTTGGGGAGCTTTTGGGTTGTGGAATTGGATCTGTGTCTTTGGATGATCCAACGGCTGGGATTGATTAGTAGGGGTTGGGCCATGTGGGGGATCTTAGTGTGATGTATGGTGTTAAATGTTTTTTTTTTTTTTTTTTTTTTTTTGATGTGTATATTTATTTACTGGATGATGATAATTTTATATTTGTGGGAGGGACTTTGTTTGAGCTGTCTGTTATTTATGTAATGGAAATTATCATAAATTGAACCCAAGGAGATGGGAAAGGAATACATATACCTTTGGTAATTCAAATTCTAGGAAAGATGTCTGCCTATCTTGTCATTTAATGTCATTCTCTTTCTCTTTCTCTTTCACTCTCATTTTTTGCGTCTCTCCTCCCCTTTCCTCAGCAGTCAGCACTCACATAAGTGTGCCCTTGGGTATGTTTGTTTACATTGAAGTGGAGTTAATGAAGGTTAAAAACATATGTGATGTGACTTACTCTCTTACTTGGTATTGTTTGAATGCCAAAAATAGAAGTAGAGTAAAGCTACCAATGTGAAATAAAAGTTCCTCTCTATCCAGGGGCAGACCTAAGTCTAATGACGTGGGTGCGACTGCACCCGCGAGATTTTAGAAACTCCTTAAATAATGCCCTAAAAATTTTCATTTTATTATTTAATTTCTTAACTTGGCCATTGCCCGCACCACCCAAATGAAAATCCTGGGTCCGCCATTGTCTCTATCCAGCTTTGGTCCTCTTTGGTTTTAAAGTGCAATAACCTTGGAGATGAGTAACTTTTTTTCATGTAGTGCATTTACTCTCCACCTGTCATCTTTCCTTTAGTCGCTTTATTTTCCTCTACTTCTCCCCCATACAAACCAATAAAAATTCTGGATGCATCAACTAGAAGTGATGTGTTTTACTTGATATTGATCATTTAGCCCTCAGCATGAACCATGCAATATGCCTAAGAATTTACACCCTTTATTGCTTTCTACTTGAAGATTATACATTATGTTTGCAAGTATAACCACACACATTAGCTGAAATTTCTTATCAAAATCTTACCATCTAGTATTAGAATTATATGATTTTAGTCAAACTACTTGAATATTCCTTTAACTTGTAACCAGGGGAATTGACTTTTTCTTTTTTTTTCTTTTTTTTTCATCTTGCTCTGTTAGTTTTTGTTCTACAAGTTGCTTGCAGGGTTTTCTAAGTGCAAACTTTGTCTACTTTGACTTGGATTATGAATTCAAGGGAAGGCTTAATCATCGAAAGGTAGAATGTCAAATCACAAGTTAGACTCCACAGAAGGTGCTTTCTTAGTTTTTATATTTTTAGGTCAGGCTGGAGGCTTTTTTAAGTGCAAACATTAACTTTCTTGACTTGCATTATGTATAAAAAAAAAGGATTGATCCATCTTGGTGAATCAAGTAAATGACAGCAGGTTGAACCAGAAGTTAGAATCCATAGACGGGGTATGACTTTGATGGTGTGCATAGATACCTTAAAAGGATTGTTTGTCTTTTGTGCATAGAATATGAAAATGGAGTTTACATATGTAAATTTTATATATGTTCTTAATTTGTATGGTGCAATAGAAGTTAATTAATTTTGGTTAACTGGGTCCCTGGATTGCCCAACTTATACTGTGATTAGAAGTAGGCCTGTTATAGGTCTACTGTGATTAAGTAGTGTTTATGTGTAACAGGGTTTTGAGGCTAATATTATAAATAGAAATTGAGTCTCTATGATGTACACCTCTTCTGATCGTATAGTGAATTCTCTAGTCTTTCCCGTGGACGTAGGCCAAAAGCCGAACCACGTAAATTTCTGTGTTCTTCTCTGCGTGCTTGATCTCTCATAAGCCCTAGATCACAACAAACTGGTATCAGAACGTTGCGAGTGATCGGAGGAGATTCGACGGATCGGATCTCAGAGGGCTGGAGTTGTGGCTGCGTGATCAACGGATTAAATCTCATGATTGAGATAGCATTTTCCAGATCATGTAGAGGGAGATCATTTGATCTCGGTGGGCCACACAAATCGCAGAGAAGGGAAGTGGTGGACCACTTCGATCGCAGCCTGGTTTCGGTCACTATGCAGAAGATCGGAGAACAGGTGGATTTGCATATCGACGGGCTACACAAATCAGCAATTGCAGATTGAAGGGGATATGGTATCGCCGAAGAAGGAGAACCCCTGGTTCATTCTTGAACAATTTGCAGGAGCAAATCATCACCGGAGAAGAAAGAGAAAACAGAGCCTTGCCAGAGAAAGGAGACTTGCGCTTGGGTTCTGGATTTGCAGTATCACTGCTACCTCCCTCATTGTCGCTAACACTGCTGCCTTGTGCCGTCATCGAAGAGGAAAAAGAACGGAAGCTGCTGCCTCTTCGTTCTGTTGCTGTGAAGCCCCACCATTGCCTGACTTACAGCCGTTACTGGAGAAGAGAGCTGTCACCGGAGGAGACGATCTGACGTCGCTGCTGCCCGCGCCGTTGCCATGGAAAAAGAAGAAGATTGGAAAAGGGAAGCCCCTGGTACTCTGGGTTCCGATTGCAGAAGTTCTGTTGAAACAGAACGAAAAAGAAGAAGAAGGTGGGCTCGCAGAAGTTCCGGGTTGGTCCCAGGTCAAGTTCGACCTGACCCGTTTCAAAAGCCTATTGCCAGTCCAGGTTGGGTCAAGTCCAGGTCAGACCTAACCCGTCCAGTAGAAGCCCAAAAGCAAATCCCGCGGGAAGCATTGACGTCAGCAGATCCGTACCGTCAAAGGCAATTTTGACAAAATCGAAGGCTGAAATTTGTTTGTGCGATATCATGAAGATCCGGAGTCGAATTGGAGATCCGTTTGAACCTACAGACTTGTTGTGAGTAGATCTATATGGTTGTGGAAGAAAATTGTCTGTTCAACTATCAACGGAGAATATTGACTGGTTGGAGCGTAGAAACTTATTTCAGCGATATTTTAGCCATCCAGAGTCGGATTTCAGATCCGTTTTTTCCAGCGTGCTCGTGGTGACCAGATCTACACAGGTATTGTGAAAGAGTCATGGTTGCGAAGTTTATAATTGAAAAATTCAATGGAAAGAACGATTTCAATCTGTGGCATTTGAAGATGCATGCTTTGCTGGCTCAAAATGGTTGCATAAAGCTTCAAAGGGAAAGAATGATTTGTCTGACAAATTGTCAAATGATGATAAGGATGAGTTGTTGGAGAAGGCGTACGGTCAGATTCTACTGTTTCTGAGCAATTGTATACCGCAAGAGGTTGCTCAGGAGAAAACTGTTGCTGGCATATGGCAGAAGTTGGAGAACTTGTACATCAAAAAATCTCTCACGAATCGCTTGTACTTGAAAAGCGGTTGTTCACGTTAAAAATGCAAGAAGGTACGTCTGTTTCAACTCACTTTGATTCTTTCATAAAAGCTATTATGGATCTAGAAAACATCAACGTTGAAATTGATGATGAGGACCAAGCTATCATATATTGTGCTCGTTACCACCCTCCTATGAGCATTTTGTTGATACCATGATGTATAGTAGAGATACTCTCACAAAAGAGGATGTAAAGGCAGCTTTGAACTCTAAGGAGTTGAATAAAAAGGTTGCGGTTGACAATGATAGTTTGAGTGGGGGTTTGATAGTACAAGAAAGAACAAAAGACTCCAGTAGTAAGGGCAAACATAAATCCAACAGGAAAAACATTGAATCTTATTATTATTATAAGAAAGAGCATATAAGAAAAAACTGTCCCGAAAAGCAGAGGAAAGGAAAAGAAATAATAGAAGATTCATCATCTGATACTTCATTGAGTGTTGCAGATGGAAGATCAGATTATGTTTCCAACAATACACTTTCTGTGATTAAAATGGTATTTGTAAAGATGAATTGATTCTTGATTCGGGTTGTTCCTACCATATGTGTCCCAATATGGACTGGTTTACCACTTATAGAGAAATCGATAGTGGTAGTGTCTTGCTGGGCAACAATGTTGCATGTAAAACGGTTGGAATTGAAACAGTGAAAATCAAGATGCATGATGGAATCGTCAGAACGTTAGCAGAGGTTCGACATGTTCTTGATCTGAAAAGGAATCTTATTTCTCTTGGTACCTTGGACTTCGACAGTTGTAAGTTCTTAGCTGAAGGTGGAGTTATGAAGGTTGTGAAAGGTGCTCTAGTTCTTTTGAAAGGCAATAGAGTTGGAAACTTGTATGTTTTGTCCGAAAATACTGTTACAGGTGGAGCTGCAATGTCTTCATCAAATGACCATGAATATGTCTCAACGCGCTTATAGCACTTGTGCCTGGTTCACATGAATGAGAAGGGATTGACAATACTGAGCAATCGGAATTTGCTATGTGGCACGAAGACAGGTAAGTTGGATTACTGTAAGAGATGCATCTTAGGAAAGTATCGAAATGTCAGTTTCAAGACAGGTATTCATCGCACGAAAGGTATCATTGATTATGTTCATTCAGATATATGGGGCCCTTATAATGTTTACTCCAAGGGCGGGTCCCAGTTTATGCTGACTTTTATTGATGATTATTCAAGGAAAGTCTGGGTTTATACTCTGAAGGCGAAGGATCAGACATTTGTTATATTTAAACAATGGAAAGAAATGGTTGAGAAACAGACTGGCGGGAAGGTGAAGAAGTTGAGGATAGGTAATGACAAGGAGTACAGATCAACAGAATTTAGAAACTATTGCACAGATCATGGCATAGTTTTGCATTACACCACTACAGAAACTTCTAAGCATAATGGAGTTGTAAAGATGATGAACAGAACAATCTTGGATAGAGCTCGTTGTATGTTGTTTACTGCATGATTGTCCAAAGGCTTTTGGGCTGAGGCAGTAAATGTTGTAGGCTACTTGATAAATAGGTCTCCACACATAAAGATTGGTTGCAAAACACCTGAAGAAATGTGGTCAGGTAATTCAACTGATTATTCTAACTTGAGGATCTTCGGTTGTCCGACTTATGCTCGAGTGAAAATCGATAAGTTAGAACCAAAGGCTATGAAGTGCATCTTGGTGAGATATGCTTCTGGGATGAAAGGATATAGGTTGTGGTGTACCAATCAGAATTCACCCATATTCATCATCAGCAAAGATGTTACATTTCATGATGATGCTTTACTCAAAGCGAGAAAGCAGGTGGAGGAGATAAAAGTAGGTAGCAGCAGTAACACCGTTCAAGTGGAGTCAGACATCCTAGTGAGGAAGGAGAGTGTATGCAGCTCCTCCCGGGATATGGGGGATAGTCAGACTGTGTAGCAGATACAGCGGACAGAGTCATAGATGCTGCAGACGGGTAGACCGCAGAGAGAAAGGAAACCACCCGTTAGATATGGTTTCGAGGATATGACGACGTACACGTCGACATCTGACAGTGGTTGTGATGATATGGTTACATACGCATTGACGACTGAGTCTCTTGAATTAATGGAAGGGCAGGAAAGTAGTCAACAGGCAGCAACTATGATTGAAGAGATGGAGTCTCTTGATAAGGAAAATCAAGCATCAGATGCAAGCGGTTTTACGAGGAAGAGAAAGGAGCTTCCAGTGCAGGTAGAGTGCGGTTTAAGGTTCCTGATCAAGTATGCATTTTGAATAAATCATTGTATGGGTCAAAACAAGCTTCTAGACAATGGTACAAGAGATTCGGCACATTCATGAAGGAATGAGTTAAATTCAAGTTCAAGCATTACTTGGACTTAATCGGTGTGTTCGGTACCTAAATGCCCTAGGGGGCAAGTGGAGACGGTGAGACGTGTTATGTGCATGAGGATCGGCTTCAATGTTCACCAAGATGGAGATTTGTTAATTTGTATGGCTCAATAGAAGTTAATTAATTAATCTTTGATTAACCGGGCCCCTGGATTGCCCAACTTGTACTGTGATTAGAAGTAGGTCTGTTATAGGTCTATTGTGATTAAGAAGTAGTGTTTGGGTGTAACAGGGTTTTGGGGCTGATATTATAAATAGAGATTGAGAGTCTCTATCATGTACACCTCTTCTGATTGCATAGTGAATTCTCCCGTCTTCCCCGTGGACGTAGGCCAAAAGCTAAACAACATAAATCACTGTGTTCTTCTCTGCGTGCTTGATCTCTCGTAGGCCCTAGATCACAACATATGTAAAACATATTACCATCTTTGTTAGGAAGTACCATTTTTAAGATAGTAAATGATAACGTTTTGTATTCAATATAGTAGGATTCAGGACTTCAAGAGCTTATTAAGGAGGAAGTATTGGGTCTTCAACACAGTGAGTGGTCATATCATGAAATGGGGACCCACAAAGTTCATAAAATTAAAAAGTGGGATAGAGGTGTTTTTATGTTTTTCAATTGTTTCTCAAAATATATTAGGATCTAAGATATGAAACTTCACGAATTGAATAAAGTTTGTCATATCTATGATGGTTCAGATCATGGATTCAAGGCCCACAAAAGTACATATGATCAAAAAAGTTGGATTTCGATGTTTTTTTTTTTTTTTTCATGTTTTTTGCATGTTTTTTCAAAATATGTGAGGATTAAAAATATGAGACTTTATGTTTTGTGGCTTACCATCTATATGAGAATATTGAACATTTTGAATCATGAATTGAAGGCCCGCAAAATCGCAGAGAATCAGATCTATAGGATTTTTTTATCTATTTTTGTGTGTTCTTTACATATTTTTCAAAATATATAAAGATTTAAGATATGAAAATATATATGTTGGGGTTTGTATTAGTTCAATATAAAATCTTGAACGGTTTGAACTACAAATTTATGGCCAAAAAAATTGAAAAATAAGCTGTGGTTGATGGATTTTGATCCCACAACCTATTGCTGGTAGAAATAAGGTGGGGAAATATACCCGTGCCTCTTTGATTATAAGGAATGTGATGGTTTAACACTCGAAGAGATGTAAATTTTTTTATGTGAATTGGCTTATTTGCACACTGTTTTCACACCAAAATTTACACATGTGATGCAAATAAATGAGTGCAAACAAATGACCCCTTAATGGTTAAATATTAATGTGTAGGTTCATTGAGCAATTGTGCTCCATCGTAACATCAAGTTCATTTATAATATGTATACTATGTACAATTGTAAATACGCACCTTTTGTATTCTAATGAAATATAAGACAATAATTTTCTGAATTTAACATAGATAACTTGTGATTTACAAATTTAACCATTTATGAATTTACAATCAAATCCTCTTTTTAGAATATTATTCTTGACCATTTCTAGCAAATTTGGAACCTCCTCCATTTTCTTTCCAACACCCTACTCTAGGGCCACCAACATCATCCAATTCCTATGCTTTTCTGGGCAATGTACAACAAAATAAAGCCTATTATCTAATACATACAGGTTAATTCAACCATTTATCCAACCCCAGTTTGATGGGATTTTGGCCTTGATGATGAACTGATGATAAAAAATGCGTGGAGAGAGAGAGAGAGAGAGAGAGAGAGAGAGAGATTTATCCATCCCCAGTTTGATGGGATTTTGGCCTTGATGATGAACTTATCCAACCCCAGTTTGATGGGATTTTGGCCTTGATGATGAACTTATGATAAAAAATGCGTGGAGAGAGAGAGAGAGAGAGAGAGAGAGAGAGAGAGAGATTTATCCAACCCCAGTTTGATGGGATTTTGGCCTTGATGATGAACTTATGATAGGAGAGAGAGAGAGAGAGAGAGAGAGAGAGAGAGACTTTTCTGATGTTGCACTGGATAGGTTATGATCTATATTTGTGCACTATTGAGTCTTTCCTGATGTTTGAATGGTTATATTGTGATTATGGTTGAGCAGTTGTGCAGCCCTTGGACAATCTTCAAATGCATCTAGAGTTAGACCATGACACAATGACACAACTGAAGGAAGAAGCAGAACATGAGATTTAAAGAAATGGAAATTTTATTAACAATTTAAATACATGATGGATTATACATATGACAACTGACAAGATTAAAGGAGGCAGGTAGATTATTAGCAACTAAATAAATACAGAATGGATTACATAGACAACAACAACAAAGGATTGAGAATTCGACCGATCCTAGCAATTACAATGAGAGTCAAATCATGACACAGATTTCTAATTGCTTGACCCCACCTTACAAACCGATTAACGAACACTTTCATTAACCATAACAATAATGGCAATAGCAACAGCAATGATGCGATAATTACAAGGAAAAACCACAAGTAGATACACATCTAGGAGCCAACTTCTACCAGCTTGTTTAATTTCTTGTTCTTCAATCTGTCTGGATACACAACTGCGGCATGGCATTCGTAGCTGTTAAAGGGAGAAAACTTGAGATTTCAAAGGAAAGTATAGCTTGCATCAGAAAAAGAGAGTATAGTTGAAATAT
This sequence comes from Umbellularia californica, assembly GCA_028538565.1. NCBI lineage: Eukaryota > Viridiplantae > Streptophyta > Magnoliopsida > Laurales > Lauraceae > Umbellularia > Umbellularia californica. Next base: position 64,188,588 of record JAPQWN010000008.1, read on the forward strand.
TTACTACCTTGCTGGAACTGTAATCAAAGGACTCAATTGTTTTGCTAGTTTCATGGCATCTTCTTCTGTTTTCACTGTTTGGTTGAAGCAAAAGTATCGTCCAAAGGCAGACTGAGCCTCGAAAGCACGGATGTGAACATCAGTGAGGAAGTGTACATCTACACATGCTAAAACTCCATTTTCACACATCTGAGCCGCACCTGTTGAAATTTGAAATGTGGACAACAATTAAATAAGCTTTTCATATAGCTCTTGTTGCTTGCTTTATTTAAGGGGTATAAAAAATAATCTAGAGATTGTGTGCGCAATGAAAAGAACCTTTTAAATAAGACATGGTTGACCCCGGATTTTGGTGAGTGACGCCAGGTCCAAGTATCAAGGCTGCATTTATAGAAACCATGTTAACCATCCTGTCCATGGCTAGAGCCCATGCTGCCTGTTCGGAAAGTGTTTTTGCCAGAGCGTACCATAACTGCAAAAAACAACATCAAATTTATCATGGCTCGCTTCTTTGCATGACATATTGAAGGATTACATGTTCTAGGAATTAGGAAAAGGAGGGGATGGTAAATGCCTTAAACGAACTAGTGAAAGAAGACGAGAGGGATAGTTAGTTACTTAAGAACATGGTCTAGTAAATACAGTTCAGTAGAAAAGTGGAACTTACAAAGCTGACCCCAAATAGAACATGGTCCAGTAAATACAGTTCAGTAGAAAAGTGGAACTTACAAAGCTGACCCCAAATAGATGGGATAAGGCTTCAATGATGATTCATGGCTCAATAACTCGATCTCATTCCAAAATGATTCTTCATACAAATTAGATCAAGAAAATTGCCTAACCAATTAATTTTCTCTTTATAGACATGATAAGTAATCTTAGCAAGGGTATGCATATTAGAACAGCCAAATCACTAGGCTTAGTGAAACTCTTTAACTATAATATAACATCATTATATAACCAAATAGGATGTTCTTCGTTATGTGAAAAGAAAATTATATAGGACAACAAAAGTCATTTCATTGGTGGAAATTGTGAGTATATATCATATATTTCGATCTTTTTATACCCCACAGGCATGACACTTACAATTCATCATTTTCTCCATGTTTTTAAGTTTCATAAGAGTGATTGCCATCATCATACAAATAACCAGTCTTGTCTATTCAATTCTGTTATGTTTTCCTGTGATTCTTTAGTCAGCTCTTACAATTGAGATCCTGGAATCAAGACTGCGAATCTTTTACACCTCTTTGTTCTGAAAGTTACATGCTCACTGTGTTTCCAACAATCCAATGTTTTGACCAAGGTAAATCAATTAAAAGGAAACACTTGTGCAATTTAAAACAAACAGCTTTATAGCGAACAAGGAACCACAAGGGAAAAAAAAAACTATGAAAAGATGTAATAGATGAAAAAACCGAAAGAAGAGATAACCATAAGATGAAAAATTCACGAAAAATACCCTCATTTTCTCTCTTTTGATTCCTTGATCAACTAATTAACTAGAGAAAACATACAAAATAAAAAATAAAAAAATTCAAGTCTCAGAAAAGGAAGATTGAAGTAACCAGAAGATTTGGATGATATCAAGATATTCAAGACAACCTAATTCAAAAGAGATGGGATGATATCAAGCTTGAGATGAAGTTTTCAAGGTCAAAGAAAAAGGAAATTTCACATCTAGAAGCTTTGGGTGGCATCATAACTACCCATTTTAAAGGAAGAAATTCATAACCAGAAGTACATAAGAGTGATGTGAATATCAAAAGAGAAACAACCCATCTAAGAAATAAGGGAAATCAATAAGAAGACATCTTGATGGATAATCAAACCTTCACTTTCCTGCAAAACTCTGCATCACTCCATGATCTCTCATCCACATCCTTTTCCATGCAAACATTCTCTCTCCAGATCCCAGCAGCCAAAGAAGAACTGAATACCATCTTCTCCACACTCTCTGTTTGTGCACATGCTTCCACTACATTGATCACTCCTCTCACCTCCAAGTCCACCATATTCTCCTGATGAAACCAAAACACACAACCAAAAACATCACCAAATCCAACAAGAGAGAGATGAGTTCTTCTTATTCCAGCTATTAAACTAAGCAGAAGAAAAGTTTAATGGGATTTTAGAAGCAATCTCTTACATCATATCCATCAGGACTGTCCAAACAACAGAACAAAGCAGAACATCCCTTCAAAGCTCCAAGAATGCTCTGGTAGTCCAAAATATCCACCACAAACAACTCCAACCTCTTTTCCAACTCACCCATCTCCTTGATGTTCTTCATTATCTCTGTCTCCCCTGCATCCAAACCAAGAAAAACACAAAAAGAAAATTCAACATACACTTAAAAAACCAAAAACCCACAAACCAAAAGAAAAGAAAAATAAAAACAGAGAGAGAGAGAGAGAGAGAGAGAGAGAGAGAGAGAGAGAGAGAGAGAGAGAGGAGCAACTGCCAATGTTCTGAACAGCTGCATGAACTGAATAGCCCCTGCTCAAGAGTCCTTTAAGAATCCAAAAGCCCAAGTAGGAAGAAGCATCAAGAACACAAATGGGTGATCTCTGGAGACTGTTTTTGGCATTTGGGAGCTCTGAAATCGTCATCTTGATGGATTTCTTCAGTGAAAAAGAGAGAAGAAAAACTGGGTCTTGTTCTTCTTCTCCTTCCTGTGCTTTTGTTGAAGGGAAAAGATTGTTTTTTTGTGAAGAAGTTGTTCGAGTTCAGGTAAGGCTTTATATCTACTTTCCTGGCTTTTTATGACGAAGGCTGCTTGGCCAGGTTGAGTAGGTTTGAAACCAACGGACAAATTCCTGTAACGGAATCCAATCACATTGTACACGTATCGGGTGCCAATCTTCTTCTATCGTCACAGATACCGTTTTATGGAAATAAACGTCTCGACAAAATATAGTGATATTTTAAAGTTTCTCGGGTAAACGTGGCAAAAAAAAAAAAAAAAAAAAGTTAGCTAATGTTAACAAAGGTTAGGGTTTTTAAATTTTATTGGTTAAATGTAGCAAAAATTAAGTTAATTCTTAAATAATAAAAAATGCCGTGTAATTTGTTTTGATGGCATAGATATTCCTGAGATATTTGACCCAACATGATTAATCCTCTAGGTGACACCCGCGGGGAGAATTTGGGGCATGTGTTTGCTTCCCACATTTTGTGTTCGTTGTAATACTATGTAAACTTAGAGCACTATTTTGATATTATCATGGTCCTCTCGCTTTTATTTTGAATTTTGGCAAAAGTTCTAAAACATTAATAAATTGAGAAATGCTGCTCCTATTAAATGCCAAAATTATTAACTTTGGCAAGTGACTATAGGACTATGGAACCCCAAGGGGTAGCTCAGTTGGCCTAGGGCCAGGGTTTGCACCTTGAGGTTGTGGGTTTGAAACTGCACTACTGTAATAGGGCCACGGGAATTTTACCCGGCTTTCTCTCTTGGGCCCATAGAGTTTATTCTGGCCCAAAGGGTTAGGAACCCTATGTAATAAAAAAAAAAAAGACTATAGGACTATGTAGGTTGATAAAAAAGATTCGTTTGAGTGTCCACCATTAAAATAAATTGGCATTATTGCTTATTTTTAAGAACTTAATAAAAAAATTATTTTACACTCAATGTTAGCATATCCACAATCCACCTTTTTTTTTTTTTTTAATTAGGATGATTAGAAGAAATATATATACGATGCCGCTCAACTTGTATAAACAGCCAATCTACCTCTGCTACAAACTCTTTATAGTGGGGCTCTTGGCTACACTATTCCATGTCTTTTATTAAGGGTTTTTTTTTTTTTTTTCTCTTTGCTATTGGAGGGTTCCCAACCCTTTGAGTGACCATGGTTTACACCCAGAGGTTGTAGGTTCGAAACTGCACTACCACACTGGATTGACCTAAAAAATGTCCAAGTAGAAGAAGCCCTAAAAAATGCTACTAGAGTTGCATGGGTTGACCCTACCTTCTTAAATCTTAACCGATTACAGAAAGATATTTGCTCTCTTTTAATAGCTCTGGGCCAAATTTAACTGTAATAGAAATTGGAGCTATCATGTGGATGATAATGATAAAGGTACACTGAATGTTTCACACCAAAGTTTTCGGTGTGTACAAGACTGACATTAGAGTTCTTTACTCATTTTTGCATCAAATGTAAAAAGATTGGCATTACAGGATTTTTCTCTTATGTTACTGTTTTTTATGGCCAACAGTGTTGCTTTTCTTCTTCTACATCTTTGATCCTACTTTTGCTAGGGTCAACTTTTGGTTTGTTACTTCAGGCTTTCTATTTCTTTCCCTACCTCTTTTTTTCTTCTTTCCTTGTCATCTTTTCAATTAAATCACCTAATGACCAAGTATTTTAACAGTTTTTCTCTCATTAGCATCACCAAACAATGACAATTTTTACCCCATTTTTCCTCTTTCAAATAAACTCTGTTTTAAAGATCCTCTTTTTGCTTTCTCCTAAGAACATGTTTTCTTTTGTTTTTATAAAAAAACAAAAATTTATGTTGCTTATGCGGAAATGAACGTCGTGGACTTTCCCTTTATTGTTTTCTCTCCCCTAAAGTATTTTCCCTCCCCAATTAGAAACACTTTTTTTTTATGGAATTAGAAAAAATTAAATTGATTCTTATTCTTTTCCTTATAGATAAGCATTTGCAGCAAATGATGAAAAAACTTTTTCTCGGAAAAACATCTCACTTTTCCACAAAAAAAAAAAAAAGTAATTACACAAACATGCCCTGCATGTACTCCATGTCAGTGAACTACATAAAGTAAACTACTTACCATCCCGACATGTATTTACTCATCTAATGCCATTCCTTAGCCCATATGACAAGATAAATATTTTTGAATTCTTAAAATAACAATTTACTAATTTTACCAAAATTCCAAATAGCAACAACTGGTAGCTCGGCTCGTGAAGCACCCCCTTTCATAGAAACAACCAAGGATTAATCCCCATCTATAGCTTCGACGGTAAGGGACTTGTATAAGTACCTTGGTGTGGGATAAAAAATTAAAAGATCAAATTACATGTTATATTTTGACTGATTTTTAAAACAATGTGAAGTCCTTATCAACGTTCACCATGGAAGAAACCAAGTGCAGAATGACCAATCATAAATCTTAATTTTTGGAATGACACTTCCTAGGTTGGCAATACAAGGAAGAATGAGTCAATGAAAGAAAGATATGTAAAAGCAGGCAACCATCTGAGTAACAGGCGAATGCCACGTCTCGGGCAGGTCTTTTTAAGCGGCTGAGATTGGGAGTATTTTATTACAACACGAAATCAAAATGGAGAAAGTTTGGATTGCGTAAAAGCTTCAAGTCAATACTTTGGAGAGGGGTTCTTACTTCTACATGTAGAAGGTTTGGTTACCTAAAAGCCAAGATGTTCTAGTTGTTAGGCAAGCTACGATTGGGTTGACGCTTGCCGGAGCTGATTTCTAGGGTTTGCGTAATGGTGTGATTGTGGGGAAATCTGGTTTTGTACGCATACATGGCCATATGGAGAAAAAGATTTTACATGTCATTGAAGAAAATTAGTTCAAACCTTTTTTTTTTTATTTTCGTGAAAGAGTGCCACACCAAATCGTAAAAAAATTTACTTGAATTGCTGGGTTACTTCATTGGATAGAGAGAGCCCGCTCACGTAGCTCCGGCGAGGGATCGATCCCGGGCTGAGGAGGCTTACTTAATATCCCCTGGCCACTGGTCCGACTTGGGTTGTAATGGTTCGGTTAATCGCTCATTTTTGGAAAAACCGTTAACCGTACCGTGTTTCACAGTTTTTGGCTTTTGAAAACCATAACCGTAATTGAATTGTGAAAAAACCGTTAAGAAACGAATCGCGATTAACTGCTGTTAACGGTTCGTTTACGGTTAATTGTCACTTTAAAAAAAAATTGTGAAAATTTTGAGAATGGCATAATATGTTACTCTAAAAAAGAACAAGAAGTAATTTTCATTAAGGCCCTTAGGTTTTTTTCTTATTAGTGAAACGTTTCGGTTAACCGTGTGTTTTGGGAACACGATTAACTGAACAGCGGTTAATAGTTTGGTTCGATTACGGTTAATAATCGTAAGTTAAGACAAAAACCGTAATCGAACCGTGAAGCACGATTTTTCGATTTCAATAACCGTAATTGTGAATCACGGTTATTAACCGTGGTTCAATTCGGTTCGGTTATACAGTTTTTCGGTTTTCGTTTACACCCATAAGGCCAACTGATAAAGAAGAAGATTTACCCAGGTAAAAAATTCGAGTGATTTCTACAGCATTGCATGATCCTCAGCAGCACTGGTGTTGCATGTGAACGGATTCGATAGGGGTCAAGTGAATCAATTATGACCTGAATCCTGCTCTAGTTGAAGTAGTAGTGCCAGACCTGGCAAGTTTCAGGTATGAGCCATTTGGCAGTCTAGTCTAATAATTGGGTCTGTGCCAAGGTCTAAGGTGGGTAAATACTCAAGTACCACCAACCCAAGTTTTCGACTAAATTTTACCTAGTTCCACCAAGTCCGTGGAATTAATGATGATAAAGAGGAAATGATTATCACTGTTCATAATATAAACTTAGAATCAGATGCTTATGTTTGCCTAGAGGGCATGTTTTTGATAGATCCCCAATCTACTCACTATTAGCTAAAATCGAAATCCTCTCTATCGAGAAAAAATCAATTAGTATCGTGAGAAAATATTTGTCTGCTATAGCTAGTATGCAGATCGAGATATTAATAACTAAATATTCTCATAACGTTAAAAAAAAAAAAAAAAAACCTTTTAATATTCAATTAGTCCGCACCTTCCTTGCAGTTTACGGTGCGGACTGCCTATTAGGGCCCACTATGAGACCCCACTGGTCACGGGACAAGGGGGGATTGAAAGATCCAAGTGGGGTCAACTTACATATCAAATTTGAAGTCAATCTAATACCTCTAACCCCTTCATCCATGGTTTATAAGTTTAATAGCTTTATATCAAAGAAGAAAAATTGACCCTCAATCCAACGGTCTATTTCATCCGAATCCATGTAAATTCATGGGCTTCAGTGCCTATAAGGGGGTTTATGAATGAGTGGTCAATTTGGATGGGTCATAAGGTGGGGTCCAGTAGGCGTTCCGAACGGTCCTTACAGGACCGCCTCCCATATATATATATATATATATATATATATGTATGCAGAGAGAGAGAGAGAGAGGACCCATGTAGATCACCAACCTCAGCCCCCTTTCCTTCAATGTCTTTACCTCATGGAAACAAATTCAGAAATGCACGATGCATAAGTTCTCAACATTGTTCTAACATTTAATCCCTATAAATATTCCCAAAATACTACTCCAAGAAATTGGAAGCATATTACAAATAACTAGAAAGAATGAAACTAGAGGAGCATTAATTTAGGACTAGACAATCCAAATGAAACAAAACAGAATTGATAATTAAAACAGGCATGGGATGCAGCGTGATAGTTAAACCATTGTCCCCACTATTTAGGGATGAAGTGATGAGTTCAGAGAATCATGTTCACAAGGGCACAACCAGACAATCAAGTATGAGATGATGCAATTTAGAAAAAATATGGTGCATTTACTCCCTTTTTTTTAAAGTAGCTATCATGCAACAAAGTGTGCAAAGACCACATAGATTTTTTTTTTTTTTTTGCAGCAATCTCTGTAGTAAGGGTTCTCCCCAAGTCCCATTGCCTGTACATGGACATGGACATGTGAGATAAGCTATGATACACAGATACTAGAGAGTAGGCAATGTATCATTTATGTTGAACAGGGGTCCCCATCGGATCCATCGTGTATGTGTATCCATGACATATCTAGGGCATCGTAGTGACAGAACATCCAAATGAATAGCGTGTAGGCCATCCCGAATGACAAAATGAACACATGCGACAGATCTACAAAGGACAACACCTTATTAAATCAATAGCCACCCAGGGGCATCACAAAACCCCCTTCATTGCAAATATCGATATCAATGATACCTGTCCTTCCACCATCTGGCGTTGAGTGTTGAAGTTGAACCTATAAACCTCCAATGTGAATGGCATTGCATCCGAATACAAAGTATAGACATTGAAACCCAGTTGCTCTTTAGACCTTGAATAAACTTGATGGAACCTGCACAATGAATCTTGGTTAAATATGTAGAGGTATGCATGTACAAAATCCTCTAGGCATACAAATCCATTGGCTCTGTCTGGCTATTTCCATTTACATGGAAATATACCCTGTTTTCAAGTGATACAAGATGTAACTGACGTTTTTGGATGCCCATTTCCATGTCAACCACATATCCTCAACCCATGTCTCCCCCTTGTCCTAACTTCATGGTTTCTACATCTCTTCTGAAAACAGAGGTAGGTGAAATGAGCTGGAGGATGTGTACCTTTTCAAATTTCAACTATACTTTTTTAATGAAAATGTACTTTATTTTCAGATGACATGAAGAGTACATTTCCAAGGTAATCCAAGTATCTAAACACAGCCAATTATAGGGGGTGCAAGAGAAAAAAAAACAACAAAGAAACTTTCCAAAAATAACATACAAAATATATACACAGGCCCACTAGTAACAAAATGTTCTACAAAATTAATTTTCAACAAAATAAGGAATCTCAAGGAATTGATTTTATGGTTGGTGACAAATATTCTGAAAGATTTACAACCAAATAACATTTTGACATTTCATTGGAGTGCAACAAATTAGAATGTACTATGTCATACAATGTAATATATGTAACTTCTCTGTACAAGCATATAAACTCTTAACGAAGAAACTGTTTTTAGCCTTGCATATCATAAAACTTTATGAACACTATCTAGTGAACAATGTCACATGAGCATGTCAATCCATACTATCCAAACTGTAAGCTTTGCACTGATTTAGACCAAAACTGCTAGCCTCGATGTGATGCTACATTACAGTATGAAACAGGTAACTGAACTAATGACTACAATGTCAATCACCATCCAAACAGCCACCATCAAATGGATAGTTGAGATGACAAACATACTACACCCAAGTGCAAAGGGGGGTCTCATCTCACACAGCTGCACCGGGATCAATCCCAAGGCAGGCAGGTTGTCTGACAAGTACTCAACCACTAATAATAATAACAATAATAATAATAATAATAATAAAAGATAATTGAGATGTCCCTGGCTGTTACTCAGCTGCTTACGGCTCAGCTGCTTAGGGTGGGTGGGTGAGTTTGATTCTCTTGCAAAGGGGAAAAAAGATCATTCATAATTGACGCCATAGACAGTGCCTGTATTCATTGTATCATACATGTCTCCACAAAGTTGTGGTCTGAAAGACAAGACGATCAGCACTATCTGTAAAACTATATAAGTAAAAAAAGAATAATATATCCTTTTTTCTATATCTTATTTCACGCTTAAAACCTAAGAAAGCAAAAACAATGAGTTTTTTTTTATTAATTTTATTGATGGAAATTTATAAAAAATAAATTTTAAAATATAATAACGTAATAATCCCATTAACAATTTAAAAACACAATAAATCCTGTAAACAAATAAAATCCCTTTCTATGTTGTTTCTGGCTTGGAGAGCCAACTGCATACATTTACAGAGCATATAAGTTGCACTATCAAACACAGATTTAAAGACACAGTTCCAGAATAGCAGTCATATATGAAAAATCATGAAAACCACTAAAAAAGCAGAAGGAAAAAATATATAAGAAAACAAAAAAGAAGTGAAACCTTTTTTTAAAGAGGTAACAAAAATATATTAATAAGAAAAGATAATTACAAAAAGATAACTTGTAGCCGATAAATACGGGCTCCAATATAAGAGATATATACCAAGCCCAACCTGAGCCAAGCTATGCAATAAAGGCACTTAAATTACATAACCTATCCACCACTTGTTTTGTTAAAGCGCAATTAAAATTGGAAAAATAAAGCATAAATGAATACATCTAATTCCAATTTGATTTTTTTTTTATGACGTGGGTATCCCTAAGGCCTTACCCAACATGACTAATCCCCCGGGTGGCGCCCACTAAACCCACACAAACGCACACTAGGCAAATGTGGGGTGGTTTCGAACACAAGACATGGGGAGCGAACCCACGCCTTATGCCACACCACCAACTCCTAGCTCCAATTTGATTTGACACCTCTGCTGCAATCTTTATTTTCTTGCAAGAACTGAGGGAATAATAACAAGTATGTTGTCCTGACTCCACCGAATGAAATTTTTCTTTCAAGGAAAAAAGGATAGAGAAAATATAAGGGGAAGTCAATATCAATTTTGAACCCTTCAGTATCACAGTTGTAATGATATTTGGTCATTCAGCCGATATGTATCACCGGCATCATAATGTAGGTAACATTTGATAAAAACTTCTGGAGGAGCACCAATAAACACCAACAAAATCTATGTTGTTGGCAACCCTTAGAAGCCAATGTTTATAGCTGTATCAACTGATATATCGATTAAAGATATCAACACATCTAACACCCACGCAGAATGCCAACCCACACTATCCAAATTGAAAGTCGTATTGCAGATGGATGACACTTCAATAAAGCACAACTACATCGGTCATAGAGTATCTAAATTCCCACATATTTGGATAAATGATAGTATTCTCAATTTTTCAATTTTAATGGTTACCAACTAGAATGGTTCGGTTAAGCACAATCCACATTGAACACAATATTTCTATGGTCTGGACTTGCATGGATACAGTGGACAAGATGCCACAAAGTTTTGCTTCCGTAAGATGCCATACGAGTTTAGCCATAGCACAACAGATATGTAGGCATACAAACATGCACACAAATCTGTCACGCCCGTGGCCCCCCTTAGAAGGGCGTTGGGTTTGGCAAGCATCTGCCTAAAGAGAGAAGGCGGGGAAAACTCTAAAGGACTGGGTATGCAGTGGTGCACAAGTCCCACATCGGAAATGCGATAGTCCTAATCTTGGGTATATATGTGTGAGACCTGGCATTAAATCCACATGAGGCCTTTTAAAACTGTGTGGGAAGATTGGGTTGAAATCCCATGAGCCAAAGCGGACCATATCATGTGGGCAACGGGCCGGGTCGTTACCAATGGTATCAGAGACAATGATGGCTCTATTTTCTGGTGAGAGAGTATGTCACGCCTGTGACCCCCTTGTAGAAGGGTGTTGGGTCTAGCGAGCATCCGCCCAGAGAGAGAGAGGGCGGGGGAAACTCTAAAGGACTGACTGTGTATGCAGTGGTGCACAAGTCTCACATCGGAAACACACTAGTCCTTATTTTTTTTTATTTTTTTGTTGAATGGCTACATTCTTTCATTAACAAAAGCAAGTAGTACAAGATATGAGTACTAACAGGCTAAGACATGAAAACAGGAGAACACAAAAAAGGAACACCGAAATACAAAACAACTAAGACATTGCACATAAGAAAGCCAACTCCTTCCAATGAAGTATTCTTTGATATGTAGAATATCCTCTAAAAGACAGGCTTATGGACACCCAGAGAGCAACTAGGTACTTAGTTTTCTCCAACAAACAGCTACCAATGGATTCTACCCCTTCAAAGCATCTTAAGACGGCCATCAAATCCTGATCTTGGATACATATGTGTGAGACCTGGCCTTAACTCCACATGAGGCCTTTTAAAACTGTACAGCAAGATTGGGTTGAAATCCCATGAGCCAAAGCAGACAATATCATGTGGGCAGTGGGCCAGGTTCTGACAAAATCCAATTGTGGGCTTTTCAAAATTTTCAAACCAAGAAAAGATATTTCGGTTCACCCCCCTCTTATATCGTACTTGACCGTCATTTCTATCATACATACTTCCTCAAGGACTTTAGCTACTCCAAGGCAAATTGATATCAACTAAGATTATTGCCCACTTTAACAAATTGTGTGACCATTGGTGCATTCAGAAGTCAGGTGACAGCAATAAAGTCTCTCTCTCTCTCTCTCTCTCTCTCTCTCTCTCTCTCTCTCTCTCTCTCTCTAATTCTTTGGCCATCAAGTCACTTAAGGTACCCTGCTTCAGAATCAGCGGAAGGCCATCAAGTGCTACTTCTGTCAGTATGGATATAGGATACTGATAAATAAGTCTGCAATTGGCTTGTTGCCACATGGAGAGCCTGTGCTGACTGCATATGAAGCATTTTCATGGATGTGGAGGCAGAGTTTGTCGAATGATCGATCAATTATAAAATTATTTGAAAGAAATAACAAAGAGTAAAGCGATAGAGAGTTAATGATTTATGAAAACTTGTTCTCAAGTATCTGAAATGTTCTGGGCTCAAAAAACAGCAAGAAGACATGCAGCTTGTGATGATAACATTTTAAGCATTTCATTGATATCTAGTCAGACTTTCTAAGACAATCATTCAATAACAAAAAAAGACTACGGAAGAATCAAGTGAAGCATAAAAACAAAAACAGATAACATACCTTTACATGATGAGGCATGATTTTTATATCAAAAGGTACATGCAGCCATGCTTCGGGGGGATACAACAGAAAATTCGCTGGCTTACTGGTATACACATCTGCGTACTGATGAATATTGTATGCGAAAGCAGATTCCTGGCCAGTATCAGTGAGGAAAGTGGCACCGAAAGAACTATTGAACATGTTCCTCATTACAGAGCGTGTCCTTTGTCTTTCCTCATTCAATTCATTTAAAAGCCCAAGATAAGAGCTTCCTCTCGGACTCTTTGCTGTAGTTGCATGAAATTTCCCAAGCAATTCTTGTATAATGTGAAATTTTGCCTGCATTCAGGGAGACGACAGGAAGCTATGAAATGATTACCAACAAAAATACAAATGTGCCCGACAATAATCAGTTACTGACATGATTCTGTTAATGTTCACCCTCACAAGTTTGATGCAAGGTCTAGCGGAAGAAGGTAAACCAGTAAGCCCTCAAGTAGACCAGTGTTTTAACTAAGGGACTGGATCATCAATGAATATATGATTGAATTTTAAGAGTTCTCCATGCCCATAGAGGCCAATGTTAATTGGCAGAGTTGAAATCTCAAATTGAAGACAATTTGGTGGCAGCTAGTTTATGAAACGACGAAAAGCCAAACCATTGTAGACTTGGACCATCGAATAGAATTTTAAGTAATATAAAAGAAAGGTACTTGGTGAATCAGGGTTCATTTTTTGTAACTACAAATGTTCTCCACAACTGTTATGCTGAATATAGATGAAAACTTTGGGCACCACAACTTTTGTTCAATAAGGTTCCGATGACGTTGGAAAGCTAGGCATACTCAATAATATAGCTTGTTAGCTAGTGCACATCACTGAATTCTTTTAGTTGTATGCATTGTTTTCTCACCAATCTAGGGTTTTAATGCAAGACCCTAATGTGAGTGTGATTTGAGCATCTGAATAAACACCATCATGAGTGGCTATCTACACCTATGATCGCTTGGTTCCCGTTCTTGTTCATTGTTTTTTCTTTGTTCTGGGTGCTGGAGCACCAATCTGATCAATCCTCTAGACAGGGATTCAGTCAATGTCACTCTCAAGCTTGGTCATGCAGCATGATAATTGATAGTCTTAACCATTCATCGGATGCCTAAATCTGTAATTATTTCCTCATATAATAAATTTCAGTTAATTCTGAGAAAAAGAAAAAGAAAGAATGGGAAAAAAAAGTGGTCCCTCTGTGAATGGACCACTGGCACAGATCGTATAAATTGGATAATTTTGCATGTGGATGAAGAATTTGTCATATGATGCAGACTATTTTCAGCATTCTTTTGCCTTGCATTTGTTGGTCGCTGCGCAGATGGCTAGAATCATCAAATGACAGAAATTTATAATTAATCTCTGCATATGCATGACTAACAAGATTTGTTTGGAAGATTGGCCATCAAGCTCTTACCCAATCTTCAGCTTAGAGTACGGTGCACAGGATAAAAACTGGAGTCATGCTATGACGATGGAGACACGTTAATCTGGAAGATGGGCCATCAAGCCCTTATCCAGTTTTAAGTATGGCACACAGGATAAGAACTGGTGTCATGCTATGACTTCGGAGCCGTGCTTGGTTTCAATCCCACTCCACCCCATTTGACACACACAGGTTAGCTAAAAATTGTATTTGGTAAGCAATAGGCATACCTGTTGGAATCGGTAGCTATCTTCATTTTGTATCCGTATTTCACTCTGCATTGATAAAGAAACACTCCATAACTATATAGCTTCCAGCATCAATTGTCTACATCTACTGAAAAGTGTCAAAATGAAGGACCGCAAATTTTAATTTCCACATGTAAACATGGCAATGCTTCAAATTTCTACAAGGAATGTGGTCTTAGCATGGGATGAGAAAGGGATGGCGCTGAAATATCAGAGAAAATATAACCCAAAAAAAAAGGTCCCAGGGCAAAAGAAAGCCCTTTATAACTTGGGTATAGATACACAAGTGCCAGGGAGCGACATCACTCATCAAAAGAATCAAAGAATACATAGAAAGATAAATCTTTGAACAAACTCGCATCACTATGGTGCGAGAAATGATCCTATGCTGTTGACCCATGAAAATTTCTGATAATCATGACTCTGGTTGGCCCACCCTTGATCCAAACCATCTGTGACATTTCCCTCCCCGTGCACACTTCACGTGAATAGGAACTGGCTTAGATTTCAATCCTATCAAAATGATGCAGAGTTGGTTGGTCTATACGTAAAACACATGATCAAAACCTATTAAACTCATGAGCATGGAAATTTCCAATGTGATCAAAAGCTTGCGAATCTATAATATAGCTGTTGTGCAAAATAGCTTCTGCAAAAGAAGTGACACATTTTTTAGATGAAAATGGGTTCAGGACACACACAAAGAGAGAGAGAGAGAGAGAGAGAGAGAGAGAGAGAGAGAGAGAGTATTATTTAATTTTCTTCTTCCTTTTTTCTTTGGGAGAAGGTGGCTGTTGAAGCAAACAGAATGATGCAAGAAGCCTCGACCACCAATTACAGCTTGAAAGAACTTGAATGGGAAATCATAGAGTCCATAAGCATAAAGATGTGTACAAAGTATCCAGATGCTCCATTTCTTACAAGCTGGTTATGATTATATGATCCAGAGGATTCATGTTATGATGGCACCTCCCACAGATGAGGCATGCCTGAAAATCTTCCAGACTGATAGAGCCTAACAATGCATTCTTGGCACATTTACAAGGTAGAGAAAAAATCATATGGCTACAATCTCTCATCTGAAATAGACTAAGAGGGCAGCTACAATCTTTGATTCTGGAGTCTGGACAATTTTAGGGGCATACCAAAACTGCCCTGGATCATATCAAATCAAAGTAACTCAAACATGGACCATAGCCACAATTGTATAGAACTATGGCATTGCAATCCTGTGAACTGCCTGGGGCATCCGGATGTAATAACTGCTAAAAGAAGAAACTATCATTCTTGTCTTCGCATCAAAATGTAAAATAATGCCAACTTAGGATCTGTAAATTGAATCAATTCTTTGGAATCTGTATCAACTGAATATGAATGGCAAGGAATCCCATTTATGCTGTTTGGTCATCTGAAGTCTGTATTCTCTGAAAGGATCCCAATGAATCAGAGACTTTATCCAGTGTTAGGCCTGCCTACGTAATAGGCACCCCATGTAGTGACAGACGCGTATCCAAAGAGAGACACAGAAGTGCTGCAGCAATCCTTAGGCAATAGCTCCCCAATGCTAGGGTTTTCTCAGTTGAACTCCAAAAGATATTAGATAAATACAAGCAACTTTGGGATGAATTTCAAGGAATACTCTTCGCCGGAGATTTTGTATTCCATGTTAAAAGCGGCTTATCACCTGTTATGGCTGTTTTTCCCTATTTTGCTGTTATATTGGAGACCAGAAATAGGTCTACTAGTGATTGTGTGATTAGAAAGGGAAATGTCTTCAAGGATACAACATGTCAGGGCTAAATATGCCAGTCCCATGGGTCAAGCTCCAGCAAATACTCAGCCAAACAATTGAAATACATTCAATTCCTTGAAATTTGCATTCCTAAGGATTCCAATGACTCAAATGGCCCCATAAAAAATGTGACCTCCCACACAGAAAATTCAATTTCTTAAAATTTGCATTTCTAAGGACTCCAATGACTCAAATTGCCCCTTAATACAAGTGATCTCACCCAGTAGTAAACAGCCATTGGGATGGAATATGCAAGTCTATTCGGTCACTGGACTTCTTTCTAAGCTTTTGGTTATGAAGTATGGGTCTCCCCTCCGGCGGTGTATTTGCAATTTTTGCTTCTAGTATTTCTCAATTGTTAGATCAGATATTATCTAAAGACATTTTCATCAGGTCCTATTATAAGAAATGAGAGAAAATGGTACAGGATGATAACTAGCATTAGCTACAGTTCCAGAGACAATTTTCGACAAGAATGCAGAATAATGATTAGAAGCATTCATGCAACAAGAAACCAGGATGAGGACAGAATGAGTACTTCTAGCTCATGAATGATAGCAGCAGTACGCCAACCAGCTTTTGAAGGCCCCCTTAAGTCACTAAACAAATGATCGCCAAAATATATCACCTACAGAAAAGAAAACTGCAATATAAGCTTATAAAGCAGTATCAAGTGATTTGTAAGTGAAACTTAAAACCTTACATGACCAGTGTCGTCTCTATATAAAAAAATCCCCATGAAAAAAAAAAAAAAAAAAGGCACATCAATGAAATCAATGTGATCTGTCACTGGAAGAATTATTCTTCAATGGCATAGGTTGAAACACTTGCACGTACACTACTGTAACTGACAGAACAGTTTATACACATCAAAATAGCAACAAATTTACAGCCAATCTTCAGGAAAAAAATAAAAAAACAAGGCCAAGAGGTGGTGGCCATTGTTTTTCCGCTTCTTTTCATGATAAGTTAACTGTGGAGAGTGATTCTTCTAATGCTATTCCGCGGGTCTCTTCTCCCAAGGAGGGTCCTCTGTGTAGAAGATAATGTGGCTTAGGCCCACTAGGCCCAGCCCAGCCCATCAAGGGCGTTGTATATAAGATCCCACGTGTGGGATCATCTGCTGATTTTTCTCATATCTACCTCCTTGTATAGATTATGAGATTTATTCTCTTCCTTGTATAGATTAGGAGATTGATTATTGATTATTCTGATTGCCCTTGATTAGGGTATAATGTAACTATAAATACACAATCGATCTTCTCTTTGAGGAATCAAGTTTTCTCCCAATATTGTCTTCATCTTCTTCCTATAATCTCATCACAGATTATTTCATGGTATCAGAGCGAAGGTTATGATCAATCATCTTCTATCATTGATCTTTTTCTTCTCTCATTAATCCAATCATTCTCCCTGGTTGGATCTTCTTCCTGGAGTGAAAATCTCTCTGTTACAGTCACTGATCAACAGTGGCCCACCTATGATCATAATCATCATTGCAGCGGAAGCAGCCCATATTGTTCGTCTGGTTCTCCTCTTATTTATGAAGATTTTTTCAAGATTTTTGGATCATCAGAAGTGGATATCCACCCTGTTTTGTGATATTTCAGTTTTGTCCGGCAGTTTACATCACCGCCGTTCAAATTTGTGGATTTTGATCCGTTTTGAGTAGGACTTTTCCCCTGAGTTGCGAAAATAGCTTGTCCTTCCATCCCCTACCTCTGATCTGCACTGATCCTCTATTGGAGCCCACGTGGACATTGATCCACAAACGAACTTGCCGTTTCGTGCTTCTGATTATCTCTGCTTCACTACCGGCCCACCTGCGATGATCACAATATCACCAACAGTCATACCCATCTTGGTCGACCAGCATTACTGATATTTATGGAGATTTTTTCGGAATTTTTCTCCCATCAAAGGACAGTTTTCCATCACCATTTGTCGTCAGTCCATTTTCTCACACTGATTTCATCTCGGCCGTCCAAACACCTGGATCTGGGTTTGATCTTCCTGCGACCACTTCCAGTAGTTGCGTAAAACTACTCTCCTTTCATCTCTTCACTCTGATCTGTGTCCAGATCACCCTGTGGGGCCCACGTCCGGATTCACCCACTACCGACAGGGACGTCAGGCTTCCCTGTGCTCTGTTGCTGCTGTTGTGCACTGCTGTTTGCACCTTCCTCACTCTCTGGCTACCAGCATCCACCTAACAAGTTGATGCTGCGATTTGTTTCTTGCTGCTGTTTCGATTTGCTGCTGTCAAGCTGTGGGGCCCACGCATCTCTCCTGCATTATTCACCAATTGCACTGTTAGTGCTGTTTTGATTTGTTGGCAGCACTGTTGCTGCTGGCACTATTAGCCCTCTTTGCTGCCGCCACATATTTGTTGCTGCTGTTGCTGTCTTTGCTGCTATTACATATTTGTTGTCCCTTGCTGTTAGTATTGTTCCTGCCTCTTTTCTACTATGGACAATTATGATGTTAATGGTGATCGGTATCAATCTCACTCTCCTCTAGCATTTCCAGCTTTTCATTCTTCAATATCTCTGTCTTCATCCATCACCCCATCCACGTGGTTTCTAGATTCTGGAGCATCGAACCACATGACTTCTGTAGAAAGTAGCTTTACAGCCTCTCACCCTTACCTTGACAAAGAAAAAATCACCACTGCTAATGGAGACCAATTAATCATCTCTGGAATAGGTACCATTATTTTATCTGGTGTCTCTGGCCAGTCTCTCCACCTTCCCAATGTCTACTTTGTTCCCAAATTATCAGCCAATTTACTTTCTGTCAGACAACTTATTGATGATGGGTACCATATTATCTTTTCATCCACTGGTTGTGTCATACAGGGGCAGCAAATTGGGAAGGTGATCGCAACGGGGAGTAAACATGGTCGACTATTTCTGCTGGACACTGGACATCATTCTCTCTTTTCTTCTTCTTCTCCTCAGTTAGATAAATTGTGGACTGTGTGGCATAGTCGTCTTGGTCATGTGAACAATGCGTATTTACTTTCCCTGTTTAAAAATGGTTGTTTAGAACCCACTTTTAATAATAAAATGATGTCCTCTTTCCTTCAATCTAAGTGTGAAACGTGTTGTTTGAGTAAGAGTCATATCTTGCCTAGAGTCATATCTTGCCTTTTCCTATTCATAGTTCTCGTGCGTTATCATCTTTTGATATTATTCACACTGATGTTTAGGGAATTGCACCCACCTTGAGTCGGACAGGCTTTAAGTATTATGTAACCTTCATTGATGATCAATCTCGTTTCACTTGGATTTATTTCATGCGCTTCAAATCTGAAGTTTTTTCTCTTCCAAAAGTTTTACAAAATGGTTCAAACTCAATTTCAGAAAGAAATAAAAATTCTTAGGTCTGACCCTGGTGGAGAATACGTCCCATGATTTTTCTGCCTTCCTTTCTGATAAAGGAATTCTTCACCAAAAATCCTGCCCGCATACTCCACAGCAAAATGATGTTGCGGAGAGGAAGAACAGACATATTCTTGAAACTGTTCGTTCTCTCCTCCTTGCATCCTTAGTTCCTCCCACCTTTTAGTGTGATGCTACACAGACTGCTGTATATCTCCTCAATCGTCATCCTAGCTCCGTTCTAGGAAAGACTACTCCATATGAAGCTCTCTTTGGTAATACTCCTTCATATTCTCACTTGCGTGTTTTTGGTTGTTTATGCTTTGTCCATCTTCCACCTACAGAACGCACTAAGTTGTCACCTCAAGCTGCCAAATGTCTCTTTCTAGGTTATAGTACTGAACACAAGGGATTTCTATGTTATGACCAATCTAAGAAACGCATGCGAATATCTCGTAATGTGATCTTCTTGGAACACATTCCTTTCTTCTCTTTGCGTTTGGATACTCATCCTGTTGCTGTCTCTTATCTGCCACAATTTCCTGCAACTACTTCTCCACCACCACCTATTACCAATGTCTATGTCCGGCGTAACAAGGTTCCTCCTGTGGGGCCTCCTTCTCCTGATCATCTCCCAATACTGCCTCCTACACCCTCAGGTATTAATACTTCCTCCACTGATAGTGTCATACCCTTGCGACGCTCTAGTCGTCCTTCTGTTACTCCTGACAGATATGGCTTTCCTGCTCTTTTCACTTCTTTGGATAGTGCTCCTATTCCCACCTCTTATTCACAGGCTTCGAAGATTGCATACTGGAAGGATGCTATGACTGAGGAGTTGCTTGCTCTTGAAGCAAACAACACATGGGACTTGGTACCGACTACTGAACGCGCCTCTGTGATTGGCAGTAAATGGATATACTCTGTAAAGGTTAACTCTGATGGGAGTCTTGATCGCTACAAAGCCTGATTGGTTGCGCAGGGTTACAAGCAGGAGTATGGCATTGACTATGAGGAGACATTTGCACCAGTGGCTAAAATGACCACCGTTCGTACTCTTCTTTGTGTCGCTGCAGCCTGTAACTGGCCTTTATGGCAAATGGATGTCAAAAATGCTTTTCTTCATGGTGACTTGAAAAAGACTGTCTACTTAAAACCTCCTCCGGGCTATGCTTGTCCTCCTCAGCATGTTTGCAAATTGCGGAAAGCTCCTTATGGGCTTAAACAAGCTCCCAGGGCTTGGTTCGATAAATTCCGTGCCGCAATCGTTCGAGCCGGATTTCGTCAAAGTCATTCTAATAGTTCTCTCTTCTTGCGATGGACACCGAAGGGCTACACATTTCTCTTAGTCTATGTTGATGATATGATTATCAGTGGCAATGATACTGCAGGCATTACAGATCTCAAACACCACCTTACTCGCCACTTTAGGATGAAGGATCTTGGTCCTCTCACATACTTTCTGGGGCTTGAGATTTCGCGTACCAAATCAGGCATTCGGGTCCATCAGCATAAATATGCTACCGATTTGATCACCTCAGCAAGACTTGATGATGCTCACACTTTTGATACGCCGTTGGAATTAAACAGCAAACTCAGTGCGGAGGATGGCCTTCCCCTGGATGATCCCTCCATTTTCCGGCGGATAGTTGGTAGTTTGCTCTACTTAACTATGACTCGACCTGATATCTCTCATGCCGTTCATACCGTTAGCCAATTTGTGAACAATCCTCACAAACCACACCTTGTTGCTACTTTACGCATACTTCGCTATGTTAAAGGCACTCTTACTCATGGTCTCTTTTATCCTTCTGATACTTCTCTGCGCTTATCAGCGTATACCGATGCCGACTAGGCTGGTTGCCCTGATTCTCGGCGCTCTACCACTGGCTGGTGTATGTTTCTTGGCGACTCTCTGATTTCGTGGAAGTGCAAGAAGCAAACCACTGTGTCCAAGTCTTCCGCTGAGGCCGAATATCGGGCAATGTCATCCGCAAGTGCTGAAATCATCTGGCTCTGCCGTCTTCTCTGTGAATTTGGTGTCATTGTTGGTAGTTCTACACCTCTTCATGGGGACAATACCAGTGCTACTAGAATTGCTAATAATCCAGTCTTTCATGAACGGACGAAGCACATTGAGATTGATTGTCACTTCATCCGTCAGCATGTTGTCACTGATAAGATAACCTTGCCTCATGTCTCTACTCATGACCAGTTGGCAGATATCTTCACCAAAGCTCTTCCCAAGCCGCGCCATCATGACCTCACTCGCAAATTGTTGTTTTCTACATTACCACATCAATTTGAGGGGGAGTGTAGAAGATAATGTGGCTTAGGCCCACTAGGCCCAGCCCAGCCCATCAAGGGCGTTGTATATAAGATCCCACGTGTGGGATCATCTGCTGATTTTTCTCATATCTACTTCCTTGTATAGATTATGAGATTTATTCTCTTCCTTATATAGATTAGGAGATTGATTATTGATTATTCTGATTGCCCTTGATTAGGGTATAATGTAACTATAAATACACAATTGATCCTCTCTTTGAGGAATCAAGTTTTCTCCTAATATTGTCTTCATCTTCTTCCTATAATCTCATCACAGATTATTTCACTCTGAAGCTCCATTTTCTTCTTTCCCAAATCAAGGAGTTGGAATCCTCTATGCAGATGGTGTATAAGCACATGGGAAGATCAACTAATGGGAAGACTGATTTTTTGGGTGAACAATGGGTTGACAGGGAAGTTCCTTAAGTGGCTAATATGTTGTAGCTTTAATCTTTCTTCGTATGATATAATGCTTTAGAACTGTAGAACCTAAGCGGCTGCACATGGATAAACCATACTGTGTCCGCCCTCTTCTCGCTTCCCAAACCAAATAGGTGGGATCACATGACTCAGCCAAGTATTTCCCAAACAGGGCCTCCAAGTAGGGGTGTGCAAAATATCCGCTTAACCCTCCGACCCGTCCGACCCGCAACCGACCCGGGCGGGTCATTAAGTTAGGCGGTTTGAGTTGGGCGGGTTAGACCCCCAAAATTGCGGATTGGATTGGGTTACGGATTGAAAAATTGCCAACCCGCTACAACCCGACCCGCCAGCTTAATTAATAATTTTACATACATAAAAAATATATATATTAGTTGAAATTGTTAAGTATTTAAAGTTAATCAATTCACCTAATAAATTTTTACAGCTAATCAATCATCAATTCCCTAAACAAAATCTAAAAAGTCAATATTGAAACCCTAAACACTCTTACCTAATTCCTAAGTTGTAAGGCAGAGCCTACTTTTGTTAGAGATGATATATCTCTTTTTCATTGACTCTATGTTTGTGTTGGAACTGAGATTATTCAATGAAATCTACCTTTAGTTTTTTGTGTGCATTAGTTATATTTTGAGATTATCAATAACAAATTGTAGTTTGTGATAATTAAAAAAAAAAAAAAAAACATTGTTAATGCCAACCCGCCTAACCCGTTGAGTTGAAACCGCCAAAATTTGTAACCAATCCGCCGGATTTAGACTTTGGTGGGTTGGTGGCGGATTGAAATTTTCCCAACCCGCTAGTGGCGGATTGGATAGAAATATTGGCCTTCACCCGCCCAATCCGACCCGCGCACACCCCTACCTCCAAGAGACACAATCTGAGAATAACTGCAAGAGAACCGGTGACGTAGTCATGCGAATTCATTTCATATGCCGCAGATGTGTAGCAAGGGGCGTGCCTGATGAAAAAGTACCTTTGGTAGATAGATGATACAACACCCCATCGCCCAATCATGCAAAGGCCTAAGTTACAGAAAAAGATCAGCATCAATGCACAACAATTTCTGCATCAGACCAACCATAAGCACCGTGAAAAGAGGCTTCCGTTAAGATTGTGGAGAATTCTTTTCATCACATGGCACATAAATCACATCTCTTAGAACACTAGCTGAATGTTTCTGGCCTAAAACTTTCAACCATAACTTACAAACCAAAATTAGTTTCTACATGTACATGATCCGATGGATAATGTTTCAGTGAACAAGCAGTCAAGCATTATCTATAGGCAATATGAAAACTGCAATTAGAATGTGCTAATTTCTCTTGTTTCACAAGGATATAATGTAGCATTATAAAGAATACCCTGGTGAGCATAGAAGGAAAGAATAATGGATGGGATGAAGACCATAAATGATCAGAAAGATCTTAATTGTAAGTCGTCATTATTGCAACCGTGATGTTCCGGGGACTCGTATCATGATACCAACAAAAATAAATAAATAATCATACAATAGTTATAAGTGGTAAAAACAGATAGCATGGATCTAAAATGAGAATCTAAGCTTAGTATATCAGAAAAATGGCCGTCCCAGCATTGAGCAGTGAAAGATGGATGGAAGAGGAGGGGGCGGAGGAGGGGAAAAAGATAATCTACAATTTTCAATTGCAGGATAACTGATTTAACAGACATAGTAACCTTGAGCATACCTCAGGTCCATTCCACTTTGTAATTTGAAGAAACGATTTAAGGCATCCATGGTAGTAAATTTCATTTGGAAGAAAAGAATCCACCTTCGAGAAAGCTAATGTGTCCTTCTCAATGTCATAGCAGCTAAAGAAGAAATCAAAGAGAAAATCAAACCCGAAATAGGCATAGTTACTAAATGCTTGAACGACAGTGAAAAAACAGTCAAGAATTATTAGGAAAATAGCCCACTGCACATCTGTTTTATTACATTAACATGACATAGAAACTAGATAGTTTGAAAGAATGAAGAAGAAAGAGGCTACAATAACAAGAGCCTAATCCTATCATAGAAGTATGGATAAAACTTAAATACAATGAACAATAGGCATCTACCACATATTGCACGAGAATCTCATCTAGATTAAGAGTTTTTTTTTTCTTGTTTTTTATCAGGGAATTACGGAGGATGGAAGGTTTTTCTATCATTTCACATCCCTTCAGACTTTGTTCTCTCTTTTCAGCAAAAGCTCAAATTATTATCATTAATCAATAATCATTAAGTTCTAAAATATCTTTAGGTAAAAATCCCTATATTATATATAGACCAGCTATGATCTATAGTGCAGAATGTTGGCTAATCAAAAGGCAGCACATGCACAAAATGAGTGCATATATGAGAATCTTGACAGGAATCTGGGGTAAAACTAGTTAAAATAGAATCGGAAATGTGTGCTTTCAGGAGCATTTAGGGATGACATCAATAGGGGATAAATTAAGAGAGACTTGTGAGATGGTTTGGGCACGTCTAACAAAGGCCAGCAATGACACTGTTAAGGAAACGTTTTTCTATGCAGACGATGGCCCACCAAGGAAAAGGGGTGGCGAAAGAGGACATGACCGGAAGTTGTAAGGATAGATATGAAGAATTGAAACCTATCTGATGATTTGGCTCAAGATAGATTGGAATGGAGAAAGAGAATTCAAGTAGACACATGCACACAAGTTATCACATGCACAACCCACGCATAAGACCTCTGCGCAAGTGACTTAATTGGAACCCTTCGAGTCCATCCAAGGGCTAGTGTTCTATCACAAGACGAGAAGACAGGAAAAAAAAAAAGGCCATCATAATCCTGCTGATCGAGCCTCAGAATTTCAAGAAGAGAAGGCCCATTGACTGCCAATTGCATATCTCTCTCTCTCTCTCTCTCTCTCTCTCTCTCTCTCTCTCTCCCCTAAACCCAACCACCCCCTCAGTCAACAAATTCCGACCAAAACCCTATGTAATAGCATGGAGTCGACAAGTGATAGTTAACACCTTGGATTTTTTTTATTTTTTATTTTTGGGGATTTGCTGAGTTTCAATGATCTGAATGGTTTGTTCTGTAGCTTCTGTTCAATGGTGTTTTAGAATGGTCTAATTTTTGTTTTACAAATAAGCTAAAGTTTAAGGGGGTTAACAAATCAGCAAATTTAAGGTGGGTTTGCAGAAACCCAAAAAAATAAAAAATAAAAAAAAGAAAAAAAGCTACTAGCTTGTCAATTCACACTGTCAAGTTGTGGTCCATATTCTAGAAGGAATGGTCACGGTATTCAATCAAATGGCTATTGTTTTTTTATGCTTGATCTTTAATGGAGCAATGGGTGGATGATTTAGTTCTGTATTTAACAATGTGTATCTCATCAAGGTATTATATGACATCTGTTCAGAAAAATAGAATTTTTCCTTCAGTGGGCCCAGCTATGGTGCCTGTGGTTTCCACCTCTCCATAAATATAAGCCATTGAGTTATAAACTATATATGAAATGAACATGCCTCAATGATTTCCAGATTTTCCACCTCTTCCCTTAAAGAGGGAAATAGGGAAAAAGTGGGGTGATACAGAAATAGAAATGGGGAAGAGAGGATTGCTACCGTAAGGACATGACATAAAGAAAACATAAAGAAGGACTACCTCTCTGTCGAACAGAGGAAGAAAAGAAAGTTGCTTTTAGATGGTACCACCAAACCCCAGGTCACTGTCACTTTCTATCAAAATCTTATGAGAAATTGAAACTCACTATAAATGTTTCATGATATTCTAAGCTGAAAATGGAACTAAAGCAGTCCCAGCCCTCTGATGGAATAAAGGGCTCCAAGACCCTGCTTCGATGGGACCTGCACTGGATAATGACCTTTTATATATATTCTTGTTGAAACATAACTCCAAGTAAAAGTTCCGCCGAAAATTCTGAAGCAGCCGAGACATTTTAGTTTGGAGGGCAAAACAAACGGGGTCGAAACCAAAATTGAAGACCAAGGGTTGTTTCAACACAATAGTATAAACTATATGAACTGTAAAGTGTACACTAAATATTTTCCCTACAGCTGTATGTTGGATCATGTTGCAGCTTATTTTAAATATGCCCTGAAGATTTTACAGTTGAAAAAGCAAAGCCCTACAGTAACAAGAAGCTCATAGTCAGACCTCACAACACGCCTATCAATAACAGTCCCCTTTACTTTTTATTTCATTTCCTTTCCCAAGTCAAACATTTTAGGATTCTTCTATCTTCAGAAATGTAGGTATTATTGGAGCTTTCTATCGTGATAGATTAAGTTTTCATTTCTTATGGAACCACAATTATATATAAACCAAACCAAGCCTTTTCCCACTAGGTGGGGTCGGCTATATGGATTTGACGACGCCAATCAAATATGTTTAGGGCCATGTCCTCCGTTAGATCCATGTAGGCAAGGTCATGTTTAATAGTTTCTTTCCAACTTCTCTTGGGTCTCCCTCTCCCTCTCCTACTCCTGGCAATCTCTATGCCTTCACACCTTTTAACAGGTGCTTCCATTGGACGCCTTCTAACATGGCCAAACCATCTTAGTCGATTTTCTCTCATTTTATCTCCAATCGGTGCTATTCCTATTTTGCCCCTAATCTCCTCATTCCTAATCCTATCTCTTCCTATGGAACCACAATTATATATATTCATACAAAAAAGACTGCCATTATGAACTGGAAAAATTTTACAGCAACAAAGCAGGCCTCTTTTGGCTTTATCTTGTACGGGGAATTTGAAGGTTGTCTTTGATTCTTCAATAATCTTCAGGTTAGTGCTGTTATTCTCTGTGTTTCTTCTTGCTTTTTCTCGTGTGCATTCTAAATTCAGCACTAGCTACTGGATCCTTCACTAAGGACAGCAGCCAGAACTGGAACTGCAAGTCTGCAACCCCTTTTCTCAAGCGGACTGCATCAAGGTCACCCCAAGCAAGGAACCAGATCTTCATAAAAAAAAAGTCTCAGCAGATATATTAAAAAATCATGACTCAAACTCATTCTGACTCAGTTTGACTTGAGCATCATATATTTTGGCCAAGTCAGATGACCCGTTCAATACAAATTAGAAAAACAATTACCATCTGGAATCTAATCATCCCCATATTATCTTCAAATTCTCATCAGGAGAATATTTTCCTCTCTTAATTTTGTATGAGCCTTTTACACTTTTTAAAGCTTAATTACAGGGAATTGTAGAACTCAGTAGGACTTAACAAATACTACTTGGTTCCATCAAATGACCATAGTTTGAGTTAAGACAAAGTCCAGCCCAACAAATACTACTTGGTTCCATTGAATGAACACAGTTTCAGTTAAGACAAAGTCCAGCCCAACAAATACTACTTGGTTCCATTGAATGAACACAGTTTCAGTTAAGACAAAGTCCAGCCCAACAAATACTACTTGGTTCCATCGAATGAACACAGTTTCAGTTAAGACAAATTCCAGCCCTTCGCCCCAAATTAATAAACCAAAAACTTTGCAATTTTTATTAATGTTTAGTTTATTGCAAATTTAACTCAATTTGCTTCTGCTCATTTATAAAATACAGTCATGAAAATTGAAAAGAACTTTTCTGCTAGGAAGGGATGGGGAAAAAGAATCTTGCAAATAAAAGCTCCATCAGCACTTCATCTATGATGAATACTTTTAGAGAACTTGTTTTTAGGTATGAAAAATAACAAAAATAAAACTAAAAAATAATTGTCAGTTGTTACCTCAAAAAAAGAAACAATTCACGAGTCAAGAGAATGAAATATACCATATGCTGATGTGCACTGAGTCCTAAAAAACATATAAAAGCATGTAAAGTATAGATAAAAACCGGAATGGGTGGTCGGACGTATAAAAGTTTGGCTTATTAGCTTGAGCAATCACTACATCAAAGAGTTCCCTCCAAGAGTCTCCACTGCCAGTCGAGTCCTGTTCAATGTTTCAATTGATAAATTCAGTACAGCTTGAGCAATCACTACATAAAGAGTTATCCCAGGAGAATCCAGTACAGGTTACAAGAAAAGCAGACGAGGAAAAAAAAAACAGTTGGGCCATAAAAAAAAATTTAGTGTAAGAATATATAATTATTAAGAAATCTCACACCAAACTAAATAAGACTTAGACAGGATTCTAGGCACACTAGAATCTAAAAGCTACAATAAAGACAAGAAGTTGCTCTTTTAAATTATACAAACACGTATACAACAAGTTGCAATGATTAGTTTGTGATCATGTAAAACAAACAGAACAACCCATCAAGGTTCATCATATTAGTACCAGTGGCCAAGTTGGCCAATAAAGAAACTGGTCGATACAACAGAATAATAGATACCTTTAATCTAATCAATCTGTATCAACGAGAGTCTGAAATCAGACTGCACTTATAATTTACTTAAGCATCAAACATTTTGATGTATGCTTGAGGCTATTTGATCCACATCTGGTGAATGCAGAGTTCAATGACTCAGCCGGCACTAGTTAAGATTAAGGCACATACACTACTTTGCAACTTATAAAACTAAATTAACAAGTTTACACTCACTCTCATCATAGATTAGTAGTCCAATTTACCATGGGAAGATGCAGTATGTTTATACCATTAAAAATTATGCAATATTTGAGGACACAACTAAAGATACACAGGTCTAGAACATATTTCATATACTTCTGGCATGTTTCTACACAACAGTCTTCTGCAGAATCTTAGTTATTTACACAAGGCTAGTTCGTGACTTTGTGTAAAGCTGAGACTCCGGACCTGTGTGGAAAAACAGACAATATACAAACCCACCAAGCAACAAAATTTGAACCGTGTGGATACACGGACCGTTTTCTGTGCAATCATGAAATCTCTGGCATTACACAAGCCACCAGTTACCACAATCATTTCATTTTTTACAGTTTCAGCTCCATTGTTTTGGAGCAAAAATGTTTTCTGCAGTGAAACTCTTTCTGGAAACTAAAAACTCCAGTTTCTACAATCACTCAAAATTGAAACGTGGTCTTTAATGAATGGATCTAATTGCACTTCGATCCTATGGTTTGCTTCGGTATGTATTTCTTATAGATATCAAAAGTAAATGACATGAAGTATGTTTTACCCAACTTCCGCTTCATGAAAAGGTTGCAAAGGATGAAAAAATAAGGCACGAAAATATTATAGAACCACTTTAGATGGCCTGCAAATAGACAGTTAAAAATTAAAGCTAGCAGTCAACTATTAAGAGAAATGTCTGCTAAACTTATATGCCATGCAGCTTGGGAAGATATCTGGTGCATAACCTACCCCAATCGGACCAACAAATGAATGGTGTAGATCATCAAAAGAGGCCAAATGAGCTATTTTGCTCGACAAAATTTTGTATATTTCCTCTTTAGATTATTCTGGGAAGTAGAGCCCAAACAGATGGGATAAGGTTCCAGCGACGATTATAATGACAATCATGAAGGGTTTTGTTATACTATCATGAAGTTTCTTGAGGAAAAACATTATCGAATTGAGCTCTGAGCATTATGGAATCTGATCAACAATAGAAAATACTACATTGCACTAGAAAAAATGTAATAAAGCCTGGAGTAAGTCACCTCCAGCATAAAACGCATCCCGCCATCGACAAAATAATATGGAGAATTAGTTAGAAGGAAAAGTTTCTTCCCATTCTCCCTAAGCATCCTCAGAAAGCGAAGCACTTGGCCCTGGAATATTAACCCGTCCATATTAAGTTAAGAGTACAAAGAGGCAATGGTAATAGAATTTTCAATGAATGAATAAAGAGTCACAGCAACATTGAGAATCTTGGGACCAAAGGACCAATATTTTCAATATTAAAGAGGTGTAGGATTGTAGTGTTTACATTTTTCATAAGGTATCTTGGAGGATCAGAAAGAATTCCCCTGTGAACCAAACCACTCCGGTGAACATGCTGGATTGCATGATTTACATCTTGATACACATAGGATGCATCAAAATCCAGCTTGGCGTCCACAAAATGTTGTACGACATCTGCAATAAGGCATGCCTACAAAGTAAAAGTTAATCACTGCCTTGTAAGATGAATAAAATAAAAATAACATGCAACACACAAAACTAAGCTTTCAGGGGAATAATATGCCAAAATAATTAAATATCACCACCTTGAAAGATACAGACAAGATGAACAAACAAAATGAAGTGCACAGAAGAAAGTTCCTAAAGGATATTTTCCATCAAGTCTACAACTAACAGAAACATAAGATGCTCCTAATCATCATAATATGTTCCAGAGAAAAAGCAATAAAAAACAAGTAGCATGTAGTTCAGTTGGGAGGTGCACATCATCACAACAACGAGGTTGCAGGATCAAGTCATGCAACCAATAGAGGAAACAAAAGAGAGAGAAAAAGGTTGCAAAATATCTGAAAACTTGTTATAGCATTTACATTATAACAATAAAGGCGGCACAATATCAGGGTTATGTACTTCATCGCTCCACAATCTAGCATCTCACTTTAGAATACTTCACTACAAGTGGCTTTGGTCAACCTCAAATGCTTCCCCTGGTGCTCTTTTTCCTAGCCTATTGCAAATGCACTACCAATACTTCATTTATTCATACAAGAACAGTTTTCAATCTTCAATTCACATGTCCAGGCCATCCCAAATGGTATTTATTAGTTTTCTCTTCTATTGAAGTGACTCACCGATTTCCAATTATGCACCCACACCTTATTTTTTTGGGTCAGTAACACTAACAATAATGATTATATAAAAGATATGAAAAAAGTAAAAATAAAAAGCACAATATAGCTCCCCAAAAACGAACAAAAAAATGGGGTGTGAGAGCATTGTACCCACAAACAATTACATAACAGGGGCCAACATGGAGAAATTCTATATAGCCCTTGTTTGGCTGGAACAACTGCTATTGAATTGGCAGACATAACCTCATTACAAATAACAACATCTAAATGGGAAGACAACTCCTTGATCTCATTGAAATGAAATTGAACCCACCCCTAATTATATAAAATTAACAGTATCAAAAAGCATATTGTTCGGACCTGAAAATCGATACATGTCAGCTTAAGAAACTACGTTATCTGTCATACTAATTAGTGGTTATGTGAATTTCTTTCCCAATAAATCTAAAAATATCAAAAAAAAAAAAAAAATCTGGATTACTGTATGACATTAAACGATGGGTTAAAATATATGGTGGTCACCAATTCTATTTATGTAGGCCTTGATCGTCGTATGTACCTAAACAATGGTTTAAAATATCGGCCGATACATATCGTGTAACAGCACTGGACACTTTGATAACCTTGGGTGCAATTGTTAGCGGCCCATATCCACAGTTTTGGCCAATATTATTGGCTACGACCAATATTATCAGTCGGTATGACCACTTTTTTTTTCTTAGTTAACTTAAGACCTTTTTTTATAGGCATTTAATTTTGAATTTTTAGGATTTCTAAACAATGCCCTTCCATCGAAGGGGCTAAATGCGAAGCATTAAAGGTGAATGCACAAGGTGTCGTCAAAAGATCTCCTGTTTAATACAAAATGATTGCCTAACCACAGGGGCGGGCCCATGTGACTGCACCCATGTGATCCGAGAAATCCCTTAGATAATATCTCATAAGATTCAATTTTATTATTTAATGTTATCACTTGACCATATCCCACACCACACAAACAAAAATCATGGGTCCACCATTGCCTAACCATCACCCAAGTAAAGGTACCATCCAGGTCTACACTGTAGGACATTTGCTCATGACCTATATAACGCGCTAACGATAACCTTCACGTGTGCCTATGTGCTGTGTCAACCCCCAGCATGGGTTGTTGTCGCCGTCATCATCAACAAAACCTTGTCCCAACTATGTTGGGATTGGCTACATGAATTTTATTTCTCCATTCCAATCTATCTTGACCCAAATCCTTGGATCTAGAATGTTGGTATCTCAAAATTCATATTAGGGTTGTGACAAAATTTTATGCCGGCTGTTAACCTACCCAACGCAACCCTCTAAAAACCCAAAATCTTAAAGGAAAACTGCTTTCTACTGCTTCTTGATGAATGTCCTGATGCTACAAAGGCTTTCATACCAGGTTGTAGATTCCAAATTGAAGAAAAATTAGGTTTAAGTGCAAATATTAGGATAAGAAGAAAATAGGAAAGAGATAAGAACTCCAGTTTAGAAAGAGATGTAGAGAGATTTCAAAAAGAAAAGGCCACCGGTCATTCTACTAGGGTTAGACAACCAGTGCTTTGCATTTATAATTATTAAATTATTTGTATTTACAAAACCACCCTCCATCGAGTTTTATGTATTTAAAACAAGTTCTTAAAATTACAAAATTACAAAAAAAATCCATGACTGCTTCTCAAGAACTTCTACAATCTGACTGTTCTCCCCACGGATTTCTTTCCAGATGAACACTTATTGAAACCCATTGTTTTGGTTTACTACTGTCAATTCAACCAATGTCCTAAGTAAGTTTGTTGAGACATGAGTAGATAAAGATATGCACAAAGAAAAACATAGGGTGCATAAATCAACCAAAGATAGTTGATCATGATATAGTATCACTTGGCCTCAAATAATTCATTTTTACCAAATGAAAATAATTGAAACAGCAGCAAATATATATAGGGAGGGAGGGAGAGGGAGAGAGAGGGAGAGAGAGAGAGAGAGAGAGAGAGAGAGAGAAGTAAAAATAACAACTAAACTAAACATATTTAATACTCCTGTCAATAAATCATCGAAATATGGCAAGGACAAGTAAAGATCACAACTGCAGCATAAAAACCCATCTCACTAATGCAAAATGAGAGAATGGAAGATGCCAACTAAACTAAACATATTTAATGCCATTGCTAATAAACCATAAGAAATATCACATGGTCAAAGTGAACGTCACAACTATCACATAAAACCGTACCTCACTAAAGCAAAAGAAATCCATAAGACCAACAAGACCGCGTGCTTGATCTCGGCCAATATGTCGTGTGCCATACATCTCTCTAATTTCTGCCCTGCTAAGCTATTTGACAATCAATCAAAAGAACAATATAAGAACAAGATAAGAACTTAATCTCTCCAATCATTATTAAATTACGATCAAGATTCACAACACTACAATTATAATGTTGTTGCTATAAAATTTCATTTTTTTGTTGATTACCATTTTAATGGGTTTTAATTTCAATGACATGGTTACATTCCTACAATATTTAACAGCTTTGTTCAGTTAAAATCATACAATGGCATCGGACTTATATATCATTTAAGGGCCCAACACATACATATATAAATATATATATATATATATTAGTTGATGATGAAAATCAAACATCAAAACTAACATTTTCTAATATTCTGAATTTTGTTCTTTTTTTTTTGCGCCAAAAAAAAAAAAAGCTCCACTAGCATATCTTTGGTAACCATTATCTATTGCCTGATACTATATATATGATTTTCCAGACCAGCCAAAATATTGATATTTTGAACATTGGTTTAGATTGTCAACACTTGCAGTCTCTCATTGATTAATATAAGATGTATATTTCCCTGCTGGTTACCAACGCTGAGACATGTCCAAAATTGCGTTGAGCTCGTGCTAGGATCTAGCCTACTGGATGAGTCCAAAAACGGATGACAAACTTAAGACGCAAGTTTCGATGTTGATTGAATTGGAGCTACATAAGGAAGAGAATGAGCTAGTATCTTACTTGAACCAAAGAAAGATGGTATGTGGCACATTGCACAATCAATAAAATTACAATGAAGCACCACTTTCTTATACCAAATCCGGAAGATGTGGATATATTGGTCAATGGTGATGTCATCCAAAAACCATATGTTGCTTCTTGGTGGGCCAATCAAAAAGTAATATATGCACAAAATGGATGTAACAGAGATGAGAATGTTGAAGACTTGAAGTGGATGTGTGTTAAATCTAAGAAGGATAAAATTAGAAATGAGTACTTTCGAGTTTCTAGAGCATTTAGGAGCCGCATCAATAGGAGATAAAAGTAGAGAAACCTATTTGAGATTGTTTGGGCATATCCAACAAAGACTGGCAACAACACTGATAAGGAAAAGTTTGGCTATGCAAGTTGATGGCCATCAAGGGGAAGGGATATGCAGAAGAGTTCATGCAGTTAATATGAGACAATGGACCAAGCAAAGCTAGAAATACAACAAAATTGCAGTTATTTGGATGAGTTCCTGTAGATAATTGATGCCCGGTGGAATGATCCTCTACAGCATCCATTGCAGGTTGCAATAATTTTTTTAACTATTTATCTATGTATAGATGAAACTTTCACTTTTAATTTATAATGCATATTCGTCATTTTAATTGTAGGTTATTTCTTGAACCCTCAATTCTACTATGCCAATGAAGAACAACATACAAATACAATTGAGACTGAGTTGTGAGTATCATTGATGGAGGTGTTGAAGAAAGCAACAAAGGATGAAAATGATCGAGTTCATGCTTTAAATAAAGTGAATGACATAACATTATTGCATAAGATGTTGAATGACATAACGTTTGATTGGCGAGGAATAATAGTGTTTTCAAGAATAATAGTAACTCAATGGAGGATGTTATTGCATCTATCACCTGGTCTGTTTCAGAGTGGGTGTTTTCAAGAAAAGAGTTTAAAGTGGTGTGTTTGGAGGATTTAAGTAGATCATGGGCAGCCCACTTTCAAAGTGGATGGGTCTCTAAATCTTTAAACAATGTTTCATGGGAATGTCCTCCTGCGGGTTTTCTCAGATTAAACTTTGATGGAAGTTATGTTCAGGCCATTGGAAGAGGTGGTATTGGAGGTGTCATTAAAGACTGGAATGGCATTAATGTAAGGTATTTCTCTGGGCTGGTGGATTCTTTAGATGCTAATGAATCTGAAATGAATGCTCTTTTTAGGTGGTATTGGAGGTGTCATTAAAGACTGGTATTGGAGGTGTCATTAAAAAGGGATTCTTTAGGTGGTATTGGAGGTGTCATTAAAGACTGATTGATTGCCGCGAGTTGCGTAAGTTGGAAGGTTCTAAAGTTATCATTGAAGGAGATCCCTTTTTTGCCATTCAGTGGAGTTTAGGCAATTGTTCTTAGCTGATGTGGTGGAGGAAGTGCAAGATATCTTGAGTCAATTGGATGCTGTCCTTCATCATGTGTTACGTGAGGACAATGTTTCAGCGGATAACCTCACCAAGGAAGGGGTGCTTCGTTCTTCTTTATCCTTTGATGTATAGTTTGTATTGAGTTTTCTTTTGTTTTTTGTTCTTTTGGGCTTTCCCCTCTTATTAATAAATTTTATTGTTATAAAAATAATAATAATAATTTATTTTCTATTTTACACATTGTTTATTTCTATATACACAATGAGGCACAAGAGTTTTTCAATAAGGGAAATAGACAAGTGTTATCCCGGTACGAATGGTTGACTACAATTTTAACTTAGTCACATACCACTCTAAAGTTCTATGCATGTTATATGCTGCAGGTCGCTCATTTTATTTATTTATATTCAATTTCAACTGATTGGTGGATAAGTTTTGGAGAAAGTGCTCCAAATATGAGGATTGCTATATTCACATCTTTAGTCAGACAGCATCGTCATCCAATTGTGAAAGAAGTTGGAGCACATTTTCCTTGATCCACACGAAGTCCAGAAATCAGCTGACTATGCAAAAGCTCAATAAGTTGGTATATTGTCATTACAATCTTTAGTTGAGAGTAGGAAATAGACAAATGAAAAGCGAAGTGATGATCCAAATTATTGCCCTATAAATCTGGATAATATCTTCTAGGAGGATGATCCCTTTAATGGTTAGTCGATGTGGAGGATCCATTGCTAGATGCGTATCCAGAGCTTCGGTGGGAAATTAATGAATTGATTGATGGAGAGGTTGGAGAAGAAGAAAGTGGACCATCTACGTAGACACTTGGAAGAAGAAAAGGCAAGGAACTCAAAGTGTCTCAGGCAGTGTCTTTCTTGAGTTCTGATAGTTTGACTTCGAGCAGTCACTCTCCATCTAGAGGTGGTAGTGGGGCTGGGGCTAGTTGGACTTATCATGATGATGAAGGAGATGTTGCTCCCATCGAGAATGTAGAGGACTTTCCGCTCCATCTCATATGAGGCCGTGTCATGTTTATGTACAGCATAGACCCTCGTACCGGCCACATGGGCCACCAGACTACCAATATGGTCAAGTGGGACCAGAACAACAATATTCGGAATCAGAGTCGTACTCTCAATATGCCAATCCAAATCCAAGTTCATACAATTTCTTTGCGTTCTAGGGTCCTCGTGGCCACCAATATGAATATGATCAATATCAATATGGATGTAATATGTTGGTACCAATGTTGGTACCAATGGCAGTGGTACCTATGATAACAACGATGGGGATGGAGACAACGATGTCATATATCCCGGCAGACATTCCCTTTTGGTATTAAAGGTATTCCTTTCTCAACTCTGTAAGTCTCAACTATTAACTATTAATTACATTGTTTTTTTATGAAGTTGTTAATTATGATGTCATTTGTTGTGTTGATTGTTGAATTCTTAACTCTTGACTCTTGAGCACGTTGTTTATTTTGAATTTTTGATGATATCTTCATGACATAGCTTTTTTTATAAGCATTTCATTACTTTCTAAGGATAAGTAATCAACATGAATGCATGTGAAAACTAGATCAATACTATTATTTTCTAATCATACAACAATACAAGACCTCATGTACTGAAGGGATTGCTGCCCTGCCCCCCTCCCCTATCGTAGTTAATTTTTGCATAAAAAACGTATATTCTAACATTTTCTAATTTTCTCGATTTTATGGATTTTTTCGGATTTTTTATACAATTTTCCCGATTCACACCAATAGGCCACTACATAGTGTTTCGGCAGCCAGCCGTTATGCCCACTACTACCACTATTTTGATCCTTGCATCAGACATTCAGACCATGATAATAAATTTGTCTGTCACTTTTGGCAAACTTGTGGAGGCTAGTGGATGAAATCTTTGTTTTAGTAGAGCCCACCACTCACACGCGTATGGATAAATCAAAGTGGCGACCAATGTCTAGGCCATATACTGAAGAGTTCGATACACAACAAGCCACATCAGTGGACTCAGCATTTCCACATGAGAGTTTGCACTTAACAGGTCAACGAACTAAACCACCTAGAGGAATCCATTCGAAATTGTGAAAAGATCTAACCAAGGAGTTCAATTGGATTCTTGTACCGAACTCAAGGCAAGTTACTGATAATGTATATGAGTTTGATTGGCAATATCAAGAAGACCCATGCGGACACCAACTCAAAGTAGTCTACCACCATAGCTGGGCATTTTTGTTTTTTTTCCGAATTCTGTCAATTGTCCGAACCCATAAAAAAAATTAAAATAAAATAAAATAAAACAGGGCCACTGCTTAAGTATAGCTT
Source organism: Umbellularia californica (assembly GCA_028538565.1). Taxonomy (NCBI): domain Eukaryota; kingdom Viridiplantae; phylum Streptophyta; class Magnoliopsida; order Laurales; family Lauraceae; genus Umbellularia; species Umbellularia californica. The sequence continues at coordinate 64,226,187 of JAPQWN010000008.1, forward strand.
AATCAAAATAAAGGGGTGCCGGTGTCTTGATCAATAGTTCAACCTTATGAATTGTAGGCTGAGCATAATAGCTTTGTTCAACTATAACTTAAAAGGGGAGATTTTTTTTGGTATAATGGTAAGGTGAGCTGTATTAGTTGTGTGCTTAAAGTATTTATATAATCAGTCCTTGAGAAACTCATCTTTAGACACAGAAACAACCAGATGTGAAGTTGCTTATGATACAGTACCTTGCGACGTCCAAAGAAGCATCCTTCTGGCTCAATTGACCCAAAGAAATCCAATTTTAGAAGACATCCTTTGAGTCTGTCGTAATATAAACCTCTGATGGGAAACGTATGGTCATATTCAAATTGCAAGCAACTCTCCGGATACCGAAGCTGGCACAATAACATCAACAACAAAAGAAAATTTGGCTAGATATTCCAAACCACTTCAAAACAATGAAAACAAACAACATTAATACTACGGGATTTTGCAGGCTTCCATTTCGAATTTTGATACTGCTCTATTTGTGGGTCTGTCAGCAATACTGAAATTTAAGGATGATTTCTATCTGATATAATAATTACATATTAATACTTCTACAGAAGTCGAAACTCCATCCTGAAACATATCATTTGAAATCCTATAAAAACCATGCAACTTCAGAATAAGCCCCAATTCAAATTCCAAAGTGATACTTTCCTAGTAAAAGTGATATTTTCACTGTCTAACATTGTAATGATAAACCTAGAGAACAAAACCAATGCATAGCATATTGGAATTAAACAACATCTATCCTATACCTCATTAACCATATGCTCTTTTGCAAGATCATAAATCAAACTCTGCAAGTTGGCAGAGTAATGAGCCAACGTATAGTCGTAATCAAATCCATAAACCTGTATATTGTCCAATCTCAAGTTCTTATTGACATATATACCTAGATTCACAGCATAAAAAAAAAAGACCCAAAAGTCAGATTCCAAAAAAAAACCATCAATCAATACAAATCCAATAAAAAAAAAAAAACACCAAATGCTAGATGAACAAACAAACCTTCGGGATTCATCTTGGGCATTTCCTTGAGCGCTGCAGGGATATTGAGAAAACTCCGCTTCGCTTCATCGAACTCGCACCTGATCTTTTCAATCTCGTCTTCGATGCTCCCATCAGTTTCATAAGATTCAGCTCGAAGACCTTCGTCGTGGTAGCTCGAGAAACTCTCCTGGGAAGAAGCTACAATCGACGACGCGAAGCTCCTTTGTGTTGCTGCCAATACACGCCCTGTGTTCGATGAAATGCTTGTGAGAACTAATCATATATTCTAAACAGATCCTTATAATATTCAGATAGAGATAGACCTGAAAGAGTTGTAGAGAGTGGAAGAAGCCTTCTTAACAAGGCCATTTCCTCTCTGCTATTCCTTTTCTGCTTTCTGTTTTTGGAAAGGAGAATCTTAGGTGGGGAAAAGTAAAGTCTGTATTTCTGTCAGGTGAGGGAAAGTCTCAAAGAGGTGGGACGCATTTCAAGGAAATGGAAGATTGAAAAGGAAAGGAGGCGGGACAAATTTATAGACCGGTGGTGTTATCTGATGCTGGTTTTCCTCGTTTTTTTGTGTAATTTCCTTTCAGTACTCTGGTGTTTGGATCGGGGGAATGGGGGGAATCAGGCCGCAATGCCAAAATATGGTTCTGGTCCTTTCCTGAGGCTTTGATGGCGACAAACAGAAAGGTATTTTGTATAGGGATGGCAAAGTGGGAATTGTTTGATGGAAACCTACAGAACTTGGACGTAAGGCCTGTGAACTGCTAGGCCGAGATCCTTGTGGGTCCCAAAGGAGGGAAGGCAACAATTTGGAGATCGGGACGTAAATGGGTCCCCGATTTTCCGATTATCCAAAAGTTTCGACTCGCTAAAAACAGGGTCCGGGTCCATATTTAGGACCCGATAAGTAAATGGGTATGGATCCGGATCCACCTTGGTTTGGACCCGTGGACCCAAGACCCGACATATTACCTCAATTTTCAAAAATCTCTCATAAAAATTATGTTTTTTTAATATCATTCTCTACATAAACCGGGGCCCGAATCCAGACCCGTCCCAGATATGGTTTTGGAGCCTAGAAATCGGTTTCGAAACGGTTCTGAGTCTGGATCTAGTTTCACCTTCTCCTTAACGGTTCCGGTTCTGGGTCCACCATAAACCTGGACAGGAACTGACCCGTTTACGACCCGGCCCTACTTGGAGATTTAGTGGTATAGGCTCTCATGAACAACAATCCACTTTTTTTTTTTTTTTTTTGGAGCCTCACATCTAAATGACACCAAATTGAAATTGCCATGGCTCCACACTAATAAGTAGCTAGAATTTATAGAAATTATAAAGATCTGGACAAGGGTTGTACAGAAAATCTGGTATCACTGCTAAACCAATCCAAACCAACTGAACCGAGCGGCTCGTATCGATTCTATAGTAGATCAGTTTGGATCCGTTTTATAATAGATCGGTTCGATTTACGGTTTAATCGTCGAAACTGCTTAGATCGATCGGTTATTGGTTTGAACCCTCGGTTCACCGCCTAAACCGAACCGACAGATATATTATGTAATTTGAGTATTTGACTATTTAGATTTTATGGTTTATTTGGCTAGATTTTTATTTTTGCCCTAAAAATTGGAATAAATGCAAAGGATGGGGGTGTCATTATTTTGAAATTTTCAATTTTTGTTTTTTTAAAAATAAAAAAAGAATTAACTGCTTAACCAACCGAACCAAATACTTTGGTTCGGTTCGGTTTGGTATAAGCTCTCTCCATCGGTCGGATCGTGTTAGTTAATTAAAAAACTGATAGGTTCAATTTAGTGGTTAGTTTTAGTGCAATCCACACCGCCCATGTGTGGCCCTAATTTGGACTCACAATCTCTCACCTTTTTATAGCTTTTAAAAGTCAACTTTAGCCATCAAACCTGCATAAATTAGTTATAGATGGGCAGAGACCTCAGCCACATTGAAGATGAAAGATTCAATTCATGCCACAACTGCTATGAGAAAATATACACCCACATATTGTCTTATATATATATATGCCCACAAAAATTAAAAATTCTAATGATTTGAAAATAACAATATAAAAACTTATGAAGACTATGATTTTTTTATTTTAAAAGTGTTTTACTTAGTGGAGTTGGCCTTAGATTAATAAAAAAAATATTTTTTTATATTTATATTTTTATTTATATATTTATTCTTTTTCTCTCTTCTATCAATTCTATTTAGTGTTTTGCAAGAACTCAATCTAATGATGGACTTAGCAAGAATTGAAATTAAACTTCATGGGAAAGATCTTTTGTAGACATTGCTTAAATTGGTTACAAAGTTAAAATTTTAAGCACGTGTTAAAAATGATAAACATCTATTTTTAATTTTATTAGATGTATTTTTTATTTTTTATTTATGACGTTGTTTAAATTTTTAGCATATGTTAAAAATGATAAATATCTATTTTTTATTTTATTAGATGTATTTTTTTTAAATTTTTTCTTCTATATATATTCGGAAATCTATCATTACTTGGAGCTGCTAAAAAAATCCACTTTTTAATTTAATACCTATTCTTAAATTCTGATACTACTTATAGAATCTTACAACCCATTGAGCTACTACTTATCCCAAAATCAATTAGTGATAGGAAACGGGATAACAATAGTTTGATGGTAAGGGTGAGGGCTTGACCACAATTATGACCGCTCAGGAGCGATGGTGGACGTTGACCTCAGCACTTTTCCTTACATTTTAATCACTTTATATTTTCTATTATATTTTAAAAAACTTGAACTCCATTAATAATTTATGTACTAACACTGTTAATTATCATGCATAGCGGTGGGTCCCCCAAGACCATGCGCATAATTCATATTCCAAGCTGTTGCAGGGAAAGTCCTTCCCTCATCTTTAAGTGGGCCATCATTTCAACTCAGGACCAGTTAAGGGTGGACTAAAGTGCAATATGAATTGTAAATCCCATATTCTATGAGAAGGCAGTGTGGGAACAAATTGATTGATTAAAAGTGAGCGTCAAGTATGAAAACTCAAACCACAACACACTCGTGGTGGAATAGTGTTGGCACCTCAATGCTACACACGTGCCCACAGATAGAACTTTGGATATTCAGTTTGCTAATAAAGAATTTCAATATATTTAGTTTGCTAATAAAGAATTTCAATATATACACATTATCTCTGAGAGAGAGAGAGAGAGAGGAGAAAAATGGCTTTCCAAAGCTCAAACCTGAAATACTATGTGGGTCTCAAATTCAATAAGAAGAATGAAGGGTTGTTTCTTTTCTATAATTTCTTACAAGAATTTCACATGTTGGGGTTTTTTTTAACATGATGTCCCTTGGCATTTGTAAATTCCACGTTTATTCATAAGCATTTCAAAATTTCACCCACATGAAAGGTCTCACCTCTTTGTTTTTCGATGGGATTTTTAGATGCTCGAGTTCAAGGGAGCATCTAGGAATTGCACTGTGTCTGGGAATTCGGAAATTTACCACACATGAATTCCTTGAATTCTAACAAAGAAACAGGCTAAGGCCTGTTACTTGAATTTCTGACACGAAATTGCTGTGTTGGGGAATTTTTAGACATGATGTTACATCTTATCCTCTTGCCTTTGAAAATGCCAGCGTTTGAAAATATCATGAAAATTCACTTGCCTTTCATGATGTTACATCTAGTCACCTGAAAAATCACAAATGACATTTAGAAATTCACGAACTTCAACTCCTTCACTTTTTTGTCGGATTTCTGGATGCTCAAGTACAACAAAGCATTTAGAAATTCCACATTCTTTGAGAATTTCAAAATTCTTCAAACAAGAATTTCATAAACTTCAATAAAGAAACAGGCCGTAAAGCTCCATCCGAACACAAACAAGACCCACTCAAATTTGACCCTTGGAGTGTTAGAGCCCTGTGGGCATGGGTTTGACCAAACCCAAGTTCCAAACCTACAGTGGGGAATAAGGATGTCGGCAATGGGTTGGCTGGCTCTAGGTAGAATGCAGCTATATCCAAACCCCAAAAAGTATAAATGCCAGCTTGAAATGACAGCGATCAAGTTAAGCGGATAATACTTAGACCAGAGCTATCAGAGGCAGGTGGCTTTGAAGGATCCAAGTTCAAGAAGGATAACAATACATAGATTCTTACTTGACATGGTTTAAATTTGATCAAATCACATGACTATTCCATATTTTGACATTCTTAACATGCGACTTTCAAGTGGATGTAATGTGCAAGTTTCATTCTTTCTCCATCCACATCTGGTATGCAATAGCAATATCATATGTTTTACTGTCTCCTATCAAATTGGAACAATATACAGAATATTAGCATATCCCTACGCAAGGATGACATGCACAAATCCAGAAACGGTCAAAGATTCATTTGACAAAATAAAATCTTAAAACACAAAAAGAAGACTCATACGAACAGCACCCTCCTCTTACCTGTCACGGGTGGACTTTATTTGAAGGAATATGTGCTCCCACTAATAGGGGTTGTAAACGGGACGGTTCCGAATCGAAATCATAGTGGATTCGGACCTGGACCCGGACCCGGACCCGTTTTTAAGTAACGGTTCCGGTTCTAGAACTGGTTTTGACTCAAAATCTATTTTGTTGGTTTCAAACCCGGTTTTGATAGGAAAATCCAGATCCAGTTTCGGAACCGGGTCTACATAGAGAACTAGAATCTAATTCCAAAATCAACTCTAATTTCTCTTTATTCTCATTTTTTCTTAAAATAAGCATATCGTTCGACTTATAACAGTGCATCAAGTCTACTACTTCCAGTATTGTACATAAAAATGTCAAAAAAAAAAGTTTATTTTGAGGTACAAATTTGTAAGATTAAAGACTCATATACTAGGTCTCGGGTCCACAGGTCGGAACCTATATGGACCCGGAACTGGACCCGTTTATCAATTGAAACCTAAATTGGGTTCGGGCTCGAACCTATTTATGAATCAGAACCTAAAATCGGTTTCCGACCCAGTTTTTTGTGGGTCAGAACTTTCAGGTAATCGGAGAATCGGATACCCATTTTCAACCCTACCTACAAGCCCCATGCATCTAGCTTGTAGAGCTTATTTAGATGCTTTAAAAGCAACCTCCTTTTTCCACTAAAAAAATTAAAAAAAAAGCTTCACTTTTCTATATAAAAAAGTCAAAGATATTTCATACCAAACAATTAAAAATAAAATACTAATATCAGAATCCTATTATATTTTATTTTCTCTTAATTTAATGCTTTACTACATTTTATTTTACATGTAAAATAACCAAACAAGCCCTTCTAAGTGTGTTTGTATCAAAATAAACCAATTACTTAGGAGTTCGGATTCTCTATTGTCTCACTTATGCTTCCTACGAGTGAGAGAAGCTAAAGTCTAAAGTATGACCCATCTATTGAAAAATTAACCGCCCAAAATGTATTGACTTCTATAAAGAATTAGGCGTCACTAGGGGATTTTTCTTTTGAAATTAACTAACTTTTTAAATATATTATCACCCACATGATCTGCTCAATTTTAAAATACCCGACTTTTACAAAAATGAAGTTTGACAAAATACAATATAGGAGGAGAGTGTTCATTTTGAGTGGTCTAGATTTTTTATAATTATTTATGATGCGGGGGTGGGCGGGCCACGCAGAAGATCACCAGCCAATCACAACCATCCATTTACCCCTTGGTGGACGTCACTGGAGACAGAATTTTAACATCCTCCATACGCAACGAACTATCATTGGCCTCCCCCAAACGACCTGTCATTGTCTGCCCTTTACTCTTCTCCCCACATGTGGCGCGCTTTTACCATACAAAATGTATATATAAACTTTCTTCCACCGGCGTTGCAAAAATCCCGGGATTCTCATCGCTTCTCCCCAAACCCAATCCAAATTCCAAAATCCAAACCTCTTTTCCACGTTTCCACACAACAAACAAAAGCAAAAACCCCTCCTTTACTCTCTTTCCTTCCTTTTCTCTCTTCTTCATCAATTGAAACAAATTTGGTAAAACCGTTAGAAACTTGAAATCTCAGATGTATCTCATGAAGGATTCTCCTTTTCCTTGTTTCTGCAGCTGAAATTTTTTCATGATTTTTGAGATTTCAGGGAATGACAATGAAGAAATCGTGAAATGCAAAGCCATCTTGAATCTCCGAGCTGATCCAAGATGAAGAGGTTGAATTCCGAGAAAAGTCTTGGGGAATGCGCGGAGAAGAAGAAGTATCCGATCAGCGCGCAGGGTTACGAGCTGATTGAGGAGATCGGGCAGGGCGTTAGCGCCTCTGTGCACCGCGCGCTCTGCATTCCATTCAATGAGGTTGTCGCGATCAAGATCCTCGATTTCGAGCGGAATAACAGTGATCTGGTAAATTGAAATGATCTCTCTTATCTGTCTTTATAGCTTTCTTTTTGTTTAATCTTTGGCGATCTGCTAGAAAGACTGATCTTTTAGCTTCATGCGAATGCGAATGCTTTTGGGAAGAGAATTTAACAGAGATTTGAATGTTTCAATGGATTGTGATCCATTTGTTGTTGAGACGTATTTTTATGTAATGTGATCATGTGATGAGATTGTTATATATGTGCTTGTGCAAGTTTAAGAGTTTCTGGAGGTATAAGATTATAAGAAATTGAAGTGGATTTGGTTAATGATTGTAAGGGTGTTAAGGATATCACCATAGACATTCATTTCAGCATTTGAATTCAAATCCTTATTAAGGAAGTAAGATTCTGGTTCTGGAGTCTGGATTTGAATTTAAATCCTAAGATCAATGGCTATGATGAATCTCTTAAGATGGATGATGATGATGATGATGATCCTTAACAGCTTCTAGCAATATTTTTTATAAGACTGTGATCTAGTTTCAATATTATTGGCCCCCCATAACACATTTGACATTATGAAACATTGGCTTCCAGTATAAGAAATTATGCAGGGAACATGTGGGAAATGGATGACCAATCTCACCACCTGTGTACATTAATTCTTTCCAATTCATTTCATCAAAACAGTCTACCTTGACGAGAGGTTTCAATTTCAAGTAGATGCATGGGATATTCCATGTAGATGACCTGCATATAACCACTCTGTTCGAATTTCGTGAAAGGAGATGCCCAAAACTTGTATTGGGCATATAATGATTGAAATTGACATATTAGCAGTAAACCATGTCGTTAATAAACATTAGATCTGCAAGGCCAGCACAAATGCTTGAGTATTACACAAGGGAGATGCACCATATAGGCAGTTGGCTGTCCCAATCTTCCACATGATAGATTATTGAGTTATAGGGATTACTGATTTAGACATGGTTGAGTGGTAGTAGCACTTGGAAAGTCACCTTAGGTGAGGCTGTGATGATGGTGGTGGTGAAGATGATGGTGTTAGTAGTTACGTCTTCATACTGTTCGATTTCTAATGTTATCACAGGCATCTTTCCCTTATTCATTGTAACATCGAGTAAAGTTTTATACTAAAAGGGATGTTGTAGAAATATATTCCTGTTATAATCTGAAAAATAGATATCTACAAAACCTTCAAGTACAATTGATAACAGAAACAAGCTTTACTCTTTAGGCATCTGGTTACTCATCTTCTTCAGTGTGTGTGCCATATATGAGAACTTGTTTTTGGGTGATGTCTAATTGTACAGTCTTTTTGTTTGACTAATGATAAAAATTGCATAATGCTTTCCTGTTTTGTCTTATTAACATGCCTTCACAAATCTAATTGTTTGGGATTTAATAGTTACATTTGCTTTTGCACAGAGTAATATATGCCGTGAGGCACAGACTATGATCTTGGTTGATCATCCTAATGTTCTTAAGGCACACTGTTCCTTTGTAAATGATCATAGTCTGTGGGTTGTCATGCCTTACATGGCTGGTGGATCTTGTCTTCACATATTGAAAGCAGCCTTTCCTGATGGCTTTGAAGAGGTAATCATTGCAACTGTGTTACGTGAAGTGCTCAGAGGCTTGGAGTACCTGCATCACCATGGGCACATACATCGGGATGTCAAGGTAAGCAATTACAAGTTTGTGTACCTTAAGTATATGCATCTATGTGTGCGCGAGTGGCTGCATTTGTGGGAGAGAAACAGCACACACGGGACTTATTGCTTATCAAGAAGAATGATATATCCCATTTCAAGAAGGTTCCATTATAATTTCCTACTTTCTTTTACTTTATTCTCCATGTTCTATTGTTGTGAATGCGAGATTAAAATGGTAAGCTCAACTGATAATAAAATGGAACGTTTCTACGGTTGATTTGCCAATACAGATCAATTGTTGAGATTTTGTATCCAAGTTGTTGTGTGATTTTATTTTATTTTATTTTTATTATTATTATTTTTTTTTTTTGAGAAATGTGGATCAATTGTTAATGGTTGTGAATTAGTGAGAGCTGTAAATTGCATCCATTAGACCTAAAGATAGATGTGATGGTTGGGGACATGATGTGAGCCTCTTCAAGTGTCTATTGATGGGCAGGATATAATGTGCAGCCTAATCTAGTAGGCCACTTGGTCACCCTTTTGGAACACTTTCATGAGAAAAATGTGATGTTAGCCATTACCACTTAAAAAAACACGTGTTAACGTGTTGTACAAATTGGTGTGTAGTGAGAACGCACACAACACTCCCATCACCCCATCACCTCTCTTTAGCTCAACTCTTGTTGCTTTCCATCAAGCCAAAAGTACAATGGGGGACCATAGCCTGATCACGCGTAAAGGTAGATTTTATAATATATAATGTCTTGTAAAACAATTTATCATATCATATCAAGATAATAATAGTGACAATGTTGATTTGGGATCAGGATGTGTTAATCCCTCCATTTACTAAGTGCTTACTGCTTACTGTTTCACGTAGGCTGGGAATATTCTAGTTGATTCACGGGGTGCAATTAAGCTTGGGGATTTCGGAGTTTCGGCTTGCCTGTTTGATTCAGGTGATAGACAACGCTCAAGAAATACATTTGTGGGGACGCCTTGCTGGTACATATTTCTATATAAGGAGAGCATCTTCACATATAAGTTGCCAATGTTGCAACATGGAAATATTTTCTAGTGCATGTCATTTAATGATACAAGCCTTCTTTTTTATTTGTTTTCGTAGGATGGCACCTGAGGTTATGGAACAATTGCATGGTTATGACTTCAAGTTGGTTCACTACTTTTAGGTTCCTAGTTTTCTTTGTAAGCACTAAAATATAGATACTTATTTTGGCGTATAATTGTCCTGTAGGGCGGATATCTGGTCTTTTGGAATAACAGCTTTGGAGCTAGCTCATGGTCATGCCCCTTTCTCAAAATATCCTCCAATGAAGGTATACTATCCACCATTCTACATTGACCATTGATCACTTTAGACTTGTGCGGAATCTAAAAGATAAAACTGTTTTGGCAGGTTCTTCTTATGACATTGCAGAATGCACCCCCGGGTCTTGACTACGAAAGGGACAAGAAATTCTCAAAGGTATTCACTTGACACCTTGGTTAAGTTTCATTCTTGTACATTCATGCGTTTGCTAACTTCCTATTTCTTTCTTTATTAGTTGGTTTTCCCCCCTCACAAATGGTTTTGGTGTTTCTATCTTAGTCCTTTAAGCAAATGATTGCTATGTGCTTGGTAAAAGATCCCTCAAAGCGCCCTTCTGCGCAAAAGCTGTTAAAGCATACCTTCTTTAAGCAAGCTAGATCCAGTGATTATATTGCTCGAAAGATTTTAGAGGGGTTACCCCCTCTTGGTGACCGACTTAAAGCATTGAAGGTAGGGAGAGATTACTCTATGGTTTGAGTTCTAGCAGTTAGCTTATGGATTTTGTTTTCACATTCTCAAGTTGGTCTCAACTTTAATACAGCTCAAAGAAGCAGACATGCTTGCTCAAAAGAAAATGCCAGATGGGGAGAAGGAGGAGATATCCCAGGTTTAGTTTTCTTCTTCTTTTTTAATTTTTTTAATTTTTTTAATTTTTTATTTTTTTTTCTCTTTTTGAATCTTAAGATTGACTAAATTTTGGAAGCTTCTTTCTTTGATTAGCTTACATGCTGTAAGGTTGAAGAAAATTGTTGCTGCTCATTATTTGCCCTTTCTCTTTTAGATTGCATAATGCTGCAGGTCATAGGCCTGTCTGAGTAAGGAAAGGGGTGCTCATATCCACTCAACTAGGGTCAAATTTGTGGCCCGTAATAAAATGGAATTTTAGGACCCTGTTTTCTTGTCTTTTATATACATGTTTCGTGGGTAAAATAATGTTCGATTGATTCAAAATTAGGTACATTTCATAGGGTATTCGATTATCAATCTAAGTAGCCTAAGATTGCTCAATTTTGATGAATATTAGATATGTTTTGGCCCATTTCTCACTGGGGCATGCTAGATTTCCAAATTTGAGTCTTTGTTAAGAGAATCCTAGTTTGGACTGTTAAGTTACTGGTATGGGGTGGATGACAAGTTTCTTTTTATCAATCTCATGGAGTCTTTAGTTCATGCACCTTACATCAATTAGTTACGATTTCTCTTTCCGGTGTTGGTTGTGTGAATGGATCAGAGTTGAAGAATCCCCAATTGTAATCATGCTTATGCTATTTATTCACTAATTTCATACACATCATATTAGATCACTTCAATTCTCTGCCCTCTCTTCTCTCTCCTGTCCCCTGTCACGTAGGAATCATTGATTGAACCAAAATCAATTTGCACTTAATGAAATTAGTTTTATATCCCTATTTATATGATGTGTAACTATTTAGTTGTTTAAACTTCCGAAATAGATTAAGTGCGACCTCATAGCAGTGAATGATGTCTATGGAAACTCCTATATAGAGCACACAGATGTTTGATAGGAAGGAACTGCAAGGACATTGGACGACAACTAATTTAGGAAATGTTCTTGCAGTTTATCAATGTATTTCTATTATTACTGATAAATTTATTCCTGTGGATGAACTAATAAAATTACAAGTTTCTCAATGTTGATGAAGTTGATATATTTTGGCATTACTAAACATTGCCAAATAGGGATAGAACCCAGTTGGGTTTGGCATGGTTCAGGTAAAACCAATACCTGTCCTTTCTCATACATGTCCCTTCTCATACCTACCATTCACTCTCGTGAAAAGAACAGGTCTGATATGTGATACCGATCCTGCCTCGCACTAAGATGTGTCCAGGTTGGTTTGATATGGGTTCTCCCATTATGATAGTCCTTTTGATTTAAAATAACTATTGCACTTCATCAAACAAAAAAACTAATAAAAGTCTAAAATCTCATTAATAAATATGTAAATAGGTAATAAACAGGGTAGTGGGTTGGTGTAGCCAAAACCTGAACCTGCCTTGAGCCAATCAGGTCATAATCTAGATACCTGTAGCTGCACTGGACCTGTCAAAACCATGATTAGGGGCTAGTTGGGGTGGTCACACATTCAACCTAACCCATCGTTGTCCCTACCGCATATCTTTTCTCTTCTCATGATATTGACAAGCCAAAGAAACAAACACATTGAGTGATTTGAGTATAATCAACTCCAGGCAGTTTCACTCTTTTGTGATACATCTTCAATCAATACATGTCACATAGTTTCTGCATTTTTGGAATATAAAACAATAGGACTTTGTTATTTTTTTCATTTAACAGAAATCTAAAGTTGTATTTGATGTTGGTATTCTATGCTTATTGTTTATTTTGTACTAGAATACCTTGAGGAGTTCTTCCATTTTTTGAATTTTCTTATCATTTTCTGAAAATTATAAAATAATTGCTATTTATTCTGATCTAACTTGGGTTGACTTTTCTTTGTTTCGTTATTTTCATATTGACAAGATGTGCTTTTTGATACTATCTGCATTGAGTGACTTCATTATGGTTTCTGTATAGAATGAATACAAACGGGGAATAAGTGGATGGAATTTCAACATTGAAGACGTGAAGACCCAAGCCTCATTGGTATGGGCATGATAAAATTTTTGGATCCTTCCCAAGCCATTCTGAAACACATTTGCGTTTTATAAGATTTTGGACAGTTCAAGATTATGACTCTTGTTTTTCCAGATTCAAGACATTGATGATGCCGAAAAGGATCAAGGATGTTGCTCAAATTCAGTCCTTGGGATGGACAGTATGCAGGAGAGGCAGTCACAGTGGGTGCCATCTAATATGACCAACTCATTAAGAGAGAAAGTAAGTATCAATTATTAGAATTTGGAACTTTTCTGTGTCAATTTGGGACTGCCAAAATCCAAATGAGATTTGGTTTGACAGGAAGATGATGATGTGATGAAGAATAAAGCAAGCCCTCTCCCATTATCTGAACGATCTCTAAACCATACCTAGTACGTTTTCTAACACCCCTAGGAGAATCATTTGGTGCATTGTCATAATAATAAAATAACAACAACAACAATAATATGGTTCTCATGTCCTAGTTGTAAAATAGCTTGTAAATGAAGGATGACAGTGTATGCATGAGCTGCCTAAAAATCCCAATTATCTTCCACCATGATTTAGCAACATGTGATTTAGTTTAGTCATATGTTCGGCACTCATGAATAATAATCATGAGTTACATCACCTGTAGCTTGATACTGTTCTTATAATTGAATTGTCACTCACTTCCCATTTTGTATTGGTAAATGCAGTGGAAGTGAAGATGAGCATAGTGCCGGAGGCTCAACTTGTGAACAAGATATCTTGCAGAATGGTTTTCTGTCTCACGACAATGTCAATAAGATTGATTTGAATGAAAGTGGTGGGCCTGGGACCTATGAAAAGCATCTAGATTGTACGACCACACGTTCTTTTCACGAGAGTGGAGTTTCCATGGGGTCTGATGCAACGGACAATTGTGTATCCCCTTTGAAAGGAGAGAGGTTTGATATCAATCTATGATATGCATGTTCTGATTAAAGAATAGCCATTGATGTATGATGTGAATCAGTTTACCAGCACTATCTTGCTATTAACTGTTCCTATAACAAAATCTGTTTTGTTAACATGTGTTTCTTAAATGTCCTTGCAATCTATTATCACTTTTGTTTTATGGGCTTGAGTCATGCTTCCATTTCTGCATGAGTAGTACTTTTGAATTTTGATTCTATAGATGTAATTAATATTGTGCACGCGTGCCAAATAATATGGTTCTTGTTATGCAACTAGTGCGTTTGGAAAGATTTAATTTTAATTAATTTCTATCCATGTGATAAATAGTGCTGAAGATGTCAGACAACATACTTACATTAACAATCATAGAGGTGCGCAATGAATAAATTTCTTGAAACTTGGCTTACCCTGTCAATTCAAGGAAAGAAATGTTAACCAAAGTTTTTTTTTTTTTTTTTTTTGTTTAGTGTTTTTGATAGGCAACGAAGAAAGTATATGTTAACCTAAGTTATCAATAAACATAAAGATATGTCTATCCTCTTATTGTGGCAAATCAGTCTTGTTCTTGAAATGATATTGATGGTGTCATTATCAGGAATTTTTTAAAATTTTAGATTAAAATGTGAACTATAAAAGATATTTCTGGTAAATATCGTGGAAGTTCTAGGATAATCTTTCTTTTTTGACACTTCAAATTTATATTACAATTTTTGTGATATTTTTTTAGGAGAAGGTAAAATTGTCACAATATTTTCCATCTTTATGATTTTATCTTAAAATTGTAAACCACTGAACAACTTGGTATAGGGGCAGGAATCATCAAGATCTAGTTCTTTCTTTCTTTCTAGTGGGCACCTTAAGGATTGATTGTATGACTGATGTTAAATGCTTGTATGGCCAACTGCTGTAGAAGTGGGAGAAAATGGTTTGAGAGCTCCCTATTAATGTGGCATTTTGGTTTTCCCCTTGCAGTGGGATTAAAGTCCCATCTCAGATCTTGGAGCTCCATTAAGTTCTGTTCTTTATCCATTAACTTCCCATATTATAGGACTTGGTGCATCAAAGCCATAAAGGCAATTGTCGCTTCTTTTCACATTAATTTGCAAGGTCTTTGACAGAATGTCAAAACATAATGTGTTCTTTCTATTTTATCATTTGCAACATGTCATTGTTTTAACCCTATTATACCATCTCAGAAAAAGAAAATAAAAAACCCATTTATTGTAGTACCCTATTGCAACATTTTACAGATTCGCTCAATTTTCAGAATTATGTTTTGCCACTATGTTAAAATACATAGATATAACTATGTCCTATTTAAAGCTGCTAGTTTTTTTTTTTCCCCCAATTTTCTGCTGGCATTAGTCAGTAAGGTCATAAACACACCTCATATTGTTCTTAAATTTAATTTGAGAAGTTGAAAACACCTCTGAGATTAGTTTTTGAGACATGGGTCTAAATCTGAATTCCCTCTCATGATGTCTTTTAGTATTTCTTATCACCATCATTATCATCAGTTCATCACCACACCATTAGAAATAATCATCTTTCCCCCTAGAGGTGTTCAATGCTATCATCAGCATATATTTCTACTTATTGTATCTGTATATGTTGCACCAAGCAACCTAGAAATAAGCTACTTAATATGCACACAACTTAAAACTCGCAAGCGCACAAGATCACTATGTAGTGTAGTGAATTATAAGTACAAGGTCGATCCCACGAAGACTTGTGATAAAACAATGTCAAAAGCAACTAAAAATCAGAATATTAAAAGAAATAATTGAATGATGGAAAGTTGAATTAAACTACTAAAAACATTAATTTAAACCATCAAAAGCTAAATGGAAAATAATCTAAAACACACAACTAGTATTAGAATTGAAAAACAATAATAATGAATGAACTAGGGTTTCATCTACTCCCCTAACCAATCTTATGCATGTCTCCTATTATCCTTTAATAAAAAATCAGAATTTATTAATGATATCTATCAACCTAGACCATGGCATATGTATCTAGATTACTATTCCCCTCACCCTAATTCATGAGTGGCATACTACATGAATTGTTCATTATGATGCAAAAACTAAGCATGGCATATGTCCTAGTCAAAACAAACATAATGCATAAAAACAATGGGAATGATAAGTGCATGAGTCTAAGCATGGCATATACTTAGATTATTCATGGTTCTAAACCCTTGATGCTTACCATCAAGATCAATCAAAAGTAAGTTAGCTACTTTTAAATTTAATTGAACATGACATGGTTGGCATGGCATATACATAACTCATCAATTAAAAACATGGTTAAGAAACTCAACCAACAAGACTGAAATCTGAATTAAAAGATGCCAAAAGAGACTACATAGAACTAGGCTAGGGTTTCAATTACACCCTAGCCCTAAAAAGTTTAGCTACTCATGTTTGGAATTGAAAATAACATAGAAAATAAGGTCATAAGAAAGAAAACTAGAAGATGATGGTGAAGTAGTGGGCGGCCAGAAGCTTGATTGCTTTTTCCTCACTCCAAAAAGATCTCCAAGATGCTCCAAAGAATACTCAAAAGGTAGCTATACGGCAGCTAGGGTTTATGGGATGATGATGGTTGGTTTGTGGCTGGTTTGTGTGATGAAAAAGGTCTTGGACGTCCACCCCTTGTATGCCTATTTATAATTCTTGCAACAGCCCTATTAGTACATAGTTCCCTTGTAGATTTAGATCTCCAACTTTCTTTACAATTAGGTTTCGTAATTAGAATGAATTAGGTGTCTTCTTTCTTGTTTATAAAAACTTTCTAAATCTGGTCTCACTTGTATCTTCTAGAAACTTCTTCACATGGACCCACAAATCTAAGAATTAATTGCAAGAGATTAAATCTAAAGCTTTGGACATAAAAGTGGGCCCATATGATGCTTGCACAATGAGTGTGGGACCACCTTTTTAGACTTCTAACTTGGCTTGGACTCTTCCTTTAAACTTTCCTTCTTCTCCTTTTTCTTCTCTAGTATTGGGCTCCACTTTAACTTGAATAGGACTTTCTAAATTCTGAAATTCCACTTTTGCAATGGCTATGGGCCCCCTTTGGGCGTGTAACATATAGTTGGGTTTCCTCTTTTTTCTTCTTTCTTTCACTTTCCTTCTTTGATTATGCTTCCTTTCTCCAATTCTTTCCTTCTTTGATTTGAATTGTAAGTTGTCCAAAGAATTAGAAAATAGTCTTTGAAATCTGAAACAGCTTGGATGGGACCCATCATGATCCTTCTTGGTGATTCATGCCCATCATTCTCTTCATTAATTCTTCTCTTTGTGCTCCTTTTTACCTTTGCATAAAAATTAACAAAGACTATGTAAAAACAAATAAAATAAACATGACTAGCACAAGATGAACCAAATATTAGGGCTCAAATTGAAAACAATTAAGCACTTATCATATGTTCATTGTGAAATGATTATTGCGTTGTTAATTTTATAACCATTACTAATGAATTATCATTATTATGTTATGTTTATTTAACTCTTGTCTTGATATCTTGTATATTTCTCAGTGAGAAGCACCAAAATCAGCTTCAGAATATCGGGAATTGCAGTGTTCCAGTGGTTTCCCTTGTAGTAGATGATACATCTTCAGAAAATCTTCCTAAAGTATCTAAGTTGGCAGGCCTGTGTAGAATCTTTTTTTTTCCCACTTTGTGTTCAAGCTAGTTCCATAGTTCTTTTATCTGTTTGAGGTTCATTTGGTTCCAAATCAAGCTCTTGTAGTGTGTTATCATATTCACTGTTTGCCTCCCATATCTGAAGTGTGTTATTGCAGCATCAAATGGTGATGAATCAGAGGATAAAGGAAAGGTTCCAGTTGTTCAGCAAAAAGGGCGTTTCAAGGTGACATCTGAGAGTGTTGGCCAAGAAAAGGTGGAATTTCTATTCTGATTCTAGCTTGATGTTTTATCTTTCAATTCAAATTTGATTTAATCATCATCCTCATTTTCTTTCAGAGTCTTCCAACTCCTGTGCTACAAAAGAGTCACAGTATGCAGGTTAGTGGATTTAAGGAGATTTAGGCACATGATTGTGACTGCTGCTTTTTACCTAATATAATGTTTATCTAAGCGTACAAATCATAATGCTTTTGATAATTAATACTATGGCTAGGGCAGCCTAGGTCCTATCAACATTTGGTTGGGCTTTGTTTTTGGCTCACAGAGTAGGCCCTGGCCAGATTTTGTCCAGCCGCTCTGCGCCCAACTTTTCCGCCAATGGGTTGGACGTGGGACTCAATAATAAGCGTAACTATCTGATCCATGCCCCCACCTTTGGAATAATTTGTCTTCCGTATTCATTTATTATCTAATATTGGGCTCTATTGGTATCAAACCTCCATCATCATTACATTTGACCTCTGGAGTAGAAACAGTTTTGTTATACGTGTGTGATATATGCACCTAATATGGCTATGCATCTATAATCAGTGAGGAATTATTTTGGAATCAACTTTAGCAGACATTGGTGCTCTATCATCAATACAACTGCATTCTAGGGATGCCAATGCCATAAAATAAAACGTTGAGTTTGTGTATGCAAATTTTTAATGCATTATAAGCATTTGGAAATTTTTTCAAGAAAAGTGAATCTAGATGTGTTTTATGGCATGTGTTTTAGGTCGTTTTATCATTATATGCATTATAAACTAGATTTTGGTGTTTCAAGCCCATGGGCTATGCTCTGGCTCGAGAGCAATAAGGGATGGGCTTGGGTCCATTTATTATGCTAAAGGCCCAACTTAGTTGACAGTTTAACACATGCACATCAACTTTTGCCAATGAGCTGGGCCTGGGCCCAAATTTCAGGCCCATGGGTTGGATCCCAACCTAAATTTTAGTCCTATAACCTTTGGAGCATATGATAGGGACATATCATAATGCTGTCAGGGATATGAATTGCCCACATAAGATTTGAAGTATTCGATTACGATACTTTACAAATAAGTTACGTATTTTGAAGTATCTGACTATAATTGCTAAAAACTAAAATACTAGGTTGGACAGACTTCATTTAGATCACATTGACACATTCCCAGAATCAATTAATCCTCAACCACCTTTGTTTCTATGAAAGAAAGAAGAAGAAATGACAGCATTAACCTTTTGCATTAACTTAGCAAGACACTACAAGGGACTGATGAATCTGCCACGCATAGACCTAAAGACAAAGCCTCAGCACTAGCCTACCCCAAGGGACACAAAAATAATAGCTTACAATAGGTGACAACTAAAGCTCCTTCCTCTTTAACCGCAATAGGTCAATCTCCAACCAAAATAAAAAATAAAAAATAGGTCAATCATAATGGATCAACTATGGAGATATTTTAACTAATGCTTCCCTTTCCCTTTATTTCTTTCTTTAATCTTACCCATCTCGTTCCTTATCCAATAACCCCTTTACAAAAGAACTCCTATCATCAGTGCTTTTACCAAAAGTAACCTCTAATGCGCATTGTCAAAAATCTCTTTCCTTTTGATGACCCTAACATAGTTGGCACAAGGCTTTAATGATGATGCAAAGTAAAAATGAATGGATGTTGGAAGCTTCCATGGTATGGATACAAGCCATGGATGAATAAATCTCTGAACAAATATTATGTTATTGGATGAGGTTGTGGGCTTTCAATTCATGTTACCGGTCATGGGGGTCAAGTCTTGTTACCGAAGAGTACAATGATTGTATTAGACTAGCATAGAATTTGAGGATTGATGCAATGTATGAATAACTGACAGGGCCTAGAAAATTGTCTAGCTATGCATTCCTCTTAGTCGCAATCATTTCTTTCAGTAAGAAATAAAGACAAGAACTTCATGGCTAATGTTGCATATAGAACAGTGACTAGGGCCTGGGGTCATTTTAAAGTTCTGGTAGCAGAATACTTGTTGCTTAACCTTGTCAATTTAAATTATAGCAATAGGCCAGTACTTTACCTTTGTTGCATGAAGGGGTGAGGGTGAGCCTCCAAAGAGGGATTAGAGGCAGGAATGACACTTCAAGTGGAATGTTGATAGAAGTAAGACATAAATCCGAGGAATTATATGGTTTTTGCCACGCAGCAAACTATTGTTGATGTGATTAAAGCCTAGAGTGGATGAAAGATAAGCATTAACTCCTTACATGAACAATGCTGGCTATTGTTTTGCTCATAATTGTCCTTTGTATACTGAAGGGCGTGGATCAAATAATCTTTGGTAGTTTCTAGACATCTTCTATAAAAAAACTGGACCCATAAAATGAGGACATAAAGGTCCCTGAAGAAAAAAGTATTCCTAAAATCCATGAGATTCAAAATTTAATCGAACTAGAGCAGTGCTGTTAGCTAAGACGGTTAATATTTGCAAAATGCATGTGAAAGCACTGTTTTTCCCTTGTTACATATTTAAACTCATTCACATGTGTGACTCCTCTCTCTCTCTCTCTCTCTCTGCGCGCGTGTGAGAAAGAGTTATAGTTGTTCCTGATACGTGAAGTCCAGAGGTTGAACAATCTTCTTTACTAGAAGAAAATCACACTTAATAAGATCTTCCAGCGTGTTATTGTGTGGGTCTATTAAAGTGTCTTTAAACACTATTACAGCCGGAAAGAGAGCAAAGTTGTACAATGGTTGGTTTTTTTTTTTTTTTTTTTTCCAAATCATAATGAGGAAAAGCCAAAATTAATTTATCGGGATGATGTTTTTGAGAGAACCAATGAAGATGACAGATCACACAGAAGTAAAAAGATGGTATAATTTGAAGAAATGGAGAACAGGATGCTTTCATATGAAGGATTATGAAAATAACAACCTCAGTTAATAGCAACAATGTCTAGTTGGTTGAGGGACAGAATTATTATTGAACTTCATGGACCATTTTAGGAATAAGTTTTTGGAGATTTTCTAAACTTTTCATAAAGGGATAAAGGCTTAATTTTTTTTCCTAAAACCAACTATATGAATCTCCACAACATGGAACTATATGAATGGAGTAGGATAGGGAAACAAATTCTACATTTATCGTATTTCTTGTTTAGATGGTCCTTATCCAGAATCCTCTCATCATTTTTTTGCCTCTTTTTTGGGGTGTGTGGGTGTGCGTGCGTGTGCGTGCATGTGTGAAGAAATGGATTTTCGATTATCATTTAGCTCTTATTACATTGAATTTCTTATGTAAAACCTATGGATTATGTAGGTGATTATTCAACATCCTTCAATTTCTCTACCGTCATCTCCCGGTGATGCTACGGTGAATCAAGGCTCTTCACTTTTTTCGCAGTTACATTATATTCTACAGACAAATATCATTCAGAGGGTATGTATTGTGTTGAAGAGATATATAATAGCTGAAAAACTACTTCCCCATAAAATGGGATCATTAGTTTTTTTCTATGACATTCTTAATAAAACCCTAAGTTAACACATGAGGTGAGGGCTAACGAGAAGTAACTTTTTAATACCAGACTACTGCACTCCTGTCATTCTATTGAGCTATCCCAAACATGCACATAAGAATTTCTCTCCTTATCAAATTTCAATATCTTTGATCTTACATTCTAATTTGTTTAGGATTTATTTATTTTCTTTATTTTTAATACTATTTTACTAGGATAACATCCTAAACTTGATGAAGCAACTGAGTACCGGTGATGTATCAGGTTCTTACCATTTCATTCCTCACATCTCAATGTACATTTTCTATACTCCTATTTCTTTTATTGGTTAGATAACTAAACTAGAAGATATGTGGTTTATATTCTCCAGCTAATAATACATCAAATGGAGGATGCATTCAAATACCTTCTACGATAACTGAGAAGTCTCTGGTGAGTATTGATTGGCCCAACTTTAGAAACACAGGCCTATGTCCAACCCAAGCCCAATGTGGCCCATAAATGTCAGGGCCAAGCCCATCCATTTAGTCAATCAGGCCGGGTCAAACTGGGCTTTCTATTAGTTGTAGGGCTTTCTAGCAATTGTTTGGACAAAATATCACTAAATTACAAGCACTTTCCATTAGGGCTGGGCTGGGCTTGGCTTTGCACTTTCTATGCACAGCCAAAATGTTAAACAGGTGTAAATTACATATCCAGGCCCGGCCCAAAGCAGGCTGAGTGAGCCCGGTCTGGCCTGGCCCAATGAGCGCAACTATGCACAAATGTACCATAAGCATGTCAAATTTAGCTGACTTAAACCGGGTAGAACACCTGGCTCAAATTATGCTGGTCTCTTCATCATTTGGCCCCACACACGATGAATGTATATAACCTTTTCTTTAACTAGACATTGCACGCACGGTGCATCTTATAAAAGAACCTGATTGATTGTTAATGTAAATGTATAACCCATCTAATGCATCATATATGCATGTGTATATTAATAAATGAGTATTGAAGAAGTTCTATGCCCCTGTTTGGAGAATATTCCAGAACTGTCTTCTATATTTCAGTCCAGATTTTTCTTAGGTTGGTGTAATTGTAGTTAGTAGTTACCATAATTTCATTTCTTTGCAGCTAGAGGCAGCACATGAGAGAGAGAAGGAGCTAATACAGGATATCAATGATCTGCAATTGAGGTAATCATTATAATATAATTGGAATGACGGTCTTGGAGATTAAACTGTCCACATATGAAATGTTTGGTTCCTGTTGTAGGCTCTTATGTGCCCAAGAAGAGCTGCAGAGACTTAAGACCAAAAATGCTCAGGTTGGTTTCACATTCTGCATATATAATGTACATGAGCACCGTATATTGACTAAGTTTCTCATACATGTTGAACCAGGTGTGAAGTTCCATTCAGCATTGGTTTACGCACTATCTCAACTCCATGCTCAATTGAAGATGAAACCGTATGTGAGGTCAAAGATGCTATTATTGTGGCATCAATTTGTTAGTCATCGTTAACAGAGGTCAAGATCTGAGTGGCTACTAGATGCATGGTCTGATGTTGAGTTTTGCATGTTGTTAAGACAAGATTTTTTTTTGCCTATCTACACTTGTGGCTTGTTGTTATGTATATATTGGTAAAAAGTTTATTTGTTATACGTGGAAATCAAATTGTGTGTTTTTTTTTTTATTGGGTTTTGGGATTATCTGCAATCTACACATAAAGACCACAACAATCGCGCTGCAGCAACGAGGGAAGGATGCTCATTTAAGCTTGAATGGAAGTATTAGGGCTTGTATGGAAACTCTAATTTGTTTTAAATTGAGCCGATTCAATTATATTTGAAATACATCTGTTTCAATTATAGTATTTTATAAATAGACCATTTAGTAAGATGTGTAGTATGTGTTATTCAATTGGAAAAGTAGACTTATCATATTGCAAGTTATATGGGCAAACTTATCATATAGTAGTAGCAATACATCCAAACTTGTCATATGGTAAAATTTATATGGAAAAACTTGTTTTTTTTTTAAAAAGTTGTCTTTGTCTGACTGAAACGGAGTTAGGTAGTGTTTGGCAAGCTTATTCATAGGCTTTGTTCGACTTAAAACTGATTCAAATAGAGTTTTTAGTGCCTTTAGGCTGTTTGGTAACCTGAAAAAAAAAGTCTATTTCAATTGGTTTTAAGATGTTTTGCCTCCAATTCCAAAATCTATGAAAAGGGCGAGAATTGAATAAGTGCTGAAACGTCTAAACCAGAAAGACAATATTCATTTTTTTGACAAGTTTTCCCTTAAAGTTTGCTCATATAAAACTCCTGCACTTTCCCATATCAACTCTTCTTCTTCCTCTTCCTCTTCCTGAGAAAACCTGACAGAGCCTGTCCTATCAAATCTGTTACAAACCTCCGCAATCTCTTCAATGTCGATCCAGTTGTTTTTCAGGTATGTTGATGATGATCCTTGCATTTCCCCTTAGCTTTTCTCACTGTTCCATTATCTTTTCTTTAAGCATCTCTCTGTAGAATGCATGCAAATTTCGAGTTTTTTATGTTGAGACTTTTAGATCCTGCACATTCAATTTTTTTTTTTGCTAAAGTAACTAACCAAATCTTTAGGTCTCTTTTTATTTCTTTAAGAAAAATTTTTTTTATCCCATCAATTTACAATCATAAAAAATGCATTGCGTGAGAGAGACCATGAAACTTATTGTATTACCATGATTTTTATAGACGATTCCAAAACATATTAGTCAGGTAAAAAGCAATACAAATCTGTTGTTCAGAAAATTAAGGATTGCAAATCTTCATTCTTTATTGATGTTAGTATATGTCAGGGTGTGCTTAGATGTAACTAAGATACAGAATGTAAAACTAAGGTAGTAAAAAGTGGGATTTAAACAGATTTGGTTGTGTTTAGCTGTAACTAAAGCCTTAGATTATAAAATCAAGGTAGTAAAAAGTGGGATTTAAACAGATTTAGGCTTTGAAATGTATCAATTGAAGAATTGATGAATACCTAGAAATTTGATACAAGGACTTTGCATGCAAGGGCAATATTGTAGGCTGCTTCAGTCGTTGGCCTTTTGAACAGATGAATACCTACAAATTAGTGGCCCCTGATTAGGTCATCAAGCCTACGGCTTGTTGCAACATGACAAAGAAACAGAGCATTGGAAGCCATTTTCCACCTCACAGTTCCAGACAGGGCTTCAAGAGCCATCACATGCAGGTACCTAGGTTACTAACCATAAATCAAAACTTTCATCAGAAATGCTCAGAGTTTCCACCTGCAACAAGGTGGTTAAGTGGAGTATCTTGAGTTATTTACAGGGCTGCCAGTGCCCACCCCTGTAAATAGGGTTGAGCTCCCTCTCATTTGCAACTCAAATCTGCTAGGAATTCCTCAAGGGACTTTGAGAACAGGAAGATTCTTTTGAAGATACATGAAGACTGCCTACACCGCTCATCATTTGCTTTGGTTTACTAGTTACTACTACTTGTGCTATTTTTCTCTTGTTGTAAAAGGAGCATCAATGATTACTCATGGCTGTAGTTCTACTGAAAGTTCAAAGCCATATGCCCATGAGAAAAAAAGGAGAATTGAATAAAATTCTTTATCATTTGCTCAACTGTTTGTTGAAACTAGATTGGATTGGGGATTATTTGCAGCGAGCAGTGAAAAACACTGTAGCTGCTCCTCCCCCTCTTTTATCACCACTTCTGCTTGTATCCTTGTTTTCTTTTGATTAAACAACTGTAGTTGCATTGTGAAAATGATATTTCATCTTCTTCATGCCACAGATCCCCTGATTCTTAACTATTCCACAGAAGCATTGAAACCCTAGCCAAAGAATCTAACCTAAACAGGGGCAAGCAAACCTTTAATGGTTGGGCTTATATAGATCTACAGTGATGTGTATGATCTAATACCAAGGAGAACTACAACAGCCCTAGAGTTCACATAAAAGGAAGGAAAGCAATGTTTATGATACCAAAATGTAAAGAAGAAAAAGATCCATGAGGGAGAAAAGAGATGGGGGAAGAAGAAGAGAACTGAAGTGGGGAGAAAACCAACTTAGGGATTTTTATGGAATAATGCTTATATATAATATTAGATGAAGAAATTACAATCAAGCCTTGAATTGTAAAAATTACATTCATATAACTTAAATCCTTGAAAAAAAGTACCATTATGGTACAATACATCCATGTTTCATGAAGACTACAATACAATTCTGTCATGAGTACAAAATAAGCTATTATCATCTTCACTATGTTCATGTAAAACAATCTGAGCATTTGTGGATACTTTTGGCAAGAGCAGAAGTTGTTCATGGAGTAGAGCCACATTTGGTATTGCTTGCGATAAGGATTCATCGCTTCGATATGCCTCGATGCCTTCCTTAGGAGTGACCAAAACCATGGTCTCCAATAAAACAGCTTTCTTGAGGAGAAATTTCACCACCATCATTTGCCACCCACTCCCATAAAATCCATTCAGCGTTATTGTCTTAAGACGATGAAAAACACACCCTGACGGCTCTTCTGTCCAGTCCATCCATGTACAAAAGGGAGGAATCCATTCAAGCTGTCAAATCTAATTGTATTAGATTTCAATAGAGTAATGATTATTAATTGATCAATACAATTGTAGAAATGGCTTAGGTTCAAGTAGACCAACCATGAGCTTTTCCAGGCAAGGGAAGTTCCAATATCTGAAGAAGGTGATCAGACCATCAGGATCCTCGTCGCAAACTCCCAATTGTAGCTCTATCAGATTGGGGAGCGTAATAGGGAAATTCACAGCTGCAATTTCAAGTTCTAGCACATAAAAGTCCTACGATACAAAAAACAAATTATATAAAACTATCACCAAGCTAGACAGCCAAATTATCCAAAAGATGTTTAAAAGGGCCCATTTGTTATATCGGGTATTGAATTCTTAGGAATTCTAAGCAATGACTCTCTATCAAAGGTGCTAAAATTGAACGAGTAAAGGTAAAGATCAACAAAACGGCAAAAAGGCTATCAAAAAGTCTCCCCTTTAGTAGGAGATGATCACCCAGCTGTCACCCTAAATCTCTAGCTTAACTCCTTCACTCTATATTATAACTTCATCAGCCACCACTTTACTCAGAACTCATGTCAGGTTTGTGACAAAAGTTTTAAGCTGGCTGTCAACCTTCCTTCTTTACCCAGGCTTGAGACTGATGAATTACTAAGAATTGCTAGAAACTCAATACAATGAATTCAAATGGGCAGCAAGAAAAAAGCAGGGATTAAAAAAAAAAAAAAAAAAAAAACTACTTCAAACTGGCAATGACAAGTGTTGAGTGTTTGACAACTTGAAGAGAGCAAGTTTAGACACAAAACAATCCTACTCAGTAAAGTGAAAAGATCAACAAAAGGCTATCAACAAGTCTTCCCTTTGGTTAGGAGATGATTCCCCCACTTTACTCAAAATTCATGCAGGGTTTGTGACAAAAGTTTCAAGCAGGCTGTCCATCTATCAAATGCAACCCTCTTCCTTTATCTGGGCCAGCGACAGGGCTGTTTTGGTTAGGCTGTCCATCTATCAAATGCAACCCTTTTCCTTTATCCGGGCCAGCAACAGGGCTGTTTTGGTTAGGCTGTCCATCTATAAAATGCAACCCTCTTCCTTTATCCGGGCTGCGATGCAGCGACAGGGGGGCTGTTTTGGTTAGGTTCACTAGACTTTACTGAGAATTACTAGAAACTCAATACAAATCATGCAAACAGGCACAATAAAGAAGGCAGGGATGAAGAGAAATTACTGGCAAAAGACACGTTCTGAGAATCTGAAGATGAGCAAGTCTGGACACAAACACTCCTACTTTCTCCGCATCATGAAAGTCCATCAGCGTAAAGCTTTTGATCTTCAAATCAGCAGCAGAAAACACAAACGAGCAGGAACCACAGCAGTCCACAAGAGAGAGCTCCTCAAGCATGGGGCACTTTAGGAGCATTTCATCGAGCACGTGGTGGGCGATTCCAACCCTAGTAAGATGCAGAGCCCTGAGAGAGCCGAAACCCTTAAAACCCCTAGGAAGCTGGAAACCGTACCCACCCAATCTCAAGACCGCGATCGAATCACAAGAAACGAGACAAGGGGGCAGTTCGTATGTTGATCGATCTATATCAAAGAACAGATCGAACGTTTCGAAAGTGAAATCGAGATCAAGCTCTTTAACCCCATTTTGTACTGCGAATTCGATCCAATGCTGGATGTTGGGGAGGAACTGCAACTCGGGATTGAAATAGAGCCGAAAGATGTCTATGGTTTTGTTGTTGCCTGTTTGGAGAAGCTGTAGAAATCGGTTGATGGTGAGTGAGAGTAGATGAAAGGGTTTATCGCCTGCGAAATCTGCACCAAAGTCTAGAGTAGTGGTGTTACCCCACATGGGTTTCCAGAGGTCCTTCCAGGTGTTTGAGAGAATGCTTGTTCTTACAGCGGATTTCAATGGCATCAAGGAAAGTATGTGATGAAGGATATGATTGGGGAGTTGGGTGATTCGATCTTCTTCTTCTTCGTAATGGGATATCTCGTTCTTGTGCTTCTTGATTATGGGCATCACTGCAATCTCTAGCTCGTGACTTGCCTTCTTCTTCTCCATGGTCAGTTCGGTAGTGGCTGCAGCCTCTCAATATGAGATGTCTGATTCATATGAAAACATTTATTTACAAGGGACCACTATAGTTACCTAACTTGCAAAGGATTTCAAAGAGAAAGGATTGATGGGCCCACCTGCGGTTTCACTGATCACAAGAGGATGAGATGGAAAGCGTATTCTTGGATAAGCCCAAATATCAACATTGGAGGAGTTAATTTTATGCAATTAACCCCTTCATCTATTGGTCCACGATTTTAGCGACTTTATATTAGAAAAGGGAGCTGCTATTTGCTTACCCAGAATTGCTCCCTTCACATCCATCCAATGGAACTCTTGGAGGACTCCTATGAAAAAAGACCAAAACACTCATCTCTTTCTTCTTTTCTTGCTCAGGCAGCCTGCCTCCCTTCTCTCTCCCTCTCCCTCCTCTCTCCCTCTCCCCCTCTTTTGACCTTCTTTTTTTCTATTTTCCAAACTTATTGGCCTTCAATTTGATGAAAATTATCTCCAAAGATATAGATTTTTTCATTAGTTTTCTTAACTTAGAATACAAAAAAACTGAAACATGATTCAGTCATGAGCTGAAGAGTTTATTATAGAACTGGAGAAGTGAATTCAAGAGTTAAATTCTATCAAATAAGATGGTCTAAGTTGAATCGTGTTTGTAAGTGCCTAAAATTATGGACTTGGTTTAGATGATGATGAAGCTTTTAATGATGCTGCTTATCTGGTCTGGAAGTAATGGAAATTCTGAACCTGAAAGGTAGACAAAAGTCAGGGCCCCGGGCTACTATCAGCCAAAGGCACTCCGATTTGGTAACGCCCCACCCTTCACACATGCATGATATTGTCCGCTTTAGCTCATGGGCTACTCGACCAGAGGACCTGGCCCAAGCGCATCCAATCTTGCCTCACGGTTTTGTTTCTGATGGGCCTCAACCCATCAAAAGGCCTCATGCACTCCGGGACATCACAATCCAACCCCCTTAAGGGCCCACTTGCACACCTCCACGTCCACACGTCATTGAACTAGGGTGAAGTGAGGAAGAAAAAGAAGGTTCAGGCAATAGTGTAGTGTAATACACAGTGTAATGCATACCTTTCATAGACTTACCATGCAAGTATATATACAGGAGTGGAAACTTCCTGAGTGGAGGTAGGTGAGGGAGCTTGTCCCATCAGCCCATACCTAGGATTCTCAGTGGGGGTAGGTGAGGATACTGTCCCATCGGATCTCTCCTCAATCCCACACATAAATGCGGATGTAATCAGCTGATAGGAAAGAGCCCTTATCGATGGCCGGCGGCCACCCTATCTGTCGGGGGGCTCTGCAATGTAGGTGTCACATCTCATAAGGGGGATTGGACGCTCAGTGTTCACCTCTGCCAATGGCCGAATTGGAGAAGGCACTAAGGTCGGGCCTGAAGTCGGGGCACTGCTGCCAAGACGCACGAGGCCGAGTCCGGAGGGGCGTGGTCGGTACTCTTACCGAGACTCCATCTCGGCGCCAGCTGGCACATTGCCGAGCTGGATAAATGAGGTTAAGGCAGTCCCCGATTGGTACTGTTACCGAAGTCAGGGGTAAACTCGGTTCCGGGGAAACACTCCACATAATTGCCCCTAGTTCCTGGCCTCGAGGGTTTTGTAACCATTTGGGGTCGGGAGCTAAGTAAACTGGGAGTTTCCCGATACCGAACCCGTAGCTCTTTGAGAAAGAGTTGGGTGTCGTTTCGCCTTACGAGGCGCATTGATGGCGCGTAGCTATCTGGAGGCAGTTTAATAGTCTGCTCAAATCATTATGGAAGGCGGTGTGACACTGCCATGTGTCGAAGCCCTGTTGGCTGCAAGTCTTATCAAGGAGACGAGTGGCGTACCAAAGGCGGCGTCCTACACGCGCGTTTCCCGGGATACGAAAAGATTTCTGTCCTGTATAAAGAGGCTCGTCTTTGCTGCAGGACCATTTTTGCTTCTGCTAGAGAGTCTCCCTGTGTTTGCGTTTTTGCCGGAGAAAATCCCCCTGTTGCTCTGAGATTCTCGATTCCTTCCGTCTTTGCTTCGTCTTCGAGTTCTTTTTGTAAGTTTCCTCCTTCTTTCATTCTTGTCATCTTTCTTGGGGTTTTTTCTGGGGTTTTTCTTTCCTGTCCTCTTCTTCTCCGTCTCCGTTTCTGCTTGTCCAGCCACTTTCAAACTGGGGAACATGGGAGTCTACAGGTACTGGATAGATACCAAGTTAGCCCTGACTGAACTTAAGAAAAAGTATGAGATACCGGAGGACGTCCGCATTAGGGCGGACGGTCCTAAAGATTTGGTCTGAGGCCGGATCTACCGGGACGGCTGGATGCCGTTCTCGTTGGTCTCCATTATTGAGGGCGGGGTGAGGTTTCCCGTCCATCCGCTCTTGAGGTCTTGCCTCAGGAAGTGGAACCTCACCCCATGTCAGCTGATGCCCAATGGCTTTAAGGTCATCATGGGCGTGGCCAAGCTGAACAAGATCCTGGGGACCAATCTCGGTGTCGAAGACATCAAATATGTGTATGATTGATCGTGAGCTCCAAGTGTAGAGCCGCGATGTAGTAATAACTGATAAGACCAGGTCGATCCACAGGGAGCTTTAGAAATAAGGCTTTCCAACTTTGTTACCTGCCCTAAATAAAATCTAATTTTAGCAAAAAATCTAGAAAAATACATTCATCACTCCTACTTTCCAAAAATTAAATAAATTACAAACCAATGAAAAGAAAACTTCCTAAATCTAAAGATCCTAAACTAAAAACTAAAATTGCTACAAAAGAACACAAGTTAGAACATCAAGAATAAAAATTACCAAAAATAAAACTAAGAAACTAAACTAGAAATAAAAGAAACCTAAGTTAGAAAGTTAGTAATGCCATGTATGCCATGAGATGCTGAAAAATTCTAAGTCTGAAAAAACTAGTATGCAGGGCTGTTTTTATGCATGATTTCTCCTAATCTGATGCAACCTAAAACTAAGTTTAATGGCTGGGTTTTGAACTACAATGATGCATGAATCAAATAAAAAAAACGGAAGTGAAAAACGATTTAAAACGAAGGAGATATGGATGCATGAACATGACAAAAAAAAAAAAAAAAAACTAAAACTGTGCAGAAATTCTGCATGCAGGTGAGTCCGACCAGCCATGTTTGAGCCAGTTGTTCACCATCTTTCCAAAATTATTTTTTCTTCAAATTCTGGGGTTTGAAAATACAATGATCAAACTTTAATTTCCCCAAGTTTCATCGAAAAATAATGTGTTTTGATCAGGTTTCTAATCGCAAACTTTTCACACAAAATCTGTCCTGAAATTCTTGCATCAATGGTCTGAATTGTGCACCTTATATTGGAATCCGAATTTTCAAAAATTATTTGGCCAAGATTATTGACTCAAATCTCTGATTTTTCTTGCTTATTCAATTTAAAAATCCGATTCCAGTAACTTAAACATGTCTAAACTCCACCAATGTGATATGTATGCAATGCTAATTAGTACCAACCATAAACTATGCAAAAACAGACATAAATTGAATTGAATTGATCATAAAAATAAAGACAATAAACAAAAGTTCAAGAATTTAAATGTGTAGTGAAAACAAGAAAAGTAAATGTGTGGTTTTAACAAAAATTTAAATGTATGGAAGAACATAAATTTAAATGTGTGAAAGTGTATTCTCCTCTTTCAAAATTCTTTTCTAAGTGGGGTCATAATTTGAATCATGCTCTTAGGGCCTTTGGGTCGTCAGTCCAAACACCAACAAGAAAAGAAACATAACACAAGCACCAATCACCCATGGACAAGAAAGAAAAATTGACAGAGTAAGAAACAATTTTACTAATATGCAAAGTCTTACATAAGATATAAAAAAAAGCAATGACAATTACATACTAGGATGAGAAGCCTCTTCTAGATGAAAAACCCAAGGGTGTAGTGTGATTTCTGGCCAAATCTCCTTGAGGACTCAAATGGAGAGAAAGAGAGAGGAAGAAGATGGAGTGTAGTAGTAATTCTAGAGAGAGTTGGTCTATCTTCTCATGAGAGGAGAGGGATGCTTATGCCTTCAATTTATAGATTTCTACTCTCTTTCTTTCCTTCTTCGCTCCAAGTTTGTAGCATGCAATCTTCTTTGTATGACAAGTCCCTTCCTTGGCCGACAAGTCTTCAAAGAAATAGCAAGGTGAGTGAGAGATTTTTG
This sequence comes from Umbellularia californica, assembly GCA_028538565.1. Classification (NCBI taxonomy): domain Eukaryota; kingdom Viridiplantae; phylum Streptophyta; class Magnoliopsida; order Laurales; family Lauraceae; genus Umbellularia; species Umbellularia californica. The sequence continues at coordinate 64,258,387 of JAPQWN010000008.1, forward strand.
GTGCTTTCCATGTACAAAATTGCAATCCCGAGTAGAAATTTTAGCACCAACTTCCAGAAGTCATATCTTCCTCGTTTTAGCTCCGATTGACACAAACTTGGGTTCTAAAGATATCTACTCGAAAAGATCTTTCCAACGGTGTGTGAATTGCATCAATCTGACGGATGGATGAAGAGTTATGACCATTTTAATCTTGCTGCCTCTGAAAAATCCGAAAATAATTATGCACATGTGGAATGTTAATTATGCAATGGGGTGTGTGGGACCCACGTGGACATCCAAAGGGATCTTGGGATCTTTATTTCCTTGTTTCTTGACTCCCCTTCCATCTTTGATTTGCTTCCAAACTTCTTTGATTGACTAGTCAACTCTTTTGGCAAACTTTCCTTTCTTGAATTTTTTCCTTGATTTTTGAGTTTTCAAACTTAGTAAGAATTAGATCTTACCAAATCTGAAGTTTCCTTTCTTGATCTTGAAATCACAAATTTAGCTTTTCATTGTTGACTTTTCAAACTTTCCAAAAATACCAAGATATATTGTCCACCCTGAAAGATGTCCTACTCTTGATCTCTCTCAAATTTCACCAATGTGGGTCCTATTCTTGATTTTTCCTACACAAATTAAAATAAATGGATTCAAGAATAATTTTATGTAAGGAATTTGAATGGACAATGCATGGGACCCTACTTGATGCACCCAAAATAGCCGAGTTTCCAAAAATAAATATCTAAAAATGGCAGGTTTCATGAATTTATGCAAAAAGTGTGATTTTTGAGAAAATTATGCATGAATGCACTACAATGGATCAAAAATGCATAAAATCATGATATGACACTAAATGAGGCTTTCTTGGCTTGATAAGTCCTTAAAATGGTCCAAAATGTGTATGAAAATGTGCACTTTTCAGGACTCATCAATGATCTTTGCAAATCCCCAGGGGAGGATGCATATTACCTCCGAGTGCGGTCGAAGGAGATCCCCTTGATCATCGACCTCGAAGACTCCAGCAGATATGCCGGAGATGATCGTCTCTACGTCTCTGGAAACTGGGAACTTGGCCCTGCCATGACCGAGGCCGAGAGGGCAACCCGCATTCCTTGCCGTCTCGGAGAACCACCGAGTAAATACTTTTTCTCATTCTTTTTTTTTTTTTTATGATATGCTTTTCTACCCTGCCGAACTGATATATTTTCTGTTTGATGTGCAGACCATAGGCAGAGGAAGCAGGAGGCCAAGAGATCCGGGTGGCGCCGAAACGTCGCCTGGTTAAAAACCATCCACAACTACCGGGGCCACAGGGGGCGAGCTGCTGGGTCGGTCCCTCCTACGGTACGAGCCCGTGTACTGTTCTTTCTCTAGGAGGTGGCATGAAAACCTTAGGGGAGAAACAGTGCTGACCTTCGCCGAAGCAGAGCAGTAAGCAACATCGGGCACCGGAGCCTCGCAATCAGACCCCGAGACGGCCGGACCATCCCAAGCCGTCCAAGAGGCTAATCCAAAAGTCACCCTCGAGGAGGTCGGGCCCGAGCAGGCGGTCGAGCTCCACTCGTCGAGCTTGGACGAAGAGAGCGAAATGGGGCGACGCCGACCTGCCGTGAGGAACTTGGCCTCCATCGTTTTTGGAGAGGAGTCTTCTACCCCCACCTCGGGCGCTACCACCCCATCTGGTTCGGCCAATATTGTCACCGCCGAGACCACTGTCCTGATTCCACCTGCCTCCTCGGCGGGCGAGGAGCGCTCGACCGAGTCTGTCCGAGAGGAGAGCCGGGTAGGGAAAAGGCTGAGGGTTGATGACCTGGCCGCGAGTGAAGCCGGTCTGACCGTAGTTCCCCCTCCCCTTGGCCCGGCCCCCTGGAGACCCAGCTTCCTACTAGAGGACGCCAGCCGTTATCGGTGGAGGGCCGAGTAGGCGATGGAACCTCGGTCGTCAGCGCTCTCGCGCACGCCTGTGCCTTGCCGAAGGACATGGTGGGGCACCGGGAGTCTAGCGACGTGGAGCTGGCGGAGGGGCAGATGGGCGATGCCCTCAGGGTAAGTTTTCCTTTAAGAGCTTTCTTCTTTTGAACTTTTTAACCTTAGTGATTTGCCCTAACATCTGTTCTCGCAGACCTCGCAAAGGAGCCTGGTCCTGGCGAAAAGGTCCTAGCAGAGCATTGCTCGGGCTGCCAGGATGGAGTAGCAAAAGGCGGCCCTCGAGGCGGCGCTAGGGGAGACCAATAGGAGGGCGGCCGAGCAGGAGGTGACCATCGTGGGCCTCAAATTCGAGCTTGAAAAGGCCAAAGCTGAAGTGGAAGATCAAGTGAAGAAGATGGCTGAGCTCGAGAAGGAGCGGGGGGAGGTCGAAGCCAGTCTCCGAGCTGAAGCTGACCGCTCCTACGATGAGGGAGTGGAGACGGCCTCGGAGCTCTACATAGTCCAAGTCCGCGAGGTAAGCAAGAAGGCCTGGGAGCTGGGGTGGACTAGTGCCTTGAGAGCGGCAGGGATCCCTGAGGACCACCCAACCTATAGAGATATCCCTCAGTTCCCTCCTCCACAGCCCGTGCCGAACCCCCTCCAAGAGGCCCCCGCTGGAGACGCTGAGGTCGAGGTGATTGAGGGAGATGCCGAAGCTGTAGCTGCTTGAGGGAAATTTATCTGTAAATGTAATCTTTCTTTATTTTCATTGTACCTGCGGAAGAACATCATTGTATTTTCTTTCTTTTTCTGCATTTGGGGAGAGCTTGAACTTGTTTTGTACTAGAGCTTGAACTTGTTTTGTACTTCAATGTAAAGATTTTCAGAGATGAATGAAATCTTTTTGCTTGCCTATCATCTGTGTGTAATGTGTTGAATGTTTTTCTATTCTCTTTCCTGTTCTATTCTTTGTATTCCGTCTTGCAACCAAGATAAAATAACAGGAATAAAGACAAGTAACCGAACTCGACTCTATAGTCGAAGCAGTAGTAAGCTAGGTTCCACAACCAAGGTTAAGTACTTAGCTAGGTCCTGTAACCTTAATAAGTCACTGAATTCGGAAAAATGAAAAGAGCTAGGTCCTCGACCAGAGCAAGAGAGCTAGGTTTCATAACCGTAGCAGAGCTTGGTTCCTTAACCAGAGCTAAATGGCTGGCCCTGTGACCGGGCCGAGGCAACTGGTTCTGTAACCGAGCTGAAAGTGGATAGTCCTGTGACTGGGCTGAGGCAGTAGGGTTCTGTAACCGAGCTGAAAGTGGCTGGTCCTGTGACCGGGCCGAGGTAGCCGGTTTTGTAACTGAGCTGAAAGTGGCTGGTCCTGTGACCGGGCCAAGGTAGCTGGTTCTGTAACCAAGCTGAGAGTGGTTGGTCCTGTGACCGGGCCGAATGCAAGCTGGTTCTGTAACTGAGCTGTGTGCATATGCCGAGTTCCGTAACTTGGCGAAATTTGAAAGTAACAAAACACATCCTTCCATAAGAACTGATTTTATTGACTTTCAGAATTAAGTACAGTCTAAAAATAGTACTTCTTGAGGTGAGTGGCATTTCATGGGCGTGGTTGCTCTCTCCATATCCTCAAGTTTGTACGCTGACTGCCCAGCTGTCGAGATCACTTTGAATGGCCCATGCCAGTTCGGTGTGAGTTTTCCTTCGTTGGGATTTTTGTCTGCCGGAAGTATCTTCTTTAAGACCAGTTCTCCAGGTGAGAACTTCCTCTCTTTGACCCTTTGATTGTATCCTCTGGTCAGCTGCTGCTGGTAGGAAGTGAGGCGAATGGCTGCTGCATCCCTTCGTTCCTCAGCCAGGTGAGCTCTTTGGCGAGGTTTACATCATTTTGGCCTTGGTCGAACAGTTCCGACCTGAGGGTTGGGAGGCCAACCTTAAGTGGGATTACAGCCTCCATCCCGTAGGCAAGGGAGAAGGGTGTAGCCGAGGTCGAGCGTCTTGGGGTAGTCCTGTACGCCTAAAGGACACTCGGAAGCTCCTATACCCATCTTCCTTTTGCTCGATCTAGTCTCTTCTTGAGCGCGTCGAGCACCACTTTATTGGATATGTCCGCCTGACCATTACTCTGAGGGTAGGCCGGAGTGGAATAGTAATTCCTGATGCCGAGCTCTTGACAGAAGCTTTTGAAGAAGTTGGAGTCGAACTGAGTCCTGTTGTCCGAGATCAAGGCTCGAGGTACCCCAAATCTTGTCACGATGTTCCTCCACACGAAGTTTTTAGTACCCTTCTCGGTGATGGAAGACAACGCTTCAGCTTCTATCCACTTGGTGAAATATTTAATGGCTATAATTAGCCACCTCTTATTCCCTGGAGCTCGGTGGAGTGGTCCCACCAGGTCCAGCCCCCATTGGGCGAAAGGCTAAGGACTGGAGAGGAGACTTAGGTCGTGTGCTGGCTGATGGAGAGAGTGAGAGAACTTCTAGCACTTCTCACATTTCCTGGCATAGACCCGGGCGTCCTTCTGCATGTAAGGCCACCAGTAGCCCTGGCTGATAGCTCGGTAGGCTAGTGACAGACCTCCAATGTGACTGCCGCAGATCCCTTCATGGATTCCATAAAGGAAGTCTTCGACTTTACTCAGGTGAACGCACTGGAGGTAAGGGCCATTGTAGGACTTTTTATAGAGCTTGCATCTGGAGAGAGCCAAAACCGAGCTGCCTTCAGCCTTATTTTGTGGGCCTGGTTCTTGTCCTCGGGGAGCTGGTCGTCCTTGAGGTAGGAGATGAATTCGTCCATCTAGCTCGGACCGAGGTCAGCACACAATATCTGCCGAGGTGGGTGAAGCTCTATACTTGGTCTGTCTAGTGCTTCCACTTCGACAGTCCTTTTTCTTCCGTCCTCGACAGCAGATGCTAGGTTGGCAAGAGCGTCGGCGTGAGAGTTGGAGTCTCTGCCGATCTCCCTGACTTCAACTTTTTGGAACTGAGAGAGGAGTTGCTTTGCGGGAGCTAGGTAGGTTGCCATCCTGTCGTCACGGCTTGGTAGTCTCCATTCAGTTGGCTCGTCACCAATTAAGAATCACTGAAGACCACCAGTTGCCGTGCCCCCAGAATTTTAGCGCTACCCAACCCTGCGATTAGCGCTTCATACTTAGCTTCGTTGTTAGATACCTTGAAGTCAAGTGTTAGGGCTTGCTCGATGACAAGGCCCTCTGGAGATTGGAGGACTATGTCTGCGCCAGCCTTTTTGGAGGTTGAGGACCTGTCGACGAAGACCTTCCAGGACGAATCAAGGAACTGCTTCCAAGATCGCTCGTCCTCCATCTCGGTCTCGGAGGTTGCCTCCACCACCTTGCCCCCCAGTTCGGTGTCGAGGTGGCTCGATGCCAAACTAGGAGAGGTGAATTCTACGATGAAGCCTGCCAGCACCTGGGCTTTGATTGCCATTCTGGGTTGATACTGGATATCATATTGCCCCAGTTCGACGGCCCATTTGGACACTCTTCTAGAGAAGTCTGCCTTTCGGAACAGAGACTTGAGTGGATGTTCTGTAACAACCACTATGGAGTAAGTCTAGAAATAGTGGGAGAGCTTGCGGGATGCGCTGACGAGCGCAAGTGCTAGCTTCTCCAAAGGCAGGTATCTCGTCTCGGCATCTAGCAGGATCTTGCTCGCGTAGTAGATAGGCCTTTGTTGCATGTCTTCTTCTCTGATCAGTACCGAGCTCACTGCGTGGTCCGAAACTCCCAGGTATAAATATAGGGTCTCGCCCTATGTCAGAGTGGACAGCAGGGGAGATGAAGAGAGGTATCCCTTGAGTTCTTGGAGGGCTATGTCGCACTCAGGGGTCCATTGGAACTTCGAGCTCTTCTTCAAGAGCTGGAAGATGGGACGGTATTTGTTTGAAGCCCTGCTGATGAAGTGATTCAGCGTGGCTGCCATCCCCGTGAGCCTCTGGACTTGCTTCACCGTGATCGGACTTTGGATGGCCCGGATCGTAGAGATCTGCTCGGGATTGACTTCTATCCCTCGTCTAGTGACTAGGCTGCCAAGGAACTTGCCGAAGCCGTCGCCAAACGCGCATTTGAATGCGTTCAGTTTGAGCTTGAATTCTTTGAGGACGGTGAAGATCTGACTCAGGTCGGTCAAGTAGTCCTGTGACCTTTTAGACTTGACAACCATGTCGTCAATGTATGCTTCAACCGTCTTGCCGAGTTGGGTCTGAAACATCTTCGTTACCAGCCTCTGGTATGTGGCAACGGCGTTTTTTAACCCAAAAGGCATCACTTTGTAACAGTAGATGCCTCTAGGTGTTATGAACGTGGTCTTTTCTTCATCAAGCCCATGCATCGGGATTTGATGGTAACCTCGGTAAGCATCGAGGAAACTCATCCTATCGTGCCCGGCAGTGGCATCGATCAACTCGTCTATCTTCGAAAGCTGGAAGCAGTCTTTGGGACACGCCTTGTTGAGGTCGGTGAAATCCACGCAGACCCTCCAGCTTCCATTTTTCTTTTTGACCGCTACTGTGTTGGCCAGCCACGCAGGGTAGTGGACTTCTCTGATTGCTTCGGCCTCCAACAGCTTGTCGACCTCCTCGATTACTGCCTCCACTTGCTAGACCCCGATCTTGCGAGCCTTTTGGACCACAGGCTTGTGTCTGGGATCCACGTTCAGCTTGTGGCTTATGACCTAGGGGTCGATGCCGGGCATCTCGTAGGGGGTCCAAGCGAAGACCTCTCTGTTCTGTAATAGGAAGTCAAGCAGCTCAGCCCTTTCAGCTTTCGCAAGCTGACTTCCGAGCAGGAAGTATCGCTCTGGATTACTGGGATCGATCCTGACCTCAGTGAGGTCTTCGACACTCTTCTGCTCGAGGGCTCGGCCAACAGCTTCAAGCTCTGCCTCCAGCTCGGCCATGTGACTTGATACGGCTCTGCCTTTCCGGGGACCACGGCCATCAGGCATTGGTTGGCCATCTGTTGGTCGCCGCGGACTGTGACCACTTTGAAGCTACCGCCTCTGTTCTGTAATGGGAACTTGAGCTTCTGGTGATGGGTGGAGGGCACAACTTCCATTTTGTGCAGCCAAGTCCTTCCCATGATGGCATTATATGAGGACGGTGCGTCCACCACCAGGAAGTCTGCTGTCATGGAGGCTCCTCCTATTTGGACTTCGAGGGAGATCTTCCTTTTGGGGTACACTGACTTGGAGCTGAAACCCATCAGTGGGGTGCGGGCTTCCTGCAGGTCCTCCTCTTTCAGACCGATTTTCTTGAAGCAGTCGTAGTAGAGGATTTCCCAGGAGCTCCTAGGGTCCACAAGGATCCTCTTGACCTTGAAGTTTATTAACCTGAGAGTCAGGAGTAGAGGATCGTTGTGGGGCAGCTGGACCCTGTCCAAGTCTTCATCAGAGAACCAAATCTTTGGTCTCTCTTTCTTTGCCTTCTTCGCTGAGGGACCGAGCTCAGCCGTCATCACCTGTTTGCAGTGCTAGGCCCTTCTGGCCTCGGCATGGGCCTGGCTACTCCCCTTAGGAGCGGGAGCTAGGTGGATGACGTTGATGGTCTGCTCCTCCTCGCTATCCCGACCCTCATCGGGTTGGAGTAGTTGAGCTCGGTTGACCCAACCTTCCTCCTTGACGAGGTCCTTGAGGTGCCTGTCATTTACGAGCCTTTCGAGGTGAGCCTTGAAGGTATGGCAGTCTTCGGTTTTGTGCCCATTCTGTTTGTGGTAGGCACAGAACTTGCTCTGATCTCAGGTGGAGGCGTCACCTTTCATAGGTTGGGGCCATTTGAAGAAGGGTTGCGTCTGGATCTTGCCGAGGAGCTTCTAAATGGGCTCCTTGAAGATGGTTTTGATGACTTTGTGAGAGGCACCAGTCGAATTCGGCTTCGTGCCTCCTCCCGAAGTGGGAGCAGAGCGCACTGCCGAACTGGCTGGCTCTCTGTTCCGGGCTGCCTCCCTCCTGGATAACTTTTTATCCTTCTTGTAGGGCCTATCCTCTTGCCAGATGTTGTGGCTCTCTTGAGCTCGGATCTCATCTTCTTCTTATTCGACGATCTGGTTCACCCGTGCCATCAGTACTTTCATCGTGACCACGGGGAATCGCACCAGTTCCCTCCGAAGCTCGTTGGTTGGCAACAGAGCCTGTTTGAAGTACTTAATGGCCACTTCGTCGTTGGCGTCTTCGACCTGGCTGTAGGTGGTCCAGAACCTTTTGGCGAACGAAGTGATATTTTCGGTCGGCCTCATTTTGATTGCCATCAGGTCCTCGTCCATCTTCGGGATGACCCGGTGCGCTTGGAACTTCTCGACGAAGGAGTTTTGGAGCTGCTGCCAGCTCGAAATTGATCCCTCGGAGAGCGCGCAGAACCACCGAAATGGGAGGTCGCCGAGACTAGAAGAGAAAACTTTGCAGTTCAGGTCGCCCTCATCACCCCATACCGACATTCTCTTGGTGAAGTGTCGGAGGTGTGCTTTTGGGTCCGAGGTCCCATCGTATAGGTTGAACCTCAGAACGCTGAACTTTTCGGGGAGGGCGTGATCCCAGATTTCCCGGGAGAAGGGAGATCCGCCACGGCCATCAGCGTCATTGGCAGTAAGCCGACCTCGAGTGAAGCCGACGAACTCCATGTTTTGCTGCACGGCCTGCTTTATCTCCTGGTTGAGCCATGCCCTCAGACCGGGGTCGGTTCCCAGTCTCCTCGGTCTCTGGTGCTGCTGCTGAAGGTCAGCGCTGGCGTGAGTACTGCTCGAGCCTTCATCATAGGCCCGGTCACGCCTCTTATTGTTCAGGACTTGCCTTAAGTCCTGTCGAGCCTGGGAACCTTCCGGGCTCGCTGCAGTGTAGGAGGCACGAGTGAGGTCCCGGCCGGGACCTTCTCTTTCCCTTCGAACTACCGCTGGAGCTGGAGGATCTGGGCTTTTTGCTCTTGAATAAGGAGGTTTTGAGTCCTGATTTCCTCCAGGTGTGCCTCGTCGGCCTCCTCCAGAATCATGTCGTCGTCTCCCTCTTTGTCAAGGTGCATGTGGTCCTCCTCCACGTGGTCCCGGTGATGAGGCTGGCGCGACTTGGACAATGCCGGTGTCTTTCCCCGTTGGGACTGTCCCTGAGGAGGAACATCCTTACGGGGGTGTTCCAGCAGGATAACGTCCTGACGAGGACATTCTGCCCGGGAGGGAGATGGCCGGACACGCTCCAGAACAGGGTCTCGATGATGAGGAGGTGGTGTCATCCCTCTCGACGATGACGAGCTTGACTGGGTCTCCCACAGTCCTTTCACCGGGCCCTCCCCCAACCCTCCTTTGCTGAGGGACTAACGGTGCCTGCCTAGTTGCTTCCGCCTGGTTCGTCACCAGTGGAGGCGGCATGATGGGCAGAAATGATTCTGGCGGTATGGACCTGGATGGTTCGACGCCCTTTCCTTTCTTAGTCTTTGGAGGCATGGCTTTTCAAGGTGAAAATATGGTTTTTTCAAACGTTCCCACAGACGGCGCCAATTGTAAGTGCCTGAAAATTATGAACTTGGTTTAGACGATGATGAAGCTTTAAATGATGCTGCTTATTTGGTCTGGAAGTAATGGAAATTCTGAACCTGAAAGCTAGACAAAAGTCAGGGCCCCGGGCTGCTATCAGCCAAAGGCACTCCGACGCCTGAGTTAGTGCTGTTACTGAACTAGGGTGAAGTGAGGAAGAAGAAGAAGGTTCAGGCAATAGTGTAGTGTAATACACAGTGTAATGTGTACCTTTCATGGACTTACCATGCAAGTATATATAGAGGAGTGGAAACTTCCTGAGTGGAGGTAGGTGAGGAAGCTTGTCCCATCAGCCCATACATAGGATTCTCAGTGGGGGGTAGGTGAGGATACTGTCCCATCGGATCTCTCCTCAATCCCACACATAAATGCGGATGTGATCAGCTGATAAGAAAGAGCCCTTATCAATGGCCGGCGGCTACCCTATCTGTCAGGGCGCTCTGTAATGTAGCAGTCCCATCTCATAATAGGGATTTGACGCTCAGTGTTCACCTCGGCCAATGGCCAAACTGGAGAAGGCACTAAGGTCGGGCCTGAAGTCGGGCACTACTAACGAGACGTACGAGGCCGAGTTCGGAGGGGCGTGGTCGGTACTCTTACCGAGACCAGTTCCATCTCGGCGCCAGCTGGCACATTGCCGAGTTGGATAAATGAGGTTGAGGCAGTCCCTGATTGGTACTGTTACCGAAGTCAGGGGTAACCTCGGTTCCGGGGAAACACTCCACACAGTGTTGGATAAAGAAAACTCAAAATTAATCTACGATTTATAGGATAGTATCAATTGAAGATACTCTCCGTGTTTGTTGAACAATTTTATGTAAACGAATGGACTATGCACTTCATAACGTTCTAAGATATGTTTTCATTCAAAGCCACAATTATTGGCATTTACATGAGTCAATAGATTTAAAAATTCAAAAAAGGAATCTGACATATCCTCACTTGAAAGTTTCCAAAGGGACATGACTCGAAAGTTCAAAAAATGACACTACTTGCAAACTCGCGAACAAAAATGTGTAGGGCAATTTTATCGACACTCGCGAGCTCGAGACATTATTATTGAACTCATGAAAAAACAAGTGAATGACAATTTGGTCTCGAAAAAAAAAGGGTGATACGGGAGATAATTGATTCGGGAAATACGTGTATTTGATGACTAATTTCAAAGTATAGGGCAATTTGAGATATTTTTCAAAAAAAAAAAAAAAACCCTAAAATTTTTAGTTTTTGCATAATGCCTACTTGATTTTTGTGTTCCTTATAAATCTTGTATTGAGGACAAGTTAAGGAGAGAGTACAATGCTTGTATTATACTAGCATAGAATTTGAGGATTGATGCAATGTATGAATAACTGACAGGGCCTAGAAAATTGTCTAGCTATGCCTTCCTCTTAGTCGCTATCATTTCTTTCAGTAGGAAATAAAGACAAAAATTTCATGGCTAATGTTGCATATAGAACAGTGACTAGGGCCTAGGGTCATTTTTAAGTTCTAGTAGCAGAATACTTGTTACTTAATCTTGTCAATTTAAATTAAAGCAATGGGCCAGTACTTTACCTTAGTTGCATGAAGGGATGAGGGTGAGGCTCCAAAGAGAGATTAGAAGCAGGAATGACACTTTGGTGGAATATTGATAGAAGTAAGACATAAATCCGAGGAATTATATGGTTTTTGCCATGCAGCAAACTATTGTTGATGTGATTAAAGCCTAGAGTGGATGAAAGATAAACATGTTATACTATTATTAACATGAACCCTAAGATCGTGAACAGCATGATAATCACGTGTAGGATTTAATCTTAAATAAATTAAAGAGTACCTCCAGACATCCTGATGCCGAGAGCTTTCTGATCCTGCAGTCTGGTGCTGTTGCTGATTGATGCTGTGATCCGTCGAGAAAGATACTATGTGAATGGTTTCGGTTTCTCTTTCCTTGCCTATAAAACCTTAATGTGTTGATTTTCGTGAATACCTTTGTGATGGACGAAAGGCTTTGTTTTATAGGTGAAAAGAGGACCGAACTTCCAATTAGGGTTTCCTTAGACTTAATCTCAACCATCCATCAAGGTAGAGAATATTAAGGAATACATCTCATTAAGAAACCTTTTTGTGTAAGGAATAGCATGTATCCTAAGAAAATAGATTTCCTATAATGACCACAATTCGGGAAAGGAAAGGACTTGTGGTCCAAGGAATGGACTTAAATGTAATTTCCTTACAGTCTCCCACTTGGTCGATAGGAAGATCCTTTAGAATTTTTCATGTTGGGAATCATAAGGCGCGCATTATATGCTAAACATTTCTTTAGTCGGTTATCATAAGTGTCTTGGCTAATTCAGTGGTCAATGGGAGTCATGGCGTGCACACATTATTTTGCAACATGCTTACTTCCATGTACTACAGCATTGACAACTTGCATAACTAGACCGTAAAAGGAGATATACGTAATGGTCTCATAATGTCTATGGTGAAAGACTGTTTCTGTTTATCATTCATCAAAACATAAAATGTACACAATGGAAAAACAGAAATAGCAGATATAGAGTTGCATTAAGAGCTCAATAAATGTCAAATACAAGTACAGAAATAAAAGGCAGATAATATAATTAAGAACTATCTTCAAGACCCATGCTTTCAGTATGTTCTTGAAAGGTCTTTGGAGGTAGTCCTTTCGTGAATATGTCTGCGACCATGAAATCTGTACGTATAGACTCAATGACAAATTTCTGTAATCTAACATCTTGTTTCAGTGAGAGATATTTAAGGTCCATGTGTTTGGATCCCTTAGATATCCTGTCGTGCTTGGAGAAGAAGGTTACAGCTTCATTGTCACAGTAAAGGGTTAATGGCTTAGAGATGAAATTCAAAGCTCCAAACTGAGAGATAAAATTACGCAACCATGTTCCCTGAATTGCAGCCTCGTAACATGCTACATACTCAGCCATCATGGTGGATGGGTAAAGCAACCCGGATTTCTAGCTTTTCCATGATATTGCACCTCCACATAAGAGATACACATAGCCAAGAGTGCAAAGTCTGGTGTCAGGACATCCAGCAAAAGCTGAATCTGAATAACCAGTCACCTGTAGGTGACTTGATTTTCTGTATGTGAGCATATAATTCCTTGTTCCCTTGAGGTATCTCAGTACTTTCTTTGCAGCTTTCCAATGAGCGATCCCTGGGTTACTCTGAAATCTACCGAGCATGCCAACATCATGACTAATGTCAGGTCTTGTACAGACCTGTGCATACATCAAACTCCCGACAAGAGAAGCATAAGGAAATTTTGCCATTTCTTTAAGTTCCAATTCGTTCTGTGGACACTGCGAAAGATCAAGCTTGTCTCCTTTATGCAGTGGAACAGGACTAGAGGAACATGTCATCATGCCAAACCTCTCTAGAACTTTGTCAATATATGCTTTCTGAGACAATCCCAAAATACCAAGTGACCTGTCACGGAATATTTCTATTCCTATCACATAGGAAGCCTCAACCATATCTTTCATTTCAAAATGCTTAGAGAGATAGTCCTTTGTTTGATGTAATAAACCAAGGTCGCTGCTAGCCAGTAATATGTCATCAACGTACAGAACCAAAAATATGAACTTACTCCCACTGAACTTGAGGTATATGCAAGGGTCAACGATGTTTTCTATGAAATCGAAGTTAGTAATGATTTCATGAAACTTTAGGTACCATTGCCTCAAAGCTTGTTTCAGTCCATATATTGATTTCTTAAGTTTGCAGACCATGTCTTCCTGACCTTCATTTATGAAGCCTTCAGGTTGACGCATGTAGACTTCTTCTTCCAAGTCTCCATTAAGAAAGGCAGTTTTCACATCAATTTGATGTAACTCGAGGTCATAGTGAGCTACTAATGCCATGATAATTCTAAGAGAATCCTTCCTTGACACAGGGGAAAAAGTCTCAGTATAGTCAATACCTTCTTTCTGATTGAAACCTTTGGCAACAAGTCTGGCTTTATGGCGTTCAATATTGCATTTGCAGTCGCTTTTGGTCTTGAAGACCCCTTTACAGCCAACTGGTTTGTGTCCTGGAGGCAATTGAACAACTTCCCAGACTTGATTTTCATTCATAGATTTCAATTCATCCTTCATAGCATCAATCCATTTACAAGAATTAACATCCTTAATGGCTTGTGAATAAGAAACCGGGTCATTAATTGTCCCTTCTCCAGATTCTACTTGGTAAAGCATGTAATCATCGGAAATAGCTGATCTCCTTTGTCTTTGAGACCTTCTTAATGCTGGTTCCTGTGGTGCATTATCCATATGTTCATTGGCGACAATCTCATTATGGAGTTGTTGATCATTTATTGGATTTTCCTCATTGTTAAATGGTTCAACAACAGGAGGATTGCCAACATCTTTCGGAATAGAGGGTAAAGGGATAGGTACCCTGATTTCCTGAATGATCACATCTTGAGGTTTATTACTCCCACTGATTTCGCCATTCTCAAAGAATCTAGCATTACCGGTTTCAACAATTCTTGTACTATGGTTAGGCCAGTAAAACCTAAATCCTTTGGACTTTTCTGGGTAACCTATAAAGTAACCACTGATTGTTTTAAGGTCCAATTTCTTATCATGTGGATTGTAGACTCTAGCCTCAACTGGGCAACCCCAAATTTGGAGATGTCGTAAACTAGGTTTCCAGCCTTTCCACAGTTCAAAAGGTGTTTTTGGAACTGCCTTACTGGGAACTCTGTTCAAGATATAAACAGCTGTGCGTAGAGCATCCATCCACAAGGATATAGGTAAGTTAGCATGACTCGTCATTGATCTAACCATTTCCATGTATGTACGATTTTGCCTTTCAGCTACACCATTCTGCCATGGAGAACCAGGCGTTGTGTATTGGGCAACAATTCCAAGTTTTTGGAGAAGTTTTGCAAAAGGTCCAGGATGTTGTCTTGTTTCGTCATACCTTCCATAAAACTCACCACTTCTATCTGACCTTATGATTTTCACTTTTCTATCAATTGCCTTTCGACTTCAGTAATGAACACTTGTACAGCATTCACAGACTGAGATTTGTCTTGCAACAAGTATAAATAACAGTAACGTGAGTAATCATCAATAAAGGTAATGAAATACTTTTCTCCTCCAAAGGTTGGAACATCAAAGGGTCCGCAAATGTCTGTATGTATTATTTCAAGAAGCTCAGTACTTCTTGTGGCTCCTTTCTTTGTGTGTTTTGTTGTTTTGCCTTTAATACAATCCACACATACATTAATATTAATAAAATCTAGATCCGGAAGGACACCATCTTTTACTAATCTTTTGATTCTTTCACTGGATATGTGACCCAGTTTTTTATGCCACAAGAAATAAGAGTCGTGTTTGGATGACTTTCGTTTTGTTTCCTTAGAATGCAGGGTAAGTTGGGTTTCAGCAAGTTGACTATCAAGATGAAACTTGTATAGCCCATCAATCAAAATTCCAGAACTAATACGACTAGAATTTTTAAATAAACTGAAATTACCATTTCCTACTTCAAACGAGTAACCAACTTTATCAAGTGCGCTTACAGAAACCAAATTACGGGAAAGAGACGGAACATAAAGTGTTTGACATAAGTCTAACTGATAACCACTATCTAAAATAAGACGAAAAGTTCCAATAGCTTCAACTGGAGCTTTGTCTTTGTTTCCCATGAAAAGGAAGTTCTCACTTGGGTTTATGGTTTGGATCGTAAGGAATCCCTGCATTGAATTGGAAACATGAACATTAGCACCAGTGTCAATCCACCAAGTATCAGAAGAAACATAAGTAAGATTTGATTCGAAATAACTTACGAAACCCATAGGGTTACCTTTCTTTTCGAACCATTCTTTACGTTTAATGCAGTCTGCCTGAAAATGTCCAGGTTTCTTGCAAAATTTGCATACGTTTTCCTTCTTTTTCTTCTTGGAGTTCTGACTAGCCTCATTAGATTTGGGTGGTGCCCTTTTCTGGCCTGAATTATGCTTTCTCCCAATTTTGTGTCCAGCTCCTTGAACGAGATGAGCTACTTTAATTCCTTGTTGAGTCAGCCTGGCCTCCTCTTGAACCAGTTTGTTAGCCAATTCATTCATTGTCCACTTGTCCGTAATAGTGTTATAGTGAATTTGGAAAGGCCCGGACTGAGGAGGTAAACTGTTTAGGATAATTCTTTAGTTTAGCTGTAAGGTTGGTCATCTCAATGACATGTTCATGCATTGATCTGGTGCCATCAAACTTCATGGTTGTAAGATCTGCCATTAGTTTCCCAGTAAGGGATTTGTCTGCAGTCTTAAACCTAGCTTCAATGGCCTTCATATAGTCCTTAGCATTCTCAGGTGTAGGAAGGGATGTTTTTATGTTGGTGGCAATAGTCATTCGTAAAAACATAGTGCTTAGTCTGTCAGACCTTTCCCAGGCATTAAAGTGGGTGATTTCTTCAGGGGTACTTTTTTCAGTGAGTGAAGCTGGCTTATCTTTACGAAGAGCTATATCCAGTTCAAGTACTCCCAATGTGAACTCAACTTGCTCTTTTCATTCTGAGAAGTTGGTTCCATTGAGCTTAGTGACAGAGGTAGCATGCGAAGTTAGATTAGTGGTTGCAAGAACTGCAATAGAGATACAACAATAAGGCTTTAATAAAAAATAAGACAACACACGCATAATATATGAATATATACGACAAAATTTTAGGTGCTCCTGTGGGTAGTCACCATAATTTCTACACATTATACCATCTAAGGTCGTCATATTCAATGTGATGTAAATGAGTGATGCTAATCTTAATTAGGAACAAACACTCCTTAATTATTGTTCAATCATATGAGTATAATCCGCCCGTGGGCGACTAAATGCTTCATACCCTCTTGAATAATATGTAATGTAAACATCATGATGGTATAATTTATTGCCAAATTTCAGTATTTAATTGTTAGGGTCACTGTGGTGAGACCTAACCCTAAGCATACAACTTTGGTGATTAAAAGTGGCTTAATATGAATATAAACATATATATTGCATGCATTCATGATAGATCATTCATTGTATGAAAAGTACTGATAAACCAGCCCCTCCGCGGCGCCCACCATAATGGCGGCGAAAATTTTTTTTGAGACATTATATCATCGATTACGAAGAAACATACTAATGATAATCAACATAATACGGAATTATTATGAAAATATGATCCAACTATATGGCCTATTTTCTATCTTTCTTTTCGATCATCTGTCTTTATTTTCGACTGCTTCAAAACGCCATCTTCAGTCTTGAAACAACATCCTTTTCAATCATGACGTACCAGTTACAGATTTCTTCCATTATTACATTGAATTTTTACTCACGCAGGAGTTTATACATAATTGAAAATTCAAAACTTAAATAAATCACGATCAAACAGTCGTGCCCAAATAAAAAAAATTTGCAGAATAACATAAATATAAACCATTCATGCAGGCCATAATAGTTGGATCGATAAATTGCTGCAAAATAGAGTTAGAACGGATCTATATTTGCCGATTATGGCGATGCATAGTTATCCTAATTAATGGACGATCATGTGTTCTAAAACCATGCTCTGATACCACATGTTGTACTATTATTAACATGAACCCTAAGATCGTGAACAGCATGACAATCACGTGTAGGATTTAATCTTAAATAAATTAAAGAGTACCTCCAGACATCCTGATGTAGAGAGCTTTCTGATCCTGTAGTCTGGTGCTGTTGCTGATTGATGCTGTAATCCGTCGAGAAAGAGACTATGTGAATGGTTTCGGTTTCTCTTTCCTTGCCTATAAAACCTTAATGTGTTGATTTTCGTGAATAGGTTGTGATGGACGAAAGGCTTTGTTTTATAGGTGAAAAGAGGACCGAATTTCCAATTAGGGTTTCCTTAGACTTAATCTCAACCATCCATCAAGGTAGAGAAATATTAAGGAATACATCTCATTAAGAAACCTTTTTGTGTAAGGAATAGCATGTATCCTAAGAAAATAGATTTCCTATAATGGTTACAATTCGGGAAAGGAAAGGACTTGTGGTCCAAGGAATGGATTTAAATGTAATTTCCTTACAAAACATTGACTCCTTACATGAACAATGCTGGCTATTGTTTTGCTCATAATTGTCCTTTGTATACTGAAGGGTGTGGATCAAATAATCTTTGAGATTTTCTAGACATCTTTTATAAAAAAATTGGACCCATAAAATGAGGACATAAGGGTTCCTGAAGAAAAAAGTATTCCTAAAATGTATGAGATTCAAACTTTAATCGAACTAGAGCAGTGCTGTTAGCTAAGACGGTTAATATTTGCAAAATGCATGTGAAAGCACTGTTTTTCCCTTGTTACATATTTAAACTCATTCACATGTGTGACTCCTCTCTCTCTCTCTCTGCGCACGCGTGTGAGAGAGAGTTATAGTTGTTCCTGATACGTGAAGTCCAGAGGTCGAACAATCTTCTTTACTAGAAGAAAATCACACGTAATAAGATCTTCCAGCGTGTTATTGTGTGGGTCTATTACAGAGTCTTCAAACACTATTACAGCTGTAAAGAGAGCAAAGTTGTACAATGGTTGTTTTTTTTTTTTGTTTTTTCCAAATCATAATAAGGAAAGGCCAAAATTAATTTATCGGAATGATGTTTTTGAGAGAACCAATGAAGATGACACATCACACAGAAGTACAAAGATGGTATAATTTGAAGAAATGGAGAACAGGATGCTTTCATATGAAGGATTATGAAAATAACAACCTCAGTTAATAGCAAAAATGTCCTGTTGGTCCAGGGACAGAATTATTATTTAACTTCATGGACCATTTTAGGAATAAGTTTTTGGAGCTTTTCTAAACTTTTCATAGAGGGATAAAGGCTTAATTTTTCTTCCTAAAACCAACTATATGAATCTCCACAACATGGAACTATATGAATGGAGTAGGATAGGGAAACAAATTCTACACTTGTCGTATTTCTTGTTTAGATGGTCCTTATCCAGAATCCTCTCATCATTTTTTTGCCTCTTTTTCGGGGTGTGTGGGTGTGCGTGTGTGTGTGAAGAAATGAATTTTCAATTATCATTTAGCTCTTATTACATTGAATTTCTTATTGAAAACCTATGGATTATGTAGGTGAGAAGTCTCTGGTGAGTATTGATTGGCCCGACTTTAGAAACACAGGCCTATGTCCAGCCCAAGCCCAATGTGGCCCATAAATGTCAAGGCCAAGCCCGTCCATTTAGTCAATCAGGCCGGGCCAAACTGGGCTTTCTGTTAGTTGTAGGGCTTTCTAGCAATAGTTTGGAGAAAATATCACTAAATTACAAGCACTTTTCATTAGGGCTGGGTTGGGCTTGGCTTTGCGCTTTCTATCCACAGCCAAAATATTAAACAGGCGTAGATTATATATCCAGGCCCGGCCCGAAGCAGTCTGAGCGAGCCCAGTCTGGCCTGGCCCAATGAGCACAACTATGCACAAATGTACCATAAGCACGTCAAATTTAGCTGACTTAAACCAGGGAGAGCACCTGGCTCAAATTATATATGCTGGACTCTTCGTCATTTGGCCGCACATACAATGAATGCAGATAACCTTTTTTTTATAACTAGACAGTGCACGCACGGTGCATCTTATAAAAGAACCTGATTGATTGTTAATGTAAATGTATAACCCATCTAATGCATCATATATGCATGTGTATATTAATAAATGAGTATTGAAGAAGTTCTATGCCCCTGTTTGGAGAATATTCCAGAACTGTGTTCTATATTTCAGTCCAGATTATTCTTAGGTTGGTGTAATTGTAGTTAGTAGTTACCATAATTTCATTTCTTTGCAGCTAGAGGCAGCACATGAGAGAGAGAAGGAGCTAATACAGGATATCAATGATCTGCAATTGAGGTAATCATTATAATATAATTGGAATGATGGTCTTGGAGATTAAACTGTCGACATATGAAATGTTTGGTTCCTGTTACAGGCTCTTATGTGCCCAAGAAGAGCTACAGAGACTTAAGACCAAAAATGCTCAGGTTGGTTTCACATTCTGCATATATAATGTACATGAGCACTGTATATTGACTAAGTTTCTCATACATGTTGAACCAGGTGTGAAGTTCCATTCAGCATTGGTTTACGCACTATCTCAACTCCATGCTCAATTGAAGATGGAACAGTATGTGAGGTCAAAGATGCTATTATTGTGGCATCAATTTGTTAGTCATTGTTAACAGAGGTCAAGATCTGAGTGGCTACTAGATGCATGGTCTGATGTTGAGTTTTGCATGTTGTTAAGACAAGATTTTTTTTGGCCTATCTACACTTGTGGCTTGTTGTTATGTATATATTGGTAAAAAGTTTATTTGTTATACATGGAAATCAAATTGTGTGTGTGTTTTTTATTTTTATTTTTTTTTATTTTTATATTGGGTTTTGGGATTATCTGGGATCTACACATAAAGACCACAACAATCGTGCTGCAGTATCGAGGGAAGGATGCTCATTTAAGCTTGAATGGAAGTATTAGGGCTTGTATGGAAACTCTAATTTGTTTTAAATAGAGCTGATTCGATTCTATTTGAAATACATCTGTTTCAATTATAGTATTTTATAAATAGACCATTTAGTAAGATGTGTAGTATGTGTTATCCAATTGGAAAAGCAGACTTATCATATTGCAAGTTGTATGGGCAAACTTATCTTATAGTAGTAGCAATACATGCAAACTTGTCATATGGTAAAGTTTATATAGGAAAACTTGTTTAAAAAAAAAAAAAGTTGTCGTTGTCTGACTAAAATGGAGTTAGGAAGTGTTTGGTAAGCCTATTCACAGGCTTTGTTCGACTTAAAACTGATTCAAATAGAGTTTTTAGTGCCTTTAGGCTGTTTGGTAACCTAAAAACAAAAGGTCTATTTCAATTGGTTTTAAGATGTTTTGCCTCCAATTCAAAAATCTATGAAAAGGGCGAGAATTGAATAAGCGCCGAAACATCTAAACCAGAAAGACAATATTCATTTTTTTGACAAGTTTGCCCTTAAAGTTCGCTCATATAAAACTCCTGCACTTTCCCAAATCACCTCTTCCTCTTCCTGAGAAAACCTGACAGAGCCTGTCCCATCAAATCTGTTACAAACCTTCACAATCTCTTCAATGTCGATCCAGTTGTTTTTTCAGGTATGTTGATGATGATCCTTGCATTTCCCCTTATCTTTTCTCACTTTTCCATTACCTTTTCTTTAAGCATCTCTTTGTAGAATGCATGCAAATTTCGAATTTTTTATGTTGAGACTTTTAGATCCTGCCCATTCACTTTTTTTTTTGCTAAAGTAGCTAACCAAATCATTAGGTCTCTTTTTATTTCTTTAAGAAAAAATTGTTTTATCTCATCAATTTACAATCATGAAAAACGCATTGAGTGAGAAAAACCATGAAACTTATTGTATTACCATGATTTTCATACATGATTCCAAAACATATTAGTCAGGTAAAAAACAATACAAATCTGTTGTTCCATTTTATAAAAACTGCATCTTCAAGATGTTTAGAAAATTAAGGATTGCAAATCTTCATTCTTTATTGATCTTAGTATGTCAGGGTGTGCTTAGATGTCACTAAGACATAGAATATAAAACTAAGGTAGTAAAAAGTGGGATTTAAACAGATTTGGTTGTGTTTAGATGTAACTAAAGCCTTAGAATATAAAATCAAGGTAGTAAAAAGTGGGATTTAAACAGATTTAGGTTTTGAAATGTATCAATTGAAGAATTGATGAATACCTAGAAATTTGATATAAGGACTTTGCATGCAAGGGCACTATTGTAGGCTGCTTCAGGAGTTGGCCTTTTGAACAGATGAATACCTACAAATTAGTTGCCCCTGATTAGGTTATCAAGCCTACTGCTTGTTGCAACATGACAAAGAAACAGAGCATTAGAAGCCATTTTCCACCTCACAGTTCCAGACAGGGCTTCAAGAGCCATCACATGCAGGTACCTAGGTTACTAACCATAAATCAAAACTTCCATCAGAAATGCTCAGAGTTTCGTATCTTGTGTTATTTACAGGGCTGCCAGTGCCCACCCCTGTAAATAGGGGTGAGCTCCCACTCATTTGCAACTCAATCTGCTAGGAATTCCTCAAGGGGCTTTGAGAACAGGAAGATTCTTTTGAAGATATATGAAGACTGCCTACACCGCTCATCATTTGCTTTGGTTTACTACTACTTGTGCTATTTTTCTCTTGTTGTAAAAGGAGCATCAATGATTACTCATGGCTGTAGTTCAACTGAAAGTTCAAAGCCATATGCCCATGAGAAAAAAAGGAGAATCGAATAAAATTCTTTATCATTTGCTCAACAGTTTGTTGAAACTAGATTGGATTGGGGATTATTTGCTGCGAGCAATTACAAACACTGTAGCTGCTACTCCCCCTCTTTTATCACCACTTCTGCTTTTATCCTTGTTTTCTTTTGATTAAAAAACTGTAGTTGCATTGTGAAAATGATATTTCATCTTGGAAATTCCAAAAAAAAAAAAAAAAAAAACCCTCTTTTTCATGCCACAGATCCACTGATTCTTAACTATTCCACAGAAGCATTGAAACCCTAGCCCAAGAATCTAACCTAAACAGAGGCAAGCAAACCTTTAAAGGTTGGGCTTATATAGATCTACAGTGATGTGTATGATCTAATACCAAGGAGAACTACAACAGCCCTAGAGTTCACATAAAAGGAAGAAAAGCAATGTTTATGAAACCAAAATGTAAAGAAGAAAAAGATCCATGATGGAGAATAGAGATGGGAGGAGAAGAAGAGAACTGAAGTGGGGAGAAAACCAACTTAGGGATTTCTATGGAATAATGCTTATATATAATATTAGATGAAGAAATTACAATCAAGCCTTGAATTGTAAAAATTAAATTCATATAACTTAAATCCTTGAAAAAAAGTACCATTATGGTACAATGTATCCATGTTTCATGAAGACTACAATACAATTCTGTCATGAGTACAAAATAAGCTATTATCATCTTCACTATGTTCATGTAAAACAATCTGAGCATTTGTGGATACTTTTGGCAAGAGCAGAAGTTGTTCATGGAGTAGAGCCACATTTGGTATTGCTTGAGATAAGGATTTGTCGCTTCGATATGCCTCGATGCCTTCCTTAGGAGTGACCAAAACCATGGTCTCCAATAAAACAGCTTTCTTGAGGAGAAATTTCACGACCATCATTTGCCACCTACTCCCATAAAATCCATTCAGCGTTATTGTCTTAAGACGATGAAAAACACACCCTGACGACTCTTCTGTCCAGTCCATCCATGGACAAAAGGGAGGAATCCATTCAAGCTGTCAAATCTAATTGTATTAGATTTAAATAGAGTAATGATTATTAATTGATCAATACAATTGTAGAAATGGCTTAGGTTCAAGTAGACCAACCATGAGCTTTTCCAGGCAAGGGAAGTTCCAATATCTGAAGAAGGCGATCAGGCCACCAGGATACTGGTCACAAGCTCCCAATTGTAGCTCTATCAGATTGGGGAGCGTAATAGGGAAATTCACAGGTGCAATTTCAAGTTCTAGCACATAAAAGTCCTACGATACATAAAACAAATTTTATAAAACTATCACCAAGCTAAAAAAGCCAAATTATCCAAAAGACGTTTAAAAGGGCCCATTTGTTATATCAGGTATTGAATTCTTAGGAATTCTAAGCAATGACTTTCTATCAAAGGTGCTAAAATTGAACGAGTAAAGGTAAAGATCAAGAAAAGGGCGAAAAGGCTATCAAAGAGTCTCCCCTTTGGTAGGAGATGATCACCCAGCTGTCACCCTAAACCTCTAGCTTAACTCCTTCACTCTATATTATAACTTCATCAACCACCACTTTACTCAGAACTCTATGTCAGGTTTGTGACAAAAGTTTTAAGCCGGCTGTCAACCTTCCTTCTTTTCCCAGGCTTGAGACTGATGAATTACTAAGAATTGCTAGAAACTCAATACAATGAATTCAAATAGGAAGCAACAAAAGAAAAGCAGGGATAAAAAAAAAAGCTACTTCAAACTGGCAATGACAAGTGTTGAGTGTTTGACAACTTGAAGATGAGCAAGTTTGGACACAAAACAATCCTACTCAGTAAAGTGAAAAGATCAACAAAAGGCTATCAACAAGTCTCCCCTTTGGTTAGGAGATGATTCCCCCACTTTACTCAAAATTCATGTTGGGGTTGTGACAAAAGTTTCAAGCAAGCTGTACATCTATCAAATGCAACCCTCTTCCTTTATCCGGGCCAGTGACAGGGCTGTTTTGGTTAGGCTGTCCATCTATCAAATGCAACCCTCTTCCTTTATCCGGGCTCCGATGCAGCGACAGGGGGCTGTTTTGGTTAGGGTCACTAGACTTTACTGAGAATTACTAGAAACTCAATACAAATCATGCAAACAGGCACAATAAAGAAGGCAGGGATGAAAAGAAATTACTGGCAAAAGACACGTTCTGAGAATCTGAAGATGAGCAAGTCTGGACACAAACACTCCTACTTTCTTCGCATCATGAAAGTCCATCAGCGTAAAGCTTTTGATCTTCAAATCAGCAGCAGAAAACACAAACGAGCAAGAACCACAGCAGTCCACAAGAGAGAGCTCCTCAAGCATCGGGCACTTTAGGAGCATTTCATCGAGCACGTGGTGGGCGATTCGAACCCTAGTAAGATGCATAGCCCTGAGAGAGCCGAAACCCTTAAAACCCCGAGGAAGCTCGAAACTGTACCCACCCAATCTCAAGACCGCCATCGAATCACAAGAAACGAGACAAGGGGGCAGTTCGTATATTGATTGATCTATATCAAAGAACAGTTCGAACGTTTCGAGAGTGAAATCGAGATCAAGCTCTTTAACCCCATTTTGTACTGCGAATTCGATCCAATGCTGGATGTTGGGGAGGAAATGCAACTGGGGATCGAAATAGAGCCGAAAGATGTCTATGGTTTTGTTGTTGCCTGTTTGGAGAAGCTGTAGAAATCGGTTGATTGTGTGTGAGAGAAGATGCAAGGGTTTATCGCCTGCGAAATCTGCACCAAAGTCTAGAGTTGTGGTGTTAGCCCACATGGGTTTCCAGAGGTCCTTCCAGGTGTTTGAGAGAATGCTTGTTCTTACAGCGGATTTCAATGGCATCAAGGAAAGTATGTGATGAAGGATGTGATTGGGGAGTTGGGTGATTCGATCTTCTTCTTCGTAATGGGATATCTTGTTCTTGTGCTTCTTGATTAGAGGCATCACTGCAATCTCTAGCTCATGTGTTGTCTTCTTCTTCTCCATGATCAGTTCGGTAGTGGCTGCTGCAGCCTCTCAATATGAGATGTCTGATTCATATGAAAACATTTATTTACAAGGGACCACTATAGTTACCTAACTTACAAAGGATTTCAAAAAGAAAGGATCATCTTCTTTTATATTTATATAGTTACACTATATCCAAAAAAGAAAACAACAACAACATGGAAAGTGAAAAGGCTTTTTTTTTTTTTTTTTCCCTTCTGTGTGTAAAATTTTAAAGTTTGGTGTGGCCGCTTTTTTCTCAAGGAAAACTAGAAAAATGAAATAAGTTTTTTTGCAATTCTGTGGGAATTATTTCTAACGCGGGAAGTTGAAAAAGGTTTTCCATGGAAAATGGAATTTTTTTTTTGGAGAATTAATTTTCCATATCACTGCATTAGGATTACTTTCTTAATTTTCTTATAAGGAAATGTTGCTATGCAAATACACCAGCCTTAAATGAACAACAAAGTATTGGAAAAAAAATGAAAATTTGGAATTTTATGAAAAAGGCCTCAAATATCCTTGTAGCTAGAAATCGGTCGTCAAATATACATATTTCCCAAATCAATCATCTCCCATATATCCCCCTTTTTTTGAGACCAAGTTACCATTTACTTGCCTTTTCACGAGTTTGTGAGTAATGTCTTAAGCTTGTGAGTGTCAACAAAATTACGCTTCACTTGTTCTTTTTCGCGAGTTCGAGGGTACTATCGCGAGCTCGTGATTAGGTCCATGCAGTCTTTTAGCTTGTTTTTCCTTCACTTCTTTTGAAGTCTATGCTGACCTTCTTCTTTTCTATTTTCCAAACTTGTAGGCCTTCAATTTGATGAAAATTATCTCTAAATCTATATGTTTTTTCATTAGTTTTCTTAACTTAGAATACAAAAACAACTGAAACATGATTCAGGCATGAGCTGAAGAGTCTATTATTGAACTGGAGAAGTGAGTTCAAGAGTTAAATTCTCATCAAATAAGATGGTCTAAGTTGAATCGTGTTGGATAAAGAAAACTTAGAATTAATCCACTATTTATAGGACATCATCAGTTGAAGATACTCTCCGTGTTTGTTGAACAATTTTATGTAAACGAATGGACTATGCACTTCTTAGACCATCTAAGATATGTTTTCATTCGAAGGCACAGCCATTGACATTTACATGAGTCAATAGATTTAAAAATTCAAAAAAGGAATCCGACATATCCTCACTTGAAATTTTCCAAAGGAACATGACTCGCAAGTTCAAAAAATGACACTCGCTAACCAGCGACATTACTTGCAAACTCGCAAACAAGAATGTAAAGGGCAATGTTGTCGACACTCGCAAGCTCCAGACATTATTTTGGATCTCATGAAAAAAAAAAGTGAATGACAATTTGGTCTCAGAAAAAAAAAGCGGGAGGGTGGGGGGCGGGGGGGTTGTGATACGGGAGATAATTGATTTAGGAAATACGTGTATTTGATTACTAATTTCAAAGTATAGGGCTATTTGAAAAAGGGGTGGTACATGAGATAATTGATTTGGGAAATACGTGTATTTCACGACTAATTTCAAAGTATAGGGCTATTTGAGATATTTTTCAAAAAATAAAAAAAATAAAAATCCTAAAATTTTTAGTTTTTGCATAATGCCTTCTTGATTTTTCTGTTTCTTCTAAATCTTGTATTGAGGACAAGTTAAGGAGAGAGCTAGTGACTCTCTCTTGGGACTCATAGACGATCCAGACTTATCACGTTATCGAGCCGAGTCGAGTCCTGCTCATGAGCAGCGAAAATCCAATCTCTCCAAAGAGTTGCACTTGCAGGTAGAGATCGAGAGAGATCGAGAGAGTGAGTGAGAAATGGCAGAGCTGAGGCATTCGACCACAATGGGGATCAGGACGACGTCGTCTTCTTCTCCAGTGAAGAGAGACGAAGCCGCTCAACCCTTTGTACCAGTGGACGAAACGGACGACGACGACGACAGAGACCATCGTTCCATTTCAAACACCACCACCACCAGCATCACCTCCCCCTTCTTCTTCTTCAATCACTTCAAAGAAGATTACTCCTACAAGATCTTTCTCGCCCTTCTCGGCCTTCTCTTAGTCTGCTCTCTCTTCGCACTTCCCTCCCTCTGGAATCGTCTGGTAAGTTAAATTTCCCATTTTTCTTTCTATGATCTTCAATCCCATCTCTCTCTGTTTCTTTTTTTAATTCGATTTCATAATTGCATTGGTTGGGATGGTGATTATGGGCATCTGCTGCTCAATTTTGGATGTGGGGTGTTTTGAATTTGGGATTTTTGTGCTGTTGGGTCCTTTTCGGATTCAAATTTACATTTAAATTGGTAGTTTGGTGTGTATGGGCATCTGCTGCTCATTTTCGGATGTGGGGTGTTTTGAATTTTGGATTTTGGGCTGTTGGGTTCTTTTCCATTTCAACTTTGCGTTTACTTTGGTAGATTGGTGTTTATGGGCATCTGCTGCTCGATTTCGGATGTGGGGTGTTTCGAATTTGGGATTTTGGGCTGTTGGGTATGTAGCTTAGTTGGGATTCAGATGTGTGGCGAACATGGTTTTTGCTTTTGACTCCCGAGGATTAGGATTTGTGAGATATGGATGGTTCAAGATGTAGAAATTTGGTCTTTTGTGGTGACTGGGCGTAACCAAAATGTGGGTTGATTTTTATGGATACCTGTTTGTCAATGTGGAATTTGGGACTTGTGCTGTTGGGCGTCTAGCTTAGTTAGGATTGAGAGGTGCAATGAGTGTTGTTTTTTACATTCTATTCCTACTCTAAGGGTTGGATTTTAGAGATCTGGTGGGACATTCAAGATTCTGACATTGGGTGTTTGTGGTGATTGCACTTGACCCATGCTCCTCCTGAAAGAGATTTCACTGGATTGATCACATGGGGTCAATCAAATTTCCTGTTGGGCGTCTAGCTTAGTTAGGATTGTGAGGTGCAATGAGTGTTGTTTTTTACATTCTACTCCTACTCTAAGGGTTGGATTTTAGAGATCTGGTGGGACATTCAAGATTCTGACATTGGGTGTTTGTGGTGATTGCACTTGACCCATGCTCCTACTGAAAGAGATTTCACTGGATTGATCACATTGGGTCATTGGAAGAGGTAGATCCTACTGTAGATGGCCTTAGACTGGAAGTGGGGCAGACGCATTTGTCATGTGGATGGCTAGAAAAGAAGAAAAGGAAGGAATGAGGCAGGTGCGTTCATCAGGTGGATGTTTAGAAGCTTGTGCTTATTCTTATGCTTTTGTGTATGTTTCCTACAGGACTTTGTGGTTTACATTGAAAACACACACCCCACATATATTTGTTTTGGCTGTACATCTGGTGAATCTTTCTACAATGAGATGGTTTCCATTCACTAGTTAATTTATTGTGCTTCTATTTTGATTCTTTGCTGAGGCCTTATGCTAGTCATTTCCTGCTTTTCTTGTATGCTGACATTTGGATGCTTTTCTTGGATAAGTTATATGACGGTGATTCTTGTAAATAAATCAGTCACAATATTATGACTAAGTGTGCTTCTTTTTCTTTATTTTAATGTGTTGTTAATTTCCATTTTCTTGTAGAATGCTCCATATTTATGCAGCAAAGATGGTATTGTTCTTCGCTGCCCGCATGTGAGTTCTTTATGAATAATCTATATCACCTGATGTTTTTGTAAAAGATGAGTTGATACTTGATATTGATATATTCCAGTCTTTTTTCTTCTTTATGCTTTCCTTTGCATATTTATGTCAACTCGTGCCTTGTGCTCTCCTATTGTTACTATTGTTATAGGTGAAGGAGCCACCTTCACTCTGGGAAAACCCTTATTCTGCAACCACCTCATGGAAACCATGTGCTGAGCGTCGGAGTAATGGAATTTCGGGTAAGCTATGATTTATTCTTGATGAGATTGCAGTCATTGGGCCCCAACCATCTTGAAGACACTCTCTTATCCTAATTCATCAGTTACATTCATGAAGCTATGTATCCTCTGTATTTTGATTGAGATCCTCTTAAATTATAATTTACTGATTATTTTTGTGCTTGCCATCATTTTAAGCTTTCTCAGTCCTATGTTTTCCCCCATTTTATAAGGGGAGATTATTCTCTCCTTGTGTTGTTAATTCCTGAAATAAGGATAAAAGTTCTGTATCCTCCATGATTGCAAGCTGCCAACCACCACATCTTTAATTAACTGTGTTATTTAAAACTTCAAAAATGTTAGATTTGGTTACTTTATTTGTTATAACTCTTTATTTTGAAATCTGAATATTAAGTAAGCTAGTTTAATAATTGTTCCTTCATTTGTTGTAACTCTTTATTTTGAAATCTGAATATTAATTTAGCTAGTTTAAGAAATATAAACTCTTTATGTTCAACTCTGAATATTAAGTGAGCTTCTTTAAGCAATATAGTTTTAATGTGAACCAACATGCTTTAATCAAAGGATGTAAGGGATGGTATTTAAGGTCTAGTTGGTATATTGGTCAAGTTTCAATTGTATAGACCTCATTCAACTTCTGCCATGATGTTCAATATTCATACACAGTTAGTTTTAACACTTTCTCTTTACTAATTCTGATTCATATTTACTTTTTTTTTAATAACAAAGCGATTTTTCTTGGTCTTGTTGCAGATCTTCCTCCAGAGAATGAAACAACTGGGTATATATTGATCCATGCTGAGGGTGGTCTGAACCAACAGCGTATAGCTGTATGTCTGTGCTGCATTGACTTAATGATTTTTTCCCCTCTTAACTTCAATTCTTGCATACATGATAATTGCACTTATACTGCCCGTCTTAGCTGGTTTCGTGTATATTTGTTTGAAATATTGGAATTTTAATAAAGGTCATCATGATTTATATTATCAAATAAATGTGCAAATATACCACCTATAAAAGGTTATGTAGAAATCACCATCATCAACATAGAGAAAAAAGAAAAGAAATCACCACCATCATCAACAACAGAGTCTTATATATCAACAAACTTTTTTTTTTTGTATCCTGTTTGCACCTTTTCTGTTCGACAATGTTTCTGAAACTACAACAGATGTTTGCAAAGAACTCAATCTGTTCGGGGTTGTTCGACTTTCATAGTGTTATATCATCAACTCTATAGGCACTCAAAAGAAAATTTTCATAAATAGTGAGACTTTTTTTTTAAAAATTTTTTTGGGCAAGGAATGCTTTGTATTCTTCTATATCTATTTGACTCCTTGCATTGTCGGTCTTATGTTCTGTTAACGGTTGAGGCTAAACATGAAACATTTTGGAAGGAATTGTGCCTTCATATTTATTTGGATCCATTTCTTCTTGACAGTTTCAGTTCTTTTTCTCCTAAGCGTTCTTTATCTTACCGAAGAGCCTCGAAAGAAATATTAGCATAATCCACAGTTATGCTTCAATGATATCATTGTTATCTCATAATAACTATCTAGCTTTATACCTTTGGTAGCATAAAGGAACTTAAGTTAGACATTGCTGCCAGTATTGGATGTAGTTCATTAATCCAATGCAATAGAATTAAAATTTGATTTTCCATGACATATATGGATGGTTTGTTAGCAGCATTTTTGTTGTCTTGATTCTCCTGAAGCGTTGCATAATCAATTGGTTCATTGTTTTGCTTCATTCAGTTGTTCATAATATTAATAACAACAATTAATTTCAATATGAATGATCCAAGTTAAATTCCAATTGGTTCTTACATTTAAATTATAAAATCAAGCTACTAATAGTTTTTTGCTGGAAAAAACAATTGTTTGCTCATGTTTATATTTTGCAGATATGTAATGCTGTTTTTGTTTGGATAACTGCAGATATGTAATGCTGTTGCTGTGGCCAAAATAATGAATGCCACCCTTATTTTGCCCATACTAAAGCAAGACCAGATCTGGAAAGATCAAACGTGAGATACTATGTCCATGCTCTACATTCTTGATCAATTTTTCTCAGCCACTCCCTTAATCACATTAAAATGTTTTGTTTTCTGTCACATGCCCTTTATTTCTGAGTTTTACCAGAGCTAGTGGGCAATGTCCTTTGTATTGTTTATTTTACTGAGAAGTGTCTAATTGTTATATCAAATTTATAGGAGACTTGTATGACAAAACAATAACAAGTGTGAAAACTGTGTTGGAAGACGTCTGAATTCCTAGTTGGTGTTGGATCACACCATGGTTCCACTTTGAGCCCCTATCTGTTTACCTTGGTTATTGACACTCGAGCAAATATCCAAGTTGTTCCTTGGCGTTTGTAGTGTATTCAAATAAGAGGGATGGGGGTAGGGATTCTTTGGCCTTTAAGAATGGAAATTTGAGATAGTCCATTCAAAATGAGAAGCATGAGATTAAACAAATCAAATGAAGTTAGAATCATTTCAGATCAGAAAGATCTCAGAAAATGCATTTGCTAACTTAGGATAGTGTGGCAAAGAATCGCTTTTTGTGAATGTCCTGAGCTGCCTTTAAGTTTCTTCTTTTTCCCTTTCCCATATATGTTTCAGTTTTCTCTTGGCTGATGAAATACAGTTCTTCTTTTACTGATTTAAGAAAGGTCGTTGAACATTTCCATGTCATTGCTTTTATCCTTCAGGTAGATTTGTGCACTATCAGTATTTTAGTTATCACACATACTGCCAAAAAAATTGAGGCCATGGAACCTTGGTACTCGTTGGCTCCTGGCTTTATTTAATGTACTTTTTTTGGAAAATGACCATTTCCTGCCCACTCCAGAACTTATGTTGTGTAGAATTCTCTGTATACTCATAATAGGTTATTTGCCTCTAGGGAAATCATTGGTTGGCCTCTTATCATATCTAGTGGGTTGCTTATGCCTACTTTCTCAACAAGATTATCTTTGTTTTAATGAAAGTTCTTTTCACTGTTAAAAAAAAAGGATTATCTTTGTTTTATTTCTATTTTTTCTTAATGATGGAACTTCGGTCAAATATCAATTCCTTATTTTGTTGTTCTAATCAATGATTCTTCAACATTGAGTTCTCATTGATAAGACTGTATTGTTGCATTTCTTTCTAGTGCTTAGCAGCGCATAAAAATGTATATCACAATTCACAACACCCCCCGCACTTGGGGGCTCCACATGGGAACATACACACAACACCCTCCGTGGGAGAATATAGGGGCTCTGCACGGGAATCACAACCTCCGTGGAAGAATACAAGGCACCACAGTCCTAGGGACTCGAACACTCGACCTCTCGCTCTGATACCAAGTTGGAACCCTAGATTAGATTAAATCTAGGGTTCTACTCGCAGGTCTCTTAAAAAAACAACAAGAGAAGAAGGAAGAAAAGAGAAGAAAGGAAGTGGATTTAGGGAGGGAATCTCAAGAATGATCTCACCTATTAAGGCAGTCGACCATTCCTATATCATTAGATCTTAGTTTCTACAAATTACAAAAAAAAAAAAAAAAAAAACCCTCAAGTTCTTGGTATTTACACCAACGTCCCCAGCATATTATAAATTATGAACAGGTCTTATTCTCTAACTTATAACAGTGGCATGTCATTTTCATTAATTCTCATTGTTCATAAAAGGGAGCCTTATTTATGCTTTTTTTTTTTTTATGGTAACACTGTCATTTTTAATGCACAGGAAATTTGAAGACATCTTTGATGTAGATCATTTTATTGAGTATTTGAAGGATGATGTGCGCATTGTACGAGACATCCCTGACTGGTTTTCTGACAAATCAGAGCTATTCACCAGTCTCAGGTTCATTACATTCTTCTTTTTCCTGAGATAGACATTTTAACTTGGCTTCTCAATAGACCACATTTGGGCTGGAACAACCTGTCCTCTCCTGATCTATACCCGTTTATGTTTGCAGGATCCTAATCTAGATCCAATTTGGATCCTTCTACCTGATATCTTCAAGCTTAAACTTTTTTAGGATCCAGATTTTGATATCAGTTACTCGATTCTCATCTAAAATTTGAGTATCTTAAATTACATGCTTAACATGGATATTGCACAATGTCATGGTCAAAGAATTCTTATGTGTGTACATCCCTTGTATATAGTGCAAAGCTTTGAGCTCATATCATCATTTTCAACATTAGCCTTATCCCATCAATTGGGAATTGGCTTGAAGAGCTGTTCAAGTCTAAAATAACCCATTTCCATATTTACTATATTTCGAACTTTGGTGCATGGAAGCAAGGTTTCTAAAGAGTTCATGATATTGAATGATAAATTTTAATATGAAAAAAAAAAGCATAAGATACCCTGGAGCCAGAATCTGGATCAGACCCATTTTTCTAATTGGACCTTAAACTTAGTTCTGGATACAGTTGGGTGGGCCCAAATGAATGTCCAGATCTTGCAACATATGGGGCAGACACTTTTTGGGCCATGCCAGATGCAGGCCCATCGACAACCTTAATTTTGGCTTAAGAAATGGAAACCTCGTTGCTGTTTTCATTCCAGAAAATGGAAGCTTTTTTCCCTACCTTTTTTTTTGGGATAAAGAAGAGTAATAGGTGGATTGGGAAATGGGAATTCCAGCACTACTTTGATCATCTGATATTCTGTAGTCTGTTGCATGTCAGGCAGAGCCGCAGAGGGAAAATTTAATTCGGCACTTCGGAAAATAATTGAGAGAATGTGCTTTAGTCCTTCAAATGTACAATATAGAAGTTAGATCTTGGGCTATCGGGTTAGGTATATGAGGCCTGTAGCGTAAAAAGTTCTCTCAGCCAATCATAAATGTTAATTTCAACGAAACTGAATTTCATTTACTGTCAAAATTTCATAGACTGTTAAGTGTCAGAGTTAATAACCCTGAATTTTAAATGCCAAAAATGCCCAAGTGTAAAATTACTGAAAAAAAGAAGGTAATGATAGGTTGAGAAGAAATAAAACTAAAATTTCCATCTGATAGACCTTCTCATGCCAGAAATATAAACAATACATACACACCATTGGCCAAACGCATGCATTAGTAAGACCTACTTTGTTCCTAGTATATTTCTAAATTCTCCCAGTCTATCCCTCACTGAGGTTGCTACACAGCCCTCTTCCTTATAAAATGCTTAATACACTCCTTGGACAGCAAGAAAGAAAACTATGATGCACAACTAAGGAAGCAAATTACTGAAGATTCCTTGCTGTCTTGAAACTTGTTGTATGTAGGAGGGTTCTAAGTTAAAGAACATTTCAGTACTAAGAAATAGGTCAATTCTTTCGTTTGAGGCATATCCAGGCCTGGCCCAACTTTAGAAATGCTGGCCTGAATCTGGCCCAAGACTGACACAGACTGTAGTGTTTGGGCCAGGCACCTAGAACATATCAGGCCCGACTCCCGAGTCCTTTCATTTTGTAAATTGGCTTGGCTTGGCCAGACTTTCTAAAACTTATTATGGCAAATGATTCACTAAACTACAAGCACTACTTGTGTGGAATGGGCTGGGCCAAGCTGGGCTTCAGGCTTACTACCACTTAATTCAAGCCTGGCCTAAATTTTAATGGGCCAAAATTTAAAATCCATCCCTGGCCCAAATACTAGACCTAAGGTCCAAACCTGGCCTATGAGAAGCCCTAATTGCATGCCCTTCTCACATAAGGGTTGCACAAAGTTATAACTCGAAGGACTCAATGATTTTGATTTGGACCTTAAGTTCTTTCAAAAATTTATATTCAAACCGTGGTGGGAAGCTTTCTTCAACAAAGTGAATTTATTCACTGTCCAACTTCCCCTAGTTCCTAAGAATTATCTGAGGTTTGTAATTGATAACAATTGCAACTCTTTTGTGATACCATTAATCGGTTGCAGATTTTTTACGGAACATATTTCAATCTCTCTCTCTCTCTCTCTCTAGAATACTTTTCTAAAAGAAATCTTTGTCCATTTATTCGCAGGCGAACTGTTAAAAACATCCCGAAGTATGCTCCTGCACAGTTCTATATTGACAATGTTCTTCCTCGTATCAAAGAGAAGAAGATAATGGCTCTAAAGCCCTTTGTTGATAGGCTAGGGTAAGTCATGGATTTGAGAGTGTCCTAACTTTTATCATGCTCTGCTCTTGCATTTCTCAAGGTGGTTGAACTTTTCAACCTTAGTGTTCTTTGTTGAATGCTTGTAGAAAAGAAGCTTAAATCTGTTTTGATGTCCATTCCTTAGTATTAATTTTCTATGTTTTCCTACCTTTCAGGTATGATAATGTTCCACCAGAAATCAATAGACTAAGGTGCAGGGTAAATTATCATGCTTTAAAATTCTTACCTGAGATAGAGGAAATGGCTGATCAGCTAGCATCCAGGATGAGGAACCGCACTGGCAGTTCGAATCCTTACATGTAAATCACATTAGTTGTCTTTTGCTTGATTCCCTGCTTAAATAATTTAGTTTAATTAGTGCTTGCTCCACAGGCTGCCAATTCTTAGCCCTTAACAGTACTAAAATAGGCTTTATATCATGATTCACTCTCTTTTTTTTAAATTAAAATTTTTTTTTCAATTTTTACTGTTACGACTTAAAAGTGGGATGCACCTTATGTTAATCCAAGTGTTTTATATGGTGGGCCTATCTGGTTGATGCCTAATATCTTTCATATAAAATGAGCTTTCAAATGGACAATTATGGCCTATAATCCAAGCTAATGAGGACAAAATCAGACTCTTGGTGAGGGTATTTTTGGAGTATCTACTATTCACAATAGGTTCCATCATATAAATGATTTGGATCATGGAAAGGTGAGCCACTCATTTAAAATTAGGACATATATAAACCTTGTTTCACTAACAACCTGGACCTATCTATGTTTTTTTCCTTCCAATAAAAAGGGCACTTCATTTGAGATTTGAGAAGGGTATGGTGGGTCTGTCCTTCTGTGATTTTGTTGGAACGAGAGAGGAAAAGGCAATGATGGCTGCTTATAGACAGAAGGAATGGCCTCGGCGTTACAAGGTACTAACGAATCTGCCTTTGTGAAAAACACTATCTTTTTACCTTAGTAACCCACAAAAGCTGAGAAAACACTGTAGTAGCTTGGTCTGATAGACTACATCCGAATGCAGAATGGGTCTCATCTCTGGCAGCTGGCCTTGCAAAAGAGAAAGGAAGGACGATGCCCCCTTGAACCTGGGGAAGTGGCTGTGATCCTTCGAGCAATGGGATATCCCAAAGAAACTCAAATTTACGTAGCTTCTGGGCAGGTCTATGGTGGACAGAACCGAATGGCGCCTCTAAGGAATATGTTCCCAAATTTGGTATTACCCCTTCCCCACTCTGACATAAGTAGACCATCTTAGCCTGAGGTTGACTTATTATTTTGCTAGTCAAGAACAATTCTCCTGATTTTGGTATATTAAAAACCTAGGAAGTTGATAGTTTTCTTAGTCCCAGAAAGGGAAGTAGCCAATTACTATCTTTAGAGAATGAGAAAAGTCTAACTGAAAAATATAATTTTCCAAGTATCTAGAATAATCTAGTAGATGTTCATTCAAGTCAAGCTGTTTCAGGAAGGGAAACATAGGTGCTGCTTTTCAGTATTCTTTCTAGATTCATGGAAATTCTAGTCTTAACCAGAACGGTTCACAAAACTGGGAAAATGGGTTGGCTGGTGCATTTTTGCAGTTTCAAGGCATAGTGGCACCAAACATTGCCCAGCTGTTTCCGAAACTACGAACATCACAAGCACTGAAAATTACTGAACCAAGAAAAAGGAAAATATCTTGGCATTGCTGATCTGTTTTAGGATGAGGGCCTTGAAGTCACACTATGGTCTTAACCTTGCACTAGAAACTAGCAGTCACCCAAGGAGGCAATTTCTGCACTCCTGAAGATAACAAAATACAATGAGAGCTTACCCTTTTCCTAACCTAGAAAGACAATAGGTCATGGTGACCTTGACTAATAATGCCTCACAATTTGGACACTTCGAGCCTTTATATCTTACATGTACCATGGCTTAGTAATCTCTGCCATATGGCCATCTCTCAAGAATTCTACCTTCATTAAAGGACTGACATCTAATTGACTCCAGTCAAATTCAGACTTAGATAAGAAATACTACAGCTGTCTACATCTAATATAATATTGCTTCGCTTGGAGACCATCTACAAAGGGCCTACCACCGCATGCTTAAACTCAAGGATGGAGAATACTAGGCAAACCTTTGGTTGGTAATCGTATAAAAGTTCGCTATGGTGTCTATCTACTATTGTCTGTATTTGTGATGCCCTGGTAGCGAGTGATATTCTTTTGGTTGATTTGCAGTTTAATTGACCACTTGCTCTGGGTTATAGGTGACCAAGGAGGAGTTGGCAGGCAAAGAGGAACTGGATGGTTTCAGGAAGCACGTTACAAGCTTGGCGGCTCTTGATTTCTTAGTTTGTCTGAAATCTGATGTCTTTGTGATGACACATGGTGGCAACTTTGCCAAGTTGATAATTGGGGCACGGCGGTACATGGGGCACCGGCTCAAATCCATAAAACCGGACAAGGGCCTTATGTCCAAGTCCTTTGGGGACCCTTACATGGGTTGGGCGACATTCGTAGAGGATGTGATTGTCACTCACCAGACGCGGACTGGCCTTCCTGAAGAAACCTTTCCTAACTATGATCTTTGGGAAAACCCTCTCACACCCTGCATGTGTAGAACATGAACCACAGACCAATTTCTCTGTTCCAATAGACCACTTATCCATGTACACCACCCAAGAACTTACTCATTTTGCTTTTAAAGCTGCAGATATGATATACCTTTTTCCTTTGATTGTTTCTTCTTTTAGGTTTTGTATTTGGTTGTTGATTTCTAGGTTGATAATGAGATTGTGATAACAACGACTACTGATAGGGATATCAAAGATCAAAAGCCTCTTTGTAGATGAAGTGATGTATTATTTACATGAAAATTGTTTCTCTAAGGATTGCCTTGTATCCATATTTTTCAAGCATGAATGGGCTAGAGGTTTATGATTCTTGAGATTCAAGCCTGGATGTCAAATTCTTATTGCCAATAAACCTTAAGATTCATTTTTATCATGTTATTTACAATAGTAATGTGATCTTTATGATATTCATCTCAAAAATAGCAAATGGGAGGGATGATTTTCAAACCCTTGCTGCTAAGCTAGCGAGCAATTGTTGGCATATTCTTACATAGAATAATGTATAGGAGCTGTTAAGTATTCATATCATCAATGCAATATTTTTCTTATTTTTTCATTTTCAAATTCAATTTTTATTTTCATCTTAACAATATTTTGTTATCTTCACTATAGATGATATCATTATAAAATCACAAAACTTGGAATTATCTCTATATTCTCCTTTGTTGAATGTTTTTTGTTTTTTTGCTATCAGGGGGTTTCTAACCCTTTGGGTTGGATTAATCCCTCCAGGCCCAGAGGGAAGCCAGATAAACTCCCCTGTAGCCCCAGTGTGGTAGTGAATTTCGAACCTACAACCTCCATGTGCAAACCGTGGTCCTAAGCCAGTTGAGCTACCCCTTAGGGTTAAAATATTCACAACATTGGCTTGGATCCCAATCAAATGGCTCGATGCTTGCAACCTGACCCACCAACCAGACATGAGCTCAGCATGGTAATTACAAATTCTTGCACCCTTTCTTTTGGTATTGGGATTTTTGTTTCGATATTCTAATGCAATTAATAATCGGGTTGGGTTCAGATTTGAGTTAAGGCTTCTTTTATACTTGATGCATCGGAGGTCAATTTGATCTGACCCAACCCATTTCCCCTTGTGGGTAGTGTGAGCCTGGATCCTCTGCAAACTTTGCTGTAGAGTTCTCTTCAGCATTTTCTTTGTGTGGCCCACTAGCATGATGAATAAAAGGAGAACTTCAAGACTAGATTCTTGGTTATTTAAAATAAATCTCTCATAATATCAATTATATCAATGGACATTGATGGTGTTCCAACCAAAGCCCATGAAATGTCTTACTTTTCAGATTGATATAATTTAGGAAATTCTCTTCCTTCAAAGTAGAGCTCGGTTATAGCTCATTTGGTTAGGAACATGAGTATGTGTGAGTCCCCATTGAAGAAAAAAAAAGAAAAAGAAAAGAAAGATAGTCGTGAAAGTAAATCCTTCCGCATGTAATCTATATTCTTTACTACATCAAGAGGGGCTAAATACAATGAATCATTTCTAAATTCTAAGGATGTCGTATCCGGTGCATGTGGATAGGAGGGTTTGCATGTGCCTAAGATTAGTTCTCAAAGTCAAAGGCTCTAGTGTGCGGGGCAAGAGATATCATCGGTTTTATATATATATATATATATATATATATATATATATATATATGGGAGATCTTCGAGTGCATCCTTCCCTCACCACTTTTTAGTGAGGGACACCCCTTTTGGGTAATATTCAAGTACAAAGTGTACTTTTGTACTTTGCTTTTTCCCCACTTTTGTACTTGCTTTTTCCCCAAAAGGGGTGTCCCTCACCAAAAATGGTGAGGGATATATATATAGGGGATATATATATATATATATATATATATATATATATATAGGGAAGTGCTCCTATGAGAGACACTCTCACCAACTTTATGAGAGATGGGTGGGGGCCCTCACTTTCATATTCACTCTCACCAACTTTAATGCAAGGACCCCCAACTTAAATGTGAGGGCCCCCACGCATCTCTCACTAAGTTGGTGAGAGTGTCTCTCATAGGAGCACTTCCCATATATATATATATATATATATATATATATATATATATATGGAGATGCTTCTATAAGAGATGTTCCCACCTTATTACGAGAGATAGAGTAGAGGCCCTCACATCTATATCCAATGCCAACAACTTAAATGTAAGGAAACCCACTTTATCTCATATATATATATATATATATATATATAGGATGTCTTATGAGTGTTGGATTTGCCACTTAACTATTTGGTGCGGGAAGTCTTCTCCCAGAAGGAAAGAAGGAAAGAATAAACTCTGTGTTTTCCAATGATGTGGAAAAGTGGCTAAATAGCAAGATGCCTAGACATTGCTTAATAACAAAGGCATCTTCTAATCCCATCATGTCCTTGATATCCTTGGATCCGATTCGTACAATCACAACTGTCCATTACTACATCAGGAGCTGCTAAATCCAATGAATATAATGAATTGTTTCTAAAATCCAAGGTTGTTGTATCCTGCGCATGTAAGGTTAGGAGGGTTTGCATGTGCTCCTAGGGATTAGTTCTCAGCTATCCAAAATCGAATGTCCTTTGAGTTCAAGCCAAAGGCTTCTGCGCTGGGATGAGCAAAAATCTGAAGATGTCTTGTGAGTAGGGTTGCAAACGGATATCCGATTCTCCGATTACCTGGAAGTTCCGACCCGAAAAAAATCGGGTCTGGAACCTATTTTAGGTTCCGATTCATAAATGGGCTTGGGTCCAAAACCCAATTTAGACTTCGATTCATAAACGGGTCCGGTTCCGAGTCCATATAGGTTCCGACCTTTGAACTCGGAACCACGCGTATGAGCCTTTGGTGTTGCAAATTGTACCTCAAAATCAACTTTTTTTCTTTACATTTTTATGTATAATTTTGGAGGTAGTAGACTTGATACACTGGTAGAAGTTGAATGATATATTTATTCTAAGAAAAATGAAGAATAAAAAGAAATTAGAATTGATTTTGAAACTAGATTTCAATCCTCTAAGTAGACCCAGTTCCAGAATCGTATTCGGGTTTTCCTATCAGAACCGGGTCTGAAATCAACAAAACAGGTTCCAAGTCAAAATCGAATCCAGAATAGGAACCGTTATTTAGAACCGGGTCCGGATCCAGTATGATTTCCATCTAAAACCATCCCGTTTGCAACCCTACTTGTAAGTGTTAGATTTGCCACTTGTTCACTATTCGGTGTGCAGGGTAGGAAAAAAAAGATTGAACTTTTTTTTATTCTAATGATGTGGAGACGTGGCTTGCAAGATGCTTACACATTGCTTAATAACGAAGCCAGCTTCTAATTCCACCATCTCCTTGTCATCCTTGGGCAAGCAAAACCGTACGTCCAATTTCTATATAAATAACGAACTCTCGCTCTTCTTTCCAAGCCCACCTTACACTCAAAAGAAGAAAGAAGATCCGGACTTACAGGGCAGTTGCTACTCTCTCAATACAAAATATATTTCCCATACGCATTGAAATTGAATACATACAGCGTCGTCATTACATTACATAGGAAACTGAGAGAAGAAGAAAGATGGCAACAGCAAAACCAACTGTGTCTGTGCCTCCAACACGTTGTGCAGAAGAGAAAGAGAGAGATGAGAGTAGGAAACATCATATGGTGGAAGGAGAGATGTTAGAAAGAAACAACGGCTGTGAATGTGATGATGATGATGATGGTGGTGGTGGTGGTGGTGATGGAATTGCATCAGGAACTGAACATCCAAACGCTCCTCCTCCTCCAAAAGTCCATCCATTGGAGCACTCCTGGACGTTCTGGTATGATGATACCTCTGTTTATAAAGTCAAACAGATTCCATGGGGCAGCGCCATTCTACCCATCCACACCTTCTCCACCGTCGAAGATTTCTGGGGGTCTCAATCTCAACCCTTCATTCATTTCTTCTCTCTCTCTCTCTCTATAAATATACACACATATATGGCATGTTTATGGCATTTTAATATTTTTTCTACATTGTTTTTTTTTTTTTTTTCTGTGGAAAATGAAAACTCTTTCTAATGCTTCAGTTTTTGTTTTTCAAAATGTTGGGGTGGTTTCAAAATTTGGATTTTCTATGGATGTTATCAAGAAAATGTTGCAGAAAATAAAGTAATTCTAGAGGGTAGAAACTAATAAATTAATGAAGAATTAATGTTAAGTATTTTTTAAATAATTTTAATAGATTTTCTTTTATGAATGGTATGGATTTAATATTTTTATTCTAATGGTAGGCATTTAAAAAAAAAAAAAAAAGCTGGCAATGTTTTAGAAATGTCTTAATATGTTTGGGAAATGATATTTTAAAAAAAATGCTATTAATTATGACTCTGCTGGTGTGGCAAAACATTTTGTGCAGTGAAATGTGTTTATACCTCTTCTGTAAGACTGCAAGAAATGAGTTTCAACTGTTTGGGTCTTGGTACCTTTTTCATTTATGTTTTTGGATCTTCAACTTTAGGTATAATTTAGTGTTGATATTAAGTGGGTTTTGCATTTTGTATTTGTGAATAATGTTTTGCATGATTGGGATAGTTCAAACAAAAGTCAGTTCTTTGGTGGTGAGGAGTCAAACAAAACCCTTTTTTTTTTTCTTTTACAATTTCTCCTAGGTATTTGAATCAACCTCACTGTGATATTTAAATTGACCTCACTATGGTATTAAGTTATATTAAATTTTGATTGACTTTTGATTGGAACACCTTTCTCCCTGGTTCTAGCTTATCATTTTCTTCCTTTTTTTGTCTGACTAATGAGTAGGATATTTGCAATTAAGTTGTCTACAACAGAGGAAAATAAATAGGGGTCAAAGTGGGCCTTTGGTGCAATTTTACTCCAAGTAGGATCTTAGACACCGATCCCAATAGTTCTCATGCTTGTTATTGGTCCTTCAGATGAGCTTGTAGATGGTTGGGAGGTGCTCATTGTCGCAACCATGAGGTTATAGTCACGAGACATGTTACCATTCAACAAAAAGTAAAACAAGAAACCATTACAGATGACTTTTTCCTTCATCATCATCTTCATAGCAGTTTTCTTTATTATTTGCCTTAATTGCTTGGGCACCTTATTGTAGGCTTCTCTAAATTAGTGAAGTCATGTATGTAAATTCTTCTTTTACCTTTAAACATTTTCATGTATCGTCTTGGTAGAAAAATGGCCTTGCAATAGACCTACTTGGTAGAAGCCCAAACTGGTTGTTTTAAAAATTTGATCCCTGCATGGGCAAACTTTGCTACTCTTTCTCGAAGTTTCATCATATGACTTGTAAGTTCCATAGCTTGATAACTTGCACAATTTTGAATATCTACTTTGTTCTTGAAGAAGGGATTACAACTCATTTAATATTCTTTCTGTATTTAAAATTTTGTAGAGCAATTTGGTTAACTAATTCATCTAGTCCAATCCTGGTTGAGCCAATTTTTTTTTTACTTTTATTTTTTATAATTCATTGATCATTCCTTGAGTTGATTCTAAATCATAATCTACTTCACTCGCATATTCCATATATACGAGGTCTTAAAAAAACATCATCTATCTTTGACCTTGTCTTAATTTACCAAGATCCTTTCTTTCATCTATTATTTTCATTTCTAATGCACCAAGATCTTTAATTTTTCTCCTCTCAACTTGGCCTACCAAGGTCCATCAAGCCCTCTCCCAATGACTGCCTTCCACCACCACTAGCATCCATGAGCTGGCTCTCACCTACCATGCTCTCATTGGACTATTATTAGACTGAACCCCAAAATATTAATGCCTTTAAAACCATTAAAGTTTGAGGGCCATGTCACGCTTGTAGCTCCCTGTAGAAGGGTGCTAGGTCCGGCAAGCATTTACCTAGAGAGAGAGAGGGTGGGGGAAACTTTAAAGGACTGAGTATGCAGTGGTGTATAAGTCCCATATTAGAAATATTCTATTCTTGATCTTGGGTATATATGTGTATGACCTGGCCATAACTCCACATGAGGCTTTTTAAAACCGTGAGGCAAGATTGGGTTGAAATTCCATGAGCCAAAGCGGACAATATCATATAGATAGTGGGCCCGAGTAGTTACAAATGATATAAGAGCCAAGGACGGCTCTGTTTTCCGGTGGGGGAGTATTTCACGCCTGTGGCACCCCCGGTAGAAGGGTGTTGGGTATCGCGAGCAACTGTTTAGAGAGTGGGCGGCTCTATTTTCCAGTGGAGGAGTATTTCACGCCTGTGGCCTTCTAGGGAGTATTTCACGCCTGTGGCCCTCCTGTAGAAGGGCGTTGGGTCTGGCGAGCATCCGCTTAGAGAGGGCAGGGAAAACTCTAAAGGACCGAGGCCTTGTAAAACCGTGAGGCAAGATAGGGTTGAAATCTAATGAGTCAAAGCGGACAATATCATGTGGACTGTGGGCCCGAGTTGTTACATGCCAAAGATCAATGGTTTATGATGATGTAACAGGGCTACTTTTTTTTTTTTTTGGCATAGACCTAGGTTTCAATGAGATATCTCCACCCCGACAACCATCCTTTTCATCCATCTAAGTTGGTGCCATTGCGCCCCTCTCCCAAAAAACACACAGAGAGTGAGGTGTTACAACTTTTAAAGTTGTTAACCTGGTTGTAGGGCCCACCTCAAATCTTATCAATCATTGGGATAGGAGGATTAGAAGTTCACATTATTGATTAAGGGTAGGCCCCACAAGGAGCACAATCCAATGATAATAAGTTTATAACCTTCTATTTTACGATTAAATTATTAAACTTTGGGGTCATTTTTGCTTCATTAAAATGCCCCTTGTGAATCCGCCCTAATCCATGACTTGACCTTCCAATCCCTACCTCAATGATTGACATGAATTGAGGTGGGCCCCATGGCCAGGTTCATAACTTACGTAGTAGTAATTCAATTATTATCTCTCACTTTAAAAGTGGA
The DNA here is from genome assembly GCA_028538565.1 of Umbellularia californica. Classification (NCBI taxonomy): domain Eukaryota; kingdom Viridiplantae; phylum Streptophyta; class Magnoliopsida; order Laurales; family Lauraceae; genus Umbellularia; species Umbellularia californica. Next base: position 64,302,715 of record JAPQWN010000008.1, read on the forward strand.
AGTATGCCCCCACTCTTTGGAATCGGTTCGACGGTCCTTCCCATCACACGCAAAATATGAATTGGCACATCCAGAGTTCACTTCAGCCGGAGTGCACCTTATCGTTCGATTGATCACATGTAAAAATGAGCTAACCATGTATTTTAGATGTTATAAATCGAGTGAGGGTGTTCTCTCCTATTGAAATGTAAATTTTATATGGTGCTTATATATATTCATGGTTGTGTGATGTAAGCAGCTTATATTCATGAATACTAGGTCTAATATATGGGTTTTCCAAAAGTGAAGCATTCTCCGCTTCTAAACATGGGAGCGAACCAGATACACATACATGTATAAATAGTTAAAAATACTTGAATATGTATATAGTGTGTGTATACTATATTTGCATGTGTGGTGTATAAAGAATAAAGTGAACTGGTTTTTTTCTCCCACTTAAACAGTGAGCGCATGCCCCCACCTTTTAAAACTTGTGCAATGTGCCCTATTTGGTTGAGTCTAATTTGCTCATATCACGCACCCTCCCATGAATTGTCCCTCATCCAATGTCCACTTTAAACGGAGTGCACTACACCATAAGATTGATCGCATACAAAAACACGATTATTCCATTAGAGTTAATTATGTATTTTGATAAACCATTCCAGCAGTGGTTTTTACTCCAATTGAAGTGAATCCTTGTATGGTTCCTATATATTTGTTGATGTTTGATATGAGCAGCTTAGATTCATGCATAGTGGGTTCAATATGGGGGTTTTTAAATAGTAAGAGTGTAATTCTCCTTTAGAAGTTGGAGCAAGAATAAATGACTGTGAAATTAAATATAAAAATAAATGATGGTGCATAGATTGATCCAACTGTTTAGACAATTGATTTTTCCTAGTTAGGAACTGGGTAAGAATTTTTAACAGTAAGTTGTTGTGCATTTTACAAATTCCTTTTTGGAGTTCTACGCATACATTTTTCTTTGAAACATTCCTTTCCTCGTCATTACTAACAAGTCTTGGGTTTGCTCATTCACACATGCATATACACACCTTACTTTTAGTTACACCAATGTAGCCTATTTTTGAGTTCAATGGTAGAACTCTTAGAGTTGACATTATGGGATAAGGCTCAAATGGTGCTAATGATGATGATCCTATATTCAATTGAGATAAAGCCATCCCTTTGTTCAACTTGACCTGTTAGGAGTTTTGTCTATCATGTTCTAAACAATGGATCTATGATTATAGCGTCTTAATATGTTAATCACATTTCATTAGCCTTTTGATCCAAGTAGAAGAGTATTTTTATTTCAACATAAACAAAACTCAAATGTGATAAACTCGAAAGGGTCCATAATTATATTTTTATGTGACATTGAGCCATCATTTTGTGATACACGTATGAATAGGGCCCACAATTGCACCTGTATCATGTTTTTTATTGGTTGATTTGATGCACATAAGAGCCCCACAATTTCTCAATGTGAAGGCCTACTTTGTAGTTTTAAAATCTTGGGCAGCAATATTGCATAGGATTCATCTTCAATGCCTTTTTCTTTCTTTCTTTTACTCTTATGCTTGGATTTATGTCATAAACATTTACCTACGAATGGAGCCACTATTTACTAGAATCAGTTTTGTTAACACCTTGGTTGACGGTAAGCCCACTCCTCCATAATTTCAAGAACTCTCTTGTGTTTAGGATGAGTTTTAGAACACTACATTGAGCACAATTTCTTCTTTGTTTTAAAAAAATAAATACATGATAGCCTTTGTCATCTCATATGAGCTTGTTTTATATTTCCTTTTACTATATTGATAAATTTGTTAGACAATTTGTTAATTGAGAACTCTTTCGAGATTGACGACCACCACCACCATCTTCAAAGTCTTGTCCCAACTATGTTGGGGGCTACTACATGAATTTTGTTTCTCCATTCCGACCTATCCTGAGCCAAATTGTTAGATAAGTTGCACTTCTTCAGATTTATTTTTACTACATTCATCCAAGTCCTCTTTGGCATACTCCTTCCTTATAGTGGGCCGTCAACCTAAAAAACAAAACTTTTCCTTGCCAATGTTGTTGTCAGCCTACATTGGACATGCCCAAACCATCTCAAATAAGTTTCTCTAATATTATCCCCTATTGATGCTACGCTTAAATGCTTCGTAAGTGCTCATTTATAATTTTATCTTTCCTAGTTTTACCATATATCCACCTCAACATTTTCATTTCTGCTACATCCATTTTGTGCATATGTTACTTTTTAATTGGCCAACATTTTGCTCCATAGGTCATAGCTGGTCTAATCGATGTCATTTAAAATTTTCCCTTCAGTCTTGTTAGTAGTTATTGGTCACAAAGCACTATAGAAGCAAGGAGTTACCATTTCTACTTATTGTAATTGCATGAATTACTTAGATTGACTGTAGGGGGTAACAAAGCGGGCCCGATGGGCTGGACTCATTTATGAATTTTTGTCACATGTGCTTCACTCATTACAAAATATCAAAATTACTATTAATTGTATACAAAATTAATACCCTTAAAAGGTTAACATGCATACACTCCATACTTAAATCAAATATTGCCATATGTGGACCTGGGGATGTAATGGGTTAGGTGTTGGACTTGGACCCTATTAGTATTTTGTGTACTTGTTCCTGGGGTCAGGGGAGCTTTTCCTTTTGTGATGACCCCACAAGAAATCTCATCTATCTTAGTGTTTTGGTTCTCTTATGGGGTTGGATGTGCATCTAATTTACTTCATCTATAGGTTGGATGAAGGTATCTTCATCTAAGTTGCAATTCACAGATATTACTCATAATTTTGTCTATCTAAGTTAAAATTTATGGTTGTAGCTATTGTAACATTTTCTTCTAAATTAGTATTGAATCTAGCTTCTTTTGGACAGTTTTTTAACATTAAATTTACATTCAGCCTTTACAATAATATCAATCATCCAAGTAAGTTGGCCATGGGTGTTGACTTCCATTGTTTTAAATACAAAATTGTGCCAAAATGGGAGGACCCTATTTGTGCTAATGGAGGGAAGTGGACCATAAGCTGTCTCAAAGGAAAGGCTGATACATTGTGGTTGCATACGGTATGCTTCTAATTCTTTATTTGAAGAGTTCATTCAACATTAGAATATCATTTACCAACATGTATATATTGTCTGGCATTGCTTATATTTTTTTTCCCTGTCACCACCAGTTGTTGGCATTGATTGGCGAACAGTTTGACCATGGTGATGAAATTTGTGGAGCAGTTGTTAATGTACGAGCAAGAGATCGAATAGCACTGTGGACCAAAAATGCTTCAAACGAAGCTGTTCAGGTAAAACTGCATTTTTGCTCTCTGAATTGAGGAAATTGACTATTACTTTGAGTCCATAATAAATAAGGTAGCATATGTTTCATTGTTGTTTTAGTTAGACATGTTGGACACCAATATTCCTGAGGGTCATCTTTTTACATGGACTCCTTAACCTGAGACTTTAAGAATGACTTCTTAAAGACTGTTTGGACTCACGTCGACACGTTGGGAGGTCGGTTAATGATTTTGTTGATTCGTTAGCTAAGCAAGGGGTGGATAGGTCTTCTAATTTGGTGGCTTTCATTGAGTGATGTTTCTTTATCTTTTGCATTTCCTTTTCGTGTATAATTCTTTTATACCATCGTACTCTTGTTGTTTGTTCATGTGGTTTCTTGTATCTTGCCTTTTCTTTTAATATAATTTATCATAATTGATAAAAAAAAAAAAGACTGCTTAGACTTACGTCACAGCTTCCACTTTTAGTGAATTGAAGATTATCGATGAAATAGAGGGATTTTCTGTACATAGGATAATAGTATAAAACCAAATTCTTGGGTTGTACAAGTGATAAGGTGGGATTTTGGTCTCTTACAAAGTTGTAGATGCATCATTCTCCTAGCTTAGAAGAACCCAACCTGAACTTACATAGAAGTTAAAAGATTCATCTTTCCATCTTCAAATTGACTAAATGCTCTACTCATTTCTATAGTTGTGTCACTAGACGTGATTATCTCCATCTAGAAGAAGAAATGATGCACAACTTGATTTAAAGGTATTGATGTGTATGATTTGGCCTTCATACCATTTGTCTAACAATTTAGATCTTACTGTCAGATTTATAAAAACTGTAACCCGTTTGTCAATTTGTCTACTATGGGCATCCCCACTATCTGTTGTCCAAAACAAAGACAATTTGTGGAACATCGAATGCTTTATTTTCCTTATGAGCCACCAAGACTAGATGAATCAAGGAGTCCTAGAGATAACTATATAATGTTAACAGACCTTTGAAAAGAATCTAAATTAGGAATTCAGGTTGGTTGGCTATTGTAATTAGGAGGAAAAAAGTCTTTTTCATGCATCTATGTTCATCTCTATATATAAAACTAATTATTCCAATAATAATATGTTCATTTATTAAGGATATTCTTCCTAGTTATGCCCCCCCCCCCCCCCCCTCTCTTCCATGGTGTGACGTCATGAGGTATGCATATGCTAGAGAAGAAAAAGAGATTCCAAGGCTTCTCTAGCATCAGTTTTGACTTAATCCATGGAGACATTACTTTTTTAGCAATTTGGTCAAATATTGCTATCTTTTAGAGATTTTTCCTATTAGTTAAGAGTCCAGTCAGCATGTCTGCTACTACTAGTCAGGCCTATATAACAAATTGAGTCATATTTGTCTGAAAGTCAAGTGTCATCACAAAATTATTGTGTGGCATATTAGTATGAGAGTGTTAGTAGTATCTAGAGTCTTTTTCCTGTAAGAAAGTATCCAAGCGGTTGACTATAAGATGTAAAAAGACTACTACTACTCTCATGTGACAAACTCTATATATACATGTATTGAACGACCATAATGAAATTAGTTCAAATTTCTTTGTGAGAGTTTAGTTTTCTTGTCTTATCCTTAAAAGTTTGAAGTCATCTTAGCATTCATAGTGTGATGCCATGAGATCTATGTAGAAGAAGACCAAGTTCCTGTAGGGAAATCCAACCCAATTGTGGTGGACCCAAGACTCAAGACAACACACTTATACAAAATATACCCTTGACTATTTATTAATGCAAATTATACAAATGGGTACATTCATAGGCACGTTTTATACTTCACTGCACTATTCTAACAAACACAAGCACAATTCTAACAAACACAAGCACAATTCCAACAAACACAAGCACAGTACACTACAACCAAGACACTTACTATTTGCACTCAATGGACCCAAGTACTTACCACACTTCTCTTGTACTCTTCTCTTGTTGTACTCAAGGCATGTATCACTCACTTCTCTTGTGTGTGTGCTTATGAGGCAACACCACCTATTTATAGGCATGAGTGAGTTGGTTTGGAGAAGTGTGTATGGTCAAAAGGTGGGCCACGTGGCTTATTCACTTGCCACACATTAAGCCGGTGAACTCATGTAAGTTTCATGAGTCTTCCAGAGTTCCTTACTATGTGAAGTTTTTGACAATAGTAGATACATGATGATGGTTCTAAAGAAAGCTAGGATCAAGGGAACCAAAAAGCAAGAGTGGGGCCCAGTGTTGTTTACACTTCTCCCTCTCAACACTGGTCATCTCTGATTGTTAATCTTTTAACCATACCAAGCGCTTTTCGATGTTTTGTGAATGTGGTATGATTCAATCCTTTAGTAAATATATCAGCGACTTGGTCTTTTGTTCCAATCGGTAATATCCCGTTGTCAATTGGCGACTGGTCTGGTCTCTAGCAAAATCAGCATCGCAGTAACCAGTCAGCTCACACTTGCCTTTTCTATAGAGAAGTCCATAGTTAGCACTACATTTGATGTACCGCATGATTCTACGGACTGCTTCCAAATGGGGTTTCCTTGGTTCTTGCATAAATCAACTGACCACTCCTCCTGCATATGATATGTCGGGTCGGGTTAGTGTTAAATAGATCAAGCTCCCAACAAGTTGCATATATATAGTCGAATATTTTAGGATATCCCCTTCATACGCACTTAGCCTTATGTTTGCGTCCATCGGTGCTGATATTGGCTTACAGTTGACCATTCGAATTTCTACAAGAGGTCTCTTGTATTCCTTTGTTGACATAAGAAGAGACCTTCCTTGACTCGATCAATCTCGAGTCCTAAAAAATGTCTAAGCTCCCCGAGTTCTTTCATCTGGAATCGGATCGACAAGTTTTACTTTACTAGGGTGATTTCCTCAAGGTCATCTCCAGTGATGATTAGATCATCAACATAGATAAGGATAATGCATAGATGCCTACCTCTAGCCCGTATAAACAAGCTTGAGTATGCAACCGTTGCTGAATATCCGTTTTGGATTAGGAATTCAGAAATCTTACCATACCATGCTCTCGAAGCTTGCTTTAGATCATAGAAAGCTTTTGGAAGCTTGCAGACATAATCTAGTCGATCTTTGTTTTCAAATCCTTTTGGCTGCTCCATATAAATATCTCGGTCAACTTTTCCATGGAGAAAGAAAGGCGTTCTTCACATCCATCTGCCATAAACTCCATGATTTGTTTGTAGCCAATGCTATTAGTATACACATCGTGGTCATTTTTGCTATGGGACTAAAAGTCTCATCATAGTCAATCCCATATTGCTGTGAAAACCCACGTGCGACTAATCTTGCTTTGTATCTTTCAATTGATCCATCAGTCCGAGTCTTTAGCTTATATACCCATCTACATGAGATGGGTTTTACTTCATTTGGTTTAGGAACCAGATCCCATGTCTGGTTTGCTTTCAATGTTGAAATCTCTTCGTTCATGTCCATTTGCCACTCTCTATTTTCACATGCTTCTTCATACGAAGCTAGCTCACGAACATCATCCATCTCGGCGAGGTAAGCATTTACATATCTTGAATTTGGCTTCCTTGCTTTAGTGGATCTTTGTAGTTGCTGTGGTGGTTCGTCATCATCAAGTTGGCTTGGCCTAGCTTCCTCTGGTGTCATATGCACTCCACTTTTCCATGGGCTAGCTGGCTTGTCTTGTGGAGTCTGAGATTCTTCACTAGGCATTTCTACTTCAATCTCTTGTTCATCATCTTTAGTGCTTAATTTTGGCTGATGGTTATCATCCAAGTCTTCTTGACTTGGCAATACTACGGCTGCTAGTAGCCACCATGAAGATGCCTCATCGAACACCACATCTCGTGATGTGTAGCATTAGTGGGTGGTAGGATCACAACACCTCTACCCTTTACGTTCAGTGTCATATCTGACAAATATGCACCGAATAGTCTTCTTTTCAAATTTGCTACGACGTTTTTCTGGAACAAGTACATAGCACACGCAACCAAAGACTCTAAAGTGACTTATTGTTTGGCTTAATCTTCCACAGCTTTTGATATGGTGAGACAAATCCCAGCTTTGCCTGTAGTAGTCAGTTGGTTATATGTGCTGCTGTCTTCAAACATTCTGCCCAGAATTCGCTTGGCACATTCTTTGCATGCATCATGCTCTTCGCGGTTTCTACAAAGTGTTGGTTCTTCTTCTCTGCTACTCTATTTTGTTGTGGAGTGTATGGACAAGTTAGCTGTCGTCGAATGCGAACCTTCTTCAAATATGTAGAGAATTCATTTGATGTATATTCTCCTCCATTATCAGTGCGCAAGCATCGAATCTTAAGGCCAACCTCACCTTCAACTCTGTTTCGAAACTCCTGAAATTTCTGGAACACCTTGATGAAGTACACCCATACATACCTTGAGTGGTCATCGATGAAGGTGACCATATATTTTAAACCACTGATTGATTGCGGTTTCACCGGGCTAAATACATCTAAGTGGATTATCTTCAAAGGCATCTTAGCTTGATACTTGGATTCAGTGTATGGCTATCAGTGAGCTTTTCCGTACTGACAACCTATACACTATGTCTTTATGGACTTCTAATTGTGGAAGTCCCTTCACCATGAACTTATCCATCATTATCTTCATCCTATTATATCCCACATGCCCCAGTGGGGGATGCCATAGATTAGCTGTATCATTTTGACGAGTCTCCTTCACATATGCCGATTCAGCCGACATAACATAGACGGACTCTAGTCTTTGCCCCTTCATAATCGGCTTTTCATATGGCTTTACATTGCGGTATACATTTGCATCATTTGGCCCAAATACTACAAAATTACCAGATGAGGTCAATTGTAATACAGACAACAAATCCTTCTTCATACCTGGAACATGGAAGACCTGCTGCAAATGGGCTTCATCTTTGTTGAATTTGGCACGCAAAAGGCTTCTCCGACATGAGTGAACGGTAGCCGCGCATTATTTGCTGTAACCACCACTTTGTCGCCTTTATACTCAACTAGGCTTGAGAACTTCGACTTGTCGCCCGTCATGTGATTCGAACATCCCGAGTCCACGATCCAGTCTCGATCGTAATTGATGACTTCAAGATTGGAATTTGCAATGAGCGTTGTGTCCTCACAATCATCTTCGGAGTTTATTGGGGTACTGCCACTTGCTATATCAAAACTCGGCAGTCTGATCTTCAATGATTGCCATAGATGCTTGGCAATCCCATTCTTCTTCACTTTCACTTTGGTGACTCGCTATGGTCACCACATTCCCTTCGCGGGTATTCTTCTTTGGCAGTCTGCAGTCACGTGCAAAGTGGCCCTTCTTGCCACAGTTATAACACTCGAGGCTTTGGTGAGAGCTTATCTGGCGTCGATCATTAGTGTTACCTTTTGAAGTTCCCCCTGGTTGGGAACTCTCCCTCCACTGATTAGCTTCATCGGTCTTCTTCCTTTTTGGCTTCATCGCCGATTTGCCCTTCCAAGTGAAGAGTACTTGTTCCTCGTCTTTCACCGTTACTCCAGCCATTTGTTTGGCTAGAGCTTCCTGATTTTTCAAAAGATTTTCTAACTCGACAAGATACGGTTGAGTCGGCCATCCCCTAATGGTCGTCATGAACCCGCTATATTGGGGCCTCAATCCCCGTGTGATTATCCGTCTCACCCTAGTTTCGCTGACCCGTGAGTCCGGGTCAAGCTGAGAAATCTCTTGACAAAGTGTCTTAACTTTCATTAAATATTGACTAATAATCGGCATACCTTGAGTGATAGATGCAACTTCGTTCTCCAAAAACTGAAGACGCGCATCATTTGTCTTACAGAACAGTGTAGCTAACAGATCCCATGCCTTTTTTGGAGTGTCAGCATCTCGTATATGCTCTAACAGCTCCTTCTGCACTATCATCCTTAAGACGAACATAGCCTTCCTAGCTTTGATTCGCCACTTGCGCAGTGCCTTCGCATTGTCATTTACCGGTGCTGTATTGTCAGTGCCGCCAATGATCTCCCATAAGTCTTGGCCTTGAAGATATGCCTCCACACACATACGCTAATAATCATAGTTGTGGTTGTTCATCTTCTCAATCCCTCCAGTTGCATTCACGAGATCCGCCATTGTGATTAGTGGGATCTTTGTTGATCTCTACCACCAAGAAGCTCAGTCCCCAATTGATCGGCTTCATAGCGTCGCCTCACTTTTAGCTGCTGCTCCCAATGGATGGACGGTCCCTAACCTAACCTAGCTCTGATACCACTTGTAGGGAAACCCAACCCAACCGTGGTGGACCCAAGACTCAAGACAACACACTTATACAAAATATACCCTTGACTATTTATTAATGCAAATTATACAAATGGGTACATGCATAAGCATGTTTTATATTTCACTGCACTCTTCTAACAAACACAAGCACAACAAACATAAGCACAATTCTAACAAACACAAACACAATTCTAACAAACACAAGCACAGTACACTACGACCAAGACACTTACTATTTGCACTCAATGGACCTAAGTACTCCCCACACTTCTCTTGCACTCTTCTCTTGTTGTACTCAAGGCATGTATCACTCACTTCTCTTGTGTGTGTGCTTATGAGGCAGCACCACCTATTTATAGGCATGAGTGAGTTGGTTTGGAGAAGTGTGCATGGTCAAAAGGTGGGCCACGTGGCTTTTTCACTTGCCACACATTAAGCCGGTGAACTCATGTAAGTTTCATGAGTCTTCTAAAGTTCCTTACCATGTGAAGTTTCTTGACAATAGTAGAGACATGATGATGGTTCTAGAGAAAGCTAGGGTCAAGGGGACCAAAAAGCAAGAGTGGGGCCCAGTATTGCTTACAGTTGCAATGTTGAAGGCTCCCCCTGCATCAATTTTGGTATCATTCTAATATTCCCACCTGGAGTTGCCTAAGCGAGTCTATACTTTATCAGACCAAACCAAGCTATATCTGAGCATAAACAGTCTCTATTCCATCCTAATCCTAAAAGCTGATCAGCAACCTTAATAGAATTCTGATCTGAACCTTTATCACCTACCCAAGTACATAACTGAGCCCAAACCAACTTCTTTTTAAACATAAAACACTAAGTTCCTTCCTTGCATACACAGAGTAGTTTATCCTATTTACAATAACTGTATAGTGATATAACAGTCCCTAATTTCATCCCTTTACGGCCCATCTTCTCTAGTTACGCTCTTTCAGCCTTTGTGACTATAAATCGTGGAATAGTTCCTAAATGCCGAAATCTTGTCTTGTTTTAGTATCTTTCTTTTTGTCTAGAGTCGTTCATGCTGAGTTAGTTTGTATTTTTGAGAACTTTCAGATTCGTTCAGAGAGGAGGATTTAAACACCTTAATTGATTGATTCATTTCACTTGAAGACTACTATGAGAATTGAGGGGTATCGTATTCATATGGTAGATAGGCATTGATCAGGTGCACTATGCAAAGACGAAGCTTGAAATATTTTTTCAGAAATGGTGGATTAGCATAGAAGACTATGCGAAGGCTCAAATTATACCTCCTATCATTACTTTGGAAAATATGAGATGCAAGCTTCTGGAAATAATACCATTCAGAAGATGAATCCTAATGGGGAATAAAGACTTGGAGAAAAGACATTGACGATCCTACTGCAATACTAAAAACACCTTATTCCAGTAGATGAGGAGTGGAATTGCATCCGTTGAAAAATCAAACAGATCAGAGAAGAAGTGAGCAACCAGCTGATTTCAGACATGACCGTAGAGAACTTGTTCAAAGGGTTTTTTTTTTTAATTTTTTGCTCCTGAAAATTGGTTGTGTGACACTCCATTTGTACACAAGTGTGTGGCAAAGATAAACTATGCAGTGTGATTATTGAAGGAGGACTCAACAAGAACATAGTCTCACAGGAAGTGATTGGCAAGACACAACTGCCAATCAAGACTAATCTGGATATTTAAGGAGTGCTTACAGAGAGCTAAAGGTCGAATGGAATGCTGAAGGCAAGTTGAAATCAAGGGAGCTGCTAAAGGAATAATTTCAGCCATCACCTCCTGTGAGTCGAAAGAAAATGTTCGGAGAAGCAGGATTAGGCAGAAAGTATCTAATGGATCATAACTCAGATGATCCCTTTTTTTTTTTTTTTTTTCTTATCGGTAACAGGTAAAACTTATATTAAAAAGAGAGAATAATCCTACAAAGAAATCCAAGACCCAGCTGCGAAACAAAACAACATCAACACAGAGTATAAGAGTGGTATACTCAATACAAAAAATACAAAATTTGAGCCATTAAAGGACTAATGATATCCATCCCTTGTTTAACCATTGCATCCGCCATCCCACTGGCTGACAGCCCTAGATGAAAAGAAAGCCAGCAGTATGGAAGAAGATAACATGCCGATCTCTTTGAATAGGAATTGCATCCTCCAAGGCCAAGAATCCCTACCTAGAACACAGCATTAGCTGAATCACTCTCCACAATGAACCTATCTTGAAAAGCCTCCTGTGTGGGGGGGTATTTCCTCCCTCAGACTCCACTTCGGCCAAATGCTTGGTCTCGGTAAAATGACCCTTGGTCTCGGCACTTTATAAAAAGCCATGACATTAGCCTCATATAACTCATGAGTGTTGCTAGGAGAAAGCTTTTTTGGGAAATATTATTAAAAAAGTCAAAAGCAGGTTCTTATGAATTGTTTATACATCGTTCCTGACAAACTTCTCCTTTCTTTATTAATTCCTAAAACGAGTGTCATCTCGGCCCCGGCCAATGCGCCAAAGTGCTGACCGACCTCAACGTCAGTCTCGGCCTCGGTCACGGCGCCAAAAGCGCCAGCAGAGCTAGGCATTAAGCTCGGCCTCGGTCACGCACCTCGGCGGAGTTGCTTGCGTGTCGATCGGGACGAGTACTGTTTGTCATACTTCCAAGGCATGGGCATGCGTAAAAGTACGCCATACCGCCCATCATTCCTCCCGACCGTGCGACTTCCAAAAGCTACGTCCACATCAGAGCATGGCTCCTGACATGGCCTGATAAGACTAGGCCCAGAAGTCAACAGGATAAGGCCCGATTGGACTGCAATTAGAATAGAGTAGACTATGATGGGACAACTCTCTGACAGAGCCACCCTCTTGTCTTCTCTCTTCCTCTATATAAACACAGCAACAGCTCCAGAACAAGGATGACCAATGAACACCACATACGCTGGTATGCCATCTCCTCCCCAACTCCATCTCCAACCTTTGCTTAGTTCTGCACCTAACTTAGGCATCGAAGAGCCCTGCGTTGCCCAAGCCAGGGTCCTTTGACCTTCTTCTTTTTCCCCCTTTAGGCTCAAGGCAAGGAGCTGCAATCTCCGTCCTCCTCCAATGAGTCTCAAAATCACCCCCCCGGGTCTGTGAATTTTTGTGCACCTACACCTCCCATAGATGATTTTTGAAAAGGATCTGAAGCCTGAAAAATGGATTGAATCCATTAAGGAGCTACTTTCTTTCTGGGTAGGGGATTCTTTTTATATCCATCTAATAAAAACAATTTCATGATGTACCATTTCGTTTTAGCTTCGGAAAATTAAGCTGATTCTGCAAATTCCAAGGGTAGGATCAGAAGCGTGAAAAATGGATTAAATCCTTTTTTTTAATTGGTGACATGACTCTAACCTTTAACCTCGTGGTTGCAACAGCGAACACCTTCCAACTCTGTTACGGGCTCTTGTAAAAGTGGCTTAGATCCCATAAAGACTAATATCATTGTAAAGCAGCTCTTTATTTTCTTGAGAACGGGTAGTGAGCTAAATTCATCTCAATCAGAATCTGGTTTTTATCAAATTGAAGTATCCAGGCTAAGACTTGACTTCCTATTTATGAGAAATCTGAGGCTTCTTTCCTCAAAACATTATTCAATTTTGTAAGGGTTCTATCTGTATTGATTCTCAGACTTAAGTCCTGTATCTTTTGCTCAATTCCATCAAAGATCCCCAATATAAATTTTTTTTTAACTTTTTTCTTCTTCTTACAGATGAGCATTGGGAGACAGTGGAAGGAGTTCCTTGATTACAATGAGACCATTGGATTCACGTTTCATGTAAGTCTTTAGTTTGAACTTTTTCACTCAATGAGTTTTCTGACTCACAAATTGATGGGGTTACATGTTTTTCCTTTTTCTTTTTTCTTTCTCCCTTTTTTTTAAACTAATATCAGGAAGATGCATTGAGGAGTGATAAAGCCAAGAATCGCTATGCGATACCATAATATGAGAATTTTGGATGAGGCGCGAGGTTAGCAAATTCAAGTCCCAACCCTAGGGACTAGTATGTAATATATTGTTTCCACTCCAAATGAAGCTGTAGATGAGCCTTAGGGCATGGAAGAGAATGATTCCTCCAAGCATTGCTTGAGGCTACACATCATGAAACTGTTTAGCAGTAATTATATTGTTTGCACGTTATTTATAAATTATGCGTTAGCTTTGATGTTTTCAGTGGTCTTTTGTAGGGATGTTCATGGGCCGGGCTGGGGAATATCCAAGCCCGGCCCAAGCTCTGATTCCCCAGCCCGGCCCAAGCTCTGAACTCTTGATGCAAGCTTGACCCAAGCCCGGATTGGGCCATAACATAAAAAGGCCTTTTTTTTCTGTGCCTTGGCCCTTATGTCAACTGGTTTGGTTATTTCTGCGTAATTGAGTTGTGATGTGTTCAAGTCCTGCATTCCTCTCTTTCCCCACAATTATTTTTACAGTTGAGCTGGGCTTAGGCTCTCTACCAATCAATCCAAGCCCAGACCATCTATTAAACTAGCCCAATTAAACAATCCAAGCCCAGTTCAAGTACAAAAATTTAAAGTCCAAGCCCAGGCCAAATCGGGCTGGGTCAGATTTGTGCTCGTGCTGGCCTGGTCCATGAGCACAACTAGTCTTTTGTTTGATGTCTGACATTCCTCAGTCCAAATCCATTGGTTGGGGTCCATCAATTATTTTGCTGGTTGCTCCTCCCATTTTGTGATTGTCTATCCCACACTTACGTAAATCCAAATCATCAAATCTAATTTTGTCCCTGTGGAATTAGTGAGCCCCAAATTTTACTTTAATTGGAGCGATTGTCAAATTGGTTTATCGCACATGTAAGAAAACATGATCTACTCTTAAAACTAACGGAACGTTTTTTACATGCTATAAATCACATCATGATAAATCCAATGTGACTAGTACTTTAATGGAAGTAAGATTTTGGCGTCTATCATTCCGTGTGAACAATATTAGGTTTGATGGTCTTCATTTGGAAAAGTGTAAGGTTCACTTTCATTTATAATGGGAGGGCCAAACTAAATTAAACCGGATGAGTCAAAATCAATTGGAGTGAATTAGAGCTGATTTCAATTTGAAACCAGTTCGTTTCATATATCCGACTCCATATTACTTGGATTCAGGCCAGACTCACTGTGTCTAGGTCCACTTTCGTTTATAATTGAAGAGTTCAGATTTGTCATAAACCCTGAGCTTTGATCCGCGCATTTGGGAAATGGAAGGCCCAAGTTTGCCTGTTTAAGGCTCATTTTGCTTGGGGGAATGTTCTCCTACAAGCTCTTGAGGCCTACTTAGATGCCAAGTTATCAGTAGGAGTGGGGAACGTAGTAAGGTCTCCTCATGGATAATGATAATAATAAGGAGAAAAAAACACCCAGGCCGTCGGATCATCCTAACCCTTGATTTAATGGCCACAAAGTTTTGTGGTCTTTCAACGATATATTTCTCCAATATTCAATCCTGTTTGATGGATGTGAAATTGAGCCTGCCGCTAGATCATAGGGGGATGAGAGTAAAAAGACCCACACTGACTAAAGGTGGGCCCCTTTTTTGGGGACAATAACAGGAGATATATTAAGATTAAGAAATGTGAGCCGTCCTATGATTGCATATATAGCTGCTCGTAGGAGAACATTTCTCCTCAAGATTCAATAATTTTATCAAGCTGTCCATTGAATGGTACCCTATCTAATTCCCTTTGCAGGATTTCATCTTTGTACTTAGTCATAATTTAATCAGGTTTGTTGTAATTCTAACAACCTGTAAATCTAATTACCTATAAATTGACTGTTAATTTGTATGGCTCAATAAAAGTTAATTAATCTTAGTTAACCGGGCCCCTGGATTGCCTAACTTGTACTGTGATTAGAAGTAGTGTTTGGGTGTAATAGGGTTTTGGGGCTGATATAATAAATAGAGACTAAGAGTCTCTAGGATGGAAACCCTTTCTAATTGCATAGTGAATTTTCCCGTCTTCCCTGTGGACATAGGCCAAAAGCCGAACCACGTAAATCTCTGTGTTCTCTTGTGCATGATTGATCTCTTCTCGCATGCCCTAAATCACAACATTGATATTGGCGTGAACAGATTTGGAGCTCTTTTTTCTGCTTCCTGGACAGATCTGCATCTAGATCCTATGTCTTGTCTATATCTGGCATCTCTAAAATACCAAAGACCCAGTTCTAGATTTGAATCAACTCAGCCACAAAATCAAATTGTTGATTATACAAGTGGCACTCTCCCAATGGCAAAAGATGTGCATCTCATCCTTCTTTTCAGTGGACCCCTTTCCATTAAAATAAATTTGCATTCTGGTATTTAGGGTGGACAGGATCTTAGCAATGATCTTAGCAATGGCAATTTTGTGTGTATGGAAATTTGACTGATAAAAAAAGAACCTCTCTAATAAACCTATAAGCAGCTGGGAAAAAAAAAGTGGGGGTCATAGGGAGAATTTGCTATATTTGCAACACTGGCCATATCGAAAATCTTGAGTCAACTCATTGGGGGACCCGCTTTCATCCCTGCTCTTACTATAATTGGTTACTATAGCACAGGTAAGACCCACATGGCTAGAGTCCCCGCTCCATCTAACTGCTTTTGATATTTTTTAATAAATAATTATATTTTAACATTGTGTAGTGTAGTGGTTAAGTTGGTTCTCTAAAAAAAAAAAAGCAAGAGATAATAAGTTAAGCCTCACAACCTGTACATTTTTAGCCCTATACCAAAGCTCAATATAAAAAAGTCTTTACAATGACTCAATATAAAAGGTTAAAATTGAAAGGAATTTGGTCAAAATTGAATCTAAAATCTGGCTTTAACATATTATAATTTGTTGTAGGGCCCATACAATCTTTGTGATATGCCATCATCTCAGGTGGGGCACTCTCATTTTCTACCAATGACATGTCCATGGGCTACTGATTTTTGTCAATAACACTAGCAAAACATGCCCGTGCTTATCGCGGGCAACATAATTTATAATATTAAAAAACTCATGAAAATTTACCATGTAAAAACCAAAAAAATGAAACATTAAAGAGAAAAAAAGCACAAATCCAATAAAATTCATTTCCAGAAAAACAAAATGAACCAAATGAAATTTAAAAAAAGGTAAAAAAAAAAAAAAAAACCAACAACAACAAAAATGCTGTAAAGATAATATAAAAACAAAAACGCCTGGACAATCAACTCCTTACCTAGTGCGTATGTTCCTATAATGGTTGTGACCAAGCCTAATTGGATTCAGAATTCTGCGATTGGAGTTTCAAAAGAATTTCATATATTTTGAAATTTTACGAGTACTATTTAGAATTGTAGAATATAAAAGAAGGCGAAACACTAATAATAGAGTTAAAAATGGAGACTTTGAAGGAAAACGGGAAGTAGAATAAGAGGTTTGTGAGGCTTAGTGGAGCCTAAAATAACATGTGCTAAGCTGTTTGCGCTGCTACAAATTCTCTCCAATTCAAAGCTATAAAAAAAACCCCACATGCATAAAGAAAAAACATGGCAAGGAAAACCAATGCCTATTATTAGACAAATATACAGAATTAACACCAAGTGATTGTCTCATCTTTTAAGTAGCAAAAATATGATGGCCGAGTTGTAATTGGTAGACACCAACACCATCATCGGGTTTTGGTATTTGAATGTCCAAGATTGATATTAACTTATTTATCTATGCATGCATGAGATGTCAAAATAGATCTCATAAAAAATATACACGAGACCAATACATAGGTAACATGCACCCTTTATATTACATGCATGAGGTACACGGAAACTCTAAATAGATTTATATAAGTACTTTAGATTTACGTAAAGAGACATGGTTTCTCTAAATTTGACTCTTTCAAAAGTGGGGAGAAGAGATTGAAGAGTAACAAATTCAGTGAGATTTAGACTCAATTAAACAATATTATATTTGCTAATGTTTAAGGGGGAGAATATATCCCACCAAGAATATGTTTTTCAATATCTTATGCAGGTTTATATTTCTGATTTCAAACCATTCAAATATATATATATATATATATATGTGTGTGTGTGTGTGTCTCTGATTTCAAGCATATTCTCAAGGGGAGTTGGTGTCTAAAAATGTAGTGTAGTAATGGACCTATGATCTATCATGGCACACCCAAAATCCCCACCTCATTAATATATCAAACATATAGAATATATGTGTTCGTATATATTGAAAAGAGTATAATAATGAGAAAATGTATATAAATAAAAGAGGAGAGCAGTGTATTACAGACCCTTGCTTTGCTTATCATGTCCATATGCCAGATCTGCCGATCAGCCTGTTTTCCGAGATCATTGATAAGAGGTATGGTTTCAAGTGGATAGAGATTTAAATCGGCTGTTCTTGTTATTGTTAGAAGTGTTACATAGTTGGCAAATTAACACAAAAAAATATGTGCAGATGCAGAGAGAGGAGAGGAAGATGCAAAGATGAAGAAAGGAGAAAAATATAGAGCTTGTGAGAAGTTAAAAGGGTTCGGAAGAAGAAGAAACGTTGGGTTTGGGGAGTTAATATATTGAGAAGTTGAGGAGTTAGGTTAGGTTACGGAAAGTCCCATGATTAGTGGAAACATTTGTCATCGATGTAAGGGACTGTCAAAATAATTTCAAAATGGTCAAAATCAATTTGTCCAATTGTACTTTTGATTTTTCCAATTGAAGCTTTTTTTTTTTTTTTCTATCGGAGGGTTCCCAACCCTTTGGGCTGGACTAATCTCTCCGGGCATAGAGGGAAGCCGGGTAAATTCCCCTATAGCTCCAGTGTGGTAGTGTAGTTTCGAACCTACAACCTCCGGGTACAAACCGTGGTCCTAGGCCAAGCTGCCCCTTGGGGTTAAGCCCGTTCGCTTCATATATAATAATTGTTCCAAACCCAATCCAAGGCCAAGCCCACTAAAAATGTATTCCTACACCTTAACCAATAGTAGCATCTCCTCTCAATTTCCCTCCAAATCGAGATTTCAAAACAGCAGTCCATCCAAACACCACCACTTCTCCACCCTCTTACAATCCTGCAACAATCTTCCCCATCTTAAACAGATCCATGCCCAGCTCCTCAAATCAGCTCTCAATCTCAATTCCTCCTACGCCGCCCGCCTCATCACCTTCTACTCTTCCTTCAAATCCTTCTCCTATGCCCGCCGCGTCTTCGACACAGACAAAGAGAAGACTATCTTTGTCTGGAATGCCATAATCAGGGCATATTCTATGTCCCTTCTAACCCATCAAGATGCCCTCCATATGTTTGTGTTAATGCTTTGTTGTTGTAGTGATGATGGCTGCATAAGTGCTAATGAATTCACCTATCCCTACCTGTTGAAGTCTTGTGATTCTCTACAGGAAGGGAGGCAGATCCATGCCCACATATTCAAGTCCTTTTGGGGTTTGGATGCTAATGTTTTTGTATGCGCGTCTTTGATTGATATGTATGTGAGGTGTGGGTTGCTTAAATCTGATGCGCATAGAGTGTTTGATAAAATGACTGAAAGAGATGGGATTTGTTGGAATACGTTGATATCAGGGTATTCGAAAGCGGGGGACTACGAAATGGTCTTGTCTCTGTTTAGGAAGATGTTAGAAGATGTAGGTGTGGAGCTCACCTCGATGACGATTGTGAATGTTTTGAGTGCATGTGGAGAGGTAGGTGCTCTTGCAAAAGGGAGGTGGATACACCGATTCATGGAGAGGAGGGATGAGATGAACATCTTTATCAAGACCGCACTCATAACCATGTATTCGAAATGTGGTGACATCTTGGCAGCGCGTGGAATTTTCGACCAGTGCGTGCAAAGAGATTTGGTGTTGTGGAGTGCCATGATGAGTGGCTATGGAATAAATGGGTGTGGGTTGGAAGCTCTGAAGCTCTTTCATTTGATGGAGAAGGAAGGTCTCAGGCCTGATAGTGTGACTTTAGTGTCGCTTCTCTCTGCTTGTAGCCATGCAGGGCTGATCGATGAAGGTCTCCATTTGTTCTACTCAATGAAGAAGTCATATGGCCTGGAGCCTCAAAGGGAGCATTACGCATGCATGGTCGATCTTTTAGGCCGAGCAGGACAGCTCGAGGAAGCATTGAGCTTGATTGAACACATGCCAATGGATCCAGGTGCAAGTGTTTGGGGTGCGCTGTTGGGTGCATGTAGAGTTCATAGAAATTTTCATCTGGGTGAGATGGCGGCAAAGGAGTTATTCAAAATTGAGGGTGAGAATGGTGGGAATTACGTGCTTCTGTGCAACATTTATGAGGAAGCCGGCCGATCGGCTGATGCTCAGAGATTGAGGAGAAAGATGAGGAAGATGAGGATCAAGAAGAGCCCAGGGTGTAGTTGTATTGAAGTTGGTGAGAGGGTTCATTGCTTTAGGGTGGCAGGCCGGAGGCACCCACAGACTTTTGGGATTTATGAGGCACTAAAAGGCTTGACCCTTCAAGCCTCTGATGAAGGCCATGTGTTTCAGTCTGCTTCCTCTTTTTTCATGGAATGATGTTTATTGAAATCTTTATATGATCTTTGCACAAATTCATCATTTGGACCATCAAGGACAGATCTTGAAGGAGTTTGGTGATGACATATATTAGAACATTTGATTCATTCAAATATCCGACCGGCTCTTACACCGTTACATGTCGTAAGTGCAACAGGTCTTATTTCTTACATTGTTATTTTGTTCCATATATCCCTTCAGTCCAGGGATTTAACTTGTCTGGGTGCTGTATATAAACCCATTTGACAACATTTACAAATTCATAGTTTGGATGTGCAGATTTTATGAATTGTTATCCGTTGTATGTCATTTCTTAACATGCTTTGGATCCCAAATTTAAAAAAGAAGGGTTGACATCACAGACAATTGGCTATGAAAGCTTGTGAGATCAAATTTTGGTTCTACCTCAAGAAAAATAACAATTGCTTGATCTAGTTAGATGTGATATGGTTTCAGGAAACGACGATGATGTTCGACAAGTTTTACCTAATGATCGATGGTGGCGTTCTTCTCTATCGTTTGATTCGCAACAGGTGAAGTGGGGTGCAACTTTCAGCTCATCATTGGATGGGAGATGTGCTAGTGCCAATTTTTCCATTTGGATGATACTAGTAATTGGAAAAGAAAAAAAACTTGGGCCTGTTTGTTTCAGTTGGTTGGATTTTTAGGAATTGCATGGCTTGTATTTCTTAAGGTGTTTAAAAGTGATGAAAGAGAGGAGAAGATTCAAAAATGGCAACCAAATAACCTCTCCTCTAATAAAAAGGGGAAATAAATTTTCCTCTATTGCATCGCACGAGTAATTCAAATCCTTGGAAAGTAAATGGTCTCGACCATATTATGTTCTTATATGCTTTTCATCCTTTTGGCCTGTTTGGATGCTTACCGTTTAAAGTAATGTAATAGGTCAAATCATCCCCAACGGTCAAAAACTTCACTCTCCTATGTTTGGGTTTGGTTTGAGTGAGAAGCAAATCAACACTTTCACCAGCAAATGGGGAAATCCTTTGTCCCAAAACGCTCTCATTAAAATTTCATAGCAATAGGTGTGGGGCCCACCATCTGATGGAGCACGTAATTGATTGTATATCCACTACATGAAAATGCATTTTAAAATAATAATAAAAGAGTCACTCTTCCTTTACCATAACTATCCAAAAACCCTTTTCATTTAATCAAAATATCAAATCTACTTTTAAACCACCATTGATTTTCAATGATGTAATATTTAGCCTTCTCCTACTTTACAAGTAATCCTTCTTGCGAGCCCATTTCACCATAAATTTTTATGTATTAAATTCTATGCAAACAAACACGTATTCAAAGACTCAAAGTCCATACCTTTTGAGTTCTAAGCAATTTTATTGTTACATTCTGTCACAAAACGGTTTAAAATGCATTGGAAATCTGCATAAAATCTTAAGATCAGGAAAATTTTGGATTTTCCGGTCAAAATGGAGCTTGCAAGTTTTGACCAATTCCAAACTACACGGCACTTAAAACCATTGGCAGCGCTTTCAATTGCTTCCGAGGAGCACATGAATCTTTGCGCCCCCTGAGGTTTTCATTTATTCTAAAAACAACCTGATCTTTGATGAATTATGTAACCCACTTAACTTTGAAATCATTAAAAAAAGCCCTTTGAACTGTCATTTTAAAAAACTATTGAATTTCCCCTCTTATTTAAAATGACCAAATTGCCTTAATGCCTAAAATCTAACCAAACTTAAGTTAACCTTGAGAAAATGATGGCGAGTCTCCCACCTAGGGCTGTCAATCATGTGCTTTAATTTCATGAGGGGCTGCTCGGCTGACCTCGGCCCATAAAAACCCACAAAATGAGGACTTTATTTTTTATATACAAAAGTTAGAGAGTAGTGTAGGACCTAATTTTGAAGAGTCTGTAACTTTGAGGGACAAGCTAGAGCTTGACTCAACCTGGCACAAGGGGCTCGGCTAGTTATCTATTAATATAAAAAATTAATATTATATTAGCGAACGGTCCAATGCTTTCCCAGGCTCCATGTAAAGTCTCAATTCATTTAGTGTCCCCCTCATTATAATGTAACAGTTATCACATGAAAAAATGCCATTCAATAAACATTAGACCAACACTCACACATTTGCATTTCTAAGGCATATGGTACGGTGTTTTTATAACAAATCTGAGCGCTGTGGGTCTGTACACTATCAAATAAGTACCTTAGATCAGACCTTCATCCTCTTACAAGAACGAATGACAAGCAGACATTATCAGCTTACACATGCATTTCTGATTAATTAGTGAGCTAATTAATAAATGAGTTGGATTCTTGGTGACAATGTTCTTATTATCACATTGTAAGTTTCAATTTGAGCCAAAACTAATATAACTAATTACATTGTGACTTGCGAATCCAACTTGAACCTAACCTTTTACTAAAGATCCAAGTTGATCCCTTTAACTCTAGGGTTGAATCCGATCGGCACTTTAAATCCATTGAAAAAATTGGAAGGGCTCAAGTCAACCCTATTATTTGTGTAATTAAATGACCCAATAGCCTTAATGCCTAAAATCTAACCAAACTTAAGTTAACCTTAAGAAAATTGCTACTATTGGCATTAAGTGATGTTAACCAATTAGTTTAAGAGACATTTGACATTTTTGTTTCTAATATGTAATTTGCATAGTAAGGTTAACAGGTAAGGAAGGGGGTGAGAGATAAAATATTATAATAAATAAGGAGGACCATCAAATTCTCCCACATGTTTGTGAATTGTGATTCACCTTCACATTGGAGAATTCAGAAAGCTCTTCACCATCAAAGATGGAAAACTCAATTGCCACACTCACACACACACTAAACATTACTTACATTTCCATCTTCCTCCCTTTAATCAATGCCATTTTTCTACGTAAGAAAAAAAAAAAAAAAAAAAAGACAATCCATAAAACACTTAAATAATTAATTTTATTTAATTAGGGGTAGGATTAGGTCAAGTTAAAACGGAACTTTTGTTATGAAAGGTGATGCTTAAATATTCATTTATTTTTATTGCATTTAGAGTTACACTAAAATTGAGTTTTTAGTATCAAAGGAGTAATTTGATTATTCATTAGTTTATTTACTTATTAGGTGTGTCTCTTGTCTCATTAAAAAGCATTTGCACTTCTGCAAATATAAGAAACAGGTTTTTGAAATTGGTCTTGGTTTTCTATCCACATTAGAGCTGCGAGTTTAAGATCTGATTAGCTGTTCTGTAATAAGATCGTTTGGCAACACCTGAACGCGATGAGATCTGAATTGAATAAGACTGTTTGGTAATGCATCTTATCCATGTCTTAAGTTAAGGGTAATTTCTGTCATTTAAAAAAATGGTTTTAAGCCTGAAAAACATCTGTGACATAAATTTGTTTCTTTTGACTCGGAAAATGTCCAGTACTTTTGACTCGGACAATGTCCAGTACACTCTATACTCATTTTTTGAAACTTAAAAAAAATCTTGTTTTAATTATCACAATGCATGTTCCACGTCATAATCACCAACATTATTACATAAACTTTAATAATAGTTTGCTTATAAAAGGACTAAAGACACATTACTATAATGACCACCAAAATCATAAAAAAAGGTGTAGTGAAAAAGTTTGCAATTTCTCATGATAATATATTATTATATCATATTATTATATTTGGGGGTGGGCCCCATAATGGTGTAGTGAAAAAGATTGCATTATAATATTTTAGGGCGGGCTCCACAAAGGTGTAGTAAAAAAGTTTGCAATTTCTCATGATAATATATTTTTATATTATATTATAATATTTGGGGGTGGGCCCCACAAAGGTGTAGTAAAAAAGTTTGTAATTTCTCAGAATAATATATTATTATATTATTTTATAATATATGGGGTGGGCCCCACAATGGTGTAGTGAAAAAGTTTGCAATTTCTCATAATAATATATTATTATATTATATAATACTATTTGGGGGTGGACCCCACAATGGTGTAGTGAAAAAGTTTGCATTATAATATTTAGGGTTGGCCCCAACAAAGGTGTGGTGAAAAAGTTTGCAATTTCTCATAATAATATATTATGATATTATATTATAATATTTGGGGGTGGGCCCCACAATAGTGTAGTGAAAAAAATTTGCAATTGTCCACTCTTTTATAATAGTAGTAGATAGTAGATAGTAGATAGTAGATAGTAGATAACAGATATTTGGAGGTGGGCCCCACAATGATGTAGTGAAAAAGTTTGCATTATAATATTTTGGGGTGGGCCCCACAAAGGTGTAGTGAAAAATTTTGCAATTTCTCAAAATAATATATTTTTATATTATATTATAATATTTGGGGGTGGGCCCCACAATGGTTGGGTGAAAAAGATATTATATTATTATTATTATTATGATATAATAATATATTATTATATTTTATTATAATATTTTGGGTGGGCCCCACAATGGTTGGGTGAAAAGATATTTTATTATTATTATGTTATAATAATATATTATGATATTTTATTATAATATTTTTGGTGGGCCCCACAATGGTTGGGTGAAAAAGATATTATATTATTATTATTATTATGATATAATAATAATATATTATTATAATACTTTGGGTGGGCCCACAATGGTTGGTTGAAATGTCTTACTGCTTAAGATGTTGGGGTCTTAATTCCAGGAGCTGGATTTTGAGCTCCTCGAATTAAGATAATTTCATCTTAAATAACAAGACGTCTTAGCGCTTAAGACATTGTTATTGCGTACCAAACAATCTTATTTAGTTTTTTTGTCTTAGCGCTTAAGACATAAGACATTAAAACCCAAACTTAAGACGATCCAAACATTACCTAATAAGATCTTAAACTCACAGATCTTTTTCAGACAGATTAAGACGTCAAAACATTAACATGATCCAAATAGTGCCTAAGTTTCTTTTTTGAACCGGGACTCATGAAAAAGCCCGCACAAGCGAGAAGACACCCCACTTGCGTGGGAAAATAGTCTGCACATGCGGGAAGAAAGCCCACACATAACCTTCCTTTCGACCCAAGCCTTTACATGTCCTATGATTGTAAATGGTAACTTTAAAAATGTCAGCACCATGTGTTTCCCCACCTCTAATCGCAAGGTGTAGTTCAGTTAGCCTAGGACCACGGTTTGTACTTGGAGGTTCGAAACTGCATACCTGACTTCCCTCTGGGCCCA
This sequence comes from Umbellularia californica, assembly GCA_028538565.1. Lineage (NCBI taxonomy): Eukaryota > Viridiplantae > Streptophyta > Magnoliopsida > Laurales > Lauraceae > Umbellularia > Umbellularia californica. Next base: position 64,328,048 of record JAPQWN010000008.1, read on the forward strand.
GAGGGATTAGTCCAGTCCAAAAGGTTGTTAACCCTCCGATAGAGAAAAAAAAAAAAAAAAGAAGTGTTTCCCCACCCCTCACCCTCTCCAAGGGGGTTTTTTTTAGATTTTAGAAATCTTTCAAAACAAAAGGTAGGGTCTTTTAAGAGTTACTTCAAACCTCAGGGGTTATATTACCAAAACCCCTTTTTTTAATCCCTTCCTCTCTCTCTCTCTCTCTCTCTCTCTCTCTATCTGTCATTTTCTAGCTTTCCGATTTGTTCTTCTTCATTCCTCGTTCGTTGTTTTGATTGGATTCTCATCACCTGTGAAAAATGGCGGAGGTAATCATCTTCGATCTCTTCTTCTTTCATTCTCAAGCCCTAATCCATATTTGATCTTCGACATCTCTTTGTAATTCTCAAACCCATATTTGGAATACTGATTGACGTTTAGGAATTAGGGTTTTGAAGACGTTTCTGTGTTCTTTTTCCAAAATCGTTGTTTGATCTCCATTTCTTTCTTGTCTGGTCTATGATTTTTGAGATTGGGGAAGCCTAAGCTGAGATCCCTCCGCTCACAGATTCCCTATCTGGTGGTCTGATGCTGCTAGATTGGATAGAGGGACAGATGCTTCCAATCAAGGCCGTTCATCTGGTGTGCCCCACTATGAATTGGGAAATTTGGGGGGGGGGGGGGGGGGGGGGACATTGGCTTTGATTGGGCAATGTTAGCCACCTGATTGATGGCCGACGAATGGACGGTGGATCTTTATATTTGGTACTAACAGTTTTGGGTGGGATGCTTTTCACCAATTTGCCAGTGGGGAAGGTCTGGTTAATTGGATTTGTTTATCTATGCCCATCCATGGTGGAATCCACCTGATGAACTGTCTGATTGTTTTAATGTTTGGAGTCAGTGTTTGAGAGCAGTCTGTGTAGAAACTAGAAAGTGATTGTTTGATCAAGTCCTTTTTTGTAGTAATTTATTTTCAGTTGTATAGATGGATCTTATCTATTATTATTATGTTTGGGTTATGGGAATCACTTAGAAGCACATAAATTTTCCTTGATGGGGTTTCAAAAAGAAAGGACTGAGAAATAAAAATTGTTCCTTTTAGGAGAAGGGATGGGTGAAATCTAATGTAGGTGGACTGGCTAGAGGAAATATGGGGGGCCTATATGAATGGGTGGGGTATTAAAGAACTGTAGTGGGTTTACTTTGTTATCTTTGTTGGGACTCGCAGGCAGCAAAGAATAAGTTCTAGCTATCCTTCAAGCCTTAGAATTTGTAAGGGGTGTGTTTTCACAATATAAGATGATCATCGAGGGAGATGCTATGAAAGCAACCAAATGAGTAAATTGAAATGACTATCAATTCTGGACTATTTTTTTAAGGGAGATAATGTAGTTACATTATCAAAATCACGATCTTTTTTCTCATGTCTATCAGTGGTAAATGAAGTAGACGCCGACGTTTAGGAAAAACAAAGAGTTGACATAGACTTAACGACTATATTTTGTATCTATGGGATTGTATGTTGTTCTGGGGAGGGTGGTTGTGCTTGAAAGTTTAGGGAATCAGTTTTCTTTTACACATGGGATATGAAAATGGGATTTTCATTTACATATGTAGAATCTTCATATGGGAATTTTACATATGTAAAATTTGCACATTTGAAGCCCATTACCATGTTTACATATGTAAATGAGCACAAGTAGGGATGCAAATGGGTCGGTTCTGGGCATGTACATATTGGAACTGGAATTCTTTTCTAAAGGCTGGACCTAGTTCTGGCATGGAACAGTTTCCTTGTTCTGGAACCAGTTCCAATAAGAGTACTGGGGTCCGGTTCCAGAAACAGCTCCAGATCCAGAAACGGCGAGAGAGAGAGAGAGAGAGAGAGAGAGAGAGAGAGAGAGAGAGAGAGAGAATGAAAAACCCTAGAATGCCCCACAAAAACCATGAACGATTCCATCAGAACAGGAAAACCCTAGAATGCTCCACAAAAACCATGAACGATTCCATCAGAACAGGAAAAGAGAAATATGGAGACCAGGAGGTTTTTTCTTACTAGAAGATTGCCATGAGGGTTCTAGGTTTTGGAGGTGAGCAGCGACTAGTGATCCTTCGCTAGGTTGTACTTTCTCGCACACTGCATGAGGCTTCATCACTGCCAGGGACCGCATCTGTCTCTCTGGCTTTTTAGGATGAGATCACTTTAGCAGCAGGATACGGGATATATATATATATATATATAGAGAGAGAGAGAGAGAGAGAGAGAGAGAGAGAGAGAGAGAGAGAGAGACCCAGTTTTTTAAGGGATTGCCAGACCTGGTTTTTAATAGTTTGGAATCACTGGGTAATGAGAGAACTAGATACCGATTTGCATCCCTAAGCACAACCAAATTTGCACATGCTTAAATGTTACACGTGTATTGTTTACATATGTAAATGGGTGCAAACAAACACCCCTTAAGACATTATACCCCTCCTCTTCATTATACCTCTGTATTGTATTAGTGTATTGTTTTCTTATAACCATTATATTGATATTTTTTTGGTTGCCTGTCAAAATAATTTAAAAAAGAGAAGAGGATGGAACTAGAATATTTATGATTGTCACAACTCACAAGCATTGTACTGATCTAGTGCTGGGTTCTCAGAATCACAGGTAATCTTAGAAGTGGGGAATGAATGAATGTTTGATGCTTTTATTTTCCTATTAGATGCATTCACTATTTGCTTATGGTCAATAAGCTAGGAATCTTCTACAAATCCGTGCTATAATGCTCAATTAAAATGGGGAATCCTTAACCTGACAAGAGAATAAGATATTTTTTATTAAAATAATCTAAGCATTATATTTTATTTATCTTTTCCAGTATATACATAACTCTTCATAACCAACTAAAGGCCTTTTTGGCAAGTCTGATTTGGTTGCATTAGAGGTTCCGTTTGCAATGCCTATTTTTTGTGCCTATTTGATTTAAAACTGATTGAAATAGAGGTTTGAGTGTTTTATATTGTATGGCTTATTTGGATATCTGATTCAATCAGCTTTAAGAGCTTTTGACTCTCTTTGAAAAAGTAACTGAAAGGTGAGTTTTTCAAATAGATGAGTGTCTAAAGCAATCGGACATGTTTTTGCTTTTGTTTTTTACAAGTTTGCCCATATAATTTTTTTTTTTTTTTTGAATGGTAGTTTGCCCATATAACTTTAGAAATTGGTAGTTTTCCAATCCACTAGTATCTTAGTTGTGGGGCACATCCCTTCCACAAAAACAATCAGGGATCAATCCCTAGCTGTAACGCTGATGATGAGGGATTTGAGTGAGTGTATGTGGAGGTGTATGAGTATCCACCAAATAGAAGAAAAAGGGGGTTCTGTTGTGTTGCTTCTGCCCTTTCTTGTTATTAGTTGGCCATCTTTTAGCTCGATCATATGAGTTTCAGCTGACCCTTTTTGGTTTTGTTCTCTTCCCTTTTGTTGGCATAGGTTTTGGGCTTTTAGATTATTTTATTTCTCCTTTTTTTTTTTTTTTTGCTCTCTTTGCTTTGCTTTTGTCTACTTCAGGTGGCTATATGCCTCGGCATAGCTGGTAACCTTACCGGGGTGTCATTAAGGTGTAAGAATGATTCTTTTGTAAGGGGGTTTTCTTGGCCCATTTTTGGGAGTTCAATATACTTATTATTTATCTTCCCAAAGAAAAAAAATTATAATATGAAAAAAGTGTGCCTTACTATATGATAAATTTTCCTATACTACTTTTACAATATGACAACTTTACACATATACCTTTTATTCTTTTGGAAGATAAGTATGTATTAATAAATCTCCAAAGGGAGGGCTGGGAAACCCTTTATACAAATGAATATCTTTCCACCTGCTAATACACCCCGGTAAGGCGACCAGCTATGTCGAGGCATGAGGCGACATGTTGAGAGCAGAAGGCTAGAAGCAGCAAGGGAAAGGCAAGAAAGGGAGAGAGCAGCCAACAAAAAGGCCTGCTATACAAGAAGAAAACCAAAGGCACAGCCAATACCAAAAAAGGGACAAACATAGACATGATTGCACTATGAGTGCAACTAAAAGTGGCCATCATCCCTGCATCAACAAGGGATTGGGCAGCAACTTAGACCAGCACCAAACTTGATGGCAGGCAACCAGACATTACAAAATAAATAGTTGGCAAGGAACCCGACTGACTACCAAGAGAACAAACAGGCAGCACCAACCGGCCACTAGTAGCTGCAGATCAACCAGCTGCAGAGCCCCAACAGCACAACCAACCAGCTGCTGCAAAAAACAACAGCCACTGCCACACAGGCAGATGGCAAAATATAGCTTTTTTGGTATGACAAGTTTTCTTTTTCTAATTGAATCTGGCATGCCAAACAATCTATTTGTAAGAGAGTCTAATTGAAACAACTCTATTTTAATAGATCTATTTGACTTAGCTCTATATCAAATAAATAAGACTTGCCAAACAAGCCTATATCTGGATATGTTTGAAATAGAGTTGTTTCAATTAGATCCTTTTACAAATAGACTGTTTGGTAATGCGTAATTCAATTAAAAAAAGCAAACTTATCATACTATAAAAGTTACATTAGATAGGCAAAGATGTCATAAAGTGAAAGCAGTACATGCAACCTTGTAATATAGTAAAAGCAGAATAGGCAAACTTGTCATATAATACAAGTTATATGGGCAAACTTGAAAAAAAAGAAAAAAAAGCGTCTGACTGCTTTGGACATAATGTTTGTATGAAAAGTAATCTTTTTTTTTTTTTTTTTATACTTTTTGGAAACAAGGCAAAATGTTTTAAAGCTGATTGAATCAGACATTTAAATAAATTTTGCAAAACAGTGTAAAGCACTCAAACATCTATTTGGATAAGTTTGAAGTGAAATAGATCCGAAAAATATACTTGCCAAAAGACACCTAAGTAGCTACATAATAAATCTCCTAGTATTTTCATTATAACTCCATACAAATAAATCCAACTATAAACAAACTTTCCAACTACCTTCTAGCTAGTTAATTACCTGCTTACAAAACATGTGGCCCCATCAAGAGGAGTCTATCACACACAGGCCTGATAGGTTAGACCATTTTCTCTCTTTTGAGAAAGAACTCATCCTCAAATCTAAAATGCTAGTTGGGTTTTGATGATCGGAGTGGTGAATGTTTTGACCTCATTGGAGAATGGCAATAAATGGGGGTCTAATGATGTTGTTGAATGCACATGAACCATTGTTGATCAACATAGAAACTTGGTATACCTCATTTGGGGTGATGGGATTACCTGGCTTTGCTACATTTTTCCTTTTATTTTCTTTTCATTCCCTTTTTTTCCCTGCAACTTCGATTTGTTTACTTTGGAGGGAACATAGCAGATGTTTTGAGAACAAAACAGTTAGTATGACTGCTTTTAATGTGCTTTTTTCCATTCAGCAATCTCTTGGTTTTTTTTTTATTTATTATTATTTTAAATGGCAAGTACAGGTTTTATTAAGAAGGCCAATCAGCATAAGAGACAAATGCTGAAAAGATACAAGGCAAGCCACCCAACAGAAGCAAAAGAAAAACTAAGAGGAAGAAAACTGACAGTAAGAAATATCCTCTCAAGGAATGAGTAGACTCAGACGTGAGACTCCGTACATAGCTAGCAAATCAGACTTAAAGTTCACGCTTCAAAGATTATGATGAAAGGAGGCATTAAGATAGCATGCTAGGCTAGCCACTCTTCCACAATATTTAATAATTTCCAAGCAACCAAAGAACACCTGAAGCCTAACAAATGGCACACAAATAATTTTGTTACACGTTAATTTAGAGAAGATTTTTTTTTTATGCGCGTGCACAAGGTGAGATGGTATATTATAGACAAATATATGAAAATACAGAAAAGAGAAGAAGAGTACATCGCTGGTTGGCTCATGGTCATGGTTATGCATGGAGAATAATAGGCAAGTTGTCAGCACTGTTGATTGGGGTTTGTGAAGCCGTTGAACTTCATCGTTGCTCTTTGCTTGTAGAAGACGATTCCTATTGTGTTGTTGGATGGATTGGGGAAGAGTGCTGTTTTTGGGCTTCAGATTTCTTTCGTCCATGTCCTGAGGGGATTACTTAACATTTCCCCAGATTGGATGGGTTTATGATTTTAAGGGATGTGAAGGATTTTGATGTTAATTACTCCATTGAGCTTGGTTATTTGAAAATCAATATGAAAGGGCCAGACTTCTTGTCCATGGTGAGCCTTGGAGATTTAGAGAGAAAGAAACATGCCGAATCTTGATTATAGCTTTTTAATGTGGCTTGGGTTCAAGAGGGTAGATAGTGACTGTAATGGGTGTCTAGGTCTAATTTTAAGAGATGGATATATATTTTTATCCCGAAATCGACGGGTTTGTGATTTAAGTAAGTGAAGGATTTTAGTGTTAACTAGCAGAAAAAAGGATAAAAACCGCAGAAAAATTTGTCACCTGTCAATAACAAAAGTAGCGAAGGATATAAAATCTTCATAAATTAATAAAAAATAATAATAGAATTCGAGCGAGAACTTTCCTGATTTAAGGTTATCTAAATCTGAATGGACCTGATCACATGTGATGCTTGAGAGTTTCATGAAGATGATTTTCACTCATGTGTGGCCCACTTTTGATTGATACAATTGCACACCTTCCATTAAGTAATTAGCATTTCAAATTTCAACTAATTAGCATTTCAAATTTCAACTGATTAATGTATACCATTAGATTTTACCAAAAAAAAAATGTATTCCATTACATTAATCAATGTATGAAAAAAGTTGCATTAAACAGTTCAATTCAAAATGAAAGCCCCTTTCAGTTTATTTTGGGGAAGGAATTAAAATTGTTTAGTTTTCTTATTATTATTATTATTATTTTTGAGTGTGCCCATTACATTTTTAGATATTTTCTAGTTTTTTTCCTCTCCATTTGGTTTGGTGGACTCCATATTTGTAATAGTTGTTTGAATTGGCAAGAACAGTTGAAAATTGAATGAAAAAAATGACTCACTTTAATACAAATAATGGTGCAACTGAATTTGGTAATTTGAGAAATTATTATGGAAAGGGTGCGTTGTTGTACATGGTGATTCTTGGTGATTTTGAGAAAAACATGCCAAATATTGATTTCATTAGCTTACTGAAATCTTAAAAACTTGTCAAACTGTTCGATTTTGAATCTATTGAAATCTCTATAATCTACTGAACAACATGAAAAGTGCAACATTTTAACAAAGATTATTTATCCGCACAAATTCACTTTGACATTATTTTAAGTCTTTAAATATTTTTTTGCTGTTTGTTACCTATAAACCTCCTTGACTCTGGAATGAAATGTTTCGGTTAGTTTGGTGTTAGACTTCATAGTTCCATATTTTTGTACAATTCTTAAAAAAGAATAAAATTATGTATAACTAGAAAAATATGAGAAATAATAAAAACATGAATTTTTTAAATTATATATAAGCAACATGCATGTCATATATACTTAATTCATTCTTCTAAATGAGCAATGCAGTATTTTATTTTATATGTGCCAAATAAAGAACTTAATATTAGCGTTTGCGGCAATATGAAAATATGATATGCATTCTCTGCCCTCATCTCCAATTATCAATTAGACTGTCTAAAATAGTATAAAATAAACACATTCATGTTCATTACACTTTTACACTGCCGTAGGGAAAATTAGTAAGTTTAAATTAGTATGCCATTTTTTATTTTTTATTTTTAGAACAGTTAAAATTATTTATTCCACCAAAAAGACAACAAACAGGAGAACTCCCCAATTACAAGGAAAAACTAAAAGTAATAAAAAAAAATTATACATCAAACAAGATAGAAATTCTAGAAACTCCTTCCCTGGCAAGACCATCCGCCATTGAATTAGCCTTCCATAAAATGTGACGAAATGAAGCACCCATTTTTCTAGATAAATCTTGCACTTTCTCCACCCAATCCGCAATCCTCCAAGGATAAGTAGATTTCCGTGAGCCCCATTGAATTGTTGAAGTAGAATCTCCTTCAATAATTTTAACATTGTTCTAAATCATTAAGCCTCATCCGATTGTGGCTTGCAAACCCTAATGTCTATGAAATTTTGTTTTCATTTGTAAAATCCTTCCCATCATTTTGAGGGTCCAAAAGTCAATTTTGCCCCCAAGTTCCTCTCTCTCTCTCTCTCATATCTTTGGTGCATGAACGGCCTTGTTTTGCCAAAATCTTCATTGAAATGGCCAAACAGGTCCAAAATCTAGGTCAAATACTTTTCTAGGTAGATTGGATTGGTTGCCTGACCGAACATGAATTGACTACTATGGTTACCACTTACCATTCGAAGGGAAAAACAGGAATTTATTTAAAATATTTTATGTTTTTACAATATTGGCTGTTCTTGGCTCAAATGCTCCATTTCGATGATTTTGGAATGTTTTTGACAAACAAACACAATTTCCACAATTTTCACATGTTTTTGAGTAAAAGGCATGACTTTGGCGAATCTAGCTTTTTCTTTATTATTGCTTGAATGTTGGCTAGGATTGAAAGAGAGTTTGCTAGATTTGGTGCAAATTCCACTGTTGTTACTTGGGCAGGTAAGTAATCTGCAATGTTCCTAGTGATTTTGCAAATTTATTTTTTATATGACAAGTACTAAAAGATTGAGGAAGCCCTCTTTCTTTTCTCATGATTACAAACAATGTAATCTTTTTTTGATAACGTACAAACAATGTAATCTTGCCATATAGTATTTGCTAAATTGTTTTCTTTGCTTAATTTATACTTTGTTCTTTGCTCTTGGTTTAAAAAAAAAAAAAATCATTGTCTCCCTTTTTATGAAGGATTTAGATACCTTATTTCGAGTGAATCCCAGCAACGTATTTATTTATTTAATCTGTCATGGTCTTGTGTAGGTTGAAATTAAAACAGCACCGGCAGATTTCCGTTTCCCTACAACAAATCAAACTAGGCATTGTTTTACAAGATACATTGAATATCATAGGTAAAGGCCCATTATTCTTTAATGCTCTTCTTTAATTTGGAGTTCTGGACCATTTAGATATGATGTCACGCTTTTTCTCAGTATTTTGTTATGAAACTGAGAACGTACTTGAGATATTCATTTGCAAATGCAGGTGCGTGGCAGCAAAAGGTGACACTGATGACTGTCAAAAGTTTGCCAAATATTATCGTTCCCTCTGCCCAGGTGAATGGGTGAGTTCCTTTGCTCATTATGCTGTTATCTTGTATATGTGTTCATATATGGTTTGCAAGTTGTCTTAGCTGTGCTACTGCATGTCTTGTTTGATCTTATATTGCAACTTGAATGGATACAGATGGTTTTTCTCTTGGCCCAATAGAACTGTCATCATGTCACATGTAGCTTTGATCATGACTGGAGATGCTAACTTTTTTTGGCCTTTTCCATTTGAATGTGGACCAATGCAGTAAATTTTTTGTTGAAAACATGGAAGGGTTTTAGTTTTCCTATCTATGGGCTCTTAGAGCATGCCCCATCCAGTCTAGTGCATTGGGTGATGGGACCAACAGTCTGGACTACTTAGCATGTATGTGACTGAAAGTGTGGGCAAACTATATATTGGTTGAGCCTAACAGCAAGCAATGATTGAGGTCTGTGAATTTGACTTCACTGCAAATGCCTTGGCTGTTTGATTAGAATAAAAATTGATTCAATTGAATGTTATCCTTTGTGTAAAACTGAAGACTAACTTGGTACAGCTTCACGGTGAACATTTGCATGTAAAACTTCTAATGTACACAGTACACGCGCATAAATGCCATGTCTCCCTCAGTCTTAACCATGTGTGGCAGCTGCCCCCCCACACCCCTGAGGCGGCCAAAGATCCGTGATCGGTTCATAGATCAATCTCTCGAAGGATTGATCGAATCCAAAGATGAATTCCAGCCACTAGGGCACAAACGAAACCATAAAACAATCCATAACTCACGTGAGCAATCTTAGAGAAATCAGTTGATTGAAAATAAGCATGTCTATTACAATAAAGGCTCTTCTATTTATAAGAGCAATATTCTTACTATTAAGGAAAACTACTAATCCTATTTAACAATTACTAATCTAGAATTAGAAAGCAAGAAAACTAAGGAATATAACTAATCTAGAAAATCAGGAAACGTGAGGCACATGTGGACCCCATCAACTGGGTCCATCAATGCTTGCGGGTCCCTGTCTTGGTTAGGGATTGGACTGCATCAACCCCCCACCCAAAAAAAAAAAAAAAGACCCATGTCACAGATCCCTTGGAGTATGCACTGATCCATTGGTACTGGACTATTGTTTTTATTGTGAAATTTTTTAAATTTAAAACCATTAAACTTATGGGCCATAGATGACGGAGTTAGGATTGTCTGATTGACTTGAAATTTGATATGGGAGTGATCCCACCTAGATTTTTCCATCCCCACTCATCCCATGATCTGTGGGGCCACAGCATGTCCGAGCAGCTGGTATGCAACTATGCATGGATGGTATCCACAGTAGTAAATCTCAGATATCCCATATAAATGTATATTTCTCAGTAAGATTTTATACATTCTTAATAAATACATTCAAAATCAGTTAAATGAATACTCATTGAATACTTTCTGATGGTGAATGCATGTGAAACTTGAATAAGCTTATTTTGTTATGATACTAGTCTATGATACACGGATACTGCAAAATGGGCAATGTATCGTGTCTTATTGTATCAGATACTTCACTTTTTTGTGTAAAATCCATGTCCCTGCCATGTTCATGGTGTGTCCCTACTATATCCATGCCGTATCTGGGCATCATAGATACTAGTTGTATGATAGGGATAAAATTTGCCCAATTCAAGGATGGACGAACTCCTTGTGCAAGCACAGAATTTTGGGGGATAATATGATATCTTTCTCGTTAATCATATTCTACGAAATAGGTATTGCTGAAATACAAGGATAGAAACAAATTGAAAATTGATCCTTACAACAACTAAGGATGGATCCCTACAGACTAGGATATTAAATATCACTAACTCAGCCAAGGATTTGCTCACAACTCTTACTATATCTATTGGCAACTCCTACTATAACCGACCTACTAATGGATAAGAACAAGACTATCATGCAATCTCGCAAAGCTTGCCAAAACACCTTTCTCTTGGATTGGCCCATCACCTTTAGCCAACCCATTGGCCCAACTCATGACCCAGGCTCGGCCCCTGTTATGTAACTGGGCTGGGTTCCTGTCAGTTTGACCTTCCACAATCTATTAAATCCATCAGCTGATCTGGGGATTTTTTTTTTTTTTTTATTAAAGACACCACAAAAGTATTGCCCCGGTGCTGAAAAGTATCTGGAGGCTCAGATAATTAACCAGCAGCGAGCATTGGCAGCTGGTTGGGTGCCCAATGGGCCAGCCCAAGAGGCCTATGGGGCGTGACATTGGTCACCCATAACCCACCCATAACCCATGTCTCTCCATCTCTCCTTGCATGGCCGCCCAAACCACCTAAGATCCACGCCCCACCATCTCTCCATACATGTAATAAACCATAACCTGAACATCCTATAACCCATCACATTTTAGTAGTGATAGGAGTATAGGACTTAAGCGATTTAAATAGGTTGTAAACTTCATTCTACAGTAGTTGTGATTTTTTTTTTCCATCTTTAACTGAGTGATAGTTTCAGCACACTGCTGAGATTTTCTTAATCGGGCACTACAATTTTCTGATGAAATTAAGATTGTTAGTTAACTTGAGTTGTTTCCCTCTGATTTGATTGTGTTTGGGAACTTACATACATGTAATAAACCATAACCTGAACATCCTATAACCCATCACATTTTAGTAGTGATAGGAGTATAGGACTTAAGCGATTTAAATAGGTTGTAAACTTCATTCTACAGTAGTTGTGATTTTTTTTTCCATCTTTAACTGAGTGATAGTTTCAGCACACTGCTGAGATTTTCTTAATCGGGCACTACAGTTTTCTGATGAAATTAAGATTGTTAGTTAACTTGAGTTGTTTCCCTCTGATTTGATTGTGTTTGGGAACTTATTTTTCTTGGCTTGAGCTTCGAATGGCGTCAATTTACATCTCTGCCGTGATAGTTTCTGCGGACGTTCCCCTAATCCCACAAGTTTTGTCTGCTCTCATTGCAACTTATTAAGGACTCCTACCTAAGTAGACTTAACAAATAATAAGAGATCCCTTAAAAGTTAATTACTGCTAACTGATTGATGATTTGGTGGACCCAATGTGGACTTCATCAAGATCACAGTGCCTCTTTCTAGAGGCAGAATAAGATTACTTGGAGCTGTCTTTTCACCATGTTGTTGCTTGTGTCAGTGTGCTCCATTTGCATGATTACAAGATTCAGCAGCAGAGCCCTCCGTACAGATTTCCTGGCCCAAAATTAGGCTGCCCCACCTATCAGGTTGGCTCTCATTTACAATTGTAATCAATGGTTTAGATAAAATACCAACGGCCATTTTCATTATGAACTTTTGGCCTACAAGATAAATGTACTGACCTAAGTTTTATGAACATGGAACTCACAGTCTATGACGGCTGATGTATATCTTAGATCTTGCACATGGCGTGTTGGAAGGAGTGAACACTTTTTTTTGGGTGGGGTGGTGGGTGTGTGCGCTACATTTAATATTTTTGTGTCATTTTGTTATTTATTGATTTTTGCTAGAAAAAAGGACTGTATTAAGCCAAACAAAACAAAAGTTCAGAGTAAAAACAAAACACGACAGAAACAGAAGTCATATAAGTGGAACACCATGACTTCCCTCATCCTTTTTTGTCTATTTCGTCATTTTCCATAACAACTCCATCTTCAACCCTACAAACACCTCTCCAGTTACTACAGTTGCCATGTACTGATGCTGTTGCTGAAGCAAAATGGTTGTTGTAAATGTCTGTAGCGTTCAATTCCTGCAAATATAGATCCATAATGAAAGGTGGAATATAAGATTGGAAAGTAGTAATCATAAGAGAGGTGTGACTAACTATCCACCACCGGATTTTGTTAAGTCTTGATTTTTATCTTCAAAGTATCCATGGCTATCAATTTGAGTAGGATGGCATATTTGCCCTGCTCAATACTTATGCAGAGGACTTCTGAAAGCAACCTAAAGTGCATGATTTAAAGTTTATTGAAACTCTTGTTTACTTGTTCTTCCAATTTCTGCAGGTTGAGAAATGGAATGAGCAGAGAGAGAACGGAGTTTTCCCTGGACCTCTTTGAGCTACATACAGTCTTCAGGTCATCAACTCCCAATGCCCCTGCATTGGGAGTAAAAGTATAAAACTTGGGCTGCATTTATCCATTCAAGCTCTTGCTGGTATTCTTAGGTGGGAATATTTAGATTTACTTCAGGCTGTTTCTTGTTGGTGTTGTGTTACCTGCTCTTTTCTTTACAATAAGGATACAAACCTCAGTAAAACTGTGGTAGTGTCATTTGGTGCTTGTCTGGATCTTATTTAAGTCTGCTATGGGCTGTTGCTTTTGTCCAAACCATGTGCAATTAGGCTTTAAAGTTTAAACGAACTAGTTGGGTCTATGGCGTACCTGGACCCGAATCATTTAAACTTATTATATATGTCATTGTGGTGAAGTAAAATGGATATTCGGGTATTGTTCATACTAGACCTGGACTTAATTTCAGTACCTGGATTTTCCGGTTAAGGTAACATCTTTAAGGGGCCCTTGTACAGCCTTAGCTACAATGGAATAGATTTGGCCACATTTAGGCCTTTTCCAACGTTGTCAAGCAGTTCTCTTATGAATATCGTTCACATGACACAAACTAATACCTGGTGAAGTTGGGATCCTCTCCCCTGGCATTTCCTCCAGGGAGTGATGAACAAAGCTGCATGTGCTTGTGTTGCCCATTGGCCTCATCATAGTAAAAGATGGTTTGTGAATTAGCCATGCGCTTGTGTTGCCCATTGGCCTCATCATAGTAAAAGATGGTTTGTGAATTAGCCATGCACTGGAATTGGCTCTCTCTCTCTCTCTCTCTCTCTCTCTCTCTCAAACCAAGGCAATGAACATTGAATAGATGGTATTTTCATGGCCTTTAACCAAATTTCTTGTAATTCTCTCTCTCTCTCTCTCAAACCAAGGCAATGAACATTGAACAGATGGTATTTTCATGGCCTTTAAGCAAATTTCTTGTGATTCTATGGCTCTCTATTTCTAAATGGTGTCAAGAATTAAGAATCAAAGGTGAAAGAATTTCCGAAATTGTCTGTCAAATAACTGCCCAATTAATGAAAATTGAATCAAGGGAAGGTGGAAAAGCATATATACCTAGCCATTAGCCTAGTCATTCAAATCGTTGGAAAGCCAAGATCCTCTCTCTCTCTCACTTCCGTCTATCGTTCACCCCTCGTCTCTTTAATAATCCTTCCGTAAAGCTTATTTTGACCATGAATTTTTGTGTATTCTATGCTCTTTTGACTGTGAATTTCTATGTATTTAATGCAAACAGACTGGCCTTCAGATTATATTGCTTAAGGGAGGTTAGGTTTGGGCTTGAGGTTAGGGTTGGATTTAGTAGCCCTCACATCCATATTCGGTCGAACCCAAAGTAAATTACTGTTAAGCCCACCTATTTAACCCGGCTCATCAACATCTCTAGCGAAACATACCCTCTATCATGAAGGGCGCAAAAGAGTTCAAACCTTGGCCTCTACTTGAAAAAAGGAAAAGAAAAAATAGACAGTCAAATGGGAGTATTGAAAAGTATTTATATTGTCTATACTAACACCTCGATGTTTTGGTAGGATTAGTTACCGGAAGAAACTTAATATGGTATTAGAGTCAACCAGTTGCAAGTTTGAATCCTAGGAGGAACGACTCGATGTTGGCAAAATTGTGTAGACCAAGTTACACCTCACACCTGAGGAAGAGTGGTGAGGAATTGGCTTCACCCGAGGGAGAGTCTTGAAATATCCAAACATGTGTGGCCTAGAATTTATGGCATTTGTATTCAACAGAATTGATATGATTATTTAGATGAATAACTAGGCATTTCAGTAATCTTCCATGCTTGGTTTTTCAGTTTCTCTGGTTTTTTTGTACATTTAGCTCACTTGTCACCTATTTTCTACTATTCCCCTATGCCTAGCATTTCAGTAGTTTTTCATGCTTGGTTTTTCAGTTTCTCTATATATTTTGTACATTTAGCTCACTTTTCACCTATTTTCTACATGTCCCCTATGCCTATGTATTAATCAAATTCCCATGTGAACTAGTGCTGAAAGTCTACCAAAGCATCAAATCGAATAATATTTGGGCATGGGTCTAATATTTTGGTCATCCAGGTTTAGGTTCACATTTGGGGTCCATGCATCATTACACCTGTGGACCCTGATCAGATGTCATCACTGTCCTTTTCTATATTGAAAATAGATGGAGGGATTGAAAGATCTAGTTGGGGCTTACCCATGTACAAAAAAATAGAGCTCACCCGATCATCCTTACCGTTTGATCAAGCCCACAAATATTTACCGTTAACAATAAGTGCGCAATTGATCCAATAGTCTATTCTATTCAGATCCTTTGGGTTTCTACACGTGTGAAGCGGGGCTCCCAACCAATCGTGCAATTCCTTGTCTCGTAGGGTCTTAGGTGCAAAGCCCACCTATGCTTAATCAAAACATTAACATCATGTTTCCCTTCATAGAATGATCTATACTATCATATTTAGGGACTTTCTTCCCAATTTAAGTTCAACTAGGGTGATCTGGTCAATAGATTGATATTTTGAGAGAGCAAAAAAAAAAAACAAAGGATCCAACGTGTAGATCAGTGTCTGGGATTAACAGTCGGCAGGGCCTTCAACATAAATTGATTAGAGCATGTAAATATGGGGCCCGAAATCTGCCAAACCAATATGTGAAAAATGAAATGAAGTATTCATTGAAGTTCTTACTTCCACAAGAATCATAAATTCTCATGTAATAATAGTTTAGATTGGTGGAGGAGATGGACCATTAGTGATAACACAAATTGCCAATCCCTTTCAGGTCTTGATTCTCATGCCTTTTATCTTGGAATGATGGTGTATGTGTAAGATTTGATATGGTTTGCAATTCAAATCAAACATATGGACTTAGATTTATGCTTTAAACAATATATGATCTCAAAAATATAAAAGCGTACATTGCGCCATGATTTGATGATGAGCGGATCTCCTTTTTCAAATACGAGAAAACCATATACATAGATAAGCCCTAGAGATTTCTTCACAGCAAAGAAATCTAATAAAGGTTAGTTTCCATAATTCTCTAAAATCAGCCAACAAGAGTCTTATTTGATTGAGCTTGCTAAAATTGAATCAAAGATAAACTTTTAGTAAAACCGAAAACTAAAAAAGGGGAAAGTAACTTAAATTAGTGGGCTCAAACCGTGAGTCCCAATACTGTTGCACGTGTGGTCATGAGGACCACTTACGTCTATCAATCTCCCACTTGGTCAAGACGACCATATAAATGCAATCTACCTTTTATGATATAATTTTATGAAAGATTGAGTTTTTTTTTTTTTCTATTGACTCAACTAGGTATTGCCACATGCTTAATAATAGTCTTTGCCAAAGAGGCTGGAAGTGAGATGGTTCTCCTAGTGCTGGACACCGTCAAAAGGCGCCCACTATTAAGAATGATTTTGTGCTTGGATGTATTAAGAAGTTGTCATAACTATCAGGGCCGAATCAGACGAGCACATACATATGATTCTCTTGACATTTTTAGGGGTGTGGTGAAGGTTTTGAGCTTTTTTAGGGCTGTCAACATCACTAGAGGTGTTAATTTTGTGGCCCACTATTGTGCTAATTGGAGACAGCTAGGCCTTAACATTTTTGTGGTCTAAGGATGGGTTGATCCTTTTTTGTGGTCATTTTGGTGGTGGTACTTTTTGTTTTTCTGCTTGTGTCTTTTGGCTATGATGTTGTTCTTGGTTGTTCTTGGTTTGGATGGTCCTCCAGTTTACCAAAAAATCAATGGAGCATATCACTTCCAGCCTTTTTTGTGGTCATTTTGGTGGTGGTCCTTTTTGTGTTTCTGTTTGTGTCTTGTGGCTATGATGTTGTTCTTGGTTGTTCTTGGTTTGGATGGTCACTTCCAGTGACATGAATTAGGCCCACTTTTTTTTAAGGATCAGAGCAACTCCAATTGATATGTTATTTTGAAAATATCAAATTCATTTGAAGGCTTACATAGTAATTCGAAGGTTTGGAATTTATCATCTCCAAAGTATGAACTCCACCTGGCATGCCAAATTTAGTTTTGTTTATTATATTTTTGTCTTCTTATGATTCCTACATCTAGGGGTGGACCTAGGAAATTGGCCTTGGGAGGGCTTTATGTAAAAGAAATATTGGGGAAAGGGCTGACGTAAGAAAAAAATATATAAATTTGTTGAATTTACCGGGGGTATTCTTAAGATTTTTAAAGTAGGAACTCCACCCCATATGCCAAACCTATTATTTTATTATATTTTTATCTTGTACCTATTTTGACCTCTTTATCTTTCTTAAAAGATTTTACATTCTTGTGGGACCCAAATCATAAAATATTTCAAAGTAATAAATGACATTTGACTTTTTCATCTGTGAAACTTGGCAGTCAGATGTGCCATACTAAATGCCGCATCATATATGGCATCTCAGTTAGAGAGTCATTCTTTGTCTTTTTTGACCGTTGCTACTGCCATGTGGCATTTGGCATCACCGTTGAGAGAAGTCAGCAAGTTGCGGACGGTAGTTAAATTTCGTCGGAAGGACCCAAATTAAAGGCCTAAGAATAACTTAGACTCCGATTTAAAAAACTTCAGTGTTTCAATCCTTTTTTTGAAAAATGGGAAAAGTTTAAAGACTTTTTTGATAAAAAAACTTCCCTTCTCTGAAGTGATGAAGACATGAAAGTGATGAAACTCTATTTTAATGTAGTACTCATACTGCAAATCGGGGTCCTCCGAGTGGCCTTACGGACCGTGAGTGGATCGTTTAGAGTTTGCCACATCATCACCGCAAGCAATCCCTATATGGAAGAATAGCACGCTGTCCGCGGTGAAGTGACGGACCGTGAATGGTCCACTCAGGGTCAACGTATGGTCTTCTCTCACCAACCAACCGAAATCGCTGACATGTGGCTTGTCCTGTGGACCCACCCATTACAGTAGCGAGAGCGGCAGCCGCGAACGACAGCCTGGCAAACGCGTGGGCGTTTACTATGCCCAATATTTGGCTAAGCACTTCTCATTGATAAATTTGATAATGTTGAGTCTAATCTTGACCTAATCATATGAAAAGAAGGAACTACTTTCCCACGTGTTAGTATCTGCCTCCCCTTTGGGGTACTGAAACTTTCTGCCACAAAACACATGTTTACAATCTGGACCGCTCATCAATGGACCTATCACAGATGATCATTATGTAAAATCCTAATCAAGAACTGTCATCCATTTTTCTGAGCCAGTGGTTTTCATTGATAGTTCATACCATGCCACATGATTAGGTTATGATGATTCAGTCAAGGAAGCATATCCACTTTCCTTGCATGTAGATGTAGAATTTCAATGTTACCCACAGTTAAATTGTTCTTCGAGTGGTTAAGAAGTCCAGTAATGAGTTGGACGTCCTCGCTTCGAAACGTTTGGGGCCTTATCCAATACACGATGTTTGTGGGTGGTTTTTTTTTCCCAATGATCAACTATAGGGGGTTTGCGCGTTCCTCGTCATAAAAAATAAAGTAAAAATAATGCAGAATTTCAGTGTCTTGATGGACATGGATACAAGATGGGGTGGTTGCCTTCCTTTCAATTCAGTGTACGTGGGGAACATTAAATTCTGTCTAGACCGTTGATCTATTTGGCCAGCAGATTGATACAAGATGCTTGAAGCTCATTTTTAATGTCTCATACTGATTAAAATGTCTTATGGTAGATATAGTTTGACCACAACCAATTGGACTTGAGTCCATTCATCCTTGTGGGAACTGCTTCAATTACCTTTCATATTTAATGGATGGATTTGTACGGCAATATATGAATCAAACTAAAGGGAGATGCTCCTATTAGAGATCTCTCTCACTTTAAATGAGAAATTGTGTAGGGCCCTCACATCCATATCCAATGCCAACAACTCAAATGTAAGGGACTCCACCCCTATCTTTTATATAAGGTGAGAGATATATCTCATATGAGCATCTCTCCAAACTAAATACTACCTTGGTTTAATTATATAATAATCTCATTAAAGATTTTAGGCTGTAGCACAAATGATTAGGGACAAAATGCCTGTGTGCCGTATGTGGGAGGGTAGAGTGCGTGATTTGGAGGCCCTTAGAAGTAAAAAATATCCCATTGATGGCCTGTTAATACAAACAGGTCAACAGGTTGAATCATTCATTTAATTTTGATGCTCTGGAGTTAAATGTCATTGGTGAGTTTAGTACCAAATCAAATTGGACTTTGAGTCATAATCAACCAACATTAATAGCCACTTGCTCAGTCTATTTCCATGGAAATATTCATGTGTGGGCCAGTGTGGCCCACCATTGTAAATCTAAACCTCTTGAAACTCATAATCCGGCATTGTATTTGCATTGCTCCTAATCTCACTTCAATAAGAATTGAACCCACTATTGAATTAGTTCTATATACAATGCTCTATTAAGTTAAATATATATCCGTGACCCACAAATTTAACGACTTTATATTAAAAAAAAAACCCGGCCTTCGATCCAACGGTCAAATACATCTGGATAAACGAATCAATTTGCAATTTTGTTAAATCTCATTATTAATTTGAGCTCTTAATATAGTTAATTTCTTTGTTGATTTCAATCTTGAGTATCTTGAGTTTCCTTATATTCTAAGCACTTAATAAGGCCTCATACTATTTTAGACTCTTAGCACCTAAGAATTGAGCCCCACATCAACCTCCTATTGAAAACCCAAACCCCTCCCTTACTTTTTATGGAATGTCCCAAACTTTTCTATAATTGCAATTGGCCTGTTGTGGTAATTAATAAATATAATTATCAATGCAAAAGATTGTATTAGTCACATTATTCATCACATGCTCAATATTACAGTGGGGACTACTGCCATGAGCATCTCAACAACCTTTTTTCCTCCTCTTGCTAGTATAGAGTTGATCAAGTTGACAATAGGGCCCAACTTTAATCGGAGTAAAATCAAGACCACAGTAGATAAAAAGTCAAAGGAAACCGCCTGAAAAATGGGGGAAAACGATGGGAGGAAGAAAGGAAAAATAGAGAAAATGGGATTTCAGGCGATTAAATGATGACATTGTCATACGTTTAAATGAGATATTAAGCAACGATGTAATTACATATTAAGATTTTTAATAAAAAAAATAAACTACAATATTGACATAGTGACCTCTTTCGCGGTTAGTGGCCATCTATGGTTTTTTTTTTGTTTGGGTTAGTTTCCTCAACATGAGTACCACCTGTGCCACATGGGATCAGGATCAGATTCAGACTCACTCCATATTGGTGGTCTCATCGGAGGCCACAAGGAGGCATGGAGGGTTTAGATTGGAGTTCATCCTGACAACTATAGAAAAGTTGGTGAGTAGCACAAGTTCCAGGAAAGTTTCAAGTTTCTACCAAGTCAAAGTCTCTATAAAAAAAACACCTTCAAAACGGCCAGTGAGAACAAGCAACTGCAGGAAGCATCCTCGGAGTTGGAAACTGCTCCTCTCCTACTCCTCAACGGCTCCTACAGTAAGCATCCTTATAAATATTCCTACCTCTTTCGATCCTTTCACATCCTTTTCATCCTCCCTCTTCATCTTCTTCTTCCTTCATTCCATTCTCATCTTCTTCTTCTCCTTCTTCTTGTTCTTCTTCTACTTTGATTCTGCAATCATTGTTTTTATCTGAATTGCTACTACTTGATCGAAGATGGTTCGAGTAAGCAACAGCCTGGTGGGACTCCTTAACTTCCTCACATTCCTTCTCTCAATTCCCATCTTGGGAGGAGGGATATGGCTCAGTACTCGCGCCAGCACTGACTGTGAGAAGTTTCTTGATCGACCCATTATTGCTCTGGGTGTCTTTCTCATGCTCGTCTCTCTTGCTGGGATGATTGGTGCCTGGTGTCGCGTGTCCTGGCTCCTTTGGATCTATCTCCTTGTCATGTTTGTTCTGATTGTGTTGGTTTTCTGCTTCACCATCTTTGCTTTTGTTGTTACCAATAAGGGTGCTGGGGAAGTTGTTTCTGGGAGGGGGTATAAGGAGTATAGATTGGGAGATTATTCGAACTGGTTGCAGAAGAGGGTCAGCAGCAACAAGAACTGGGGGAAGATCAGGAGTTGCTTGCAGGACAGCAAAGTTTGCAAGACCCTGGAGGATAAGAATCTGCCGCAATCTGATTTCTATAATTCGAACCTGTCCCCTATTCAGGTATATTTTCTTATACAACTTTTAAAGCCTTTTTTTTAACAAATCTGACTCATGCTTTTGAGTGTTTTTGGTTTATTTAGATTACATTGTGACATGGGGTTTTCTTCAGTCTTTTTCTGAATCGATTTCATTCATGGGTCTTGGATTTTTTCTGGGTTGTCTGCAGATTTACATATGGGCAACCCCTGTATTTTGTTGTTTTATTTTTATTTAGATTTTTGTGTTTTTTTGTGATTTTTTTTTGGAATCTATGATTAGATTTAATCTAATGGGGTTCTTGGTCAAAGTTTATTTGAATGCTGCTTATTGAAGTGTGATGATCTGACAGTTTTTTTTTTTTTTTTGGATATTTTTACTTGTATTTTTTTTTTCTTTTTTCCTTTTTGTGGTTTGCTTATCTCAGATCTGATAGATTAATCATATGGGTTTTTGTCTGAATTTATAAGGGCCATTAGATTCGCTGTCTTGACTGTTGAACTTGCTCTATCTGCTTCAATTTCACTGAAATCTCTCTTGCATCTCTGTAGGATTTTTGTGGTACTTTGTATTTTATGAACATGGGTTTTCTTCAAATCCAATGACGTTTTAGAGTCTCAGTATCTCTCTCTAGATATCTTCAAATGAGGTTTTCTTTAATTTAATGAAATCTTTTCATATTAGGATTTTGAACTGTTACTACTAGATCAATGGAATTGTAATCATAACTGGTTTATAAACTACTGACTTTTTGGGATCATCTCCTACTCATACAATAAGAATTCATTGTAAAGTAGCTTTTCATCCAATCAGTAGTTAGCGGTGAAGAGTGAAGGATGTAAAGTTGAGATCTAAATGGACGTCACTTTTCATGGATATAACTTGCTAGGGTTATAGGAAAAATTTATTACCCTAAGTCACTTTTCATGGATATAATTTACTAGTTTATTTGATAGTAGAGATAGAGAGTAGCTTTTTTGCTATTCTAGCATTAACAAGTGTTGTATTATTGATAGGATAAGACTAAGATGATCATAACGACATGATAACAATGACCCTCAATGTTTTAGAATTTTTGTTGACTACTGAAAATGTCACATGAATGTCATACTATGAGTGTAATGGTAACAACCTGTGCTTGTTTTTTTTGAAAACCATGTTTTGGATTTCAAGGGTTCCTTTTTTTTTTTTTCTCAATCTTAATATAGGTCTTTGGATGCTAAGGATTCTCTTCAATCTCTAGAAAGGTTTTCTTGATTTCCTATCTTTTTTTAACCCTAAGGGATTGGCCGAGTGGTAAGGACTACGGTTCCTTCCTCTTCCGAGGCTAGAGGTCTTGGTATTGACCTCCTGGTTCCTTATTATTCAGGAATCGAAGGTTGAGTCCACTAGTGCTACCGCCTAGGGGCCACAGGGGGTGTTTACCTGGCTTTCCTCTGGGTCTGGAGGGTCCAGCCCAAAGGGTTGGGAGCCCTTCGATAGAGAAAAAAAAAAAAAGTATGCATCTTTATCTTGTAAGTCCTTCAATAGATATATATCCATCCTCGTTTGTAGATCCTAAAATTTGTTTTATTGAAATCATAAGTTTTGGAGACTGAGTCATGGATTTCTAAAATGATTTCACCATGTGGGTTTCTTCAACTTGTGGGTTTCTTTTCTTCAATTCCAAGTAGTCTCCGTCATTGGTGTTAGGTTTAAGAAAGTTTTCACGCCTTTGGTAAGTCATCACCACCAACCAAGTAGGTGTTGAATAGAATATCTAACCAATCAGTTGCATTTCTATATTATAATAACAACACAATAACCCAGTCAAACGCCCCTTCAGGTGTTTTTTTTTTTCTACTTTGTGTACAGTTGGGTTTGCTTAGATGTGATTTAAATGTATATTAAACAGATAGCAATTGTAATGAATACTAAAAGTCATACTAAAATCCAGAGTATCTGACAAGCCTCTGGCATTTCTATATGTTATGATAACAATTCATATGAAAGAGTCAAACTCCTGCTTCCAGGCCTGTTTCTCCTTGCAGTTGGGTTAGCTTAGAAATGCAATAGTCATGAAAATATTAAGCCTTACTCAAATATTTAATATTGTCCTGTAGAAAAGTTGAAGGTCCAAGCAAATGGGCCTAAATAGTAGTTTAATGAACAAAGACAATTGGAAAAATAATACTAGCAAAGTAGACCTTTGATGGGATTAGGCTTTGATGAAGAGGGATGATGACGATTATTGAAATTTGGTACTGTACCTTCTCAACCATTCTTCTGGTGCATGAAAAGAGTCGGTGGCATAGTAGAAAGTGCTCACTATTACAACCTTCAAGAGGTTGCTTGTTCATGTCTTGTTGCCAATAAAAGAAATGTGGACGACACCAACCCGAGATGTGAATCCATCTGTGTTAAGGTTGTGGATCCAATTCTATTAATAGGCCTTTTGGGTCTAACTCTCAGCATTATCCAATCAATCTAGATCGCGTGTTGAGTTAATACTGATGGCATCAAACACAAGCAATAACCACAGTATCTCAACATCTATGGAGTGTCTTTTTCTTTTGTGGTTTTCAATAGATCAGTTACATGAGTTGATTTCAAATCTCATCTGTGGCGTTCTGGTCTTCTTTTTTTTTCTACAGTCTGGCTGCTGTAAGCCACCCACAGACTGTAATTTCACCTACCAGAGCGCGACTAACTGGACCAAAGTGGCGGATAGCACCATATCTGCTGATCAGGACTGCACAACATGGAGCAATGACCCCAACTCACTTTGCTACGATTGCCAGTCATGCAAGGCAGGAGTCCTTGCCAACCTCAAGAAGGACTGGAAGAAGGTTGCCGTCGTGAACATCATCTTCCTGATCTTCCTCATCATCGTCTACTCAATTGGATGCTGCGCTTTCAGGAACAACAGAGAGGACAATTCCTACCCCAGATGGAAGGGATACCCTTAGAGAGTGGGAAGGCTTTTTTCATTTTTTTTTAGCTGCGTTTGTTCTTTATATTTTTGGCTGCTCCTCTCTTGGGCTTTCATACTTGTTTGATTCTTTCTTTATCTTTTTGTTGGTCTGATTCCAGTCACTGGAGTTATATACATTTTACCATTGGGATGAGCTTGGATGTACTACATTCACATATATGCAGTTTAGTAAAGTAGAGCCTTTGCTATTGCCTGTTCTTCTGCTCCTAGTTTTTTACCTGAAAACTTTCACTGGTTAATAATTGAAAGATGATTTTTAGATGGGACAATAATTGAAAGAATGATGTAAGAAGGGCCCACATCATGTGCTGTCTATTTGTTTTGCACATGTTTTACAGGCAAACAAATTTTGCACTATTGTGTGGGAACCACTCATCATCAAGAAATATTTTTCCCTACTCCCAGTGGGATGAGGTTGGGAGTAAGAAGACTTGTAATCTAACCATTACTCCATAAAACCAGTGCAGGTTAGTCAAAGTATTTGATTAAAGTCATCTTCTTCCAAGATGGAGTGGACTAATTATGAGAAAATGATATGTGAGGAAAATGAGAAAATGACTTGGATTCAATCGTGATGTTGCCTTCCATTGTTTTTCAAATGCTGGTTTTAGTTGACAAACACAATTAATTTGGAAAATCCGAAAATTAAAGATCAACTCTATTTGGATCAAAAATCAAATAAGCAAACACAAGGAGAAAAAGTAGAGAATAGCTTACCTCAAATTGCTAATACCTATTTAATTGGTCTTCAATCCTTATAAGACACTCCCTCAATCTAATAGAAAAGAGAAACAAAGGATCAAAATCCATGTATGTTGGATTTCGAAAAAGCTTATGATATGGTTGATTGGGGTTTCCTTCAATATGTGATGGAAAGAATGGGGTTTGGATATAAATGGCGTAAATGGATTCAGAGTTGTGTATCTTCAGCTCATTTTTCTATAATGGTGAATGGTTCTCCTAAAGGTTATTTCAAGAGTTCTCGCAGTACCCGACAATGTTATCCTTTGTCTCCTATGCTGTTTATTCTAGTTATGGAAGCCTTGAATGTCTTACTGGATAAAGCTAGACGGATGGGGTTAATTACAGGATTTGCTATTGATGATTCTGGTTTGGAGGTAACTCACTTGCAATTTACAGATGATTCTATTATTTTTTTTGTAATGCTTCTCTAGACAAGGTTAACAATTTGAAACTGATTTTGAAATAGTTTGAACTTTTGTTGGGGGGCTTCGAATCAATTATGGTAAATGTGAGTTTATAGGTGTCCAATTGGCAGCTAGTCATGTTGTTACTTTGGCTAATGCTTTTGGTTGCAGAGTTGGCAAACTGCCTTCTAATTATCTAGGATACCCTTATGCTTGGGAATTCCCAAGAGTTCACTGTGGAGTCCAGTTTTGGAGTGTGTAGATAAAAGACTGAGTTCTTGGAAAGGTAAGATGTTATCTTTGGGAGGGAGAATCACTTTGATTAAGTCTGTCATGCAGAGCATTCCTATTTATTATCTCTCTTTCTTCAAGTGCCCTAAAAGTGTGGTGTCCAATGAGATTTTCTTTGGAATGATCAAGTTGACAAAAGAAAGTATCACTTGGTTAGGTGGGATTTGGTTTGCAAGCCTATTGAGCAAGGAGGGCTAGGGATTCAATCTATTGAGAAAGTTAATAAAGCTCTTTTGGGAAAGTGGCTATGGAGGATTGAGGACTCAAATCAAGTGTTGTGGAGACAAATCCTTATTTCTAAGTATAAGTTGGATAATAATGGGTGGTGTGTTCCAAGTCAAATGGTCAAGGCCTCTGGTTTTTGGAAATCAATTCTATCAGTGAAGGATGATTTTTTTCCATGGATTCGCTTTAGAGTGTGCGATAAGTGTCGGGTTCGGTTTTGGCATGATGATGGTGTGGGAAGTCATCATTTCTTACTATTTTTCCTAACCTTTACTTGTTGTTAGACAGGAGACAACAGGTTGTTGTTGCAGATAATTTACTTGTCACTGGCTGCAAAGTGGTGTGGGATTTTAATGTTCGTCGAGATATATCTGATAGAGAAGTTGTTGACTTCACTTGCATGATTGTCTTATTAGACAATGTTTATATCAATGGGAGAGGATGTGATGTTAGAGAGTGGAAGCCGGTGGTTAAAAGTAATTTCTCAGTTAAATCATTTTACAATGCTTTGCTTGATTCTTCTAACCCTATTCAAGTGGGGAAAAGGTTTTGGGACTCTACAATACCTCCTCGAGTATTAGCCTTTTGTTCGGTGGCGAGGTCTCATAAAATTCTTACTTTAGACAAGTTGAGGAGGCGTAAGCATTATATTTTAATAGGTGTCCTATGTGTCTACAGGATGAGGAATCAGTGCATCATTTGCTTATCCATTGTGTTTTTGCTCATAAAGTGTGGTCTGTAATTCTTAAAGAGTTTGATATCCAATGGGTAATCCCTTGAAAGTTATGGTTCTTTTTCATCAATGGCGGCTACGAACCAAATATGTTCGTATGAGAATTCTTTGGAAGGTAGTGTTGTATGCAGTCTGTTGCAAAATTTGGTTGGCAAGGAATAAACGTGTTTTCAAGAATAAGAGTAACTCGGTGGAGGATGATGTTGTATCTATTATCTAGTTTGTTTCAGAGTGTGTGTTTTTAAGAAAAGAGTTTAAATGGGTGTGTCTGGAGGATTTAAGTATATCATGGGCAGCTCATTTTCAAGGTTAGTGGGTCTCTAAACTTTTAAATAGTGTTTCTTGGGAATGTCCTCTTGAGGGTTTTCTCAAATTAAACTTTGATGGAAGTGATGTTCAAGCCATTGGATCGAAGAGGTGGTATTGGAGGTATCATTAGAGACTGGAATGGTATTACTGTTAGGAATTTCTCTAGGCCAGTAGATTCACTAGATGCTAATGAATCTGAAATGAATGCTCTTTTGGTTGGTTACTGTGAGCTGAGTAAGATAGAAATTTCTAAAATTATCATTGAAGGATATTCATTTTCTGCCATTCAGTGGAGCTTAGGCAATTGTTCTTATCCTTGGCGGTTTTTTGATGTGGTGGAGGAAGTGCAAGATATCTTGAGTAACTTGAATGCTGTCCTTTACCATGTGTTACGTAAAGCCAATGGTTTGGCTGATATCCTCGTTAAGGAAGGAGTGCTTCGTCCTTCTTTATCCTTTGATATATAATTTGTTATGAGTTTCCTCCTGTACTTTATTCTTTTGGGTTTCCCTTCTTATTAATAAATTTTACTGTTATAAAAAAATAAAGAAAAAAAAGCAGAAGTCCTAAAGCACTTAGAATAAATCCTCTCCATCAATCTAATCATAGCCAACTGACTAAAGTATTAATTAAATAATTTTTAACCAAAGAAATTGCTTAAAGTAAATTTTAGAAAGAAAGAAACAGGATGGTTTGTTGGGTTAAAAATCCCTTGGACATCCAATTTGGAGAGTTTTCATCTCTCTCTTACAAAAGCTTAACCCTTTTTGTGACTCTTGCTTTCTTTCAAAAAAAAAAAAAAAAATACACTTCTAATAGGATTAGAAGTGCTTGGACACTACCTCCTTGGTGGGATTGGTCCCACTTTGTTGGATACAAAATTCTCATGTCTCTATGGAACTGGTATGATCTTTTATCTTGGTGAACCCTAAAGTCGACCCGCCATAGTTAAGGCTCAATTTATTTTCTTTTAGGCCCACATTGAACCTCAAGATATTTGTACTCATTTTATGCCTATTTAAATTCAAAATTAAGGCCTTATGTTTGATTGGACCTCAATTTAAGTGAACTAAAAACCCATTATGCCCAATCTTTTTTTCTCATTTATTCTGTTTACACACTACCATTTCAATGAATGGGCATATCTTCATCTGGAAAAATATTCAAAGAGAAAATGAATGGGCCACCCATCAGCACTTCCTAAACAGAATGAAAATAAATGTTCTGCCTGGGCCAGGATCTTGTTTGACAATGGGCCTTAACAAAATGTGCAAAACAAACAGTCTGATATAGCAGTTTTATGATATAAATTAAGCCCAAGAAAATGAGCTTGAATTTTTAGGGGTGAAATTCCAAAAACCCAGAATCATAAAACCCGTTCCGAATAATCTGATTGTCTTAAGCCCAAAACCAGAAAAACCAGATCCATTATAAATGCCTATGTTAGTTTGTGTTAGTTTTCCAAGATGTAATAGAACACTTTCAAATCTCACTTACAATGAAACACAACAAATTGGAAATAAGAAATTGGCTGCCTTACTCAAATGGGCTTGGTGGGCCCAAAAGGACCATGTTGGCCCACTTGACCGCATAATGGGCCACCAAAGCTAAAATTAGACATATTAATGTGACTTCAACCTGTTTAAATCCAAATTTGTAGACATGGATTAATGTACATTGTATACCCAACTGCAAGCAGCAGGACTCAATTTCCTGCAATGAAATTTCACTTACTTGAAAATACCGAAAGAAAATCATGGAGTTATGTAAATTATTACTCACCTAGATTCAATATTCATTCAATTTTTATTTATTTATTTATATATTTATTTCTTCTTGAGGTTGGTCATGCAAAAAAACCTAATATACAATAAGAACTTCGTAATTGCTAGAAACTATCTACAAAAACGGCCTCTTACCCTCTACCTAGGATTCAGACCTGGACAAGCACATTTTCTCACCCGCAACTGTGCTTCCTCACTAGATCGAGGTCATCTCCCCTCACCTGAGGGCTAGGGGGGCCAGCCCCCTAAGATGGGATACCAAAAGAGAAAAAAAACTGTATGATTGTCACAAAGTTAGGTTCTTTTAATCGGCATGCACTATTACAAAAATGGTTTGAAAGGTTTATGCAAATAATGACTAGCCTCTGGCTCCCAAATAGGCCTTCCTATGATCAAGTTCAAATTGCTCGCACTCACTGTTCCTTGCAAGTTCCTGGGTTGGGTCAGGTCGGGCCTGGATCTGAAATTTGATCGTGTGTAATATTTGGGTCGGGCTTGGATTGAGTGATAAGAAGCCCTAATTTGGCCCAACTTGTCCCAAAGCTTGTACTATAATGAATGTTTAGACCGAACAAGTGATAGGAAGCAGGCTCAGCCATAGGCTTAATGGAAGGGCTTCAGCCTGGTATGTTTGAGGCAGATTGGGGTTGGGCCAATAACTTATGGGCTGTGTCAGGCTTGATCCAGATATAAGCTTGTGTTTCTAAAGTCGGACCAAGACTGGATATCCCCCAGCCCAGTCCAACCCGGCCATAAACATCCTGTTTATGAATTAGAACTCACTCAAATTCGACACTAAAATTCGACCAATGTGATTATGAAAATACAGCATTCAACTCATGTTCAAAACACAAATTGAGCAACGTCCACTCAAATAGCCCAACTATAAAACAGCATGGTGTGTACAATATGGATGTCCGGCTATACTATATAATGTGAATATGTACAGTGAACTTCACATAAGTTACTTAGTCAGTAAAGTTTTATGATATATACTAGCAACAACGCCCCGTGCTTAGCCCAGGGAAAAAAAGTAAGATATTACATTTTGAATTTATGAGATACTAAAATTAATTATAAACATATTAGCATATATTCATGCAAAACAGTCAATACATCTTCAATTACAAATACAAGTGGTCAACATCAACGATAAACTATTACAAAGATAAAGCTAAAAAAAGTCCATTCAACAACACCACAAAAATAATAATAACAGCAATAATTACTCAAGAAGATATAGAAAAGCAAATTTTGTTAATATATATATTATGAGTAATAAGAAATGCACTCAAGTTTTCAAACCCAATAAAACAAAGCCACCCCATCTGGACTTGTTTGTGCAACAAAAAGATTTTAGTTTGTGCAGATTTTTATTTCTTCATGAGAATGGAATTTTATATTTTCATAGAAAAACAAAGTCCTCTCTATTAAGGAAAAATTATTCACTTTTTTCTTCTATGCAAGGAAAATACATCACATCAAACAACATAATACTGTTAATAAAGAAAATCATAAAAATGTGCAATCCTCTCATTGCATAAATGTACCATTTTTTTAATTTTCACATAGGCCAATTGTCATTTCAATCATTCTATACAAATTTTTTATCTACCAGTTTGAAGTAGCACCAATACCATTTTAGAACTGATCAAACCATTTTTTTTTGTCCAAATTTTTAAAAAATGTATAAACATCTTTACTTTAGAAGCTATAAATTATGAGACTTTAAAACCACAGGCTAATGTTATTTGATCCCAGTAATAATTGGCCCACCTTGGATCAATGTATATATATCTTAATTATGAGTCCAAGTGGGCTCACGAAAATGTATATAATAAGATTAGAAAATGATGCCTATAAGATTCAACTAAAAAACTCCAACCTCACAATATTTTTATCACAAGCCCATCCATGGGTGGTCTACCAAAAGTTCGGGTCTAATTTTCGTTCACGTGTGATAATCTTTGAATAGAGTAGAGTTGTATTTGGAAACTAAATGAAAACAGTTATTTTAATGAAAATTTTATCAGCTTGAATTGTAGAAAGGTGGGCCCCAAATATTAAAAAAAAAAAGATGATAATCTTGAGAGGATGAAAGATAGATGGTGCTGAGAGAGAAAATAACTGTAGCAAAATAAAGAGATTTTAGAGGATATTGATTGAGAGACTTTATGAGATAGAGGATATGGACGAAGAGATTTTTTTGGAGAAAAAATTGTGCTATGTAATGATATGACACCTTAAAGCACTCCATATTTTTTCTCCATATTTATTTGAAAGGAGAATGATTGGGTTGCTGAAGTGGCACCCATCACAGTCACAGCCCACTTCTCCCTTTGCTTTAATATATATAATAATATAATAAATTTACCTTCAAGTTTAAAGAACATCTTATACAGTTTTTAGTTATTTTTTTATTACTTTAATTATTAATTAATTAAAACTTTTTAAATGTGTTTTAAAAAATAGTGGGTGGGTGGGTGGGTGGGTGGGGGTGTTTTGATGAATGGCCTGCTGCTACCAACACATGTTTCATCCCGGCACATGTATTATGGAGGACTAGGGCAAAAAGTTGGGCGTTGAAGTTTAGCCAGACAAAAGTTCTGGTGGTTGCTGCATCGACATGATTCAGATCATTCATGTGCTGCTGCAGTACCTTGACATGAATGTGCACCAATTTCTTTTCTGCGGAATAATGAATAATTGCCTGTCCATCATCCTATTAAATCAAATTCTAGTAAAGTGATCGAATTTTCATCTTCTACCATAAAAATAAAAAAAACCCTGAGGGGTAGCTCAGTTGGTCTAGGACCACGGTTTGCATCCGGAGATTATGGGTTCGAAATTACACTACCACACTGTGGCCATGGGGAAATTTTACCCAGCTTTCTCTCCGGGGCCCATAGGGATTATTCTGGCCCATAGAACTGGGAACCATGCGTTATAAAAAAAAATAACATAATGCAAGTTGCATTGCACATTTGCATAATTCCACGTCGATCCATGTTTAGATAAAGGAGGAGCATTAATGCCAACTTCACATGGTGCTTGGGGGCAATGTAAGATTTATTTTGGGTATCCACCCATAGGGGCATTCGCAGGCCCAGGATTTTCATTAGAGGAGGGCTGTCAATGGTTAATTGAAAAAGATCTCCAAGGTTATCTTGACAAATTACCTAAAGAAGGAAAATGAAAACGGAAAATAACCCACCTAAATAACATGTGATTGAGAGTCATTTAAAGTAGAGAAAATGCACAATGACAACTTCAACATCAAGGCATGAAATACATAAAAGAAAAATGAAAGGATGCATTTTTACAGAGAAAACATACAAATCGAAAATCAAGCTTTTCAATTTATAATAAGAGTTTTTTCTGGACTTGATAATGGTGGAGAAGAATATGAGATGCACAATATAAATTTTGAAAAAGTCTATATGGACCGACTGGGTATCAATTTTATTAGACTTAACACACATTTGTGTAAGGGATTGAAATCATCTTTAAAAGGAATACAACAATGTACTTTCTCCATGGACTCGCAGTGCAAAGGATTTTGAAATCCAAGGACATGAGGACTGATGGGCCAAGCCCAAGGGCCCAACTCATGTTACAAGACCCGGTTAGCCCAATAAGGTTCAGGCCCAAAGAAGTCCATAGACCTGGCCACGTCATCAAGAGAGTATCAGGGAGCCTCACCCTCACCGCCTTGGAAATAGTCAATCCTCTTCTCATCTTTTACCAAGTCTCGTGGAGAGCACCTCAACTACCTCACCCGTTGAGAAGAATCTGTGAGCTCCATCGAAATAGTTATTTAGTTGCTGTAAAGTCGCCTCAACCTGTTAGGGAGCGACTATAAATTGTAAGCCCCACCAACACTTGGGAGGCATGAGACAGACACCGAAGCACTACTCTCATCTCTCTCTCTAAGCTCGTACTCTCTGCTCTCCCAGCACTCCTGAATTAATAAAGTACCCGGCTACCTCAGCCATTCAGAAGTGGATGTAGGTCATACTGACCGAACCACTATAATTTGTGTCTCTCTCTCTCTTCTTTAATCACAGCATTAAGTACCAATCACTGGACAGGTGGTGTGCAAAGCCAATTTGTGCATCATCAGTATGGCGCCGTCTGTAGAAACGACTAACAGGTTGTGGGGCTAAAGTAATGAATTTGAAGCAGTAATGAATTTGAAGCAGTATAAGTCAATTTCATTTCATTAATGTACCTCAATTATGGCATAAGATCTGCCTCACAATATGAAGTTTTTTTAATTGTAAAAAATCATTTTTCATTATTTAAGCACAGGCAGTGATTCATTGTCATTTAATGGAGACTATTTGTTCAAAATGAGCTTCCATCCTGTCATTACAATATAGTGGGATTGTCACAATAATTTTGACTGGCAACAACTTGACATGATTAGCATCTTTCCCTCCTTCATAGATTGGCCTCCCAGTTTGGTGAGGGTGGGAATGTAAAAACAAAAAGTCTACATGTCCCGATTCTCTTGCCGATTTATGGCCCGACCCCATTCAACTTTCTGGCGGGAGTTGAAAAGTTGAATGGGGTCGGGCCATAAATCGGGCCAGGAATCGGGACATGTAGACCGACTGATGCAAAAATGGGTTGAGTGGATGATCCGAGCCTAAAACCTGCACCGACATTTGAAAACTAGCCAGAGAATAAAATTTGAAATTAGGGAAAAAAAATTGTGGTGGATTCTATAAAGAGGTGAGACATATTGTTAATAGCAATGTTTTTTTTTAGCTCAGCACAGGTAAGGACTCAAGGGTGTGAGTGCCTGCACATGTGAGGAGAGAAAACCCGCAAATACGGGAAATTACATGTGAGGAGAGAAAACCCGCAAATACGGGAAATGAGAATTCGCACCGGCAGGAGTGAGGGGTGACCAGGGCATCCATCCTTGATCATCCGATGAGAGGCACATGCAGTCAACTTGCAGGAGAACATTCTCCTTCTAATCCTTCTAATATAAAGGGCAAAATTAAGTTAACATCAATGTTCCGAGTACGAATTGATTGGATATGAACCTAGTCCCTGAATCAATTGGACCTAAAAGGAAGAGTCCACACCTGAAAGTTTTGAGTTAAATCTTGTTTGTAAGAGGGCGATCCAGGTCCATTACCAACCCAAGGTAAGAGTAGCTTGCGGATGGGTGTAGGGTTGTAAATGGGTCGGTTCCTGTCCAGATCCATGGTGGACCCGGAATCGGAACCGTTAAGGAAAATGTGGAATTGGATCTGGACCCGGAATCGGAACCATTAAGGAAAAGGTGGAACCATTTCGGAACTGGTTTCTTGGCTCCAGAACCGGAACTAGAACCATATATGGGACGGGTCCGGATCCGAGTCCAGGTCTAGGTAGAGAATGATATTAAAAAATATGGTTTTTAGGAGAAATTTTTAAAAAATGAGGTAATATGTCTGATCTCGGGTCCATGGGTCCGAACCAAGGTGGAATTGGACCCGGACACATTTATTTATCGGGGCCTAAATAAGGACCCAAACCCGATTTTTAACGGTTCGGAACCTCCGGATAATCGAAGAATCGGGGACTCATTTACATTTCTAGATGGGTAGGATATTGTTAAAATATAAGAGGTTGTGAGACTTCACCCTCACACAACTAATATCAATGTAACTCCGAGGGGTAGCTCAGTTGACTTAGGACCACGATTTGCTCCTAAAGGTTGAGGGTTCGAAACTGTACTACCACACTCGGGCCACAGGGGATTTACCTGGCTTCCCCTAGGCCCGTAGAGATCACTCTCGCCCAAAAGACTGGGACATCCTCCGTAATAATAATAAAAAACTGATATCAATGTTAGGTTTTTTTTATTTTCATATCAAAATGCATTCCCTGACCCGTGCGTGCTGCTTTAACACCGGCTTGAGCCCACCAGCGTAAACTTCTGAGGATCCAAACTCTTTTCTATTGTGTATTTCAAGGGCCATGTCAGCCAGAGTGGATCTGTGCCTGACCCACATAGTGCTGGATTTGGGCTTTTTTTTCTAGCCCTGTGGACTTTACTCACCTAGTTCCTAATGTCCCCTGATCGGGTCTAGGCCTTGATGATTCTAAGAGGTCTGACCTGACTCAGCCCAGCAAATTTGGCACAAGGGGTCTCTGTGTTCTGCAAAGGGATTGATGACTAAACTCCTAGCAATTTGGACTTGGTGTGCATCCAAGTCTTACAATTTTTGCCTCTCAGGAGTGGGGTAGCCGGGCGGGCCCACATATATACCAAACTAAATAGTGTTAATTTAGACTATCAACAAAGGCCCTGTAACCCCAAGAGGTTGGCCGAGTGGTCAAGACCACGGTTCCTCCCTCTTCCAGAGCTAGAGGTCTTGGTATCGACCTCCGGTTCCCCCCTCTTCAAGAACCAAAGGTTGAGTCCACTTGTGCTACCACTTAGGGGCCACAGGGGTTTTATCTGGCTTCTCTTTAGGCCCGAAAGGATTAATCCAGTCCAAAGGATTAGGAACCCTCCGTTTGCAAAAAAACAAAAGGACAAAAGGCCCATGCCCAAAAGTAAAAACATAAGAAGAGAATAATACTAAAAGGAAAATAAGTAAATACTATTGAAATTTAGAGTTTTCTTTGAAATACTATTGAAAAAAAAATCAATCAAAAATAAATAAATTTACTATGTAGATAAAAATAAAAAAATGTATTGTGTATCTTTCTCTCACAGGATCCTTCCCCACTGGCATTCAAGAAATCATTTTGAATATTAGATAATTATGAAGTAAGTTGATTGGGATTTGAGAGAAATTAGGAAAATATTTAAAGAGAGATAATTTGTGTAATTAATAAGATATAGAGTCGATAACGGCCTGTTACCTAAGTGGTAAGAGGTGTCACTTCTCACTTGGCTGTCTAGAGTTTGGACCTTGGGGTGTCACATTTCCTCACTCAAGGGTAGGGTCACCTCACCCAAGGTCTACTACCCTCACTCGAGGGCGGAAGGGAAGAACCATATGCTTGACATGATTTTGGTAATTTGAATTGCTAAGTATAAGATGATGTGTAGATAATATGAAAAGATTTTAGGGGGAGGATGATATTCAAAGATGAGTGGTTTTAAATGAGAAGTAGGGATGTATGGACTCTATTTGGAAAGTAGGGATGAACATGGGCATTTCAGAATGGTTTAGAGGGGAAACCATGCATCAACCAAACCGAACCCCAGTTTTCTATTTTTCTAAACCAAACCGAACTGCCCATGATTTTAGCCAATGATTTAAGGGAATCTATAAAATATCCACATTTTAAGATAATATTTAGAAGAGAGAATGGATAAGTGTACCATTGATGACATATGTCACACTTTCATTGTCTAAAAGAGGGGCTTTTTTTGTGAACAACGCTCGGGGAGTTTTATAGTGTAAATCATTATCTAAAGTTACAACTATAAGCTTATCCTTAATATTATATTCATCTATTTTTTTCCAAAATAAGGGAACTTATTCTATTGCCACTGTATGCCCATTCAAGTTTGGCAAAATTAATTATTCGTTTATTAAAAACCCATTTTACATCTATGTTATGGGCAATAATACAAAGATAACTATATCTCCTTTATAACGACCATATATCTGTAGTTATAGCTATTCTACCAAAAATGTCTTCAAAGTAATTTTTAATATTTTGCTTCTCACTTTCCAGAATCTAATATCATCATTTCTAACAGTATTTTTAAAAATCTTTTTAAATTGCGGGCAAAGGTTATTTTGGATAAATTCTTCAAAAAACTCAATTTCAGCAAAAACAAATGGTAATTCAACTAACACAATCATTTTAACGAGCGATTGTCTATCGGTAACAACATTAAAAAGACACCCAAACTACTACCACCATCAGTAGAAATCTAGGTCTGTGTCCCTATCCCCCCTACCCCTCCAATCCCCGGCTTAGGTAAGGGTTCACATTTTCTCTTATGCCTTATAAAATGGTCGGTACCCCCAATTGATTCAGCAACATACATCTTACCACAGTTATTACGTTGTGCCTTTTGGACCCCCTTTCCATCTTCAATAACAGTAACAATTGTATATGCTTGCCAAACAGGAGAAGTTCTAGTTCTCTTGGATGTTCTACGGGATCTAGTGGGTTGTAGTGGGACATCACCTACTTCTTTTAATTTCTTCCAATTCAACAAAATCATCTTCTTCTCATAAATTGACAAAATAAGAGTGTGAGAATTCTTCTAGAAGATCGTCCAACCATATTTCTAAAATGAAGTTTGAAATCAAAAGTTATAAAATAATAGTAATAGCCTTCTTTTGTGATAATTAATATAAGACAGGGGAGAAGATGAGAGTTATTATAATATGTTATAGACTTATAAATATGAAATTTTAAATTTAAATGATATAAAAACCTCCAAATCTTTTAAGGCCCTTTTAATCTTGTCTTTTGATGAGTTGATCTTTGGCCCTCCAAAAACTTTTTAGAGAGAGTGAGAGAGTTGTATAATTTTGGATTTTGGTGAGAAATGAGAATGGGATGGTGAGATTATTTTTATACTTTATAAAAGTAAAAAAGACACAAAATATCTCTTATATGACTATTTTATGGTTGTTGGGGGTGTAAAATGGTCTTTTTCTTTTAATAGTAGCCATTTTCTTTTACCGTTGGGCTTGTCAAACAGGCTGTGCCGTATTGGCACGTGAAGCATAGCAGACACAGGCCAAGCCGTATTGTGCCGGGCCGCTCACGTACCGTACCCTATCGGGCTGCCAATGCCAGGCACCTCGGCCTAGCACGGGCTGTGCCGTTGACTCTGTGCTAGTCCATGCCGTGCCGTGTCGGTCTCACCCATTTGTCATCTCTAATTAGATAAGGAGTCGATCTGGATTGGAACCATATCATTATGTTTCCATTTATTCATCCTCCCAAACTCTAAATGTTAAAGCCAGATATTTAAGATTATTGGACAACTTTTTTGCCTGTAATGAGAAGTGGACGGCACGAGGCATGGCAACTTACTCCGACCATCAACCACTCGTCGAGTGGAAGAGCAGATGAGGGTGATGGTACAAGAGAGGAAAAGAGATGGGCACAACACTTTCAAAAAGAATGGTAACGAGCGTTAGTTCTCACCGGTACACATGATTTTTCTTTTCACACACGGCTTCTCTCTGCACCCACCACTTAAATTAAAAAATTACCAAAACTACTTTCTACTCAACCATGTTTCCTAAACTACCTAACATGTACTCTCTCAACTTCTCTACACACTCTCCTTTCCCTAAGAACCTCTCTCCCTCTCCCTCTCACTCCGTCTCCGTCCGTTGGTGCCGCCGGATGGGTGGGGGTGGGGTTAATTTAGATTAGGTGAGTGTAGAAAGAAGTTGTGGAGATAAAAAGACTTTGATAGATGTCATTTTAGGTAATTCAGCACATGAATATATTAGTCATAAAAAATTGCAGTCGGTGGAAAGAAACCTCCGGTGCTCATTTAGCAGCTCTCTAAGCTGCTGGTATGAACACTATGTTTGAGAGCACTTTTTGGCTAACAGCTTGCCAGTCAATTCAAAGTCTAGAACACCCATGTGGTAAATGTCCCTTCAATGTAATCTATCATATCATATACTAATCTATCTTGTACTATAAATGCTGCTAATTAAAGGGCAAAAAGTACCCAGGTAAGTGAGAGCCACAACTATGGATGTGTATAGGTGTGGATCTGAGACCCAACATATGAGTCTTTAATATCGCAAACAGTAGTTTAAAAAGTTTGTTGGGCA
Organism: Umbellularia californica; assembly: GCA_028538565.1. Classification (NCBI taxonomy): domain Eukaryota; kingdom Viridiplantae; phylum Streptophyta; class Magnoliopsida; order Laurales; family Lauraceae; genus Umbellularia; species Umbellularia californica. Next base: position 64,366,746 of record JAPQWN010000008.1, read on the forward strand.
TTTTTATATTTAATCGTAAATGTAATAGACTCGATGCATTGTTATAAGTTGAATGATATATTTATTTTAAGAAAAAAATAGAAGGAACTAAATTTCGGAGCTCTAGATAAACCCAGTTCCGGAACCGGATCCAGATCTTCCTATCGAAATCGAATTTGGGACCAACAAAACAAAATCGAATCTAGAACCAATAAAACAGGTTCCAAGTCGAAACCCTTATTTAGAAACAAACAGATCTTTGTTTGTCTCGATATCGTTCTGATCACAACATGTACTGTGCATTACAAAGTCCTTTAAATACCCCTCTGTTGTTAAACCTCTAATGATAGTGACATATACAGCAATGGAGCTCTCTCTCTCTCTCTCTCTCTCTCTCTCTCTCTCTCCCTGAATGTTGTTCCATGTTGTGCCACATGTACATTGTGTAGACTCTGGAATACTCTCGATGTTTGCTAGCAAATGATCTGGATCCCCTGTTTCGTCCAAACAGAGGAGTCCTATTTGGACGAATCAGGGGGTGACACGCGTGGGGACGAAAGGGGGGCTGAGGAAAGGAGAAAAGCAAGTCTTCTTTTTTTTTCGCCCCCTTCCTGCCCCGCATGTGGCGAACCCTGATTCGTCCAAATGGCGCTCCCCTGTTTCGACGAAACTTTGTTTCGAAGAAATAGGAATCCATTTCCATAAAGGGATCACACAGAGAGACGAACAAAAATCCTTTCAATATCCACCCATCATAATCATTTTCGAAAGGTAATGGTTAACGTGGGCCATTGATGATGCCGTGGCTAGCTGTGTGTGGCTGTCGTTAAACCTACATTAATTGGATGGTTATTGGTCTATTCGTTTGGATGGAGGAATGAAACACTGCAATGTGGACACTCCCAAGTCCCAACTACCTTGGCTTTGGAGGTACATGTGCATTACTACTATATTTTACGAGGCTACTCTAATCACATTGTTAAATATTCATAGGTTGGGATCCAATTTGAAATCTAAACAGTTAAAACATTATTATGTAAATCTCTCCTCCAAAAGAATTATTGGCCACCATCATATTATTTATGTGAATAACACATGATTTTACTCTTTTTTTTTAACTTATTTTTACTTGTGTTTTTCACCTGATTAATCTGAATTTAGCAAGATTTTACTTGAGACTTGTTTGTTCACTTAGAGCACAAAAGAGTTTACGGTCAAATGAGCTCCATCAAAGGATTAATAAAGGGGTCGGGGATAGAGCATATGAAGTCGCTTAGATTTGAATTACTAGGGTGATGTTGGATATTCATTTTCAAATGTGATCGGTTGGCCGGGTCAGCCCTGAAAAGCCTAAATTCTGAAAAGGGCTCAAAAGATCCAACCCACTAGTTCATAATCTTTGCCCAAAGTGAACGGCTTCAACTGTAGCTCCAAATTGACTAATAATAGAATGGCAGAGGTCAGTGGGTACCCACGAACAGCTCATATATAGTAAAGTGGATGGGTCCATTTATGAAAGAGTCTGATGCATGTTCTTACATACACTAGTGAGATCAGATTGATGCATGTGGGCAATTCGAACAGCACAGGTTCAAGTCGGCACCAGACAAATGTACATGTGATCAAAACAAAGTCAAGACCCAAACAGAGAGGATTAAAGACAAAAAAAAAAAAAAAAAATGCCAGAGTCCTACTATTTTTTTGGTACCCCACCCAAGGGAGCTGGGATAAGTGAGAAGAAGGCCCGCACAAGCGGGAAGAAAACCCATATACGAATGGGAAGGGAGCCTGCACAAGCAAGAAGAAGTGACGTATCGAGGGTTTAAAACCGGAACTACCAAGTAAGAACTCACGCTCTTTACCACTTGAGTAAGGAGCCGTTCTTGGCCAAAGTTCTACTTAGCAGTGTCTAAAATATCTATGATATTTTTGCAAATATTGTGATATTATCATAAGAAACATAAATTTCTTGAGAATATTACCATAAAATATTGTGATATGTCAAGATATTTGCTAAATAAAACTATCAGGGGAGAAAGTGAGAAAATAACAATATTAACAAAATAAAATGATATCAAAACTCATATTATTCCCTTTTCAACCTTGGGCCTAAGATGAAGTGCAGTCCATTTTATAGCCAGTTCTATATAAAAAGTTATTTTATATTTTTATTCACTTAAGTTTATATTTTATTTTATTACCCAATAACATCAACCATCAAATATCCACCCTTTGGTAGGAAATGAATGCTCACCATTTACCTTATGTATCGAATTTCTGTAAATAGACACCTTTTAGACTTTGCTCTTCACCATTTGGTAAAGTCCCTTTCATATAAATTCAATAGGGATTTCCCAAATGTGCCCTTTCACTAGGGAATTTGGGAAGAAAATGTTACAAAAATTAGATTGCAAGGAGTTGGTTTGGTTGTTTCATGCAGATTTCCTCCATTTTAGTTCTTTGTTTTATTTAAATTTATGAAAAACGGGTTCTAAGAATTCTTTTAAGGGCCCGTTTGTTTCTTGAAATTGAACTTCTAGTTCTAAAAGTGGTTAAAATTGAAGATTCATAAATAGCAATATATCAAATAATCTCCTCTTTTGATAGAAGTAAATCAATGGCACCCTAGTGGTGAGCACCTCCCCCTCCACAAACAATGCATGTTTATAAATAAAAAATGCAAAATGCCCATGAAGCTGGAAATTATCAACTTTATGCAATATAGTCTAATATGTATACATATTCAAACACTGTGAAAAAGGAAATTTTATAAGGCTAGCTAAGATTATTTTGAAGTATATAATTTTCTGTCCTATCTAGACACTTCCTAATCAAAGAGCTAGTGGGCATGGGAGAATCTTATAAATCCCAACCTTTACTTGTTCAGGGCGCATTTGTTTAGTGATGTGTATAGTACAAGTAAAATAAAGGATCTAATTATGAATAAAGTTAAGAGGGGTGAAGGGTAAAGCACTACATTATAAAAAATTACTCCTCTCCTTTTATTGCACTTGAGGGCAAAAGTAGGGCGCAGAGTTAACTTTATGCCACATCATTGATTAATCTCCACTAAAATGGTATCACTCTGTCGCAGAAGAAAGGGGCCCGTCCTAGCCCTGCCCGGCCCTCAACAAGTGCTTAAAATGAGGGCTTTTATTTCTAAGAAAAAGCTCTATGACTGGGTTTGGACAGTATTAACCCGGCCTAGCCCTCCTATTTTCTTTATTATCTATATATATACATATTTATGTAAATATATACTAAAATGCCCTTATAAAATGGGGATACGAAGGAGGAATGGTATGATAAATAATTTTTTGGAATGGCTACCTAATAGATTCCCCCTAGGCTAATGTTTTTTTGTTGCTTTTCTTGTTGTTGCTTTGTTTGGTCTCTTAACGAAATTGACTTTCCTGCCAAAAAATAAAAGTTGAAATAAAAATAAAAAATAAAAAAAAAAAACCCAAAAACCTAACTTTAGTTTTGTCTTTTTGAGAATTTTTTTTTTAGAATTTCTTCAGCAACCCTAGCCACATCCAAGGTCTGTCGGCTGGTTGGTACCAAAATATCACCCACCTTTTAAATATCTTCTTCCAATTTTCCACTCTCAGATTGTTTGAAAGAAAGCTCATTTTGGAGTCAATACTAAAATTCAGAAGAAATTAGAAATTAGGCAATCAGAGTCTTAATAACCATTACATTCAAAATGTTGTGTTTGAATATTTCTTTTGAGACATTTAGCTTGATGTGCAATAAATGAGACCACCGACCTTTTATCTTGCAAGATTTTCTTTTTTGGCTTTCTTGGATTGATGAAGTTAGAATGGCTTTTAATTCAAAAGTAGAAAAGAAATCTCAATTCCAGGACCGGATCCAGTTCTAAGTCGGAATGGGCAGGTGTTTTGTGTATCATGTGAAGGAATGGAGGAAAGGATAAAAGGGCATTTGTGTTTTGTGTAGGGTGAGGCAGTCAGGGTCCTATGACTTTGAGAAATCTGCGTTGAAGAAGCCCAACTCCTTAAAAATCTGATCAGCTTAAAAGGATCTCTGTTAATTTAATGCAGTCTCCCAAATTTTACTCCAATAATAATTGGACACACTATAAGATGGGTTGTTTGATTAGTAGTGTCATTTATAAAATCTTATGAATATTCATGAATTACTTTTTTTTTTATCGAACAATGAATCCTAAGGTGGGACCTACTTCTATTGGGGTAAATTTTAAAGATACCATATATACTAAAACAATCTAGATTTGGGGAGGTAAAACCCCACGGTAATTGTAAGTGGACCACTCACGGTCTACTACGTCACCGCTGCTAGCCTGCCATGCATGCGGGTATGGGGTACCTGTGGTGACATGGCGGACCCTGAACAGTTCACTCTTTGTCGGCATGCGTAGACGCAGTCATAAAATCCCGATTCATACTAGAAGCGACATTTATTTTGAACAGTGGTAACTCTAAACAGGTGGGGCTTACCACGGAGCTCCACTTCTTTTAACTTGGGATTTCCATTTGGGAAATTACTATCAAAGTAAAAATAATGTCAAGCCTCGATTTTTGAGACAATGGGTCATATGAAAATTACACATCTTCAAAATTCCCTCATCCTTTATAAGAAAAAAAAGTAAAAAAAAAACAACCTCTTTGCTCCACTAAATGACAAAAAAACACCTACATTTTACAAAAAAGAGTAAAAAAAACTCCCTACCAATCCACTAAAAATAAAATGTCATCGTAACCCCTTATATTTTATTATCTTTTGATTTAATACTTTACATTATTTTTACTTTAATAGTAAATTGCCTAGGGGCCCGAACTTAAAGCCTGAGAGGATCCAATTAAGGGTCAGGATGGTGATGGACAGGCATTTTAGCTGTTAGGTAGGGTAGCAGTAAAGGCTCCTTGCTAGGGTGGTTGTGCTTCAATCCAGTTGCCTACCCAATGCCAAGGATTTCTGTGATTTTGAATCTGTTCCAAAAGGTAACAATTAATAATACCCAATCTCCCAAAAACTCCAGCTATAGAAAAGAGGCAAGAAAAATCTAAATGGGTCAAGACCATTTCAACTGTATTCCCAATCCACATTACTCATTTCTCTGAGTAAGCCCCCCAACCACCCATCTCTCTCTCTCTCTCTCTCTCTCATTGATGAATCGATATCCATACCATCTCACCAGCTGTCTTCTAACAAGCAAGCGACTCGTCAATTGAAACAGCTTGATGTAGGTCTAGCTCATTGATGAAACACTTTCATGGATATGTATGATATATGTAGTGGCAGCTCTAGAAATTTAAGTCAATGGGGTTAATAAAAGACTTATATTCCGCAAATTGAATAAATTTATTTTTCTCTTTATCAACATTTGTCATCTACTTTCGATAATTCAACAAATATAATATAAAATTCTTAAATAATCTATTTCCGATAATCCGACAAAGATAATATTGAATTCTAAAAAAAAAAAAAAACCATAAATTTTAATACATTGTTACTAATAGTTCTTAATCCAAAACGAAAATCCAAATACATAACTCCTATAGCTGCCCTCAATAAGTTTTCATGTGTTGAAATTGTTGAATAATAATTTCATTATCAACACTAGCAACTAACATCATTTTCAATATATGTAACCAAATAGTCATTCATCTATTGATTTTCCATTCGATTACGCAACTTGTTATTTACGTATTTATTGTTGAAAAAGCTCTTTTTACAGTCGCAGTCGCTACTCGTAAAATCAACACCAATTTTAGAAGCGAATAAACCAATTGGTATACAATGTCCTTCTTTGTCTCTATAAATTTTCTAGCAATGTCACAAATTCCTTTAAGTTCTAAAAACTCTTTGTTAGAGCACATACTAGAAATGTGGGCCCATTAATTCTTTTGTATATTTTGGTAAACAATTGGCCCATTAACTTAGGTGGTCAGTATTTTATGGTGACTTTTGTTCACTACCACAGCAACAAAGAAAAGATGTAAAGTTCGTTAATGCGAAGGTGAAACTCTTAAATTGAGTGGGGTCAATCTCAAAAGTTTATGTGGAGTTACACTCAAAATTTCAATTCATGAGATAAAAAAAATTTATTTTTAAATACTTTTTCAAATCTAATTGACCCCACTGAGATCAGTGTTCCGCCCATGTGTGTAAATATATATGGGAGAAGGGAATTGATCTTGGTTTAATTCTAACTGATGATTGATGGCTTGGTTGCCTAGTTAGCTTTTTAATGAGTTTGGGAGGTGAGGAGATTGTGTGGTAGTGTGAAGGGAAAAAGGCCTGCAGAAGAGTTTCTTGAGGCTCTTTCTTGTCTTTCTTTATCAAACTCTCTCTCATTCTCTCTCTGTCTCTCTCTCTCTCAGAAAAAAAGCTTGCAGAAGAGTCTCTTGAGGCTCTCTCTCTCTCTCTCTCACCATTTTATGTTAGCTTCGTGTTGTTCACTCCATTGGGTAATCCTTTTTTTGTGGGCTAATCCTATCTATTTTGAAAAATCATAGTGGGGTTGTGAGGTTCTCAATTTGGGAAAAGGGGTAGAACATAAAAGAAGAAAAGATGGCAGCTCCCCTATCAGCTTGGCCTTGGGACAACTTGGGTAGCTTCAAGGCATGGATAGTTCATATCACAACCAATACTCTCTCTTTCCATTTCATGTTTCTTATGTTTTCTTTATTGAGTTATGTTCTTTTTTTCTAATGAGCTCTAGTTCTCTTGTGCAGTATGTATTATATGGCCCTCTTGTTGCAAAGGCTTTCCACTCATTGGTGTATGAAGATGGCCAAAGAGATTTCAGGTGTATGCTCATTCTCATCCTATGTGGTCTCAGAGGCCTCATTTATCAGCTGTGGAGTTCATTTTCCAACATGCTATTCCTTACCAGAAACCACAGAGTTCTCAAGCAGGGTTTAGATTTTAAGCAAATAGATGAAGAATGGGACTGGTAATGCTAGTTGGATCCAACTCTCTTGGTTTCTCATTTGATCAAATACTATTTTGAAATGGGTTGGTTGTATTTGTATTGATGGTTTTGGGATTGTGTCTGTGTTCTATCTTGTGTTGGGCAGGGATAATTTCATACTACTTCATGGTTTGATGGCAGCAATGGCATGTTACACTTTGCCATTCCTCACAACTCTTCCTCTTTGGAATTGGAAAGGCTGTATCTATGTATTGATTCTCCACATGGGAGTCTCAGAGCCTTTGTATTACTGGATACACAAGAGATTACATACTGACTATCTTTTTACCCATTATCATTCACTGCACCATGCTTCTGCTGTGCCACAGTCCTTTACAGGTACAGATCAATAAAGACCCATATTATCTTTTTCAGAACATGTTTGTATGCGACAGTTTTCCACAGTTATTCATTTTCCATGGAAAGTGGAAACTCTGAAATCATATTTTGTGGCTTTAGTGACCAATATTTGCTTCGGGAAACATTTTTCAAACTGAACTGTGTTTCTGTGCTTGTGTAGAAAATGGTTTTCTACCGCTTGGGTTTGAATCTACTTATGATAGAATTGTGAAAATTCCTCTATCTTGGAAAATGAAATTGGGAGAAAATATTAATGAAAGACAACAAAAAAATTAGGAAATTTTGAATATTTCAAAAAAGTAAAATAGTTTTCTACAATTCTTTCAATCAAGTGTCTCCGTAAAAAAAAGTGTTACCCTTATGTCATTTCTCAAGATTTTCCTTTAATAAATCGTTTAAGAGAAATGATCAAGGCCAACCCAAATGACCTAGTGGGGCACACTTCAACTGTTGTATGCATGGATGCTTCAAAAAAAGGTATTCCAAATTAGCAAAAAGCTAGCTTCACTAAATGGTTATAATCATCAAAATGGCCAATCTTAGGGAGGAAAGAGGTTAAGAAAAGACAAAAACCCTTCGTAAGAGAAGGGTGTTTTTGTCATTTCTCAAAAGGTTTTATGGAGAGGATTTGATTGAAAGATTTGAGGAAAGTTTTTATACATATTTGAAATACTCAAATCTTCATTTACTTTTTTTCAAAGTAAGGCAAAAGTTTTATACTTTTTTGAAAATTTCCCAACAAATTATTTTACCTTCGAAGCTATTTTCATTTTCAGCATGAAATGTGCTCCATGAACAAACCGTTAGGATCCGTTTGTACAGCACTAGCATTCCGTGGCACTATTGATTAATTCCAGTGGTGTCGCAAATTTGTTATCTATCAAAGCAATGTTTTGAATGTAAGCAAAACACCCTAGGGAACTTAGCAATTCTTCTTTCTACTCATTTGGCAAACTTTCTTTGTAGAAAATCATAATTTTGGCATCAAACTGAATTTGCTCAGTGCCCGGTTTGCGTTTGACCAGGTTGGACTGCTTGGTCCGGTTTAAGTAAGATGTTTTTCTTCATTTGCTTTTTTTTTTTTTGTTGTTGTTGTTGTTGCAGCTGGTCATGCGACGCTATTGGAGCACCTAATTTTGACCGTAGTCATGGTAATACCTATTGTGGGGGCTTCTTTGATTGGATCCGGATCCATAAGCCTGATCTACGGCTATATTTTCATCTTTGACTTCTTGAGAAGCATGGGGCATGGCAATATAGAAATTATTCCACATGGCCTTTTCGAGTCCTTCCCATTCCTAAGATACCTCATCTACTCCGCGACGTAAGTTAATTACAAACATATGCATGTGCAAGTGTCACCATATGATTGCACGATGATGAGTGCCAATTCATGGGGGGTAGTGAGATGTGAAGGGGAGCTTGCATATAGGGGGTTTTGAAATTTCATCACATTGTTATTATCCTAGGATTGTGATCCCACCACAAGTATTTGTAACGGTTGGAATAAGTTGAACCTAGATCACAAGGCTAGAGTTTTTGTGATTGTGTGAATTTGTCACACAGTACATATTCATATGGTTCCCTATGTATCTCATGCACTTGGATGGAACATTAAACTATCATCCAACCTCATCTTACAAATGGGAGTCATCTACCAAGTTCATATTATATCAAGAGAATCTATTTTCCTGAAATATATGGTAGAATCTAAAGATTGGTTTTGCTTTTGATCATGTCATCTTTGTGATCACTTTAAACAAGTGAAAGTGGTTCTTGATCCATCCTCACCCAATTCCCTACAACTTCAGAAATTGTTTAGACCACTTCTGCTAAAAATTTATTACTTCTCTTTTTAATAACCAAAAGAAATTTGGAATTCAATGCAAACCATTGTACTTATGATGGGGCTTGTATGCAGGTACCATAGCCTACACCATGCAGAGATGGGCACTAATTACTGCCTCTTTATGCCTCTTTATGACAAGTTGGGGAATACACTTAATGCAAAGTCATGGGAGCTGCACAAGGAGATAAGTTCAGGTGCAGTGGATCCAATTTAATTCTCTGTCACTTGTAAAGAACCCATGTTGGGAGTATGTTTAAAATTCCATTTAAGATTTCTGATTTGAACTAGTGCTGTGGCTAATACTTGTGTAATTAAGATTAGGCAACCTGATCAGGTGAGGATGGTTAGATCCAAAGGTGGATTCACGAGCAAGCAAAGATTTAAAGGATCTATATGAGTAGTGTGAGATGATAGTAGTCATCCAATAAAATCTCATTTTCCCACAGCCATGATCGATACTATTGTTGATAGTCTAGACCAATTATATCATTATCATCTATTTACCTGTATCAATCTAGTTCTAGTAAACTTGATTTTAAATAGATACATCTGTTGATATTCGGATACTTGTACATACCCTGTGTATACATGTCGGACTGATATGATAACACAAGAGACTGCTGGACTGATCTAGGATGCAAGTTTAGTCTATCCTACTATATTAAGTCCATTGTTTTATATGGTTCTATTAATTTCTTACTGTTCAACAAAAAAAAAAGTCAGAGAGGAGTATAAACAATGATAATTTTGTTAATTTAGAGATGCTCTAAAGAAAAATCTGGGTGGCTTTATCCTTATCCATGTTCTAGATTTTCAAAAGTGTAGTTGTCCCCCAGGCCCTATATCTGTGTGCACATCTTTATCTATATCTGTAGCTGAGAATCTTAAATTATCAATAAATTGGGCTTCTTGAAGTCTTTATTCGGCAATACTCATCTGTCTGAAAATGACACATATGTCTGTGTCCAAATTTCACATCATTGGTGCATATAAGAAACATGAAGCAGATGTAAATAGAATGAACCCATTCAGTTAGATTTAGGAATCTCCATTCAAAAATTATGTTTTGTTTATTATACATCTATAAAACTCGAGCACGTAATCATAATTAATAACACCCTCCATATAAGAAAAGGAAAGAAAAGAACATAGTTTGGCTAGTATGATTTTAATATCTAGTGGATAAAAGATATCAAAAGAACATCACATAGGCATGATGTTTTAGACCTAATCAATGTTTTAAAATTTTAAGGCATGAGGCGATGTGTTATAAATTCTAATTGCCCAAAACATGAGGCGAAAGCCCCATGACGTACCTTTCTCATAATTTAATAATTACATAAATATAGAACATATTAGAAATAAATATAAAATAGATGTTTTTTTTTTTTTCTAATTTGAGCCTTTTAATAATTAACTATGGTTGATTTAAAGTAACCTCAGTTATAGCATCCTTAAATTAGAAAATTTGTTTAAGTTCTTGAATTTATAAACCATCCCTCTTTTTTCATAAAAAAAGAGGATGTGTTAAGGGATTTACATCACTTGATTAGTTTAACTCAAGCACACTTCATTGAAGCATGCCCTATGCATCAAATGCAAGTCAAGCTTCAAATGTAGGCTACGAGGCATTTTTGGGGCACCTTGCCTTGAGGTGAGCCTCAAGGTGTAAGCCCTTAATGCTTCTAAAACCACTGACTCTCATATCAAATTTTGACATGAAATACATACATTTTTTGGCTGCTAGTATGTACTCAACTTGCACTTTCATTGTACTAATGCAGCGCAAAAAGATCGAGTGCCAGACTTTGTTTTCCTAGCTCATGTTGTTGATGTAACTTCCTCCATTCACGTGCCGTTTTTCCTTCGCTCCTTCGCGTCGCTGCCATTTGCCACACGTGTCTTCCTGTTACCCGTGTGGCCCTTCGCGTTCCTAATCATGCTAATGATGTGGGCTTTATCTAAGACATTCTTGATTTCCTCCTACACTTTGAGGGGTAACTTGCATCAGACATGGGCAGTTCCAAGATTTGGATTCATGGTAGGCTATCAAAATTCTTTCAAATGTGACATTGCATCATGCATGTTTGGAGTTGCCCTTGCTTAACTGCTTACTGATGTTCTTTTGTGTTTGAATTCTCTTTTCCAGTATTTCTTACCCTTTGCTACAGATGGTATCAATAACCAAATAGAACAAGCAATTCTAAGGGCTGATAGATTGGGTGTAAAGGTCATTAGCCTAGCAGCACTAAATAAGGTAGTTCCTTTTTACTTTTATTCTTTGATAGATAACATAAAGAAGTGGAGATTGAAGGGTCTCTTCCTTTACACTAATTGTATTCTGAATTGATATTAAGATGATACTTGTTTTTTTTTTTTCCTAGTTTTACAATATGGGGTAACACAAGATATGTTAATTATGATATAATTAGCTATATGAAATATGATGATAATCAAACTTGTGCCATTGTCTTCTGCCAACAGAATGAATCACTCAATGGAGGCGGGACTCTATTCGTGAACAAGCACCCAGATCTGAAAGTGCACGTTGTCCATGGAAACACCTTAACCGCCGCTGTCATTCTCAATGAGATTGATAAGAATGTCAAAGAAGTGTTCTTGACAGGGGCTACTTCAAAGCTTGGAAGGGCCATTGCCCTGTATCTTTGCAGAAAGAAAATCAGGGTCGTGGTAAATCCTCAATAGCCTTCACATTTATAATTCTCAAATCGCATAATTTTAGTAACTTCAATTATAATCACAGAATGTATTCAGCTATCATCAATCAGCTGTTCTATAAATTATCACATGAATATCTCTAGAAAGTGATCTTAAAAAATGGCGATATTGTATTAACTTGCGATAATGGATTGGGAGAAGAACTTGCTTAAACAACTTTTCTGTTGCCAAAATTGAATGATATGATGGCAATGGCAGATGCTTACTCCATCCAGTGAGAGATTCCAAGCAATTCAGAAGGAAGCACCAGCTGAATGCCAACAATATCTAGTCCATTCGACCAAGTACCAAGCCGCGCAACATTGTAAGGTAGTAAACAAGCAACGGATGATATTTGCTCATTGAAGATTTGGGGTCCATCAATGTGTTTTCACCACTCTTTTTTATGTTTCTATGTTTTGTAATTTAGACATGGATCGTTGGTAAGTGGCTTTCACCAAGGGAGCAGATGTGGGCACCACCAGGCACTCACTTTCACCAATTTGTTGTCCCTCCCATCTTTAGCTTCAGGAGGGACTGCACTTATGGGGACCTCGCTGCGATGAGATTGCCAGATGATGTTGAAGGGCTAGGATCGTGTGAGGTAAGCCATGGTCTTACTATGTACTTAACATTGTTCCATAACTTCATCATAGGTAGACTCTGCTCTAACTCACATTCATGTATCATTTGTTTTTGGTTGTTTGATCAGTATACAATGGAAAGAGGAGTGGTTCATGCATGCCATGCTGGCGGTGTGGTCCACTTTTTGGAAGGTTGGACCCACCATGAGGTGGGCGCAATCGATGTGGACAAAATTGATTTGGTGTGGGAATGTGCCTTGAAGCATGGACTAAAACCAGTATGAAGAACTGAATAGAAAAGACTCACATCCTCCTACTGCATGGTTCATGTTGTGTTTAGCAGAAATTAATGACTGGAGGAAAAAAGGGAATTAAAACAATCATAACAAAAGCAAGCATGTAACAAACTGGGAACTTTATTTAGAGACTTATTTATTATAATTTTAGGTATTGTGTTACGCGTACTGCATTGCAATAAAAACAGAAGACTTCTATTTATTTTTAGTTTTGATCATTAAGAGCTCACATGGTTTGTTCTTTTGAGAATTGAAATTTTAAGTTCATTGAATTGGTGTTAAGTTCTGAACTTTTCATGTATTTGTTATGGGGTTATGTTCCCATGTTAGCCTTGCACTGAGCAGAACTTTGTAAAAACTACTAGGGATAGATTGACCGTATGACTGTCCTTAGACCTAATATTTGCCTCAAACCAGTTGAAGTTTCAATATTTTCCATAGAGCTGTTTTGTATGATGACAGTGCGATATCGCACTGCCCTAGGATATCTCACAACATGATATGTGTGATCTCGCACGGCCCTAAGATACCGCACAGTACGATGCGTGCGAAATCAGATGGCATTAGGGTACCGCACGAACAGCTCTATGGGAAATGCTTAAATTTTGAAGGTGTATGGGGGAACGTTAGGTTTAAGGGCAACTCTACAGCAATATCCCAAACTAGTATAAATGGAAATGGGTAAGGTTAAATGTATAATTTGCCCCATGTTGGGACCAGTTTTGCTTTGGTTTTAATGTGTTTGGGGGCTGCTACAGGTGTATATATGCCAACTTGAGTCAGTTTGGGGTTGGGTACAGGACTTGGTCACTCCAACTCATATTACCCATTGAAACAGGAGCTGATGGCTTGAATTTAATGGACCCTACGACCAATCAGGCTATAGATTATTTGGATCTACTTGGTCAATCAAATGGCCTTTTCATGTGTCTCAATCAGGGCCCTATTGAGAAAAAGGGATCAAATCATAATTTGGACGGCCAAGATGGGTCCAAAACAGTTTTGACAATAAAATTCTAAATTAAATGAGGGGTCACATACTACCCTTCAATTAGAATCCCCAGTTTTGGTTGTGGTTTTCAATTTTGGATCCTTTTCTTAATTGGGTAATTTATTAAGCTGGGTAAGAACTTCTTAAATTGGAGAATTGGTTACAAAAGTCTCCAAGTTCATTTTCTTTGCAAATGCCATACAAAGCATACCCTTAGGCTAGCTATTTATTATTATTAATGTATCCTACAAATGAGAGCATGACATGTTTCCTGCTTTCAATTTGTTCTGTTAAGAAAATGGGTTTTGGTGGGTTTTGGTTAATGCTGCACCAAAAAGCAGTCAAGCAAGCTGATGCAAGGGGTGGTTACTTGTCTATGCTAAATACTAATAACTCTGTGCAGAAAAATAAAGGGTTTAAAAATGCATGCACTGATTGCAACCTTGAGAACTGTTTACTGATGTGTTTTGATGGGGGCACAAGGGTGTTGTTGAAGGACCAAATATCCCAATGTCTTATTTCACCAACCTTGAGAACTGTTTACTGATGTGTTTTGATGTGGGCACAAGGGTGTTGTTGAAGGACCAAATATCCCAATATCTTATTTCACCGTACAAATATTTTATCACGCCTTTGCTTTTACTTTAAAATACCTTGTCATTACTTCTTCCGTGATGTGAAGTAACCTCATCTTTACTCATCCATAAATGTAAATAGACAACATCAAGGGGTAGCTAAGTTGGCCTAGGACCTAGGTTTGCACCCGGAGGTTGTAGATTCGAAACTGCACTACTACACTGGGACTACAAGGGAGTTTACCCGGCTTCCCACATACCCCACCAAAGGGAAACATTTCTACATAAAGCCTGCAGTCAGCCAATGGGAGGGCCCTATTAAAAGAGTCCTCTTCCCTCTTAGGAGACATAATGCAAAACTGAGAAAAATAAAAGACATCAATGGCTTGGAATATCTGAGAGTGTCCTTGAAATGTGATTTTGGCAATTTTACAGGCAATCTCTGTATTAGAAAGCCATATATGTTTAAGCAAGAGCATCTTCATTGAAAATCTAGGGTATGGTTTTAGTGCACTGTGCACCTCATTTTGTGGGGTTCAGCTGGATGCATCCAGTCATGAGAAGTAGATTAGGGATAGACCATGAACAAGAAGTTCTTCTGTAGGAATGGATCAAGAGTAATCTCCAATCAGTTGATGGATATCATAGATTTAGAGGTTCTTAAGTTCAAATTGTTTATACCTGTAACCTATCAGTGAATACCACTAGAATCTCACTCAGTGGTTTAGATGAAACTTAAAGACAGTCTGGATTTGATCATAGGTGGGCCCCATTGTGCAAATTTCTCAGTAGGTAAGAGATTACATGAAATTTAATAAATTCTATTTCAACTGAAGTCATACTGTCTCAACCAAGGTTGGAAAACTCGGTCTCTAGCTAACTCAATTGTCCAACTTGAAGAAAAGATTTGACGCAGGGGAGTCAACGCGGTCGCTTCATTTATATTATTAACTCAGTTCACCTGTATTCATGATAATTGATCCAAATTAACAAACTTACATATTCAAAAAACACGAAAATAAGCAGAAGAAGAACAAATCTATCCTTGCCACAATTTCTCGCATACACCCATCCCCAAATTTGACTCTGGCCTTGTCCAAAATGAGGCGACTCAAAAAATTCAGGAGTCAATTTAGAGAGTTTTCCAATTTCGATCCAAACCAATCCATCCAACCATTCAACGAGAACATTTTACCCATGGATCTAAGGCTCTTAACATTTACAAGAACATTTTACCTCTTCTCACTTGTGTGGGCTCCTTTTCCACTTGTGTGGGCCTTCTTCCCGCTTGTGCGGGGCAGTCTTTCAATGTGTGTGCGGGCTGGGCTCTCTCTTGGGACCATCCCCCTTGGCTGGGTAAAAAAGAAACACACAACTGCAAAGACTTAAGTTGTAGGGTACAAGTACAATCCTCACCATTTTAGGTGAAAGTCTCACTTATCCATTCACTGGGAGTGATTGGTGGCTGGGCTGAGTCAGGCTGAAGTTTATCCGATTTTAGCCCATGGCCCTGAAAAGTCAGGCTGGGCACGGCCCATTTGCAAGATAAATATACTTCTTTGCTAGTTATTTCAGGCAAGGCATTTAAGCTTACATATGGCCAAGGCCCATCCCAATTAGCTATTGGTCTGGAAAGTTAAGCTCAGGTCCAGCCCACGGGCCTAAAACATAGCATCCAGATGAAAGCAGACCCAGACTGGATTTTGTTTGGGCTCGCTCGGCCCATGAGCACACCCTATTTTAATGCTCTCCACATGCACCAAATTCGCAAGCAGGAGTTTTGGTCTGGTCATCCACACAATTAGGGTGAGAACATTGCCATTCCTACAAAAACTCTTGCCAAGCCGAGAATAATATCTGGCCAAAAAATGAGCAGCCTCATTAAAAGTTCTAGGAACAAAAACGGAACTTAACAAAAGAAAAACACCTACACTGAATTAATGTCTAAAATAATATAATTAATGGTCCAATCCACTTGCCCATTGATGCTATAAACTTCTTCCTTTTAGCATATGAATGAAGTGTAATTTTAGAGAAACCTTTGCATGATGCATCTTTTAGTGCAAAAAAATAAAAAACTCTCACAACTGTGTTTTAGAGGAAGGCAGTCTTGGCCCAAAGTGAGCGCCTATACAAATAGAAAAATTATAAATCATCATTAGAAAACTATAAGAAAAGAAGTCTTTTTCAAATTCCCTCTTGCTATTATAAGGGCACATATTCTGGATAATACAAAATTCTCTTCAAAAAAAAATTCTCTTCAAAAAAAGAAAACTCTTTTGAAGGTCAATGGGAACCCCCTTTAAAAAGAAAATTGTTTCTGGCTTTCCATAAAGCCCACCAGATAGGGTGGTTTTTTTTTTTTTTTTTTTTTTTTTTTTTTTTTTTTTTTTTTTTTTTTTTTCCATAAAGGCCCACCAGATAGTGAGAGCCATAAAAGAAAGGTTTGGATTTTCCTACATCCAAACTGCATTTCATTCAATTTCTTGAAGTTCTTTCACCACTTCAGTATGTCCATATTCC
Source organism: Umbellularia californica (assembly GCA_028538565.1). NCBI lineage: Eukaryota > Viridiplantae > Streptophyta > Magnoliopsida > Laurales > Lauraceae > Umbellularia > Umbellularia californica. Next base: position 64,383,582 of record JAPQWN010000008.1, read on the forward strand.
TAACATAGTGAGATAAGAATCCAAAATTATAGCCAAACCAAACCGCTCTTGCATGATCAGATAGGAAAACAACATGTTCCACAGTTATCTCCTCGGATTTACATATGTAAGGGCATGTAGTGGATCTTGAGCTAGTTTTAGGATCTATTCATTTCCTCTCAAGAATGGCCTCACAAGACATTTCCATTCAAATAGGTTTTTCCAAAAATGTTGTTATTATTGTTGTTGATGCTGATGTTAATATTTTCCGCCTCCTAAAAGGACGATTTGACCCCAAGCACATGTCGCTAATCAGTTGAGCTCCAACCACGTGTTCTTAATATTCTCACTATTGTTGGTGTTGTTTCTTTAGTATTGTTATTAGGGCAAATGATCTATATATCTGCACTATTATAAATATGGAGGACCCTGATGTTTTGTGAGGCTTTTCAACTTTTCAGAAGTAAAAAGTGCCTGAACAACTTATTGAAAGTCGAACCAAACACGCCCTGATGTTTGGACTGATTCTTCTAAGTTATATCAAGGGTATTTACTTGTAAGCAAATTTGTAAATTAGTCCCAACAAACATAATTAATGCTTTATGCTGCCTATCAATTTCATGATTGGAAATTATGCTCCGTGCTAATGAATTTTCCCAAAGTGAGAAGGACATGTTGCGTTTGGTGGTTCTATTTTTAATCTGGACAAGTGACTCGAACTCGCACACCCTATAAAACGCTACATAATGTCCATAACCAATTGAACAACAAATGAGGTGGCCATGCTCTACGTTTTATGATATACCTTCAATTAGAGGATTTGAATCAAGAACAACTTTTATACTAATGAGAAGGTCAATCTCTAACGAGACTCCATGGAAGAACTCTAATACTAGGCAAACCCCAATGAGAAAGGTATTGCTCTAATATATCCCTCTAGCTTAGTAAGATACAACACTTACTAATATCCTTACTGATGAGATGTAAATGTAATACCAGTTCCTCATGCATAATTTTTTTCCTTTATTTTTGAGAAACCCCCTTGTTATTACATCATGGAAACATGCCACATTAGAGTAGGAAAGCACAAGTATGCAATTTTTTTTTTTAAATATTAGCTCATATGGTCAGTAAATTATCAAACCCCATGCTCAAAATTGATTTTTTTAGAGGTTTGTGGAGGAGAACATACAAAAATGATAGGGGGGATTGTGAATGCGACAACTAAGCCTCATTTGTCATTTATATCCGTCCAATCCATCTTTAATTGCCTTCCCAATGGGTCACCATGTCAAACTGTCACAGGAATAAAAAAAATGACACATCTGGATTTTTAGGATATTTTTTAATGGGCAAGTGGGTATGAAATTGCCTTCATATCCCCCCTATTACTACTAAGTGACTATGATAAAGGCATTTTAGTATGTATTTACATATATGTATATATTATATATAAAATAAATAAAAGTTAGAGAGCCAAGGCCAAGGTCGAGCTAGTATTGTCCAAGCCAGACCCTCAAGTCTTAGGGCTTGCAAAAAATTATCCAAGCCCGGCCCTAAGGCTTTTCTTTAGAAACAAAAGCCTTCATTTTAAGGGCTTTTTAAGGCCGAGCTGGGCCCCCTTTCTTAAGGCCAAGTTGATAGGCCTAGTAGGGAGAGGGAGAGAGATAAGGATAAGGAGAGGGCGGCGGAGGCGAGCAGGGAGAGGGAGAGAGGGCATCGGGCAGTGACAGAAAGGGAGAGGGGGAGAGGATGAGGGAGAGAGGGCGGCGGGGAGGGGGCGGGTGAAGGCGGCAAGGATAAGGATAGAGGTGGAAAGAAGGGGAGTGAACTGAGAAGTGGAGTTTGGAAAGGTTTGGGTATTTTGGGAAGAGTGGGGTCTATAGAGAAAAACTTTAGGAATCTTTTGACTTATTTGGAGTGTGTAGAGAGTAGGGGTGTCTTAAGAGAAGTCTGGGGTGTGGCATCAGCGGCTCTCAAAATGAGCCGAGCTTTCATGTTCTAAAGCTGAACCGTAAGCAGAGGGATGCTTTAGTAAAAATATAAAATAGAGGGTATTTCTTGAGGTTATATGAAAATATAAGGGCGTTAAAAAAGAAAAAAAAAAAAAAAAAAAAAAGGGGAAAAACTCTTTAAGATATATCAAGGGTACCCTCACCTTTGGTATTAACATCAAACAAGGACCTTTTTGTCTCACTGGATTCTCAGATGCAGACTATGCAAGTGATCCCATGGATCAAAAGTCCACATCAGGATTCAAGACTCTGTGTTTTCCTTGGTTATACCTCGGTCTCATGGTCCACAAATAAACAATCCACAATTGCCCAGAGCTCGATGGAGGTAGAGCATCGATCCTTGGCTCACACTACCACTAAGCTCTCATGGCTTCGCATTTCAGTAAGCTTGCACTATACCACTAAACTATCTAGTGGCATTTTCTGAATGTCGTTCACGAAATTGGAAAATTTGGATTTGACGAGAGCTAATATGTCAAAACCCCATATATAGATCATCTGTCGTAAAAATAATACTGCTAAAACAATAGTAATGATAAATGACAGTATTAATAATCCTTTATTGAAGCTCATTTGGTTAGGGACATATGCACTCGAGGTTGAGGTCGAGTCCTCCTCATAGGGGGGAAATTAATTAATATCAACAACAGCAACAATAACAATGGTAATAATAATATTAAACAATTATACGATGATCCACTCAATAATGATCATGATGATGCCTTTCGATGATATAACCACAATTTTACCAAATAATAAATGATATAAACACAATGGAACCATTCTGTCATAGCAATCAAGAAAGATATATAGGGTTCTTTTTTGGGCCATCCTCATGTGTAGGCCATTTATATTTGTTAGATTGGTTATTGATCTAATATATGTGTGTTAAAGATAATATTGGGTTGTTATCAAGTTGTATACATGGAGATCATTCTTCAACGAATGTCTAGCTGATTTTATATCAATGAAATTATTATTTTGAAAGTCTTTATGGTATCATAGCCATGGCTCGATGATTGTCTTGCAATCAAGTAGGCCATGGTCTTGTCCTACTTCTACAATAATCATCGTCACCTACATCTTTTCTAATAAAACCAAACACAATCTCTCATCCATACAAATATCCAAGCCTTATGATCTCACCATCTTCGTAAACTCATGATAGATCTGATCGATCAAGTGGTCCACCTGTACCGATAGACTCAAAGGGAGTAGATTGCGACAATAAAAGAATCATGTGATTGAAGGGTGATGGAACTCTAATTAACAAGTCCCTGACTATGACCAAAGAAAATTGGAACATTTTCATTTCAGTTCAAGATGGATTCTCTGTGGGGTTTTTCAAAGTCGCATCCTCCATGGATCTTTGGGTTCAAGATTATTTCTGTAGGTGCCAAATTCATCTCCAAGCAGATCATTTCTTGTGACTGTAAACCTCTCAAAGACAGTTGTTATCCAAAACTCTCTCCATGGCGGCAGAGATTCCATGCTAGAAAGGCTACCTCTCTCATCACCCATATGCTAGCCACTGTTAGATGCATGGCCCTAGATGTTGGTCACAGTCACTCTAGAAAGGCTACAAAGATGAGGAACGTCAATCTGGTCTGAGTATATATCCTCAGTTTTGCTTGCCCGGGCAGTGGGTTGGGAAGTTCCTTTGCTGGGTCTTTCCTTAATTTTTACATCTTTCTCTTCTTTTGTTTCTGTTTCTTAGTGGTGTTTGTTTAGATTGTGAACCCACAGTGCTTAGAAACTTGGTGGATGCTTTGGTTGCGTTTGGCATCTAGCCATATGGATGTTCCCATTTTCCCACGAGATATGGTTGTTGAAAACACGTTTGGTATGTGTAAATGATTGTTACGAATTTTTTTTTCACTGGAAGGAATCTCAAAATCTTAACCCGCTAGCATAAGAAAGTTGAAACAAAAAAACTTTATTTTTTTTAAGAAACAACTTGCTGCCACAATTGTTTCTTCCTTATCTCTTGCATTTTAAAGAATATTATTTGAAAATCTTAAATCGTCTTACTTTTCCTAAATGTAGGCCCTACGTTCACAATCACAAAGGAGGTAGCCCCACTTTATAATTCCTAGAGGTGGGTCACATGGTCACAATTACAAAAGGTGGGCCCTTATTATAATTCTTTAATGGTGGGACCACATTATAAATCGTTTATAAAGATAGGCATCATATTGTAGTTTCTCTAGGTGGGTCCTGTGTCCACAATCACATTTTAATGGTGGCCCCATATTCAGATTTCTAAATGTGGATACCACATTGTAATTTTTAAAGGTGGGTCCCGTGTTTACAATTAACAAAATGTATGACCCTACATTTTAATGATGGCCCCATGTTCAGATTTCTAAATGCGGGTACCACTTTGTAATTTTTTAAAGGTGGGTCCCGTGTTCACAATTAACAAAAGTATGGCCCCACATTATAATTCCTATAAAGGTGGGCCCACATTGTAAATTTTATAAATGTGCTACCCCCATGTTTTTATTTTTAAAGGTTGGCACCACATTCCAATTTCTAAAGGTGGGCCTTGTGTCTATAATTACAAAATATGTGGCTCCACTTTGTAATTCATAAATATGAGTCATATGGTCTCGTTTACAAAAGGTGGACCCACATTATAAATCCTATGCATGTGAGCCCATATTCTAATTTCTAAAAGTGGATTCCATATTTACATTCACAAAATGTTTGCCCACATTATAATTCCTATAACGGTGGGCCCACATTATAAATCCAATGGATATAGGTTCCATGTTCTAATTTTTAAAGATGGGTACCACGTTGAGACTTCTACAGGTGGGTCATATATATGATTATAATAGTACTGCAAACAATAAAAGGTGGGGTCCCACATTGTAAATCCCATGTTTGCTAATTGGATCAAAACTTTTATAATGTTACCAAACAAATTTCGTACGGCATATTTTTAGTAGAGTAATTTCATATAATATTGCCAAACAAGTTCCGCAGAGTATAGACTTAGAACAATCTGATCTCAGCACAACCTAATTCGAGCACAAAATTGGGAACAACAAGAGAACGATGCCAAACAAGCCCTTTGTTTGTCCATATTTCAATACAATACAATAACCTTCCAAGAGAAATATTGAGTTGTTAGGATTTTTAGTTGGTCAGGAATTATACATAGGTTTGAATTTGAAGAATGGTTTGAATGGGCTTGTCATCAATTAGTTGCATAAATTGAGATCATTCTCCAATGAATGTTAGGGTGATTTTATATCAATGAAATTACTATTTTTGAAAGTCTATAATATAAATCCAAGCTTTGTTTGGCTCACATTGGAGTTTTATTTCACATACATGACTCACACATGTGAGTGTAAAGAAAGCGTTATATTTCCCTTTCTATTTTATTAGGATAATTACAAGGGTTCATTAGATGACTTGAGTCTCAAAAACATGTAATGATGTGATACTTATAAATCGCCACTATAATACTATCATTACTCAAGATCCAAAATGATGTAATCACAATGGGCTCACCAGGTCATAAAATAGGACACTGACACTCGCCTACTATCACTGCGAGAACTGCAAGTCCTATTTATAGAGTACAAAGAGCTAAATAAGGAAAAATCAACTTCATAATTCAATCTAATCATAGTAACATGAGATTATCTCTCAATTTAGCCTACTGATCATCACACTTATCATATAATAATATCCTAAAAGATCTCAAGACATTCAACAACCTCAACTTTTATATGTGTCTGCATTCTGTCACCTTGGACCAAAGACTCATGGCCTAGCACATTGATTCAAATTTCACCCCCCACCCCCAAACAATATGACCATTATAGATGGATGCATGTGGATCATCATGCTTATAGTGTGGACCCCACTTCTAAATTTATTGGAGCACAACGAAACAGATCAGCAGTCCTAATTAGAACAATATTATTTCCCTATCCATCCTTGTTATAATAATGCAGGAAAGAATAGGCAGGTGGAGCAAAGCCCACCACAATTCCTTTGCAGCCAAATGTCTTCCACATGTTCCCACCCATGAATGTGGAACCAGAGCCACAACAGCACCACCACCACCACCCCACCAACACTCATGCACGTGCGTCTCATTAAATACATCCCACGAGAGATAGAGACCTTCACGTGCTCTCCTACTTACACACCCTAGTAACCTGAAAGGAAGGGTTAGGGTTCAGGTGTCTTGTCTCTCACATGGGATTCTTTAAAACATGATCACTCTGACCCATCTCTGCTATCTTTATTGTGGGGGCCCATTGAGGATTTGTCCTGACCCGCATGGATAGGGCTGTAAATGAGATGGATGATGGATCCCAATCATTCAATTTGATCCAATCCACCTTCACACTAGGACTTGGACCCAGTTGAGCCACCCTCATGACCCATGAAATGTATCAATGGGCTTATGATGGATGAATTTCAAGGGTCTTTAAACTATAGCTAAGCTGGTTGGGGACATGAATGTATAGATAGAATGAGTGAGATTATGTCCGTCAATCGTCCTTCAAAATTTAGGGTCCTTTAAGTTTGTAGCATGAATTCGAACATAAGCATGGGTCGAATCAGTCAGGATTTATATTTTCTTATAAACTTGGCCAATTAGAACTGATTTAACTTTTTCAACCCTTAATTAAATGGCATAAGCATGTCTTTAACAAAGCATAAATCTTAAATTACAAAAATTAAATCATTGTTCAACCAAAAAAACTAATCAATGACAAGATGGGTTTGCTCAGGAGGTTGGCAGCCCCAATGTCACCCGGTTGCTCAAAGGTGGAGCCCTAAGTACGCCAATTTTCTCATGTAGGCATGTCCTCTCATGTCTGTGGGCTATCCTTCATGCTTTGTGGCATCATCTTTCCACCTGTGTGGGCCCTCTTGAATCTCAACCCTCTAGACTAGAGGAAAAAAAAAAAAAAAAAACTAATTAACGAATACCTCTCACTCTTTAGAAGCCATGCAATAAGCTTTCTTATCACAAATCTAACTTTCTCATGCCATATGCCTTCCTGTGAGTTGGTACTCATTCAAGATTCACTCTAATCACAGCGTGGGCTATGGCCCATGATAGATATGATCATATGTGAAAACATGATTTATTTTCTTGGGCTCATTTGTTTATTTTACATGTGACTGATCCAACAATGTTTCCTACTGAGAGTTCGTAATTATGAACTAATACACGGGGTTTTGAAAGATCGAGCACACTCCACTTCTAAAAATTGGAACAAGCTATATGAATTTAGTGTGTGTTATTTGTGTGCTTTATAATGGTATAAAAAATTTGTCATGCATAAATCCAATTGGACTCATATATATTTGGACTATATGGCTAATATCTTGGTTAATTTGAGAAAGAGACCAAAACTTTGTGAATGGCTCCTTCGAGCAATTAGGTAATTAGAGGTGCATTTACAGATGCAATTATGAAAGCTTGTGACGACTGCCAGGATGAGCACCTTTCAACTATACTTGTACCCTGGTGGCCCTTGTAATAAATTGATACAATGTAACCTCTGTAGACAAAGTTTTTTTAAAAATTTGGTCTTATAGCTTATGTCTTTGATACAACTTATAATAGAAACTCTTTTACTGTAATTAACATGATTGGACCTATAACATTGTAGATCCAACAATCAATACCTTCCAAATGTGTTATAGGCTCTAGTTCTCTTAATAAGAGAGAGAGAGAGAGAGAGAGAGAGAGAGAGAGAGCACGCGCGGGCAGTGGTGGAGCCAAGCATGGTCGAGGGCCTCGGACGATTTTATCTTTTATTTCTATTTAGAAGATGCATTGTGAGATTGGGGTTTTTTTTAGAGCTGTTAATGCCATAATTGATAGTTATGTAAGTACATCCCTTCTCTCTACCCACACATCCCCCCCCCCCCAACGTTCACCCAACCCTCTCTCCCTATTCCTCTACCTGTCTCTCTCCCTCTACCTGCCTGCCGCCCGCTCTCCCTCTCTCTCCCTCTCCCCCTACTTGCCTCCTCCCGCCGCCGCCCACAGTCTCTCTCCCTCTCTGCTCCTCTCCCCCTCAAGCGATGCTAAATTATTATTTTTTTAAATAATGTTTTCCTAATCACATCATGATATGTTAAAAACATTAGTAAAAACTAAAATATTATAATTATTGGAGAGAAATAATGAGGAATTGGTGAAAATTGTTAAATAATATTTTGATCTAAGAAAAATAAATGGTTCGATCCAACTTAAATCTTAAAATAGGCCAACATCTGGACCTAGATTTTTTTTTTGGTATTTGTCTATGTCATGAGATTAAGAGCCGGGTTCTATTCATACTATTTTTTGAATTGACTATCAAGTAGTCCTACTGTCTTGCCCAAAATAGAAAATAGTACTATGACGTGTTGGGTTTCAACATAGTTGGCCTACAAAATCTCTCACTTAATTTGAATGGGAAACAAAAGCCCTTCATCAAATTCCTAATAGTTAGATTTCACATATCTCATCATATTTACATATTGTCTCACACCAACTAAACTATAGGCTTTAAATTAAACTAATTTGGGCCATATTTATGAGTTAACTGGGCATGATGTATATTAGGGTCCTATGGGTTGGCCTAAAACGAATGGAACAAGTAAAGCCTAAATTAAACATGTATATTATGCTCAAAAGGCCTTGATGTAGTAAAAAGAAATCATCCATTATTGTCTGGTGATGACAATGTTCTTTCAACAACAAAAATAATAGGTCTAATTTGAACTTGGAGATAGATATATATATATATATATATATATCTGTATGTCTCTGCTAAGTTCTACTCTGAAACCACTTTTTACATATTCAAGATTGGACTGCAACTAATCATCAACTGGGGCACATAGAGAAAAACACATTCTTAAAAGCAAACCTCACAACAAGTTTGGGTTGCTCGGTTGGCAACCCCGCTTCACAGCACAAGGATCGATCCATATGTATGCTGAGCTTTTCTTCCCACAATATGGGCTTCTGCTTCCCACTTCTGTGGGCTCTCTTTGGTACATGTACGTATGTGTGACCCAATACACATGTGGGCCCGTGACGACCCACCCTTATTGGAGCACATGCTCACACATTAGTCATCTCATCTTCCTTTACTAGTCATTTAAGGCTTTTAATAACTCACCCTTCCTCTTGTCCTTTGAACATTTAATTTTTGAACATGTTGTACCACTGCAAATTAGTTGGAAAAGAAATGAAAACTTCTTCGTTCTTAACTATAGTTAAGGTGTATTTTATATGCTAATAAAACTATAGAATATTATTACATGGAAGGGATCATAAAACAGTTTTTAAAGATTATTATAGAGCTTTGGACCAATTTGGTAAAGGAGGGATATTGCTCACAACTGAAGTTGGTATGTATGTTCTGGTACAGAAAAGATCTTGTTCCACTATCTCTCTAAATACATACAAGCAATCACACGATTACGATAAAATTTACATGGTTCGACAAGCGTGCAAACATCCACGAGATATAGAAGATCTTGTTCATCTATCTGTCACAGTTTTATAAAGCCTCAATGTAAAGACCAAACTGCCCTCAAAGCCCAAACCTCATGTCCTAACCAACACAGACCAACTGCTCTAGGTAAAATGGAATACATAATACAATACCCAACAATGTAAAACCCTTTTAAAACAAAAGATCTTTTTTTTTTTTTTCCAAAACCCAACTCAATTGAGTTATAAAACCAAAGTAGTGGTCAAAATCCATCTTCAAAGAGGGCCACAACATGACATTTTTGTGCATGTGGTACATAAAGAGAAGTGTATATCCACCACAAAACGGTACATGGAAGACTGTGACGAGTCTGTCCAAAAGAAAACCTCACTCCCCAGTCCCCACTCATCTTTATCCATCTAAGCTGTCTTCCTACTTTCATTGTTACTGTTCCACAAGGAACATGGACTTAAACCGTCCATAGCCATGAACTAGACACATAGCTGCCCTTCAAATGTTCAGCAGTGAGTGCAACTTGTGTAAAATAGACAGCCAAGGAAACTAATAGATCCAAGTAAAAACCACTAAGAGACCACCCCCTGGTTTTTGTGGGTGGTTTCAGTGTGGGGTAATATCACCCTAATCTTGTGTTCATTAAAAGACCCGCTTACCCTTTTCAAGGATCAGACAGCCCTGAAACAATACATATTTACTTTTTCCTCCTTTGGCCTTTACATGGATTTGTTTGTTTTAGAAGTGGAGAAAGTAGATTCAACCCATTTTTTTTATGTTGAAGGACAAGGGTACATCACTTCATGTGCCTATTTATATCCCTTCCTTTCCTTCTGCCAAATGCATTGAAGTTCCCTCATAGACAAGCAAGTGCCTCCAACAATGAGAACAAAGGCTTTTTGTGGGAGAAAAGGAAAAGGGAAGGTGTGTGCAAGAAGGTTTCACTTGAGAGGCAAGAAGCCCAAGAGTTCTATGATACAAAGAAGGCTTAAGAAGCTCATGAGGATCATCCCAGGGTGCCAAGGAATGAACATGGACATGCTCTTTAGCATGACTGCTGACTACATTCTACACCTACAATTGCAAGTGAATGTTCTCAAGGGCATCTCATCTCTATATGGAGTTTGAGAATAAAAACCCAACAATGTTTTGGTAAGAGCTTCATCAATTTCTCTGTCTGTACTCTTTTTAGTGGAGGATGAGGAAGGGAAATGAAGAAGAATGATGGTATCTTTCTTTGGCATGTCCTTGCTGTTACATCCATAAACCACCTTTGTATCACAAATCTCCAATGTAATAGTGAAATTAAGGTAGACTTGTATGAGGGTATCCCACTTTTATCCATTTAAAGTATGTTTTATGGTACTTAACAATATTGCAGTTTGATTGGATGCATGGGATGATGAAGAAGAATGTTGTAGGAGCCTTTTTTTTTTTTTTTTTTTTTTTTTTTGCAATTGGAGGGTTCCCAACTTTTGGGCTGGACTAATTCCTCCGGGCCCAGAGAGAAACCGGGTGCAGCTTTTGGACTGGACTAATCCCTCCGGGCCCAGAGAGAAGCCGGGTAAACACCCCTGTGGCCCTAAGGTGGTAGCACTAGTAGACTCAACATTCAATTCCTGAAGAAGAGGAACCGGGGGTCGATACCAAGATCTCTAGATCCGGAAGAGGGAGGAACCGTGGTCCTGTGGTCCTGACCACTCCGCCTTCTTAATATGCATATTATGATGCTGTGAGTTTGTGACCTAACATGATAGCCAAGCCAAGAGAAGGTATTTACATTGTAGGCATTATTTGAATAGGGTTTTGTAAATGAGGGCCCCACATCTTGATGATCAAGATCATTAATCTAAGTATGAATGTGGACCATTAATAGTTTAAAGGCTCTGAATGAGATTTTTTGAGATGTGATTCATGCACCATGTGGATCACATGATGAAGGGTCAAATCAATGGTCAAAAACAGTAGAGATAACCAAGACTGTGGGCCCCATATGAAGATGATGTCCAAAAGGTTATTGGATTAGAATCCTGTGATGTGATTTCGCAGCGGATAATCACATCACAGTCAAGACAGTCAAAATGCAAGCCCACCATCAATGGATTCCAGCAAGAAAATGACACTGATGAGGACATTGCCTAACCATCATTTTCATAGGAATCAAATGGACGGTTAAGAAAGGCATTGTCGGCAGCCCAGAATCAATGGGAAATTTATGATGGGTAGCATCTGATCAAAGTTAAAAGTTAGAAAAACAGGGGACCATGATTTGGACCGTAGGTTTGGGAAGCAAGCTGCTACCAGCTGGGAGGATTTGTAATCCTGTTCACAAATGTAGAAATACTAGGGATCTCATCTCATACTATTCCTGGTTTGGGGCCTTTGTTCTTTTCACCAATGTACAGTGTGCTTCACAATAATACAAGTAAGGGTGAAGTCACCTCAAAAAGTACTGCTATGCAATTCTATTACCAACCTATGAGTCTCTTCTTCTAGACCATCTAGCCTTTGTCTGATGGAAGACACCTTATGTGGAGCTGGGGCCCACCAACAGCATGTGATAAAAAAAAGTAGGCTGGCCTTTGTAAAAAAAGAAAAAACTAACTTCTGTGAATAGGATTGGATGACTCACCTAACATAGAATAAGATTTTATTTTCAAACTAGTGTTACCCAAACAAGGAAAGCTTTCATTAAAGTTCAAATTTAAAATATTGATTAAGTTAGAGTTTGAGATTATGTGGGGAGTTAAGTTTACATTGATATAAATATAGTGCCCACTTTGAAGTTCATGAGATTTGTAACAAATTAGTCAATGAAGTTTATTCTTGTTTTTCATTATTTTTATATCTTTTTCAAGTATCTCTTTCTTCTTTCTTGTTTTTCTCTCAAGCTTAAAAGGCTTTTAAGCAAAAATAAATATTGAAAGTGCTTGGTTGTATGCAGAAAAGGTTGAATGTGGAGTTCGGCAATGGCGTCACGCAAACATGTCCTTAATCTATGATCAAAATTCAAAAGAACATTGACAACTTCATTAATCTAGTATTCCTTTTTGCCCCTTAGTCTTCGATATAGACAGCAATTTATAGCTACCACCATTTTTTACTTTGGTGTGGCAAGGGATAGAAACCATACCCTACATGGTGGTTAAGTAGGAAGTGTAAAACCTCAACTTGGTACTCCCAATGCTCTTTCTACATTGGTATGAAAAAAAAAAAAAAAAAAGTTAAAATCAACCTTCTAACTAACTTGACCCAGATTTAACCCACGTCATTATCAGGTTGGTTGAAGATTAGAAAAGCCTAACCTAAAATTAAATGGGTTACAGATGGATAGAACTACCTAACCCCACTACAACAAAATATATTTTTGCCAATGCATTCACCGCGTCTTGAAAAATCAAAAATTGTGTCGGGACAGGCTTTACCGACGTAGTACAATGTGTCGGCACCGCGTCGGCAACCTAATGCCTAGAAAACCATACCCGACGTAATAATGTTCAGCATCGGCTAAAAAGGGCCATTCATCGACGCAATAGTGCGTCATCCCAAATGTCAGCAATGTCAATTGCGTCGGCAAAAAAATAAAACTTAATGGTCAACCTCACTTCACTGCCGACACATAACAACGTCGGTTATACATTTGCGAATGCACATACTAGTATCGGAATACATATTTGACGACGCATATACAATGCAGGTAATACATATCCTGACGTGCTGAAGCGTCGGGAAATGTCTTCAACGACGCAGGAAAATTACTTTTAGCGACGCAGAAAGTGCGTCAGGAAATAGATTTACCTAACTGCTGACGCATAATAACATCGGTTATACATTTGCAACGCACATATTAGCGTCGGAATACATATTTGACGACGCATACACAATGCCGGTAATATATATCCCGACGTGTTGAAGCGTCGGGAAATGTCTTCAACAACACAGGAAAATTACTTTTGGCGACGCAAAGAGTGCGTTGGGAAATAGATTTACCTAACTGTTGACGCATAATAACATCGGTTATACATTTGCCAACGCACATACTAGCGTCAGAATACATATTTGACGACACATACACCATGCATGTAATACATATCCTGATGTGTTGAAGCGTTGAGAAATGTCTTCAAAGACATAGGAAAATTACTTCTGGCGATGCAGAGAATGCATTGGGAAATAAATTTACCTAACTGTCGACGCATAGTAACGTCGGTTATACATTTGCCAACACACATAGTAGCGTCGAAATACATATTTGACGACGCATACACAGCGCCGGTAATACATATTCCAACGTATTGACACGTCGAGAAATGTTTCCAATAAGAGCAGGAAATTTACTTTTGGCGATGCAAAGAGTGCGTTGGGAAATAGATTTTCTTATCAATTAAGAAATAATTTAAAAAATCAGAAAAAAATCCTATACAATATTTTCTTGTTGAAATCTACATTTTCAACATTGCACAAGCATAAGCATTGATAAACAACAAATAATCCCACATTCATCATGAAACAATAAAAAATAATGAGTCACCAATAAACTAAAACCAATTATAAAACTTGTTGTCCATGCCACATAAAATGTAACATCCCACGTAAAAAAAAGTCAAATATCTCAATAAAGTAAATCCCAACTAAAATCTAATCATCATCAAATATCCAAAGTACACCATGAAACTTGGCCAGTAAGGAGCAAAAGGAACTTATTAGAGGAATGACCCATGTCAATTCATAAAACCATCAAATCCTTATCTTTCGGAGGAGCCCGAACCATCCATACCGACTCGGGAAAGCAGCAACTAAATCTGACTCTGCATGTGAACCTGCATAGCTGCCTGATCTTACATTTGCTTCTGCGAGTCCTCATACTGTCGCCGCAACTCTTCCATCAACTCTTCTTGTGCTTTCAACGAATCAGCTAGTTGCTGCCGTAGGGTACTCATCTCAGAAGACATCAAGATACCAGTAGAAGATGATGATGGGCCCCTCGAGCGGTACCCTTGCCTCCTCGCGACCCTTTTCCCTATCAGATTCTCGATCACCTATTGCTCAGCCACTGGAGAATTAATTTCAAGCTGCGCCAGTGCCTCCTCAAATTTTCGCTGCATTATCAAAGCATTTAAATATGTCATATAACTAATATATGTTAGGCAACTGAAATAAACTAGGATCTACAATATTGTTAATGAAACAACTCACATGTGTCTCCTCAGCATGATCTGTGATCCATTTGTTCTTTTTCTTGCTATAGTGTCGCTGTTTATATAAATCAGGTTGAGAGGGAGGAGCCTGTTGTTCATCTGCCTGCAGGATTGAGAACTGGGCTGCAAATTATCGAGATCTAGATGTATGAAGTGTCTTCACTTTGCTCCGGGTCTCTGAATTCTTCTGTGACTTGCGCTGAAAATTACAAGTAATAGACAATGTAGTTAGCTTATTTAAAAGAAACTTAAGGGAACATAACCATTTAAAAGAAACTTCAGGGAACATAAAAACTTGTGCATGGATGCTAAATGATACAAGTTCAGGGAGCTAAAAAATGTGTTCTTCTACTTTAATTTGAAGTCCTTTTAAGATGGTGAGTGGTGGCCACGTGGTAAGTCAGAATGGAATGATCGGCATCTCTTTTGCCCCACAACAGTAGTCTCTCATGTTGAAGGATGACGATTACAGAAGATGCCACAATTAATAACAACCTTTCTTTCTAAATTCTCACTTCCCTATTACAAATAAATTACTATGAATTCAACTAAGTAACTTGATGTGTGGAGAATATAGTATATAGACTAATTTAAACCATGTACCAAAAAGCAAATCAAGAAATATAATTTAGCTACCTTCCACTCTGGTGTCTCCCATTTGTTTTCTATCAGCCAGACCCACTGGGCCGCGCTCTGCATAGCATGTGGGTACTGCTTCGGATCGTGGCCATTTTCCAACAATTTCTTATATGCTTTGTGTAGCTCCGCCCTAAACTCCCTAAAAATATGCATCGCTAGTTGCCCGACTGCATTTGCCACACATGCATCGGTCTTCCAGTCTCCAAAGTCATACTTTTGCTGTCATTTCAAACCCACAAGTGTGAAAAGTAAGCAGTAAAGCCTATGCATATAGATTAGAAAGTATAAGATTGTTTTATTACCGCAACTGCAGTAAAGATTGCCTCCTTACACCTATCATCAATTGCTCCCCATGTTTCTTTGTTTAAAGGTGCAAGCCTGCGAATATGACTCCCCAGCTCGATTGCAAATGTAGAGGCATTTATACCCTCAAATGCCCCCGATTGTGCACCTGGCGGAACAGACATCCTACTGCCCAGAATCCTCATCCTCTTCTCTGACTCATGGCCCACCACCCTATCCCGTACACGTCGAGAGGATGATGCTACAACCAACACAAACAAATATGAATTATTAATTATAAAAAAATGAAATCGGGCTAATAAGTTCAAAAAGATAATAGGGTCAAATATTTCTTACCTACGCTGCTGTCTGTAGTAGGCTGGCTAGATACATCGGGCTCGGTGGCACCGATCTCACCCTGACTGGCAATACGATCTGAGACCGATGCTTGAGTGCCGGCTGATTGGCATTGTCTACGTCTCCCTGGGGCCATGTGTGCGAACCGAATAACACAATAAGTTAGGATAAAATCAAGAATTACGAAAAAAACACATTTAGTTAGTATACATGCAATAAATATCACAAGTGTTTAAATTTTGATATTAGATATAACAACCTCATCTTCTAACTCTTCTTCATCCTCACTACTTCCGGATGGTCTATACTCTTTGTCGACGTCATCATGCTCGTCTTCAACAGAGAGTTGACGCTGAGATGGATTTTGGATTGCCTGTACCAATTGTCATGCACCAATTTCACCCATTCGAGCCATGTTGCTTACAATATTCTTATTTCTAGCTAACTCATAAGCATTCTTCTTTTGAGACAATGCGCCAGGAGGAACATAAGCTTTTCTTTTTTTCGGCATTTTTTGGACCGCTATGATAAAAAATGACAAAGGGATCATAAATATATAAAGGGATCAAACATATAAAAATTTTAAAAAAGTCACAATAGTGGCAAACAAATGAAAGTAAAATTAATGATTCCATTGCATGTAATCCTTGTCCACACACATGAAGAAATGAAGTTTACATATCATAATTCCATATCAGAATCAATATTAGGGTCGGACTGATAAGTTTCCTCTTCATTATGTACTCTGCCAATGTTTTGTCCTCGTCACCACCATCGCCAGCAATTGGCTCATCACCAATGGCCGCAGGTTCATCATCCTCAGGGATGATATCTGGTTCAATGTCATCCCTAGTGTAACAAAAGGAAAAATCCTCGGCAACAGATACTGAGACAGTTTCAATGGCTTCTTCCTGTTGGTATGGCTCGTTTACCACATTTTGCTCTTTTTCCTCATCTCGCTCTTGCACATCCCAAACACCCCGATGCTTGACCCGTTCCACGACTTTCCAATTTGGGCCTAATTTGGTGTCATTGACATAGAACACTTGATTTGGCAAGACAAGGGGATCCTCTTCATACCAACGATCCCTAACGTAAATGCTTGTGACATGTGCCTCGATATTTATTTTAGATTTATGACCTGTATTATACCATTCACATTTGAACAAAACAACTTCAGAACCATTGATGTATGACAATCCAAAAATGTTGGTCAAGTAACCGAAAAAGTCAATGCTTTCCTCATTGTGGTCCCCCTCGACGACCACCCCGCTATTCTGGCTCTTATGACGGTTGTCGCTGTCTATGGTGACAAACCGGACACCATTAACCATACAACCCGAGTATTGATGCACCAGACAACTAGGACCATTTGCCAATGCCCACAATGCATCTGTTGCTTCTGGTGACCCTCGAGATCTAAGTTGGTTTATCTACATTAGTTTCTTAAAATTTGTTCAAATTGGATTTTCAAGTTTTTAGTTGATAACATTTAGAATGCATTTGTTGTACGTACATGATCTCTGAACTATCCAGAAAACTCTTCCCGTTGTAAATTGGTGATGTTGCGTACACCTCGCTCATTCACTTGCCTCTTGTGCTCCCTACTCAGGGTATTAGTGACACATAATCAGTGTGACATATAGGAATATCAAAAACTTTACATGTAACGCATATAATTAGTTAAATTGAACCACTTACTCTAGATAAGGTATGACATTGGGAGTGTTATACAACACAAACCAATGGGCCATGTTGCGTTCCCTATCTGGCACATTAGGAGCCCTCTTGATAGGTGAAAAGGGCCAGACGCGTTAGGTGAAGACACCCAACTCTAGGCCTTGTTCGCCCCCATCATTATTTTGTTCTTCAGGAACTTCTCCCTTTAGGTACATCTTCATAAAATTAACACTCTTTAGCAATATATGCCTCTGCGATCGAACCTTCTGGCCGAGCTCGATTGGTAACATAGCCCTTCAGTGTTCCCAGAAACCTAGAAATACATACATCAATATCAAGATGAAAAAATTTAAAGAATGGTAAACACAATCACCTCTAATACTAATCAACAATTTAAAGAATGACAAAGGGAATCGCCTCTCGATTGGATACATTCATCAATATTGCACCGGTCCAGCGAGCATAGCCTCATGCGGTAAATGAACTGCCAAATGGACCATCACATCAAAAAATGCAGGTGGAAAAATCCTTTCCAACTTACACAGTATGAGGACTATCTTATTTTCCAATTCTTCCACATGACTCCATTTCAAAGTCTTTGAGCAAATGTCCTCGAAGAAGCTACCCAGCTCAAATAGTGTTGTGCATATCTCTTTGTTCACGTACCCACGCATACCAATCGAAAAGAGACGCTGCAGTAGAACATGGCAGTCATGACTTTTCAGGCCCGCTAATCTCCCATTCTTTGAGGTCACACACCTTGAAAGGTTCACAACATAGCCATCTGGGTACTTGATCGATTTTAAATATTGATAAAAACCATCCTTCTCCTTCGAGCCTAATGTGTAGGACGCACGAGGCTTCTCTTGTATTCCATTGCTTCTTTTTCGTAGATGTAATTCTTGCCTAATGTTCACATCTGCCAAATCCTGATGGGCATACTCTTTGTCCATGCTCTTCTTGTCTAAGCTCACCATTGTGCAGAAAAGACTTTCACATATATTCTTCTCCACGTGCATAACATCAATGTTGTGTCAAAGCTTTAGTTTCTTAAAGTATGGTAGCTCATAAAAAATGCTTTTCTTTGTCCAGTTTAAGTCTTCAGGGTCACGTGGTCTTTTTTTGTTATTAGAGTGCTTCCAAACCTTGTATCTGGAAGCCGCTCCAATTGTGCTTGTACCTTTTCCACCGACGGCAACTCCAATGACTTCACTCGATTCTCCACCTTTCCATTAAAGTCCTTGCTACGTCGCCAAGTGTGCCGCTTAGGCAAGAAAGATCTATGGCCCGTGTAACCAATCTTCCTTCTCAACCTGACGGATAAGGAGTCTTCATTACAAGTGGGACAAGCCTTGTACCCTTTAGTACTCCACCCAGACAAGTTCCCATATGCAGGGAAGTCGTTTATGGTCCACAACAAAGCTGCACGCATTTGAAAACTCTCTTTGCTAGAGGCATCGTAAGTTTCGATACCATTCTCCCATAACTCCTTCAACTCTTCAATCAAAGGTCGAAAATAAACATCAATATCATTACCAGGCTGATGCGGTCCAGGAATAAGCAATGACATCATGAAGAATGGCTCCTTCATGCACATCCATGGTGGCAAGTTGTACGGTATAAGTATGACAAGCCACATACTATAAGACGTGCTCATGTCCCCGAAAGGGTTGAACCCATCAGAGGCTAGCCCTAGCCTTATATTACGGGTCTCCCCAGCAAAATCTGGATGTTCCTTATCAAGACCCTTCCATTCCTCACAATCGGCCGGATGCCTACATATGCCATCATCTTTGCGTTTATCACTGTGCCATCTCATGTATGTGGCAGTCTTTCTGGACATGTAAAGTCTCTGCAACCTCGGTATCAACGGGAAGTACCGTAAAACCTTATGCGGTATCTTCTTTCCCTTCCCATCATTTAGCTTGTATCTGGACTCCCCGCATATCGGGCATTTTTCTAAATCTATGTTCTCCTTCCAAAACAAGGTGCAATCATTATGACAAGCATCAATGTGCTCATATCCCAAACCCAAGTCACGCAGTATCTTCTTCGCTGCGTAATTGAATCTGGAACCAAATTACCGTCTAGCAGGAGTGCCTTCTATATCTGCATCACATTGTTGAATGATTTGTTGCTCCAATTTCCCTCCACCTTTTGCTCCATCATCCTAATCACAAAATCTAGCAAAGTGTTGTCTGGAGAGCAACCCGGGTACAAAGGGCGCTGAGAAGCATCCAACATTCTTTCAAAGTGACGCATTGCGTTACTATGGATGGCCTCAGTGTTGGTATAAGTTCCCATGTAATGGTCTTCCATCCTTTCTTGATATTCATCCCGATCCTCATAATCACTATCACCCCCATGTTCCGGTTCAACAACGTCATCCACAGGATGTGTTATCTCTCCGTGGTAAATCCAGGTCTTGTAGGATGCTTGCATACCCCAACGGTAAATATGAAAGTTCACAGTGTCGCAGTCATGCCGTCGATTGTTCTTGCAAACCCTACACGGGCACCAAATCTCAGTAGCATCCCCAGCATTCGCCTTTGCAAATTCAATAAATGACTTCACCCCGTCACGATACTCCCGACCCATTCTCACGATGCGATCTTGACTATCCAGTGTCGTCCAAGTCTTGTACATATCTTAAAAATGAAAAATCAATAAGCTAATCATATTATTCAAAAGAGAACACACAAAAACATGTGCATATGATTATGAATAAAGAAATGTATCTATTAATCCACTCTTATCATGATAAACTCAAGTATAAACCCTGTATTCTTTATGTAAGCAACTTGGGTTTCTATGGCACATTATGAACTTGAGATTCTAATGAAGTACGACCTGTAAGTATGCACTTTCTTAGTCACCATAGGCAGTTTCTCATTTCACACTCTTCATTGCCATTTCGGCATTTTTTCTCTTCTAAATAAATAATACATTTTTTCTCTTTTAGACTTTTCTTTCTAAGAATATGTTTTCAACCCAATTGTGAATACTTAAGAGGAATTCAATGGACAAAATTCACGTGAAACATTCGAAACAACTAAGAGGAACATCCAGTTTTACCGGTGAAGAAGAGTGGTGTTCAGTTATTTTATTCTTCCAGGTATTTCTAAACCTCTTCTATTTATCCTCAACCTTTCTCTACTAGCCTTTTTTTCTTTCTAGCTATGATACCTATATACTTAATATTGACAAAGTGTTTGTGTCATATCGTAGGCAATGGTCCCCGTATGCTATTTTATGATAGTGTCAAGGAGGGCCATCATAACCAGATGCAGATTAAAGATAAAATGGACAAAGAAAATGCAATGAGAAGACTGATGCCCAAGATGTCTCTCATTACTAAAATGTTATCTTTACCAAACATATAAGCTGAAAAAGAAAATATAGCTACAGATGGTGATTTTAGGATTAGGCTTCAATGATGATAGTGATAATGGGCAAATGTGGAATGAGAGAGTGTTTGTTCTGTTTTGGGCATCAGAATAGAATATTTTAGAATGCACCTAGACAAAATGAAATTAAATACCTAAAACTATAACACTATATAGCAGTCAGCTGAGAACCCCATAAACTGTGACACCAAAGGTGGGAATCATCACTTTCAAAATCCCATGCGCAAGGGACTCTAGGCCTTAAAGGATAGTACAATGTGGTAGAGACTTTATAACCCAATACTCAGGGATCTCTTCCTAATTTAATCCAAAAAAAAGCTCACACATGTGAATAGGGTGGTATTTGCCATCAAACTAAGCAGTTTGTCCACCCAAGGGACTCTTCTTCTGTTCAATTGTTATTCACAGGAGTCCAGATCTGGTGAGGCTTTACCCCATGATGAGCATGGGTGGACCAATCAATTATTGGTTGGTCCACCCACGGCCCACGCTCACCGTGGGACAAATCCCTTGTAGGATCCCCATTCATTTCAAAGTCTCACTTATCTAAGTGATTCATGAAAAATCATGGAGACCAGCAGGGATGTTTGCGGGCTGAGTTGGCCTAGCCAAAGCAAGTATTGCCCCAGCTGGTTTAATTATTGGGCCAAATGTTAGGATTGGATCCAGCGAACAGGAATGAAAGTCAGACCTAGGCCTATCATTTTCCATTTATATATACAAAGGGAGGCACTCTACTGAGTGCCTGCACTCACCCTAATGGGGCCTACCTCAGTTCCCACCTGGGGATGGGAAGGGATCGAAAGACCTCCCCAACACGACTCATGTACAGTGATGGAGGCTCCGATCATTACTTGCCCCATTTGTTATCACCACAGCCAAGAAGTTTTCGCAATCCAAAACAAGTGCACACTAGATCCTACTGCTTAGTTCATTCGGATGGGTGCAAAATCCCATGACCCATGACTGTCAAGGGGTCCCTGTTTTATGGTCCACTCGCATGGATCAAAACATGGCCCCGCCACGTGTCCCAGAGCACTGTCGCACTGAGGCTGCCCATATATAGACTATAGTCCTTTGTGCTTAACATGTCAGGCCCGGCTGTGCCCAATTAACTACTGACTCAGAAAGTTAGGCATGTGTCCACCCGCCAGCCTGAAACACATAAGTTTGGAATCCATAAGTTTTGTTGAGTACATTGATGAAAATAGGAGCGAGGGGGCACATTTTGGTGCAAAAGTTTTAGCAAAAAGCTTCCTTTTGGGTGTGCATGAAAAAAGTGGAACTTTCTCTTGCACTGCCTCATTTACCATAGCAGGGAAAGTAGAAAAGTAAAGGGGAATTGGTGATTTAGCATGTTAATTGTTAGGTCAAAAGATTCATAACATTAACTCCCACCGGTGAGGTGTACTCTGTATTTATAATGAGTTTGGATCCCGAAACACGAAACAAGGAAATAATGTTTCATCCAATCCACAATCTTTTACTATGTAAAGTCTTATGTCAGTATACAAAATAATATACATTGCAATAAGCTTTACAATTTTGCTCCTTCAGCCAAGGAGTGATAGAATACAAATGACTTCAATTAAGGAATGACAGTATACAAAAGAGTATGTCAAGATATTGTCAGCAGAGCCTTCAATGAATTTTACATGAGTTCAGCTTGAAAGTCATCAGAATAGATTGGATTATCTCTGGAAGCCAGTGCAACCGAGGTGTTGAACATATTATATGCTGGATTGAGAGTTGAGACCACTTGTAATATAGGAATATGAAATCACCATCATCAACTAGCTTTCTAACCGCCACTAAATTATTTGCCAAAAGCATAGCGTGTTGAATATATTATGAGCATGTGTGAGGCCCCTGTTTGAGATTTTCTAGTTGTCACTTGAGTTGATTGATTCAGGATTTAGAGTGAAAGGCAAATCAAATTCGCAACAGAGGTCCAAACTTGTCATGCCGTGTCCAAAGACTAAACAATGGAGATAACACTATCTGATTTGGTTGCATTAAGACAACTTAAGAGACATTGATCTTTCTTATTCCAAAGAGTAAAAGTTGGATTAATATCTAGAGTTTCCTATCCATTAGAATTAAGTGGATGTTTGGGAGGACAGGGCTCAATGCCATCGATAATCCCATAAGATCATGGTTGGAAAAAACTGGAAGAAATTGGGAAACACATGGCTAATAATTGGATCTATCCAATTTAACTGACACTAAATGAGCAACAGTTGGTGTAGTGAAACAAGGAGAAGAAATTCAGCTGAAGCAGTGGTGGTGTTGGCTAGAGATGGGGGTCTAGGTTCGGGGACAGCTGCAGATTCTAAGGTGAAGTTATGTGGTAAAGGTGAAGATGTCACACCAACAATGGAGAGTATTATACACGGTTAATCAAAAACTTTCCTCCCTACCACAAAGCTTTCTTGTGGCAAAAACGCACCCTTAAATATGAGGTAATCCTCTAGATGGATTTTCATAGACAATAAGATCCCATGTAGGGAATCCTACCATTGGATCCATGTCAGTGTGGAACCCACTGTAATCCTAGATTTGGTTAAAACTTTAGAAAGGATGAATTTATATCTCCCTTTGGCACCCTTTTAAGGAATCCTTTTGTGCTCATGATTTAATACTCCGGAGTCCAGAACACTAGAACTTCACGAACACTGAGATTCCATGCATCCAAAAATCTAAAATAGGACATACCTCCACCCTTCTTTTTTTTTGAGCTTCCACACGCTTTCCTCACTTTCTTTTCCTAAATGTGATGTGTGCAATCAAAATGCAATGTTCTTCAGAATAATGGCTAGTTTTGTCATAATACTCATAAAAAAAGATTATACTATGCTCTAGTTTCTTGATATTTTGTTGAAATAGTTATTATCTTTTGGGCAAATGTCTCACATCCATTTTCAAAATATGAGAAAATAACAACTAGACAAACATCTTCGGGCCTCACTAGGGATTGCAATTTCATATAAAGCATTCAGCATAACATTCATGATACTTTTACAGAGAGCCTAAGATGCTAAAGAGATCATGATAAAGATAACATCCACACCGATACCATATTGAGTTTAAACTATTTCACTAACATGTTTACCTTCTATATTTCTGCTCCAAAGTGCATGTGAGAGATGAACTGTTCCACTTAAACGACAACCAAATGTAGCCAAAAACTTTTAGTGAAGTGTTACAACATGATTGATTACTCCTATGATATCCGAACACTTCAAAACAGGCAACATATTGTGTTGTATTGCATCTAACATTTCACCTCTCATGTGTGAAATTAATGTCCCTGCCATATGCACTACGAGTCCCAGGCTCCCAGCTATATCTATGTCATACCTGGTCATCATAGGATTTACCTGTATTCTTAATATGCCTTAATGCACGAGAATTATGATTGTTTTTCTTTCAAATCTCCCGAATTCTTGGACCACATTCTCCATCAATGGTCATTGATATTTGATACAAGGAAGGTATTTGGAAACTTTCGTTGTCCTTATGCACTGTTCTCTACTTTCTACCCTTAATATCTATGATTTTAAAATATAAAAGTTAATGACAAGAGCCCCTAGAAAGCTTGGAAGTTGCTCGTTGTTGCAACAACGATGTTGCATATCTGAGCAATGTTAACATTTAAAGACTCCTAGATCATTAAATTATTTATTTCAATACATGGATGCATTGGATTGAAGTAAGGCACACCGTACAGTACCCAAGCAGTACTAGGTGAAATTCGGGTCTCGGAGTCAGAATCGCGAACAAAACCCCATTCTGGAAAGGAAACAATGAGATCTTCAAAATCCATTTTGTTTTTAAGCCGAATTCCATTGTTTAGGCCTCGAAAATGGCATTTTTCCTTTTTTAGCAAATTCTTGTTTTTGGAATAATTCAAGTTTTATAAGTCAAAATCGCGTCTCGTCGATTCTGCCTTCATTCCAGCACTCATATTAGTAGATTCTATGTTCGATAGGATTTTGCCATTTTTGGAAAATTTGCCATATTTAGTAAATTTCACCAATATCAAATATCACCAATGTGATGGATTGGCTTAATTGTACATGTAGGCACTAAAATCCCCAAGTTGAAGCCATGAAACAACTAATGCATGTCAGCCTCACAACATCCCAACACCTATGAAACTATGCTATAAAAGAAGCTCCATAACATATTTTTCTCTCTCTCTTCTTTCATAATTACTTTCACTAAATATAGTTGGAGCAATATTTCTTTCATTCCCACTTAAATTTCTACAACATAAGACAAATTGAAGTAAAGCATTGGATCAAAGCAGAATCAATATATTTGAGAGTTTTTTCCATTAACAACAGTACTTTAAGTAATCTTATAATGTGGAAGAGAGAGATCAAATTATAACCATATTGATATGATTAATACACAAGCAGATTAAAATAAAAACACATACCTTTATAAAAACACATATTAAAATACACAAACAGATTGATATGATTAATACACAAACAGATCAAATTATAACTAGATTGAAACCACAAATAAGATTACTCAAACCCATCCAAATCCTACAGATCCATATACCCGTTCCCTATATGTATATCAGATTACTCATATATCTAAAGCAATTTTTGCTTGCAATTTTTACTCATATATCAAATCCATATGAGCCATTCTAGATTTCCTTAGCATGAAGGCCCCTTTTCCTTCTTCTGTTTACCAATACAATACCAAACAACGAAATCAACCAGAGAGCTGCTTGGAGGGAGGGTTGCTGGCAAGCAGAGGGTCCGGGCGGGTGGAGGCAGGGGCGGTGGGGGAAGAGGGAGGACTAGCCGGCATAAAGAGAGATGGAGATAGAGAGATCATACCTTTGCTTGCTGCAGTTGCAAGAAGAAGCGATTCCGAAGAAAGGTTTGCCTTGTTGCAGTCACAAGAAAAAGACGATTCCGAAGATTGGTTTCGCTTGCTGCAGTTGCAAGAAGAAGACGATATTGAAGGAGGATTTCGCTTGCTGCAGTTGAAAGAAGAAGACGATATTGAAGGAGGATTTCGCTTGCTGCAGTTGCAAGAAGATCGAAGACGATTGCAAAGGAGGATTCGGCTTGCTGGAATAGGAAGAAGAAGAAATTCGGAAGGGTTTGGATACAGGGAATAAGGGTTTGGCATGGTTCTTTATAATGCCAGAATTTTTTTGGCGGGAGATCCTATGGCCCACCAAAAAATTAGGATAAGTTCACCCAATATAATATTAGCTGCTAAAAATATATCTTTAGCCTTAAAAACATAGGCCGCCGCAAAAAGTTAGACGCTATAAACTAAAACTTTTTTATTCCCACCAAAATTTGGCACCATTAGAGTGGGATTTATACAGGCAACCATTGCTACGAACGCCGCTAAAAGTAAATTAAAATTGACTTACGAAATCAAAATACAGGCCTCATGTGTTTTTTTTTTTCAAGTTGGATAGAGGCTTACCTTATATATGAATCCGACCCTCAATGAATAACTACCATACGTTTATAAGGTACCATCAATTCTCATTTTGAATAGAGGTTATCTTATCGTACGATTGAACACACACACACAAAAAAAAAAAAGTTAATAAAACAACATTTTTTTAGCCATGGTTTTCTATTTGGTCAATCTTACAGTGGTTCCAACTCAATTCTAAACAAAAAATTAGGATACCCCATAATTAAATGTGTATGATCATTTTGAACAACTCTGATTATCCATATATGGGCACGAGAAGGACCCATCCAAAAAAGTTTCCACCATACTCCGCTAGAAGCTATTGTAGTTGCCCTCCAAATAAAAAATTAAAAAATAAAAACCCATGAAAGAGGCAGAGAGTTGGGAATAAATAAAAGCGATTAAAACGAAGTGCTCATATTATTTTGGCAAAAAAGAATTTTACTAAATGGGGCTTTGCGGACGCAGACCTGTGCATCGCTAGTAGGCAAAATAATTGTATGTTTTTCATAACTTTTGCCAACGTGGTCTTACTTGTGTTGGTAAAAGTAACAATTCTATGTGACTTTTGCCAACGCGGTCCAAATATGCATCGGAAATAAGACTTTTGCCAACGCCAATTCTCACTGCGTCGGCAAATAGTGTTGAGAAAGTTTTTCCACGTTTTTTGCCAACGCGGTCTTACTTAGGTCGGTAAAAGAGGTAATTCTCCATGACTTTTGCCAATGCAACATTTCACTGCGTCGGAAAATAGTGTCGGGAAAGGTAAGTTTTTCATAAATGGGGCTTTGGGGACGCAACTTATACGTTGGCAATGGTACGAATAAAAACTCAAACCTTTCCCAACGCATACCTGTGCGTCGCCAGTATGCAAAATAATTGCCAACACATTATTGCGTCGCCATTAGAAAAAAAAAAACGCGTTGGCAAAACTTTCCCTCTCTTTTTGGGGTTTTTTTGTTGGCGCCAATGCGGTTTCAATAGCTTTTGCCAACGCGGTCTTACTTGCGTCGATAAAACTAGCATTTTCCAACACTAATTGTCAATGCAGTCCAAATATGCGTTGGAAATAAGACTTTTGCCAACGCAAATTTTCACTGCGTTGGTAAATAGAGTCGGGAAAGGTGCAGTTTGTTGTAGTGCCCCTACCCTTCCCTCTTATCAAAACCTAATTAAATGAACTTTTGTGCTCTAATGTACAAGGTTTTCCACAATAATGTAAATGTTTGGGTATTGATTTTGCATGGATTCATAATATATATTCAATTTGCAAAGCTGATTAAACATGTAATCACACCTAAAATAAAAAGAAAAAAAAACTATCTTCAACTGGTTTGGCGAGTCACATAGAGTTGACCCACGTGTATCGCCCAGAGTAGGTCCAAGCCCACATGTCTTCACTTGCATCAAAACTCAATTCTGGCCTAGCCTCAACCCTAAATATTCAAGCTCGAGTTATACTCGATGTGGGTTTCGGCTTGGTTGCAAGTACCAAATTGGGCCCATGTATCCGAAATACTTAGAGTATGCTAATACGCAAATATATATTTAGTATAGATGTAACATACCTAAGGAGGTGTTTGAAAACCATAAATTTATAAAGATTTTGCTATATTATCTCCTAGTTTACTAGAGAGTGCTAAGATAATATAACATTATTGATTAGGTTAATTGAGCTTGTAAAGTACAGTATACTTTGGCGAAGCTTCTAAAGATCCATATCATCCACTGGTGTTTACTTGTATGAGTCCAAGATTAAGTAAAATCATCTGAACAATAAAGAAAAAAAATACATTAAATAAAGTATGCAGTCATGATAAATCAATCCGACAGTACTTAAAATGATCCCAAGTAAAGCAACACTTCATACAGTCATGAACAAACAAACTACACATCAAATGGAAGGTTTCAATTCCTAACAACTAGGGCCTATTACTTGAAAATATATATATAAACTATTGATAATGATTATTTATTATTAGTTTGATCAAGTTTTTCTCAATCCTGCAATCAATGTTGTGTGCGGTGTTTTCCTAATACCGAGGTTACCCCTGATCTAGGTAATAGTACCAATCAGGGACTACCTCAACCTCATCTGCCCAGCTCGGCGACTAGCCAGCTGGCACCGATGTGCCAATGGTCTCGATAAAGGTACCGACCATGCTCCTCTGGGCTCGGCATCGAAGCGTAGCGGTACCCGATCTCGAGCGAGCCCGACCTCAGTGCCTTCTCCAGTTCGGCCCACTTGACCGAGGTGAGCACTGAGCATCTAATCCCCATTATGAGATGTGACAGCTACGCTGCAGAGCGTACCAGCATGTAGGGTGGCCACCGAATTCCGGCAAAGAGTTATCCCTACATATCAATCACGTCCACATTAATGAGGAGGATTCAGGAAGATCTAATGGGACAGTGCTCTCACCTATCCCCACTCAGGAAGCTTCCACTTATCTATATATACTTGCATGGTAAGCCTATAACAGGTATGTTCATATACAGTACATTATTGCCTGAACCTTCTTTTTCATCACTTCACCCTAGTTCAGTGACTACACTAACTCAAGCGTCAGAGTGCTTTTGGCTGACAGCAGCCAGGGGCTCTGACCTCTGTTTCTCCTCCCTTTCAGGTTTCAGGCATCCAGTGACGTCCTTAACCAACTAAAACAGCATCATCACAATCTCCATCATCATCTAAACCAAGTCCGTTATTTTTAGGCACTTACAATTGGCCCCGTCCGTGGGAAATCGATTTGAAAAAACCAAACCTTCATCTTGAAAAACCATGCCTCCAAAGACTAAGAAGGGCAAGGGAGTTGGGCCACCCAGGTCCATACCGCCACTGCCATTTTTTCCCATCATGCCACCTCCACCGATGACACACCAACCAGAGGCGTCTTGGCGGGTGCTATCGGTCCCTCGCCAGAAGAGAACCGGTGGGAGGCCAAGCGTGGTGGGCGCGAGAGAGCCTGTTACCCAGTCGGGTTCGTCATCGAGAGGGGTGACAGCACCTCCTCGTCACGGCCCCGTCCTGGAACGACTCCGGCCAACTCCCTCTCAAGCAGAGCGACCTCGTAAGGACGTTATCCTACAGGAACAGCCCCGCACGGATGTTCCCCCTCAGGGACGTTCCCGACGAGACAAAACACTGGCATTGTCCAAGTCACAACAGTCTCGTCACCAGGACCACGTGGAAGATGACCACATGCTCCTTGACGACGATGGCGACCTGTTTGTTAACGAGGGCGACGACGACGTGATTCTGGAGGAGGCCGACGAGGCACACCTCGAGGAAATCAGAGCTCAAAACCTCCTCATTAAGGAGCAAAAAGCCTAGATCCTCCAACTCCAGCAGCAGCTCGAAGGGAAGGAGAAGGTTCCGGCCGGGACCTCGCTCGTGCCTCCTGCACGCCAGCGAGCCCGGAAGGTTCCCGAAGTTAGGCAGGACTTGAGGCAAGTCCTGATCAATAAGAGGCGCGACCGAGCCTACGATGAAGGCTCGAGCAGCACTCACCCCAGCGCTGACCCTCAGCGGCAGCGCCAGAGACCGAGGAGACTGGGGACCGACCCCGACCTGAGGGTATGGCTCAACCGGGAGATAAGGCAGGTTGTGCAGCAGAACATGGAGTTCGTCGGCTTCACCCGAGGTCGGCTCACTGCCAACGACGCTGATGGCCGTGGCGCGTCTCCGTTCTCACGGGAGATCAGGGATCACGCCCTCCCCGAGAAGTTCAGCGTCCCGAGGTTCAATCTGTATGACGGGACCTCGGACCCGGAAGCACAGCTCCGACATTTTGCCCAGAGAATGTCGGTATGGGGCGACGAGGGCGGTCTTAACTACAAAGTTTTCTCTTCCAGTCTGGGCGACCTCCCACTTCGGTGGTTCTGCGCACTCTCCGAGGGATTGATTTCAAGCTGGCGGCGGCTCCGAAACTCCTTTGTCGAGAAGTTCCAAGCGCATCGGGTCATCCCGAAGACAGACGAAGACCTGATGGCCATCAGAATGAGGCCGACCGAAAATATCACTCGGTTTGCCAAGAGGTTCTAGACCACCTACAGCCAGGTCGAAGACGCCAATGACGAAGTGGCCATCAAGTCCTTCAAACAGGCTCTGTTGCCAGCCAACGAGCTTCGGAAGGAACTGGTGCGGTTCCCCGTGGTTACAGTGAAAACACTGATGGCCCGGGTGAACCATTTCGTCGAACAAGAAGAAGATGAGGCCCGACCTCGGGAGAGCCACAACATCTGGCAAGAGGATAGGCCCTCTAAAAAGGATAAAAAGTTATCCAGGAGGGAGGCGGGCCGGAACAGAGAACCAGCCAGCTCGGCATTGCGCTCTGCTCCCACCTCGGGAGGCACGAAGCCGAACTCAACTGGTGGCTCTTACAAAGCCATCAACACAATCTTCAAGGAGCCCATCTACAAGCTCCTCGGCAAGATCAAGATGCAACCCTTCTTCAAGTGGCCTCAGCCTATGAAAGGTGACGCCTCCACCCGAGATCAAAGCAAGTTCTGTGCCTACCACAAACAGAATGGGCACAGGACCGAGGACTGCCATGCCTTTAAGGCCCACCTCGAAAAGCTCGTGAAAGACGGGCACCTCAAAGACCACGTCAAAGAGGAAGGTAGAGTCAACCGAGCTCACCAAGGCTAGCCCGATGCAGATCGGGACAGCGATGAGGAGAGGACCATCAACGTCATCCACCTAGCTCCCGCCCTTAGGGGAAGCAACCAGGCTCGTGCCAAGGCCAGGAGGGCCTTGCACGGGAAACAGGTGATGACGGCTGAGCTCGGTCCCTCTCCAAAGAAGGCAAGGAAAGAGAGACCAAAGATTTGGTTCTCTAATGAAGACCTGGACGGGGTCCAGCTACCCCACAACGACCCTCTGCTTCGGATTCTGAGGTTGAAGAACTTCAAAGTTAAGAGGATCCTAGTGGATCCCGGGAGCTCCTCGGAAATCCTCTACTACGACTGCTTCAGGAAAATGGATCTGAAAGAGGAGGACCTGCAGGAAGCCCGCACCCCACTGGTGGGCTTCAGCTCTAAGCCAGTATACCCCAAGGAGAAGATCTCCCTCCGAGTCCAAGTAGGGGGTGCCTCCATGACAGCAGAATTCCTGGTGCTGGATGCTCCATCCCCGTATAATACAATAATGGGAAAGACCTGGCTGCACAACATGGAGGCGGTGCCCTCCACCCATCACCAGAAGCTCAAGTTCCCGTTAGAAAGCGGGGACAGCAGCATCAATGTGGTCACAGTCCGCGGTGACCAACAGATGGCCAAACAATGCTTGATGGCCGTAGTCCCCGTTGAGGCAGAGCCGCAGCAAGTACATATGGCCGAGCTGGAAGCAGAGCTCGACGTTGTCGACCGAGCCCCAGAGCAGAAAAGTGTCGAAGACCTTACCGAGGTCAGAATTGATCCCAATGATCCCGAGAGATACTTTCTGCTCAGCAGCCAGCTTGCAGAAGCTGAAAAATCCGAGCTGCTTAACTTTCTGTTACAGAACAGAGACGTCTTCGCTTGGACCCCATACGAGATGCCTGGCATCGACCCCGAAGTCATGAGCCATAAGCTGAATGTGGATCCCAAACACAAACCTATAGTCCAAAAGGCCCGTAGAACTGGGGTCCAGCAAGCAGAGGCCGTGATGGAGGAGGTCGGCAAGCTGTTGGTGGCCGAAGCTATCAGGGAAGTCAGCTACCCTGAGTGGCTGGCCAATACAGTGGTGGTCAAGAAAAAGAACGGGAGCTGGAGGGTTTGTGTGGACTTCACCGACCTCAACAAGGCCTGCCCCAAAGACAGCTTCCCGCTTCCAAAGATCTACCAGTTGATCGACGCCACTGCCGGGCACGACATGATGAGTTTCCTCGACGCCTACCGACTTTACCATGAGATCCCGATGCATGGGCCTGACGAAGAAAAGACCGCGTTCATAACACCCCGAGGCATCTACTGCAACAGAGTGACGCCCTTTGGGTTAAAAAACGCCAGTGCAACTTACCAGAGGCTGGTAACGAAGATGTTTCAGGCCCAGCTCGGCAAGACGGTAGAAGTGTACATCGACGATATGGTCGTTAATTCTAAAAGGTCACAGGACTACTTGACCGATCTGAGTCAGACCTTCGCCATCCTCAAAGAGTTCAAGCTCAAGTTGAACGCCTCTAAATGAGCGTTTGGTGTCGGCTCCGACAAGTTCCTGAGCAGCCTGGTCACCAGACGAAGGATAGAGGCCAATCCCAAGCAAATCTCGGCGATCCAGGCCATCCAAAGTCCGACCACGGCAAAGCAGGTCCAAAGGCTCACGGGGATGGCAGCACTGAACCGTTTCATCAGCAGAGCTTCAGACAAGTGCCGTCCCTTCTTCCAACTTTTAAAGAAAAGCTCGAAGTTCCAATGGACCCCGGAGTGCGACAGAGCCCTTCAGGAACTCAAGGGTTATCTATCCTCGCCTCCCCTACTATCAACTTCGACACAGGGCGAGACCCTATATTTGTATTTGGCAGTCCCGGGTCACGCAGTGAGCTCAGTGATCATCAGAGAAGAAGACAGGCAACAGAGGCCTATCTACTACGCGAGCAAGATCTTGCTAGATGCCGAGACAAGATACCTGCCATTGGAGAAGCTTGCACTTGCGCTCATCAGCGTGATGGACCCGAAAAGTGAATCTTTCGTCCTCTCCCACCGCACCCCGGGGGCTGACCTGGGTCTCGGTGGAGGAGGGAAAATCTCGGGCATCAACATTTTTGTACGGGTATGCCAGATTTACTTTCTACTTGGAATTTGGAATGGTGATAATCCGGAGATTCACCTTCACAAGTGGAAAGAAAATCAATCATTTTTTCTAACTTTTCAAATTGCATTAATATTAAGAAAAGAGACAAGTTTGTTTTTTTAGAATGCTGTAGGAGGCGTTTTTGTTTGTTTGCTGTAAAAGGCGATTTTGCCGTGAAAGACGATTTTACAAAACTCGTCAAATGTGAAAGACAAGAATTGTGATTTCTTTTTATCTCTTTAGCAAATACAAACTACAATAGAAAAGTAAGAAAAGGGATCTAACTTCTCAGGAGATTGTGGGGATACGTTGAGATCGACGGTCGCAAGTCATGTGTGGGCTTCGCCATCGTCCTTCAAATGAGAACATGTGATGCTTTGATTCTTTGGCTTGGCTCCTAACCTCGGTTTTTTTAAAGGACAAGGACCAAGAGGAGGTCCTATATCCAATGAAAAACCAAGTAAACGGGCTGAAAAGCCGCGTTTAGGCCATGTTGGAAAAGGAGGAGACCTTGGGGGGGTGGCCCCCCAAGGGACGTTGATCACCTTGTGGTGCTTCCAGGAGCAAAGTAGCAGAACTTCGTCTCTCTCTTGGATTTTCTGGATTTTCAGAGCTTGCACTTAGGATCTATTTTCATCATGCTTTCTTCTTGGAATGGATCTCCTTTTATAGGCTTTTGGTAGCCATGAGGTGTTTATTGGCATTGATGGCCATGATGAAATAATTGATGAGGAGTTACAAATTGATTTTGTAACTCCTTTTTCATGGCTTGTGATTGGCCGATGAAGGTAGTGGGCTTTTAATTGCCTTTATGCTTCATGATGATGGGAGTTTCATGGGTTTAATGCCATGATTACTTGGATTTGTAACTCCCAAATGCTTGAATCTGATTGGGCCGTCCAAAATAATGAGTTAATGACCGCATTAAGTTGTCATAAACGGGTCAATTAACATCATTAAGTGGTCGCCAAGGCATGTGAAGAGTCGCGGGCCGCGCTGCGCCTTTTGAGATTCTTCTTGCGATCATCACAGGTGGATCCACGCATTATTTGATGTCGGATTGCAGTGCAATTTCAGACATTGATTGACGTTGGTGGGCCGGTGACATCTGTCTTGTCGATTTCACGATCGGTCGAACAGAAAGTGCACTTTCTTGGTCAGCCGGTTGGCGATCTTGAGGCGATCGGTGATGATTTCATGCTTTTGACAGCGGATCCGAGATGTCGACGAAGATCAGTCGTTTTCAAGCATCAAACATTGGATTTTCAGAAAATCACAGAGCCCGGAACACATGAAAAAGCGAAAACCATCGAAAAACGATCAATTTGGTGCAAAATCTGGAGACCCGGATTTGCAGGGTCGCCGGCAACCCTGGGCCAGGGTCACCGGCGACCTTAGGGTCTTTTGCCCTTTGGTCGTTGAGCTTCGTTTTCGGCCGATTTTGCGTCTTTTTCGTTCCTTTTTTCTTCTGTATTTTTCTTGACATTTTTCCTCAATTATTGACTTCATTTTCTTGGAGAAAACTTGATGAGAACCCGTGCAAAATCGGAGCACAAAGTTTCCCATTTTTCGGGAAAGCCGAAGACTTTGTAGCCGATTTTCCGTCAAGAGTCAAAACTAGGTCAAACGATGTCGGAATGACCTGAAAATTGAGGTGAAGCTTCTTGAGCAGTGGATAGGATCAACCATGGGCTTTTATTTGATTTTTGAAGCCGTTTGGGGTCCCATCGATGCTTCACTTGATTTTGCTGCGGGGAAAATGCCGAGCTTTGATATGTGGTCAAACGATGTCCGATTGACCTGAAATTCGACGAGGAGCCTATTGGAGTTATTTTGAGACGTTCCATGGGCTCCGTTTTGGATGTCATGGTCCCGGGTTGCTCCGCCGCCGGTAGGCTTGATTTTCTCTCGGAGCATCGAAACCTGGTCAAACGTTGTCGGAATGACCTGAAATTCGACGTGCAGCCCTTTGGAGGCATGTTGAAGCCACTCATGTACTTTGTTTCATGAGTGATGACTTCTGTGGTTCCCGCCACCGGGAGGCTTGATTTTGCTGCTCGAGCATTGAAGTTAGGCCAAACGCTGTCAGAATGGCCCAAAACCTTAGATGTACCCCTCTTTTGGCTGCCTTGAAAGATCTTTCAGTTTTTGTCTGATTCTGACAAGATCTGATGCTTGAAGTAGCTTTGCCTGTTTTGTAGCCTGATGCAGCTTGGCGAGGCTTCTTGATGTGGAGGAGACATAGTGACTTTTTTGGTGTCAACACAGCACCTCCCGCAAGCTCTCCCACTACTTCCAGACTTACTCCATAGTGGTTGTTACAGAACATCCACTCAAGTCTCTTTTTAGAAAAGCAGACTTCTCAGGAAAAGTTTCCAAATGGGCCGTCGAACTGGGGCAATATCATATCCAGTATCAACCCAAAACGGCGATCAACGGCCAAGTGCTGGCAGACTTCATCGTAGAGTTCACCTCTCCTAGTTCGACACCGAGCCACCTCGACACCGAACTGGGGGGCAAGGAGGTGGAGGCAACCACTAAGACCGAGATGGAGCAAGAGCGAGCTTGGAAGCAATTCCTCGACTCATCCTAGAAAGTCTTCGTCGACGGATCCTCGACCTCCAAGAGGGCTGGCGCAGGCATAGTCCTCCGATCTCCGGAGGGCCTTGTCATCGAACAAGCCCTGACTCTTGACTTCAAGGCATCAAACAATGAAGCTGAGTATGAAGCGCTGATCGCAGGACTAGGCAGCGCAAAAATCCTTGGGGCACGGCAACTGGTGATCTTCAGCGATTCCCAGCTGGTGACGAGCCGGCTGAATGGGGACTACCAAGCCCGTGACGACAGGATGGCAGCCTACCTGGCTCATACAAAACGACTCTTCTCTCAGTTCCAAAAAGTTGAAGTCAGGCAGATCGGCAAAGACTCTAACTCTCACGCCGATGCTCTTGCCAACCTAGCCTCTGCAGTCAAAGCTGGTAGGAAAAGGACTGTCGAAGTGGAAACACTAGACAGACCGAGCATAGAGCTCCATCCACCTTGGCAAATCTTATGCGCCGATCTCGACCCGAGTTGGATGGGCCAATACATTTCCTACCTCAAGGACGACCAGCTTTCCGAAGATAAAAGCGAAGCCCACAAAATCAGACTGAAAGCACCTCGGTTTTGGCTGTCTCCAGACGGCAAGCTCTATAAAAAGTCTTACAATGGACCCTACCTCCAGTGCGTTCACCCCAGCAAGGTCAAAGACTTCCTTTATGAAATCCATGAAGGGATCTACGGCAATCACATTGGGGGTCGGTCACTGGCATATCGAGCCATCAGCCAGGGCTACTGGTGGCCTTACATGCAGAATGACGCCCACGTCTATGCCAGGAAATGCGAGAAGTGCCAGAAGTTCTCTCACTCTCTCCATCAGCTAGCACACGACCTGAGTCCTCTCTCAAGTCCGTGGCCTTTCACCCAATGGGGATTGGACCTGGTAGGACCACTCCACGGAGCTCCAGGGAATAAGAGGTGGCTAATAGTAGACACTGACTATTTCACCAAGTGGATAAAAGCTGAGGCGTTATCTTCCATTACCGAGCTGGATACCAGAAACTTTGTATGGAGAAATATCGTCACAAGATTTAGAGTGCCTCGAGCCTTGATCTTGGACAACGGGACTCAGTTCGACTCCAAGTTCTTCAAAAACTTCTGCCAGGAGCTCGGTATCAGGAACTATTATTCCACTCTGGCCTACCCTCAGAGCAACGGTTAGGCCAAAATCTCCAACAAAGTAGTGCTCAATGGGCTCAAGAAGAGACTTGACAGAGCCAAAAGGAGATGGGTAGAAGAACTTCCGAGTGTCCTTTAGGCGTACAGAACTACCCCGAGACGCTCCACTTCAGCAACGCCTTTCTCCCTGGCCTACAGGATGGAGGCTATGATTCCAGTTGAGGTCGGCCTCCCGACTCTCATATCAGAGACGTTTGATCAGGGCCAAAACGAAGTAAACCTCGCCACAGAGCTTGCTCTGGCTGAAGAACGAAGGGATGCAGCAGCGATTCGCCTCGTTTCTTATAGCAGCAGTTGGCCAGAGGATACAACCAGAGGGTCAAAGAAAGGAAGTTCTCGACAGGAGAATTGGTCTTAAAGAATACACTTCCAGCAGATAAAAATCCCAGTGGAGGAAAGCTTACGCTGAACTGGCATGGGCCATTCAAAGTGATCTCGGCGGCTGGACAGTTAGCTTACAGGCTTGAGGACATAGAAGGTAGAGAGCTACCACGCCCATGGAATGCCACGCACCTCAAGAAGTACTATTTTTAGGCTGTACTCAAATCTTGAAAGTCAATAAAATTAGTTCTTAAAGAAGAATGTGTTTTGTTGCTATCAAATTTCGCTAAGTTGTGGAACTCGGCATCTACACTCAGCTCAGTTACAGAACCAGCTACCTTGGCGCGATCACAAGACTGGCCACCCTTGGCTCAGTTACAGAACCAGCTACCTTGGCGCGGTCACAGGACTAGCCACACTCAGCTCGGTTATAAAACCAGCTACCTTGGCGCGGTCACAGGACTAGCCACCCTCAGCTCGATTAAAGAACCAGCTGCCTTGGTACGGTCACAGGACTAGCCACCCTCAGCTCGGTTAAAGATCTCGGCCCGGTCACAGGACTAGCCATTTCTTAGCTTTGGTTGCGGAACCAAGCTTAGCTGTGGTTATGGAACCTAGCTCTCTAGCTCTGGTCATGGGACCTAGGTCATTTCACTCTACCAAACCCAGTGAGTTGTTACGGTTGTGGAACCTAGCCTAGTCACTCAAAAGTTTGGTTATGGAACCTAGCATGCTACTGACTTCGGTCATAGAGCCGAGCTCAGTTACTTGTCTTTATTCCTATTACTTACTTTATCTTGATTGCAAGACCAAATACAATAAGTGAAACAGGAAAGGAAATGAAGAGACATTCCACACATTGCACAAGGATGAATACAGTAAAAAAAAAATTCATTCAGTTTCAGAATATGTACAAACTGAAAAGAAAAAGAAAAAAAATACAGTAAACTCCCCCCAAGTGCAGAAAAATAAAAGTAAAGACAACATCAAGACAATTGGTCGACATCAATCACGACGACGTCGCCGGTCTCGCCGCCACCACCAACAGGAGGGACCTCCGCGTTGTCAACCCCGAGGTCGGCAGAAGGAGTCTCGGTAGCGGGGGCTTGAAGAGTCTTTGGAAGTACTTCGAAGGAGGCCGGAGGGTCAGTTGCTGAAGGATCGAGAGAGGCCTCGGTGGATGAGGGGGCAGGCGACTCGGGCTCTGGACGAAGGAGCTTGGGCAAGTTCTGGTATAAAGGGTGATCCTCGGGGATCCCCGCTTCTTTGAGCGCTGCCAGACAGCCCATCTCAAACAGCTCCTCGCCCAGCCCTACGAGCTGGTCTTCATATTGTTTGGTCGCCTTGGCCACCCCATCCTGAAACTAGGCGGCGATCTCCGCAAGCCACAAAGCCTCAAAATCGGCTCTCTGTTTAGCCGAAGTTTCATTTTCGGCCTGCAGCAGTGCGTCGACCTCCGCCTTCTCTTTCCTCAAGGCCTCCATCTCGGCTTCGAGCTCATCCGCCCTCTTTGCCTTCTCGTAAGCCGCCGCCCGAAGCTTGTGGTTCTCGGCGCTCGTCTTGATGATCTCCGCCACGGCTCCCTCCATCTTTGTGCTTAGCTTGGCGTACTCCTCGTGCGACTTCTTCAATTGCTCGGAGCTTCCCTCCAGAGCTGC
This sequence comes from Umbellularia californica, assembly GCA_028538565.1. NCBI lineage: Eukaryota > Viridiplantae > Streptophyta > Magnoliopsida > Laurales > Lauraceae > Umbellularia > Umbellularia californica. The sequence goes on from JAPQWN010000008.1 coordinate 64,422,623, forward strand.
TCCAAGCTTTTGCCTCTCGGCCTGCAGCGCTTGGATCACGGAGAAACTCTGTTGGGACTTCTCCATTGCCACATGAGTCCTCTGCACAATCCGGAGAGAGAAAAAAGACAGATGTCAGTGGAGCAGAAAGCATATCAAACTCGTACAAAAACTTTGGATGCTTCTTACCAGTAGGGCCGACGTGAGGTTGGCCATGTGCAGCGAGCCCTCGTCCATTCCCCTCAGCCGGTCCACGTCCATTAGGAGCATACAAGCACCCGCCAGCGCGGCCGCGACTGTCGGACTGCCAGACAGTCTGTGTCCAGTTGTCAGCGGCAGCCCTGGCCCGAGTAGGAAGGACGGCCTCCATGGCTCGTGGTCGGGAGCCCGAGGCACTAAAGATTGGGCAGGGTCCTGCCGAGACGAACCCTCGCCCCTGGGCATCGTCGGTACCCTCTCCTCCTGCCTCTGTTCCTCCTCCGCCTTCCTCCGCGGCTCCTGCTGCTCCTCCCTCCTTTGCTCCTCCTCTTCGTCCCTCCGCCTCAGTTCCCTCCTCTCCTCCGCCGGGGTCGACCGGGTCGCCCTCCCCTTCCGGGGCTTGGCCTGGCGCAGTTCTTCGCCCCTTGCCTTTTTCGTCTGCCTCTCCTCCTCCTTCACGTCGTCGGGTGCTGGCAGGAAAAGTTGGAGGAGGGAGCCCTAGAGGCGTCCCTGGAGGTAGAGTCGGCGAACCTCAAAGAAGAGGAGGCCCGTTTGCCGAGAAGCTTCTCCCTGACGTTGGTGGTGACGAAATCCTGGTGACCCCTCTCCATCTCTGGGCTCGAAAAGTGCTCTTCGGTCGCTTGCCTCGGGTCGATAGCTTCTGAGTTCGACTGTTGCACAACCACTTCCAACGCGTAGCTGACCCCGGTTAGAAGGTATTCGATCCCCTGTCTTTTAGAAAAGGACTTATACCTTGGCTGGTACCCTAAGAGACACCAGGCAGCCCTCCCGTTGTGACCCTTGTAGCGCTGGATGGCGGTTAACCAGTCATTGTTCCTCCTCCAACCCTCGCGCTGGGCCACCTGTCTTCTCTCACCGACCTCTGCACAACAGACAGAAGGGATGTCAGTTTGGCAAATAAGGAAAGAGATGAAAAATTAAGCTGTTGAGCTCGGTATTTACTTGGGGGTGCCCGAAGAAACGAGGAACCTTGTACCTCCTCTCCGCCTCGGTATCATCCGCGCCGAGCTCCCAGTTGCTGGCAACGAACAACCTGTCACTCCCGGCATTGCGCATGGAGTCCTCAAGTTCGGTAACAAAGGGGACCATTTTTGGTTTACCTCGAATGTAAAAACAATGGGAGGGCTCCCCCGTTGACTTGCAGAGGTCATAGACGTCCTCGATGTCATGGACACCGAGGTGGAGGCCGAGGACCCTGTTTAGCTCTACCGCCCCCATTATTATCTTATAACTATTTGGCATTAACTGGCATGGAGAGAGATGCCATTTTGCCAGACACTCCCTAAGGACTGGGTGGATGGGGAACCTAACCCCTCCCTCGACTACCGAGACCAGAGGGAAGGGCATCCACCCGTCTCTGTAGAATAACCGTCCCAGGGGTCATCTAGATTGTCCAGCCTAGCCCGGACATCGTCCGGGATGTTATACTGCTCCCTGAAGCTTATCATGGCCCCAATGGAATCTACCAGATAGCGATATACCCCTACGCCCATATTTGAAGGTTTGGAAAGACTGGATTGACAAAAGACAGAACCCTAACAAGGGGAGAAAACATAATGGAGGTGCTGGAAAGGAAGACGAAGAAACCAGAGACTTACAGAGAGCGATGCAAGAAGCAGAGGAACAGGAAGACACAAGGATGGTCTAAATTTCGCTCGAGTAGAGTCTCCCCCAGATTCAATCGCAAAAGTAAAGGAAGAAGAAAGGGGCATACTGCTTTCATAGAGCTGCAAGGCGCCCTTTCGAATTCCAAGGGCACGCGTTCAGAACAGCGCCTCGGAAGCCACACATGTCGCTTCAGATCGGCCGTACAGCCAAGCGAATACTGGCACGTGGCAGAGGCGGTACGCCTTCCACATAATGCTGTCAAAGCAATTGATTGCCTCGAGCAGGCGCAGAGATTTTGGCGCCCTCTAGCAGATAGGCTGGCGCTGGATTAAAAGCCCTAGATAAAACAGCGTCATGATAAGGATCTGACGTCAGCAGCCGACTTCAAGATACAGAGATGAAAGCTCGGCATTATAAAGCTCTCAGATATTAGCTCCCGACCTCAGACAATTATGGAACTCTCATAAGGTCAGCAGCTAGGTGGCAATTGTGTGGGGTGTTTTCCTAATACCGAGGTTACCCCTGATCTAGGTAATAGTACCAATCAGGGACTACCTCAACCTCATCTGCCCAGCTCGGCGACTAGCCAGCTGGCATTGATGTGCCAATGGTCTCGGTAAAGGTATTGACCATGCTCCTCTGGGCTCAGCATCGAAGCGTCTCTGTAGCGGTACCCGACCTCGAGCGAGCCCGACCTCAGTGCCTTCTCCAGTTCGGCCCACTTGATCGAGGTGAGCACTGAGCGTCTAATCCCCATTATGAGATGGGACAGCTACGCTACAGAGCGTGCCAGCAGGTAGGGTGGCCACCGGATTCCGGCAGAGAGTTATCCCTACCTATCAATCACGTCCACATTAATGAGGAGGATTGAGGAAGATCTGATGGGACAGTGCTCTCACCTACCCCTACAGTACTGTATATGAATCTATATATACTTGTATGGTAAGCCCATAACAGGTATGTTCATATACAGTACATTATTGCCTGAACCTTCTTCTTCCTCACTTCACCCTAATTCAGTGACTGCACTAACTCAGGCGTCAGAGTGCCTTTGGCTGACAGCAGCCATGGGCTCTGACCTCTGTTTCTCCTCCCTTTCAGGTTTCAGGCATCTAGTGACGTCCTTAACCATCAGGTTTCAGGCATCCAGTGACGTCCTTAACCAACCAAAACAACATCATCACAAGCTCCATCATCATCTAAACCAAGTCCGTTATTTTTAGGCACTTACAAATGTCATTTCAATGAAAGCATATGTTTGGATTCTTAAGATAGAAATGGCACAAAGGATCATGTGAATAGTTTAGTAGATCTTTGTAAGGTTCCCCAAGTCCACATATTTAGTTTGAGTCACTTGACCTTGTTGATAAGGTACTTGACTTTATATTATCAGGCAATAAGAACTTGATAAGATGTGAAATCAAGTAAGTTTGAGATATTCTCTAATACATTATTCATGTTCATCGCCATCTCATCTTGAAATCAAATAATCCTCATCTTGTGAAATCAAATAAGACGTGAAATCAAACTTTTTGTTTTAACTTTCAAAACAAAAACAAAAAATCCTGTCATCAATCCATGCCATTGGAAACAGTTGTTTGGGGGGTGTTTTTAGGCCGGTTGCCAGGGACAGGGACGGTGTCCTATTTTTGGACCCATATCCAAGTAAGTATGGTTAAAGTCCAAGTCAAATGACACTGATTGGCCTCTAGTATCAAACACATGCACAAACAAGCCTCGTCAACAGATAAATAAATGTATGGGTCCATAGACAGCAAAGGATAGAATTAGGTACAAAAACTAAAGCAACATTGGAATTTTCACAAGCTTCAGCCAAATGTTTAATAAAAACTGATAGGTGGGCCAATTGGGCTATTTTAATTTGGCTGAACCATGATGGAAAAAATAAAATTTTAAAGAACCTTTAAAATAATTAATAGTGGGTCAAACTTGTTCAACCGCAGTTTTGACAGGTCTTTGACTGCTACTAGGGTTTTGATCTAACCGGTGAGTACACCACTGCCACTTTTTCCATCCTGGTCGAGAACACTAGCTGTCATGAAAATCTTATCAGATGTGTTTTGACACAATACAATATGTACCACCCATAAAAACGGTTCCTTACTCGGATGGTATCCGGCTATCTAGAGTTTGAATTATGGATAATTAAGTCATCTCTTATCATTTGTATAGGCTTTCTTTCTGTTTGTACGAACTGCACGAGCTCTCTCTTGGATCGTTACTCCCTTGGCCGGGGTACCAAAAAGACAAACCACCCTCATTTGTTCTGCAAAGAAGAAGCAATACAAAACAAACTGCTAAAGCTCACTGTACTCGTCGTAATATGAAATATCTCCTTCAAGATCCATATGTTTTTTTCCCTTCACCAAAAACAAAATAAAGATCCCTATGTTTTCTGTACTCGATGAGCACCACCTTACTTGTAGTACAAAGGGGGTCTAAGTCTAGTAGTGCATAAAAGAAGAACCTGAGCCTTGTTTTAAGGGTAAGATATCAATAATCCAGGAGAGGTTTAGCTGTAAAGTCATTTAGAGAAGACAAGAAGAGCCATCAACTAGTGATCAACTTGACATATAAATACTTTTAGAATATAGTAAGATTCCTAATATAAACTAATCATATGCTTCTTTTATTAGTTTCAACAAGATATAGGCCCCTACTTTTCAACACATATATATATAAAATGGGATTAGTTTGACAATATTTAGACCCCTACTTTTCAACCCATAAAAGATGGTCTCTCTCTCTCTCTCTCATATCATTTAAGCCCGGAGGTGTGTATGCCTTTGTAGGGACATGAGGAGCCCATCCACGTGTGTGCATGTGTATGTTCATGCAAATGCATGTGGGTTGACATGCATGAAATCCTCCATGCTTTGGGGCGCAGTAGCAACCATGGTGGGCTGGATCAGATTTAATCCAACCTTGACCCAAATTCTATCATGGAGAATTTGAAACCTATCCCAATTTCAGAGAGCAACTACAAATTACTGGAACAAATCAATGAAAAAAAAATAAACAAGCTAATGCAACTCTGAGCCTATTCCCTACTCAGATTAGGTTGTTGTGCTAGCTAGATTAATTGGGTCAAATTGATATTAACTCACTTTTTGTGCCTTGGGTGTCAATGGACCTTCATTTACCAGGTTCCCCTAAAAAAATACTGTATAGACTCTATTGCATGACTTAGTTGCTGTTAGGTTGCATGGCTCAATAGAAGTAATGAATCTAATAAACCGATCCCTGCATTGTCGATGTTCTACTGTGATTAGAAGTAGGCCTGTTATAGGTATACTGTGATTAAGAAGTAGTATTTGGGTGTACCAGTATTAAAGTTTTGGGGCTGATATTATAAATAGAGACTAAGAGTCTCTAAAATGTATACCTTTTCTGATTGCATGGTGAATTATCTCGTCTTTCCCGTGGAAGTAAGCCAAAAGCCGAACCACGTAAATTTCTATGTTATCTTGTACGTGTTTGATCTCTTCTCATAAGCCTAGATAACATTAATTTCAATAGGATCCGTTGATGTTGAGCTAAGTTGAATTGCAGAGTTACCAAACGCAAACTCCCACCTAGTTGTATATATGGTGCACATAAAATGAATAGGTCACTGTCTGCCATGAGACCCACCAGCTGGATGATGCACATCAATCCTAGGATTTAGAGGAACCCATTTAATCATAGTAGCCTCTGGTCTAGGGGTGTAAAGTTTGATGGTTTTTTTTAAACACTTGATGTAACATTTTTTTTTCATGTTTGTAGCATGTGATTAAAGGTCCTGCAGTAAATTTCAGATGAGTGACAATTATTAATTGGGACCTTTAACACACAATATCTGGTCCATTGGCCTGGTATTCAGGGATTCGGTCACAGCTTTTTACCTTGGGAAAGCATGTAAGATATAAACAAGTCCAGATTACGTACATGAACTTGGAGCTTGGGGATTCTCCAAGTATAAGTCCAATTTAGTGAGACCACCATTGCAATCCAAACAAACAGTACTGGATCACCTTGCCAACTTGTTCCATCAGGAAACAAGAACTTCAATAAATATTACATTCATCGTCAAGCCCATCCCGTAAAAAGAAGTAAGATTGAAACTCCTAGGACACATTTGGTAAACAAAGAGGAAACCTCCATCCAGAGGTCAAGTCCTTTATTATCTTAAATCCATGCTATCCGATCTCTAAAAGTGCATGTTTGTGTAGAAGCAACTTCCATGGAAAGATGAAATTGCCACATCAGCAAATTCTATGGTTTTTAAATTCTTCAGAAATGGTTTTCTGAGAAAATTAGAAATTCATGTTTGGTGCAAAAAGGTTTTCCTCGATGAATTAGTGCTAATGTTGTTTGGTGCAGTTATGGATTTCTTTAGTGAAAACCACTTTTTAATGAAAACAATTGGGTGGGTGGGTTGGTATGTGTGTGGGGTGGGTGGGGTTGGCAGGGGAGGAGGAAGAAAGAGGGTGGCCGGGTGGAGTGAGGGTGAGAGAGGAAATTGGGGGGTCAGTTTTCCGTGGAAATGGACTTCTCATACCCCCTCCCCATAGGAAGTCTATTTCCATGCCTAAGAAGGAAAAAGCTGACGTGGCGAAAAAACATTTCCGCGGAAAACTGCTGCACCAAACACATGAAAAAAAAGTTTTCCGCAGAAAATACAACCTTTTCCGCGGAAACGGGCTACACAAACGTGCCCTAAGGATTATAGAGGTGAGGAGTCACTAGCACTCCAAATTTCAGAAATACCCAGGAGGAGTCACTTCTCGTAGCTCATGTGCTTCTTTACCTCCGTGTGAGAGAGGATTTGAAAAATCGTCTCACTTTTTCTCTCTTCACCTAAATGTAGATTTTTCTTAAAAATCGAGAAATGACAGAGATAATTTCTCTGGAAGTACGTTACCCAAACATGCCTTCTTTTAGTGAGATGTTCCTTGATGATTAAGCAATCGGGAAAGTAATCTCGCGCGATTTGAACTTCAATGGTGGAACCCATAGATAGTTTTTTTTTTTTTTTTTTTTTTTTTTTTTTTTTTTTTAAAGCAATCAGTTGGGAGAATCACTATACCCTAGTCTCAGGATATGCAGACTCTCATATAACCCTAACATGGCAATGCAGCTTTTGAGTGTGGAGCCCTAGCCTCTACTGCAAAAGTTTAAAACTATTCACGTGCAATGGAACAAATATAGATGCATGGATCGTGACATCAAATGGCTATAAAATAAAACACCACATCTACATGCATGGGGTCTATAGTCTATACCTGTTCTAGAGTGGATTTTTCGTGCCAGATTTTGTGACTCGTTTCAAGTGTGCTTAAATGGTCACTGAAGATGTACCTGTTCAATAAGCATTGGGCCTATGTTTTAGTGGCTTATGTACCGTCCATTTGGAGGAGCACCAATGGAAAGGATGAGATCTTCTACTATTTGGCTCCGATGGGCCTGGTTCAAATGACCATTAGCTGTCATCCTCAGCATGGGTGATTTTCAAACATGTGATCCATTTGGCCAAAGGGATGATCTTTTTGTTGATATTTGATGTTTTGGGGTGGTGTTTTTGCCTTCTAATTCTTTGCCACTAGCTCATGAATCAGCAAACTCGGGATTTGGGCAACGTGGGTCTTCCCAACACTTATACAAAATCGAAACCTAGTCTAATATTAGGGATGTAAATGGGTTTCCGATTCTCCGATTATCCGTAGGTTTCAACCTGTTAAAAACCGGATCTGGTCCTTATTTAGACCCCGATGAGTAATTGGATCCGGATCCTGTTCCACCTTGGTCCAAATCCGAGACCCAACATAATATCTCAATTTTCGAAAACCTCTCATAAAAATCACGTTTTTTTAATATCATTCTCTACCAGGCCCGAACCCAAATCCAAACCGTCTCTTATATGGTTCTGGTTCTGATTCCGAAACTAAGAAACCGGATCCGATTCCACCTTCCCCTTAGCGGTTACAGTTCCGAGTCCACCATGGAACCGACCAGAACCGACCCGTTTACAACCCTATCTTATAATGAGTATATGCAGAAAAGAAGCTCACAAAAGTAGAAAGCGAAGCCCGCACATGCAAGAAAAGGAAGAGGAAGCCTGCAGAAAGAGGGGGACACCTGAAATTAGAACCCTCTACTGTCAAGTGAGAACTGCCTCTCTTTACCACTCGGATGAGAATCACTTCTCCACACTAGACACACTTGTAATTTGTAACCAAATAAAAGGAAAAAATCTTAATCTAAATGGTATGGGTCATCAAGATGGCTAATGAGGAAAGTCGGGGACAGTCAATTTTTGCAAAATGATATGGAGTTTCAGTCACGTGCAATTTATGATGCTCCCTTCCTAATCCTATCAGATTGTCCACACAGTGCAGGTGGGCCCTACATGTCAGCCCACATCAGTCTCACGTGGGCGCCGAGGCTGGCTCTTTCACCGAGGAAACTGAAATGTCACGCTTGATCCGATGTTGGTCTTGCACACAAAAGAAGGCCCAGTGGTTAAGGCAGTTCCAAATGAGTGAACCATTTTTTCATTATTATTATTAACATTTCAACTCCCCCTCATGGTACTACAAATTTTTAGGCCGAATATAAGAATTGAATATATAAAAGTTCATGGTAAAATATACTCCATCCAAGAATTATTAAAGAAGATAAGAGTGAAAGATATGAGCTACAGAATGAAAGATGTAAAGTAACGATTTAGATGCAACCCTCGCTTTCATGTGGTTTGAATTACTCGAATGGGGATGGAGAATTCATTTCTCACCTCTTCGTAATTCATTGTCCCATTAGAGATTAGATGATTTTATGGTCATTTTTAAATTAGCATTCATTTGTTGAATTTTAATCATCTTTAGAAACAAACGTCTTTACCATTCCTATATATTCAAATATTACATGAAACAGATGCACCTTAAGACTTCTCTAGAGAATTCCTAGCCATCCAAATGGTAGATACAAACAAAACGGACCTGATAATAGTTTCATCATCCTTGAGAGCAACAACGTACTTGCTCCACTACAAGGCCCACAACTCAGATAAGATGGTTGGCAAAGTAGGGTCATCGTTAATCAAACATAGTTGTATTTTTCTTTTAATTGGTATTCCTGACTCCGCTAGTCCAATCAAAAGGAAACTGTCTAAGGCCGGTCAAATCAATTCATAATAGACCAATCCAATCAAAATCAGCTCAAAACCCACAAAAAGACTTGCATTAATATCAATTCTTAGAATTGGTCCCACCAATAATATTCCTTAATAGATTTTTTTATTATATTTACAACTTTTTACATTACTACTATTTTTTTCCTCATGGCAATGTTTCATTCTAAAAATGCATGAAAAAAAATTATTTGGTGGGCGTTTTCTCTCCCTTTTTCCGCATGTAGAAAATCTCTCAATATCACTTTAGATTCACTCTCGTTAAATACAGGCCCGAACAAGATTTTCTTTAACCGTTCTTAAAATGAAACTTTTTTACAATGATGATGACAAACAGGCCCAACCTAATACTGTTCTGGTCAAAGGTTTGTACTGGGGGGTTAAAAGTTTTTATCCATGGAGGGGAAGGCTAGAAATCAAGGATCTGGAGTTTGAGTGTCTGGTTGTGTGGTAAACGCAGAAGATAAGGAGAGAGAGAGAGAGAGAGAGGAAAGGAATGAAGAGAAGCATGCGCGTGCGTCGGATCACGGAAAAGCAGCCGCCCTCAGCAAATGACGCTCATGTCCGGGTCCCACTACGATTTCTCACGCTATGTGTCTCACGATACGATATCGACCTCAATTTATAGGAGCCTTTTTTTTAAGAGAAATTTTCAAGGGAAAACTACGGGAAAAAGCCCCATAGTGAGCCATGTGCAGGTGGATGACCCAGTAGGAGTTTAGAGACAGAAGGGGCCCTTTGGGCCCCTTCCTGTTTTTTTTTAGATGTTTATTGGTATTGTTGATATTGACAATAAATGCAGTTTTACATAAACCGCAAGAAACATCTTCTTCCCCATTTCGTCGTCTTCCTTTTTTTTCTTTTTCCTCTTCCACAGTCCCTGTCGACACCTTTCCTTTTCGTTGGTCCGAGGGAGTGGTCCAAAGCATCGTTTGGCACCTTCTTTCAAAGCTTATACATAGTTGGCAAGCACATGGAGGTATGTATTCTAATAGTTTTCTCTTGTTTGCATTAGGTTTAAACAGAGATTCCGTTTTTTTTTTTTTTAGCATTGGTTCGAGACTGCAAGTTTGTTTGTTTTTTTTTTTTTTTTCCATTGTTCTTAAACATGAAACACAATCCCTAGATTAAACGAACTCAGAGTGATTTTGTCTGATTAGGTTTGTTAATTGGTTTTTTGAAAAAAAAAAAAAAAGGGGGTTGTTTGGCATTGTTACCCAACTGAGAAGGGGTTTTTTTTTTTTTTTTCAAACCTTCTCAATGCACAGAGACGTTGATAATGACAATTTTTGCTAGATCTGGGCTTCACACCTTTATTGGCATAGAGATATTTTAGATTGGTTATGCATTTACATACATAGAGAGAGAGATTAAAAAGTCCATATATAGATTGCTGATTAAAAAAGGTTTAGAGAGAGATTAAAGAGTTCATGTACAGATTGTTGATTAAGAAATATTCAGATCACAAACTGTCTGTGCATTATATTAGTGTTTATGTTTCTCCATCACATCTTTAATACTGTTTGTGAAACCTATATGACTGAAAAAAGAAATGGATACATATATTGACTAGTACCTCACTTGCTAGTAGTGGCAGTAGTTTGGGTACTGTGATTGTTTCAAATTGGGAAAAGCCAATTTGGATTTCTGTAGTTTTATGGCTTTTGGTGGGTGCTTATGTTTTAATATTTTTGCATAATAAATTTCATGTTAGTTATCAAACATTTCATACCCTTGTAAGTTGGCACTAGTTTCCCTACATTTGTTAATCACATGATTATTACTTCCTAGTTCCAACCAAATGCTAGTGCATTTCCTAGAGAATTCAGTACGAGGAATAAGGAGGTGCTAATGCAATAGAGCAGTGTCACAAAGTGTTGTACCCTACAACTAATGCTCATGATTTAGTAATCATCTTATTGGCCCCACAATTAGTAGGGAATTCCTACCAACCCTACGCTATCATAGATATCCAATGCATTGTTGGTGTTTTGCTGTCGGCATAGCCCTCTACCAACTCTAACTATGTTGTGGAATATTAATATTGATATTCCCTGGCTGTTAGAACTGATATTTTCTAGTCTAATGATACACTTCCATGTTGTAATGCAATTCTCAGCTGTGTAATGGTGCTTTTGGTTAGTATATTGCTGTAACAGTCTGTGTAATTCAGTAGTTGTGAAAGAGGAGTATACTAGTAGTTAGTTCCAGTTATGGGCTCTAGCTGACTATTTCCGAGATATTGCTTGCAGAGTTGGTGGTCGGATGGTTCTGATTCTGCTGTGGAAGTTGTATTTGGGAAGCACGGACATAGGGTGTGGGACGCAAGGGAAGCATACACGTTGATTTTTATAGTCTATCAAAGATCACATTTCTCCTTGCTAGTCGGATTGGTTGACGAGAAATGATGGGAGTTCTACAATAGCTTGGCTAGCGGTCGCCGATCGGTAGAGCACGCGTTGAAATTTGTATGTTATGTTACCTTAAGCATCGTTATTTTTGTATTCTGCGTCATCTGTATCTGCTTAGTGGCGTACACGAATCCTTGACTGAACTAAAAGTGCACTATAATAATGCTTCACGCAGGTTGCATGGTTGAATGAAAGGTATAACCATTTTGGGTGGTTAGACTCTTATCTATGGGGTTGGCTTATAAAGACAGGCATCCCTTGTCAGGAAAATGGAAATGACTGTGGAATATTTGCAATGGCTTTCGTGGAACACTGTGTACACCACCGTAGCATCAATTTTACTTAAGAAGACATTCCCTACTTTTGCAGCAAAATCGTCATAGAGATATTCAAAAGGAGCTGGTGGTTGAATGCCAACAGACTGGTTTTGACCTACTTGAGTGACTTCCTATGATGGGTTTGATGATGATTTCCAACAAAGAGCGGAGTGCAGTAAATGTCTATTGATATTTTGTTTTGGAAAATGTTAAATGGATTGTGCTTACCGGGCTGTTCTGTTTTTGTTATACGTTTTTGTTGTTAATTGCAACATTGCCTTTAAGATGGTGTTTCATCAATCTATCAGGTTGATAGACTTATACTTTGCCTCATTTTGCCATTGTGCATAATGAATTATACTTGTATATAGAATCCTTTTGTTGGAGTACAGGTCCTTGCCTCATGCTGTTTTTTTTTTTGTCGTTTGTTGTTAGCAGATTGTCAATAGAATGGTTGAATGGATATTAGGGTCCCACAAGTTTAATGAATGCATCTGTTTGGATTTCACTTAGTATACTGCTTCATGTTATGATTGTTATGAATCTGAAGCTGAGAGTAACTGCTTGAAAAAGAACTTGCAATCTGTATGACAGCAAATGAGATTGAGTTGGGGAGAGTTGTTTTGGGTTGAGGAGAATGGATGGTAGTGGGTTTGATGGTGGTGGGTTTATTGCTATGTTTGGGGTAGATTGATAAAGGAGTTGTTTGCCTTTTTTTTGCAGGGAGGTTCATAATGATGTTGCAGTCATTGCCACATTTTTTTTTTTGAGGTTTTTGTGGGTTGAATTAAAAGTTGTAATGCTATAATGGATAAAAGTTGTCAATATCGATTATCAACAACTTTAAGTCGTCGGTATCAACTAGTTTCATCATGAGATGAATTAAAAGTTGTAAGTCAGTAGCTGCTGGAATAGACAAAAGTTGTCGATATCGACAACTATAAGTTGTCGGTATCGACTAGTTTCGTCAGTGAGATGAATTAAAAGTTGTAAGACAGTAGCTGCTGGATGGATAAAAGTTGTCGATATCGACAACTTTAAGTCGTCGGTATCGACTAGTTTCGTCAGTGGGATGAATTAAAAGTTGTAAGTCAGTAGCTGCTAAAATGGATAAAAGTTGTCGATATCGACAACTATAAGTTGTCGGTATCGACTAGTTTCATCAATGGGATAAATTAAAAGTTGTAAGTCAGTAGCTGATTGAAAGGATAAAAGTTGTAGATATCGACAACATACCGACAGCTTTAATTTCTTGATTCTGAACAAGTTTGCAAGGTCATGTTTAAAAATAAATGTGAACCCAAACATACAGTTGCTCTACCCAACTTATGGTGAAAGGAAATACTTAAGCACAAACACCATAGAGCAACTGAATACAACAATCTAAATTTATATAAACCTCATTTATATCACCATTCACATTCCAACATTTTCACAGTTGTCAAATACTTAAGAAATATAGCAAAACAATCCAAAAAAAGTGAAATCTGCAATGTTCAAATCTACATGGATCCCTTTTACACTGTTAAAAATATGTTATGCACAACCCATTTACATTACCAACCAGCCCATTTACATCAGCAACCATTCCAAAAAAAGCACTACACTGTTCAAGCCTTGAACAACCCATTTGCATTACCAACCGGACCAAAATATAACTGCAATCTTCAAGTCAACATGGAACCTATTTACATCAGCAGCTAACCCAAAAAAAACACTGCACTATTCAAGCCTTGAACAACCCATTTACATCACCAACCGGATCAAAAAATAACTGCAATCTTCAAGTCAACATAAAACCCATTTACATCAGCAGCCAGCCCAAAAAAAGCACCGCACTATTCAAGACTTGAACAACCCATTTACATCACCAACTGGACCAAAAAATAACTGCAATCTTCATCAACTCCTACAAAAAAGAAACCCCTTTTCAAACTCTAAAAACCCAAAACGAAAGTAATATTAACTAAGCCCAAAACGAAAATGATATTTACTATACAAATGGTAATCTTTAAGCAAAGCTACATACAGATATGCATTTATACAACTAGTACAGTTTTAAAATGGCGCCTTTTAGGGTTCAAACCATAACTGAAAGAAGTCATTACGGAAAAGGAATAAAACTCATGACATTTTAGGGTAGATGATGCAATATAGGAAGGTGTTTATTGTGTGTACCAACCTATTAATGGAATCCAACCACCACTTAGAGTAATTTTTTAGGTGTTTTCTAGAAGGAAATTCACCAGAGCAAATGTTGCAGTCGATGAAAAAGTTCTGATAAAGAAATACAGACACAGGGCGATATATAAGGGGTTTACGCATAATGGTCGATATCGACAACATCGCTAAACGACAAAAAAAATTACAGAAACCCACCCAAAGGACCCGTCCCGTCTCTAAACTAATGCTGGGTCCTTTCCTTACTTCAAGTGTGCTATGGGGATTTTTCCCGTAGTTTTCCCAATTTTCAAATATGGCGTTAAGTTTTTGCCTTATTTCAAACAAGAACACAATTTTTGAAACTTTTCAAATTAGTCCCTAAGCTTTCCGGTAAATTTTCAATTAAGGACATCTGGCCATTTAAAGGTATTTTCTAGTGACTTTTCCCTCAATATTTTGAAAATACTCAAATTACTCTTCATTTAAAGCCATGATATGATTTCAGCAGCCACTACATACAGCCAATCGCTGTAGAAAAACTGGGTGTCCTTGATCACCATGAGAACACCGGCGAAGGAAACGAGGAGAATGTAGAGGAAGTGAATGAGTGTTTTATTACAAGGAAGGGTATTTTGGGTATTTAAAAAAAATAGAAAAATAGTTGCTGAAAAATAACTTTAAATAGATAGATGTCCTTAATTGAAAACTTCCTGAAAAACTTAGGGGCTAATCTGAAAAGTTTTGAAACGTATGTCCTCTTTTGAAATAAGGCCGAAATTTAAGGACTTTTTTTAAATTCTTCCTTTTTTTAATATTACAAATAGGTCTGTGTTTGGGCACGTGCAAAAGCAAGCAGGAAATCCACAACTTGCCAAATTATGGGGTACCTCTCTTTTTTTATTTTTCAGCTTTTTTCCTTTTTTTTTTTTTTTTTGAAAGGTAAGTACTCACACGCCCTTTTTTTAATAGCAGTAATGTAAAAGAAGAGGGTTTTGAGGGGAGAGAGATTATTATTCTAATTTTTAATGATTTTTGTGTTTTTGTCTTTTGATTAAAAATATTTGGGACTCAATTTTTTGACCCAAAACTCAAGTTGGTGGTAAAAATTTCAAGACGCCAAGTTATGAACATTTTTTGTTGCCTTATATTATTGATTAGTACATTAAAATCTATATTTACATTATATATATAATTTTCTAATATGCCAGCTTTAGAATGGAGGTGTTTTTTGAACCCTAGCACACCCCCTTGTTTAAATGAAATGAAGATGAAATGGACCACAATTTTATATATATATATATATATATATATGGGGATGCTCCGATGAGAGATATCTCTTATCTTAAATGAGAGATTGAGTGGGAGCCCTCACACCCATATCCAATACCAACAACTTAAATGTGAGGGGCCACACTCCTATCTCTCATATAAGGTGAGAGATATCTCTCATATGAGCATCTCCTATATATATATATATATATAGAAGTGCTCCTATGAGAGACACTCTCACCAACTTGGTGAGAGATGGGTGGGGACCCTTGCATTTAAGTTGGTGAGAGTGGATATGGAAGTGAGGGCCCCCATCCATCTCTCATAAAGTTGATGAGAGTGTCTCTCATAGGAGCACTTCCCATATATATATATATGGAGAATATTCAAGTGCATCAATCCCTCACCATTGTAGTGAGGGACACCCCCTTTTTGGGAAGTTTCAAGTATAGAAGAGAAGTGTACTTGAAGGTCAAGAATCACAGGTTAGACAATGGAAAGACTGGTTGGTCGAATTTGATCTTTCAAAAACACAGCAAGACAATGCATGTGCAGATAAGTTGGGTCAAGTTGAGATGTGGGGTCTGTGAGTTCAGACCCAACAAATTTACTAATCCAAGATCAATGAGGTTCAACTCCATCCAACTTTTCTAAAGTTTTTTTTTATCAATGGTTGACTTGTACAAGAATCAGGTGGTAGCTTGAGGTTTTTTTTTTTTTTAAAGAAATAATCCATTCAATAGGAAGGACCAAACAAGGACATCCAAAAAAATAGAATAAATAATCTACATCCCGTACCAAAACAACATTATGACTGTCAATGTAAGTCTTGTTGGTAAAATCATGAGCAATCCTATTCAAAAGACCACCTTAAGATGAGAGAAAAGACAGTAATTGATCAATTTTTTATTTTTTTTTATTTTTTTTGCTAATGTAGAGTTCGGGCCCTTTCGGCCGGACTAAATCCTTCGGGCAGAGAGAGAAGCAGGGTAAAACCCCTGCCCCTAGGTGGTAGTACCAATGGATTCAACCTTCGATTCCTGAAGAAGGAGGAATCAGGGATCGATATCAGGACCTCTAGTTCTAGAAGATAGAGGAACTATAGTCCTGACCACTTGGCTAATCCCTTGGAATTATAATTGATCAGCTGACGAACCCTATTTTAGAGGACATGTGATGGCTCGCCAAATCTTTTGAGTTCTTTATTCTCAAGTAGTTGCTCTAATTAAGCGAGTCGGGTCAAGTTTTGCCAACACAATGGGCCTAAGAATTAAGATATTTTATCAAAGTAGGGGCTATTTTCAATATCTCAGATATTGAGATGAGAGACACAGGAGTTAAATCTGGACTTATAACTATGATAAAGGTGGGGCTGCCCAAGTGGCAAAAAGGCTTGCAAGACTGAAGCAATTTAAAACCCCATGTGGAGACCATGTGAGAGATCTTCCAAAGCCAACGCCCTCTATTTCCCTCTTTCTTTTTTCCTCATTCAACAGCCCCACAGCCACAGGCATCCACCATGTTTTCCGGATCCTGCCAATGCTCCCCTTCTCTTTTTTTCTTTCTTCAATGCTTCAAAAGATAACAGATAGACAGAAGGCCAAAACCCACCAGCTACATTACAAAACAAAACAAAATCCATTTCATTTGGTAAGATTAGGACTATATAATATGTTTTACAATTAAAAACCTTTATTACAAAGACCATGTTCCTATTTCCAATCATACAAGTATTTGATAAAATGGAGATCCTCAAAAGTTAAGTCAAATTTGTATGATAATTGTTGAATTTAAAAGAAAACCACACCACAATTTTCAAGAGAAACAAAGCAACAAGCTTGTAATAGAACAAAACAAAACCCAAATCCCTTATCATATAATGATAATATAATTACACCATATGAAGACACTGTTCAAATAAAGACTTTGTTAGAGAACCCATTTCCTAGTTTCAATCATATTAGCATTTGACAAAATAAAAACAAGTCAATATTTTTATGATAATCAGTTGAATTTGAAAGAAAACCGCAAATTCAAGACCTATTTCATAGTTATAATTAATGGACAGTATGACTAAGCGCACTGACTACCATTAAAACTGGAAAAAAGATTATCTCCCTTATAACAAAGTACATCATTTGAAGATGCCTTTTAGAATCCAGATCCCCTCTGTTTCGGCCAATCCCCAAGCGACACCTTTAAAGCTTGAAAATCCCGTTTATTTCTTTATCTTTATTTTTATTTTTGAAAGTGGTTATCTAGCTGGCATAGCATTTTATAAAGGTTTCGGTAGGGGATAGGCCGAAACCGTATTTCCATGTTTCTATGAAAGTGGGGGTCTGGACTCCACCTTTTAATGTGAAAGCTTTGACTATGGCGGATTTATCGGTTCTAGAGTGATATTTTAATTTTGTTTTGTGCCCTTCTTTCTAAAGTAAATAATTATAAGAAAATTAAGAAAAGCAAGAAGTCCTTAACCTTCATTTCTAATTAATTACTTTCACTGTCTAAGATGTAAATAAAATAACAGAATATAATACAAAGGCAGTGAGAAGAGAATTACAACACACTGCTTTTGTTTCAGACTGAACCAAAACAAATTAGTTTCAGCCATGGCCCTTAAGAAAGAAGAATACAATTTGATTTAAAATTGAGTCTTCAAATCATAAACAAAACCTTTTTCACAAAGACCCATTTCCTAGTTTCAATCATACTATCATTTGATAAAATGAAAACCCAAAAGGTCACGGCAGTTTTCTATGATATAAAAGTTGAATCAGAAAAAAAAAAATCACAAGTTTCAAGAACCATTTCTTGTATTGTGTGCTCTATTCTAAAAAGTTTGGTGGCAAAAATGAAATCACATGCAAAAATTAAAAAAAGGGTCTCATTTGTTAGGTAGAAGACCTTGCAATAGTGCCCACTACTTAAATAACACTGAGTTTGAAGGATTCCCTGAATACCATGACCCCCTTTTCTGGCCCAATATTAGCTAATAGCTGAAAAGAGTTCAGACCTATCTCATAGGTTGTATCTTCATTTGAAGCAAAGTTTGATAACTGGGTGTATTCTCTACATTGCATCAGCATTTATTATATTTACATGTGTAAAAAGCACTGCTCATTTCCTCGTATTCATAACAAATGCTGAGAAACTAAGAGGCCCATTCTCTGATGTCTTATTTTAAAGCAATAAGGAGGACTTTCAACAAGACACCATGATCTCAGGCTTTCTTTCTATATCTAATTCACCAAGTCACTGTTCTCAAATTCCATGCGGTAGCACATGTGAACATGATGCATGAGGACCATAAATGAGATATAGTGCTCTTATTAGGTGGGCCACATGTGTATTTTGAATGATGAGTCCTGAGTCATCCAATGAGGAACAGTGTCATGAAGGTGGATTCATTGGCCACCAAGCATGAGATGCATGATGCATTAGTCTTTTAGTAAATATCAGTCTGATTAGTCATTTTTAACCATTCAGTTCTTTACCAAAAGTAAAAAAAATACCCATTCAATCTAATACAGTGGGATTGATTTTGCCTAAACATGCATTATCCATAACTCAACCTTTTAGTTGGACAGCCCATGTGTCAAATGTGCAGGAATAATGGCTTTAACACCATTTAGACTTCCAGGTTGGCTATATTTGATTTGTTTTAAATCCTTGTAGAATCAAGATTTGGAAATTTGATCTAGCCAATACTGTGTTAGATCCAATGATGATTTCACATCCAGGGGACATGCAAGTAGGTAATATAAGAGAGTGAGATGGGACATTTGGATCATCTCCCTGCCAAGATCAGCACCATCCTCAACCATCAGAAAATGCCTGCAATCATGAGTAGAGGATTTAATACTTGTTCCTTCAACAAGAGGATTTTACTCACCGTGAGGAGTCCTACGTTCTATACCACTCTCATGGAAAATTAAAATCCTCTTCAATGAGGAAAGTGAGTCCATTTCTTTTTTTCTTTGCCACAAAATAAATGTGTTGTACTAAACAACATAACAATGGGCCAGATGGAATTCTCTCGCTGCATAAATACACCCTTACAGACTCATTTATTGTTTATAATAGATTGTGAAGTTCCTTATATACTGAAGCATTAGGAATGAGTGGAAAAATAAAACTAAATGAGTGCTGCATAATACTGTAAGCCCAGGGCCCAATTGGCCGACTGGCGGGGCCCGGGATGCTGCACGTGTGGCCACATGGGCACATGGGAGAGGAGCCAATGGAAGGAGATGGCGTGTTAAATCAGCAAACCTCACATTATCAGTTGGAATTTCGGAAAACAAAGAACACTAAAATCCAAAGACCCCATCACTTACGTTGCAAATACACAAGCAGCTGTGATTGATGATCCCCTCATCTGATTTCCTTTCCTTAGTCCATAATGTTTATGCATTTGTGTACATGGGAAGGTGGTGGGCCACCCTCTCCATGTGCATGCATGTGGTGTGTCTATTCCTAGAGGGCCCCACCAACCCCCCCAACTCTCTCCTTTGAAGCAAAATAAATGGGTTTTCTAAGCATTCCTCTGATTTTCACTCCCTTCTCTTTTTGCCCTTTTCATGGCATCTGATTCTCTGCCAGAGATCCTTCAAAACAGACCCCCACTTCTCTCTGCAACTCTCCTGCACAGCCTGCCCACTTCAGTACTTTCTATTTGTTCCTCATGGTCTAGTCCCTTTTCTCAAGACCCTTCAGTGAAGCACTTGGTAAGGTACATATCACATACACTCCTTCCACTGTTCCACTACTACTACTGTCATGGCATTTAAAGAGGCCTGCTTGCTTGCATGAGTTGAATCTCAGAATTAGATTCTAGCAAATCATGCACATCCCCTAAGTTTTGGCATCACCAATTGAAATCAAAAGCTGCCATCTATCAATCCAATCCTTACTGCCTTCTCTTTTTCCATCTTTGTCTTTTGTACACTCCCTCTTTATCTCTACCTCTTATCTCAAAAGATATTAGGCTAATACATCCATACATGTTCCAGGCTTTTGGACAAGACCCATTTCATATCAAAAGCTGTCATTCCTCCTTGGTTCTAGTAAACTGTCAAGAAGTCAAGAGATTAGCCCAGCAAATCATAAGCAATCCAAGCTTTTGAGCTGCACCTCATTATAAAAACTAGACCTTGAGCTATACTATCACTGCCTGTCTCTCTCTAGTCTCTCCTCTTTTCAAGTTGTTTTGGGCCTATTTCCTTTCCATTAGCTACCATGCAAGCCTCAAACTCATTCAAGAGGGGTTTTCTCAAGAAGCTACTGATGGGTTTCCAGGTAGGTGACTTTTCATCCAGGAACATGACCCTCCTAGAGAGGAAAAGAGCCATCAAGCTATCAGCAGATATTGCATTGGCTTCTGCAAGAGAAGGAAGGATTTGGAGCCGTGCCATCATCTCAAATGTGTTGAAAGAAGAGAAGAACAGTACCCTTGTGAGGGGCATCTTGGGCAAGGGATTTGACACTCTAACAACCAAAACTTGCCTTGGATCCTTCATGTGTAAGAGGGTAAGGAGCAAGAAGATAGTGAGGAGCAGCAAGGTGCACAGGATAATAAGAAAGAGCTCATCACCACAGAGGGTGGTGGCAAGTGCAATAGCTAAGAGGATGGTGAAGAAAAGGACCCAAAAGCTGAAAAGCATTGTACCTGGTGGGGATTCCTTGGATGGGTTATCTTTGTTGGATGAGACTGTGGACTACATCATATATCTCAAAGCTCAGGTAGATGTGATGAGACGTCTTACAAACTCTGTTCAGTGTTTGAATCACATTGCTGTCTAGTTATGTGGAGGTGGAAAGTCCTCAAACTGTCCAAATCCTAGTGTGAGATGGTATATTTCAGGCATGTACAGATGATATGTTTACCAAGCCTAGTTTTTACTTTCCCTGTTATATCTGTTGTTGTTCTTCTTTCTTTTCACTCAGTCAAGCCTACTACCCTCAATTTCTTTTGCTTTTATGGAAAAGATTCCTAGAAGTGGGACGGGGTGGGATAGTTTCTCTACCCCAAACAAATAAAATAGCTCCAAAATCTCAAAGCTCTAACAGAAGTGAGAAGACACTTGTGATTCCATGTTGGTGAGTGTATTTTTTGAACGACTTTAAGCTTGTTTTATGGTCTGTTGTGGAATATATGGGGTGGAGAAGAGATGGATGTTTACCCGTAGCTAAAATCCTGCTATGAGAGAAGAAAGTGGGTATGAGTAGTATGCTATGGAAAGCAATTTTATGACAGCTCTTTGAAGCATCATCTAGTGGATTTGAATAGTCTTTGCTAAAATGGGTGAAGAAGTGGAAGTTGAATTCTAGGTTATACAGGCCAATCTGCACACCCATCTACACCTTGATTGTGAAGATATCAACAACTTCATTTTTCCAAAAAAAAAAACCTTCATTTTTTTTAAATGTGGCCTTGATATCTTGATGCACCCATCTACACCTTGATTGTGAAGATATCAACAACTTCATTAAAAAAAAAAAACCTTCATTTTTTTTAAATGTGGCCTTGATATCTTGATGTTCTAAAGATGGATGTATGCAGCCTAAAAGCATATTTTAGATAGAATTGTGTGCCTCTCTCTCTCTCTTTTATATATATATATATATATATATATAGAAATATTCATGTGCATCCATCCCTACCATATATATATCTTTCAGTATTGGAATTCTTTGAAGGAATAATACCGAGGATAACCGATTTTTAGATTAAATATAACAATTTCGTTTTTTATCAAGTGTGTTTTAGTAATTAATCTTTCTATAATGGGGTATTCTTGTAATTCTTTAAGTGTTAGAACATTAGGTGTAAACTTAATTGTTTGATAGTAGAATTGTTTCATGATTTCCTCTCTCTCTCTCTCTCTCTCTCTCTCTCTCTCTCTCCCCCCGCCCAGAAGGAGTTGAGGTTTAACCCATGATAGAGTTGGGTCTCTTTCCTATTGAAGTACCTTATACAAATAATCATCCATCTCTGGTCCTACATGCATCATCTACAGGAGTTTTCTGCCACATCTTAATGTGGCAGCTTCAATTTCAATTTAATGTCATTGTTACTAGGGATTATTCTCTTGAGAAAAATGTCCACCAACACTAACCCATGATAGGAAAAAAAAAAAAAAAAAAAAGCAACTCTATTATCATATTATGAACACACATAAATCAAGCACAGCTAGGATTGCATTTTGTTGCGAACTTCAAAATTAACCTCTATCCAACATTGTATTAGATTATATAAAGAAATGTACCTTCATAAATACCATGCATGCTGTGCGTGCCTAAATATTACGGACTTGGTTTGGACGATGAAGGGGGTTAGTGGAATCCTGTTCAGCTGATCGGGGAAGTCACCGATGGCCTGAATCCTGAAAGAGAGAAGAAGCAGCGGTCAGGGCCCGAGACTGCTGTCAGCCAAAGGCACTTCGACGCCTGAGTTAGTGCAGTCACTGAACAAGGGTGAAGTGAGGAAGAAGGTGTTTAGCAAAAATAACAGTATAGGCTGTCTCTTGCATACCTGTTATGGGGTTACCATGCAAGCATATATAGAGGAGAGTGGAAGGTTCCACAGTGGAGGTAGGTGGGGATACTTGTCCCATCAGCTCACATCTAGGATCCTTGGTGGGGGTAGGTGAGGATACTTGTCCCATCAGACCTCCCCATGTGATTTGCTGATAGGAAGGAGCCCTTATCGATGGCCGGCGGCCACCCTATTTGTCAGGGACTCTCTGTGAAGTAGCCGTCCCATCCCATAATGGGGATTAGACACTCAGAGTTCACCTCGGCCGAGGGGCCGAACTGGAGAAGGCACCGAGGTTAGTTATGCCCGAGGTGAGACAAGGATATCAACACACGAGGCTGAGTTCGGAAGGATGTGGTCGGTACTCTTACCGAGGCCAATCCCACCTCGATAACGGCTGAGGCACTGCCGTGCCAGGAAGATGGAGATTGAGGTCTTTCCTAATCGGCACCATTACCGAGATCAGCGGTAACCTCGGTTTTGGTAGAAATACTCCACACACATGTAATCTTCATACAACTTAATTTATGCCTTTTGTAATGACAATTGCTATTAGTAAATTACGCGTATATATTAAGTTCTAATTTGTTTAATCTGAGCCTAGTTAGCCATTTTTTCCACTCATTTTTTTTTTCTTTTGGGAGAAGTGAAGTATGTGGTGAGGTTTTTACTTCCAAGTGGATGTGTTTGTATGTGAGGTATGATTAAGATGTTGGTTTTTTTTAGGGGAAAAAGAAAAGAATGAACTGTTGTTGGGAGTTCAAGGTGTTTTTTACATTTCATTTCCTTGGAGATAATGCATGGTTAGATTGAAAACTAAAATTGCATGTTTATGGTTACATAATTTGAGGCTTTTTTGCTTTATGTGATTTGAAAGAAGGGAGAAGGAAAAGGGAGAGAAGTAGTGTGAAGAATAATTTATATGTTCTCTTTTTTTCTTGTTATTATTTAGTAAAGATTTACTCCAATCTCTTATTATCATTGCCTAGTTTTTTGCATATTTCATTTCAAAGGATGTTAATAATGTAGGGTTTTAAAGCATTTCTGAGGGTTTCACATCCTTTTGATGGCTTTAATTTAGAAAAATCACATGCTGGCACAACTTATCAAATAGATGGAGATTTGGGTTCTAAAATCATGTCTTATATATGATCCATTAATCTATTGAGCAATCACATGATGGAAAGCACACAAAGGGCTTCACTCTTCCATATCCAATGGTTTGAAAATGATCACCATTCATGTCACCTTCTAAATCTAATTTGGTAGTATGAGGGACAATCCAACACTGAAACTTCTCAAGATTTCTCCAAATGATGGAACAAACATGGTGTGGATGGTGGGCTGCTGTAGAGTGAAGTTGATGGAGTTGATTTGAGTAAAAGAAAGAAAATGTGTGTGTATGTGTTTGTGTGGGTACCTGTGTGAGAGAGAGAGAGAGGGAGAGAGAGGGAGGCCCCACCTCTCACTTGTGCAAGGATGGCATGTGGCAAGAGGGCCCACCTCCTGAAGTATATTTATATATATATAAAAAAAAAAAAAAAGGTAAAAGAGGATGGGGCTTGATGGGCTAGGGGCTTGAACAGGCATGCTAGGCCCATAATGTGGCTGCACCATTCATTTAATCGTTAGATATATACCTTGGACCACAATGAACCTAGATGGAGTAGGCCCACAGGGATCATGAGGATTGGGCCCAACATGGATAGATCTCTTTTCCCTCAACACTCTATACTAGAATACTTAAAAGATGATGGCCTTGTTTGGGCACACGATGAGCTTTGGCTCATGCGATATCATCTCAATTTTGTCGCAGAGTTTTAAAAGGCCTCACGTGGGGTTAAGGTCAGGCTGTGCTTATATGGTCAAGATCAAAACTTGCATGTTTTCGATGTACGACTTATGCACCACTGCAAATCCGGTCCTTTAGAATTTTCTCCGCTCTCTCTTGGAGCATGCTCGCCGAACCCAACACGCTTCTACAAAGGGGCCACAAGCGTGACATTTACCGTCAATGCTTTCCTTTACATAGCATGCTTGCTTTGATTGCAACTAGAATTAATGGCTTGGATCTTCCTTAAATTTGAATCCAAGCTTCGAGACTCAATCTAAAATTCGAAAAGAGATAATAATTAAAGGCCCTGCTCAAGCTCTATTGGGCCAGATGATCCCAATAAACCCAATGGGCATATGGGCCCATTTGAATTATTGCCAAATGACATTTTAACACATACTGTTGTAACCCAGAAAATAAAATGTAATGTTCCTCATGGGAGTCCCAAGATTCACATGCGTAGTTCACCCATTAAAAAGTTTTGAGTTGTCACATTCAACTCATGTAATGTCCTAGAATATCTTAAGATGAAGCCTGGAACTGGTAGTTAGTCCTCAATAATTTTAAGTCCCAAGTCAATCCAGCTATTTACAGCTCCATCCATGCTCACTTTAAGGTCCAACAGATGGCCCACTTCACCAAGAGCACTCTGCGCTCATCTTCAACCTTTTGTTTCAGCAGCAGTTGAATTTGTCTCACCAAGAGGACCCCATTGGGGAAAACAAGACATTCTCCCAGGAATCATCAAACAGCCAAGGGAGAACATGTAGGGCCCAAGTAGAACAGGAGGGGAAGAAAGTCGCAATTCGTACCTTTATAGTACTATTTGACACTGTTGTATGAACATTAGACTTTGATGACATTCTAATTAAAGAAAAAAAATGGAATGAAGTGAACATCTCCCAATATTACTGTGAAGAGAATTCTATGCCCTTCATATTATAATATATTAAGTTAGAAGGTTTTGGATTCAATTTTGTCTGTACTTTCTATTTTGATTGGAAGTTACTTTCAGTTTTTACAACCGCTGATATACTCTCCCTCCACTTTCTACTAATATACTTCCCCCACTTTTGGACTTTCATCTCCCCCATTTTAAACATACATAGAATCCTACCTCTTCATGTGCGCATACCCCTGATTAGCACGGGTTTTTATGCTAGTCAAATGGATTAATACCAATTCGATTACAGCCCAGATTACGATTATCTTAGCATCACGATTTGATCCTTATTTAATTTCATGTAGATTTCTCTCTCATATTATAATTTCTCATTCATACTAAAAAAAAATAAAGATAAATGTTTTGTACATCCTTACATAAGTAGGTTTAGATGATTATATAAAGCACTCGATATGAAAAGTCACATGATCAATAAAAGAATAGTAATGTGACAATTGTATATTGTACTTTATTCATTACAAAATATATAAAATTAGAACCCTCTAGAACCATCTGCAAAATACATGCACTCCCTTTTGTGTTAAATATGTCAGACCAGACCAGGCCTATAAGGATATATTGGCCCAGGTACAGGTCCATTTAACAATGGGAGGAAAAACTCAGCCTGTTATAGACCATGGGCCTAAAACAGAGGCCAATCCCAAAGTGGTTAGGCTTGGGTTGGCTCGGGCTGGGCCAGCCCATGAACACCCCTATTAACTGCCCATAAGCACTCACTTCAGGTTGGGTATGGTCAGTAGGATATTTATAGCTTACTCTAAAAATGTATTCTCACTTGCCCATAAAAAGGTTTAATTTTCCCCTTGACCATTTAATATCCATGGCTTGTTGTGTCACTCACCTTCCTTTAAACATGTTCATCAAACTCAAAAGAGAGAAAATGGATAAGGAACTGACCCAAAAGTGCACTAATGACCTGTCACAATATCCTTGACTTTGGTCCCTCAATGTAAAGCAAAGGAATTCTTATCTGGTATTGTGATACCTAAGCCTCATGATGCTGTGTCAAGACAAGAAAAACCAGCAAAACACCCCTTCATCCAATCACAAGAAAACCCCACTAATCCCATCACACTAAAAGGGTAATATGACCACAAACCAACCTCTGAAAAGAACATTAGACCATTGTTAGCCGCGTGCATGTTCTAATAAAGTATGCTTAGCTTTAATCATGCATGTCTTCTCTTTTGAGCTCCATACACATTCTAGGGTGGCCCAAGTGCATGTGTATTTTGCCATAATTCTTGACAGCCCAGCTAACCATATCCTGTTTTCTTTTCTTCCCCTTGGTGCTTAAGTCCTCAAAGGGAGTGATTCTCAACTACCCAAAGCTTGAAAAGAAGCCCAAGACATCTTCATATGACCACTCTTTGAACCTGAAAAAGATGTCGTGAACATTGGGACTAAAGGAATAGGGGTCCTATCCATATGTTTCCTCTCTTAATGATGAATCACATGAAGAAATGTATGTGTTTCTTTCATGGTTTGCATGTGTCCACACTCCCATTGATCCTTTTACATTTATCTTCATTCAAAAACAGGTCCTATGTTCTTTTGCCAAACATAGATGTCCCCTTTGTATTCCAACTTCCATAGATTTCATGACCAGGGTTTGTAAATAATCGATGCCTTCTGCCATGCCATTGTAGAAACACCAATCATTTGCTTCTAGTTCATTCACTCTTGAGGTTTTTATAATGAGTTTGTTCTCCATAAGAGCATCCTAATGCTGCAATTAATACTTCTGCCATGCCATTGAAGAAACACCAATCAATACCTAAACACCATTCATTCTTACCAATTCCCAAATTGTTGATTGCTTCACCTTAAGTTCTTCTTTAGCATTTGTTGTCCAAAATCATGTTGTGCCCTGTGGCTACACCATGAGTTTGAGGGGGTGTACAAGTGTAAGAGCCTAAGAGGTCTACATTAGCTTCAATGGTTTTTTATCTTTCAATGAATATGATTCCATTATGATATAAAATAAAATAAAAAACCAATATATTAGTTTCAATGATCCAATGGACTTCTACAATATTCAAAGGATCATAGAAGAATGCAGTCTCTAGGAATACCGTCAAGAGGCAAAAATATGAAGGCTAAAGTGTCTTACATCCCTCCTATAGTTACCATCCATTGATATTATGCCCAAGTTGCTGATTTCTTCACCAAAAGTCACACCGCGGTTCGCTTTCAACATTTGTCATCCAAACTCACTTTGTTGAATTTCATTTACATAGCGGAAATTGAATGACAGTAGCACAATAGACCATAAGCTTAAGAAATTCAACAATGAAATAAAGATTTGCATGAAAATTCAAATGAAAGACAAAAGGACAAAAGCATACTTAAAAAGGCGTTTAATGGCCATTGCAACATTATTCTATTACTATGGCTCCGGATGGCAATTTGTACCCCAGCCTGCCCACCCAACCCAAACCCCACCTAATACTCAAGTTGGATTTTGGTTAGAAATCTAAAAATACATCATGATTGAATTCAAGCCTATATACAAGTATAGGGAATTGAAATGGCAGGGTTGATTTTCATATTGCAGTTGGGATGGAAGTACCATTAAGTGTTAGGTTCATCCCATAACTGAAAAAATGGAAGAAAAAATTAAATGAAACATGGTTACAGTTTACTACTCATAAGTGAGATCGACCCATAGAAGAAGTCGCCGACTCCGTTCTAAAAATCTGGCTTGCCAAGCCGGTTCATCACTTTCATACACAAATCCACACTTCATATACAAATTCTTTGCTGGTTCATTGTCGACAGCAACATGGGAATACAAATCAGTTATACCTGAAAAATATTCAGATTGTGTGTAAGTATGCCTTTTAAGAAGAATAATATGCCTTGAATGGTATGACATGCAAATGATTCCAACTAAAAAGAGAGATGTTGGATTTTTTTCAAAACACTTCCAGTTTTGGGGAGCTGCTGGCTACTGGGTCTCGATGTACAAGGACGGGTACAGTGCTCTCTCCCAGACCTCTCTTTATCAGTCACCCTCTCCTCCCTCTTTCAACAATAGCAGGCACCAACAAATCGTGCAGTAGAGGGCAAGACTGATGGCATAGTAGATCAGCAAATGAAAGCAAGAGACCTCGTGAAAGTGCGTAGCTTTGATTCTTGCTGTCTTTTTTAAATGTCTCTAATATTTAGGCCATGAGAGATTACCATAGGTATGGTGGAGACGTTTTTGAGATCCAACCATCATCTTTCGAGGGGTCTGACCAATCAGCAGTAGGGCCCAGCAAATCTCAGCTCGACCCAAATCGTACACGGGCATTGGCTAAAGCCTGAGTTCCATCCAGATTCAGGCCTAGCCACGTGAAAGTCAAAATCATGCTTACGCAGGTAAATTGCTGGCCCGACCAAGTGGCATGCTTACTCCCAGCAACTCATTAAGACTACAAGCAAACCTTTCCAAAGCACTACCCTATCCAACCTAGGAAAGTTGGATTGTACAGACTTGTCCCGGATCAGATATTTCTCAAAAACACTCTTGAACCCTACCCAAGTGAAACAAATCCTCCAATAAATACAGAACTCACTTTGGACTCAAATTTCCCACTTGTCTCAACTCTCTCCAAACCTTAGAGGCCTTAAGCTTAAGGCTTTAAGAACTCCAGCCTGCTTCCAACCTCCCTACTTTTATTATATTTTCCAACACAACTTTCCTCCACACTATTGTTTCCTCTTTGGATATCTACAACCACATAATAAAGCCCACTTCCTTTTGGCCAATCTTCAGAAACCAAGACCACAATCTCTCTATTATCTAGACCATAGTTTTCAATTTCATTTAGGACTCCATTAGCTCCAGACTAAAAAGTTTCGACTGGTTTGGCATTTCAGGATTTCATTTGCGAGTTTCATTTCATAAAACAATTAATAAAATAAATAAATAAAATAATTAAGAAAATGGGAAAATAGTAAGCAAGGGTTTCATGCTAGGGCGTCCCCCGCTATAAGTGATGCACTACAACGGTGCCCAGTTGTAGTGGAAAGTAAATAAAGGTTCCTACACCAATCTAGATAAGTGCGGGTTCAGAAGTTAGTGCATGGCTGATACTCGCAAAAGAGGAGAATCTCATCTAAAAAATAGATATGAGAGATTTCCAAACCTTCATTACCCATCTTGATGTTGTGCACCGACCTCTCCCCTTTGAGCTCTTTCCATGAGACAACCAAAGCCTCCTGCTATTGTAGTAAACAGACTACGAGAGAGGGTCACCTTGTCTTAACTCTTAACTATCCAATATTTTAAATAAAAATGACGGAGAACTATTAACCAGCCCAATAAAGGAGAAAGAAGAAATACATTTTTTTTAATCCAATGCCTCCATTTTTCTCCAAATCCCACTCTATAGCACATAGCCCAAGGGTTCCCAACCCAGATGGTCACCTGCTATTTCCATATTGATTTAGAACAAAAGTCATCAAAAGATCCCCATCCCATTGATCCCAGGTTGGCTTATAGAGTTCTCTTAGATTCTGAGCAAGATATTAACAATAAATACAATCTATGGAACGTGAAACCTCTTTTTCTCTCTCTCCCTACACATACTAGGTTTGTTGATAAATGAAGACACGTAAATGGGGGCATGTGATGAGTTCCCGTTTCTTCCCTACACTATTGAACATAGTTTAGGAAGTTCAAAATGGTACAAGTACTGAGTTTATTAAAAGGAATATCTAAACTAGGAACCTGCCTGAAATGCCCAATAAATCAATACTTCTTTTCTTTGGATAGGTTATGTTACTTGGACCCCCACGACCTTGTGGTTGTGACAGCAGGTAGCTTCCAACCATGATACAGGCTTTTGTCACTAAATGGCTGTACTTATCATGGTAATTACTATGGTGATAACCATGAATGGAATAATAAGGAAACTTTTACCCCATTCTTGAGCAACTTTCTTTGACTTGGCAACTAGTGCATAGCCAATGCCCTTCCTATGCACCTCCTTAGCAACACAAACATTGCTTAAATAAGCCCTCGCAAAATCAGCTCCAATGCCCTGCTCAAGATATTATATTTGTAAGAAAGTTGTAATTATAAAAGAACAAGATTCTTAAAAACTTTACCTAATAGACCAAAATTCTGGAAATGAGAATTTTCTGAGGTGTTAATGAGTATGGGACGCATGGTGAATATGGTTCAGCAATAGCATTAGTTGAAAGAACCAGGAGACTCGAGCATAGAAGCTTTGAAGCAGTGATTCGTAAATTTTAGTAAGTGTAAACAATGGAGAAGCAGAAGAAAAACACCTTAAGTAAAAGGCTAACACAACTAAGGTTATATATCCGAACATTTTACATAATATGTAAAATGTTAAACATAGTGTTACATTTCAACCCGAGTTAATTATGATTAACTCTAATTAATCGAGATTAACGTGAAATTAAGTGTGATTAATTGAGATAATTGTGATTAATGAACAAAAAGGGTTAAATTAGTCACACTTGAGTGAATTAAGTATCTTGGACTGAGATTGAAGGAGATTAGCTTAGTAGAGTTGAATTTATACCCAAGTTAGTGCAATTAAGGACTTTGTCGTAAAATTGGATTTATACGTATTTCGTCGGATACGGCAAAACTTGATGTCAACGTGTGTATTTCGATGAGTATAACACTTTTCATAATATACTCATGTTAATTTGACCTCGAATGAGTCAAATGGACTTGCATTTGACTTAAATTGAAAATAAGTAAATGTGAGGGGTTTAGTACTTTAGTTGCAAAAGTTTAGTTTAAAAAGGGTTGAGATGAACTCAAACCCATATTCAGTCGGTGGAAATAGCTGGAGACGATTTGGGTTTTCTCTTCCTTGCTTTCTTCTTCTTTCGTTCTCTATCAAGTGCTTGGAAAAGGATCGTTTCAACTGATTTTGAAAGAAAACTTGTGAGATTCATCTTCTCCATCATCATCTTCACTTTTCTTTGGAGAAAGAGTTAAAGGAGAGCTGTAATTTTTCTTTGTTAAGCTACAAGTACTTGTAGTGATTTTAGGTTTAATGAGGTTATTTAGATCCTTTTCATCATATATAGTTTGTGAAAATTCGTTTTTGGTTGTTTTCATTAAATTAGGGTTTGATTTGAGCGATTTGTATCAAGTAAAGCTTGGAAAAGAAAGGGCTTTTTGTATCAACTTGGTTGTAAGGCAAGTATAAATAGTTATTGTGATTAAATGCTAGTTATTAGAGTTTATCCTATTGATTATGTTATGAGAAGTGAATTCAGCCTTGTATATGATTCAATTGTGTATGTGAATGATTGTTTTGGAGAAGAAGATGGGTTCTATGTGTTTAAATGGATTGGAGAATTTGGGTATATATGAATGGATGATTGAGAAGGGGACAGGAGGTCCCAATTTGTGTGCAAGTTTTGAATGAAATGAAGAGGAAAACAGTCGGTTCCAAGATCTGGAACTGAATTCGTTCCAGGTCCGATCGATCGGACAAATAGGCCGATCGATCGAACAGTCCCTAACTGGGACATGTCTTCACGCCGATCGATTGGACCTCGGAGGACTCAGTTTGAGTTCGGTGAAAATAGTGATTCGAATTTAATCGGATGTTTGATTTATGAGTATGGAAAGTTTATAAATTTAGTCTAATGACTTATCATAATCTAAATAAGAGATTTGATCCATGAAGTTCCTCTAAGATAATATTCTTGGATTTGGATCCAAGATTAATGGGGAGTTAACCAAAAGGTTACCTAAAAATGAATAATTGTAATTCGATGATGAAAATTAGCTTTTAAAGCTAGACGATTCAACGTTGATTAGTTAACTGAAACTAATCAGATTTTTTAGAAATTAATTCTGCGTTAAGGAAAAGAGCCTATTGATTAACTCAAGGCTGCTAATATTGTTTTACCTCCATGGTGTTAGCTAAGAGACTTTAATGTACAAATACACATAAATCGTGATGTCCATCGAAAATAACACGTACATGAAACATCTGAAGGTTACACTTAAATGGTTGGTATTGTTTAGTTGAATTGTATATTGAATTGAAATTGTAATTTGTAATCGAATGGAATTAAATGATTAATTGAATTGTTTATTAAGTCTGGCACTACATAGTGATTTCTTTAAGCTCATTTAGAGCTGATACTGCTGCAACAGCTTATTTGGGAGTGTTTCGGAACTCCGTGGTGATGTCAGATGTCCCTGGCCCGGGCACTGATAAATCCGACAACATATGATTCCTTCCGTGTGGAAGATGTGATTCCTTCCTTTTTAGGAAGATGTGATTTGAAATGAAATGCTATTGTAGATTGCCAAATAATAAAGACTCTCATTGATTTGAAATAAATGGTAATTGAATTAGTCTAACATTGGATTAGACAGATTAAATGTGTAATTAGCATGTTAAATCATGTATCTATTTATACATTGCTGAATTGTCAAATTCATAGTGTTATTGATGGCATTACAGGCACAGCTGCCCATGCCGGTCCTTCTGAGGCCACAGCGCCAGCGGAGACAACCGATTCGGTTCCTCCAGGAGGACTAGTTGAGTGAAAGTGAAACAATATCATTGAATGTGATATTAAAAAGGAAACTTTTGATAAGGGAAGTAGTTAATGAACGTTTCACACTTTTCATTCCTTGCATTGTACTTAAATGTGCAAGTGAATGTTATCAATATTGTAAATGAATTTTGTTTTATATAAGAGCAATGTATATGTTGTTTATATGTTCCGCATAATGTGTAATTGATATCCCTTGTGAATTTTATGTGATTGAAGTTCACGGGAGTAAGTATGTTACACGACCTGGGGTTAACTCGAATTAATCATAATCTCGGGCTCGGGTCGTGTCACATAGGCATGTCTTGAAAACTCAAGGTTGGAGGCTAAACAAGTCCAGCAGCTAGACCCACACCCAGTACTCAAGCAACTTAATGTACTGACATCAAAAAGAGTTTCCTCTTTTTAATGCCCCCTACCTTTTCTACTGTGGTTTCTGTGGTTTCTGAAATTAAATTGCATCCTCTGAGCTTATGACAACTATTATTACCCTCATTGACCACTGGTCAACGTACCAACAAAAAAAAAGAGGCTACTTCTATGGTTCTTGAATTTGTAAAAGTCAAATTTGCCCTTGAGTGGCAAATCATGCAGAACATTAGAGGAGATAACACGTGATTGGAAGTGACCATAAGAGAGAGAAGTGAAAAACGTATTTTCTAGGAACACACTAGTTAATTTGATGATATTTATGAAGAGATGATGAGAGATAACATGTTATTAGGAGTTGCTGTATCTTAAGATTGGGAAGTGGTAAACGTATTTTTCGGGCACCAAAAAAATGGGAGATAATTATGCTTTTATGAAGAGTATTTGAGATAATTACAGTTCGATAAAGAGGGTCACATGCCACTCACTCATCAACTTTTCCCTTGTTTCAGAGTATAATAGATTCCTAAAGATAATTCTTTTGGGTTTTTACTTGGCTCTACTTTACCAAAATAAAAATGAGTAATAAATAAATAAACAAACAAAAATAAATAAACCTCAGGCAACAATACAGTAGGAGTGGACAATATAAATTCAATTTATTCAAAGGATAAAAATTCTCTTTTAGCTCTGACTTAAACTTCAGTCTTATCTTATTCTTAATGTAAACCATAAATCATATGTGCCACCGAAACAAGAATTCCTGCAGATACTTAGCTACTCATTAAATACCACCCTCTGCAAACCAATCTTAGCTCACACTGCATGATGGAAACAAAGATAACCTTGGCTACATCATCATATGTATAGCGCAACTAGCAATTGGCATTATGTTAAAAGGCTTTTTTCTGCCTAGATGTTTATAAGATGCAACTAGCAAATCCTTAATCTATTTCACACAAATATCCTACAATAGAAGCTCTCTGTGTGAGAATTGCCATCACTTCCTCTCATCTTTGTTTCTACCTTGTCATTTCTTGAGGTTATTTCTCATTCATTATCCATCAATGCAAGACCCGTTGCGGTCATATCTTACACCAAGGACATAGCAACCTTTTTGACCATTCACAGTTCAAGGGAGAATAGACAGTAGACACCGTGTTCTACATTTTGATGGTCGATGAATGATGAGTCATTGATGGATAGTTCTGTGTTTGTTTTTTTATTTCGAATGGGAGACATAGCTTTTTCCATTGAGGAAGGTTGCAACTCGCAAATGGTAGGAGCAAGACCTGACAAGCACATTCGCTGTTAGACTATGGGGGTTTAGACATTTAGTACAAGCTATCCACCATTGGTGTTTGATCACACAGAGGGTATGGACGATAGTTTTTCCAACCAAGTTCTGCATTTTTTTCCATTCAAGGGTAAAGTTGTCTTTCGGAAATTTAAGAACCACAGAGGCAGATCCTTTCTTGACAATGGTGGCCAATGTGGGTTACAGTAATTTTCAAAAATTCTTGGGGCCAGTTTGGTAACTTTAATGAAGTGAGGTGAAGTGTCAAATTAAGAGATAAGAAAAGAAGAGGGTTCAAATCAAAAAAGTGATGCTTTTTGTCATTTAGTGAAATACGAAAATAACTTTTTGACTTTTAAAAAAAAAAGTATATATATATATATTTTTTTTGTCATTTAGTGGTAACTACATTCTATAGGTTTTTTTTAATGGTAACTACATTTTATTAATAGCACATCAGCAGAGGAGAAATATACTAATGGCGACAAAAACCACCCAAAGCCATTTTAAAGATCCCTTATTAAAAACGCAAGCTACTTATAAGCCCTTTAAAAATATAGTTACCATCCAATAAAAGAAATGTAACCACTACTTGAGTCGCCGACAGTTGTGTTACGCATTTCAAAGGAAGAGCAGGCTACGTTGAGAAGAAGAAGAGCCCATATCGCATGAAACCTGGGAAGCACGGACACCTCTCCGGGGCCGGAGTGTCAGTGTCCGACACGTGTCAGACACGGACACACTTCGGACACGCTCCGACACGTGTCGGACACTCAAAAAATAGTGTCTTGTTTATTTTTTAATATTTTATATTTCGGACACGCTGGGGACACGTTCCGGACACATGTTGGACACGTTTGCCTCTTTTAATTGGAAAAAAAAATAAAATTAGAGTAAAAAAAAAAAAGAATAGCAAAGGGGGCTTTTTGTAAAAGTTCATAACTTAAAAGCAAAGGGGCCATCCTTCCGCTGCCCTAAGGAGGTCGGGCGATGGGTTTTTTATGTTTACATAACCAAACCAAACCAAACCAAGCCTTTTCCCACTAGTTGGGGTCGGCTATATGGATTTGACGATGCCAATCAAATCTCTTTAGGGCCATGTCCTCCGTTAGATCCATGTAGGCAAGGTCATGTTTAATAGTTTCTTTCCAACTTCTCTTGGGTCTCCCTCTCCCTCTCCTACTCTTGGCAATCTCTATGCCTTCACACCTTTTAACAGGTGCTTCCATTGGGCGCCTTCTAACATGGCCAAACCATCTTAGTCGATTTTCTCTCATTTTATCTCCAATCGGTGCTATTCCTACTTTGCCTCTAATCTCCTCATTCCTAATCCTATCTCTCCTTGTGATCCCGCACATCCATCTTAGCATTCTCATCTCCGCAACTTCCATCTTCTTAACATGATTATGCTTTACTGCCCAACACTCTGATCCATATAACAATGCTGGTCTTACCGCCACCTTATAATACTTTCCTTTAATCCTGAGGGGGACTTTCCGATCACACAAGACCCCCGAAGCACTCCTCCATTTGGTCCACCCGGCCTGAATCCTGTGACTCACATCAGTATCAATCCCTCCATCCTGTTGCACCATCAATCCAAGGTACCTAAAGTTTTCTTTCTCTACAATCTTTTGTGTGCCTAAACTTACTTCTATGTTACCAAGTGTCCTACTTTGGCTAAACTTGCACTCCATATATTCCGTCTTGCATCGACTTAGCCTAAACCCTTTTGTCTTTAACGTTTTCCGCCATACTTCTAGCTTAGCATTCACTCCTTCTCTCGTCTCATCTACTAAAACAATGTCATCTGCAAATAGCATACACCACGGCACCTCATCCTGAATATGTCTTGTAATCTCATCGATAACTAGGGCAAACAAGTACGGGCTGAACGCTGAGCCTTGGTGTAGACCAATCGTGATAGGAAACTCCTTAGTCTCTCCGCCAGTCGTCCTTATAGATGTCACGGCTCTATCATACATATCCTTTATCGCCTCAATATATGCGACACACACTCTTTTCTTTTCCAGTACTCCCCATAGAATCTCCCTAGGAACCCGGTCATAGGCCTTCTCCAAGTCAATGAACACCATATGTAAATCTCTTTGGCCTTCTCTATACTGTTCCATTAACCTCCTCAGGAGAAAGATAGCCTCCATGGTTGATCTCCCAGGCATGAAACCAAATTGATTCTCTGAAACGTTTGTTGTACTTCTTAGTCTTCTCTCAATAACTCTCTCCCATAATTTCATCGTATGGCTCATCAATTTAATCCCGCGGTAGTTCGCACAGTTCTGAATATCTCCTTTGTTCTTGTATATGGGTATAAGAATACTTTTCCTCCATGCATCAGGCATCTTCTTGCTCTTTAGCACTACATTAAAAAGTTTTGTCAACCAACTTATGCCATTCTCCCCCAAGCACCTCCAGACCTCAATAGGGATACCATCTGGCCCAACCGCTTTCCCATTCTTCATCCTTTTCAATACTTCTATAACTTCTTCCCTACTGATTCTCCTATAGAACATATGATTCGATTCTTCCCTAAAAATGGTAAGCTGTCCCAATTGTATGTCACTACTACTGCTTTCGTTAAATAACTTGTAGAAGTAGCTCTTCCAACGCTCCTTTATCTCATCGTCCTTTACTAATACCTTTTCATCCTCATCCTTAATGCATTTAACGTGGTTTAAGTCCTTGGTTTTTTATGTTTACATGAATTTAGAAAATCCGTTGTTGCTGTTTATATATCAAATCTGTTCTTTATATCAAATAATTTTTTTTTTATTTCTCAGCTCTGCTTCTTCACCTCTGCATGACAATTTGGAATTTAGGAATATGAGTTTACACCCCTCCAATGAAGAAGATATAAATAAGCCTACGTGGAAATATGTAACCAAGTTTGAGAAAATCAATGGAGGGGGAAATATTACTTGGCTGTGGAAATAGTATCTTTTAGTATATGAATAGATATATTATTATTATTATTATTAATTATTAACGTGTCCCCGACGTGTCCGTGTCTTACTTTTTTGAGAAATGCCGTGTCGGCATGTCCGTGTCGTGTCGTGTTCATGTCCCGGGTCCGTGTCCGTGTCCGTGTCCGTGCTTCTTAGCATGAAACAATAAAATTAACGCACTGATATTAAAAACTGGAAGTAGTCCTCGAGTCACAGACTGTTGAACTAGATCGTGTATTCATAGAATGGAAGCATGAGTACACCACTCAATGTAAATACCTTAGAAATTAGAATGCAGGTTTTTATGAGTTTTATTGTGTAATGCATAAACAAATATTTCCGTACTTGACTGCCACAACAAGAATGATATCTGTACCGCACCCTTTTTAAGATGTCAGAGGCTCAGAGAAACAGGAAAAATATTAGGCAATAATAGTGGCAAGAAACTGAGAAGGGCAATTAAATAAATGGAATCAATGTGTGAGTGTGTGTGTGTGTGTGGGTGTGTGTGTGTATATATATATATATGAAAGATCTGCTCATGGTCCTATGAATTCACTGGAATCTATGACGCCAAGATACGGATATGGTTACGAACATTGATACGGGGATTGGAGATACGACTCCTCACTTTTGAAAATCTAGGACACGGATACGAGTGTCCTAATTTTTTCTTTAGATCACTTTTGAATCAATGAAATTATCATTGTTTTCGTCCCTTTCTAGCATTTTTTATGGTGAGAAGTAAAAATATTAAAAGAACTATATAAAATAATAGACTTTATAAGTATGATATGTTACACTTTGTCCCTAAAAGTATCGAAGCAGTATCAGATACAATTTACAAGTGTTGTATCCGTTACGTTGGGCTTGTACAAGTATCTGGGTATCATAGACTAGAATAGATACCGTATTGCTCAAATAAATTTGCCCGATTGCACGATAAAACATCAGATATATTATAGGGACCTGATGTAACAGCGTGTCTCTCGTGTCGTGATGTGCCTACTCATTATGGGGCCCATTGCTCTGTGATGTGAACCATTCATCTTATGGGAATGTGCCAAAAATACTACGGATTGGAAGATCAGGGGCAAATAGACTGACATTTTCTCAAGACCCTTCTTTTTCTAAACAGTAACAAGCAACTTATATGAATAGAAGGGGTAACAGAAATGCAACAACAAAGCCAAAGCAGAACAAAAAAAATGAAGCTATAAAACCATTATACCAACGCAAAAGCAAAATTACATAACATCAGAACGAAAGGCAACATCCCCTTCAATCCCTTATTTAGCCAAACAAGCATCTGTCATGGCATTGGGATTTGGGGTGTAAAGAAACTTCATAAGGGAAGGGATTACTTAATCAGCAGACATCACTACAAAAGGTAAAGTATCCACTGCAGTGGATTCACTATAAGCTATATTGAACCCAGTAGCAATTTGACGACACAATTTGTATCAACAATCAGGACCGTCAATTACTTTTCTCAACTGCTCATATGCTAACTGGCAAGGGTCACATCAACCAGATTACCTATCTATATGATATTGGCACATTTTCATCAAACTCTTCTATTGTAAACTGAAGATAAAGTGGTTAGGATAGTGTCGTAGAAATAGTCTTTTGATCCATAGCCAATAAAAAATGGATGGATTAAATTTGATAATTATAGTATTCAACCTTATTCATAAAAATGAACTGAACCACCCACATTCTAAGGTATCTGATCGAATGGTTTAAATTATATGATATGTGTAATTTAATTATTTAATCTAGTTCGCTAACAAAAAGAGGACTGGACAAACTTATCAAAAGATTTTTGGACTGAACCAAACAGACAATTCTGATTGATGGCATGGAAGGTCCAAGTCTCAGAATGCAAGGTGTAGTGTAAGTCTGTAAGCAAAAGAATG
This sequence comes from Umbellularia californica, assembly GCA_028538565.1. Classification (NCBI taxonomy): domain Eukaryota; kingdom Viridiplantae; phylum Streptophyta; class Magnoliopsida; order Laurales; family Lauraceae; genus Umbellularia; species Umbellularia californica. The sequence goes on from JAPQWN010000008.1 coordinate 64,462,218, forward strand.
TAAAGTGCACTTATTAATGCAAAATTTTCTTTGAGTGAAAGTATAAACAAAATGCAGGTTACATTTTAGTGGGAAATTAAACACTGAAATTCCTACATTGTCCAACACTTTATCTTCTTAATTTCAATTTAAAACCAGAACAGAATAAGAAACTTCCACATGCTTCCAAACTTAATCCCATGGTGTCATGGCTCACATTTAGCCATGTGTAGAAGGTAACATCTACAGGTCATTTACACCCAATTGCAGCAATCCAACAACAACATTACAAATCACAGCTTCAAGAAAATATCATTGGGAAGTTCAAAGTTCTAAAGAAGTTTTATTTTTAGATCATGAGATCCCAATTACCCCGCCAGGTGTTTCATCCAGAGTAGAGTAATTTATTCCAAAGGAAAAGTTTGCATCAAGGTGACAAACACAGAGAAGTTTCAGAAATTCCAAGTCAATTTTACAATTTCAATATGACAATACTTAGTATAATCACATCAATAACATTCTAAACTACAAACATAAAAGCAGAAATGCTGGAAGATTACGTGCTTGATCCTACAATTTATTGATATTCAGTTAGGAAAAATAGCCTTATACATGTCCAATATTACCTCTGGTCTCTTCCCTGTTATTTCATCTGCCAGCCTCAAGCATTGGTTAAGATCTAAGGTCCCAACCACAACTCGATCTTCTCCATTCTCAGAAAACTACACAATACACCGCAAACATTTTTGATCAGCCAACTTACGAATCACTCAGAGTTGAACAATACAATTTCTTCTCCTACACTGCAAAATACAGAGTGCAGGCCTCATCAGCTGTTCGTTAAGAACCATTTCTGATCAGCCAACTTATGAATCGGGCAGTGGTAATAATCATAATCTTTTTATTTCATTTTGATGATGTTTTGAAATATCAAAATGGTAAGAAAAAATTAAAACATTGAACCACACATGTACCAATGAGGATCACTAACATTAAGAGTTGGAAAATCGGGTGTCTGCAAATGTTTGTGACTAGAACAAATAAATAATTCACTCAACAAATATTCAGTGAGCGACCCGCAAAAATGAACCAAGGTGAGGCCAAAAAAAAAAGTTCAAGTGAAGGTTCAAAGCTCAAAGACAATAACACATGTTTAATGCTTTCAAGATGTGTTATCTGATGGATGTAGATAGTGATACAATGTCAATGATAAGCATCTTTTGTATATTCTTTTCTCCAGTATTACACTATTGGAAACTCTTTCTCGATAATGTTAAGGTGCGATGACAAACTCAGAATGGATGATTGGATACTGCACACCAGCAATCTTCATACCTTACAAGTAGAACATAAATCATCTGAAGAGCTTAATATTTGTGACAGTGGAAGTGTTGCATTTATGCAAGAAACCCTTGTAAATCCTATTCGCTTCCCAGCAATTCGGTCCTTTAATGCCTCAAACTCGCGCTCCGCCAAGTACCTTTTATGATCCTAATATAACTTGACAAGGAATAAATACCATTAGTGTTACAAAAAGTAAATAGGTAGGAATCGGCCATTTGAGAATTTAGCAGAAAAGAGAAAAAATGTGTAAAATACATGATGCATTCTCGACCATTTGATTTCACTCTATAATATGAAATATGAATCTAACCAATTTTCTGAAAATCAAATCGGACCATAAAACCATAAGAAAACTGAAAGTGGCAATCAAAAATTGCAAAATCATATTACTTTTAAAGTTGTGTGTATCTTGAACGTAAAGTTGTTCGCATGCACAGTTTGGATCTGCCAAGTGACTCTCACACTTATTGTGAGTGCAGGCTTATGTGGGCCCTACATAGGTTTCTTGCATGCTTGATCTGAGAGTAAAATTTCATCATTAGAATCATTTAAAGGAACAGTTGATGCAGCTGATGAGTCACGAGAAGTAGGCCATTGGTAGAGTATGCTAGGATTGATGTCCTTTGTGATTCCACTGACAAAATTCTGATATCGATACATCTTGACATTTTCGATGCTAGGATTTTGGTGCCAGTGATAGCTCAAGCACGGAAGATTGACTTACTCACGCGATATATAAGGTGCAAAACCATTGAAAACCAAAAAATGAGAAAATAGTCTGGGCAATACACCACAGATACATGGATCAAGTGTCAATCCATGAATCCAAGGTATTTACATGATTGTAAATGTATATAATACATAAAAAATTGAAAAACAGAAATAGAATTCCAAATGCATATTGTGTATATATAATATATTCAAGGGGGGCAAGTGAGTGCGAGGACTGAGGAGGTTGGATTGATGATATGTGGGCTCACACTAAGATTTTTACATCTCATATAAACTTTAAGAGATAACTCTCGTATGAAGAGTTATATGCATATATAAATATATATATGTATAAATGTGTCTGATCAAGGATGAAAATAGCGGTAGCGGTGGGCGTAGCGGTGCGATTTGGAAAAATCGTCAAAAAAATATGAAAAAATTCTAGAAAATCTAGAATATTGGAAAATGAGAGAAAATGTATTTTTTTTTGCAAAAGTAACTAAGGTAAAGGGGCGTAGCGGTCCCCTTACTGTATGAGGTCCTGTATCGCTGTATAAAAAGAAAATAATAGTAATGACCATTTTTTTCACATGTGTTCATGTTGCTTAGTTGTGCTAACTTAGAAACTAATGAAAGGCTTATAAAAGAAAAAACTATGTCATGAAATCAAGACTTAAGAGTACCTAGAGAAAAAAATACATCTACCAAAGGGGGTGTCTAATAGGATGTACTTAGAGAAGAATCATTGAGAAGAACTCTTTGTATCGACTGTAAATCGGCGAGATTATGTGCTTTTGGTGTTCTTTTAAACATAAAAGGGTAGAAGAGTTGTGTAGAAATGTTATTTGGAGAGAAGAAGAAAATAAATAAGTCTTATTATGCATTTTAAAAAAATTTGGAAAGTAGGAATTTTTCTCACCCCATAGCAGCCCCATAGCGATCGTAGCGGCCCATAGCTGCCCCGTAGCGGACGTAGCGACCGCTAAGGTGCGACGGCCGATTGGCGGCCGCTACGTAGCTATTTTCATCCATGCGTCTGATCACCTACGCGACCATGTGCACCTTGGTGGGGCCCTACCTGGGGGTGGGAAGGTGGGGGATTAAAATATCAGATGGGCCCTACCTCTTTATAAAATATCGGGCCAATCAGGTCGAGGCCCACATGTTAACAATTTTATATCAAAAGAAGAAAAAAAAAATTGACCCTTGATCAATGGTCCAATCCCACCAGATCAGTGTAAACCCATGGGATCCGGTGACATCTAAGTAGGGAGGAGGGTTTGGATAGTCTATTTGGATCGGTGATCAGATGGGCCCACTAGGAGGTGGGCACTAGATCATTCACCTATGTATAAATATACACACATATATAAATGCTGAACCAGTTTATGACTAACTTATGTCCATGCCGCCGCAGCTCATTCCAAAACTACATTGTGGACTTTGCTTGATATACATACTGGAACCAAGTCGGCCCAGCTAAGTCAATTGGTGCAGTAACATGGTTGTTCAAGGAGATGCTTAAGGAACAACATCAAACATTCGAAGGGTGAAGTAAATGTTTTTTCTTTTCTTTTTCTTTTTTTTTTTTTTTTTTTTTTTTTTTTTTTTTTTTTTTTGGTAAGTTGATCAACTTTGGAGTACGCTTGGCAAGGAGACGATTAGACCAACTGTGTGGTAGCTATACAATAATACCCACATAAAAGATCGCGAGGGCACAATAATTTGCAATCAAAATCTATCTAATAATCTTTTTTTTTTTTTTTTTTTGATAACTCAGGGTGTTCCAGCCCTTTAGCCCCAGAATAATCCCTACGGGCCCGGGAGAGAAAACCGGGTAAACTTCCCGTGGCCCCAATGTAGTGTGCAGTTTCGAACCCACAACCTCTGGGTGCAAACCGTGGTCCTAAGCCAACTGAGCTACCCTCGTGCTAAAATATATCTAATAATCAAGTTCAAGTAGAGAGCCTTTGCCTTTCCCTTCAAATGACCATCTTCACTAGGCTGATCAGGTGGGGATGATTCTTGCCCTTGAGGCCTATGTTGACCAACTTATTGAGGATCCTGCTATACCAGAGATCAATTAAAAAAAAAAAAAAAATAGTGATGCTAGAGATCACTATGATAGAAGAGGGAAAATCAAAGGACAAGAGTAAAGTGATGGGAATGACTTAAACACAATTGATGGGGGACATCAATCATTCAATCCCAAGTATTCCAAGGTCTACCAAAACAGAGCTTGTTTGTGGATGGATCATTTGTAGCCAATTTAACAAATTTCTATAGCCGCCGGCCGCCGGAAAAGGATGTGCTTCCATGAGTGTTCAATCCTTTGATGCCATTTCAATATGTGTGTAAGCATACATGCTTTCCAGCTTGGGATCATCAATCCCAAAAGGGATCTAATTGAAACAACTATCTAATTTTGCAGTTTTAATCAATGGCATTGCTTCTGCTCTTTTGGGCCAGCCTTACAAATCCACATCAGTGGGGCCCGCCTGTAAAGCCTGAACGGCTCAAAATCCACCATCCCCAATGGCGGGACCCACTCCAAATCCAAATCCAAAGAAGAGATGCAGATGCCAAACGGAATGAATCAAAAATCCACAGGCGGGGGATTGAGGTGGTGTGGTGGCTCACCTCGACGGCGTAGGTGGTGGGGTCGAAGTTGTAGAAGGAGCGGACGCGGAGGCAGGCGGCGGCCCAGAGCTCGGCCTCGGAGATGGCTTCGGCGACGGCGATCGCCCGGCGGTCGAGGACGATCGGGGCTTCGTGAGAAGCGACGGAAGGGAAATGGCGGAGGGGTTTGAACGTGGAGAGGGAGAGGGAGGTGTGAGGGGTAGTTTGGGAATCAAAAATTGATAGGTGGTGAGGAGGAAAGAATACACAGCGGGAGAGTGAAATGGCAAGGGCCATTGCATTGGCTTTTCCTCTCTCTCCCTCTCTCTTGGGCTTTAGATTCTTGTAGTGTTTGGATGTAATTGGAATGATAAGATATTCTGAGGTCTTGTTTTGGAAACGTCAGCAGCATGATCTGGTGACAAAATTTCAAAGTTTTTAGGTGAAGTGCATGGAAAAGGTCTTTTTGTAAATGAGCTGGTGTCATTGGTTGGATTAGGGGATTTTTTTTTTTTTTTTTTTTTTTTTTTTTTGTAGGATTGTGCATCCTTTGCCTTTTATCTTACATTTGTTACTAGTGTAGTAGGCCAATGCCCAATGCATGCCATAATTTAAAAAAATCCTTAAAATTTTTAATTAAAAATATTTCTAAATATTTAAATAAATTATAAATAAATATTAATATATAATTCATAAAGATTGAAAACTCATTACAAAAAATTTAGGTAGCTGGAAAATTTTAGGACAAAATCAAGTAAATAATAAAGGTTTTAGGGCCTTGATTTGATTATATTTGTGCTTAAGTGCCATTTCAGAATTAAACGTGGATTTTGGAATTAATTGGCTTTCATAATGGACCCCACAGATTAATTAATCCTACCAAATATCCAATGAAAAATAAGGGAAAAAATGTCCACAATGGGCCCCAAAGATTAATTTTACTGAATATTGAAAGGAAAATAAGGAGAAAAAAGTAGCAGAATAGAGCTTATGAAAGTGGCCCCTATAAATTGTGAGTTTGAAAAGAAAAATGATTTCGCTTTCATAATGGGACTCATAAGCTTATTTGGTTAAATTAGTAAATTTAAATCATTATATATAAAGTGTGGGTTTTGAAATTAAGTGGCTTCCACAATGGTCTCCATGGATAAACCATACAAAAAACAAAAAGAAAAATAAGGAAAAAAAGTAGCAAAATACCGACTACGAAAGTGCCCCAAATTTTTGCAACTTGGATCTAACATGAGGGTCCCATAAATTGATTTATAACAACATTTAATACATTCATGTTCACCTATCACTAAAGTCATAGCAAATAAAAAATTTGTGATAAAGATGAAAACACATGAGAGAAAATTTAAGCAGCTGGAAAACTTTAGGGGGAATATCAAGGAAATAGTAAAGATTTTAGTACCTTGATTTAATTATATTTGTGCTTAGCCATAAATTGAGTGTCATTTCATTAGACATAGGCCATAATTGAAAATCATTTAGATTTTTAATTAGAAATATTTCTAAATATTTATATAAATTATAAATGAATATTATTATACAATTCATAATAAATATGAAAACTCATTAGAGAAATTTTGGGTAGCTGGAAAATTTTAGGGAAAGATCAAATAAATAGTAAAATTTTAGGAATTTGATTTGATTACATTTGTGCTTAGCCATAAATTAAGTATCATTTCAGAATTAGATGTAGATTTTGGATTTAATTGGTTTCCACAATGGGCCTCGCGGATTACTTAATCTTACCAAATATCCAAAGAAAAATAAGGAGAAATATGTCCATAATGTGCCCCACAGATTAATCTTATTGAATATTGAAAGGAAAATAAGGAGAAAAAAGTAACAAAATACAGCCTATGAAAGTGGGCCCCATTCTGGTATCAAAAAAGCTCTTTGTGTGTTGGTATAAAAAAAAAGTGGCCACCGTAAATTATGAGTTTGGAAAGAAAAAAGATTTGGATTTCATAATGGGACTCAAAGATTTATTTGGTAAAATTAGTAAATATCATGATAAAAATTTATTTTGTGTTAAAGATGAAAACACATGAGAGAAAATTTAGGTAGCTGGAAAATTTTAAGGGCATATCAAGTAAATAGTAAAGATTTTAGGACCATGATTTGATTATACTTCTGCTTAGCCATAAATTGAGTGTCATTTCATAATTAAATGTAGATTTTAAAATTAATTGGCTTCCACAATGGGCCCCACAGATTAATTAATCCTACCAAATATCTAAAGAAAAATAAGGGAAAAATGCCCACAACGGGCCCCATGGATTAATCTTACTAAATATTGAAAGGAAAATAAGGAGAAAAAAGTAGCAAAATACAACCTATGAAAACAGCCCCCGTAAATTGTAAGTTTAAAAAGAAAAATGATTTGGCTTTCATAATGGGACTCATAGACTTATTTGCTTAAATTAGTAAATATGAATGATTATATATTAAGTGTGGATTTTGAAATTAACCGACTTCCACAATGGCCCCCACGGATTAACCATACCAAATAATGAAAGAAGAATAACGAAAAAAAGTAGCAAAATACCGCCGATAAAAGTCCCCAAATTTCCGCAACTTGGACTAACATGAGGGTCTCACACATTGATCTGCAGCAACATTTAATACATACATGTCCACCTGTCACTAAAATCATAGCCAAAGAGCCTTTATTATTTTTTTGTTAGTTTAATAATATGTGGGGCCCATTGAAGGTGTGATTCCCCGGAGTCCCACATCGATTATAGAGAGGAAAGTAAATGGTGTTATATGTGTAGCTTAGACCCTTACCTTGCATGAGGCCTTTTAATTAGTTGATGCCCATCAGAAGCAAAACCGTGAGGCCCGTAGGCCAAAGTAGACAATATCATGCATGCGTGTATGGGTGGGGCGTTACAAATGGTATCAGATCCGACTTTCGACTAGTTTGAGTGTGAGTCCCCTGCCGTGGCCTGGTGCAAGTTGGTGGGTCTCCATGTAGGTGGGCCAAGAGGGCTGGCAGGCTACAGGGACAGGCAGGCTGCTGCACAGGGACGTGTAGCCTTAAGGGAGGTGGATTGTAACGCTCCGAAATCCCACATAGACTATAGAGAGGAAAGTGAATGGGGTTATATGTAGAGCTTACACCCTTACCTTGCATAAGGCCTTTTGATGGGTTAAGGCCCATCAGAAGCAAAACCATGAGGCCCGTGGGCCAAAGCGGACAATATCATACATGCGTGTAGGGGTGAGGCTTTAGAATATCTGAGATTTGCATTGAGATTTTTAGGTGATGGAGTATTACAGAATGTGAGTTAGTTTAGTGATATGAGATTAGAAGGGTAATTCTGGAATATAGCATTGCAAATTAAAAGTTTGAGGATGCACCACGTATCGTTCTCCCGCGAAAAGTCTATTGTCTTTGTATATATAATAATTCAGGGTTTAAATATTTTCCACAGAACTCTTTGTGGGATATCTTATCGCTATGCACGCCGTTAGGTCTATTGAAATATAGGTTACATGTGGTTTCGGTTGACCTAGATTATTATTCTTATTGTATGCAGGGTTGAGCCCGTGTGGAATAAAGTCTTTGCAGAGCCAAGGCCCTACTCTATCTAGGCACTTACCCTACCCTCTCAAAGATTTTTTTTACCCTAAAACGCAAGGAGTAGAAAACAAGAAAATCAATTTATGATTTTTTAAGAGCACCATTAAGCATTGATAAATTGTTCATACAATTGCGATTGATATTATCCTGAACTTAGAAAACAAAAGAATACAAAAGTGCAAACCTACTAGTAAAGACTGGCATTGAGGCTATTTATAAATATTAGAATTCTCAAAAGCTATATATAAAAAAATGGTTGTAAGGACAAAAGCTTCTTTTTTATAATAAAAAAATAGCAAAAACCTAACGACCATTTATCTTTACTATCAAATACACTTATTAGTACATATGAAAGGTATTAAAATGCCTAAGCAAGAGCCTATTTACAAATACAAAAATCACATGGTTCTATTTACAGATCTTATAAACCATAGGGGATATATATAAAAAAAAAATTCTTATATAACAGAGATCGGGTTGAATTTTGAACTAAGATACTATTGATGTGACTCCTCTATGAAAAATAGAGGCTTTACTTGACTTTTACTCATCGAATAAGATGCCAAACGGGGCCCTAAGGGAATGTGTCACCCCAAAAGTCAAACCCGATAAACTATAAGATAAAGGCCTGATCCTCATAGCATACTAAAGCTCCAAGCCGAAGCTCAAACCCTTCCATATCAACTTAATAGAGTTACTCAAAGAAGTATATATAAATGTCATTTTCTTTTCAACCACATCGGGTGTGGAGTTCTAATAATGAAGACTAAGCCCATGTTTGGGCATCTCTATTTCATGCCTCTAATTCTCTAAATGTCTAAATCGGACAGAGGTTTAAAGAATTAGAGCGTTTGGCACAAGATTCTAGACTCTGTCCGCTTTAGACACTTAAAGGCAAATCCTCTAAAATCCAAATCTCCAAAAATGTGCAGATGAGAAATAGAGCTTTTGGGTCTTAAAATATAGAGGTGAGGTATTTAAAATAGATTCGCGCGTTACCAAATGCTTTTTTTTTTTTTTTTTAAATCTAGCCTCTTTTTTTATGGCTCTTTTTTTAATGGTTCTATTTTAGATGGATCTATAAAAAAAAAGAGTAGAGATGATAAACAAGCCCTAAAGGGTTCTTTACTATTTTGGAAATTTATAACAATAACAATGCTAGACACAAAGGCAATGATATAAAAGAGAACCACTTCCTACTAAACAATATCTATTTGAGAAGGATATAGAAAAGATACATGTAAGGGGCATCTCGTTTAGAAAAAAAAAAAGATAAAAAAGGTTGCCTTCTAAGGAATACCTAGAAAACGAATAGATGTTTTATTTGTTTTTGTTTTTTTTTTTTTTCATAATAAGAACAGTTTTTAGTACCAGGGCCAGCTCGAGACAATTCGAGGCCTAAAGCAATAATCCTAAATGAGGCATTTTCTATGTTTTAATATTATTATAAATATTTTATTTAAAATTTATTTTTCTTACTTTTTTGTGATACAAAATTGCTAATTAAGTTATTATATTTAAGTTTGCTAACCTATCTTAAGTCCACCTCCAAAATCCACATGAAAATTTTGTGCCTATGCCCAAAACTCACAGGGAAATCTTGGGTCACAAAATTTAAATACCTACTTGGCTTTAAACCCCCCTCTCCCAAACAAAAATCTTTAGTCTGCCACTAGTGGGGCTCGAAGCATTTTCATATGTGCACAGTGTGCAGATACACCATGAGTCAGGACCATCCAAGATGGATTTCGGAGGTGTGCCCCACGTATTGGATGTTCCAGATGCATGGTGCTCATACACTGTGGGCAAGTGAATAAATTCCAGCAGGTGCCCATTGCTTATCTTAAATTTTAAGATTTATTATTTTGGCCGAAATCCCAAGCTATGGATTTATTACAACCACATCATAAATCAAATCTAAATAGGCCCCTATTGAAATAGGATATACAAAAATAATAAGAAAGGCTTGTAAGCAAATTCATGACTGGATGTATGGTTGAGATTTGATACATATGGACTGCTAGAAATATAATGGTGTGCTAAAATCAATTGGAATATTAGCAATAGAAATATAAGGGGCACATTTGGAAATATAATAGGCTATAAATGATACTTTAAGGCCCCATGAAAATCTTGGTTGTATCTTCTCAAGAGAGAGTTATTATGGGGCCTTATATTTTAGGAAGAAAAAAAAAGAGATGGCAGTTGACAAGTTTGATTTTTGGAATTTCAAAAGATACGAGCTGCTATTATGGGGCCTTTTTTATCCTTATTTTATGGAGCCTAAAGCAAAGGCTTTGTTGCCCTTGTGGTACAGCCGGCCCTAGTTAACACAAAAGAAGAAAGAAGAGAGATTTAGAAACCTCCTTTTATTTTGGTTGCGCAAAACTTCCTAAGTTGGGAAAGGTTGCAAATAATAGAGAAGTTCCCCACAAAGTACACTTTCAAACCTCCTTCCATTCTTCAAATTAAGGACTGAATTATTACCATAATTTAGAGCATGGAACCAAGGTTGCAAACGGGATGGTTCCAGATCGAAACCATAGTGGACCTGGACCCATTTCTAAACAATGATTCTGATTCCGGATCCGATTTTAACTCGGAACCTCTTTTATTGGTTCTAGACCCAGTTCCGATAGGAAAATTTGGATCCGGTTCCGAAACCAGGTCCACCTAAAGGACTAGAATCTAGTTTCAAAATCAATTCTAATTTCTCTTTATTCTTCATTTTTCTTAAAATATGCATATCATTCAACTTATAATAGTCCATCAAGTCTATTACTTCCAATATTATATACAAAAATGTCAAAAAAAAAGTTGCTTTTCATATACAATTTTCAACATCTTAAGCTCATATGCCAGGTCCCGGGTCCATGGGTCAGAACCAATATGGACCCGGACCAGTTTATCAATCGGAGCCTAAAATAGGTTACAGGCCCGGTTTTTTACGGGTCGGAACTTCCGGGAAATCGGAAAATAGAATATCCACTTGCAACCCTAACATAAACCCTTGAGAAGTTCCTTGTAAAACTAATAAATTAGAGGACAAAGTTATTACTAAATTTTAGAGGACACTAGGTTTTTTTTTTTTTTAATAAAGAAGAGGGTCTACTAGTCCTTGAACCCTTGACCTCTTTTAAATGCTTCCAGTCATGTAACCATAAAGACACAAGGAAGATTGGTAGGCGTTTTTTTTTTTAGTTGATTTAAGAAAATTCTTAAAGATCTAGAAACACCACCCACCCCCCACATTGTTTTTGTGTGTGTGTATGTGTGTTTGATATAAAAGCAAGATTAACAACATAGGACACATTTGTTTGGTGGAATTGAATTTCCAGGGATTCATGGTAACATTGGCTCAACTATAAAAGCAATAAGAAGGGATTAGTGAATGAAATGATCGAAAGAATAAAAAAAGAAGAAGATATAGATAAGTCCCATGCATACAGCCGAATGTTTAATCGAATACATATTCTTTATTCATAGCTTAAATCTCTTTAAAGCTATAAAAATTCTTAAGAAAATTCATTAACTACTAAATCACATTTTTATAAAGTAAAACCGGTAAAGGAAAGAAAGATAAAAGATTATTAGTATTAACTTTATTGGTTGTTACTATTCTTACACCGCCCCGAATTGCTTAAATTGTAAGATTTGATTAAATAAGTATTGGATTATAAGATTCATTTATAAATGAGATTCATTATATATATATACACAAAATCATTTCTCTTGAAATCCGGGATATAAATCAGGATTCAAGATACGAATCGTATGATTTTGATAACTATGGGTTCAAAGAATGAATATATAAGTTGAAGTCATAAACTGAGGCTGTTCATAGATTTTCATTTATGAGAGTGATGGCTAGGTATTCATTATCTACAAAATCACCTTTAATTGTTGGCCATTTATGGATCATAGCTTTTGCTTCTTTAATTTACCCACTTTGATAAGAAAACACTTGCTTAAAACTCTTATGAATTAAATACCATGCGAACAAATAGGCCCAAAATCTAATAGGACTGTCATTGTGGAAGAATTTATTGCTTTAATCATATTAGAGATATAGCTTACTTGGAATTTCAAAAGACTTGTTATCTTTTAAAAGAAACAAGAAGAATTGTTATCGTTTAAAAGAAACACATTAGATTTTTCTTTTTAAGGAAAGCTTTACTAGGACTCACATTAGGAGGATAAAAGTTTACACAATATTTGTAATGTTAAAAAAAAATAAATGAAATGTATATAATAAAAAAATACAAACAAATGATGTCATTATTTTGTTGCTAGGTATTTTGAAGGGAGTAAGACTGCAAGCAAAAGTACAGGATTCCTGTTTTTAATACATTATAACTAGCAAAAACACTCATGTGATGCATAGGACTACAACAAGGAAGTGTGCATATATTCTCTCAATCACAATCTTATATATAGTAGCAAAAATATAATTATCCCAAATAGCACTAGTAATAAAAAGTATTTTTGCTAATTAGTAATAAAAATGTTAAAAGTCAATAAGATTGAAAGCCTACTATGTGGGGTCCACTAGGGCCCAACTTGGATCAGTGCAAGTCCTTTTACACTCTCATCCCATTGTGACTTGGTATCGGATATAGGTTCACCATTATCAAACCTTTATCCACCATTATATTAAATCTCAAAGTAATCTTATAGAAAGACGAATAAAATTTATTGCTTTTCAAATATAGGGCTAGGATTATCTTACAATGCTGATTTTTTTTTTCATTGGCTCTTATCTGCAACGAGTCTTTTCCATGTACCCAATCTTATTAATAAGTGGGCATCTTGAGTAGGCCCCACGAGCTAGACACCATATTGCTCATATGCAGTTTTCTCAAGTTGCCCAGCAGACATGGATATTAAGAGATAGAAAGTTGTAAATGAAACCTCATCTTACATTGATGGAATTCATGGGCACTACCACAAATACAACAATCTTATTAAAATGTTGAGATGATATGATGACATTTAGTTGAAATGATATTTTCCCAACAATTTTTGCAGTATTCCCAAAATTTCACTAAATTAAAAATGTCACTAGAAAACTACTAGAAATTGGAATAAAATGGAAGAAAAGCAAGAATAAGTTAAAAGTGTTCTTTTATTAGTATTTAACTCTAATTAAAATCATCCATTACTTGTAAATATAATTTATTTTATGTACTATTTTCTAAAATAATATTCAGAGAAAAAGTCCAACTTTGAACATATCCTAACACTTTCCTAAGGAAATCATTTCTTAAGAATGATATTTATGATAATGCCCAATAGACATGTGACATATAATGAACAGTTTAAAATTTGTACCATATCAAGCTATATTTAGGAAAGCAATGTTTGGATGGGATAATTGCAATGTATTCAGATTCGGATTTATCCCAACACATACAAAACCTGCTGGTGGTCCGGAACCCAATTACTTCAAAATTTTGTTTTGTTTTTTCTCCGTTGTTTGCCATGATGAACTCCTAGTCAAGAATAGAATGACACTTAGAACTTAAAGACCCTAAAATGGATCCGTGTGATATTAAGGTGCCAACACCACTTGACAACGAGTGTGTATGCCCTAATTGCTTTTGGATTAAATCTGCATTCAACTTATAGATCAATATTGATCATAACAAAAACTCATGACCCATTGAAAAGAAATTTTCTACTTTAAGTGAAATTTGTTGATAAAGAGTTAGAAGGGATGACATTAATATTGAATGGTTTAGATTATCATTACGGGGTATGATGCTGGTTACATGCGAAACATGTAAATAGACTATGTTAGAGCTAGACTTGGGTTTTATGCCCACCGTACCAATTCGAGCTAGAAAACTTCGGGGTAGCAGTTTCATAAACAAACCCGCATTCGACTCCCCGGTAGCAGTTTCATAAACAAACCCGCATTCGGTTCTTGGCCCCGAACACTATAAGCATGTTTGGTAATAGGCGAAGAATCGATAAATATGATAATTATTCACTTCCACTGGAACAAAGATTCCTTGCCAGGGATTTGTATAGTTGAGGATTTCACATACATTGGTGTGTGTCTACTTATAGTTAAAGAAAAAAAAAAGGATTTAGGGCATGTTTGGCAACAGATGAGGAATCCACAGATCTTATGATTCTTCACTCCCCACTAGAATAAGGATTCTTCGCCGGGGATTTATACAGTCGATGATTTTACATTGATATCGGTGTGTATTTATAATATAGCTGAGAAAAATAGGGTTCAGCGTATAAATCTACTTAAGTGAGGATTTTCAAATCTTACGAGGGTAGTTGGATCCGAAAATCCGGTCAAATATTTGTCCAAATCTTTAATAACTTACAATTGCTAAATATGAATTTACTATAACTTTAGAAAAATCTAAAATCTTTTTACTAAAAATTTTATTGCCAAATGTGATCTCAAAGTGCAAATAAAAATAAAAATAAATAAAGATTTTCGTGCATCCAAATCATCAAGAATTTACAATCGCAAATATGAAATTACTACAAATTTTAGGAAACCGAAAATCTTTCCCAAACGACCTGTTACTTGTGAGTTCCAACTTCTACGCCGAGTAAAATATATATATACATACAAAAACTCGTAAGCCCTTGAAAAACCAAAGTCTCCAAAACCATCGGCAGCACTTCCTCCTCATCTGCTCTTCTTCTTCTCCTCCTTCCTCACGAAATCTCCATCTCCAAACTTCCTCTTTCTTTCCTTCAAATCCATCCATCGATTTCCCATCGATCACTATCGATCAATCACCACCTCCCTCTTATTTCCAACTTCTCAGATCGAATCACCCAATCATCGAAATTCATCTCAGACCAATCTCTCTCTCTCTCTATCTCTCATCACCATTTCAATTTCTTGATCGATCAATCTCTCTCTCTGATCTTTTTTTGATTCAATTGAGATCCCTTCATATTCATATCTCAGTCTCCATCACTTCCAAATCCTTCTCTTTTCATCTATTCATCACTCTCTTCAGTTAGGGTTAGGGTTAGGGTTTTTGTTTTCTCGATCTGTTTATAAAGGTCTCTGCTTTCTTTGATTTTGATTCTGATTCTGATTCTTCTAAGTAAATGGGTAAGAAGAAGCCAGCTATCACGGCCTCCGCCGCCGCCGCCGGCGGGGAAGAAGAGATCCCGGCAGTCCAGGCTGGTAGGAAATCCAAGAAGAAAGGGGCCAACATCGACGACGACGAGTACTCGATCGGCACTGAGCTATCCGACGATATCCAGCCGGAGAAGCAAGGCCTTGACGACGAACCCCCCGCCGACGGAAAGAAGAAGGGGAAGAAGGGCAGCAGCAAGGCGAAGCCCAACGATGAGGACGAGGAGGAGGAAGAGGCCGCCGCCGCAGCCGCCGCCGCCCCTTTTGCCGGTAAGAAGAAGCCGAAATCGAAGAAGGGGGGCGGTGACAGCTTGTTCACCACCTCCGCTTTCGATGCCCTCGAAGAGGATAACGATGCGGTGGAGCCCGGGAAACCGGATTTAGATGAAGACGAGCAAGCGCCTTCCATGGTTTTTGCAGGGAAGAAGAAGTCCAAGGGGAAGAAGGGCAGGTCGGCTTTTGATGCTCTTGAAGATGATAACGATGAGGTGGAGCCCGAGAAACCCGCTTCGGAGGAGGGCGAGGATGCTCCGGCCATCGCCTTTGCTGGTAAGAAGAAGCCATCCAAATCCTCCAAAAAGAGTAATTCTGTTTTTACGGCTTCTATTCTCAATGATGTTGATGATGGTAGTGCTGACATTGGTGTGAATTCTATTAACAACAATGAAAATCAAGTAGAGGATGATGGTGTTCCCACCATTGCTTTCTCTGGGAAGAAGAAGTCATCTAAATCTTCAAAGAAAAGCAATAGTTTTGATGTGGGTCTTGATGATGAGGATAGTACTGATGTTGCCATTAGTTCTAGTAGTAGAGTAGAGGATGAGGATGATGATGCCACTCAGATTTCATTCTCTGGTAAGAAAAAGTCATCTAAATCTTCCAAGAAGAATAATAGCTTGTTTACTGGGTCGGCAATTGAGGATGATGGTGATGGCATTGGTGAAAATCTAGTGGAGAATGAAGATGATGTCTCGACGATCACTTTTTCGGGTAAGAAGAAGCCGTCGAAATCATCCAAGAAGAGTAGCAGCTCTACAGTCACCTCTGGTTTTGACTCAGTCCTGGGAGAAGAAGTTAGTGGTGTGATTGAACAACCTTCTATGGATGGCAGTATTAGTAGTTCCAATGAGCTGGGTAGAAAGAATGATAATGTTGTCAAAGATGAAAAACAGGGGAGTGAGAGCGTGGCTGAACCTTCAAAGAAGCAGAAGAAGGGTAAGAAGAAGAGCGGAAGGACAGCCCAGGAGGAGGATGACCTTGATAAGATTCTTGCAGAGCTTGGTGAAGGGCCTCTGCCTCCAAAACCTACGGCTCCTCCTCCCCCAGAGGAGAAAGTTGAAGTTCTGCCTGAACCCGTTAAAACCGCGGATGTTGGAGTTGAGGAGAAGGATGCTGAAGTGGAGGAAAAAGAAGGTGGCGAGTCTGCGGCTGCTAAGAAGAAGAAGAAAAAGAAAGAAAAGGAGAAAGAAAAGAAGGCAGCGGCTGCAGCTGCCACTGCGGCAGTGGAGGCTGCAAAGGAAGAGAAGCAGGAAGAAACAAAGAGCAAGATTTCTGACAAAAAAATCCCAAAGCATGTCAGAGAAATGCAGGAGGCACTAGCAAGGCGGAAAGAAGCAGAAGAGAGGAAAAAGAGAGAAGAAGAGGAAAAGTTGAGGAGGGAGGAAGAGGAGCGCCGGCGGCTGGAGGAGCAGGAAAGACTCGCAGAAGAAGCGAGGCGGAGGAAAAAAGAGAGAGAAAAGGAGAAACTTTTAAAGAAAAAGCAGGAAGGTAAGCTTCTAACAGGCAAGCAGAAGGAAGAGGCCCGCAGATTGGAGGCGATGAGGAACCAATTTCTTGCGTCGCATGGCCAGCTACCCACTGCGAACAACGAGACTTTAACAAGCAAAAGGCCAAAGTATGAAAGCAAAAAAGCAAAGCATGGTTCTGGACAGGGACATGGCGGGGCAGCTGCAAAGGTGGTGGAAACTGTGGAGGTTGTGGAAAACCCGCTGGATAGTGTGCCTGATGTTGAACCGTCAGAAATCGAGAAGGTCGAAGAGGAGTCCTCAGTTGGTGATGTTGAGCAGCAGGTGGTTGAAGAAAATGGAGTTGAAGAAGAAGATGACGATGAGGAGTGGGATGCGAAAAGCTGGGATGATGTGGATGTTGCCTTGCCTGCTAAGAGTGCATTTGCTGAGGAGGAGGCTGAATCTACAGTGAAGAAAGACACCAAGCGCTTAACATCATCCAATTCGATGAACTTGGAAGTGCCTCCTGCACCTGCCAAACCTACATTTGCCAGTAAAAAGGTTGCTCCTCAGGCACCTGTGAAAAGTCATGACACAGATAGTAAAGGTGAAGATCATGAAGCTGAAGAAGCTAATGAAAAGCCAAAGAGAAAAGAAGCCGCAACGAAAAGGGAGCAACGGGCAGCAGAGGCTCTTTCGAAAGCGAGTGTAGATGACCTTCGCTCTCCAATTTGTTGCATTCTTGGCCATGTCGATACTGGTAAAACCAAGCTGCTTGATTGCATTCGAGGCACTAATGTTCAGGAGGGTGAGGCTGGAGGCATTACACAGCAGATTGGTGCTACATATTTCCCTGCAAAAAATATAAGGGATAGAACAAAGGAGCTTAAAGCTGATGCGAAGCTGAGGGTCCCTGGTCTGCTGGTGATTGATACTCCAGGACACGAGTCATTCTCAAATCTGCGGTCACGAGGCTCTGGTTTATGTGACATTGCAATTTTGGTGGTTGACATTATGCATGGCCTAGAACCGCAGACTATTGAGTCTCTTAATCTTTTGAAGATGCGGAATACTGAATTCATAGTTGCATTGAATAAGGTGGGTAGTCCTAGGCATTTAATTTACATCATAAATTTCAATTAGCATCCGCTTAATGCTGCACTTGGCTCCTTGCTGTTTTGGTCAGAGAGAATCTTCTCCTCATTTTCAGAATTTAAACCTGCAAAAAAGACCCTGAAAATCAAGAAAAGAATTTCTCCAGTCTTGAAGGGGAAGATGCCAGATGCAGTATCATTGCAGCTTAATTATCAATATTTTCCCCTTTAATCTGATACTTTTGTGTTTCGATTTCAAAGGTTGATAGACTGTATGGATGGAAGTCAAGCCCCAATGCACCTATTGTGAAAGCTATGAAACAACAATCTAATGATGTGCAAAATGAATTCAAAATGAGGCTCACTCAGGTTGGTTTAGATTCTCAAGCTCTTCATTTCGTTGTTAGGATTTGTGACTTAAGTTAACCATAGTAATGGACTTGTGATTGCCCCTCCCCTTCAGATCGTCACACAGTTTAAGGAGCAGGGCTTGAATACTGAGTTGTACTACAAAAACAGAGAAATGGGGGAAACATTCAGCATAGTCCCTACAAGTGCTGTCACGTGTGTACACCTTTGAGCTCCCATCTTCACTAAATTTTTTTTTTTTGGGTGCCTGTGATATATGATTTCATGACATATGTGTCTCTCTGATGTTTCAGTGGTGAGGGCATCCCAGATCTTCTTCTTTTGTTGGTTCAATGGACACAAAAAACCATGGAGAAAAAGCTTATGTTTGTCAGTGAAGTACAGGTATGACTCAGAGAGAATCTATATGGGTACTTTTTTATTTACCATTTTTTCTATCAACACCTGTCCATACTATTTGTTTACTCATCATCATCATTGTCCAATATATTTGTGGTTGGTTTTGTGAGTTACTTTTTTACTTGATCCTATTTACTGCATTATTGTTTCCTGATATCTACCAGAGTAGTGGTAGTTAATGTCACTAACTTTGGGTCTGTATGGCAACTGTTCTCAGTGCACGGTCTTGGAGGTTAAGGTTATTGAAGGCCTGGGGACAACCATTGATGTCGTGTTAGTTAATGGCGTCCTTCATGAAGGGGATCAAATAGTTGTTTGTGGCATGCAGGTAAGCATGTGAATGTTTGTGGCATACAGCTTAGTTCTATCTATGTTTTGTGTGCTGAATGTTTGTTCTCATATATTTACTGTTCCATGTTAGGGGCCTATTGTTACAACTATCCGAGCTTTGTTGACACCTCATCCTATGAAAGAGCTCCGAGTAAAGGTGAGTCTCCAGAGACTATTGTTTTGTTTTACTGTCTGTTGCATATTTTCTTGTCACTTTGCTTATCGTGGAAATGCAAAAATTTCATGATGCATGGTGTGGCATGAAACGATATGGCTTAATAGGGAGGGGTTCAAATTTCAATTACTTTTGTTGTATGGCGGGGCTGCTGCTTTATGATCTTCCTCTATTCCTTAATGTTTTCCTCATGTCATTTTTGTTGAAAGAACTCTTCTACCTAGTGTTTTACTTAGTATTGGTTTTCTTTCATTGGTATTTTGGCTTTTTTGTACATCTAGAATGGGAAAATATCATTACCATGATCTTATGAGCAATGAAAATAGTATCAGTGAGAGATAATGTCGAATATATTGAGTTCTCATTGGGATATTACTCGGAAAATATTATTAAAACTAAAAGTAATTTTCAAAAGCTTTTGATTAGTACATGTTACCATTCAATAAAAAAATGAATAAAATAAAAGTAATTTCAATAAATAAATTAATAAAAGTAATTTTCAAAATAAAAATCTAAATATATATAAAAAAGAAAGGGCTCAAAACCAAAGCAAAGCCTAGTAAATAGAGAACAAGCCTATCATAATTCCATCATTTTTCCTTTGCTAGCCCTTCACTTTCTTATTGTCCTTCTTGTGGGATTATTATTTCTTTCGGTGGTTTTCTTTTTAGTGTTTTTGCTTGTTAGTGTATCCCTTTTGTATTGCTAAGCTTTTGACTAATGGAAGTTACCATTCAAAATAATAATAATAATCAAGTCCACCTCTACAATTGAAATTGCAAAAAAGTCTTATCCTACCTTTGAGTTATCATTAAGAAAAACTCTCCAATCAAAGTTGCACCCTTTATAAGATTGATGGCATGTGAATTACATGACTACAATACGAAAAAGAGTTAATCATTTGTTTTACACCATTTATCTCATGGTGCACTACTCTGATTGAAGTAATATTTTTATTAATGAATTGTCACAAGTAAAGGTTTGACAATGATTTTTAGTTGTTTGGATTTTATAGTAGGCCCTACTAATACATATATTGAAATGGCTTTGTGAATATCCGAGTTCTGCCTCATAGTTTGGACTCGAAGAAATTAGATGAGAGATTTATTTATTTATTTATTTAGTTTTTGTAAGATGAGAGAAAGTTAGGGCATATGGTGTACCATTGCACAAAAGTAGATGGTAAGTGGGCAACTTGGGGACTTTACCAATGTACTTTACGGTATGTAATTGATTTCTTTTTTCTTTTGAATTGATAATATTAATTTTTCTACTAAAGGAAAAAAATAATATAAAGATTAACGGGAAGGATACTACCAAACAACTACAACACCCAATCCCTAAAAACAACAAACAAACAAACTTACATTAGACAAAAATTAAAGGGTTTTTTTTTTTTTTTTTTTTCCTTGAACTCAATATGTGGACAATGATTTTACTGTAGAATTAGGGTAGCAGAAGTAAAGAAAGCACTGGCAACAATAAAGATGGAAAAGACTAGAGGGCCAGATGGCATTTCGGAGAGGCTTAGAAATGCTTAGGAGAAATTGGATAACTTCATTTAATTAGGCTATTCAATAAGATACCAAGGACAAAGAAAATGTCGAATGAATGGAGAATAAATGCTACAGTACCTATATACAAGAACAAACGAGATATACAAAGTTGCACCAATTATGGGATGAAATTTATGAGTCACTATGAAACTATAGGTAAGAAAAATGGAGCTAAGAGACCATTTAAAAAAAAATGGAGTAAATACTTGGACAAAAGAGCAAGATATCTGAAAATCAACTTGGTTTCATGCTAGTGAGGTCATTATAGAATACATTTTCTCAGACAATTGATGGAAAAGTACTGAGAGGAGAAAAATTTTCTTATGGTCTTCTTTGATCCGGAGAAAGCGTACAACAGGGCACCTAGAGAATTGATTTGGCTAGTTTTAGATAAATGGAATGTTAGAAGATATTATATTGACATCATTAAATACATATATGAGAGTAATAACCAGTGTGAGAACTATCTATGGAGAGATAGTTGAGTTCTAGTGACTGGTAACTAGTGTGAGAACTATATGTGGAGAGACAATTGAGTTCTAGGGACCATAGGTTTGCATCCGGAGTCAATGTTAAGTCATTATCATTTTGCACTGATTGTGGACGAGATTGTGGACGTGTTAAATGCTCATATTCAAAAAAAGGTGGTGGTGTTGGATGAATCGGGAGATGGCGTGAATGTGAAATTTGAGAGATGGCGGAAGGCTTTAGAATCAAGGGCTTTAAAGAAAATCATACAAAGACAAAATATATGAATTCTAACTTCAATGGAGATGTGCAAAGAGATGTAACTCCTATACATTAAAGATTAAGAGATATCATGAAGAGATTCCTTCCAAAACCTTGGCGATAATTAGTAAGGGTGGAGAGATTGAGGAAGATGTTAAACATAAGATTAGAGTTAGATGGTTAAAGCGGAGACTTATTTCTGGAGTGCTTTGTAATTGAGCGACGCATACCAACAATATTGGAGGACAACTTATACTAGATAAAGATTAGACTAGCAATGACCTATGGAGAAAAATGTTGGTCAATCAAGAAACAACACATACAAAAAATGAGTGTAGCAGAGATGGGAATGTTGAGATGGGTGTGTGGACAAGGAAAGATAGAATCAGAAGTGAGCACAATCGAGGGCATTTATGGGTAGCATCAATATGTGATAAATTAAGAGACTCATTTGAGATGGTTTGGGCATATTCAACATGGACCAACAGTGAAAAAAATTTCTATGTAGGTTGATGGTCCCTTAGGGAAAGGGGTAGGCCAAAGAGCTCATGGATGAAAATAGTAAGGATAGATGTGAAGAAGTGTAGCCTATCCAAGGATTTGGATAGATTGTAATGGAGAAACGTAATTGATGTAGTTGACCACAACATAGTTGGGACAAGACTTTGATGATGATGGTAGAGATTTTATCGGATAAGTATTTATCTGATAAGTTGATAACATTGAGTCAACCCAACCCAACTGATTGACCCGCCAATGGGCCCAGTCCATCCATCTCAACCAGTTCATTTGGCCCAGCCCACCTACCAGTCCATTTATTTTCATGTTTTTGATCATTAGAGTTATATTTTATGTTATTTATGGTTTATGTTGGATGTTTTAATCCTAGCCATCAATGTGTTTGGATGGTCTAGATTAGTTTTAGTTTATATTGTTTTCTTATATAAGTGATGCAAGGCCTCTTGGCTTGAGAAGTTGATGATTAATGAAATTTCCGTCGTGTGATTTTGGCCTTTTCCAACTTATCTCTTATTCCTCGTCCGTGATGGGGAGTTTGGCGTGAGGCCAATTTTCAGGTGAAAGCTTGACCTATTCCTTCCACCCGCCATCTCTTGCCCCCTCCATGGCTCCATCTCTACCCATCCCATGTCTGGTACCCCAATCCGCATCACCAACAATATGTAACTTGGACAACTTAAAATATAAATACATAAAAATTAGGAGAAACTATTTGGGAGTGTGAGAATTTGCCTGGATGGATGAAGATCATTACCATGTAGAACATTGTGCATGATGCATATCATGATTATTGCCGTGTGCTCCTGTTATGGTAAGTAGTCAAAGTAATCTTGTCCATTTACATATAACTGACGAGGTTGACTAAAATCAAAGATTCCATAAGTAAGACTCTTGCTCCTGCAATGACTGGGGCTCATTATCACTGTAAGGAATCGATGGCTGTGGCTCTAGTGACTGTGAAAAAAGGGATACAAAGGTGGGTTTCTATTCAGGGCTGAGCCACTCGAAAGATGATATTGTCAAAGCATCCATCTGTAGGATTGTCCCCAAAATGCCCTTCTCCGTGTTAATTGCCACTACCTCTTGCTGTATATCTATTATCTACCTTCATATGTATCGTTAGATGGTGGTATGTATGTTTGTACCTACGATCAGAATCAAGATTAGCATTATCAGGAACTTGTTCTGTTGTCTTGTTTATGAGCTTGTATCCCCATAGTCATCACTACCTCCTTCACTACCTCTAGAAAAATGCACAGGAGAGTTGGGAGTTGTAGCTGCTGATGAACAGTTGGTGGTGGTGCTGGTTTCATGCTCCGGCATAGTCCTGGGCTTTATCTCATCGGTCTCTCGGATATCAACTAGATCCACCATAGAGATTTTCTTCAGCCACAACTTCAGTGGGTCATCCTTGTTGAATAAGACTTAGTTCAAGTCAATTATAGATCATTAATCACACTGCTCTATAGAATCCATCCTGCTTCAATTTCTATTTATTAGCTTGAAGTTGTACTGGGTGTAGACCAACTTGTTCAATTCTTTTCATTGTTAACCTGTTCTCAACTCTTGTGTGGATTAGCACAAAAGTGCTCATTAGATGCAGATGTTGTTTACCCAAGGATTTTAATAGTGACCTTCCTTGTCAATGGAGCACTTCTCCATAATTTAACCACCACTTGGCTAAAAATCAGTCATCATAAGAGAATCAATTAAAAGTCTATTATAAAATGTTAGATATTGAAAATTGAACTTAATGAAGTACATTCTAAAATCGCTTTATCTGCAAACATGTGCCCAAAATTCTCAATTCCTTTATTGTACATTTCAATCTTCATGATGTAGTCCTAGTGCATCATTGGCGTCAGGGCTACAAAAAAGAGGCCTAGAAAAAAGGCCCACAACTAGGTAGCCCATCAGGTCTAACCATAGTGACTAGCCCATTGGGTTAAGCCCATAGATGACTGATCGATTGAGTTAAACCATAGTCAACTAGCCCAATAGCACAGCCGTGCCTACTTTCTTGACATATAAGTTTCCAATAAATAGATCTAGATAAGATATCTTAAATCTATCAAGATAATTGACTGACTTGTAATCACTAAGAGGAAAGAAGATCCTATTAACCGAAAAGAGATTGGCATGTAATAGACTTCATGTAAGGGAAAGAAAATCCTATCTAGAACCCTAATAGGCAGGATTGTCATCTCATCCTCTATAAATACTGTTATAATCTTTACATGTGAATTATATGAAAAACTCTTCTTTCCCACTAGTTATTGTGGTTGAATTGCGCAATGTTTTCCACTTATGTGAAGGCTCCTTAGGTTGCAAATGGTGATGATCCAAAAGACCTGGGATCTATGTTGAATGTGTAAAGACTCCATCCATCATTTAGGTCCCATCACTATATGGCAAAGAAATTAGAGAGGGGGGAGAGAGAAGAGGGAGGGGTTTGGGGGTGGATGAACTCTTATGTAGTAGTATTATTATTGTTGTTGCTGTTGTCGTCATTATTGTTATTTTATAGTACTGGTAAATTTGAATATTTAATTATCCTCCTTCATAACTATTGACCTTTTGTCCTAAATTTATTGCATCACACTTCACAAGCTTCATCTACATCATTTGAAAATTACATTCAACAACACAAGTACTTTATCTGATGTATCTTGATTCTCCTTTGCATATCAAAATTGTGGAGTTGAGAAAGTAACTTGCAGAACACGTTGAAGAATAATCTTATATTAATTGACCTATAAAAAGTTGTAGTTCTGAATACATAAATTGTATATATGAGAGATGTTACGTGCAGTGTGTAAGTCATGGTGTAGCTGGTTCTTCCATCTATTGTCAATGACCTTCTAATACTCGTGGTGGTACTTTTGCAACTTTTCTGAACTCGTGGTGTTACTTTCCAATTTTGCTGAATGACCAGTTTTGTGCTGTCAATAGCCGTGTATAGGAACCCTGTCGTCATGTCATCACCATCAGTTAATTGAAGAACTTCAACTAAATGTTCCAACACCTTTACAGTTTCATCAAATTGATGCCAATGCTTCTGAATGGTATTTGCAATCCTCAAACACTTGGGGCTGTCGGCATCTTTGCCCCACCTCGATTCAAATCACTTTTTTTTTTTTTGAGCAGCTGACTGCATCTCCTTTGCACTTACAAGGGCACTCAAGGGCTTCAAAATGAGCATCATGTCTTGTAACATTGGGTTATAAAAGTCGTGGGCGGTTGCAATTGGTATACCTTTTCACCATTGATATCAGCTGGTTGGACCCTTAGATGAAGTTGGTGATTTTCTTTGCCTTTTCGACCACCCTCTTTTATACTATTTCCTTCTTTGATATCTTCAACAATCAAATCCAAACAATGAGCTGCACATAGAGACCAAAATACATAGTCTCTATGTCATAAGCATCATTTTGGCCTTCACTAACAAGGCATCTTTGTCTGTAACAACTTGCACCTCTTGCTTAGCCCCAATCTTATAATTACCTCATTCTGCAACTTGTTGAGGTAGTTTGTGTCTTTTATGTGGTTTATTGCATTAACAGACTTGATGACAACGTTATCGTGTGGAATTGGAGGGAGGTAGCCCTAGCTAATATGGGTTTTAGATTTTGAGGACTGTTTTATGGAGGTCCTGTTTTGTGTTGTGATCTTTGTAGCAGAGTAAAAATTGTGTTTTTTTTTTTTTTGGGGGCGGGGGGGAGGGTTTTCTTTTTGGCTCTTTCTTTTCTTTGCTTGTTTTCGGCCTTTGTACTGTTTAGCTGATTAAGTGAATGTTAATGTTAAAAAAATATATTAAAAAAAAAACAGACTTGATGAAGGCGGTTCATATGTGCAAGTACACTAGAAAATTTAACAGGGATTGTTTTCATTTAGTCATCCAGCCCTTGCTCAAAATAGGGCTGCCTGGCACGAAATGAGAAAGCAAGAGCGTATGGTTTATGAACATGTAAAATTTGTCACTTTGCATGGCATGAATGAAAATTGACTGTAATGCTCCTTTTTTAAGAATCTGGCCCTTCATTATTGACGTGAATATGATGACCAGTATCAATCACAGCCCTTGGGAATAATGACTCCTTCCCAGCTTCATGTAATCATAAGGAATGTGTGAAACAATATTCTGTTTTCATGTTATTACTTTTTATCAATATTCAATTTTCATAATTGAAGATCGAGATGAAGACAAGGAACAAATGTACCTGATGTATTTTGGAGGTGGTAGGGCCTTTTTGATCTCATTAGCTGTTTTAAACTCTTTTACTTTTGATGCATCACCTGCCATTTCCACAATCCAAACACAAATCCTAAGCCTTTTTTTCTAAATTCTTTAATAAAAAAAGGTTTGTTGCAACCCAAGCATTTATTGTTATGTGAATGCTAATACAAAATACAGTGTTTACTGCTAATTCAAGAAAGTACCCAAAATAATGAATGATGATGGCAAGGTACAATATCGTCATTAGTATTAAAAAAATGTCATCTTTTTACCATTAAAAAAACAATTTCTATTAAAAATTCAAACCTTCCATGGCTACCGTAGAAAGCTAAAACATTTATATCCCGCATATGCCTTCTCAATATCTGTCTATATGAAGTGGTAATGCAGGATATAGAGTTCCTTATGATAAATTCAAGGAATGCAGCATCAGTGAGCTTTTATATATATATATATATATAAAATCTTTGGATCCATTTATCTCTCTTTTAAGCCTCCACCTTTCTTTTTGTATCATTTTCCTTCCAATACAAGTTCTTATCTGTCAAAAGTATTAGATTTTCCACAATGGTTTGGAAACTCTACTCACACCTGGGACTAGGCTGAGATATCTTTTTTTCCAACTCTTCATTAACTTTGTTTTCAGAAGACTCTGAGCCGTTTGGGTTTTCATTGAGCAAGTCATTTCTTCAATGTAACCAAGTGTTCTGGAATATATGTATATAAAAACCATCCCAGCCTACTCTGAATGTGGATCCCTTTTTTTCTTTTTTTTTGAGAAGATTGTCATAGCCTCATAGGAATACACACTCAAATTCACACATCCGTACATTGAATATAGGTAGCTCTGGTTTATGTTATGTAGATGGGTACAATGGAATTATGCTGTGTTTTTTTACACAGTCCACTCTTAGGAGTCCTAATGTTGTTATTATTGTCTATTTTATTTTTTGTCATACATTCAGGGATCTTACCAGCATCATAAGGAGCTCAAGGCTGCACAGGGTATCAAGATAACTGCACAGGTGATACTCATTTCATGCATACTTGTTAAGCTCAAAATAAATTTAGGCGATGCTCATTTCATGCAAACTTGTTAAGCTCAACATAAATTTTGGTGTGGTTGGACAAGCTTAGCATTGCAGTTTTTTTATTTTCTAAATTACATTGATCTTATGTCATGCTTGTCTCTCCAAAACTTGATTAGTGCAAAATTTAACATTTTTATTGAGAAAATGTCAATATTTGATATTGCGTATTCAAATATTTGGCTTAGAGAATTTTTAATATTACTATCTTTTTAGATGGTGAAATCCTTGGTCTATTCTTTGTCATGAAAGTTGTCTTTTGTTGCATTTTCTTGTAGGGCCTTGAACATGCCATTGCAGGCACTGGACTTTATGTGGTTGGGCCTGGGGATGATGTGGAAGTCGTTAAGGAAGCAACAATGCAAGACATGAATACAGTCATGAGCAGGATTGACAAGAGTGGAGAGGGCGTGTGTGTGCAAGCATCAACTCTCGGTTCTCTAGAAGCACTACTGGAATTCCTTAAGACCCCAGCAGTGAACATCCCTGTGAGTGGCATAAGCATAGGGCCAGTGCATAAGAGGGATGTTATGAGGGCCAGTGTCATGCTTGAGAGGAAAAAGGAATATGCCGCGATACTGGCATTTGATGTCAAAGTGACTCCCGAGGCTCGAGAACTGGCAGAGGAGACTGGTGTGAAGATATTTATTGCAGATATTATATATCACTTGTTTGACCAGTTCAAGGCTTACATTGACAATCTAAAGGAAGAAAAGAAGAAGGAAGCTTCAGAAGAAGCAGTCTTCCCCTGTCTTCTGAAGATAATGCCGAACTGCATTTTTAACAAGAAGGACCCAATTGTTTTGGGTGTTGATATTCTGGACGGCATTGCAAAGGTATCATTCTGCTTTTATAACGCTCACTTAAAGTGCAGAAAGTTTGATTTAACTGGCTCTTGTATTTGGCCTGCCCTGCGTGAAATCAGTTGAAGTGGAAGCTTCTCTAAAGCAAACATATATCTTGAATCTGAGAATTTTATTAGTCCCAGTTATGGGCTGTAGGTTTCTTCTAAAATTTCAAATCTGAGGCCCTGGACCTAAAACCAATAATTCAAGGAAAAAACAAGTGGCAATCATTCATTCCAACTTGTTCTGCTATGTGGTTAACATTCTAATTATTGTGCATTGAGTGCAGGTAGGAACTCCAATTTGTATTCCTTCCAGGGATTTTATTGACATTGGACGTGTTGCTTCCATTGAGATTAACCACAAACAGGTCGATGTGGCGAAGAAAGGCCAGAAGGTTGCCATTAAGGTACTCTGTGCATGGTGATTGAGATGTTTAGCAAATTGTTTGCTCCGTCTGGTTATGGGGCCTAATTTGTTTCACTCTATCTTTACAGATTGTAGGCAGCAACTCTGAAGAGCAACAAAAAATGTTTGGCAGGCATTTCGAGATAGATGATGAACTTGTTAGCCACATTTCAAGGAGATCTATAGATTTACTTAAAGAAAACTATCGGGTAACTTAACGTCTTCTAATAACATTCAAACGTACACACATGCACATCTGCGCCATTACACGCCTCTTCATCACTTTCATCGCTGTCATCTTGATCCTAAATTCTCTATCTTTTGATAATGAAATTTTCTATTAATGTTAAAAACATTGGAATCCCTTCTATCTCTTGGGCTCTAAACTTATAGCTATCAGTGTCTACTGAAATCGATCCTGGACCCCACCACGGTTGTTTCGGGTCATTGGCCATCAAAGGCTGTTTTCCACGAAATGTGTGGTGTGGATTATCACATCTATACATGTCATACATGAAGACTGAGGAATGGATGG
The DNA here is from genome assembly GCA_028538565.1 of Umbellularia californica. Lineage (NCBI taxonomy): Eukaryota > Viridiplantae > Streptophyta > Magnoliopsida > Laurales > Lauraceae > Umbellularia > Umbellularia californica. The sequence goes on from JAPQWN010000008.1 coordinate 64,491,603, forward strand.
ATCACAGAACATATGAAGAAGCATTATTTTATAGATCTAGTCCATGACTGCATGAGATATAAATGAAAAGATTCATATGCATAAATTTTTTGTTGAATGTTCATGTTGGTACTTGATCCACGTGTTGGTAGAAGTTTTGTGAGATGGACGAGTCAGGCTTTAGTGGGAATATGTAAAAGAAAACATGCATATAGATATACATCGGATGACATGTATTTAAACCTGACCATTATAGTAGTGGCTTTATAGCAATATATATAGGAAAATATTGTCCTGCACACTGTTTTCCCCACTTATTTAAACAACCCGTGTATGGCACTCATGAGAGCCGATATGCAACAAACCCCGGCCACCCCCCACCCCCACAACCACCCAACAACAACAAAAAAAGAGTCCTCGGATAGTCACCAGACTATTGGGTTTTCTTTCACCCATCATAATGGATTGGACTGTTGGGTTGACTATGCACCCATTTTTTATGGTTAGAATTTGTGGGCTGGGCTGTTGATGAAAGGGTTACGGTGATCAGATGGTTTTTTTTTTTTGGTACATAGGAGGGCCCCAACTAGATCTTTCAATCCCTCCAGCCCGATCCCCATGTGGGCCCCACAACTAGGTGCTCATTAAAATATCGCTGTGTGAGAACTGGAAAATTAGAATATAAATTAAGGTTTTTCTTTTTCTCTTTTAAATTTATCTTGGAAGGTTTTCTTTGTCTTAACCTTGATTCATGTTACCATTAGAATAAATTGGCAGTGCAAAACATGTATCCTTGTCCAAAACGGACAAAGGTGTCCCCATGACACTTTTTTGGGAAATGGATCCCCTTGTTCTGTATAGTTTTATTCCTCTGGTGTTTCTTGCTTGCACATCAAGAGTAGTGAATTATCTCATGTCACTAGATACTTTTGTGAGGTTCCATATTGATCAAGCATAATGTTAATGTACAGGATGATCTGTCCCTTGAGGAGTGGAAGCTGGTTGTTAAACTGAAGAATCTCTTCAAGATACAATAACTTGCAACCCTTGCTCTGTTGTGGAACTGAAGAATCTTTTGAGATATACCCAAATCCAGTGGTGGGCTTCTCTTTTAAGGCACTGAAATCAGCATCATCGAGAATGCCCAGTTTTGATGTAAGACGGTCTCTTTTTGGGTTTGTGCGAATTTTGAGTGAAGAACCAAGCTGCAAAATCTCCACCATCTTGGGGTATAGATGGGGGCAGTACAAGTTAGCCTGTCAGAACCAGAAGATCCACCAATGCAGATGCCTGTTTTCTTTCTTGCCTGTGATATTAAATAAATATTTACTGAGGATCTGGATTGTTGTGGTGAAAGTATGGCCTACAAGGTGGGAGAGTTATCCTAAAGTCTTATCTATTTATGGGTGTGATGGAGCGAACGGCTCGTTTGGCTGTGAGTACATCCTTTTTACTTTTATTTTTTTATTTTTTGGAATCCTTAATGAAAATTTTCCCAAAGATCATTCATCTGATCTTTCTCTGTTTATTATAATGCCTTTCCCTTCATATAGTTATGTTTCTGTCTTCTTTGTTATGAGAAATCAAGGCTTTAGTTATTCTTTTGATTTAGTTTAAAGCTGAAATTCCATCTTTGATACAAAGAGGTACTTGTTAGTTGATAGAACAAAAGTGGGATTTGTTGGCCCACCATATGGTGGCTGAAGATTGTAGGTCATAGTTTGAGAGATGATCAAGTGCTTCATGGGCCACGCAGCAACCACTTGCATAAATGGTGTATGGTTGGATAAGAAGCGAAGTTTGTTTGGCTCGCCTCATGTTTTTGAACTGGGATCACCATTGAATCAAAAGCATGCAAAATGTGTAGTTGGACTGAAACTGTAGTATTGAAGCGCTTAATGATCATGTTTATGATCATCAAGCGAAGGCTAATTTGATCAATACACTGTATAGCCAATGATGCTTATAATAAATGACTACAATGGGACAACCATCTGGGCATGATCATTTCTCTAGTTTATAAGAACAAGTTCCGACTCACTTGGACCGAGGATAAAGCTACAGGGGTTGCTCTTTCTAGGTAATACCAAACTTTGAGATCTCATCACATATAAACTGGTTGAAAGTGCAGCTGGTGAACACATGCATGCAGTCTTTATGGACCGCTGTTACAGAGAAGAGACTGAGATCTGAGGCCAAGAAATTTTTTGTTTTGGGGGCATTTTGGATGGCCAACCAAGCACAGACCGAGTGCTTTTTAATGTTGTTTCCTTTGAACCAAATCATTTTGCACCATTGGCCTGGAAGTTAGTTGGCACGGCAGAACTCCTTGATTTGATTTTTTTCCAGACGATTTCATCTTTGAATTCAGCACTTGGATCAGCATAATTGGAGATCAGATGGAAACTGTCTCCAAGTTGACTTGTTTTTGCAATTGGAAAGGCCCACTTGCCATAAACAACAAAGCTCCTAACTTTTATGTTGCTTTCCAATTTCCATGCCAAGATCATGCATAGAATTGCCACCAAAGCTGTCATCATAAGGCGACCTCAAAGGTAGCCAAGGATCATACCAGAAGCAGTGTCTTCTCCATATCCTATTAAGTGCTGAGACCGGAAAAAAAAAGGTGCTGAGACCCAGCCAAAACCGGGAACCTACAAGAGAGGATCCCTCTCCAACCCCAAGCCACATCAGAACCCCCATTAAATCCCAGAAAGATCCATCTTTTATATATTTTGTTCTGAGCCCATTCTGTCCAAATGGTGTTCCTCTTCTTAACAATGTGTAGGCTTGCTTCCCACATCTTGTGTTTGAAACCGCCCTAGATTTGCCCTGTGTGTGTGGGGGTTTGGCGGGCACTACCTCAGGGATTATTTATGTTGGGTGAAAGACCTCGGGGATACCCATATAATGAAAAAACAAGGTCAGCAGACCTGCTGTTTAAGAACAGTTTCTGCAATATCATTAATTGACTGTTTCTTCAATTTTAGCCGCTTTGAAGGAATTCATGGAAGAAGTGAGTGGTGAAAGATATAAATGGAGATATAGATGAGGCCTAAGACTTTCTTAGGATTTGAATTACTAGGGTGGCAGCTGGATACTCATTTTCCATGGTCTCTTTTCCATAAAGAGATTGTTTCATGGCAATTTGTGGATCATGAACTCTTTTGTTACCTTTCTTTCAATCCACTGGTAGCTCAATTGGTGAGACACCTCCCTTCCGAAGAAACAGCCAAGTGGTCAATCCAGGGGGTTGGGTGTGTTAGTACTTAACCATTTAAAAAAAAAAAAAAGAGAAAAAGAAGACACTTTTTTTTTTATTCGCTTTACTAGAGATTGAAACTCAGACTGACTGACCTATACAATCATCTCCCTAACTATTTAAGCAACAGCTAGACGTTGTTCATATTTACCCTTTTTTTTCCCCAATTTTAACTGTTTTTAAGAATATAAAAGAATTTAATTTCATACAAACAAACGAGCAATTAATGTTTAAGATTTTATTTAGCCATATTTGACCATGTTTATAACTAAAAAAAATATAAGAAGATGCCTTTCTTTTAGCTACGTCGGGAACACAAACTTAGACACCCTTAACTCAGGCACTCGCATTGGGGACTCTCTCTCTCTCCCTCTCTCTCTCTCTCAGAGACTACCAGAGTTTGAGAGAACAACTTGCTAGCAATCTTCTCCAAAGTTAATACTGTTTGCAATTTGAGGTAGGACCTACATATGCCATGTCACGTGGATGGACCTCCAACCCTCAATCACATAGCTCACCAAATTGTTATCCTTTTCTTTATAAGCCAGACTGTTTCAAGTCATTGAATTCTCAGGAATTCTAAGATTTGTATTTCAGGAGGTTAAAAATGAAGAAGCAAAGGTGAACTTAAAAAATGGAAGAATTCACTTATGGTTGAGAAGTGTTGGCAGCTTGGATATCACACACATGCCCAGAGATCCATCTATAGATTTTTATGTTTGGAGTATCACTCTTGACCAATAGTCAAACTTAGCAAAAAAAAAAAAAGGAGAATTTTCTCCGGTAGAGGTTTTGCATGCATCATTCGTAGCTTTTGTTGGCGCCTTAAATACAAGGGGTCCTGACCATCAAACTTTAATGGTATTAAATCAAAGGTAAGGATAATACGATGGAGCTGTTTTTTTTTTACATGATTCTATTTATAAAGAGACCTTTCCATCCATCTTACCCACAATAATTGGGATGCATCCAAGTGGCACCGAGAAATTGGACTGTATATTCACAATGTGTAGTTGGCTCCTTGCTTTTATCGACACTGGATCTTGAAATCTCTTGCCTCCTTGTGGAACAGCAATAGGTTAAAATCTCTGTCAAAACATGACCACCAAATATTCTCTCCTTCAATAGAAATGAATTAAGGAGATATATGGGACATAATACCCTGTCATTACCATAGTAATTTAAATACTAAGAAAGTCAATGTATCCTCTAAATACCAACCTCTTTTTTTTTTTTGCTATCGGAGGGTTTCCAACCCTTTGGGCTGGACTAATCCTTCCAGGCTCAGCGGGAAGCCGGGTAAACACCCCTGTGGCCCCAAGGTGGTAGCACTAGTGGATTCAACCTTCGATTCCAGAAGAAGGGAGAACCGGGGGTCAATACCATGACCTCTAGCTCCGGAAGAGGGAGGAACTGTGGTCCTGACCCCTCGGCGAACCCCTTGAGGTTCTAAATACCAACCTTATTAAACATGAATGCCTATGTATTCAATTCCATGCATACAAAAGGATTCTAAGGGATAGTTCTCAAACCGAATCCCTATTTTTAAGTTGATGTTGGATCCGGATTCAACATGTAGGTTCCATGTCAAATCCAGATCTAGTTCCAAAATTGGATCTATAGAAAGTCCGCAATGGTTCTGACGAGATCCATTTCCCCTGATAGATAGGTCCTTATTATCCTTTCTCATTACGGCAAAGGAAATTAAATAGAAAGTTCCTTTTAAAGGCATTCGTCCTAAGCCCTAACCCTTTGTATGCACGATTCAATCTTCTCCATGGTTGAAAATGATATACAACCAATCTAATTGCAAATTCCAGCATTACACAAACATGTACTTATTTTCTCAATTCTCAAAACCAAACTGCGAAATGTCACTTTTGGCATGTAGTTTCAAAATGCTACATTGAATTTCTTCTAAGAAAAAACAGTGGAGGACAACATTTGGGTAATTCACATAAAACCCTAACAATAATTCTCAACAGTTAGGCCCTTTCTTCCTTCCAAAACATATAGGGAAGATAGAAGAGATGGTTTCTAGAATCTAGATCAATGGTCTAGATCACCACCCAATGACACAAAGCCCAAGGCATGTGAAAAACCAACTGCCCACAATCCCAATTTTCCTTCCAATTCCAATATCTCAATTTCACCAATCTATGATGGGTCCCTCCCACCACCCAATGACCCTCAATTGCCAAAAGGTAGCCCCCACAAGGTCAAAGTAAGAACTATAGGACACTCCTTATTACCTGGGTCCGAGGACCCAACAGTCAATTTGGCCTTTAACCAACACCACACGCACCCTTAAAGTCAGCAGCAGCAGCAGCAGCAGCAGTGAAACTTCTCAGAATCTCACTACTCACAGTCCCCAGGCCAGAAAGCTGAGCCCCAACAGTGCAAACATGTGCACGCTGGGCTGGTGCGCACGATAAGGAGGCTCACATTAGTGATAGGAGGACGGATCTGCTAACCTGCGCAGGGCAGCCCACCAAATGTCCTCTGCACATCTTACGTAAGGTAAGGGTGGGATCAGAGGTCCTGTGGGGGTTGGTTTCAGACCTGGAGCCTTTTTTGTGCAGAGGTCAGTCATGTGTTGTCATGTCCTAATCTAATCTAATGGATGGTCATGACTCATGATGAAGATGATTTTCTCTCTCTCTCTCTGACTCATGATGAAGATGATTTTCTCTCTCTCTCTCTCTCTCTCTCTCTCTCTCAGGTCAGTGGGAGATTGGAACATTTGTGGTACACATGTGGTGCCTTTGGAGATAAACTCCTACTTTATCAGAAAGTGGTGGGCCACACACCACACCATTGTGTTGGATATCCTTCTTGGGAGCTGTAGTGGAAACCAAAAATTTACCATTTTTATAGTGGTCATGTATTATCATTGTTTTCTAGAGGGAAGTCTACATTTTTCAATTTTAGCAATGCTTTTGGAAATCTGTTACATTTTTGTTAATTTAAAACTGATATATTAATATAAAGTAGTGTTAGAATTGTTTGTGTACTTTTATTTTTTTTATTTCATTTTATTAGATATCATGATTTCCATGTGCAATTCCAAATTTTAGAATATTATACAAGCAGACTATATCTCTGGTTGTCTCAGCGGCTGGGCCCCTCTTATATATGAAAAAAAATACCCACATCCGATAATCTTAACCCTATCTTTCGAGCCCCATAAGTTCAGCTTATTTGGATGGGTGTGTTGTCGATCCAACAATCTAGATCATTCGGATCTATCCAAATGTCGAGGAGGGGGGTTATACTATAGGGGGTAGGGCTTTTTTGGTCCACTCGGATGGACCAGAAGTTGGCCCCAATAGGGTGCACATTATGCGCACAAGGAGTATAGGATAATTTTTTCTTCTAAAAGTATTGTGATAGTGAGGGGAAATATCTCTTATTTGTGATAATGAATCTGAGTAAATTAAAGGAGAAAGATCTCTGGTTTTCAGGTATAATTGGATGTGTGACTGGGAATAGTGGTGACAGCATGCAATATCATCACCTATTCCTCTGTATTTTAAGACCTTAAATTTTTATATGAGGTGAAGATAAATGCAATCCTATATATATAAGCTGAAATGGGTGTATCAAATTGAAGATATTAAAGGTGAAATCTCTTGATTTTCATGTCTAATTGGGTGTTTTCATCTGGTAGTTAGCAAATCGCCAGCATGGGCATTTTTGTCCAAAAGGATTGCGACGCCTTCTATCGCTGTTTTTATATTTTTCTTACCTTAATTGTTTAATTCAAGTTCAAGCAAAATTATTTCGTAAAAATCCCTTTTTTTTAATGATATTATCATGATTTTTTCAACAAAGTTTTTAGAAATGATCTAACCACTAGAAACAATCTATTTTGCAGGCCCCGCCCTCCCTTTAAAAGAATTAGCTCTCTTCCAAATTTGACACTCATCTGGGTTCTCCAATCCCTTCAAATGAACATTAGGCTACGATTTGAACAATATGAGTTCCAAGAATATTAGCTCTCTTGATCAAATGGTTCCCACCTTATGCACATTGGGTGGACCATTCCAAGCTCAGGATGGTTAGACCATTCCTGAAGGAACTGTTTATTTACGATATTGCCCTATCTACAGCAATGGGCTGCACCCTCATTTCTTGGGTCATATCTCATCTAATTGGGGTTATGGATTCTACACTTTCATCTAATTGGCCTTTACCCTTGTTTAGGAAAAAAGATTCAATTATCCAGTTTGCTTAAATCATGGGCCAGATGGTCAGTGAGGCTTTTACATCACATGTCCTCGGGTAGGTTCTAATTCATACACTCAGCATACATTACATGTCCCTAACACCAACAACCGCTTTTACGGAAAAAAAAAAAAAAAAAAAAAATACAAGCAACAAAAGATTGAAATCTTACTATTTATTAATCGAGTTGAAAATGCCAATCCTAACTCATCACAAGTAAAAAGGGTGCGCTGCCTTCAACCCTGAGTTGCCCCTCTCATTTTCAAGTTGGATTGGCAGATTCAATGTTTAGAGTATATATATAGGTGCAAATCTAGGCTCTTAATTGTTTTGGTCAGTCCTATGGGATGTTTTATGCCCTAAACATGTATCTTGGTCCGATCCAGCAGACCAATGTGGAAGTCCAACCCCACAGAAGGGATCAAAATCTGGGCCTTGTTCCATATCAAATCAGGCCCAATGGCAGCATTAAGGTCTCCAGGGCACCCAAAAAAAAAAAAAAAATTTGTGTGCAACAATCCATGTCAAGTGCATTCATACCCATGCCCATCCCCATCCTTCCACATGCCCCACTTAATCTGAAGAAAGTTCAGATACTGTGGCAAGAAACAATACCCTTTGTGTAGGATAAAAACACAAAACAACTTTTGTGGCCTTGTCTTCCAAAGCACATGTAAAGACACAACTCACAAACCAAAGTTTTTTGTTTTTGAGTTGCAACATGCAATAGTTCTAGCATAATTGGCAGCAGAGAATCCTATTTACTGCATGACATTGTTCAGTGCTTTTATTCCAAACAGATTACTACACTCCTGGCCTTGTCTTCAACCCCCTCTAAGTACTAAACTCCTATGGGCCATCCAATGTCGGCATAGGATTTGGCTGGGGTGTCATCAAGTCAAATTAGAATAATTTGGATGAGAGCAAAATTGGGTGTGTTGCCAATTCAAGTGGATAACAGGGGCCATGTGGGCTCCACAAGTTATACCCTTTTAATTAGATAATTTTAATGGCCATTTATCTTCATAAAACTATTAAAGATGTAAGTGGTAAAAAAATATGAGGTGGCCATATAGACGAGACCTTTAACTTCTCAAGAGTTAAATCACAAGGGTGATGGCTCGTCACCAACTTTTGGTCGGATCTGGATTTACGGGACCATTGAATCGACTGTGTACCGATCCAAATGAACTGTTGACCATTAAACTTTTAATGTCCAAAATGACGGTTGTGTCTGATTTTTTACGAGGAAATATATGCATGTGATTCATAAATAAAATACAAAAAAACTTTGGTGGGGGTTTTCAAAGAACATATTAACAATGCAACTTATCTTAATTAGCTTCATACTTTCAATTGTTGTTGTTTTTGTTTTTTTGGTAAAGCCTTCATACATTGAATTAAATCCAGTGAAGCCTCCATTTGAAACAATCTTCAGTAGTCTGCAGGACCAGTCAAGGTGCCCTTATGTTCTCCCATCAGAATCTACACCTCCATGCCCTGAAACTGAAACCAATCGTACAAGGAGAGTCAAGAATCAAGAATCAAGTATCAAGATGCTCTCCAGGCAGGACAGGTCAGTAGCCGTGCAACATGGATTGAGACAAGAGCTCAAAGGATTTTATTCTTCTTCTCTTCTCTCCCATCAGAGAAACACATACAAAACATTAAAAAAAGATAAAACTGATTAAATAAACAGATGACTGCTTTAAATTGCGTGGGTTGGGAGGCAAAAGATGGTGTTTTTTGGGAATATGTGTTTGCTCTTGGCCTGCAAGTCACATAACTCCACTGTACCTGTACTTGAAATCAATCTCAATACCTCCCTGACTTTCCCAGATGGGTCATCTTGTCAGTGTCTTTTTCCTCAGTGCAGGCATAGAAACACCCATGTGGAATGTTAGGTTGCTGGCTTTCATTCATTTCTCATGCCATTTCTACATATAAATCTCTTCTCTCCATCCTCTCATGTGTCCATAGCCACTTTCCATCAACTCATTCTCCAGTGCTTTCTTTACTTCTCCTGCTAGGCCAGCTACATGAGTAACATGACCATGGCATTTGATTCCTCTCATGTCTTTTCTTCGACTCCTTCCTCACATTCAAGAGCCTTGTCTTATCTCTTTTTTATGGGTTGGTACCTAAATTGGTCTTCGAATTCATGGTCAATGATTTTTGGGTGTGAATATTACAAGAAATGGCAAAGGAAGAACTATTGTGATAGAGAGTAATTATGGTGCTATCCTACCTGAGCTTCTCTTCTCTTCTCTATCTCTTTTTTTTGTTTTTTTTATTTTACACTTGTGGGGTAATCTCTTCTTGACCTTGCAAGACTTTCTCGTCTCTACGCAATTTCTTTGGCCGCTCTCTACGCCGTTGAGATGGGCGAAGTTAAATTGCACTCCTGTCAATCCTCCCATCCTCTCTATCTTCATCTATCCCTCTTGAGCTTTACAAAAATAGAAAGAAAAGAGATCAATGTATATTTACATATATGGAAGTTTAATGTTATTTTTTTTTGTTCTTCATGGTGTTATGCATGAGCTTTAGTCGTTCAATTGTTCCCTTTTCTAAACTCAGAATTTGCATGTTTATGCTTCTTCTATCTGTTATTCTATCATCTAACAGTGGATAGAAGTGATCCATAAGATGGGTGTTTGGCAGAGGTAGTTTCTAGGCCATTGTGGGCCATTGAATGAATAAGTTGACAATTCAATAAGCTCTTCAGCTGAGAAATGTAGAATTCAATTGCATAGTCCCTGTCACTGAATGAACTGGTGAATGGATCTGGAATTTAAATTGTAGTTGCTGAATGAATGTTTTGTTTGTGTTTCTATTCTTATTGCCTGGGTATATCATACACAATGAATATGGGGTGCATGGTGCATGACATGCTCAAAGATATTCTGCTCATGTGGGCTTCATCTAAGGCTGTAATCGACCCAGGCTCAGTCCACGTGGGGTCCATGGTGTACCAGGATCTGGGCCCGATCATTTATCCAGTTGTCAGGTAATATGCTAATTATGGAGAAGTTTTCAAATGTTGCTCACATGGGAGACAATACATAGAGTAGCATGTGATACAATAGAGATGAACTGGATCATTAGAAAAAAAAAAGTGGAATCCATACAGGTTAGTTAGGCATTTGCTGTTGTATCACAGAATCCATGACAACATAAGATCCTCAGACTTCTGGAGTAAGGTTTGATGGATAATGATGATCCCCCAAATAAATGGAACAAGGTTTGATGGATAATGATGATGCCTGTGGCTATTGATGCCAATCATATAGCTACTGGTGTGGCCAAATTTCTCTTCAACGAGAGAATGTCTCGCCATTAGATTGATCATGTATATAAAACATGTGATTTGACTCTCATTGTTCTTTGCATAATAATCAATCATGTGCTTTAAATGGAATCAATGGTACAGTAGACCCAATTTACATGAGTGAAATTCCGGCAGGATAGCATCCGGGCTACACCGATTTTGAGTGGTTTGGATTTCAAAGAGGGTCCTCAATGGTTCATAGGGTCAGGCTTTGAGGGATTCAGAGGTTGTTCTAAATGGTTCATATGGTTGGTTAGCCTTTGAGGATCATGATTGACAGCACCAGCTATCCATATAAAATTGGTATCAGACCCACTTTTGATTGTGCCAACCCCTTGATCCTCAAAATTCTCCCATGGTGGGTGAAGGACCTGAAAATCAACCATATTACAGTGATATTTATCATTAGATCACCTCCGTTAATAGGAGCAACATTCAATGTTGAATTGAACCACACCTTCAATAAGATCGAATCCAAAGCATAGTTCATTCAAGGTAAATACCATTCCTATATTGTTGATTTTCAGAACATTATTCTATAAGAAGTAGTTGCCTTAATTTTCAGATCATCATACTATCATGAGGGGGTTGCTGCCTCCATTTGTGTGGACTCATTGTAGTGATTTGCTCAAATTTTATCTTTGTGATGTGAGTGTAAATAATCAGCAGGCATGGATCTTTAAGCATGCATGCTCCATAATGGAGTGTTTGCTGCAAGGAGACCCTTCAATAGCAAGGGAGAGAAGAACCCCACCAGTCTCACATAATTACAATTAAGCAACCTAAGAACATTTATTTAGAATTCTCAATGAGTCAATCAAGTGAAAGTCACAATTGATTGACCTTCAATCAATTGAAAACTCAATAAAAAAACAAAAGAAAATTGAATCTCACAAACCATGAAATTCCTTACAAGAACAAACAGTAAAATACCTCTTTACATATTTACTGTGTACAAGCCTTATGAATGGAGAAAATATGATACGCCAACAGCACAATCAAACCTTAAATAATGGATAAAAATCAAACTCTCAGAAACAATTGGAAATGAAAAAAAAATTGTAACACAAGCAATTATCATCCATTGCCAGTGGCTACAGACTGATTTAAAGAGAACCAAGACCTTCTGCTGTCATTTTGAGATGCCGATCGCCTTAAACCAGATCTTAAGCACCTACTCATCTGATTATGTCCCCGCCTGTTGTCAGCACATGGAACCAAAGAAGGGCTCGTGTCCGGAGCTCCCATGCAGAAGCTAGTGTTGATTTTCATTGATGGGAACCTCTGGCAACTGAGGGAGCGGAAAGAATAGGATGCTAGAGGCGAGATTCGGGTGCAGTGGAAATCAGGTTTGCAGAATGGGGTTGAGATTGAAGCAGTCTCAGAACCTTCACTTGAGCATGCAGTGCATAGAGACAGCGAAAGGCTTGTCCGCACCACTTCCTTAATTGGGTTTGTGCCAGGGAGCTTGACAAAGGAAACTATCCCATGCCTGCAGAGGGGGCATGCGATCGAGCCCGGTGGGCCAGGTTTTGTGGTTGATGTGCTGTTGGTAGAGCAAAGGTATAATGCACAGTTGGTGCAGAATTCATGTCCACAACCTATACACGATAACCATCTTAGGTAATTTTGTTGATCAGAAAAAACTTTCGTATGAGATTAACATTAATAACAAACAAAACTAGTTATTTAAAAAAATTTAAATAAGATGCAACTGCCTAAGAAGGTATTGCATGCTATTTAAATATTTCAACATGGTTGGCAATTTATCCATTTTGCTCTCCATTTGGGGCGATGCAGATATTTGATACCTGTTAAGTAGGAAAGGGTTTTTTTTATCCCTTATCCAAATCATCACTATTAAAGCAGTCACAAATATTAGGGTGTGTTTGTGCTAAGAGAGGATTCCAGGGTAGTGAAAAGTTGTTCTCACTTTCCTGACTGTTCATTACTTTGGTGCAACACATTTTCCTCGCAGAAAAAGGAAAAAAAAAAAAAAATGAACAGATGTTCTTTGATAGGGAGGATTTCAATTTCCAATGGGAGGGGAAGGAATGCTGGATTCCTCTCTCCTGTGGAAATAAAAATCTGCAGAGCAGAATCCTATTGCTGCACAAAAAACTCCTAATCTTCTACCTAGCTGATTTCCAATTCCCTGCAGCCTTGAATGAAAAATGTTCAAAAGAAATGCAATTCAGGGAAGGTCCATAAGCATGCCATTAAAATTTTAATAGCAAACCAGCAACAATCACATTTCCTAGCATGTGGAGTACTGTTGCAAAAATTTAAAAGCAAATCAAGCAGACAACTGAAAAATAAAAATCATAATGCTGGCAGGAGTTCAAAAGGTAAATCAATCAGCAGTGCCCATATAGGAAAACCACACTCAGAACTGACACCAACATTGTGAACACGGGCCCAGAAAAAGAGGAACTTATTCTAACTCTCACTGCCAATTAATTTAAAAAAAAAAAAAAAAACCCCTCTCATTGACAATTCACTTAACAATGAGAATCTCAAGGCAGACAATAGCCTCTTTGATATCCCCATAATTTTTTCCCTCAAGTGAATTGATGGTGAGAGATCTTGGTGCAGTCATTAGTCATATATTTTCCCTGATAATGCTGCGAAATTTAAAAAAAAAGAAAAAAGATACGCTTAAGATTAATCACATTTTAAGCACAGGTCACTACAGCATTCAGAATACTAGGATATTAACAACCAGAGAAGAAATAACCCTCCAATTACAGCTGTGAATTTTCCAGGAAGTGTACCTTCTGCAGCTACTGAGCATTTACTTTCCAAGCAAACGGCACAAGGATCGGAACATGTAGGCAGTGGATTTCTCCAGCCACATTCTCTGCAAACAAAACACAATCAGTGCCTTGACATTAGCAATAAACTATATTTAATTACACTGATCCAATGATAATGTATGACTGCCGCAACATTGTCATTTCAATAGGTAAAATATTTCCACAACTGCGGTCTAGTATGGCCTGTAAATCTGTGCACGTAATTCCAAATTTGGGACAATGAGAACAGAGCATACCCGGATAGATAGGGGATTAAAAGAACTTAAAGAACAAGACGCGCTCTGCAACAAGAACTTCTTGGATGTTGAAAATTTAAAATTTAGCAGATACCTTGTAGATGTGCTCAGGATGCCTGGTAAAACACCATGTAGATAAACTACTGATTCTACTGAATACACAATCAATAAGGAGAAGTGGTCACTGTTAATGTTGACCCAAGCTTGCAGGCCCATTAGGCCCAGCCTTTGTATCATAGGCCCAGCCTTTGTATTTTAGTCAAAGATCTGTACATAATTATTTGCTAGTCTTTAGGATCTTGATTTGATTAGTTGCTGTAATTAGGGATGTGATTAGATACTACTAATTGCTGTAATTAGGGCATGTAATCCCTATATATATGATATACAATCGTCCATCAAAGGACAAGACATTCTGCATACTTAGTTGTTCTTCTCTCAATCTGTCATGGTATCAGAGCAGAGAAAAAATTAGTGCTTCAGCTAATTTTTGTTCTTCAAGATCCAAGGAATTGTGGATTCTTCTAGTCATCTTCCAAGATCTGGAAGCCCTTTAGAAATCATATCTCCAGCCTGATCGTCTTTGATCATCTCTGATCGTCTCAGATTAGACGTGGCCCACCTGCGATCATCATCTGCTACTCAGTGGAAGCAGCCCATATTGGTCGACTGGATTTATACATATTTATGAAGATTTTCTCACAATTTATGGATCATCAGAGGTAGGCCATCTACCATTTTTTTTAGAAAATCAGTTTTGTCCATTTCTTTTCATCTCAGCCGTCCAAAAGTTTGGATTTGGATTCGTTCGACCTGCGACCACTTCCAATAGTTGCAGAAATTTGCTGTGAACCCATCCCCATACTCAGATCTGTCAACAGATTACTAGGTGGGGCCCACGTACACAACCCAACTCAAAAAATTGGGTCGTCAGGTTCTGTTTAGTGCACAGTTCTGTGCAAAAGTTGCTGTATCAGCAACTGTTCTAGTGCTGGTTACTGCTGGTTCTTCCTACTACTCTTTTTTACTGCTGCTGTTACTGGTTTGTTACTTACTGCTGCTGATTGTTACTACTGCATCTACTTGATCCAATCTGCTGATTCCTTTGCACTGCTGCTGTGATAATTTGGTCGTCTGTGTCATTCTGTATACTGTTTTTGTGCACTGTTCTTTCTGTGCCTCTGGGAACTATTCTGGGCGTCTTCACTCATCAGATCTTGGCTGTCTTACATATTGATCAGAGGATTTGTTGCTGTGTGATTGGTTTGTTTATCATTCTGCTAGTTCATCTGCATCGTTGTTCCAAATGGAGAAATCAGAAATCTCCTTAATCAAGTTTAATGGAAAAAATTATCCCTCCTGGGCTTTTCAATTTGAACTTTATCTAGAGGGTAAAGAGTTATGGGGCCATATCTCTGGCACTGACCCAAAACCAACAGAAGATGAAAAAAAAATTCTGTCATGGAATACAAAAGATGCTAAGGTCAAATCTTGGATTCTCGGTTCCATGGAACCACAATTCTTCATGAATTTGAGACCTTACAAATCTGCCAAAGAGATGTGGGAATATCTTAAAATAGTGTATCATCAAGGCACCTCTGCTCGACAGTATCAGTTAGAATTTGAAATTGCCAATTATATGCAAGGGACGTCATCCATTCAGGACTATTACTCTGGGTTTCAGACTTTGTGGACAGAATTAAATGACATCAAATATGCCAATATTTCTGCACAAGCTCTTACCGAAGTGCAGGCAATTTTAGCATCTAGTCATCGGGATCAATTTCTTATGAAATTAAGGCCTCAGTATGAATCTGTCAGATCTAATCTCATGAGCAGGGTCCCTTCTCCTTCACTGGACGTCTGTCTAAATGAATTATTGCGAGAGGAACAGAGACAATTGACGCAATCTGGTATGATCCATCAAGCTAGTTCGGGTGCTATGGATGTTGCCTATAGTATACCCACTGCCTTTCAATTACCGAACTCGTCAGCAAATGTTGCTTATTCTTCCAAGGGGAAGCAACCAACCAGAGATATGAGTAAAGTGGAGTGTTTCAAGTGTCACACTTTTGGACATTTTGCGAATCAGTGCAAGCAGAGAATCTGCAATTATTGCAAAGCATCTGGACATTCAATCAATGAATGTCGCAAGCGTCCTCAAAACAGAAATCCGAAAGCGTACCAGGCGATTACTGTTACTGGCACTATTGATTCTTCTTCCACATCTTCTTCGGCACCTGCCTCTGCTGCTCCGGTCTCCCCTGAAATGATCCAACAGATGATTCTCCAGGCTTTTTCCACACTTGGTATATCTGGTAAACTTCAATCTCCCTCTCACTGGTATTTTGATTCTGGTGCCTCCAATCATATGACATCCTCCTCCAAACATTTTTCCAAACTTAAACCATATGATGGACAGATTCAAGTCCATGCTGCTAATGGTACCACCATACCAATTACCTCTGTTGGTGATATTGCTCATTCTCTACCTTTACATGATGTGTTTTGTTCCAACAATCTTTCTACCAATTTAATATCTGTTGGTCAATTGGTTGATAATAACTGCGATGTTTCTTTTTCCTCCTCTGGTTGTGTGGTGCAGGATCAGGAGACGGGGAAGGTAATAGTGAAGGGGCCTAAGTGTGGGCGTTTGTTTCCTCTTCACATAGTAACACCAAATCCAGATATGTCATTGTTTGCTTCATCAGTTGTCTCTAGGAAGAATGTGCAGTTGTGGCACAATAGATTAGGTCATCCCAATTCAACTATTTTGTTATCTTTGTTAAATTCTGGTAGCATTAATAAAATGAAGTTTTTATCATCTGATGTGGCTCTTGATTGCACCACTTGTAAGCTAGGAAAGAGTAAAACTTTGCCTTTTCCATTACATGTTTCTTCTGCTACCAAGATTTTTGATTTAATACATAGTGATGTTTGGGGTGTTGCACCAATTATTTCTCATTCACAGTATAAGTATTTCGTCACTTTCATTGATGACTATAGCCGTTTTACATGGATTTATTTTCTACATGCCAAATCTGAAGTCTTTGATGTGTTTCAAAAATTTTTGAATTATGTTCAAAATCAATTTTCCACATGTATTAAGGTTCTTCGAACCGACTCAGGTGGGGAATATGTGTCCAACCAATTTCAGGAATTTTTACAAAACAAAGGGATTATATCCCAACGGACTTGTCCCTATACTCCCCAACAGAATGGTGTTGCAGAACGGAAAAATCGTCATCTTCTAGACATGGTCAGGTGTCTATTATTAGAATCCTCCGTTCCACCTAGATTTTGGCCAGAAGCTTTAACCACTGCTATTCATATCATCAACCGCCTTCCTTCTCCAAAACTTCACAACACATCTCCACATTTTCGTCTTTTCAAAACTGACCCACATTACACAAATTTCCACACTTTTGGTTGTGTTTGTTTTGTTCATCTTCCCACACATGAACGTTCCAAGTTATCCGCACAATCTGTAAAATGTGCTTTCCTTGGTTATGCTTCTCACCAAAAAGGTTTTGTTTGTTATGATCCCACCTCCAAGCGTATTCGTATTTCTCGGAATGTTGTTTTTTTTGAACATCAATATCTTTTTCAGTCTTATTCTGATCCTTCTCCAGCATTATCCTTTTCTAAAGTACCATCTTTTGATGATGAATGTCTTCCTTCACCTTTGCGATTTCATCCGGACAAAGTGTATACTCGTCGACAAGGAACAAATGCCACTACTTTGCCTCTTTTGCAAGAACCGGTCCCGAATCCTGCTCCAGCATCAAGTTCCCCTCAACTTGCTATTCGCCGTTCTGCTCGTACTTCTCGTCCACCAGATAGATACGGGTTCTCTCATTCTTCATATTTTGCTACTTTATCCTCTGTATCCCTTCCTACTTCTTATTCACAAGCAGCAAAACATGAGTGCTGGAGACAGGCTATGGAAGAAGAACTTAGTGCTCTACAGCAGAACCAAACCTGGGTTACTGTTCCTTGCCCAGCTTCAGTTAAACCTATTGGGAGTAAATGGGTTTACTCTATCAAATTAAAGGCCGATGGTACTTTGGATCGATACAAGGCTAGGCTTGTAGCCCTTGGCAACCGACAGGAATATGGTATTGACTACGAAGAAACTTTTGCGCCTGTTGCAAAGATGACCACTGTTCACACTATACTTGCCATAGCTGCATCTCAATCCTGGCCTCTTTTTCAATTTGATGTGAAAAACGCCTTTCTTCATGGTGATCTTAAAGAGGAAGTTTACATGCGATTGCCTCAAGGTTTCCCGAAATCATCGGCAGATCAAGTTGCTCTTCTGAAACGATCATTATATGGGCTAAAACAAGCACCACGTGCATGGTTCGACAAATTCAAAGATGCTTTACTCAAGCTACAGTTTCAGCAGAGTCCATATGATCCATCTTTGTTTTTGCACCACACATCAAAAGGAATCACTATTCTTCTCGTCTATGTAGACGATATCATCATCACTGGCACAGATACAGCCACGATTCAAGATCTCCAATTTTCTCTACATCAATCTTTTCATCTGAAAGATCTGGGCCCTCTGCAATATTTTTTAGGATTGGAAGTTCATCACTCTGAGAAGGGGTTGATTTTACATCAACATAAGTATACTATGGATTTAATTGAATCGGCGGGTTTGTCTAACTCCACACCAGTGGATACTCCTCTTGAACTGAATCTTAAACTCCATAGTGACAGTGGTGATCTCCTTTCTGATCCAACATATTATCGTCAACTTGTTGGTAGTCTTATATATTTGACTACTACTAGGCCTGACATCAGTTATGCAGTTAACTTGATGAGTCAGTATATGACCAAGCCTCATCATCTTCATTTAGCCGCTGTTCGACGTATTATTCGTTATCTTCTTGGCACTTCTCACAGAGGCTTGTTTTTCCCTGTTGGCTCGCAGATGCAATTGTCGGCCTATTCTGATGCTGATTGGGCAGGTTGTCCTGATACTCGCCGGTCTACTACGGGCTGGTGCATGTTCCTAGGTGATGCTCTTATTTCATGGAAAGTAAAGAAACAGGACAGAGTTTCCAAATCATCCACGGAGGCAGAATACCGGGCTATGTTTGCCGCCTGCTCCGAAATTATATGGCTTCGAGGTCTACTTGAGGAGCTTGGCTTCTCCCAGCAATCTCCCACACCATTACATGCGGATAACACCAGTGCCATTCGGATTACTGAGAATCCAGTATTTCATGAGAGAACTAAACATATTGAAGTGGCTTGTCACTTTATCCGAGATGAATATCTACGCAATGTTATTTCCCTTCCGTTCATCTCCTCCAGCCTCCAGACTGCTGATATTTTTACCAAAGCACTTCCTCGACCGCGTCATCAATTCTTGACTGACAAATTGATGCTTGTTGATTCCTCGGCATCAATTTGAGGGGGGGTGTTAATGTTGACCCAAGCTTGCAGGCCCATTAGGCCCAGCCTTTGTATCATAGGCCCAGCCTTTGTATTTTAGTCAAAGATCTGTACATAATTATTTGCTAGTCTTTAGGATCTTGATTTGATTAGTTGCTGTAATTAGGGATGTGATTAGATACTACTAATTGCTGTAATTAGGGCATGTAATCCCTATATATATGATATACAATCGTCCATCAAAGGACAAGACATTCTGCATACTTAGTTGTTCTTCTCTCAATCTGTCAGTCACCTAATAATCTTCTATGCAACAAGGTTTGTACTTATTTGTGCTCGTAGGAATGTTTTCATGGTATTAATGTACCACAGCAGACATATGCACCTGTATCCGAATTTCAAGAGGTGTGGGGTTCTTACAGATGCTCCCATTATATATGGCTATGTCTGCATCCGTATAACATGGCATCATAAACAAAGTAAGAGAGCAATTGCAGCCTTCTCATTCTCAAAATAACCAGGGAAAATGCTCCCATTTTATATGCCCATGTCTACATCCACATATCGTGGCATCATAAACAAAGCAACAGTAATGACAGCCTTCTCATTCCCAAAATAAACAGGGAAACCAAGAATACAATCTCTCTCTCTCTCTCTCTCTCATTCATATTTAATTTTTCCTAAACCAAAAAAAAAAAAAAAAAGAATCCTAACTTACATCTGAGATCCCGTCTGTCTCATCCACCCCCTTCCATTTGCATGCAGAAATCGTAATGTTGGTTTCTCATTACGGAAAGGATGAGTTCCACATGCAGACAGGAATCCCACCTTGAACCAAGCTCTAGTTTTTTTAACCATGGAGTACTAACTCTCCACTTATAGCATTCCCAATACCTTTCTCGATGCTATCATGTTAATGAGGTAATTATGGGATCACTATGCATTTAAATTGGATCGTCCAGTAACCTATACAACACCAAAAGTGGACCCAAGTAATTTGTCCTAGTTATATTGAGGCTTGATCAAATGCAAGCCAAAATGTCAAATTACATTGAGAATTAGCTAATGTTAACAGATGCTCTGAACAATTTTGTGCACTTCATGACCATCAAAATTTGGACAGTTCCTGAACTTCTAATTGGCATGGTTTTTAGGCATGGCTCTACATGAGGTGGTCAACTATTTCCACGGTCTGGATCCATCAGCAGAGTGCACTCATCATGGGTTTGTGAGGTTGTTACCATTTAATCAACACTCAACAGAGCTTAACATGCATTGGATCCTAAACTAAGACCATAGCAATAGCATGCAACAATGATCAAAATCAAAATGCTCTTGCGGTGGCATATCATTCACCATCAATGAAAACATTTCATGCAATCATTGAGTCTTCCCTACAGGATGAGTTCTTCTCAACATCTTTACATATAGTAAAGGCCTGCTCAGCCTAGAAAAATGAAAGAGTAAGGTATTTATTGTTAGATTGTTCAACGTAATAAGTTTACTTGAATATTGTTCAACATAATAATTCTAATTGACCTTGTTGAATGGATCCTGTATGAGAAGTTACTATAATCTAGAGATAACAGAGAATGGAGAAACTGCTGGAAGTCCAAAAAATGATATTTAGATGTAGGGTACATTGATTCTCTGAAGCCTGAACAAAATATACGTCAAACTCACCGAGCAATTTTCACCATGCTCATAAGGGGAAGCGACAAGTATGGTGATGGAAGAATAAGTGGCCGACCTTCTGGTCGTTTGCTCAAAATGCCCTCAAGCCAATGTCTATGCCATGAACGAGCAACCATCAACGGAGTCCAACTACAAAAAAGACCGAAAAATAATTATAGAAGAACAAATTGAGGTCATTACATAAGCAGCAAAGATTTTTTTAATAAAAAGGCCTAAAAAAGCAAAACATTAAGGAAAACAATATCAAGCTCATAGTTCTCTAAGCCAGTGGTTCGAGTAGGAGCCAGCAGAGTCAACTTGACTTAGTCATGTACTAACTGATTGGGTCAGGTTGAACTTGGTTTAGATGAGTTCCGGGTGAAACCCAATTTACCCACGTAGTAAACTCACAACTAGGGTTGACTTGTGTTGGTCTAGCTGAAATGAACTAGGCACTTTATCCTTACATGTATTGAAAGGAGAAAAAAAGGAAAACCATATACAACTCTTTCATACGTCAAATCAAAGGAGTTAAAATATACTAAAACGGGAACAACAAAATATAAATAACAATTCGTATAAAATTTTTGTAGACATTCACGCTATATTTGGGAAGGGGGGAGGGGAGGGGAGGGGAGGGAAAATTTGAGGGGGAAGGAAAATGAAGGGGAGGGGAGGGAAAATTAATTTTACCTCCTCTTGTTTGGGAAGTCAAAAAGTAAGAGGAAGATAAGTGAAAAAGTATAATTTTGTTTGTTTGTGAGGTAGAGAAACAAAGACCATTTTACCCTTGCTTTTGTAAAAGTTTCAATTGGACAAAAGGGGCAGTTTAGTAATTTCCCACAAATTTCCCTCCTTTGCCCTCATTTTCCCCCTATTTTGGGGGGAAATTTTTGAGTGGGCCCCACTCTTTTTCCCTCCATTTTCCTCTCCCCCACTTTCCCTCCCCCCTTCCCAAACACCCTCATTTTTCATTTTCTCTCCATTTCACCCCCCTTTTTTTTCCTCCCCCTCATTTTCCCCCCTTCGTAAACGGTACCTTACAGATCTTTCCTGGAGTTTTAGCTGTTCTAAATATTTCTATTTAGATAAAAATATTCAAAAATTTTACTGACCACCGGTCAACCCACTAGGTCAGAAAACTATGATCATGATCAAGAACCAAAATACCTTTGTCAAATAGCATCTTCAATGTTGATCCTTTCATCCCAACTATTATACGAACCTCCACTCAAACAAACACACACAAAAAAAAAAAGGAAGAAGAAGAAGGAATGACGTACAAACGCCAATTTTGCAACTACCTATCTCTGTAGTATCTTCAATATCCTTTTTTTCCTGCTACGTTGGGCTACTGGTAAGGAGTGATACTTTAAGCTTTTAAGACCCAGGGATCAATCACTGGCCATGAGTGAGATGCCAACAGCATTCAGCCGTGACTGTGTTGTATCTTCAGAATCTTTTTGGTAAACATCTTCAGTATCTTTGAAAGTATCAACCAACTAGCATTTTTTATTTTATTTTATTGTTAATAAGAAAGTAATGCAATACATTTATTTTGTTTAGTGGCATATTTTGGGCTACATATATGGAGGAAAGGGTTTATGACTGTGAAATACCTGAGAAGTTAAAAGGGACAGAATACTAGTTCGGCCACAACCATAATTCCTTTCGAAATTTGCATTTTTTTTATTCTTTTTTTTTTTTTTCTGGGGCAACTTCTATTGCAATCTTTTTGCTTCTTTAAGCAATATCGATTTAAACACATGATTCAGTTCATTCACCACATCAGATTGAATCAGCCAGAAGATCAACTGAATTGCTAAATTTTTAACACGGCACAAATCTTGAATATTTTTGGCCCTTCATCAATGTCATACCAATAAAATGCAGTCCTAGGAATAAATAATCAATCATTGCAAACACAGGTAAAATTGTTGGACTTAGTTCTAGATAGCAGATGATTTAGAGCCCATTTAGAAGTAAATGCCACTGAATCTTGAAATCCCAGGACTTCTGAAATTTTAGACCACTGGAATTATTGGAATTATCCCTCACGGAAACTTTTAGTATGTAATGATCCTGGATTCTTCCCGACAGAACTGAGAGATATTAGAACCTTTCAAGTTTCTATGGGGCTTTTATGGGGCAATCTGCAAATTAGTTGTAATTGTTGATATTTTGGGCAGCGAAAACAATGATATTATTGGCAGCCCAAACAATCTTATATTGACACCTATGCCTTGAGCCCCCACTATTTGGGTCCCCACCAGACACATGTCAATGAGTCCCACCATGTTAATCATATATGACAGGATTAAAACCCAGACTATCGCACAGACCTAAAAGTCTAAACTCATACCAGCTCAGCAATGAAGGGCATGGACGGATGTAGTGTGAATTCACTGGGGGCCTGGGCCCCCAGTGAATTTTTGGAAAAAAAAAAAAAAATATATATATATATATATACACACACACACACACTAAGTTAGACCCAATGTAATCAGGCTCCCAATGACATATAACCAGGCCCCAGTAAAAAATATTAGGCCCATTCTTTATACATATTATTAGGCCCATTCTTCAACTATTAGGACATCAGAGGTAAAGACTGCAGAATGTCTTATATGTTTTATAGAAAAAGAGTTGCTTGGAACTATTACTAATGATATTGTAATAGAACTTTTTCAGAATATGAAAACTCGTAGGGAACAATTGTGATAAATAAAGATTTCTTTGTTTTATTGCTTGAAACTATTACATTATATTCGTCCCATATAAATAACCAAAAAAAAAAAAATTCCGGGGGCAACCCACTACTTAATCGTGCCCCCAGTGAGTTTGAATCCTGGATCCGCCATTGATGAAGGGCCAAGCGAAAAAGCAAGACTGGGTTACAATGAGTATTACCCACCCTACTGCCCCTACATATGAATCATTGGCTTATTTTCATGACAATATGACATATTCATTCTAACCGAACCTACTAATCAAGTAGCTAATACTTACCCATTTGCATTCTCAGAAGTGAGGCTAGTCCCCCTGGCTATCAGAACCTGCATTCAACATATGCCCAATAAGCCCATTTTAAAGATTTTCTAGAATATGGCAATATATATAACACCAATCAACATACTTGGCAACACTCTGCATTTCCACCACAAGCAGCATAATGAAGGGGCGTGCTTCCTGCACCTGTCGAATGGGAATGGCCAGACTGTTTTAAAAAGAACATGCACTTGAGAAATAAAAATAAATGACAAATATCAAATTGCATTCGAATATGCATCTAGCTATGCATGATTGAAAATAAAAAAGACATGCCAAACCACTGTCAGGGCAGTGGTGACTAGTGAGGCACTGCCCCTGTTACAGGGAAGACCCTATTGCCAAACAGAACCAGCAAAAACCCATCACTAAACAAAAAGAGAAAGGAAGAATCACATAAATATCTCAAAGCAAAACTAAATATGCATATCAGGCACTATTTTTGGAAAAAGAAATAGGTGAAGTTTCATCTCATTAACATTGTATAACAGCCTAACAGGAGAAATGAGGGAACTAGTGTACCAATTCCATAAATGAGGGCCCCATGGTTTTGTGATCCAAACTGCTTTGATGGTCACATTGCCTCAAAAATACTAGGTTGGAAGATATTAGCCATTTACTCTTTGAACATTTTACTAGACTTGTGTATCAGTAGTATATTTCTAGACCACTGATTGATAAGTTGGGATCCTCCACTCCAGGAGAACCTGCTAGAAATACTACATCCTAGACTGAATGTAGTGCCACATGCAGGCATATGGGATGCGCAACGAACTCCACACTTGTTATTGCTTAAGGCCCTAGAAATTCTCTGTATACATATGTCGTGTCCTAATCTCTTTAAAAGATAAAATCACTGTGTTCTTGTAAAGTAAATTTAAGAAAATGGAAAAATAAAAGGAAAACAAAAATAAAGAGCAGAAATGTCAATGAAATTCCAGTATTCAACTATAGGGCCAAGTGAGACGGAAACAATCCTCATAAACTAAAATAAGGTCATCGAGCCCAAATTGCCATGAATAGTTACAACCAATAACATAGCATCATTTCTCATTTCTTAAAAGAACAATTTAACAAGTAAAAAACAAGAGGATATCCAAATAGGCACTTGTTCCAGAGGGATACTAGTTCATCCAGTAGGACTTACTGAGCATGGTGTCTTCACCATCTATTATTTTACATTTTCCCTCTGAGTGTAAATGATTAAACTATTTCATTTTTAATCATCTGGTTGCACGAGGGAATAGACCACCCATGATGGTGCCATAAGATCAGCAATCCAGATCACAGAGCCCACGGAGAGGCCTGGGTATACTAATCATATCCTGAGTTGAAGATACTATAATTTTCTGATGAGGCGGTACTTTTAATTGGACTTCAAACTGGGAATGACTACAAAAAATTGTGCGACCAACAATAGTTAACATCCCAAATCTGACAAATAGAAGACGATCACAAAATATATCTGTAATCCATTGACAGTTAAAAATTAATCCCTAGGATCAATTAATATAGCAGTTGTAAAATTCACAATCTGCGGTTTCATTCACTTTGTATCCATTGCGTGCCCCTACCATATCCATCCCATATTTGGGCATCATAGGCACAAACAGCACTCTCTCTCTCTCTCTCTAATATTTTGTTGCTGATGCCATGGGGATTTTACAATCCATCACAGGAGACGGGTATCAATCTAGGTGATGTATCCCTTAACCAAATTCAGAATATTTTGAAGAGAACCCCTTAAAATTTCGCTTTCCTAGATCCAGAGTTCCATAGGAAAGTACTGTTCCTTTATCCATAAATGTTTTTAGATGGTATCTAAAATCATGCGCATGTCTTCCTCTCATGGTTCAAAATAGCGGCCGCTCAGCCGTAGCAATTGAGGCCAGCGCTATCGTCTAAAACCTAATAGAGCCAAACAATTTCAATTTAAAACGCTGTTTTTTATATTTGTTCTCCTCAATAGCCTTTCCTAAAGTTGTTTCTACCATCATATGGTTCCAAATCACTAAAAAAAAAAAAAAAAAGATTGGCCACTACACAAGAATCAATTTTTTTAACCAAAAATTCACACCGCTATGTTGCTGGTTTGCTGCAATGGCTATGTATCGCCCGCTATGTGGCGTTTTGGCCATTGGCTGCTATGCCCATAGCAACCGCTATTTTGATCCTTGCTTCCTCTATCTCTAGATCCACATGCTTGTGCATTGAGTACTCATGGATGGATTTCATCTACTCAAGTCCTACTTAAATCCATCATAGGGATGTAATAAACTAGTTGTAATCATGTAGAATTACTATATGCATGCGGGCAATGCCCAAGCATACTATGATAATGAGAGGAGGCCTCTACCTCCACATAAAAGCTGAAAATATGCACCTCCTTCTAGTTTTCACAGTCAGGACAAAACACATAGGATAAGACAGAGCCATTCCCTGAGATATAAGAGTATGAATGAAGAAAATGGGATGGAAGACAGAGAAAAAAAAAAAAAAAAAGAACACATTTTCACAAACCAATGAGTAAATCAAACATGTGTTTGTGTCAAAACAAGCAACCCCCACAAGTTATCAAGTCAACTAACTTGGCCAGTTTGATCCAAAATCCCTCGAATTTTGTCTGGTCACCATTCAGATTTTTTGGGGTAATTCTGTAAAAAAAAGTAGCAAAATTAGCTACTAAGGTTGATGGCCCCTCAAGAAAAGAGGGCAAACCGAGGAGGACATGGATGAAAATAGTAAGGATAGATCTGAAGTGGACTTAGTGTTTGTTTTAAAAATATAACCTGAATAGAATTGTTTGAAATAAAACTTTAAAATCTTTACATAGCATTTGTGAGTAATTCTGTTGGATGAGCTAATCTGCTCTTCTTGATAAATGTGATTTTATCATCATCACAATCATCCTTAAAGCCATATCCTATCTATAGACTGAAGTTTGTCTAATTTCCCATAGCCAACCACCAATCTAATGCAACTATCCTCCTTTATCAGGCTTGTGAGTTCCTAAGATGGAATGGCAACATGTGGAATGGCTGAATAATAATTTCATAATTGTCTGGATTGACCTTAATGATTATACGGAATCAAGCAGGAACTAAGCACAATTAATGTGACTTTTATATAAGTACCGGAGAGAATTAAACTTAGGAGGTTGATTCTGTTGCCAGACAGGAACATTTAGACCATGGTTGTATTTTTCTCTTAACCATTTGATGGAATGTAGATAAATGTGGAGTTTTCACATTCACACACATCATGAAGCCATGCCAATGGAGTCGTCACACATTGGAGTTTCCTAAGAGTCTTCACACGAGAAAAAAAGACTTATGCATTCAGAATAGTGAGGAAATGAGAAAATTTGTGATTGATTTCTTTGAGGAGCTTTACAACCTTTTACGGTAGAAGGCACCAATCTACCTCTGAAATAGAGATTACTCTTAATTAGAGAGGACAATAATATTTGACTCTCAATTAGTAATTGGTAATCTCTAATCAAGATCCCGAGGATTTTGACCACTCGCCTTTTTAACTAAAGCAAATTACAATCAATTTAATTCTCTCCAGATAAGACTCCCTAAAATATGAGATTTGGCATATGACATTACCACAATGCCCGTATTTAACATGTGACTAATTAATCACTCGAGTTATGGGCCCTTTTAGTGGACTAGACCTATGCTGGTCTTCTTGGGCCTCCTTTGATAAGTCATTTTTGGCCCATGGCCTGCATCACCATCTCTTCGTAAATCAAAGAACAGATGTCTATAATCTTTCAATTTTTTTTTCTTTTCTCCCTTTCCCATACATCCCAAGCATACTACAGTCCATTAAATCAACTGCCTGGGTGGTCACCAAAAATGACACCTCATGTATGAAATGCCGCATCAGAAAACTCTTTTTTAATTTTAATAATGATCATCATCAGGACTACATGATTTCTTCTTCTTTTTTTATTCCGGAAGGACCAAGTTATTGGCTGTTGTTATTCTCAAGAAAAATAACTTCTGCGGCACACATTCTAGGAAGAAAACAACAAACAGGCGCAAAAATGATATTTCGTGAAGATAAGCAGAAAAGGAACTATACCAATCAGATCTATTGTCGTCCCATCTTCTACAGTGACCTCAGACACACTTGCTCCTAAGTCAATGAGTAACTGCATGCTCTCATGATGCCCATTGAGTGCTGCCATATGGAGGGCAGTTATACCACCATCTGCTGTTTTATTAAGTATCCTTGAAAGAGCACTGCTATAATGAAGGTATAAATAAATAAAATGTTCCATGTATCACTTTGACACACACACACACACACACACACACAGATACATTATATATATATAGAGAGAGAGAGAGAGCGGGGGAGAGAGAGAGTTCACAGTTGTAACATGAAATAGTCACGGTCTTGTGGAAAATATACCCCTCATCAAATTCAGATGAAGATGAACCCTGAGATGATCTCTTCTTTGTAATATGCCAAAAATAAGGTATGCTGGGAACATAATCAGCAAGAAGGAGTCGGATGCAACGAGAGTGGCCACTTGAGGCTGCAAAGTGGAGTGCAGTACCACCATTGATATAATCGGCTTTGTGAATCTAAAATTCATGATCCAAACATAATGGGGATTACTCAGCTTAGTTTGACAGCAAAAATAAAAATAAAAATAAAAATAAATAAAAAAAATTAAAGGTGTGATTAAATGCAATCCAAACTGTAAGTGCAGTAGTTTGTTGGAACAGATGTTTATTCACTCTGCTCTGAGGTTGGGCTGTTGGGGCAGCATGGAAATGAAAACCACCGTCTGTGCTGATGATGAGTGGTGCAGAAAAAGCACGGAAATAGAAATGGTAGCCCTTCAAATGCACTTCCTGATTTTCATGCCATCCCATACGAAGCAGGGAAATGGACATCTATCCATCCTACTGAACTATTTAAACAGCTTGTGATCTGGAGCACATTAAATATAATGCTAAGGATATATAGGAAATATAAAGCAAAATCACAATCTTACATTGGCTTTGAAAAGCATCAAAATCTGAACAACCTCCCAATGGCCATATTGGCAGGCTTGCATCAAAGCTGTCTGTTCAAAAAGCAGAACACACTACATGAAGGACAGTCTAACAACATGGCAAAGGCACATTCCTTTTAGTTATCTACTAAACAAGGATATTATTTTCTAAAAATGTCTTGTCCGACATTGTGTTTGACACGCTGATATAGAGGGTTTTTTTTTTTTTTTTGGCTCCGAATGCTACAGACTAATATGGTTATCAGAAAGAAAGTTTGACTTGTTTTGAGCTCTTGTATTTCAGCAGTACTTAATATTCTATTGTACATCTATTACATAAATACATACATACATCCTACATATGTACCTTATAACTTTTTGTAATTAACTGTACATAATAATATATTTCTCAATATCATTATATACTTGTATTTCTACAGGTATATTTGTCTTGGTGGGTGAATCAAGCTTTCCAGTCCCCTCCACGTGTATAGTTTGGTTCCAATATCTGACACCAAAACATTCTAGCCATGAACACTATATTCTGGATCTCAACTAAGCATGGATGAGAACAACTTAGAAAGTAGGACATGTCTGTAGTGTGCAATTCAGAATTGAGGATGTATAAAAGATCCAACTAATAGGTAAAAAGGATAAAAGCAAGAGGAATTTTGAAAAATAGAAGAGGGGATGAGTCCGATCTGACCTGCCCACGATAATTCCTAAGATTAATATCAACCCCAGACTCTATCAAGAGAGAGACAATCTGAAAATGCAAACAACAAATAACTGTCAAAGGAAATCCATGTAAAGGATGCCCCTGATGCACCCAAATTGCAATTGATTCAAATACTTGGCATATGGATGGAAGTTCATTTCGTGTTGTCTAAAATGCATGCATATAAGAAATCATATTAGATAAAGATCTTGACCCAAAACAGCATGAGTAACAAAAAAGGAAAAAAGAGAGAAAACTGATCCAATCCAATGTGGTATCAGATTTTTCATGCCACCTCAATGCAGTGCAGTGGGAAGAAAATGATAGAACTTGTTTGCTGCTTTAGAATTTGCAGTATGTCTCCTCCACAATTATTTTGAGATCAAATGAAAATGAACAATTGAACAGATGAATAGATTAGATGTGAATTACTTCATGGTGGCCCTGAGCCGCGGAGTAATGGAGGGGAGAATTGCGAACCCCGAAAGTTGAATACCTCGCAAGGCGAGGGTTATATTCCAAGAGAGCCTTTGCCTCCTGAAGATCCCCATCTCTTGCTGCAGATACAAGGCGTTCCCCTGATGCCGAGCATCCAAAGGAATTGCCCATGATGCTTAGAAATCTCATGATCTTCAAAGAAGGCAACAAGAACTTGTATTCTCACCCCAGAATTCTCATAGTTTCACCAAAACAAATAGAGCCTTCAATCAAAATTTTCAACCTTTAAGTCAGTATAAATCTCTAATGGTCTTCAAATAACACAAGAATTCTAGCAAAGCCCATCTTATATCTTACCAAAATTCACCCATTATCTACAATACCCATGTTCTCCCTGCTCAAGAATCATTGATTTCTGCCTACCTTCTACATAAAAAAAGAACAACAAAACAAGTTAGAGATCTTATTATTTTGTTAAGCCACACAGCTAAACAACAGAAACCCATTTCACCACTGCAGAAAATCATTCATTTTTCACCAAAACAAGAACAATCACACATCAAAATCTCTTCTTTTTCATCCAAACGAACAGCCCATGATACTAATAGAAAAAAACAAAGAGATCCAAGAAGCACTTTCTGTCCTTTAAATGTCACATACAACATAGCAGCACAAATCATAATTCTCATCCACCCATCAAGCCAGCAAAACAAACAGACACACAACCAACAAACAAAAATTCGTTCTTTGCAGGAATCCTTCTCTTTTGAGGGAAAATAAAGATGACCCAGATGAAATTTCACCATGATTCATTAAAATCATCAACACCCATTTGCAATCTCACCTTCTTTTGCGGTTTCAATCAATACCCAAGTCAGATTTCGCTCGAAAATGGAAGAAATCAATGAAATATTTAGCAGACGGTGTTAAGAGAAAGCAGAGAAAACGATGTAACGGTTTGCATTGTATTCTAAGAAGAGAAAGAATGGATTTTTCATGGAGGAGGAATGATCAAGTCCAATCGGCTGCTGCTCTCTATATTTAATCCAATGAAAGATTGTAAGACCAAAATGATAAGACCACTATTTCAGGTGGTTCCACTGTTCCAAGTGGGGCCAAGTGGTACAGCTTCGGTCGGCCCAAACTCTTTGTAATGCCGCATGACCCGTCGACACGGTAAGGAATCGAAAGATATTAACTCGTTCGGGTGGGCTCTTTATGGGTTTGGATTATTAACGGATCCAACCCGATAACACGTTAAAGAGTCATGTACGAATTAAATCAATAATCCGTTAACAACTCTCTTAACTCATTAAAATTTTTTTTCCCTAAATATAACTAAAATTAATTTATATTCATAAAGAAGAAATTGAAATTATTATCTTATAGTGGGGTTTTGGTAGGATCCATTCGAGATACTCACTTATAGTTTCATGTGACTTATATATTTTTCTCCTTCTATTTTTGTATAATTTTTTTTTAATTTTCGAAATGATTTAATTACTTAACGGGTTAATGGGTTGGGTCGTGTAACCTGTTAAATTAACGGGTCGTGTTCGGGTTGGATTTTTTTAACCCGTTAAGTTAACGGGTCATGTATTGGTTGAGGTGATTTTAATCTGAATTCGTTAACACGACACGATTGACAGCCTTAGCCCAAACCTACATAAAGCATGACCCAAACTAAAATTTGAGGTGGACTTGTTCAAGTTTGGGCTGAGAATTTAGATATATAGACTGAGCATGAGAACTGTTGGGCTTGAAAATTTGAACAGCATAAGACCCTCAATTTAATTTTAACCGAAATTCCTATCCGGCAGCCGACGAAACAACATCAATATAAAAAAAATTTACATGTGTGATAGTTTTTCTTTTTGCATGTGTATGCGACGAAGGGTAAATTATCCTAGTCCAAATTTACCCTAATTCAAGTTCTTGAGAGCCAGAGATCATCCGTTGGGTGCTGCTGCTTTGTGCTTTTTGCTTTTCAGCCATTCTATTTGTCATTACTCGATCAAAATCAAGTGGCTGACATCCTCACAAAACATATTCCTTGTAAGACATTTGGGCTCCTACGATCAAAATTGAGCCTTTGGTCCCCATAAGGGACCCAATGAGGGACGTTATTAGAAATACTACTTGGATGGGTTGGCACATGTAATCCCAAGGGGTTGACCGAGTGGTCAGGACCACGGTTCCTCCCTCTTCCGGAGTTAGAGGTCTTGGTATTGACACCCGATTTCTCCTCTTCAAGAATCGAACGTTGAGTTCACTTGTACTACCACTTAGGGGCCACAGGGGTTTTACCCGGCTTCTCTTTGGGTCCGGAGGGAATAGTCCAGCCCAAAGGGTTGGGAACCCTCTGTTAGCAAAAAAAAAATCTCATCAAAGCTCATCCCTTGAATTGAGCTTTGATGGAATTCAAGGGATGCGGATAACAGAGAACAGCTTTTTACCTAAATGGAAAGGAGTGACAGTTTTTACCTGGCTATCCATGGTTTGAATCTTGGTTATACTCCATATGTGGGCTTTCTTCTCGTGTAAATGCAGATTCCTTTCCCACTTGTGTGGGTTGTCTGGGTCAAGCCCATCCTTGTTTACCAAAAAACTGAGAAAGAGATGAGGATAACAATCAAATTTCATGAAAGGCGGTGTTGGCCCGGGGCCGCAATATGTAAAGCAATAATCAAGGGATTGAATGGACCCTGCATTCAATCGCATCAAAGCACAATCCAAAGGAGTGTGTGACAGGGCGTGAGTTTATACCAGCGCAAATGAACAAAAGAACACCTTCCACAAACTTTGAGCATTACTTTTCTACATACATACATTTAAAATTCGTTTTAAGCCAAATTTGTGGTGATTTGATTTGTCTATCTAATGTCTCTTTCCTTTGATGGACTTGAGACAAGACATAATATATGACAGATGATTTTTCAGTACAAAAACGAATGGCCTACATGTCACGCTACAGCGGGTCTCACGTCAAATCAAGAAGAGATACTAGATAATGCAATGGCGCGTAATATATGAGAGTCATGCGTTGGCATAAATAAGGCTTTCAATTGGATCAATGCATATGAGTTTCTTGGTGAATAAAAATTGACTTGTGAGAGTTATCTATATAAGATAAGGAAGTCTAGAGTTGGTAGTTCTCCATCTCATAGAAAAGATAAGAGGCGAAGAGATCGTAGGGCTTTTTAATCTCCAAAACGCAAATAAATCTGCGGCTATATGTTGGAGTCTCCACATCTAAATCTGAACGCACGTAAATTTCGAGATGCGTGTTGAAGTCTCCGCATCTATATCCATCATTATCTAAGGTGGGACATATATTCAAATGGAGTGACAAAATCGTCAAATGAAGTGAAGAAGAGCTAGCATTGAATATAAATGTTTGCTTGGAGAAAAATAACATCACATAAAACCCATTACTAATTCATTCATGAACTCTATTAATTGATACACTAATTGTATATCCTTTATACATGGTCTGTAAAATAATCATCCCTATGTAACAATTCTTACCCCTTTTCATTACATTCGTAATGATTGTTATTGTTATGTCAATTTAATGTTCCAAAGCATAAATTATATATAAGATACAAAGAGAATATATCCTAAATTATGTTTTTTTTTAATATTCATATTTACATCTAGAACACTCTAAAGAGTAGTTGAGAATATAAAGTTTCAAATAATTAATTTCCTGTACTTACTCGTAAAATATCTTCAAAATAAAAGTTGATCAAAATGAATTGATAACACATTTTGAACTCTTTTTATTATTATTATTATTGTTTTTTTGCTAGTTGGCCCAGTAGCCTGGAGAGGTAAAGAAACCTGCCCACCCAAGAATTGAATCTTTGGTAGAGCTATGGAAGCGAGCGCCCTTACCACAGGGACAGCTCTGTGATTCCCATTTTGAACTTTTTTTTTATTGAGCAGTTATATAAAGGTTTTGGCCCATGGTGTAACAGTGTTCTTAAGCCATGGTTTTATAAGGTGTTGATACACATCAAGATCAGACAACCCTATTAATGAAACTACCGCATTTAACAATGTAAGCCTAGATGGTAGTCAAACCTAACCTTTTATGTTTGTTTTCTTAGGATTGAAAATGGAGAGCTTGTGGTATGTAGAAAGAGAAAGATCAGTACTGTCGGGTCCACTTTCCTAGATTTAAAAATTTGACCAGGCCAACTTCTGTTAGTGAAAGTTTGATTAAGCATCACATCCATTATAGTGATAATATCATTCTTGGAGTTAAACAACACAAAGCATTAAATATTTGTTGTTTGCATTGCTTCAAACCAGCAGGTATAATTTTGATAATACTGAAATTTAAGCATGTTCTCAATGCTATTAGGATAGGAATGTGTCAAATGATATCTATTGATCAAAATAGGCTCTGATCAAGTTCTCACAAAAATCGTTTTAAATCACATTTTCAGTTGTATTGGCTAGAGCCAAAACCTTAATGAACCATCAAGGTTTTGCGCACGCAGTTTGTTTATGCCATTTTATTTAAAAAAAAGGAAGAAGATTAGAAAATAAAATTATCTTTTTGATTACTTTTGGATTGCTTTCTAAATAAAGATGGTAAAATAGATTTTTTTTTTTTGGTAAAAGGCAAAATAGAATGTTGAAATTTTCATTTTGAGTTTTGGACCACATAGATGGAGAATGTGCACAACAAGTGATGGCCAGATCACCTCTACCACATGGTTTTAAAACCATGCTCTCAAAGGATAAGCACACATCATGGTTTATGTAGATACAACAACTGATTTACCAAAAAAATAAGATGGAGAAAACATAGATATTTTAAAGAAATAAGAGTTGATACATGCAGCAACTGAATTCTAAAATGTAGGTGAGATTGAAGAGTAAAAATATAGTTATAAAAAAGTTGCTCTTCTCATTTCTTTCATTATTTACATGTTTAAATGTTTTGCATGTGCGTTGTCAAGCTTGTTTGCGCTTAACCTCAAGGGGTAGTTCAGTTGGCCTAGGACCACGGTTTGCACCCGGAGGTTGTGGGTTCAAAACTGTACTACCACACTGGGGCTACAGGGGAATTTATCCGGCTTCCCTCTGGGCCCGGAGCCGGAGGGATTAGTCCAGCCCAAAGGATTGGGAACCCTCCGATAGCCAAAAAAAAAAAAACTCGTTTGCGCTTATTTATATTTCTAATAGTGAAAATAACGCCTAAACAAGGTCCTTTTCACACAATTTGGTGTTAACTATGTCATATTGGTCATGGATCAAATCCCATCAGCTACTTCATTTATTTTTTTTTCTTATGGACCTCATATTTGTAATCCAAATAGTTTGATTTATTTATTGAACTAATAAAACACAAAGCCTTTAAATTTATTGTTTTAAATCTTCATAGAGCTTGAGCAATTTGTAAAACAAATGTTAAAAAAATCCTAACATATAAATCATTTTTTTAACATCCCCATCCCCCCTCCTCCTTTCAAATCCCATCAGCTACTTCATTTATTTTTTTATTCTTAACGGTTTTTTAATGTATTTAATGAACTAATAAAACACAAAAGCCTTTAAATTTATTGTTTTAAAGTTTCATAGATTTGATTTTGAGCAATTTGTAAAACAAATGTTCAAACTCCGTTTCCCCCCACAAACACACAAAAAAAAAAAAAAAATCATGATCCAAAGGTTCAAGATCCTTATATTAATGATCAGCATTAAGAAGTTTAGTTTCATCTATTAGATCTTCATAAATTTTGATACATTCGTGAAAAATATCTAAAAAGTTTTCAAACACATCTAAACCCATTGAATGTACTCGAGGAAATGTTGATTTTGATAAATATTATATTGTGTTTTACATCTATAACATTTAAATATAAAGTTAATACACATAACATTTATACATCTAATACTCGACTATCAAACTTGACACTTGCTTGGGTAAGATCTGGTCATAGTTATTAACTTCATATCGTTTCGATTTAACTTTCGGGTTGTGTTCCGATTGACCACAAACTTGTGACCCATGTGCTTAACCCGGCCCGACCCGACCCTAACCTACCCAACCTGACCCATTGCCACCAATGGGCCGCACTATGGATGGGTAATTCTTCAAAAGATGAGCTGATCACAAATTCATACTATCTAGAAATACAAATGGTAGGAGATAGAAATGGCTGGTCCCCATCCATCAAATGGTTAGGAACACACAATCATTACTGATCATGATCTCTTTACTCCCTGTTTGACGGCCACGATCATTCTGATCCTGAGGACTATAACTGCAGGTGCTCTTGAGAAGTACCTTTGCCTTCTTCCAGCAATGATGAATAAATAAATAAATGGCTACTACTAGATGCTGATTGAAAGACAACCCACCATGTCTTAGAATGTCCATGATACTGTGCTCTTTCTTATTGCATTTGTGTCGGTTGGGGTGTCCATGGGTCAGGTCAGGTTGGGCCAAATCTTGTCAAGCCAGAGTCCATTAAGTTATCAGGCCAAAAACATATTTAATAATCATACTTGTACAAGTGAGAGTGGCAGGTTGAATAAGTTGCAATCAACCCAAAAACAGATGTATTTGTCATGGGGTCCAAACAAACTAAAAATCAAGATGGAAAAGGTTAACTATAGCTTCAAGTCAGATAAGGATCACAGATAAGTTGATTGAAAGACAAGATATGAATATGATGCCAATGAAAGTACCTCTTTATCTTTATAATTTAATAATCTCTTTTCAATTTATCACCTATTTTTTATCTAACTTTTGTATCTTTAATGTTTATTAAAGTAATTTGACTGCTAATTTATAAGTTCTATTCAAAAGCTAAATTGTATCATGAATTAAATGATTTTTTACCCACTTTAGTTCATTTTTTAAAATATTTTTTTTTGTTTTAACTTTATAAATAAAAAAATTTTGCATCACTTTTTAAGTATATTCTTGAAGCTGTTTGTTTTGTTGTTGGGCAATTCCTGACTTGACCCACCACTATTTTGAAGTGGGTGAGAGTTGGGTTAATTTTTAATAGAGATTTTAACCAAAAAATATTTTTTTTAAAGTCACAATCAATGGCATAGTTAATAAATTTTGAAAACCAACCTCAGAGTACTTCAAGCAAGGGGGTATTTTCTTCATTTTCCATTTTTTTTTCTTTTTTTAACATATGACCTTGGATTGTGATATGGAGAATACATTTTGGGGTATCGAGAGTGTTATTTTTTCTTCTCTGAATTAAGAAACCTAGCAACTCCCTTTTCATGTAATACAAAACTCTACTTTCTCTAACAGGGGACAAGGAAATTGCAATTCCCTCTTGTAGTATTCCTTCTATTCTCATCTTCTTTATAGCATTTGTCATCCTCCTCATGTTTGAGGATGTATGTGGACCCAATATGCTCATTTGTTCTTGTTACATAAGGGCTTTTTTTTTTTTTTCCTTCTATTGCATGGAGTTCAAACCTAATTAGAATATCCAAAACTAGTTTTTGCCTTCCCCTCTATGGAGATCTCACAGCTCATTGGAATTTGAGTTCCTTTACACCTAATCTATTCCCCCTTTCTACATGTTTCCTCATGCCCTTAGTATCATTTGATTTGTAAATAGGGAACATATGCAGATGGGTTCTCCACTGTTCTAGATGCTTAATTACTATGATATTTGGGATATATGTGTAGGGAGATGCTTTCATAGGAGCATCTCCCATATGTGTAATACTATTGCTAGTTAATAAGATGATATATTAACCATATTTCACTCTGGAGGAATGTCTTGAGTGGGTTAATGAATATCCAATTTATAGCAGCTTCTACCAAAAGATGGTCTTGTGGTAGCCTAATAAATAGTGATCTAATTGGAAAAATACTAGAGGTAACAAACTGGTTAATGCACTAAGAGAATGCCTTTATTCAGTACCTACATCAAAATGGATAAGCTTTCATATTGATTCAAATAACAAATAATGATATGTCCATATAATGTTTAGAGCATCTCATAATGGACTACTGCTATAAATTTATGTTCATAAGTATTATGTGCACAATGTTTCAGGTATGTCACCGATCCAATTAAATTACACATGCGTGGGCTCCCTTTCCACTTGAGTGCGTTGTCCTCTTGTGTCTATGGGCTCTCTCTTGAATCCAAGCTCCCTTTAATAGAATTAAAAAAAAAAAAATGAAACATTAAAAATAGCAGTAAACAGCAATAACAACAACAACAACACACACAACTGTTTATTGAGTGATGTGTGAAGTAAAAAGAAAGTAAAGTGTCACAGTCATCATAAATAAAGTTAATAAGAGGAGGGGGTGCAGAGAAAGAGTGCCACTCACCTCTTCTTTTATTGCACTTTCCCAATCTACTTTTTCTTCCTGTTTAAAAACTTTCCCAGTTCATTGTATGGAAATAGATATCATCTTTATTTATCTTAAACAAAAATATTAATGACTATACAATTTCACCTCCCTCAATCCTCACACCTAACCTCTTCAATAATCATTTGCTGGTGCTCATTTGACAAAAGCTGTTATAAACCAAAATTCCTATAACAAACAAAAAATATTAAATTCTTACATGACCTCACGTCCCCTTCAATAAGCGTCGGTGGAGCTCATTTGATCATGATTACCTAAACCAAAAACCCTAAAATAACAAAAAAGTAATGAATACAAGCCAAATTTTATTCACTTTAAAGGGGTTTCTCGCATTTTTATCGAGAAATGACTATTTTTGTACAATATGTTTGAGAAAACGGCCCAAAAATAATTCCTTTTCAATAAGCTTTTTCTATTTTTGTTTTTGTTTTGTTTTGTTTTTTTTTTTTTTTTTTTGTCATTCCTTCCTGAAATTATCTATTCGATGTGACGAGCTTCAATCTCAAGAGAAACAAATCTATTAGGGGTTGTGAAATGGCAATTGTGAGACAACTGATGGGGGCGCCATCAAGAAGTTGGCAACCATGCCACTAGGTGTGCTCATAGGTTCCCTCTAGGATGCCATCAGGTGTGTTTTTGGGTCTAAATTGGCCCTTCTCACTTTCCTTTCATGCTTACTTTACCAGATCCAACTCAAATTACTTGTAGGTAAACCAAAACTTAAAAGGACCCAAGCGAAAGCAGAATCTCTTTATCTTAAATTAAGTACTCAAGTGCAATCTGAGTTTTTAGTCAGGTTATACTAGTGAGCCTCTCTCTCTTATATATATATATATATAATTATTATTATTGCTTGGTTTGCCTTTTTAGAAATTAAAAAAGAATGCGAAGTCAAGAAAATCTACATAGTTCTTATGTTAATAGACCATGCGGTTCCTAGGTCTAATTTGGATATGCAAAGTTGAAACATTAGTCCGACGGCAGACCTAGGAAAGAAAGCTGCTAATGCCACTTACCAAGTTTCTCCTTCGACCTCCTTTTACTTTTCAAAATTTCTCTCTGCACACCCGATTGTCCCCAAAATACCCTTCTCTCTCTCCCTCTCTCTCTATCTCTCTCTCTCTCTCTCCTGCGTGCCTTGCCCTAAGTGGCTGAATGGTAGGGAAAGGGAGATAGGGAGGGGGAGGGGGAGGGGGGAAGAAGGGAGAAGGAGGGAAAGAGAGAGGGCTGGGCGATGGGCGAAAGGGCTAGGCGATGGGAAGGAGGGTTGGGTCAGGAGGCAGGCAAAGATGGGCCTTGAGTAGAGAGAGGGAGAGAGACAGGGAGAAGGAGATGGAGAGAGGGAGAGGGTCGGGCACGGGCCAGAATTGGGTGGCGAGTAAGGAGAGGAAGAGAGATATGGAGGAGCGGGGAGAGAAAGAGGGGTAGGAAGAGGGAGCGGGCGGAGCTGGGTGGCGAGCAGAGAGAGGGAGATGGGTAGATTGGGGGTTTTCTACGGGGGTATTTTGGTCATGAAAAAAAGGGATGTGGAAGGAGAAGGTTAGGTTGTGGCATTATCATCTCTCTCCAGGAAATTCTCCTTGGGGCACACTATGTAAAAAAAAAAAAAAAAATTGGCAGAAGGGGCAAATATAAAAAAGAAAAAATATATTAATTTTTAAAATTTGCAAGGGTTTCTTAAAAATCTTGACCTTTTTTAAGTCAACGTATGGATTTCAACCTTTAGGCCCTTGTACTTGGGTCCACCCCTGGACTACTGGAATTCCACTAAAGTCACAAAACTCAAGTGCAAGCCTAATATTTTCATTATTTGTCGAATTAGACCAAGCTTCGAGAATAGGAATGTCCTGTTTATAGCGGATCTAGCGCGGTTCAAGCAATTCTCGAAACGTGGATCAACTTGGATGCTCAAGTCACCTGATCCTGTATCCAAGC
Source organism: Umbellularia californica (assembly GCA_028538565.1). Taxonomy (NCBI): domain Eukaryota; kingdom Viridiplantae; phylum Streptophyta; class Magnoliopsida; order Laurales; family Lauraceae; genus Umbellularia; species Umbellularia californica. Next base: position 64,532,073 of record JAPQWN010000008.1, read on the forward strand.
CGTTGGATGACAAAGGACAAAAGACAAAAGACAAAACGCACGGCGTCTCTTCTCCCCGGGCTCGTTCGTTGATAGACGGAGGCGGGAGAAAAAGAATAAAACCAACAGAAAGACGAATGAAGAAACACAAGAGACGACGTAAAACTGCAGCTTTTCCACCAATCCTCTCCCAGGTACCCCCTCCATCTCTCTCTCTCTCTGCAAATCCATGGATGTGTGTTTGAGCGGTTTGTGATTTCTATATAACATTGTCACTCTCTCTATCTCTCTCACGATGAATTTCTTTCACTGAAAGAAAAGATCTAGACTTTTTGATTCTAACCTAACGAGACGTATTGGTTTTACCGAATCTCACCATCACTTCTTTTTTTTTTTTTTTTAATGATCGTGACGGTTGATCTGCAATGGGGCCCTATGCAGTTGAGATCTAACGAGTCTTCTTCAGATAGTAAGGGTAGATCGTGGATTTCTTCTGAGTTTGATGAGTATTGGGAATTTTTCTGCATCAGAAGGTCAGTTGAATTGAGGAAACACTACTCTCATTTTATGGTCAGTTGAAGGTTGTTACTGAATTTAGTCTCAATTGCTGGGTTTTTTTTTTTTCTGGGTTAATGCTATTTATATGGACTGATCCCTGAAATTACTAACCTTGTATTGATGTTGATCTGTAAAAGTCATTTTGTGCATTGGGTTCCCTTTTTTCTTACTAATTTGTGAAGGGATGTTATGGGTTTTTTTTTAATATTTTCAAATTTTGGGTTGGGGGTGTGTTTGGGTGAATGCCTGAAAGTCCTTTTAAGATCTCTTGAGTTTTATGTTTTGGGAGTTCTATAGATGTTTTGGAGGATTTGAATGGATTTTTTTTTGTTCTTTTTTGTTTGTTAATGTATAACATTAGGGTTCAAAGGAAGTGATTCACCATTTTTATAAAAAAAATAAAAAAATTGGAAAGAAGAATAATCAAAGTGATTCTTTAGGGTCCTGTTTATTTGATTGAGAATGGTTTCTTAGAATTTCTAAGCAATGACTTCTGGTCAAAGCGAGTAGAAGTGAAGGATTTGAGGTCTTGAGGAAAACAGCTATGAGGGGCATTCAAATGATCTTCCCTTTTGATAGGAAATGGTTGACCACCCATCACTGCGTTAGGGTCAACTTGCCCACGAGTAATAGGGTAAGGGCTTTCTCTCAAGAGGGAAGCAAAGCTTGAATTATTTGAAAACTCAATTGCTTGGGGCGACTTGTTCTGACTTGTCGATACCGGTTAAATCCAACTGTCTGGATAACTCATTGTTGACTCCTCTGAAACCGGATGGAAAGGAGCCCTATACTGCATACCAAATGATAGCTTGTTTCAAAACCATTTGGCATTGAGTTGACTTGAATGAGTCGACCTTTTGTGGGACAAAATTTAAAAATGTGCCATTATGGCAGGTGGTATGGGCATTACCGAGAGACTATTTGGTGTCTAAGGATGATTCTATTGTCTATGGTCCCTAGGCCTTTTAACTTTGAAAATTTTGAACGCCAAGGAACTTTGAAGTGGTTTTTATCCATATAAGTTCATGTTTGAAAAATTGGGTCAAATGGACAGAAACTTTAGAGGATTTTTTTTTTTGGAGTGTGTAGTGCCTCCACAACCAAATGATGCTATTTTTTTTTGAGAATTTACCAAGAAAGAGAACGGCGAATGTATATATCCAGATGAATTTGATGTTGTTTATGCTGTCTAGTTTGTTGTAAGTTATCTTAAGACTATAATACTAAGTCTATAGGATTGTCCTACTTGAAGTTATGTGATTATAGGCACATCTGCCTCATCTCCGGGATCAAAACATAAACGACGAAGCTTGGATCAGCAAAATGGGCATCTGTCTCCAGGACCAGTGGTGGTATGTGGGGAACGCTCTGACCTGAGAAGATGATTGCTTTGAAACTTGAAAGTTACTTTCGTCAAATTCACCTCTCCCATATCCTAATTCCTATCCGTACACAAGTGGATGGACACTTCTATGGATGTAAATGGGTTAGTTTCAATGTGGGTCTATGGTGGACCTGGACCAGTTATATACACACACACACACTCTCAGCTGAAGCATAGGATAAGGTAAGCTAAAGTAAGCTCAATTGTGTGGTGGGGCCCACTCGAGGACCCACATGGGGATGGGGGTGGGGGGATTTCAAGGACTCCTTGGGACCCTCATTCCTGCAAAAAATCAGCCCTAATCGTGGTTTCTATCACCTCCATGTGGGCACCAAAAGTTTAATGGTCCACGGTCCATTTGGATCGGTACATAGTCGATCCAACGGTCTAGTAAATTTAGATCTAACCAAAAGTTGGTGGGCATGTGCAATTTAGGGGGGGTCGTGTGTTTGGTCCATTTGGATGGAACAAGGATGGGCCCCAGAAGCGTTAGCTTACGGAATCTTATCCTAAGCTACCCTGCCCTATATATATAATAAATATACCTGGGTTCAGACCTAACTCTGATGGACCTGGGCCTCTCTTAGCAACTGACAAAAAAAAAGAAAAAAAAAAAGAAAAAAAAAGCTGTATATGATGGCCTCTTGGTAGTAGGACTCAAATTGGTGGCCTTAGGGTTGAAACATGAAGCAGCAACCAGTTGTGTTGCAAGAGCTTACAAGCTGTTTCATAGCCATAGTATCAATAATTGCTTACTTGTTTATTAACATATATTATATCATTTCAATACATGGATATTCTGATGTAGTCACCTATGGTTAGGGCTTGCGTGGAGGTGCCGAAGCACAATAATGGTTCCAAAGCACGTGTCCGCAGACACTACACTGTTGGGAAAGTCCCGGATCCCACATCGCCCAAGTAATGGGTTTGATAGGGTTTCATATACTTGTTTGGGCCTTCCACCTATCAGCTTAAGCTTTTGGGTTGGTACATGGTATCTTACATGGTATAAGAGCTGGTTATTGTCATTCTTGTGTAACCCACGTGGCAGGCCCATCAATGAAATCAGTTGGGCGTGTACATGAGAGGGAGTGTTGGGAAAGTCCCACATCCCACATCGCCCGAGTAATGGGTTCGACAGGGTTTCATATACTTGTTTGGGTCTTCCACTTATCAACTTAAGTTTTTGGATTGGTACATGGTATCTTACATATATGTCTCCGCAGAGACCATAAACGAGGACACACTTGAAAGGGAAAACCCAATTCTATTAATCAACTCTGAAAATCCATGTCTACAATGCCATATAAATAAAGACAACTTGTGCCCTAAAGAAAACTAATTAAACTGGAAGCCTAATCCTAATTACAACTCTTTAAATAAAATTAGAAACTAATGACACATAACTAGTGAAATAAAAAGGTCCTAAATTGACTTTGGCCTTTGTTGACTGGATGAACGCCTAAATTGACTAGGCTTGCATCATATTCATGTCTGGAATATGGACCTGATTGGACCTGGATCTGGATCTGATTTTCAATCTGTGGTCCAAAAAGAGGGTCCATGCCGTCGTGCCCGGTTTTTTCGGGTCAGGTCCTTTGGGGAACCGGGTGATCAGAGGTGTCTATTGACATCTCTAGACACCTGATCCTAGAACAGCAATGGCATTTGATTTAACCACACAATAATGAAATTGATTACAGCTAGCATTAGCTGTATCGCTTCCTTTGTTGAATTTAATCTGATACCTTTCTTGGCCTTTTGGCTTAGATCAAGTGTAGTATACTAGTATATCTCTCTCTCTCTCTTTGTTGCATTTAATGTGGTACCTTTCTTGGCCTTTTGGCTTAGATCAAGTGTAGTATACTAGTATGTCTCTCTCTCTCTCTCTCTCTCTCTCTCTCAATTTAATGTGATGTAACTTTGTAATATGATATTTTGTTATTCTGTCTGCAGATCCTAAATAGTGGCAATATATTTGGGCACCATTGTAGATGCTCTCTTTACCTATGATAGGAGGTCATGTGACATTATCTACCAACAGTCCTCTACTACGTCGTTCCAGTAGCAGAGCCGTTGACCTTGGTAAAATGCCGCTTTTTTAGTGGCTTAACACTGATATTTTCTTCTAACTGAGCATAATCTCAGCTGCACATGCCAGTGTGGCAGATTTCACAAGATCAAAGCCTTTTATGAGATCAACTATGTACTCTAGCTCCCCAGAAGCTAGACAATCTCTGCCCATCAGGTGAAGTATGAACATGTCGAAAGGGGCTGCTTAATAGAAATTGACTAATGATTCAATGTAGCATGCACTCCACTGATGAAATGTCTTGGACCAGTGCAAGTGCACCTCAGGGACTTTCTGACTGATGCCTAGATCTTTGTATGTGTGCTGTGTTGGCGTGTATGCCTGCAAATTTTACTTGCACGAGTAGCCTTTGTATCATCATATCTATTTCCAAGGATTTTATCTTGTAAAGCTGCTTCAGGTTCAGATGAACTGGGAAATAACATTGACGGAGACGACTTGTTTTCCCTAGGGGCAAATGAAATGAAGACTGGAAGCTCAACCATCCCAATAATGCCGTCGCCAATTTTTTTATGGAGATTCAAGGTACTTGGCTACTCCTAATATAAATGTACATTATACTGATAAAAGTTATTCTAAGATATGCTTCCTTTTTGTCAAATAATTTTTTTGATGAAGAGCAAAAGGATGTGATGCTTTCCATGAGTATGGTTGCTGGAGACGGACGGACTTTTGTTATTGTTTATCTTTCCATTTTTTCTTTTCAAGAGACTCATTTTTATCTTTTCCTTTTGTATTTCAAGAGACCAAGGTCATGGCCCTTTTTTTAATAAAATTGACCTCAAGAATCGTCCTTCATAAGATACTGATTTTGCAACTACTCTCTCTTCCCATTATTGCTGGGAGTAACTGAAGCTATGGAAATGGAAGGACCATTTTGCTTTATTTAAGTGGTAGTTGGGCTTTGTTTTTATGCTATTCATTATAAATAATTAGGAGTTGTGCAAACTGTAACAGGATAGTATTAGCTGCAATGGAACTCGAATTTCCACGGAAGCATGCATCACTTACATGCCTAAGTGTCGGGAATTCAAATAGGAATTATTTATTGATTAGTCATGTAGGCAACAGTCATTTAGATCTGCAACCCAAACACTTCCTTGAGGTGTTTGAGAGAGAGAGAGAGAGAGAGAGAGAGAGAGAGAGAGAGAGAGAGAGAGAGAGAGAGAGAGGATGCAACACACATGAAGTAAAAGACAATAGTCAGTTGCATTTAACACAAAACATAACACCATGTCTCAATATGTGATTTAGATCTGCAACCCAAACACTTCCAAACATGCACATAATGAAAATCCAAGACCAGCCTCAGATATACATTTAGATTAGTCATGATGTACAATTTTTCTTGTTGTCAAACTCATTTGTAGTGATCCTCCAATTGCTGGTATAGGAAAGTCTGCAACATAGGTTTTATTGTTGTGGTACTTTCTGTACTCTGCTGGACACTTGTTTCTTTCATGGTATTCTGATGCAAATGACACACTGTTGGATTGTTGCCTCATCATATCTACCTGCACATCTATTTTTCCTACTTACATATATATAGTATGGACTTAATTGCTACTGATTTTTCAGGTATTACTGTTTATTGTCTGGGGTTTTAGTTGTTGCAAGGTTAGTAACGCTCGTCCTTATTCTTTTAAAAAGAGTTATCAAAACTTGTGGTGAAATAGCTATCAAAAATTTTCATGCCATATCATGATCCTATTCTCAGAAAAATCTATTGAAATGACAGATTAGTTGGGACTCTGTTATGAGAATGAGTGCTGATTTACGAGATTTATTCCTATACGAGGCTTTTTTGTATTATAATCCTCTTCTTCTTATGGTAAGCTATGCTTCATTTGTTGAGCATATTTAGCTTATTACCAACAGAAAAAGCATGTTTAGGTTATTTCAAGCTTTGTGTACAGGGCTTGTAGGTGGTGGCTTCTTGTATGTGATTTAGGTTTGTAATTGTTATAGTTATATATATATATGTCTACCTACACATTAGCTAATTCATTTTAGGTTTGTTCTTGCAGACTATGATGGTTTGGCTTTGGGGAGTTAATTTATGGGTCTTTGCACAGTCCTCTGTGAACTATGCCAAAATATTTGATCTTGATAACAATCATCTTACTCACAGAGAAACTTGGAAGGTATTCTGGAATGCAGTTGATGGTTTGTATCTTGTTATGCATTCATATTTTCTCTCAGGCATTTGACTTTTGCGGATCCTAAAAATTTCCTGGATTTTATTTCCTGTCACCTGGGATGTGGTGGACTGCATGCATAAGAGGAAATGTGCTGTTTCCTGTTTGCTTCTTTAACATCCCACCAGATCATCCAACCATAGACACAATAAATACAGGTCACATATCCTTTAAATCATTATCAAATAGGGATGAAGATGGGTGCCTGAATATTCAAAGGACCCAAATTGAAAATAACCGGTATGTGTCCAATATATGTACTTGTTTTTCATTCAAGTCTGGGTTCAGGTCTATGGATTTCATACCCAAGAACCTAAATACCTGATGTATGGCAATATGTTGTCTATATACATATGCATACAAAGCATATGTTATCTAAGTGTACTATATCAATGTAAATCTTTGGGCCTGAGCGCAAGCCTTTATTTGGTCTGATTTTGGGTATGGGCCTTTAGTTCAAAGTCAGGCCAGTAGAGGTCTTGTAAGCTGGATCTGAGTTGGGTATATGTCCCTTCTACTGATGAACCCAGACTTAAACCTGCCAGTTCATGTTCCTAGCATCAAAATTTAAAATATTGACAGAATGAACATTAACTTCTCACCAAGATCCCAGATAGCATTAGCAGGTCTTGCAAAAAAATCACATCATCTCCCATGCATATGAGTAAAATGATATCGAACGTTCAATAAATGGTTTACTTCATACTTTATTAGTAGTAGATTTTCTATGCTCTGCTTTTAAATTAGAAGTCCATCAAGCTAACAGCTCCGTTACTTATTGATATTTGAGCAGTGTGCAACTTGGATGACAATTGTTGCCCCAACTAGTATGACAGCTTACCTTTATCTCTACTCTCATGGAGAAGTATCATTGGCTGCATCACAACCCGTGTAATATCTGCCTCTTTTCTCTTTAATAAATGATTTTATTTTGTTGGGGGGATGCATGGATTATGGTTATAAATCTGAACCTTGGGATCTACTGCACTATTTGCAATGATTGCTTAATATCATTCTTATTTTGACTTGCTTGATTATAAATTACTTGCAATCAGTTTGGAAATCATAACTGCAAATCTGTGATTGTTATTTTTAATGATAATTCGTATACCTTTTGACATTTAAGTTTAATTGTGATATTTTTTTAATCATGCATCAACTAGCTATAAAGTTTTAAATTGTAAATGATAAAGTGGGCTTGCAAAAACTGAATGTGCTGAATTATGATCACTACGGGTACTACTACTACTACTACTACTACTATCATCATTGTTGTTGGTACAACCTTTATTTTATTTCTAGGACCTTTACCAACAATGGACATAGCTTTTCATGTTGGTATCCTTATAATATTTTTTTTTTTATATTTACTACTAGTCTTTGATGGTATCCATCTTAATTCCTAAGTTTTAACCAATTTTTAGGTACTGTCGGTACACTAATATATTTGTATTGCCATTTTTCAAACATGAATCCGTCATAATGAAATTGTATATTGGTTCCCCTAGTTGTAAAATTCTAGGACTCGGGACACAAATCCTATGATTCATATGAAATCCTTAGGAGAGAGATTTATATATACAAAGAATCCATTTACAAGTAAATCTTATGATTCAGGTATGAATCTTGTGATTCAGTTCTTGATGTATCAAATCCCACCATTCAGACAATTCATTTAGATGGGAATAGCAATAGCCAAATGGTTATTTTTAGTCATTCTTTTATTTTGTCCTTTTCTTTTATTGGTTTTTTCATTTTTAGGAGGTTATCTAGTGATTAAGAAAACCTCTTTAAGATACAAATTTTGGAATCTTTGGGAAGGTTTAGAGAGATACAAGGAAGATGCATGCGATTGGAGTATTCAACCATAGAAAGGAATTTAACCTTACATTCCTTTTTTTTTTTTTTTTTTTCTTTCATGAACCACTTCTTTCACTTGAGGTTAGGGATGACATCAGATCAGGTCGGATATGGGTTTACGCTGACCTGAACCTGACCCAACTTATATATACCCATTTTGAACTTGACCCAACTTATGACGGGGTTTATTTATTTATTAGATATATTATATAAAATACCAAACCAGCCTTGTAAGATCTGAAGAACTGCAGCTTATTTGATGATTTGGTTGAAGATAGATCGGAATGGAGAAACATAATTCATATAGCCGACCCCAACATAGTTGGGACGAGGCTTTGATGATTATGATGACCACCAAACTAGACTCGTAGAGGTTTGGTTCGGTTCGAGTTTGATGCCGTACTCTTTATTTTAAAAATAGAAAATAGCTTATCCTGTCATGTTGAGGGTGAGATTCAGATCTATGACCTTATGTTCTGATAAAGTACCTTCTCCCAGTTTTGTTTTAATGGGATTGTAGAAAATGCTTACAGATTATTATGTATGAAGTATGTAACTGGGGCGGGGTGGGCCAAGCACATGCAAAACCTGAACTCTCTCTAAACCCTACTCTGGTCAATGTTTGAAAATCCGTACTCTCCTTGAACCTAACCGACCCTTTACCAAACCCTACACCTAATAGGAGTGGGTCGGGGCAGGTTGCCTCTTTTAGCCTGCTCCATTGCCATCCCTACTTCAATTAACTTGTTCATGATTTAAATGTGTTACTTTTATTTTTAATTAAAGAGCACCAACAAAAAGATGGTTTATTTTTCTGGTAATATCGACATCTTAATTATATTCAGCTATTCACATGCCATATATAATATATTGATGTATGTTAATGATGTTTTCAATGCAGTTTTATAATAGTCTTATTTGTCAACATATTGATGACAATACTATGGATGAAAGATACATGGACTATGAATAGCTAATGTTTTCTTATTTTTAGTTTTTTTTTTTTAATATTATTTCTTTTTACAAAATAAAAAAATTCTAATTTCAAAATAAGATTCATGATATTTAATTTGTCCCCTTGACTGATTTGCAATCTGATATTGATTTTTAGAACAATGTGGCTGCATGGCCTAATTTATTTTGTGCATTGAGGCCTGCTAAAGACCAATCCACAACCTCAATCTCACTAACCCCCATGGACCAGCACTACAATTTTTACATTCAATTGACCAATATTAACCATCGGGTCAAATATCAAAAAATGGATAGTTGAAAAAATGTTATAATTTTCAAGCCCTTAAATGAATGATTTAGATAATATGATAATGCTGATTTTTGCCCAACCGTAATATAGGATGGGACATTTCCTTTCCCCTACCTAGCTGATTGAAATGCATCTAGATGGGCCCTATGAAGAGTGTTTTATGGAACTCATATCAACCAAAGTTGGTACTAGGTGCACTCCCCTTTGTAATGTCTATATATACATCACTAAATGAAACAAGAAGAGGGGCTTTTAGACTACACTTTTGGACATGAGCAATTGTAAATTCTCTTATTCTGTTTCTTATTGGTTTCTTAGCTTAGGCATGTGCATGTTTGGGTTTGTGCTTTACATTCTGGGAACGAGATTTGGAGTTGCTTTGACTTCCATTTCTCATATGGTGCTCTGAACTAAGACTGTCTCAGTCTGCATCATGATCTTATATATGTTGGATCAAGGATGGGCTACAATCAAGGATGGGCTACAAAATTTTTATATTATATACCTCATCACAGATATATGGGACAACATCTAATTATTTTCACCTTCCTGATTCTTTGGCTGGTAAATGTGCATGTCATTGACTACAGTTTGTCTGCATTGGAACTTGGAAGTATACAGAAAATACATTAGGTGCATATTAAGAAAGGAAAAAAATTTTGCAAGTTATTTTGTCCATGTCTTTATAGGCGAATGTGGATCATTTGTCTTTCTTTTAATATCACATATTGATCAGTTAAGACTGATTATTATTATTTATTTATTATTTTTTTTTTTTGAGGATAAGACATAAAACTTTAAACTCTTCAATGTTCCAGGTACTCTTATATGCTGTTGTTCTGACAGTTCTCGTATCCCCATTTGATATTTTTTATTTATCATCTCGCTACTACCTGTTAAGGACACTCTGGCGAATAATACTTCCATTGCAAGTAAGTTTTTTTTTCCCTTTTTCACTTATCCCTCTTTTGCTTGTTTCATACACTTTACAAAATATTATTCCTGTAGGGGGGAGATTCTTGGAAATCCTTATGATTTAATTGATGTCATTAATGTCTCTTGACTTGGTTAAGTGATGCCAATCTCATTACTGGAGCATGCGATTGTGACCCAATTTTGCAAAGTTAATATTTGAAGACAGGATAATGCAGGATTGGGCAGCTGCGTCCTGTGCCAATCTGCTTGGATACAAAAATTGATATGGCCAGAAACTCTGATACCAATTTTGATGGAGTTAGATTCGATTCCGAAGGTCAGATCCATAGCCCATGCTTGAATAGGATCTAGGATTCTTTCCTGAGATTGAGTACAGAAAACCAAAATTGGAGAAAGATCTGTGAATTTTATTAATTTTATCACAAGTAAAAAATAAGCCAAGTGCTCTTATTTACAGGAGAGGACAGTGGATGACGAGTCCTAGTATGGGTGGTCGTCGAGCTCTGTATTTCCCTGCTTTGAACTCTTCCAACTCAAAGTCAACTCTAATTACATCCCATGTTCTCATGCTAATAAGAATTTAACTACCATTACTTTTACACTTAAAAAACTCTCTGTAATGGGTCTCTCAAGTCTCAATTTAAATATTTTACCAAAAAAAAAAGTCTCAATTAAAATAGGACCGAGCAACTGAAACTTGAAGGGTCTCACATGTCTAAATATGCATGGGCTTAAACTTGCAACTCATAAACCATAGGCCTACTTCATGCTTACTCCAAGGGCTGGGCAGTCTCCATGTGTGGATTGGTAACCTGTTGGGCATGGCTGATCCTGGTGGCCTTGGGCTAGTTCTGGCCCATGATCCAAAACCCAATTTGGGGCAACCCCTTGTTTGGCCTGTACCATAGGACCAAACATGATTTGGATAATCAAATTTTAGTAAAGAGTCTATACTCCTTACACACATGCTAGCTGAGTTCTAGTTAATAAGTACAGTTTGCCGCTGTGGCCTGATTTCAAGTTTTGCAGGATGGACTAATGCCTAATCTAGTTTCAAGATTCGACTATTGTGTGAGAAGTTAAACTTTGAAATGGACGTTGCAGTAATGGGATTAGCACGAGAGGGAGGGAGGGAGGGAGACCTCAATATGTATTGGGAAATGATATTTTAAATGTAGAGAACATGGCTTTAAATGTGGATGGCAGAAGTATGACTTGTGATACCAACCCCAGAAGATGGGATAATAATCATTGAGGTAAAATGGGCATTTTGCAATGACCAACCCCTTTCATTTTTGCTTTCTAGATTGACTAACCAAATCTGTTAAGATTAAAAAAAAAATTGGCTATTGCTCTGAGTCTAATCCAAGGCAGCAAATTTTGGAGGAATGAGGTTGTAGTTGTGATTGTCAGCTTCAAAATGGCTTTATCCTTTGTTTAACATGCTTCAAACATAATTGGTTTTTTTTGCTCCATCTCTGTACCTATTACTGTTTGACAATATGAAATAGCCCTATCCAACTGCTGATCTCTCTTACAGGTTCTATCTGCATCAACTAGATATTTGATTGTACAACGCATGATATAGGTTTAATTGTTAAATGGAATCTTTTGAATTGGTTAGACATGTATGAAACCTTTTAGATTCTAACATTTTTCAACGTATCTTTGATGGATACAGGCAATATCATTTTCTGACTTTTTCTTGGCTGATATACTGACCTCAATGGCAAAGGTATTCATTATGGCACAAACACTTCATTAAATTGGGCATTTTTATTTTTCTGTAAATTATTGATTTCAAGCCATTTTTATAGAACGCTAATGGTTAGGTTAATATTTTCTTCATCATTTGTAGTCCAAGGGGCATAATCTTTGCTTAAGTAACATTTTTATTCTTCTTTATTGGTAAATGAAATGATATTGAAGCTACCCCGGAATACTTTAATCAACTGCTAAATAATTCATTAAAAAACTCTAGTTACCCATGTTTTCTCTTGCATTTTCTATTTTAACTTGAGAAGGCCATGATCTCCTCATTTTCAGAAGTCTTGGTTTGACTCCTGATCATCTTCTTATTAAACAGCTTTTGACCACAGAATCTCATGGTAGTGTTGATGTGTTTGTTTTACACAATTAACCATTAATCTACATCTCTGGTTGTAATTATTCTTTGTTTAACAGGTGTTTTCTGATTTGGAGCGTTCAGTATGTCGAATGGTCCATCGACAGGTCAGTATTGAGACGCCGATGTTGGTTTGGATGAATAAGAAACTGCACAAGTATAACTCCAGAATCCAGATGTTTTTGCACTCTCTTTTTCACCAACCATACCACACCTATAATTTTGGTTTGCCTTTGTATTTTCTGCATATAGTACTGATTCTGTGTGTAATACTTTGCAACTTCCCGCTATATGGTTTCTCCTAGGTTAGAGAAACTGTGGCTGTGCATACATATTCTCTATGGACTTGGCTGCATCTCATACATTATGCTTATTTTAAAACAGAAATGCCTTCATTCCTGTAGTGAAAGATTAATTTTGAACTCATGATGGCGTAAGGTAGTTGCATTTCTTTAATCTACTTCAGGTTATTCAGTTTTGCCACCTAGCATTCTCTATTTTGCTTAGTTTTTTTTTTTTTTTTTTTTTTGAAAGCTTAATGCTTTTAATTCTCCAACTAACACTTGCGTTAATCTTCCATCAACACCTTGTTGGTTTCTTCATGACTTTTCTTCTCGGTTAGAGAAACCGTAAATATTTATATCTCTTCTACAACTCATTTGCATTTTTTTTTATACTTTTCTACATATTTTACTGTGTTGTGTTAATCATGGAATTATTTTGAACTCTGCTATGTTTTAGTGTAAGTATTTTTATTTATTTCTCTTTCACATTATGTTTTTGAAGTTTGCTGCTTCGTATCCTTTGTTTTGGGTTTTGAATAATTTCAATATTACAACCCATTTTATATTTGGACCACGTGGAATGGTTTAAGCTTTCTTATTTATTAAACAGTAATTAAATAAATGGGGTTGACAATGCTGTTGATAGAGATCTAATGAGGAGATTGGAGAGGTTTCGAGATAAAAATGATAGGATTATAATGGCTAAGATTGTATTAGAAAACCAATTAATGAAACTAAGGATTGCATTTGCTGCAGAAATCTTACTTGGTAGTGCTTATGAACCATAAGCGGGGCTAAGTTATAATGACGGGAAAAAAAGCATTGGACTTAATGGATAGTTCAACATTAGTACCTATTGGGAAAGTATTATAATTGAAGGGATCATGTAGTAACGAAGGAGATGTTTACGACGGAGTACATGGATTATAAAGTTTGGCAATAGATGAGATTGGGGGAAGATATCCATGTCTTTGTTCTGGAGTTTTGTTCTCACAATATCTAATATATCCTCCAATTATAATACTTTCCCCATTGGGTACATCTTGTGTCAAACCATCCATGAACTCAAAGAGTTATTATTTTCTTATTTTTTTTGTTGTCTGTAGTAATAAGTGAATTATAAAAAAAAAGCTAAAAATGATCAACAAAATATTTAGCATGAAAGTAATGGGAACCTTACATAAAGATGAAGACAAATAAAGCATTAAGACCATAAGGCATGCCTATAGTAATAAGTAGATTATGAACAAAATTTTGAGCATAGAGTGCTGATTAAGAAGAAAAATCAGAGTGTAAAGAAGTTGAGATATGAAAATATGGTACTTTGTTGATTGACAACTAGCTGGAGGACTTTCCTGTGGAGTGGATCAAGGTTGGGTTTCTCCTGGTAGTACTGTTGTGGATGCCTTTCATTGTAGTATCTAGTAGGAGGGTGACAGGTCAAAGGCCATTATTTTGGTTTCATTCATTTCAGGGCGAGGAGTGTAGGCTGTGTAGCACAGAGAGATTGATGTGATAAACAGGTGTATAGGTAGGAAGATGCAGGTTCAATTTTCTCATTTTAGACAGACATAATGGAACAAGAAGGAAGATCTGAAGGTATAGCTAGCACCAGTTTGTGAGTTTGCAGATGACAGAATGCAGAAGGTTCCTTGGAGTGTTTCCCACAAACTCTCTCAATGGAGAATTTCCCATGATTCATGTGCAGAGGTTGTTCTGGATTCCTCAGCAGCAGGAGGTTTTGTAGTTGTGGATGTTAAGGTCATTCAGGCAAATTTTTCATGGCTTCTGAGGAGCTATGTGGGGCAGGTCAGATCAAAGTTCTAATCCCTTTCATTTAGGGCCCATCTGAGTAATTCACTTGTAAAGTGAATTCAAGTGAAGGGTCACTTTAAGAGACAATAAAAGAAGGGTCTCATAAAAAAGTACAAAATTTCAAAAATCTCCTTTTCTTTTTTTTTTTTTTTTTTTTTTTTAAAGTCACAAAGTCAATCTCTCATTCCACTAAAAGACAAAAAGGCCTCTTCTTTTTATCCAAAAAAGTCAAAAAAGTTCCTTCACATGCCAAAAAATGACAAAAAGTCTAGAAGGTGGATTTTGAAACTTTGTACTTTTTGATAAAATCTCTCTTCTTTTCTTGTCTCTTAAAGTGACCCTTCACTTGAATTCACTTTACAAGTGAATTACCCATATGTATGAATCACCATGTGGCTTGGATGGTATGACGATTGTGAGGATGAGGGTTTTATTGTCTTTCAGGACTCTTAAGCAATCACCAATATCAAGGTGTTTGAGGAGTCTTTTTAAGAAATCTTCATATCCTTGGGAAGATGGAAGCCAGCCCATGTTCAGTCTAGAAGAAGATCTTGGTCCCAGTTTTCAGACAAGGTGAGTGGTGATCCCTATTTATTGCCCAGGTTTATGTTGGTTCAGGCTTGTTAAGAGGTTACAGCAGTTAAAATCCAATATCAAAAAGTAGAATAGAGATGAATTAGGGTAGTTAGAAGTTTCCAAGTATAGTTTGATGAGGGTTCTAGATTATTGGGATAGCATCGAGGGGGTCAAAGCCCTGAGTTAGAATGAACTTAGTGACTAGGTGGAAGCACAAACAATGTTATGGGATGTAGACCAAATGGAAGAAGTGTTTTGTAGACAATAACCTAGAGTTGTGTGGGTTAAAGAGGGTATAGAAATACTAAATTCTTCCAAAAGATGGTCAACGCCAAGAAAAAAGATTAATTTTATAGGCAAGATCAGAAGAGGAACTCTGGTGTATTTACTCAGATGGCTGCCATTAAAGAGGGGCCTTTTTTGAGATCTCTACATGGTGGAAGACATCACTATACCCGATCTAGAGGGGATCCCTTTTCCTTGTACTCCTGCAAATGTAAGGGAGGGCTGGAAAGAGATTTTGCAGAGGAAGTCGCTAAAGTGGTAATGGATTTTGTGGGAGAATAAAGCCCTGAGCCCAGTGGTGGCTTTAATCTTTCCTTCATAAAGATTATTTCTGCTGAGAATGCTGCTACATTGTAGCTTCACAAGCATTATATCCTGAAGTCACACATGAATCACTTATAGCAATGATGTTAGAAACTAACAGTTAAAACATAATTAATTGTTGAATTTCTTTTATGGTAGCTGGGGATAGCAAATATTTACTGAGAGTAGTACAAAGCATTTCTGAAGTGACTAGCGTGTTTAAATAAGATACTAGAAACACCTTTGTTTTTCCAGAGTTTATCTATAATAAACAAGGAAAACAAATCAACCGCCTTTTTTTTTTTTCATGCATTTTGGAATTCTCTTTTTGAATGGTGTTAGGTATTGAGGCCTCTTGGCCTTGGTGAGGTTTTTTCACCTCCCTTTTTTATTCCTTTTGGATGGTGTTCCTTGTTTTTTGGTATTTTTGTTGGCTTTCCAGTATATCTCTCTTGTACTCTGTGTCTTAGATTAATGCAAGTTACCACCAAACTTTTTTTTTTCTCAGATTACAATGCCCTTGTATGATGTTATATTTCATCATCATTACATGAAACGACTAAATTTTGACTGCAATCCCAATGGGTTCATATGCTTTGGGTGGTGTATAGACTCTATACGCACATGCTCATACCACTTCTAATGCTACTGTACTAAGTTTTATTTTACATTAACTAATTAATTGGTAGTGCATGCAGTACAAAAACTTGCTTCTTAGTAACCTACATGTTTAGGAATAGTCAAATTATTTCCTGCATCTTAGGCATTGCTCATTCCACTTCTAATGCTACCATACAAAGTTTTATTTTAAATTAGCTAATTAATCGATAGTGAATGCAGCACATAAACTTGCTTCTTAGTAATTAGGTATGGTCAAATTATTTGCTGCATCTTTTTAGGAATTGTTAAATTATTTAATGTTGTGAATTTGGTTCCAATCTGCCTGGATGGTCATGGCTTTTTCTGGGCTAATGCAAACATATACATTTTTATATGTTTAATGTAGGTTGCAACAATTGCATGGTTTGAAGCTGATTCTGTTTGTGGTAGCCACTCCATTGCGATCCCTTTAATTCTTGTTTTGCCATATATATGTCGTCTTTTTCAATGCCTTCGACAGTATAGCGATACTAGGGAGAAAACTTCCCTTTGGAATGGTAATACATTTTAAGAATCACTGTATGCGTTTCCCTTTTTTTATTGGTCACTTGTTTCCTTATTTTACTTTGGATACTTTCTTGCAAAAGTTATTTTTACAACCAATCATTATTTGCATGAGGTGTGTCTCATCTTTCCCATTTAATTCTTTTGAGTAGTGTTACTCCTTTAATTACTTAGTAACTTTCTCACATGAACTATTGCGTAAATAGAGAAAATCCAGATCCTTAAAGACCATGCGCTGCTGCTGATCAGCTGGTTATGGACAAATGGACATGTGAAGCATGAGTTCGAGTCCCTTGTTAAGCTAAAGAAAAAAGGTCCGCTTACCTAAAAAGAAAAAGAAAAGTCTTTGCAAACACCAAGCATGAACAATGGTGGCTTTAGGATGTCATGCCTGTGGCCCCCCTGTAGAAGGGTTTGGGTCCGGCGAGCATCCGCCTAGAGAGTAAAGGCGGGGGAAACTCTAAGGAATGGGTATGCAGTGGTGCACAAGTCCCACATCGGAAACACCCTAGTCCAAATCTTGGGTATATATGTGTGACCTGGTCCTTAACTCCACATGAGGCCTTTTGGTGGGTTAAGGCCTTTATCTAGTGTAATGCGTTTTGGTACGCCAATAGGGGCCCAAAGCGGACAATATCATGTGGAGAGCGGGCCCGGGTCGTTACAGATGGTATCAGAGCCGAGGACGGCTCTATTTTCCGGTGGGGGAGTATGTCACGCCTAATCTTGGAAATAGGGTATATATGTGTGTGACTCGATCCTTAACTCTACATGAGGCCTTTTGGTTGGTTAAGGCCTTCCAAAAACAAAACCGTGAGGCATGTGGGCCAAAGCAAACAATATCATGTGGAGAGTGGGCCCGGGTCGTTACACAAGATCATGAGCTGTTAAAGTGGTGGTTCCAAAATATAAAGAAGTGAGAATACCTGGAAAAAATGTGCATGAGATTGCAAAACTAGAGAGGTGATTCCTGTAACTACGTGCATAATTTTAATATAAAAATTGTGAATTTCAGCAGGTGGCTTTATTTATTTAGCTATGGAAGGATTGTACTCATGCAATTCTCACCTCTCAAGGGGAGGTGTTTGGAGTCTCTAACCAGCTGAGCTACAGTCCATGATACAACATACAGGAAGCTTTATTTATTTATTTTATGTACTTGGGAAATGATGAAGCTGTAATTCAGTAATATTAAATATTATTTTTGCTGAAATGGGAGTCTCAAATGAAATCCCAAATCCCCAATAGGTAGTTAAATAACATATCTAAGTTGCCGCATTTTTTTAGGAGAAAATAATGTTAGCGTCTCATGTGAGGCTGCTGGTGCTGTCTTTCTCCACTGGAGTCTTTTTTAGTTCTTGTGCTTTAGATAGAAATATGCATACAATAAACAAGATTATTTTTGAGAAATTTTGGGATGGATCCAAGATCAGCAGTCCCAGTTTATATATCATCCGTTTATTATATATTTGGTAGCTAAGATCAATCTGTTCTGATTACAACCAGTCTAGGACAAAGGATTGTCATAAAAGAATAAGAATATTGTAGTCTTAGTAAGCCAAAGGTCAACACAGTATGTTGTCGTCTTTACTTCTCATTAGTATGTTGTTGTCTTTACACCCTCCAACCTGATGATGCCGAAAGGTGAACATGAGAGACTGTCAAGTAAATGAGAGAATCACTTAGAGGGATGGTCTTGGTGAAGAAGTCAGCAAGCTGATCAACTGAGGGGACAAAGAAGAGATGAACAGTGGCAAGCCTGATGTGATGGTGTACAAAATGAAAGTCAATTTTGATTTGCTTGGTATGCTCATGGAGCATATCATTGCGAGCAAGGTGTTACACTTTTATAATAACAGGATGGAAAAGTGGATGAGGAATTGCTCTCCCATGTATCATAAAGCAACCAAAGAAGCCATATGTTCTCTACTGTAGTATGTGCCTGAGCACAATATTCAGCCTCAACAGAAGAGTTGGAAACAGTATCTTGTTGCGTACTTTCTAGGAGATAAGGAGATGATCCAGAAAAATCCAGAACCCGCAGTAGAGCAATGGGCATCAATTATCATCAACCCAATCAGAATCAGGGTATGACTGTAGATCCGGAGTTTCATTGAGGAAGTAAAATGGACGATTCATAGTGGTTTGAAGATTGCAAATAATGAGTATAACTACCCGTTGAGCAATTGTTGGTTTTACAATTCAAAAAAAAAAAAAAAAAGATGGTTGGGCAACAAAAATGTGAACAACATAAACAATGTCAGGCCTAGTGATCATGAGTTAGACATGGCTACGGATGGGCTAATGATTAATGAGTGGGATTATTAAGTCAGGAAAGCACTTCAATTGAGACAAAGGTTAAACCATAGAAGAATAGGCTACTTCAATGCTTGAAAAATATTTAACATCCCAAGTCTTTCATTTCAAATTGTTGTTTAAGAACTGAAAACCAAGGTTGAGGATACTGGTGTTGAACCTATGAAACCAGGCTCGAAGAGCTTGTTTGAGATAATAGAGTGCTCTTCAAGTGACAACTTGATGTAGGAATCACGGAAAGGAGGGGAGTCATGTAGAAGCATGGAACGTTATTCTAAATTACATTTGGGGGATTGATTATCTGTTTTATCTCTCTGGGTCGGTGGATTCCAAATTGCAGTTATTTTTCCAGGTTTGTATGGATTAGTTACTTTGGGGTCCATTGCATGCATGGGATAAATCTACGTTTGAGAAGATTGGAGGAAGATTTGGGGAATTGATGGAAATCTGGAAGGAGACGATCGAGAAGGGTTGCTTAGATTTCAGCAGGGTGTCCATTCGTGTAAACAGTTATAGATCTATAAATGAGATGGACCTGGAAATTTTTGGAAGGATTTTCACTGTGTTAGTGATGGAAGAACCAGGGTTGGAGTTTGCAAGCAATGTATGGGAGATTTCTCTGGGTGAAGTAGATGGGAAGCATAGAAGTGAGCAGTATATGAAGATCAGTGGAGTTAGAGCTGGGTTTTTCAAGAGTCAGAAGAATGACGTGTTGGTTTCTTCACCAGAGGAGAACGCAGTGATGTTTGCCGGTGCCGGAGAGGATGGCAACAAAGACGTCGAAGTGGCTCGTTTGTTGAGGCAATAAGAGATTGGGTGAGGTCAATTGCACAATGTTGAGGTGGCGAGATCTTGATCATCAATGTCTTGTTTCAAAGCCAAGACAGCTCCCAAAGCATTTGGTAAGAGGTTGTTGTGGAGGAGGAGAGGTAAAGCTGCAGGTCCGAAGATGCTGAGGGAGGTAGTCCGAAGATGCTGAGGGAGGCAATAGCACAAAAACCTAAGAGATCCTGGAAGGTCTTTCATAGAAAAAGTTATGGGCAGGCCCTCACATCCATATCCAATGCCAACAACTTAAATGTGAAGGCCCCCACCTTATCTATCATAGTAAGGTGAGAGATGCTCTCATAAGAGCATCTCCCATATATATAAGCCTCCTGACTTATGGTTTGTCCCAATCTCCTTCCTGGGATCCTACATAAATTAACCACTGGAAGTGAATGAGACATATTTCTATAGGCAATAAGTTGATTGTTGGAGGGCAAATTATGAGAGAGTTTAGGCCACACACAAGACATTTGAGATAGAAAGCAAACCGTTCGAGGTCGATGAAATGGCGGAACCAATGGTTGTAACAGAGGTGATTCTCATCTGGCATGCTCATTCTAATTGCTGTGACATATTGCCCTTTTGTCCAAATTGGACATCATGCTTCCAGTGTTTCTTCTGTTAGTAGTTGCAACATCATTTGCATTGAGATCTTAAAGATTTATAAGGGAATATTCGTTGAACCAAAATTTTTGTCGGAAAACTTGTCTGGTTCAACACCAATTTTCTTGGTAAGATAGTTCTGAGTTGGTTCTGCAGCAAGCAGCTCAGATAATGCTACATTAACAATAAGAAGTGGAGTGCGATGAAGAAGACCACAAACTCATTTGAAATTAGACCAAAGAACCATAGAAGCAGAACAAGTTTAATTCTTTAAGAATGTTTGAAAGGTTGTGGAATCAGTGGTACGCACAAACTGTGGTTCTATTAAAGTGAGTTTGGTTCCACAAAGCAGTCATTTTGGCATAAAAATCAGAAATGGTATCAGTCCCTTGTTTTGCATTCTTTATTTCCCACTTAATTGATAGCTTCCGGCCGAATTGGTTTGTACAAACTTTTTTTGATTGGTAATATGAGATGACAACCTCAAGGTTGCAATAGTGAGCACCTTCCACTGCGCCATGCACTCTTGTCCATTGGTTTGTAAACATGATCATGCCAAATAATCTCAAGCATCTTTTTGGTGGTTGAATTCGGCCAGTTGATTTCTAATGGATGGTACTACTGAATTAGCTATGCATGAGATAATTTTCCCTATATGTGATTCTTATTCTTGATATGTTGAATCTTTCTCATCTGGAGGTTGAACCTTGCTAGACACATCTCATAATTTTTATTGCTTAAAAAGCTTCTGCATTAGATGCAACCAATATGCACTTGTGTCATCTTAGATAACAGGGACACCCACTGTTTGGATCAGAACTCATTGCATATCAATGATGTTAGAGCAACAAGTGAGTTTTTGTTTCACAGTCAGAAAAGAATCGAAAACAACAATGGGCGTCATATCTTACCGTGCCTAGAATGCTCAGATCTGAATGGATATGTATAGATCTTCAGATTAGATTTAAGAACAGGAAAGAAAAGGTAGATATGTACTGCTGGTAGACTTCTCAAATAGAAAATGAAAATATCCAATGATTTGGATGGTCCAGATGAATTATATGTTAAGAAACTGGACGAATTGGAGATTGCCAAAATAACCCTCGTAAATATGCAGAAAAATTCTGGAAAAATATGTAGAAATCCTCAGAGTCATGGGAAACCAAATCTATATCATCAGATTACCGGTTCTCCAGTTGCATTGTGCCCAAGAATCCAAATCTATTTCATCAGATTGCAGATTCTCCGGTTGCGGTGTGCTCCCACATGTATTTCATGGGTAATAGGCACCAGATGTTGATGAAGACACAAACCCAAATTATGATCTGATCTAAATGTGTAAATGAGGCTTGGAAATCAGGATCTTAAAGCTGGACAACTCTCCTGCAATCTTCTGTATTGCGCATAGCCGCTTCCGCATGAAACAGAGTTGAACAAGATATTTATTTAGATGTGGCCCATCAGATCGGATGACAAGAGTTTGGCTCTGGTACCATGAAGAGATGCATACAGTAAGAGAATATTTTGGGGAAACTTCGAGATGGGTTCAAGTGCTCACCAGTTCCAGTTCATATAGCTTTCCTTTAGTGTATATTTAGTAACTACATCAATTTGCTTGGTGATTACAAGTGACCAAATCTAGGACTGTAGGAAATAATGAAGGGTTAATCCTAATCTACAAAGGATTGCTATATAACTGCAAGAATATTGTAGTCTAATGTACATCTGAAATCATATTCCATTCTCTTGGTTGTCTGGAGGTCTCTGCACAGCATGGTGCTGCATTTACATAGAAAGATGTACTCTTCAGGTCATCGACACGTATAATTCTGAACCTTTCACTGTCACTTTTTTCAGTTCTTGGCCCTTATTTTCATTTCTCTTTTTTATTTGCATTTTTTATTTAAACTCTTTCCAAGCCAAGTCTCTATGTAGATATCAGAGTGATAAACTGTGCAATTAAAACTAGAAAACCATATTAACTTTTGATTCCTCCTTCCACAGAACACATGGATTAGGATTTAGGACCGTCCAATGACTGGGGCCCTATCATGGATGAACAATAATTCGAAAACCTGCCTTGTCATAGATAAACTATAGTTGGAAAACCACACTTGCCGGACAATTCATTCCCCACATTATTGGCCTTTAAAAGAATGGTAAAAGATCATATATGTTGACCACTGATTTTATGGTGAAAAATTGAAGGCTAGGATTTTTGAGTTAGGCATGGTTTTTGGGCTGTGGTCCTTCCATGGAAAGGTGTTAACTGCTAGATGGACCCGATTATGTCAACCCTGCAACTTCAAGTAGAAAGATGTATCTGTGAATACTTCCATAAAGCTATTGGTAGTAGTTTGTTAAAGATGGCTACTTGTTCTATATTTGAGTAACCTTTAACTTCATTCTTATGTTATTGCAGCTTTAAAATACTCGACAGCAGTCCCTGTCATTTTTCTTTCAGCCCTTAAATATCATGTCATCCCTGATAGGTGGACAAACATGTATCGTCCGCTTTGGCTTCTTTCAAGTGTTATAAACTCATTGTATTCATTTTATTGGGATGTGACTCGAGATTGGGACTTGAGGTACTTTTTTTTTTTTTTTTTTAAATATTCTCACATTTTTTCTGAGATTTTGGGTTATTATAATGTTGTATCATGTTCTGTATCTTCTCTTTTGACAGTGTTTTTTCCCGAATTTTCAAATTCAAAAACCCGCATCTATGCTCGAACATTTTGTATGGAAGGCAATGGGTAAGGATTTGCAGTTATTGTCTTCTGGACACCCACTTGGTGATCCATTAAGATCTATGAATTAACTTTGTGAAACTGCAGGTTTACTACTGGGCTATAGGAAGCAACCTAATCCTCCGATGCACGTGGACATATAAGCTGTCAGCTCATCTCCGCCATAATTATCTCACTGTTTTCACAATCACAGCCTTGGAGATGCTCCGTCGATTTCAATGGATTTTCTTCCGGGTAGAAAACGAATGGAACAAGATGGCACTGAAGCCGAGCTTACAAGTGTCCATGAGCGATGTCCCAAAGGAAGACGACAGTCTTCTTGGCTCCGATAACCACGTTGTATGAACCCCTGTTATTCCATCCAGCATTCATTCATTTTTACTCATTTTCTTCATATTTTTGCCCAGGGTTACATATTTTTGTTACTCAAGTTCATCTTTCCATGGTAAATTTTCCATCTTAAAGAAGAATATCTCAATTACTAGAAAATGATTTTTTTAGATACCCATATATCACATTATTCTTTGATTTTAGTAATACTGGTTAATAAATATCCCTAGTGCTGAGATCAATGGTTGTTGGCAATACTGTTGAGATCAACTGATCCTGGCTGTTGGATTCATACAGAATTGGCAATGAGTGTCTGATCACAATTTTGATACTTTGTTCAGCAAGGTTTCTATAATTTTGGTGATGGCCTCAAAGCAAATAGAGTCAAATCTTGTAGGATGTGTCCCTAGTAACACCCAATAAGGGTTGGAAACTGAAGGCAAATTCCTAGGCCATGAATTCCTTGGAATTTGGTTGCCCTGTGAGCTCTTTACCTGCAAATCTTTTTACATGAAATTGGTTATGGCAAAGGACAAAACAAGTAAATGACTTTATTGTTCTCTACCAACTGCCACTATTTAGTGAACATTTGGATTAGTAATTGGAGAGAGATCAAAAGGTTGAAACAAACTTAATTGATTTGCAAACATACACCTCTTGTCAAGCAATATGCTAGTTGGAGAAAAATTGGAAGGTTAAAGCTACCTTAATGCCTTATTTCTTTATAAGCATTTTAGAATTCTAGTCACTCAAAAGGTCTCAAATAACTTTCGGGAATTCAGGAATTTCAGCCCCTTTGCATTTTTGTGGAATTCTTGGATGCTCTAGAAGAAGGGAGCATCCAGGAATTCCACCTTGTCTGGGAATTCAGAAATTTCCGATATAGGAATTCCTTGAGTTCTAGCAAAGAAACAAGCCAAAAGTGATTGCTGTATCTAAAAGGTAATATCTAGTGGGTCATGACATTTCATTCCAATGCATACAAAATACAGGGGCATGTTTTCTAGTATATTCATTGAAGCACAACTGTCCATTTAATGATGGATTAGAACTTAAGAGTTAAGAGGCTTTGACAGCTATCAAATGTCTATTCAATTATGTAAATGCACTTGACTGCCTAAAATGACATCAAACTGCATATTAATTGCTCGCTGTCTGATGCCCTTTTCGTTTTGGAAGTCTTTAGTGGAGAAGTTTCATAAAAACCTGATCTAAATAGATAAAATGTCAATTTCTCTAGACAGATGGATCGGAATAGAGAAACAAAATTCGTGTTGCCGACCCCAAAATAGTTGGGACAAGACTTTGATAGTGATGATGATGATGAAGTCTTCAAATCGGTTGAAGCAATCCAACCTAGCAGGTGATTGAGGGTTTGGGTTAATTTTTTTTTTTTTTTTTTTTTTAATTTAAATCTTTTGGGTTTGGGCTAGGATTGACATTCCAACTTGATTAATAAAAAGGTCGAATTAGGGTTGGTTTGGGCTATTCTACCTATGAACTTGATTTGTAACTGTCCCAACCTGGCTCTTTGAACTCTTACCCACCCATATGACCTGTTTAGATTGACCTTGGTCAACTGATCTAAATGCTCTACTCATTGCAACCCCAATTCTAATTATTTAATACTACAGCGGAAGTCTTTTGCATTTTATTTTGACTGGTTGCTCTGAATAGGGATTTTGACTGGTTCCTATTTTGATTCTAAATTGGACTTTTTTTGAAGATTAGGGTTTATTTAATATTATTGGATGGTGATACAAAACTTGATCTTAACCTTCTCAATTTTGATTTTGACGGCTTCCTTAATCTTGTTTTCTTACGGAGGCCTTGGAAACTAAATGTAATTTGCAATTTCCTCTAGTTTGACTTTCAGTGGAGCCCGCTGAGCCAAATCAATTTTGTTTACATCGGATTTGATACGGGTTAGGCTAAAACTGATTTCATACTAATTTAGAAGTGATGCAATGAATTTTTTATAATGAGGCTGCTCCATTCTCTCCAGTTTCCAACTTGTATAAGAAAAAAAGACAGACATTTAAGCACTAGGAAAAATAAGAAAAAGAAAAAACCCACTAAGAACCTCATGGTATTACAAAAAAAGAAAAAAAAAGTCTTATATAATAGCCAAATCAGGAATTATGGCCATAACATTTCTAATTTATCGTCATTAACATTGTAATCATCGTCCTCGTTTTCAACTTATATTTGTCTTATCAATCTAGAGTTGGCTTAAAGAGCTCTATTAAATAATATGAAAGCAACTATCGTTTTTCTATCCTCTCTTTCTAGCTGCAAGAGGTACTCTCTTTCTCTCTCTCATCATCACATAATAAGTTGTTGATAACGAACCTGGTGCATTATTCCCTATAAACACGGATGGATATGTTTGTTTGCATTAGAATATATAAAAATTCAAGGAATTTACGTGAGAAATCACCTTTGACGGCCTCTAAATTAACCAAAAAGGCCCCAATATATATTTTGAAACCGGAGTGGTCCCCTGGGGTGTTTCTCGGGTTTTTTTTTTCTTTCTATATCATCACTCTCCTGCACTGTACAATAGTTACGAAACTTATTTTTCCTTTTCTTCTTCCTCACTGCTCCTCCTCTCATGCGATTTCGATGTTCCTCTCTTCCAAGAGAGACTTTTTCTTATAGGCAGTCCTCTTCTCCACATGCCCACTTCTACTCTAGCCTCCCCTCTTCCTTTCCCGTGCCATTAAATCCTTCCTTCTACCAACACTGAATCACACACACATGTATTTCTCTCTCAATCTCTACTCCCACCTTCTTCCAAATTCAACATGCACTCCATTCCTTAAAAGATCCTCTTTCTCTCTCACGTCCACCACGACCACCAAACCATCTTCCCATTCAAAATCCTAGCCTCTCTCAAACCTCTTAAATCCGATCCATACAAAACTTCTCAAAGTCTAGGAATGAGGACACTTTACCTTTTGTCTTTTATGCAACTTGAGATCTTAGCTCCTCAAAATCTTGAGATCTTTTCATATGCAACTTTTAATGCCTACTTTAAGAAACATTGAAGTATAAAACAAATATGCCCACTTTACCTTTTTTTTTTACTATAGTATTGGTCACCTCAGTTGACGTTTAAGGAATGTAGATAAGTTGTTGTAACTTTTTTCTTAAATAAGAGGAAATACACCTATAAATGGATACTTCTTTTTTTGTTGTGGAAGATGAATAATTTTTATAATATTTGCATTTGTTGCCAGAAAAACCGACATAGATTTGTGTGGAAGATGTAAATAGAGGATGTTATAAATGGAGAAATTTTTTAATGTTTGCATTTATTGCACACAACTATATGACCACATAACTATAGAATCAATTCTGTTGTGTTACGATATCGTCGCCCAACAGAGATGATTATATCTTAAAAACAATGTAGTGGGTGATGGTAATGCCGCTCGACAAAAAGATTTTCTTATATGTAAGAAAAAAAATGGGCGGGAGGGTTGATTCTGTTACGTAAAATCTATTGGGGCCTTTTTGGTGCAGTGGATATCTAAGGTGATTTCCTAGGTAATTTCATCTAAAAATTTATAGGAGCTCCATTTAAAAGATTATTAAAGAAGTGTGAATGATATGAGGTGAGAGGTGGTGGATATAAGTGAGTAATGTAAATGAGAATTTTAATTTTTTTAGGATTTAAATTACTAAGGTGATGGCTTAGTATTCATTTCCATCTTTCACTAAGATTCTCTTTTGAATAAGGGAAAGCTTAATTATTGGATGATCATTTTTACATATTCACCTCGTATCTTCATTTTTAACTACTTATAGCACAAATGCCTATCCATTCAATTCCTATAATTTTATATAGACAAATAGGCCCACATATGATTACTTGCATATAAGGTGTGAGGGCTAGTTTAGCAATTTTTTAACTGTTTGCTTAAAGGAAAGGGATGAAACCATTGCAAGTGAAATGAAAGTGGATAGTTAATTTTTCTAAGAAAATAATTCTCCACTCACCCTTGCTTTGATCCATGTGATCGAGAGAAATCTATGGTCACTATCACATCTCCACTCCTAAACCTTAACTCTTTGTTAAGGCCCCTAGACTAAGATACAACTAGAAAATGTCATAAATCTTTTATGCAATGTTTGTTTTTTTTTTCTCAAATGATAAAGTAGAATCTATGGTAAAGTAATCTTAGCTGCCAAATATTTTACTTTACCATGTTTTGTTAACTGGTCACAATAAGTGGAAAGTAAAGTTTTACCTTACTTTATTGATATATAAAATAATCCCCTTATATATATATATATATATATATATATATATATAGAATTTGGCGGGGATATCCTTCTATGGGGATCATTGGAGACTTTTAGTTAAATGTATTAAGTTTAGTAGTTTCACTTTGTAATTGATAGAGATTGAAAATCTCGCACCGCTCCAAGTCGAGACTATTTTTAAGTGAAAATGCCAACTGTTTTACTTGATTCATTTTATTTGCTATGTGGAGGGGTACTGCTGGACTGGTCTACTTTAACTTCTTTCTTTTTGTTTTTTTTTAATGAAAAAAGGCCTTTCATTCACCAAACAAAGCAACAACATAGATAGACAAACAGACTAAAAAAAACAAGTAACAACCCCACAAACAATACTAGAGTCAACCGTCGCTACCATTATTTCCACACGCGCCCTTTCCAGGTCTATATCCTGACTATAAGTAAAACAAAACTAAGCAATGAGTAGGCTATATATAGAGTTAAAGATTCTAGGAATATACGAAACCTCGACAATATCAAAATTAAGAATTAGCTTCGTAATATCAGCAATAACCAGGCAAATAGCCCTATCAAAATCACCATTAACAACCACTTTAGCATTCAAGTATATCTTAGATCCTTGCATAATCTAATTCCCTCTTAGAGCTGCGAGTGTCCTCCCTTTGATTTCCTTTGATGAGGCAACTTTTGGACCAATTCAATTATCTGCATCCACAATCACCCCTTTAAGCATAGCCACGAAACCAAATGAAGCTCTGTCATTTGCTGCCCTATAAACAACATCTAGTACTTCACAATCTCCTTCTTGGTACCGATCACTCTGACGGTTTTTTCTTCCCCATCCTTCTTCGTATCTCTTAAAGAACAAGGAATATTAAGAATATTGATCAAAGTTTTAACCGAGCAGATTATATTTATAGGGTTCATCTGTTTTTCCTTGGCAAAGAATTCATTTCTTGTTTTCCATAAGATTCCACATGGTCAACATTAATATTCTAAAGTGATCATTTTCTAGATGCATATCACAACTCCAACAAATTATCAAAAGACAGAGGAAATCTTGACTGTTAGGTACAATCATGCATCACATGAAGTCAAATCACTTTCCATCAGTGTCTATTAGTAACTGTAGTTATTGTATATCCATGGTGATGGGTGATGGTTAAAGTTCTGATAATCAAGGAAACCCAGCTGAAAGATATGCACTTAAATTGATTAAGAACATTGAATGAAACAGACAAATTTTGCATTTTTATCTTGTAGACAAATGGTCAGCTAAGACAGTGACAACTACATGGTGTACAGCTTGTCTGGTTTGTGGGTGGCTTGTGGACTTTTGGTTCTTGCTTTGTAATTTTCTTATAGGCCCTCTCTCCTCTGTTGGTATAGCTGCAGGTGGCCATATGCATTGGTATGTATAGCTTTTGTTGGCTTGAATGGGTGATGATATATGAGAGTGTAGGTGCTCTCATTTTGTACACCTCTCGTTTTTTTAATAGTAATCTTGTTTTTCAGGAAAAAAATCAATGAAAAGTATTTCATGGATTGCATATGGCTTAAATGTCACCTTCATTGAGATGATCATGACATTTCCAGAGAGACCTTTAAAATAGACAGTTTGGAACAAATCACTTCAACCATTTATTTTCCATGACCTTGGTATTAGATCATGTCATGCTAGGAATGCTCTTCCTATCTAACCTTTCATCAGAGTGAAATTAATGGTTTTAAAGCAGTTTTTTAAATGGGTGGATCAAAAAGTAGTCAGAGCAGGTAAATGGATTAGTTAAGATTTGATACTACAAAAAAGGATATCAACAAATCTCTCTCTCTCCCTCTCTCCCTCTCTCTCTCTCTCTCAATCACATACACATCCAAATGCAGTTGCTCAAAAGTCAAGTGATTAATTTAATTTGTGATGACATTTGGAAAGAGATTGATAGTAGTTCAAACATAGCTTGCAAAACTAGATATTATAAGCAATACACTATCCATTGTGGGCTGGAGATTTGGATGGTCAGGATTGGCAGTATCCCATCAAGATTGGCATGACTTGTGACCCTTGCATCTGACACCCATGATAAGAGGTGATCTATTGCTAAATCTTGTTTGGTGCAAAACGCACATAGGAATCGGAGTTCTCAGTGTTACTGCCGTAAGGTCCACACCTATATTAGGTGAAGCTGGGCAGTGTTTTCGGTCAATAGGAGTGGGCCAATTCTCTTGCCCAATGGTTAAATGGGCTGAGCCTAGGCCTTTGCATGGTCAAGGATCTGGCCCGGCTTGTTAGATTTAGAACAAAAGCCAAAGAGCTATTGATATTTTTGTAAATGGACCAGGCTGGGCCCAATACCAGGTTCATGACTGGATCAAGGCCAAAACATAGGTCCTATGACTAAATGGGCTGTCCTTGGAGAATCTTCAACCTGGTCCAGCCCATGAAGACATGGCTTTGGGCAAGCTTGGAACTCATTAGAATAATCAAGTAAAGAACTCTCCAGGTAATGAATAGATTCAAACAACAGTACTTTGTTAAATGGGGTTCAGTTCAAGTTGAGCCTATAGTTTCTATTTGACTCATTAAGCAGACCCTTTTTTTTTTCTTTTTTTAAGGTAAGTACTCACACACCCACTCACACAAGTCGCTCACTGTCAGTGTTACAACTAGGGATTGATTCCTGGTTGTTTCTATTGTGTGAGTGGAGTGGGGAAGGATGGCAAAATACAGGGTTTGGTAGCGATTGAGGTAAACATAAACCGGCCTAAACCAGTTTTAGTAAACCATTTTAACTTCTAGGTAGAAATGATGGTTAGTATTCAATATATAAATAAAATTGTGCTCAACCTGACATGACAAATTGCCACCCATAGGAAGAACACAACACATCCTCAATTGGGGACTCAGATCCTGGGAACTGATCTGGACCAATATCCAGTTTCAATGTATGAAATATCTATTAAGAAGAAAAGAACAAAAGATACAAGCAAACCACATACAGATGACACACAGATTTATGTGGTTTTCTCGATCTTGAGGTACGTCTTTGGATCACACCGTTTCCGCTATGCTCAAAGGCAGAACATGAGAATATAAGATACTAATTTTCTGGCAGCTATGCTAGGGTTACATAATATCATGGGATAATATTACAAAAATTGCCTTACAATGCTCTGCGACAGTGGACCTGAATTAACAGATTGACTCGGGTGAAATCAGGCTTCACACATAGATTTAGTCATCAATGGCAAAATCCAAATTGAATCTAGATTTGGATCAGTATCTGCCCCAAATCCATGTGTTTGCAACAAGTCATACGATGAATGATTTGTATTGAATCACATGTGTGACACATATAAAATGGCTTTATACATGTTCATTGCGTTTATCATTTTTTTTTTTTTTTTCAAAAGGAAGATTTACATATAACCATCTATGTATTCTGACAACTACATAAATACCTGCCTTTCTTATTTTTGCAAATAACATCCTCTATTAATCTAAAAAGGGTAAAAAAAAAATGGCTTTTGATGAATTTCAACATATTTTACTGCAGAAGGATGAAAAATCAGCCAACCACCTTAACTTGAAATCAAAAGGCCAGTTTTTGAACGTTGATGAATTTCAACATATTTTACTGCAAAAGGTTGAAAACATATTTTACTGCAAAAGGATGAAAACTTTCTTAGATCTAACCTAATTTTGGTTTAATTGAGAGTGCCAATCATGTCTAAATTAACTTGAATTTAATGTTTGGAACAGATAGTCACCCATAATTTGTTCTGAATGTGGCTTGATCTGAGGTAATTTTATCCTTTTTAGGATCAAGTACAGTTTGTCAGCAAATTTTAACTTCCATTGACTCACAATCAAGGTGGTTTGCCAAGATTTCATATTATTTTAGTACTAGTCTAATAACAAGACCCCTTGAATTTTTTGAAAATTACAAAGAACTTTTTCATTCTGGAAGTTTTATGTAGTAGTTTTTATCAACTCTGACAAAGACAAACAACATCAATATGGGAAAAAGAGGTTCATTCATGAGCAGTTATGCATTGCATTGCAATAGGCATTGGAGTTGATGCAATGGAACAAACAAGTCAACAAAGAGCATTGGATTTGAGTAATCTACACTGTAGATACAGTTCCTGTGCAACAAATTTTTTTTTTTTTTTTTTTGAACAGTAGTTCCTGTGCAACATGTAGCTGTCTTTGTTTAATATCTCATCTCATTTACTCACTCTGATGTGGATTTTATTATCCTTGGCTCCTCTTTTTGAATTCTCTTACCTCCTTGGCATTGCATTTATTTCTCCACCCAAGAAGGATGCTGGTTTCCAATTTCATTTCCTATCTATCACTCCTTTCTTTCTCTTCCCCCTTTGACTTGTCAGTATTTCCTTCTTTCTTTTGTTCTTCCTTCTCCTCTGTGCAGTGCAAAGAAGAAAAAAGGCAACAACTGCACAAGGCCTTACTGAAGGCCTTCTGATCTTACATCACCATACCATAAACAGCAAAACTCCATTTGGGGTTTTTCTTCTGAGCTTTGATTTGAACAGAGAGGTGGGTTTTTGGAGAGGAGGTGAGCCAGATCCAATTCTACAGTCCTGGTGAGTTCTCTTCAGTTGATGTTAGAAAGAAAAAAAAAAAAAGATGAATTGGGTTTTGCATGGAACCACAGAAGAAGACTACTCAGTCTCTCCTGTTCCATCAGTCAATCTCAACGTAACTAGCCCAAGCATCCTGCTCATCATACTCATTCTAGCAGCTATCTTTTTCATATCTGGTTTGGTTCATCTCCTTGTGAGAATCCTCTTCAGTTCCCGTAACATAGACACGCAAGATTTAGAAGTTGGAACTGCCTTCCAAGGGCAGTTGCAGCAGTTATTCCACCTCCATGATGCAGGGGTGGATCAGTCATTCATAGATACTCTTCCTGTTTTCCTATACAAGACCATCATAGGCTTGAAAAACCCATTTGATTGTGCAGTCTGTCTCTGTGAGTTTGAGCCTGATGACAAGCTGAGGTTGCTCCCAAAGTGCAGCCACGCATTCCATGTTGAATGCATAGATACATGGCTCTTGTCTCACTCAACTTGCCCACTCTGCAGGGGCAGCTTGCTCCCTGATTTCTCCCCTCAAAGTGGCTTCTCTCCAATTCTTCTTGTTCTCGAATCGGGCGGCGAGAGCTCGAGAGAGATCGCCCCCGACGCCAATACATCTTCGAGAAGAAGCACATGTGCTCAATTGGGAATTGTTCATGGAGAGGGCGAATTCGGGGCGTCTTGTAAGGATGAATTGCAGAAATCACATGAAACCACAACAGCTCAGGAGGCGAAAGTGGTCTCTGTTAAGCTTGGGAAGATCAGGAATGCTGATTCTATTGTTGGAGGTGAAGGAAGTAGTAGCAACAGTACTGTGGATGGAAGGAGGTGCTTCTCTATGGGGTCATTTGAGTATGTTATGGATGACAATTCTCTTCTACAAGTTGCTATAAAGCCCACCATCAGAAAGCAGAGTAGTACAAAGCCTTCTCTGCCTTTGTCACCTGGCCACCGGTCTGCAATGTCTGAATGTGATTGCCATTCCAACAGGGAGTTCTTCAAAGGTCTTGATATTGCAGAATGTGCAGAATTTCATGGGGGCGGTAATGTTATTAGTACTACTAATAATAGTACTAGTGTTAGCAATTCAGCTGCTGTTGGAGGAAGTAAAAGAGAGAGCTTTTCTATATCAAAGATCTGGCTCCGGTCGAAGGAGAAGCCGCCGCCGATCACGGGTTCTTCAAGCCGGGCCTTATCGTTCCGATTGCCGCTGCAACAAATTCCAGCTGATGAATTGAAGTCCAAGTGCAACTGCAAGAGCAGAAATGCTTCAGAAGTCGATTTCTCCAGGTGGGGGAGACATGGAACTGAATTGGGGTTGGATGTTGAAGTTGAAAGCTCTAAGAGTTCGGAGTCTCAGCCTAATCCACCTTCATTTGCAAGGAGAACATTGCTTAGGATTGCAGGGAGACAGAACAAGCTAGTCCATTCATCTTCCACACTCAATGTTTGATCTCAGTGTTGGAGTTTGATTGGATTACAAGCTCTTAGATTCCTGAAATTTGAAGTGAAAACCAAAGTTTGAGAAAGGAAAAGGAAATGAATGAAATAAAGCAGGTCTTTGAATTTTGTTGAAAAATGTTGATGTAGAATTCCATGTCTAAAATTAGCTATTTCTCAAATTAAATCTTTGCTTTCTATCTACTTTATGTGTTGAGTTCTTTTTTCTCTCTTGGATTTTGAAATACTAATACGACATTCTTTAAAATTTCATGAAGAGGATCGTTGCTGTATTGTTTTCATCTTTTTCATCTTCTTGTGTTGTTGGTATATTCATATGAAGTAAACTAGGAAATGAAAGAGAATGATTATTGATGTTTTCAATACTCATTTCTTCATTCCCATTTCCTGGGTCTTGGAATCCTTAGACTAAATGCTCTCAAATCCATCAGTAAGATTTATTGGTTATGTTATATATTCATCTATTTATTTCATGTTCAAGTTATTCTTCCTCTTGTACTGAATTTTTTTAATGCTATGGTGAATCTGATAGATCACATGCTCTCAGATCCTTGCATTTTGTAGATAGATGATGAAGAAATGGAAAGAAAAAAGAACCCATTGTAGTTGTTTACATTTGTTAAATAATTGCAGTGTGGATGATCAAAATTTCTCAGACACAGCTGAAATATTTGTAAGCTTGGAACAGTCTAGCTGTGAAGCTTACTTGCACCCTACTTTCGAATTAGGACAGACCCAATTAAGACAGTTATCACAGTTGTGTATGCTCTTTAATATTTTGCTTTTTTGGTACCTTGGCCGCGGGCGATGGGACCCATGACAGCCCACACGCATGGAAAAAGAGAAGCCCACACAAAGTTGGAAGAGTGCCGCCGTACCCCCGGGCAACCCCTTGTTCTCAACACTCTTATAGTTAAAATGATGCATTTTATCACCATTAAACTTGAGAATGATGAGAGTAGTAGATCAAGGGGTTATGATGATTTGACATACAACGAAGACACACTAATCGAACTCAAGACTCTAGGCCGATTTTGGAAACAGGACCCAAGCACAGACCCAATCAGGAGAAGCCCACCCAAGTTTCATTTTTGGTGGTGTAACTGGTGTCGATCAAGTCAGGGTGATTCAGTCTGGCCCAACCCAAATTTCACCCCCTGATGCAACTCTCATCAAATGCCTAAGCATGATGTCATGGACCAATTTTGTGCTGGTCATTGCATAGAAGAGCTTACCAGAACATTGAATGTGGGGCATGGCATCCAAGCAAGCTGTTGTGTTAATTGCATAAGAAACAAATGGTTGTGGGGTATGGATTTAGGGTTTTGAAATAAAGGTAGTGCCGTGTTTATACAGGGATATTAATGTGGCTCACGGATGCAGTTGATGCAGGATGGCATGTAACATGTTCATCTTTCATTGCTGTTACGTAACACCATTGATGGTCTTTTATCTCCTGAGCCTCTCTGGTCCTTGGCAGGCTACCTAGATCACTGGATTGATCTCAATTTTCAGTTTGTGGTGAGTGGGTCCTGGCTTGATTTGTGCCAGTGATCCTGATTCTTGAAAGGCAGGATGAGATAATTCATAGCAATTTTTACAGATTAGTACAAACCATGTCATGCATTGTGGGATTTTGACCCAATGATATAAATGGGTAGTTAAAAAGATTTTGAAGTAACTGATAACGCAATTTTGTTTTACAAAAGTTAGGCTGAGGCTGGGTTGCTAATGTGGCCTTTACAAGGACATTGGTCTACATTATGCCCATTTAGTAACTGGGCTGCAAAGTAGGTTCAATCTTCTCCCACAGGCCTAAAAGCCCATCAAAGGAATTATCCAGTGGAGGAGATTTTTATTTTTGTTACATCGCTCATCCATGGTGGGGTCTGTCAAATGAACGGTCTGGATCATTATAATGTGGACCCCAATTGCTTGAAATGCTTTGATCAAACTAGCTCATTCCCTCTGGACCCGGAGGGATTAGTCTAGTCCAAAGGGTTGGGAACCCTCCGATAGTAAAAAAAAAAAAAAAAAAACTAGCTAATTTTAGGGTAAACTAGGGTAGTTAATTTTATGCTTCCCCTCAATTTTTAAATAAACCATTCACAAACTCAGTTACTAAACTCTTTCTATTTGTTTTTTATTG
Source organism: Umbellularia californica (assembly GCA_028538565.1). Taxonomy (NCBI): domain Eukaryota; kingdom Viridiplantae; phylum Streptophyta; class Magnoliopsida; order Laurales; family Lauraceae; genus Umbellularia; species Umbellularia californica. Next base: position 64,568,204 of record JAPQWN010000008.1, read on the forward strand.
AGTGTTCTTAGATCTCTTTCTAGAGAAATCCAAGAAACTATTCATGGTGATAAAGATAAGATTATTGCATGATTTGGAATTTTATGCTTCTCACATGGGTTGTCTGGTGCTTTAAGAAGAAACCATGCCTAGAAAAGGCAGTTAGAAGAATGGAATCCTGACATAAGAAACTGCACATTTGGGCAGACTTTTGAGAAAAGGTTTGGCAACTTCCTAATCAGTTCCTAGAGTTAACATGGAAGGAACTTTCATAGGGTGAAAAATGAAAGGGCAAAAATTTATATCCAACCATTAAAATTCTTCAGATTTAATTTCAATAAACAAAGGTTGTTTGCAATCATTTGGATATTAGAAAATCATGTAGTATATAAGTAAATTATATTTTTTTGCCTCGAACAAAGAAGCAAATATTTTAGAGAAATGCTAGGAACACAAGGGCAATTGAAGAATAAGGAAATAAACTAATCAAATGTATAGATTCCTTCCAACAATAAATGCAGTAATGAGTTGTGTCGTGAGGAAAAGAGGAAGGATACATAAAAACATTCAAATTATTTTCTTACCCTCATTGACACTTACTTTCCCAAACATTTTTTAACCATAGTGGGGGTATTGCTGCACTGATCTACTTAAACTTATGATCATGTTTAGATAGAGAAAGTGGTCATTTACCTTTTTACCAATCTCTTTCTTAAAACCCTAAATCCTAAACCTTAAGCTCTACAATCCTTTCAATAATACGGCCCACTAGATGATATCTAGATTAAAAAGGCCTTTTTGGTATAGTGTGCACCTAACATAAATGTTTTGGTAAAATCCTCAATTTTTAAAGAACACAAAGTGCAAACAAATTTGTTTTTTATTGATTTATTGGATGGGGTACAACGCAAAATACTTGATCGAAATGTTCTTTCCTTGATTTCGCACCTGAATCGAAGTTTCGGATATGCCCAACGTAGCAAAAGGATCTCTAGAGAATTTGGCTATCTCCACACCATTTCTTATTTTACAAAAGTTGTCCAAAGTCTTTATCCTGCAAATTTCTGGAATGCTGCTATTTATAGAAGTAAACCTACATGTGGGCATGCATCGATGGTCACTCCTCCCACTAGTGCTTCCATAATAAGAAGCCCATTGAGGATCTTGTCCATATCCACTTTTCTAGCCATTTAGGAGATCCATTTTTGCTAAAATAGGTCCATTTGCCAATCAACTAATGATGGGCTGAGATTAAAAAGGTTAGTTGGTAGTTAGGGGTTAAAAGCTTCTTGATGGGTAGGAACCCTCTATAAAAGGACTCCTTGATTAACTCCTTTGGCTAATACCATTTTCTTGGCCACCATCACTAAGTATGAAAGAAAGGTAAAGGACAAAGGAGTTTAAATCCCTCAAGTGTATTACAAGCTTCTTCCACTTCAAGGACAAAGCAATGGAGTCGGGTATATATACTCTAGAAGCTCAAAGATTATTTACATTATTGTTGTGTCATTTGGATAAGGCCCAAGGTGATCCTCTTATGGGTGAAGGCTTATCAAGTTTACATGTGGTATCAGAGACATCTTTGGCTATGACCAAATGACCGACTAAATTGTATTTATTATATTTTGAGGTTTTGGGGCGCTTCCTGGGTTCTCCTGGGAATCAAATCCAAATGCCCAAAGGAAAAAGGTTTTGAGTATTTGATAAAAGAAACTCCACTTATTGGAAATTAAGGTTAAAAAATGAGGATTATAATTTATAGTGCCCAAACCATTCTGGAAGAGATGAGAATAAAGGTTTATTTGTTGTTCATGTATATTTTTTTGGTTTAAGAAATTACATAGAGATTTGATCTTCGTTGGTTTACCGTTGTCATTTTATTTTGATTTTGAGTATGAAAGGATAAAATGATAATGAAAGTTGCACTAATTTATTTTGTTTTATTATGAATATTTATTTATTTTATTTAAGTTCAAATAAATAAATAAAGGGAAAGGCACTGGACAATGCACAATTCAGCGCATTGTGCACTGATGGCCACCGCCCGAGGCAGTACCCTGTCCGCAAACACGATGCTGGTAGCACCGCCCAGCTAGACGGCTGGGCTAGGCCAGCAAGATTGGGCCAACTCGACCGGCACCTAGCCTGGCTGCCTAGTCCGCACACTCCTGGGTCGGATCTGGTCATGTGGTGGCTCGGACATAATTTCGGGCTGTCATGGGTTGGGTATAACTAATTAAAGGCCCATTAAGCCCGAGTCAGTTTTACAGTTGGCATGTTTAGTATTATATCAAAGTGATCCATGAATGGCCCATTGGATATGAGTTAAGAAGGTCATGCAATAACTTAGTGGCACTATGAATTAAAGGCTCTCATATAGAAGATTTAATCAATTAGAAGGCACTTCGCTGGATGTCTCGATAAGAGAAAGCCGACTTCATGATATATTTTTCTGATAGCTGGCAGGGAAGTATCATGAAGAAATGATATACAAACCTTAGTGACTCCATGACACGACCCGAGCCCGAGATTATGTTTAATCCAAGTTAACCCCGAGTCGCGTAGCATACTTATTCCTGTGAACTTCAATCACATAAAATTCACAAGGGATATCAAATAACTCATTATGCGGAATATAAACAAATATACATTGCTCCTATATAAAACAAAATTCTTATAACATCGACTACATTCACTTACACATTTAAGTACAATGCAAGGAATGAAAAGTGTGAAACGTTCTTTAACAACTTCCCTCATCAAAAGTTTTCTTTTATATTTCCAATTCAATATCATATTCATATGATATTGTTTCACTTCCACTCAACTAGTTCTCCTGGAGGAACCAGATCAATCGTTTCCGCTGGCATTGTGGCCTTAAAAGGACCGGCATGGGCAGCTGTGCTTGTAATGCCATTAATAACACTATGAATTTGACAATTCAGCAATATATAAACAGGTACATGATTTAACATGCTAATTACACATTTAATCTGTCTAATCCAATGTTAAACTAATAAAATCATTATTCAATTCGTAGTCAATAAGAATCTTTATTATTTGGCAAAACTATAATAGCATTTCAATTCAAATCTCATCTTCCTAAAAAGGAAGGAATCACATCTTCCATACGGAAGGAATCATATATTGTGGGACCGGATTTATCAGTGCCCGGGCCAGGGATATCTGACATCACCATGGAGTTCCGGAACACTCCCAAATAATCTGCGGCAGCAGTAACAGCTCCAATGAGCTTAAGAAATCACTATATAGTACCAGACTCAAGAAATAATTCAATTAATCATTTAATTCCATTCGATTACAAAGTAACAATTACAATTTTATATACAAATTCAGCTAAACAATATCAACCATCTAGGTGTAACCTTTCGATGTTTAATGTACGTGTTATTCTCGATGGGCATCACAATTTATGTGTATTTTGTGCATTAAAGTCTCTTAGTTAACACTCATGGAGGTAAGACAATATTGGCAGCCTTGATTTAATCAATAGGCTCTTTTCTTTAACTCAGAATTAATTCTGAAATCTTATTAGTTTCGGTTAACTAATCAATGTTTAATTGGCTAGCTTTAAAACTAATTTTCATCATTGAATCACGACTATTCAGCTTTAAGTAACCTTATGGTTAACTTCTAATTCATCTTGGATCTAAATCCAATAACATTACTTTAGGAAAAGCTTAATTGCTTAAGATCTGTTATTTATATTATAATTAGTCATTAGACTAATTCTATAAACCATTCATAGTCATATACAAAACATTTGATTCAATTTGAATCATAAAATTCACCGATTGATCGGACCTTTAGGTCTGATCAATTGGCTTGAAATTAAATCCCAGCTAGGAACTGTCTGATCGATCGGACACAGTCCGATCGATCAGACCTGAAACGAATTCAGGTCCAGATTCCTGAAATCGATCTTTCTTCCTTCTTCTTTACATCCAATCCATTTTTAACCTGCATATAAACTGGAACCTCCTGTTCCCCCATCAATAACCACCTCCATAAACATCAAAATCACACTTCTATTCATCATATAATCCATTTAATCAATTTATAATTCCAATCAAAATCTAAAAATAAGATTGAAACCAAACTTACAACAAAACTCAAGAAACACCATACTTATTAGCATATAAATACAAATCATTGTTTATACTTGCCTTATGGTTGAGTTAAACACAAAACCCCTTTCTTTCTATCTCTATTTGATCCAAAATCACCAAATTCCAAACCCTAACTCCATAAAAACAATCAAAACAAATCTTTATAAGCTATACAGGATGAAAATGCTCTAAATAACCTTACTAAACCCGAAATCACTACAAGTACTTACTTGTAGCTCAATGAGAGAAATCCACAACTCTTCGTCTAACTCAAGCTCCAAAGAAATTTGAAGAAGATGATGGAGAAGATGAATTTCACAATTTCCTTCTCAAAATCCCTTGTAATAATCCTTTTCTAAGCAAAGAATGAACGAAGAAGAAAGCAAAGAGGAAGAACCCAAGCTATCTTGACTGCTTATGAACAATCCACCGAATGAAATGAAGTTCTGGGTTCTTCTTAACCCTTATAAACTGTATTTTGCACATAAACCCTTATTCTTTAACTTATTCTTAATTTGAGTCAAATTAAGACTCACTTGACTCATTTCAAGTCAAATGAAGATGAATCTATTATGAAAATTGTTGCACTCATTAAGATACAAACGTTGACATCAAATTTTATCACATCCGACAAAATACTCATAAATCCGTATTTACGGAAAAGCCCTTATTTCACTAATTTGAGTCTAAATTCAACTCTACTAAGTTAATCTCTTTCAAACTTGTTCATTATGCTTAACTCAATCCTTCATGCATAATTTAATTCATTTTGTTCATTAATCACATTTATTTTGATTAATTACACTTAATCCACATTAATCTCGATTAATTAGAGTTAATCTTAATTAACTCGGGATGAGGTGTAACTCCATCCACATTTGATGTTGGATATGTGTCATGTTTCGAATCGATAGGTCACGCTTTATGGATGTGTGATTTTATCATAGGTTTACAAATTATGGATAGAATTTTTAAAGTTCTTAAATTATTTTGTGATAATGACGTAACAAGGAGATTTGCTCAAAATGACAGTTTTCAGTAGGGTTTTTAAAGTAAAGTACGTTGTATTAAAGGAAAATGCACAGTATCAATTAGTGTCTATTGCTGGGGCTCCAAGGAGCTAAATGATAATAAATCTGTTGTCAAAGGCATCGGCGCTAAAGGCTTATAGATGTCAGAAATATGAGCCTTATTGATTTGCCTTATTATTGTGGACATCATTATAACAATGATTTCATGATTCTTATTTTGTCAAATTTTACATGTATTAAGGTGGATGAATAAATATGACGGCCATTACAAATTTCCTATTTTCACCCTTATCAAGGACTTCGTTAAGTTCGAATGCTGGTGGAGTAATTATGGAAAGATTCATGTCATTAAAGATATGTAACCGCCAAGGTGCACATTTAGGGGTGGATCCAAGTACAAAGGTCTACCCCACCCTAAGTTCAAAACTCTACAAAAATATCTGCAAACTCTAAAAACTAATATGCGTTTTCTTTATAATTGCCCCTTCCCCTAATATTTTTTTTACATAGAGCTCCCCCAAGGATAATTTACTGGGTCCTTCCCTGTTCACATTGGCAAACCAATCTAGTCACAGTATTAAGGCTTGACATAAGAGGCACATTGGCAATTATTTCTCAAAGTTGGTGGGCACCTTCCAAGGTCAATTTTATCGTTTTTCAAAGTGCTGTTAGAAAATGAATTTCCTTAAATCAAAATTTTTGGGTTTTGTTTTCGTGGTTATATGAGCTAAGTGGGAGAATGTTGGGACTAAATGGGTGTGGCCCACATGAACACAAGCACATTAAGGATCCTATTCATATCCACTTGTCTACCATTTAGGAGATCCACTTAATTTTGCTAAAAGAGGTCCATTTTCTAATCAACTAATAATGGGTTGAGATTAAAAGAGTTAAGTGGTAGTTAAACGTTAAGGGTTTCCTGATGGGTAGGAATCTTCTATAAAAGGATCCATTGGGTAACTCCTTTCGCTAATACTCTTTTCTTGGCCTGCATCAAGAAAGAAAAGTCATGGAAAAAGGAGTTGTAAATCCCTCAAGTGCATTCCAAGCTTCTACCACTTCAAGGACAAAGCAATGGAGTTAGGTATACTCTTAACACTCTTAGATTATTTCCAAATCAACTGTTATGAACACTTTATATGCACACCCGTGTGGAGAGAGAGAGAGAGAGAGAGAGAGAGAGAGAGTTTGTGTGTATGTGTTTCAAGCAAAAAATAGCATTGTCAAAGTAATGGGATCATTCAAGCATTTTGGGATTACAAAATGGCAAGCCCCTCAAACCATGTTCATCAAAGTGATTAGGGTTCTTGTCACAACTGTCCCAAATGCCAGAAAACACCCCAATTTGACCCACATTTCTTATCATCAAAACAACTGAAGAAAAATAGAAGAGATCAATAGAGGGAGATATTGAGAAGAGGATCATAACTCTGTTTTGAGGGCCAACCATTGGGTGTTTCACCAAGAGGGAGAGGTGTTGGGCGTTTCACAGAGGGAGAGCAAGAGAAAGAGGAGGAGGTGAAGCTCTCCGTTTTCTGTTTTTAGGCAGTATATGAGGGGAAGAATCAAGAAAAGAGAAGAAACATCGAGAGACCCTGTTTTTTCCTCTTTGCGTATTGAGTAGATGTTAGGTTTTTGGTATTGGCCAAATTCATGGATTGGACAAAACTCTGGGTCTTTTGAGTTGTATTTTTTATTTAGAAAAGGACTCAGAAGAAGAAAGCTGGAGATAGAGTGCTGCAATTCCGGATCAATCAGAATGGGGTCCGCTCGAGCGACCAATTCATCCGCTCAAGCGAACAGAGTCAAAATAGCCAGTGCTGAAACAGAACCTCATCCGCTCGAGCGGATAGTGGGTCTGCTCAAGTGGACAAAGCGCTGAGAGTCCTACGAAAATTAGAAACTGCTTTTCTAATTGTGCCCAAATTGCTTGTTTTAATCCTAATCAAGTTAGGCAACCTTATGCACGAACCAAGGGCTATTTAAAGGACTCAAGGGCTATTCCTCAGACACCACCTCACCTCTCAAAGTTTTGAGTTAGAGATTGTTATTGAGAGAATTCTTCTTTAGAGTTTTTATAAAGTTGTGCTGCCAAGTTCTCTAGAGTCAGTTTTTCTGCATCCTTTATAGAAGATTATCTTCCTGCGAGAAGATCCGAGGAGTCAATTGCTAGTTTGAGTCTGTTACAATCAACGATGTGAAGTCATTGAAGCGTGAGGCGACACAAGGTAACTTCAGTCATTGGGTAGGGGATATCTAGGGAAGAGATCTGAGTTTCTTGAAATTGTGAGATTCATAGTGCTTGATTTGATCCAGTTCGGATCGGTGGTTTTTCACCCGGTTAGGGTTTTCCACCTTATATTTGGTGTCCTTATGGTGTGTGCTTGTTGATTTATTTTCCGCTGTATATTGTTTATTTCTGTACACTTTCGGATTGTTTGTTTGAGTAGATCAATCTAGAAATCGAAGACCCTAAAATATTTTTTCAATTGGTATCAGAGCGGGTTGTACTATTTTGTTGTGTCTGATCCTGCAAGATTTTTAATATAGTGATCAATAGAGAAGGGACATCAACTTCAAAGCCTCTTTTGTTTGATGGTTCTAATTATGCATATTGGAAGCAAAGGATGATTGGGTTCTTCAAGTCCATAGATGTTGATATTTGGGATATTGTTGAAGAGGGATACTCTATACCTACTATTTTGGTTAATGGATAAACTGTTCCTAAACCTAAAATCCAATAGACTAAGGATGAGAAGCATAGATCTAATTGTAATAACAAGGTTGTGAATTGCATATACAATGGAGTCTCTATTGATGAGTTTCGAAGGATTTCCACTTGCAAAACTGCAAAAGAAGCATGGGACGACTTACAGACAGTTTATGAGGGCACAGACACGGTGAAGCAAGCCAAATTGCAAAGACTGAATAAATAATTTGAAACTATCGTGATGGAAGAAGATGAGACATTTGATCAATTTAATGCAAAGTTGAATGATATTGTCAATTTTGTTTTTATTTTGGGGGAAGAAATACCAGAACACAAGATTGTCAAGAAAATTTTGAGGTCTCTACCTTCAAGGTTCGATTCTAAAGTTGATGCCATTGAAGAAAACAAGAATCTGGATACTCTCAAGTTAAATGAACTGGCTGGAAACCTTCAGGCGTTTGAAGCAAACAGTTTGAATAAAGGAAAATCAAAAGAGAAGGATATTGCTTTAAAAGCCATCTTAGAATCAAGAATGAAGCTGCAAAGAAAACTGAGTCTGATTCTGAATCTGAAGATGAAGATGATATGGCTGAGTTTATGAAATGTTTCAAAAAAATACATGAAGACAAAACGAGCCGATAAAAAGAAATTTAAATTTGAGAAGAAGGATCCTGCAAAAGGGACAAAGTGTTTTGAATGCCAAGGCTATGGTCACTATGCTAATGAGTGTGCCAACAAGAAAAAGGCTACAAAGCAAAAGGCTCTAAACACAACTTGAGATGAAGAATCTTCTGAAGAAGAAAAAGAAAATGCAAAAGATCCTGAGGATGATCTTTCTAATAATGTGATTGGCAAGTATGTAGCATTCATGGCTAAATCTGTGTCTGATAATGATACTGATGAAGATAATGAAGATGAGTTGTCAGATCAAGAGAAAGATTGGGAAGCGTTGTATCATGCTACCTATGATTGTGTCAAGATGACCAAGTATGGTAACAAGATCACTATCAAATACAAGGCTGCTCAAGAAGAAAATTCTGCTTTGAAGAATGAAATAGAGCAAGCGCTTAAACAGGTTCATCTCTTGTCAAGTCAAAAAAATTGTTTGGCTGAAAATTTGACTACTAATGGTCAAAAACTTGTAAAGGCTGAAAAAGAAATAGTGAATCTGAAGGAAGAGATAGTGATATTAAAAGCTGAAAATCAAGACCTGCAAGGAAGACTAAAGATTACTCTGTCTGAGATAGAAGTCAAGCAAGCCTCTCTAAATAAGATGAACACTGGTTCGAAGATTCTTACAAACATCTTCTATAGTTAGAAGCCTCCTTTTGACAGAAGCGGTCTTGGTTAAAGGTAAAACAATTTTTGTTTCAAGTGTTGCACATGCTACTCCACATACTGTACTTTCAAATAATGTGTTGAGTAATTTTAAGAAAAAGAACGTGTCACGCACTGCACGCAGATCCACTTGTTATCATTGTGGATTAAAAGGACACATTCGTCCCCATTGCAAGAAGCTGTAAAGTCTACTTAAGATCAAGCAATGGCGAAAGAATTTTTCTCCACCCAAGACAACTCTAATTTGGGTTAGAAAATCTGATTTGCCTAAAGAGTTTGCTCACACTCTACTGAAAGATCAAACTACACAAGTGTGGGTGGCTACATGTAAAAAGTCATGATCAAGGAGATCAAGCTACCACCCCCAGTGCTGCTGCATAGATACATTCAGGGGGAGTTGCTATTGAGGGAGAGCTATTGATTCTAATTGACAAGGGCTATTTAAAGGACTCAAGGGCTATTCCTCAGACACCACCTCACCTCTCAAAGTTCTGAGTTAGAGATTGTTATTGAGAGAATTCTTCTCTAGAGTTTTTATGAAGTTGTGCTGCCAAGTTCTCTAGAGTCAGTTTTTCTGTATCCTTTATAGAAGATTATCTTCCTGCGAGAAGATCCGAGGAGTCAATTGCTGGTTTGAGTCTGTTACAATCAACGATGTGAAGTCATTGAAGCGTGAGGCGACACAAGGTAACTTCAGTCATTGGGTAGGGGATATCTAGGGAAGAGATCTGAGTTTCTTGAAATTGTGAGATTCATAGTGCTTGATTTGATCCAGTTCGGATCGGTGGTTTTTCACCCGGTTAGGGTTTTCCACCTTATATTTGGTGTCCTTATGGTGTGTGTGCTTGTTGATTTATTTTCCGCTGCATATTATTTATTTCTGTACACTTTTGGATTGTTTGTTTGAGTAGACCAATCTAGAAATCGAGGACCCTAAAATATTTTTTCAGTAGAGGATTAAGCATTTAGGAAGGGAGCAGGAGAAAGAAGTGGAATAGGAGGACAAATTGTGGCTTTTATATTATGGTATAGATTTATTTAGAAACTAAAACACTTATCCAATCTTACATAATTGCCAAAGTGATGGGATCATTCAAGCATTTTGGGACTGCAAAATGAAAAGCCCCTCAAATCATATTCATCAAAGTGATTAGGGTTTTTGTTATATTTGTCCCAAATGCCAGAAAATATCCCAAATTGACCCATTCGACTCCAATTTCTTATCATCAAAACAATTGAAGAAAAATAGAAGAGATCAATAAAGTGAGATACTGAGAAGAGGATCATACCTCTGTTTTGAGGGCCAACCATTGGGCGTTTCAACAAGAGGGAGAGCTATTGGGCATTTCACAAAGGGAGAGCAAGAGAAAGAGGAGGAGGTGAAGCTCTCCGTTTCCTATTTTTAGGTGGTATATGAGAAGAAGGATAAAAAAAAAGAGAGGAAACATCAAGAGACCCTTTTTTATCTTTGGGCCTCGAGCAGGGGACTAAGTATGAAGAAAGCAAGCAGGGAGGAGAACGAGGTGGAAGCAGGAGGTGAAACTATGACTTTTATATTATGGAATAGAAAGAGGGGACTTCAAATGGTTTTATGTTAGATTGGATAAATATTTTGTTTCTATATAATTAAATTTAAATGTGTATTGACTGCATGATTTTATATTTGTACTTTCGATGATGGAACAGATCTTTTGAGCAATGCTCGACTCTAGTGGTTGGTTTTTCCTTTAAAAATCTAGCGGCCACTTGTTAAGTATTTTCCTATAAAATCAGGCGGAGATTTTTCAAAAAGAATTTTCTTTTTATTAAAAAAAAATTCAAAGAAAATAAACTTTATTGTTGAGTTCAACGTCCACCCTCGCTCCTGAGCGGTCATCATTGTAGTAGAGCCCAAGCCCTCTCCATAATACCATTATTGTATCGTTTTTCATCACTAATTAGTTTTGGGATAAGTGGTGGCTCAATAGGGTGTAAGATCTTACTTCCAACACCAATTGATTAATTTAGCCAATTAACCTAAGTCTAATAAAAAGCAATCAACCACAAAAGAAACAAGGCACACAATTTTTAATGTGGAAAACCCTACTCGGGAAAAACCACAGGTGGTAGACGCCACCGGAAAAACCAAGCACTATATATAGAAGGTTATAAGGACTCACAGAACCTTTTCCAGTTGCAACTCAACCTAAGGACTGCGATGGACTTACCAATTACCCGCCGTTCAGCTTCACCGTGCTTGATCCAGCCACACTTTGATGCCCCTCAAAGTGATGTCAACACAACCCACCTTGATGCTTCTCAAGGTGCTTCAATCAGCAATGGAAAAAGAAGAAGTCTTCTTCTTCAATAATTAGCCCAAGTACCCTTGCTGGGGTATTCTCTAAAATCTCTCAAAGTGATTCTCAATCTTTAGATGGGAGAGATGTATGTTCTAGGTTATCAATAAGATGAATATATAGCCCAAGGTTCATGCACAAGGCTTTTGGAATTGCAATAGTACTATGAGAAAGATTTTGAAACGGATTAGCACAAACAGAGTCAGGACTTGGCAAGAAACCGTGCTCACTATAGCAAGCATGCTCTCTGCCGCTGGACTCGGGACTATGGCGAGCCACAGGTTCGCTTTCGCTGGAATTTGGCTTGTAGGCGCGAAGTTCTTCCGAGTGGTACCCTTCAAATCTCTTCTAATGAATCCAAAGTCTTCATACTTCATCTAATGTGTCTCGGAGTCTTCATCCATTGTCTTAAGGTTTCATCACAGTCCTCTTTCTAAAAGAGTGGAAAATACAACTCAATTAGGACTTGAGTTTTGTCCAACCTAGGATAATTAGCCAACTAGAATTCTAACATGGTCATTATCTATATTTGTAGCCAAGTGGGAGAATGAAAGATTTTTCATGAGGATGTGGGCTTACATAGATCAGTCTTTTCAAAATCCAGATATGGACCTTGGATTTGTAACGAGCAGATTGGACTAGTGATTCTGGGATAATGAGGGCTATGGTACACATCACAAAACTATTCTACCATCTGTAGTTAATTGTGTTGGGAAGACTTTTGGGTTTCTTAGAGTAAATTAAACTCCAGTCTTGGTAATGTGCATTGAACTCCACCTCTTGATAAGGTGCAGTGAATGCATGGTAGTGATGAATTGTGTAGTTAATAATGTGAAGGGATGTCTTGGAGAGTGGAAAGGACGGTGCAGAGGAGACTTCCCATCTAACCTTAAGGCTATATAAAGGAGTCTTGGTCCCTATTCCCACCACCCCAACTTATCATCTCATCAATGAAGCTATAGAATTGGTAGGGGGTAGAAGCTTCAAGGCAAGTATGTTTTATTTATTTCTCATCTATTCCGTCTTACAGAAGCACATGGGTGTGGATTATATACATTGCTTACATAAAAAAAAAATTGCTTCTTAAAATTTAAACTAAATTAGAACAAGAATAAATAACAAATAAAAACCAACCTTACATGAGAATCATCCATGCCAAATTAATTATTAGGATTCTAAACTAAAAAAAACACTAGCAATAACATAACAACAACAACAACAACAACAATAAAAGTTCGAGAAAGAGTAAGAAGAAGAAGACATGTTCCTAATCCATTCACCCTACATAGTAACAAATTTGTCTCTCTTCTATGTATCACGGTAGTGTAGCAAACACATTCAAGTCTTCTTGTTGGGCTCAAAAACATACTTGATAATTGAGTCCTTGATTGAAAGCAAACTTGGGAACTGTTGTTTTAGCTTTGATGCATCCAATTCGTTGTTACTCCTAGGGGCCACTATCACCTTTGCCTGTTCTTCCAAATTGAAGTTCTCCCACTTGAAGTTTGGATCAATGTAGTTCCTGTACATCTCCAAAATTTCGTTGTGGCTGACCACACCCGGATTGGTGAAGTTATAGATACCCCTCAAGTTCCTTTTCGCCATTTCGATGGAGATGGGTAGGAGCTCGTCTAGCACAGTCATGCTGTTTGGTATGTTGACGACTTTGTTGTAGCGGGATATTTTAGTGATGAAGTTGCGAGGATTGCTCAAATCAGATGAGATAGGCATCCGAACTCGGAGGGTGCACACGTTGTCATATTCCCTCAAGAGCTCCTCCACCTATGAAACAAACCATCAAGAAAGAACAGAATTTGATCGGTCATTAATGCATAAAGAGTAATCATCAATGCAAGTAACTATCATTAATTATTACCATGGCCTTGGTCTTGGAATAGAAGGATCCAATGAAATTTGGCTTGTCCTCTTCCTTGAATCCGATTCCAGATCCTTCAGGGTGCTCTTTGTCATACTCAAATATGCAACCAGTGGCAAAATTGATCATGAGAAGGCCATTTCCCTTGCAAACGTCTGCGAGAGTAAGTGTCCCAACGACGTTTGCTCGAATTGTTTCGGGCTTATGAGACTCACACCAATCAACGTTCGGGCGACCGGTCACACCGGCAGCGTTAAAAACATGTGTGGGCTTCACTCTCCTTATGTCCTCTGCAATGGCCTTCCGATCTTCCATCCTCCCTCTTCCATACTCAAAATGTATCCCCCCTTTGTTACAAAGTTCCCCAAGTAGTCCACCTATCCACCCTGTCCTTCCATAGATCAAGAACTTAAGGCCCTCCTTCTCGCCTTCAGATGTGAGGCTTGCAGTACTGAGAAACTCAGCCAAGCAGGCATCATCACAGCCAAGGCCCATTGTTGTCATTCTGGGGTGAGGGATGAGTGCACCACTAACATCCCCCCACCAATCTGGATTTTTGGTGTACCAATCTATTGTCCTTTTAAGGCCTTCTTCCCATTGTGTGGTCTCTTGCCATCCCAAATTCTTGAGCTTTTGATCATCCAAGAAATAGCGTTTGTCATTAAATGGACGGTTCTCGACGAACTTTATCACTTTCTTTGGATCCAAATTGAAAAGTTTGCACACATCCTGGGCCACATCGAGTACGCACCTCTCTTTCTTAGTACCAATGTTGTACACATGCCCAAGAGCTCCATGATGGAGGATCATTTCAAAGGCCTCTGCCACATCCTCACAGTATAAGTAGCTCCTTACATTTGATCCATCACCATGGATAGGTAGTGGCTGCCCCCTCATTGCAAGTAGGATTAATTTTGGGATTAATTTCTCAGGGAATTGATTTGGACCATAGACATTGTTTCCGCGTGTTGTGATTGTGGGCAGACCATAGGATTGGCGGTAGGCCATGACCAGCATCTCAGCACCTGCTTTAGTTGCAGAGTAGGGGTTGGTGGGGAGGAGTTGGGAGGCCTCATGGTTGCCCACATCAGCATATACATCAGTCTCTCCATAGACCTCATCTGTGCTCACATGGATGAACCGATCGATCTGGCGGGTCACCTTGCACGCCTCGAGAAGGACATGGGTCCCATAGATGTTATTGTTTGTGAATTCAAATGAGTTACCAAATGAATTATCAACATGGGTCTGTGCTGCAAAGTGCATTATGGTGTCAATATCCTCGGCCACTAGAAGGTGATTCACAAGGTCTGCACTTGCAATGTCACCCTTGACAAACTTGAAATTTGAGGAGGACCTTGCTGGGATCAGGTTCTTCAGACTTGAGCAGTAGTCGAGCTTGTCAAGTGCCACAATCTTGTAATCAGGGTAGTTCCTTATCAGACGGTTGGTCACATGGGAAGCAATGAAACCGGCTGCGCCAGTTATCAGGATGGACCTTGGAGTGTACTTATCTGGTTGTTGTGACATTCTTCTCTTTTTCTCTTGCCTTACCTTCTCCTCTTTTGAACCTAAGCTGGCTTAGGAGTACTATATCCACATACCAAGAAAAATGAGATTGTAATCTAAAGATGATGAAACCGTAGAATGAAAACTATGTTCATTCATCATAAACATAAAAAATTGTGAGATCTCCATGCAAGAAAGATTATTTCAATTCAATAGTGAACCCACTATGAAGAGTACCAGCCTAAATGTGATCCGGGCAAGTTGCAATCCACATGGATGAGGAAGGGGGTAGTGGAACATGGTTGATTCTTTTTGCATACACAACTATAATATATTATAGTGGTAGCATGTAGAATTTCCTGACAGTATATCCTACATGGAAAACATGATCCTCAAGTGTTAGGAGTAATCCGCGTATTGCCATGCAATGGAGTATGTACATCCGAGGTCCATGGTTTTTTTATCTAGATAAAGATGGGTCCCAATGGATTATCAATCCCTTAAAAGTCAAACAGAAAGGATGACCCAATGTAGCTATCATTCGGCCTTCTTGTCCTTGTGTTTTACTCCAAAGGCCATCAAATGAAGACTGTCCCATCCAAGATGGACCAAATCATATCACAATATAGTCACAGAAACATGACCCATAAGCACATTTGGGTACTCAAATTTGTGTAGAGAAAATAAAACTTACTCTAGCGAGAGAGAGAGAGAGAGAGAGAGAGAGAGAGAGAGAGAGAGAGAGAGAGAGAGAGAGAGAGAGCACTTACATATATATTAAATAGATAGATGTTGTTGGGGGTGGTGGTGGGGTTGTAGGAGTAGTTTGTTGCTGTAAGGTTGGATGAAGAAGAAGAAGAAAAGAAAGGATCTCGTTTCTTCAAAGTGAAAGAATTATAGGGAGTGCAAGGAAGCTGTGGAAGTCGTAGTAGTGGGTTTGTAGAGGGAGATAGAGTAATGTGGAGAAGATCCGGAATGTGTAAAAGGTTGTTAGAAAGAAATGAGACTCGTGGTATTGAATACTTGTCCGAATAATGAGGCATGCAAATGGGAGGACTAAATCAGTAGTAGTACTTGTTAGATCTAACTCGTGTTTAACAACTGTCTTGGGAGTTATCCGAACCCTGAATTGCCTGGTTGGGATTGAGTCATGTTGGTGTGTCAAATGAGTCAGATTGGATCTAGTGCTGCTGATCATTTTGTTTGGTCAATTGCAATTATGATTCAGACCATACTCATCAAACCCATTTATTAATCTGGTTGGAAATGTCACCCTGAATCCAACCCAGAAATATGAAGAGGCAACTTGAATCATGTAATCTTGGGTTGGGTTAAGGTAGAGTTGGTGAGTCGGGTCAAGAATTGCATCCCCTTCATTTGCCGGCCTTCTGCCTGTACACAAAGTCTATTGTCTGAACACAGACAATTAAGAAAGACATCCTTTTTAGAGATTTGATCTAAGTGGCCTACATAATCATACACTAGCTTAAATACCCATCCTAATCACGGGTATGCATGAAGATATAGGATTCTGTGTATGTTAGAAAGGGGGGAGATGATACACTAGCGACCCGTCCTAATCACGGGTATGCATGAAGATATAGGATTCTGTGTGTGTTAGAAAGGGGGAAGATGGGAGTACATGAGTAGGGGAAGTATATTAGTGGAAAGAGAAGGGAGAGTATGTTAGCATTGTAGAAACCGAAAATAACTTGTTTGTAGTAGTTGTAGAAATTGAAAACAAGTTCTAATCAAAATTAAAAAATAAAGTCAAAATTAGATTCAAAACCTTCTAGCTTAATATATTATAATGGGTTGTGACATGTGCTAATGCCTTGGGATGCAACTTGGGCGGGTTGGATCTGATATTGAGTCCAGCCAAGCCTGGCTCAAATTTTATTTAGGTGGAGTCTAGGGGTGGCAAACAGGTTCGATCGCGTCAAAATTGGTTGGCTTGACTGGGGTTGTCTAGAGGTGAAGGTCAACCTGTATCCAATCCATTTTTTAAAACCGGTCAAGTAGCCCAACCTGATCTTACCCAACTGATAGATTCTTTTGATAATGTATATGCATCTACAGGCATATCATAGTGTATATTCAATGTATTTACAATAATACACATACGTTTATTCACAAGTCAGGTGTCCTGGGTTGAAAACAAAGTACCCAAACCTGAACTTCAACGCAACTCAAATTCCCCGTGGGTTTCAAAATTCAGGCTGGAACCTGACTAAAACCCAAATAAGCTCAACCAAGAATTTCCCTTTTTCCAAGGTTGGGGTTGGGCCGACCCAATGAGTGCCAGGGCGCGGCTTAATTATTGTTGGGCCTGAAAAAGCCCTAATTAAGCCCACAACATAGGAATAGGCTTATGTAGTATTTTGTCCATGTTGAGCCATTCAAGGGAGCCAATTAAACTATCCTAGCCAATGGCAACTTTAGTAGAAAATGAGAATTTTCAAACAGTGGTTGAAATTTTAGAAAACACATATATACATGTACGCCGCCCCACCCTACACGTATGCATGATATTGTTCTCTTTGGCCCACGGGCCTCACGGTTTTGTTTCTAATGGGCCTCAACCCATCAAAAGGCCTCATGCAAGGTAAGGGTGTAAGCTCCACATATAATCCCATTCACTTTCCTCTTTATAGTAGATGTGGGATTCTGGGGGCGTCACATCTATAATATATAAGATAAATATACACTTGAGCATTGTACATCAAACTGGCCTCAAAGGTATGCAGTTGAGTGTTTTCCTATATATAAATAAGATAATAGTGTATTATACTATTTTTTGCAACAAACACACATGTTTTTATACATAAGTCAGGTATCACGGGCAAACATCAGGTACCTGAAATTAAAACTCAAATCCAACCTAAATTCCTAATCTGTTTCAAATTCGAGCAAGCTCAACCTAAATCTCACTTTTAATTATTACCTAAGATGGGCCATGTTGGTTCACGTTTGGCTCGTCCAAAGTTAAACTCCTAGGGTTGGGTTGGCGAATTGTGTCACTAAAATAGGGTGAGTATTAATCCATGGGGATTATTAAGTATGAGAGGGAAATTCAGGTCAGCTTTGGGTCGACTAATTTGAGCTAACTCGATGGGAATAAGGCCTTCAAATCAACTGCAAGATTAGCATAAAACACCAAAATTGATCCTCATCAATAATAAAAATTAGATACTTGATGATACCAAGTCTCACTTGAGAGCTAGATCCATAGGACATCTTCTCAAGCTCATGAGCAAACACATTTACATTTCTAGGAATATGGGCAAAGCAGATCTCTTCAAACTTAGAGCCCGAGTCTTAGATATCCAACAAATAGGATGGATTGACCAATTCATCGACCCATTAATGGCTTGAATCACCTCACGGGCGTCCAACAAAAGATGGATCTTATGGAATCCCCACAAATTAGATTCGTCTAGTTCATGGAGAATTGCCCTTGCCTCAGCTTCGTTTGGAGAGTTAACCTTGGGGCCGTCGACGAATTCCGCATGCACCAAGAACCATCAAACCAAGTAGCATAGCAAAGCCCGATTTTCCATCCACGACTCTAAATGAGGTATATGTGAACACCTGAGCCTTGGCCCTTGTGTACCTCAAACTCAAATCCTTGTGATTGTTTGAGGATTCTTGAGGATCCTCTTTAGTCTTGCCTATTGATTCACAAATCAAACGGCAAGCATATAGGATTGCGGAAATGGGCTTAATTTTTGTGCCCCTAAAAGTAAAATCATTTATGGTTTTCCACAAGGCCCACCAGAGAGCCAGGACCCATGATTTAATTTGATGATGGATTGGAGGGCTCATCAATTGGTTAAAGTTTATAAAAGAAATCCACCAATCCCTAATTGTAGAGGACCCATGGAATGCAAAAGATCCAAACCAAGCCGCCCTAGCCTGATCACATAGAAAGAGAGCGTGCTCCACAAATTCTTCTAATTTTATGCAAATAGGGCAGCGGGCCTAATCAAAGATATTTTTGTCATAAAGCAATTTGCGTACCTGGCGCTCTACTCTACACGAATATCAGTTACTGATTTACTCGAGCAAGTGATGGGAAGCCTGAAAAAGTAGTAAAAGGCCCGGCCCGATCGACTAATTAAACGACAGGCACGGGCCTGAGGCCTGAGATGTTTGAGGCAGGCAGCTTGGGCCAGGCCTGGGTATGCCTCTATCCAGCCCGTCCCGGCCCATGAACACCCTTCTTTACACTGATTCTCCGAGCAAGACCATAAGGTCTAAAATATATATATATATATATATATATATATATGGATAATATTCATATGCATCCATCCCTCACCATTTTTGGTGAGGGACACCCCTTTTGGGGAAGGTTTCAAGTACAAAAGTGCACTTTGTACCTCACACAAAGTACACTTTTGTACTTGAAACTTCCCCAAAAGGGGTGTCCCTCACCAAAAATAATGAGGGATGGATGCACATGAAGATCCCCCTATATATATATATATATATATATATATATATATATATATATATATATAACACAGGTCAAAGAGGCAGAAACTTGTTTTATTTTTTTGTGTGTGTGTAGCAAAGAAAGGCCATATGATTATTTTATGTCCTGATACTGCCGTGAAACATGATCCATGAATGGTTGAATCTGAGTCATGGCTCTGGCTGCATCAATGCTGACAGATCACAAAGTCCCATTTTGAACAACAGAATCGTACTAATTTAAGTGCTACATTCCAGTATTCAAGCTCTGTTTTCCTTGTGGAGCCAAAATATGTGCATAATTACAGTGAAGTAAGACACCAACTAGCTCAATAATCCGTGCTGAGCACGGTATCTCTCTGCACTGCAAAATAAAGAATTAGATATTAAAAATATCAGGACAAAGTGGATAAAATATAAATAGAAAAATTGGAGAAAAATGGTATAGTTACACAGGAACAACTCAAACATGAGTGGTTTGATGAAAAAATGAGTGAGTAATTGCATGGGTAGTTACATAACCTTCGGTCAAAATTAAATCTGCCAGGTCAAAATTGAATAAAAAAACTTCCTAACTTAATATATTATAATGGTACAAGTACCTAAGCATATTCCATATTACAATATTTTGTACCACTAGCAGTCGGATGTGATTTCTAAATCTTCCTCAGGAAAGCAGCTACTAGCTTATGTCAAGAACCCCACAAGAATCCAATGGCAAAATGGATAAGTAAAGCATTATCAATATAAATAGTTAAAGATCTTGTCACTTAAAACCAATAAGATCTTTCCATCTCCTTATGGGAAGTAACGAAATTAATGCAACTCAACACAAACTTGAAATGTGCCTTCTTGAATACCTTAGTCCACTGTCTTTTCTTAAAATTAAGCGGCAATTGAGTGGAGGTCTCTGAATATTTGATTTTATGGCCTTAGATTCACACTTTCTTTTTATAGTGTGGTAAGTCCTTCTTCCAAATTTGAAGATTTAAAATATCCAAATTACCCTTTCTTTAAAAGCCGTATCTATTTAAAGATAAATCATATCCCATGATTAGTGGGATATGCCATTAATAATGGCCAACTACTATTTAATTGTCCACAATTAATGAAAATCCCATTAATGATATTTTGAAATAGATTTAAAAAAAAACACAAATAAAATTCAAAAGATGCAAATAAATTTCAAAATAATGCAACTAAATTTTAAAAAAACACACATAAATTTCAAAATAACGCAAATAAATTTCAAAAAATGTAAATAAATTTCAAAAGACATAAATAAAATTCGAAAACACATATAAATTTGCCAAACAACTCAAAAAGATTTGTTCAAAAACTCATTTAAATTTTCAAAACGGAGATAGATTTGTCAGAAACTTAGATAAACTTGCCAAAAACTCAAATAAATTCTTCAGAAACTCAGATAAAGATAAAATTTCCAAAAAATCAGATAAATTTTTCAGAAACTCAGATAAAGACAAATTTGCGAAAAAACTCAGATGAATTTGCTAAAAACTCAGATAAGTTTGTCACGAACTTAGATAAATTTTTCAGAAACTCGGATAAAGATGAATTTGTGAAAAAACTCAGATGAATTTGCCAAAAACTCAGAAAAATTTGTCACGAACTCAGATGAAATTGACAGAAACTCAGATAAATTTGATAAAAACTCAGATAAATTTGACAAAACTTAGATGAATTTGACAAAAACTGAGATAAACCTCTAGCACATGTTACAGAAATAGGACCGCACTATGCTGGGCTGGGCCAGACTTGACGTAAAGTGAACCTAACCTTGGAGCAGACTTAACTAGGTGTTCTATCTTCGATTTGGGTTTTGCTTCAGAACGTGCTCAACACCTACCATGCCCTTTAAGAAAAATTTACCAAAAACTCAGATAAATTTATAAAAAACACAGATAAATTTGTCAAAAACATAGAAAGATTTGTTCAAAAATACAAATAAATTTACCAAAAACTAAGATAAATTTGTTAGAAATTCAGGTATATTTCCAAAAACTCAGATAAATTTCCTAAAAACTCAGATAAATTTACCAAAAACTAAGATAAATTTGTCGGAAACTCGGGTATATTGCCAAAAACTCAGATAAATTTTCCAAAAACTCAGGTTGGTCACGCCTGACCCAACCTGCAGAAGAACCCGTAGAGAGAAGCCCTTTCTGCTGGCATACGGACTGAGGGGATACTCGGCATCACAGGCGATTACGTCCAAAAGCTTAGCCGTCCTCTTCCCCTTTTCTATCTTCTTCTTGTAGCTTGGCTTGAATTAAGCCAACTTCTCTCCTATCTCTTTCCCTATCTACCACTTGTCAAGATAATGGGAGAAAAGGCCCTGTGCTTTTGATCATGCAAACCGAGACAAGAGAGATGCAATGGAACTCTACAACCCTTGAGATCAGTATTTGGAACTCTACAAAACAAAAAACCTAGACTACTTCTCTCTTATCCGACTCCAACTAGTCTATGTGGCCCACCATAGATCTCCTTTGCAACTCTTCTCATCTTCTCCGGAGCACAGATCGAAACCAAGAAGCACCGAGTTGAACCAATTTCTCTTCAATCGATCGAAGAAGACTTTAGGGTTTTACATAGCCCTAGACAGAGGGGGAGAAAGAAAGATTTAAAATTTTGAAATTCAAATTTTTATTCCTAAAAAGCTAAAAGGGCAAGTCAGTCATGAAAATGTCCGATGTGGCGTATATAGGGAACTCTCGTCAAACTATGTACAACTGTATGGACCATAGGCCTTAGAGGAAAAGTCATTGGACCGGATGCCTTACAAGACCAATATATATAAGGGATCTCTCGCTAATTTACATAATCCATTAATTGGCTTAGTAGAATGTTTAGAATGATAATATGAAGGATTTCTCCCCACTAAGAGGTACCTCTCACGGCTTGCATAAGAGGCATCTGTTTTACCACCATGTGTGAAAATCACCATCAATCCAAACCCCTCAAACTCACTAGCCGTGTGAATCAGGACTCGTCCTAATTTGAGTTATATTCACGATTGGATTGAATTTCATAAAAGATAGA
Organism: Umbellularia californica; assembly: GCA_028538565.1. NCBI lineage: Eukaryota > Viridiplantae > Streptophyta > Magnoliopsida > Laurales > Lauraceae > Umbellularia > Umbellularia californica. The sequence goes on from JAPQWN010000008.1 coordinate 64,590,652, forward strand.
GTTAAAAAACCATTGAACTTTAAGGTCCTAAATCAATAGTTGTCATGATCTAATTGAGAAGTGAGAACTTTTCATCATGCTATCCTGTCACGATTGACACGCATGGAAGCAGGTCTCACGAGAGGCTCAGATCTTTACCTCACGTGCGAGCCACAAGAGGTACCTCTAAGTAGAATGTAACTAATACTTTCTTTTTCTCATTTAATGCTATGTTGCATTGAATGAAAAAGAAAATGCATTAGGGCACATTTATGCGACCGCTTTTCCATTCAAAAAGAGTGGTAAGTGAAAAGGGTTTTACATGTTATAGTAAAAATCACGTTTGGTGCACTGCTTTTTCCTAAAGAAAAAAATAGAAAAAAATAACTGAATTTTCCATGATTCCACGTAAAACTATTTCCGATTGGGGTGAGGAGGGGGACACTACACACTTGCCTTCAGTGTTGGGGACACTACACACTTGCCTTCAGTGTTGGGCACACCTTGACACAACACTGAATTGGGTTCTTCAATGATTTTTCTGATCTAAATTTAGACTTGCTTTGTAGTAGATTGAATTTTTTTATAATATTTTTATATTTTAAATTTTAACTAAAATATTGAAGAGTTTACTACTTGGATTCTCAAAACCAATATTTGTACATCGTTTCTTGTTGGTGCTATGGTTTATATTAATTTTGTTAGCAATAGGCATTACTTCAAAGTTATTTAAATAGATGCCAGATTTTGAACTCCGAAGTCATATCTTGAGAGATTTGTTGAGTTGAACAACTCCTGCTGAGATTCAAAGTCGATTACATGTACCCATATGCATCCAACTTAGATAAAATATTATGAAACTCAGATGGCAGGTAATAGTCTCTATACATTATAATTGTCAATATTTAATGGACCTGGATGCTTGTATTTACTACCTTCAACTGGACTTTCTTGTTGTCCTCTTCTTTTTCTGTTTTTTTCAAGGTAACGGGGTACTTCAACCCACATACTCCAACCTCAAAGTAGCAACAGTGAGCATAAACTAGCTCTTATGAATGATAAATTGATGATGTAGCTACAAAGTTTGTTATAATGGCAGGGAGAAAAGTTAAAAAATGTACCAAGGATTTTACTATTTTTAGAGAAGGTCTTAAGAATTTCTCATTTCAAAAAAAGTGGGTAAACTTTTTTCTTTTTTTTTAATAGGTTCTTTTTGTTGGCCAACCCCTTCTCCTGCAATTTTTCACCCAAATTTTCATAATGAAGCAATCCACCAACATCCACTGCCTTCTTCGTCATCACTGGCTATTGACAGCCATGGAGGTGTTATATAAATTGTTTTGTTGTTCAATAACAGTTCAAGCTTTTGGTGCTGCTAGTTATTAACATGGTATTAGAGCTAGAAGTCACGAGTTTAAAATCTACTAGGCATGTTAATTACAAAGGACCTATTCAAAAAAGAATTGAAAACCTTAAACCTTATCGACATTTCTTCAAATAAGCAATTCATTAGACTCTCTTTGAAAATTGATGAAAAGTTTAGATCATTTTGAAAGTTTTCCTTTTGCTGTTACTAAGTAGGACTTTTTAAGTTGACCCTAAATCGATGAAATGACGCATATTTGATGATGACCATGACGACAAGAACCTAACAAATGGCCACTGAAATTAAGAATGGTCAGGATCATCTGATCTGAAAGAATTTTAAGGTATCTCACATCCACCATCTGATTAATAGTTTGGACATATAGTCATAGAATTGGGCACCTCAACAAACTCTACATTTCATTTGTTCTATAACAAATTATTCATTTCCTGGGACCCATGACCCTATAATTTCTTAAGATAGGGACTTCTTTCGTTTCTTGTTCACAAGGTCCAAACACATTGCTTGCATTGCATGGGCCCTTATTATTTGACTTAACGTGCTTAGAAGTCTTAATTACATATGATCAGTACTATAAATAGCCTTCCTCTCTTCATGACTTGCAGACCATCTGCCAAACTTTCCAGTGTAGCAAAGATATTATTATGGCTATGTTGCACCACTTCCTCTTCCTAATCCTAGCAGCTCTTAGCCTTTCTTCCATGAAAGCTGCAGCAGACACAGGAACTGCAACCTTTTACACTCCTCCATACGTCCGTAGGTTTCCATGCATCTTCCTACCACTTTTTTCCACACACCATTTTCAATAGAGAGCATGCAGATGAGTTTTAGGGCTTTTGTAGTTTTAGAGCTTTTGTGTGTGGATGAATTTTCATGAAATTTTACTGCCTCATTCTATTATTTTCCTTGACTTCTCGGAATTTAATAAACTTGTTAGGCCCCATTTGTTTAATTGACATTGAAGTCTGAGGATTTCTAAGCAATTCCTTTCTATCAAAGGTGCCAAAATAGAAGAGTTAAAGGTAAAGATCCATGCATGGTTCCCCACCTACGTAATGTGGTGGTAGGGACATAGTCTTCCATGCATTAAATCCTAGGAAAGTGATGGTCCCATCTACATCTACATCTCACCTTAGACTCTTAGGTCTACATCTCGTCTCTCTTTATTTTCTTTTCTCCAACACACACTACACATGTTTCTAACGAGCTGAGCAACAGCTGGAGACTGGAGACTATAAAATCCTCTTTATGAAGTCCATTTGGTTAAAAAGTTGCATGAATTATTGGAACAAATTATCCTACCTGGTAATAAATTGGGTCTGTGTGCTTTTATAGATTATCCAATCATAATGCTATCTTTGGTTCACAGAATTGAGAATTTGTAGATCTCAAATATTGCCCATTTACTTGCTTTTTGCCTCATTTCTGAAATTAGTTTTTCTGACAACATGATATAATGATGGAACAGATTAAAAAGAAAATCTCAATTTCTCCCAATGTAAGATGATCCATTCCATCAACTCTGAACCAATAAGACCTTGAGTATGAATTCCTAGGAATTCAATATCAACTAGTAAACAGGCCTTTAATGGTCCTACATAGTTAGTAAGCTTAAGTTTTTTATATGGAGTCAATTGAAAAGCATTTCAGACCAAAATGAACCAATGAAAATGCCAAGCGGAGAAAATAAAAGTTCATGAAAATGCCTCCATCATCATCATCATTAAAGCATTATCTCAACTACGTTGATATTGGCTACATAAATTCTATTTCTCTATTCTAATCGATCCTAAGACAAATCATATGCCTCTATATCTTCACCTCCTCCTTCATTTTTTCTTTCTTTTCATTGGATAGAGATGCACTTTATTAAGATTATCTGATGCCTCCATGTCTTCACCTTCTTCTTCAATTTTTTCTTTCTTTTCATTGGATAGAGATACACTTTATTAAGATTATCTGGTTAGTGCAGCCTCTTCCTGTTATGGATACGAGAATGAGGGAGTGATGATCGCTGCTGCAAGCGATGCCATCTGGGAGAATCGAGCTGCATGTGGGAGGCAGTATCAGGTCACTTGCACTGGTGCAACCAACGAAGGTGTTCCTCACCCATGCAGAGGCTCCGGTACTGTGCTGGTGAAGATCGTCGACTATTGCCCGGCTGGCTGTCAGGGTACTATCGACTTGTCGCAAGAAGCCTTCGCCTCCATCGCCGATCCTGATGCTGGAAAGATAAAAATCACCTATGAGAGGTGACTATAAATTGCATTCAGAATACAATACTTCATAACCAGTTTTTTCTCCTCGGTTTGTAGCTGATTGTCTGGTCTTTCTTATTGCAGGGTGTGACAAAGGTGCAAGGGTGGTCGATGTTCCTTTAGATAAATAAATGTCTGTAATGGAAGACTGTTATTGGATGCTTGTTGTGGTTGTATCATGCATATGTGCATGCATCTCTGAATCCTTTGTTGGTGTTGTAGTGGTGGTTAGGGGGTGTGGAGGTAAGCAAGCAATGTTGTTTGTACTCATCTATAGGAAGAAATGCCTGTAGATTGCATGGGTAGCATCAATAAAAGAGATCATTCAGTGCTTTTCTGTTAGTATGTAGTTTCAACTTTCAAGTGTGACTTTATTACTCCAATCTGCTCTCAGGGTTATTATATAGTATAATAATGATGTTATATCTACCCAGAGGTGTACACCAGGGGGGAATAGTTCCTGTCATGCATCCCAATAATTGTTCCATTTAAATTATCCTAGCCCCTGATTTAAGGGCTTTTATGTTATAACTTAAACTGATTTCTTTGTGTTTTAAATGCAAAATATTAGTCCCATGAGTTAAATTGGTATGACTGCCTGCAGGATGGGGAAGGTTTATGTGAGGGTTTGGATTTTTCATAGGCGGCCCTGTAAAAAGATTTTTTTTTTCCCTTTAAAAAAAGAGAAAAATTAACCATTTCCTCTTGAAATTCAATTCCTCACATTAATAAAATATATAGATTAGATTATCATAATATACAAGTAATCCCGAAGGCCCAATTTAGATAAAAAGACACCAGGCCTGCAAGGTTGCTAGAAAGTCATCAGAACCAGATATTAGAAACCCTGCAAGCCCAAGCCCAAGCTCAAGCTAAAGCCCTAGATATTAGAATACCCAGCCAGAATTTGGTTTCCCTGTCAGCCTAGCAATGCAGGCTCAGGCTTGGCCCAAACTAAATTACATCCCTGATCCTGAACTAATTTTTGTCTTTCAACGAAGATGATGATATGCTGATCCCAACATAATTGGGACAAGTCTTTGATGATGATGATGATGAAACAAGATGATACAATTGTAAAATTAAAGGGCATTGGACTCCAGTAATACAAATTTCACACAATCAGTAATATAGTAGCAAAAAACCACAGTGCTCATACTGACAATGCCAAAACAATGTTAAATAAATTAAACTGTAGCAGTAAAGTTACATGATCAAATCAATGTTACATAGTTTATAACATTCTTTTTTTTTTCTTTTTCAAAAGAAAATTAGATCAAAAGATTTAACAGCTCAAAATTTAATTGCTAGCACTATAGTTATGGCCAAAATTGGCGGCTAACATAACAAATAGATGTGTTTAGGCACAGTTTGACACAACACTATCAAGGATCTCCTCTGGCAATAAGACCCTGAAAACTGCATAGTGATGATTCAAACTCTTTTCCCCTTGCAATCTATGAACGCTTCCCAGTGCACCAGCATTTGGGTTTGGAAAGGCATAAAATATGCGTCGGATTCTTTGATGAACAAGCGCCATCGCACACCTTTATTTTTCATCAGAGTTTTGAAAATTAGTGAAAAGTAAGATGAAACCACAGAAGTCAAGCAATACCAGATACCAGAATCCAGGAACAACAGATCTAAAATAAATAAAAAAAAAAGAAATGACAAAAAAGTTCTAAGAAAAATAAAAAATAAAAAAAAGATGTGCAGAAAGCTGAGAAGACCAACTGCATATGGCTTCAGTAACCAAGCACTTCCATTTACATACTGGAGGAGACAAAATGCTATAGGCATGTTTAGGATTAGCCAAGATAACAGGATGGAATATTTTGGCAGAACAAGTTCACCATCTTGCCATGCATTCCAGCAGCTGATCTTAGAAATCACAGTATAGAATAACTATTTTTCTGCTTCTTCCTCGCCAGATCATCATTGGCTTTGACTGTCAGTGATTTGGATCAGAAAAGTCAAAAAGGTAGCATGTCAACGAATGTGATTTTTTATTTTTGGGCTGCCCAAATGTGCATGATGGAATTTTCCAAAATATTCAAATTAATTGCAGCGTCAGCCAGCGTAAAAATTTGTCGCAACCCAAACCCCAACATAGTTGGGACAAGGCTTTGATGATGATGATGATTCAAATTAATTGCAGCCTCGTCTCACATATATTTAAACATCTCAATCCTCTGAGTATATTATTCAGAACTTACATTGTACATGGCTCCCAGACTAAGTAGATATCAAAACCAGTACAAAGATAAGGCCTCATCATTTCAGAAGTTAAACCCTTTGCAGAAGCCTCAGATACCGTTTCATCCTCCTAGAATAAAACAATGTGAAAGACTAAAAATCATAGATTTTGTAGAGAGGTGAATAGTTAGGCAGAAAATGAATGGATACATCACACCATATTACAACCATGCAAAAGCAAATAGTTAGCATTGTTCCTCATAAAGGGAAAAATAAATTGTTAAAATTTGAATGTATCCTATCACTATCGGTTCAATTATTTTGGCAGAATAAAAGTTGTCCATCATTGGAGAAACAAAATTCATGTAGCTGACCCCAATATAGTTGGGACAAGGCTTTAATGATGATGATGAACAATTGTCCATCGTGTTGTTTATGAGGCAGAGAGAAAATTGAAAATCACATTATGTCTGGAATATTATTTACCAAATATTGATGAACAGTGCTGAACTGCTCTAGTATATTGCTGGTCCCAAGCCCAGATCAAGGAAAAGGGTTGAATCAGGTTGACAGCCAGCATAAAGCTTGCCACATCTACAACATGAGTTCTAAGACATTGTAATGACACCGGTGAGGAAAAGTTTCTCTATGCAGGTTGGTGGCCCTTAAAGGAAAGGGGGTAGGCCAAAGAGGACATGGATGTTGGAAATAATAAGGATAGATCTGGAATGCAACCAACCTGAGGATATGGCCCGTGATAGACTCGAATAGCGAAACAGAATTAATGTAGCTGAACGCCTGAACGCAACATAGTTGAGATGAGCTTTGATGGTAATGATTGATGAATGATGCTGAAATGATTAGGAATAGGGGTAAAAATAAAGATCACACTGCAGTAGGATATAGCATTTTGATATGCCTTACTACAGCTATAGCATTTCGTGTGATATCAAATTTAATGGCGCCCATAACACCAACAAATGGAAACCTATAGATTCTACCAAAATCTTTCAATTCCTAGATATTTCAGGTAAATCCAAGCTCATCATTAGTATAGTTTGTTTTTTCTTGTTGACACATTTTATTTTCCATAATATAATTGATTTCCTCCAATCTTTCTAGGAGAGAAAAAAAGAACAGAAAAGGAGGGAAGAAAGAAGAAGAAGGGGGGGGGGGGGATAGAGAGAGAGAGATCCTACTGGCTTTAGTTTTGCGAGGCCTTGGATAACAATGGGCAATAGTGGTTGTAGCCTGTAGCTTTTATAGGCTACCATTTGCGAGGATTATCAAACCAGAGATCACAGAAAGTGTCATCCAATACAAGCAGAAGTCAACTTACTCTAAAGAGCTCAGTCTTCTGCCTTTTCGCTGGTGAGCTTGTGGAAGATTGCAAATGGTCCACGTGATCGGACTGACATGTTGAAGGTTCTGAACTAGGAAATAGACGCCTGTCCCTGGCAGCAGCACAGTCAATAGCAACTAGAGCTGCATGTCTTAAAGGATGCCATGAAATAGTGCTCCCACATTTTACCGGGGAATTTCGAGTGTATGGTTGTTGCTGTGTCCAACCCCAAGGGTATAGACAAGAGACATTGGTATAAGACCGTACTTGACTGTTGTCAGTGCAAGTTGAATGCCTTTCATCTTCTGGTACTTCATTTGCATCAACATGATGGGAGGGAATGCTTTCTGCCGGATCATACCAATTGATATTTTGTAAGCTGCTTTTATTAGTGATGGTAAATGTTTGGTCACATGCATTTGCAATAACCTCTCTTGTTGCAGGATCAACTATGACTGCCGCATTGACAACCTGCAAAATAAAAAAAAAGAACTAGTACAATCAGATGAAAAGAAATACTTTGTATGAGATGACCTAGTCATTACTTATCATGATACAAAAGAAATGCCACCCATGTTTTTTATTTGGTATGAGTATTACCCCATGTCAACCACTTAATAATAGAGGCTACTGCTGTAATATATTGCCACGAAAAGGAAGCACAATATATATCGTGTGATAATCAGGAAAAGACATTAACTCAACGGGAAAAGATAATCACAATCTCACCTGATTACCAAGATGTCCAGATTTGGTTAATCCCATTGCAACCTTCATAAAATGGAAGACTTTTTGTGAATCTTCTTCACTAAACCCATTAATGCCATCAATATTGCTGCAATTGAATAAAATGAACAAATAAATCAAGGAAACAAAATCAATAAATCACCTAAATACTTGTGTTACTCTTTTCAATGACAGGATAAATCACACTGCTAATACCTATGGCTTATTCTTTCTCTTTACATTTGTTTGTTTGCACAAGTTTCAGTGATTCTTGCACTGGTTTTTTTTTTTTTTTTTCTTTTAAACAGCTGGAGATTCTTGCATGTGTCCCACACACTACAGATTGCTCTAATACCAGTTTGGCTGCAAACTCCATAAATGTTCTGATACCAGTTTAAACTGATGTGGAAATGCACAAATAAGGGAAAAAAGTTACTTGCACAAGAGAGAAACCCATTTGTTGGTGAATCATACACGAGAAACATATTTCACATGATTCACCAATAAGGGCTCTGTCGACAGGCAATTCAGAGAAGAAATCCACTATTGCTTTCTCCACCTTAACTAACTGTTAAGAAAATATCCAAGCAACCTTCGAAAAAAATTCTCCATCTGCAAGTTAAGCCAACCCTGACAACAAGAGCAAGAAATTGCCAAGCCACATGACTGAGTGTACCCCAACCCCACCCATTATAACAGTCTATTAACCATCAAAGCTCCAATCTCCTCACCCCCAATCCACCACATACAGTACCTGTCTACACCAGATCATTGAAGTTCAATTTCCAGCGTCACCAGGGAGAACACTGCCTAGCCATAATTCAGTCTAGTCACAGATGAGAAGAGGCACTCTGACAGTCTGACCAGCAAAATATGGTGAATGAACCCATTATTTGTCTTTTTCTCTACTTTTTTATTTTTTATTTTTTATACACAAATGTGAATCCATAATAACAATAACATTAACTACAAAAACAAGATAACACAAAGCTGAATTAAGTAAGCAAGATTTATTCTTGGATGTAGAAAGATGGGGCAGTTGAAATTACTAGGTAGGTGGGTGGTATGATGTTGGCCATAGCTTACACTGTTCTTCCCATTCTTCTTTTGATGAAGCAGCATACTTAGCAACCTGGGTGCAATTACTACAACAGTTATTAAGATCAACAGAAATTTCTTCAATGAATGTCATGGAGCGTGTCAAATAGACATGACCAGAAGAGCAGTACATCAGAATCAGCATTTGAGTTTTATTGAAAAAGGCAAAAAGAAAAAAAGAAAAAGAAAATGCACCCTAGAAGACAAAGCAATTTCAATCTAAGTAGCAAATGAATAAAACGGACATAAAAGAGTAAATCAACATCAGAAAATGACTGCAGTGAGAGGAAAACTCATGAAAGATGGCACAATCCGCACATCTATACAAAAGAAAGATGGGATCATTGTTGTGGATTTCCATAAAGTTAAACCAACATATACTACCGTCTGAAAATTGTCTGCTAGTTGATCTAAATGTATATTCCTGAGCAAAACAAGAATGATAACAGAGTTCCCAAGGGTTATTAGGGGTTCCTTTTTTTGCAATTATTTACACATGTAAATAATTCACATGCGCAATGGTTATGCATCATCACATTTGTTTGTGCAGTGTGAAAATGGTGCTTAATTAAGGCCATTCACACCCCAAAATTTTCAGGAGTGAAAATCACTTTCACCCCTCTTGTGAAAAGGAGCTAGTACAGTGTCACACGGTGATTGCATTCTTGTGGGCCCCATCAACCACCTTTATTTTTTTCATTCATGTGGGCCCCGTACTTAAAACCCAAAACTTTCAATTTGTTTATTGAACTAATAAAACCCAAGACCTTAAAGCTGATTATCTTAATCTTCATAGATTTTGGAGCAATTCATGAAAAATCCCAACCTATAGATCTAATTTTCTGCACTTTTGTGGGCTCCCACTTCATGATCTGAACCATTCAATGTTCTTGTGTTAATGATAAGCATCGAGTGTGTAGTTTCATAATCGTATCTTAAATCTTCATGGATTTGGAGAAATTTGCGAAAAACATCCAAACAAATCTAAAAAAGTTGGATGTACACATTTACTCATGTAAAAATGGCGATTCTGACAAACATGGTAATGTGTTTCATATGTGCATATATAACATTTACATACGTAAAACCCATTTTCCTATCCCATGCATAGAAGGCAATGACCCCTTAGTTGTTTTTTTTTTTTTTTTTTCCAGTCAGATGGTTCATTGGTTGGTGCGGTTAAAGGTAAGGCCTCCAACAGGTGTTGAAAGAAGCACTTGAAGAAACACAAGTAGATATCTGTTGTTCATCTTCAGTTTAGTATTCTTAAAACAAAAAAGGACAATCATTTATAACATATTAAAAGAAAATAACCATTGGAGCAAGATGATGCACTTGAAAGGAATCCCCACCGACTCCTGTGACCCAGTCAACTGGTCCATAGGGATTTTTTTCAATGGTAATGGAATACTTTATCGCAACACAAAATAAATCATGATAGAGCACAGCTAATTGGTTTACTCCATTGTTTCCGGACTGATCTTCCTAAGTTGCATCCTGAGAATATGATTAAATGTAAAAGGACATTCATGCGCCAACACCAACTTTCTCAATCATGTCAGACAACCACAAGTAGGTTAAAATCAGTAGATGCTCAATGTATATGCTAAACGTGGCACGTATGGGCCTGTTAGGCAATGACCAGGCTCATTATTTAAGGGAAAATAATTGATATAATTCCACGTAATCACCCCAATCAAGGAGATTTAGTTACTGCACACATTCTCAAAGAATGTTATATATAGAGGTGTCCAACTGAAGGAAGGATACACAAAATTTGCAAAATATCAGTCTATTTTGCAATCTTGCTGTATTGATGGTATAGTGCAAAACAAGCCACCCTCAACAATAAGGGCAAGAACTCACGGAGGAGCTTGAATCTGCCCAACATAAGGAAGGCAGCCACCCAACAAAATGCAAGAACTTGTGAAGGACCTTGTATCCAGCAAATATAAGGAAAACCATCAAACTAACACTAGCCACCATGTAAACCACACACGCATATGCCGAGACATGCACATGCCCAGACACGCATACGCATGCACACAAAGGCACAAGCATGCATGCAAACACACAAGCGCACACACAACAGCCAATGAAACCCAACTCCCAAGCCACCATACATGCTTGTCCATACCCGCCGGAGGTATGGAAATACCATGAGAAACAATCAATAAAATAATAAGCCATTGTGTACTCATAAAAAGACAAATTGCTTCAGAAAGGAGCCCATATAGTCGACCACCAATGCAAATAAAATTTCGAAAACTTGAAGACACCCTATTTTTAGTTACTGCATAAAAAGATGGAACCAGGCACGAACAGATCCTCACAACACCAACTATATCCCAAAAGTGAAACCCATGACCAAACCTACACGAAATCAGATGCAAGGATCAACAGCTTCCTAACATGAATCGCAGCCCTTCAAAATCCCAAGTATGGTACTCTTATCACTTCAACCACTCTCCACCAATATATTTGGTAAAAAAATGTCTACCAAAGTGCATGCCTCTCTACACTGACACTCCTGCAACCCTTTACCTGGAAGAGCCATATTTACATCGTTAGGACGTCAAACCCCCAATGTGCCCTCTCACAATGTATACACAATATTGTTAGTTAACATCTCTCAAAATAATGATTAAATAACAAATGGATTTTTCTTTTTTAGGTGCTTAATGAGGAACAGGAGCAATGTCAGATAACAATTAAAAGTAGCATATGAGTTTTTTGTTCTTTTTACTCCGTGCTTTAATGGAGTAATGAAGTAAATAAGTCTCTCTCAAAGTGGACACAGTCAAATTAATTGGCAAGCTTGTGAGAAAAAAGGTATTCTACTCATTTATTTGAGAGCCAGCCCCAACACAGTTGGGACAAGGCTTTGATGATGACGGTGATGATGATGATGATGATGACGACAACGACGATGACTCATTTATTTGAGAAAAAACAAGCAGGAAGCAGAAAATATCTGGGAACTTTCTAAGGAAAACTGAAACACTGAGAATTTTAAACTAAACAGTTGGAATAGAAGGGGGGAAAAGTGTCGCGACTAATAAGTGCAGAGAATATTGTTATTGTTGATTGTGATTTTGTTAGATATTATGCATTTTTACAGTTCATTTAGTGATCCACAGATTCAAAATAACTAATAGCTCTTGAAAAACCATGAGAAAAAAGGTGGACTCACTTTTGTGAAAAAAGGATGCAATTGGTATGATTTTATCAGCTCAAGTACTTCATCTGGGATGCCATCCAACTGATTTTCTTGTCCAAGAGAACGACATAAAATAACAGATAATTGAGCTTTCCCTGCAAATCAACCCAGGCGTCAGCATATTCCTGGAAGATGGTTCCTAAAACCAAGTCATAAGAAAAGAAACATAACGGATGCAGGCATAACCAAAACTGGCATAATGTGAATAATTTTGAGGTTCTATGAGAAGCATGACTCCTGTTTAGTAAAATACAAAGAAGCAGAATTGCTAGCTAACAAATGCTATTGACATTGAGATATTGCTGCAAGAAAAGAAACTCCCTAGAGCGAATGAAACAGAAAAAGGGAGGGAGTTTGCTGCTAATAAAAACAGACACCCTTATGCTGTTTAAAAAATGATGAAAAGGATACTTGTTGAACACCAATCTGACTCTGCAATTTTGGGCTTCCATAATGTCTGTCACTTTTTATCTGCACAATCCAAATAGGTTTCTTCTCTAAGTTCTATCCTTGGTCACTGGTTAAAGCCCCAAAAGTACAGGGAGTTGGACAGAATGGACAGCCCATGGGGTTGCCTATTTCCCCTCTAGTAAGTAAACATCAGACTCTTGGTCAGGAATCACAGTTATTAAACTTTCTTATTATATGCACAAGTACAGTATTACTGATTGATGTAGCTGCCAAGATCTGCATAGGTTTGAGAGGTCTTTTGGATATTTTTCCTTGTCGGTGATTTTAACAAGATATATCATGCCTATTGGGTTACCCAGGATAGTTCAGATTCGGTAACACACTTCTTTCTAGGTCCTCCATAATTTCACTTAAAAAACCAGTACATGGAACTAAATTAGGGAGCCCTGACATAAGATATCAAGAGTTGAGCTGAACTACCTTTCTGGGCAGCACATTCATACCATTTTTTATTCATTTTGCATGTTACAAACTCAGCGCCAGTATTACAATTTCATTTCAGAAGCTGAATCTGCATAAATTTTCTTTATGTAATCTCCTCCACTTGACTTAAGGGGAAAAGGAAGAAGAAGAAGAAGGGAAAGTTGCAGGTCACAGATTTTTCCCTTAATGCGCCTTGAAATTTCAAAAGGAACTTGTTTGGAATTGCAAACAACATTTACATTCTCCATATACTATAATTGTGGCAAAAAACACCATATTATCTCAACACCACAACAGATGGGTCTGTCAATAAGCTGACCTTGCTCATGAACTTTGCCAAGCTCGAGCACGTTCTTTTATTTGACACGTCGAGCCAAGCTGAGCCTATTTTACAAACTCTTTCAAAATGAAACGAACTTGAATAGGCATTGCTTGGGATGGGCAAATGAAGTGGATCAGTTCAACTCAAGCTCAACTATATATGATAATAGTATAATTCCTTCTGCAATTGTTGTTGCTGCTGCTGTTATAGTTGATCAGGGTTTTTTTTTTTTTTTTTTTGGTACTGTAGTTGAGAAGGTTTGGCAATAAATTTAAGAGACTTCATTAATATATATATATAGGGGCTAGCTCTCCTAAGCTGCAGCTTATCTTATCCTAAGCTGAAACATGGCTGGTCCTATAAAATCAAAGTCAATTATGCTGTTTTTTGCATGATGATCATCTTCAAAATCAAGATAAATCCAATCAGAACTGGATTTTTCAGTTCCATCATGCAAAAAACAGCATAATCGACTTTAATTTTGTAGGACCAGCCCTGTTTCAGCTTAGGATAAACTAAGCTGCAGCTTAGGAGAGCCCTGCTCATATATATATATATATATATATATATATATATATATATAAAGAAAGAAGACAATAAAGGGGTGGGGGAAATAAATAGAAAACATTGACCCATAAACAGCAGCTCTACAATCTGGTGCCATAAGAACCCTCCTTCAGCAGATTGGCACAACAAATAACTACCCAATCTGCATTAGTTCATGAGTATGAACAGATTTATGTGGAAAAGAAATACATTTCAGTGTGAACTAAGAAGCCTTACATTAATAGAATGTAACTAAGAATCATATTGCATGGCTAGTAAGCAAATTGAGTATGCAAAAATTTGAGGAAAATAGAAAACCTATTCACAATAAGCTGTAAATCAATTTCATTCATTCGGCATGTAGCATACATGAAAATTCAGTGAATTCAGCCTTTATAATTAATGCTATCGATGCAACAAGAGTATATACTTAAAAAATTGTATCCATCCAGTAACCAAACTCTCCAGATAAGTTATACAAAAGTAAACGCAACTAACCTTCAAATAAGATCTTCCGCACCCGCTTCACATGACGAAGATTCTCCAATGGGGCTACTTGATTTAATTTCCTATCAATTCACAAGAGAAAATTCAGTAATAAATAGCACATAGGAAGAATGTTCAAGAATTTAATGAAGCATCATTATGTGGAAATAGACATTGACTTCCAATAAGCTACAGAGAGACTAAAATCCAGTGCTGATGGGAAAACTGACCTTATGAGGGTGTTTGTGATCCTAGCCTCAACCACTGAAGCGAAGACATCAACTAAAACAAAAAAGAAAATATACATGACAAATTAAGAGGAACAAAATCTGCACTGTAGAAAAATTATTTTAATGTAGTAACAGAGTGATCTATTGCCCACAAGGGCTGCAAGTAGGCTGGCCAAGAGTAATTTTGGCTGGAATTGGGTGTCTGCGACATGTATTTGGGAAAAAACGGATTGGTCCCGCCTGACTTACTGTAGATGGTTGGGCCCAATAGTCTGGAGAAAGCATACGAGCCTCACTTTAAAGCATGTAGGCTGGACCCAGGCTTGAATCTCAAGCCTGATAAAATAACAGTATAGCCAACCAAATTGCCAACCTTTGGAAAAGTCTTCTAAAATTTTTAGACAGTGTATAACCAGCCATAGTTTTCTGACCAGTGGGTCAACTAGACTGAGCAAGTTAACAGGTCAAGTAAACTAGGAAACCTGACGGATTGATCGGATGGGTAAGTTACTTAATTTTTCAATACTATAAGTATAAATATATGCATTTAGGATTTTGATCCCATGAGCAATCTTTCGGATGGGATTAAAGTCGGTGAGAGCCCATGTGAGGCCCTCCTAATGTGATAAACAAAAACACCACACCCACTTCCAACATTCCTATCCACCCCCCACCCCACCCATGAATTGGCATGACACCCAAATTGACACTCATCTGGACGCTATCAACCCTTGGATTTACCATGAAAATTCATATGCTTTCCAGCGCACAATCTTGGACTTTCATGTTTGACCACTTGAAAATTGAAATTGAACCAAGTTAATTTTTGGACCACACCTTATTCATAAACCTTTCAATCCCCCTGCCCAAAAAAAAAAAGGAAGAATAAAGAAAAAAAAACTTTGGATGGTCTTTCAGGCCGGCCGCACAGGTTCTGCCAAGTGTTGCAAAGGTAACTGTCACTCCAAAGAACACATCTGTACACACTAATATTATTATTATTTATTTGGTACGTCACACTAAATTAAAGTAATTATATACGTAAAAACCAAACAATATAAAAATTTCAGAACAATATACATAAATTTATTCCATTCGCATATTTACAGGTAGTGAAGGATATGGGCTGTGCTGCTCAACTCACTGGAGGGATCATGATGATAAGGAAATGGGTGATCTAGCTTTAGCGAGCCACTATTGGTTCGACGGCGTAACAAGGTAGAATCATGTATGAAATGGTGAAAATCGGTGAAGTGATGGGAATATCTTGAGGTAACGATGATGATGGTGATATGCGATTCTTAAGGGGTTTCTAGACAACTATCCTGTTGTAGACACTAAGAAAAAGGACAAATTAAAGAAGAAAGGCAACTTATAAAGTAAGCATGAGATTCTAAATGTTCAAAGCTAAGTGAATCATGAATGTACTTTGGAGATATGGGCTAAGGATGCCTTTACAGTTTACAATCATGAAGAGTAATCAGTCGTTGTCCTACCCTACAGTGGTCTGCAGTCTTTGTGGGTGCTTCTGTTTCCTTGTAGGAGCTCTCTAGGTGTGTCTTTTCGTGTTTGTTGTAATTGTTGCTGCCTTTGTCCTTTTAAGTCACAAAGATTATGGTTGCCACTTTTGAGAGAGAGAGAGAGAGAGAGAGAGAGAGAGGCTTATTCCAGTTTTCATATGTTATTTCATTATGCATGGACAGAAATGTCCTTAAGTCAACCCCAACAACACAGCCAAACAAAGAAGAGTAAAGCCGAGTCGTGTGATGCCCAGATACAGAAATGGGTGTGGACACAGACACAGGGATTGGAGATACAACTATGTAGTTTCTCAGATTCAGGACACGGATACGGATGTCAGTGTCCTAATTTTTTCTTTAGAACAAATCTGAATTAATGAAATTGGCATTGCTTTGCATTCCTTTTTAACATTTTTTATGTTGAAAAGTAAGAAAACGTATCCTTGTAGTAGTCGACTCGATGGGTCAATTACAACCTGTTCGGGTTAAGTAAGACCAACCCAATTCAACTAGACCGGCTTCCTGGTGAACACACACATGACCTAGACTCATCTAAAACAAGTTAAGACCAACAGTTATCCAATATGTAACCAAGAGTCAAGTAGGCCAGATTCTTGGTCAACTCACCAGGTCAGTGTGTCTGTGTACCAATGCATGTGTGTATAGATGGATACATACATACATATATACATATATATATATATATATATATATAGAGAGAGAGAGAGAGAGGTTACCAGTGGATTGCTCATTTGTAGTTATCTTGCCTGGAACGTAAAGGATATCCCGATTCATGGCTCTGTACAACCCAGCATATACACCAGGGCTCAGTGTGAACAATGAAGCACACAAGAATGATCGATGGTGAAGAACTTGCATAAGAATGACCCATCAAAAGTTCATGCATTTTATTTGCATATTCTGTTTAATATCCATTCTTAAAGTAATTATAAGTCTAATTGAGGTTTGGATGCTAATCATTCAAAGAATAAATCGCACAACATATTCAATTATGAAAACAGCATAATCACCACTTTGACTCCCACATTGTGCACCACTTGTGTAGTGTCTAATTTCCATATTTAATACAACTTTTGTGGTGCCCCACCATATCAAAGGTCCAAATCAGCTTTAGCTATGGGTCCCTTTTACACATGCTGGAATTTGCTGTGTAACCATATCCAAGTTTTCAAAAATAATAATAATAATAATAATAAATATGCACAAAAAAAAAGAACTAAACTGATGTCACAAATTTGCTATATTAGTGACAGCCCTAACTAAAGTGCACTAACCACATCACCTGTGATGAATGTGGGACTTACTTGCACACGTGAAGCATTCACTATTCCAAAAGAAAGTTAATTAGTTGTCAAGGAGACACCCCAGAAGCAGGTTTTATTCATAGTTGGGAATACCATCCATAATGAAGTCACCAATTTCATACAAAAATAGAAAAAAGGACATCCAAAGTCAACTGTTTGACTGAATCTGCTTGCACAGAAAAAACACCAAACCATAAGGAAATCATCTAGTGGTCAAATGCACCAAAGTCAGAAGTCAGCTCACACATGCACACACTGAGAGGTGTAAGAACATTACGGAATAGATCAATTTCACTTCTGTTAATCACTCAACTTTTCTTCCTGTATAAACCTCTATATGAAGCATTATCATTATCTAATTAAATGAAGCATTAGCTTCAAAGGCAGAGCTCACTAGTTAGGATCACACCCACCATGGAAAGAATCTAATGTGCTTTGTAAGCCATCAACTGACCCCGTAACCATTACATAAACACAAACAAAAACACCAACCCTATATATCAAACAGTCAAACCTCTAGCCCAAAAACCCACCAAAGCACAATGAACTTCATGGTTTGAACAGGTGTTTCACATATATAACTCCTATTAATAACTTCATCAACTATAACAGTGTATGAGAATTGAGAAGAACAACCAATAACCATCCCATTCAATCGGGAAGAAAGCCTAGATTTGAAACTGGCAACTGGGTCATCAGTTATTGACTGACCCCCAAATTAGAAAACCCATCACTTTCTCAACCCGTCATTACATCAAACACCTGAAGGGCAAGCTCCTTCTCCCTTCAGTTCAATACACTAACTTCAAGCATCCTAGCCCTTCTCTTGCCTAGAGAGAGAGAGAGAGAGAGAGAGAGAGAGAGAGAGATGGGTCGGGCTCGGAAGGGTAGAAATCAGAGAGACAAGAAGATTGAAGAGAGAAATAGATGGAGAGATGGTCAGAGAGAGGGTTTTTACCTCGTAATGCATAGATGCGTGAGGTGAGCTTTTACAAGGGGTGTGGATTTGTAGAGCCCATATGGTTTAGCCACTACATATAAAGAGGGCTGTGCAATGCCTCAAAATTGGCCCGGCTAGACCAGGGTAGGGTTGTAAATTGGTCGGTTATGATCGGGATCCATTGTGAACCCGGAATCGGATTCGGAACCGTTAAGAAAGTGGAACCGGATCCAGACCCAAAACCGTTTCTAAACCGGTTTCTTAGCTCCGGAATCGAAACCAAAACTATATATGGGACGGGTCTAGATCCGAGTCCGGATCTAAGTAGAGATTAATATTTAAAAAATAAGGTTTTTAGGAGAAATTTTCCAAAATTGAGTTAATATGTCGGGTCTCAGGTCTACGGGTTCAAACCAAAGTAGAACAGGACCCAGACCCATTTACTTATCGAGGCCTAAATAAAGACCCAAATCCGGTTTTTAACAGATTAAAACCTCCAGATAATTGAAGAATCGGGAACCCATTTACATCCCTAGGCCTGGGATTGTCCTTACCCTACCCTCAGTATTTGCAACGTGGGGCCAAAATTGGCTAAACCCGTCGAAGAGCCTAATTTACTCGGGCCCTTACCCTACCCTCAAGGACTAGGAGTTGGGCAGGACAATGCGCCATGGCCTAAGAACAAGAAAATCAACATTTTTTTTTTTTTTTGGGGGACACTACCATAGAGCGTCGATTGATTGTTTGTTCGTGTGAGTGTAATTGATACTACCCAAAACTTGGAAAACAAAGAACACAAAAGTGTAGGCCTACCAATAAAAATAGGTGTTGAGGATTTCAGAAAATGCAAATAGATTAATGCGCATATAAAATTTTAAAAATAGTCCTAATGGCACTTTTAGAAATCCAAAGGAAAATTAAAGATAGCAAAACCTTTTGATGAGTACAGTTGAATAATTGTTAAAGAATAAAGAAAAACTAGCTTTTTTATTGGCACTAAATGGATGTTGAGTATTTAGAAAATAACTAATCATAATTATTGGTTGTTTCTTGTTATTTTTATTTTCAGTTTCTCACCACCATTGATGCATATCATCATTATCAGCCCTTATCTCCATTTTTTTTAACTACTATTTGACTGTAAACAGGGGATTTTAGGCTATGTGTGTGTGTGTGTGTGTATATATATATATATATATATAACTACAATGGTCGGGCTGGGCTAGGCGTTGTACTATTTAAGCGCGACCCTCAAATTAGTAGGCCTGCAAAATTCTATCCAAGTCCGGCCCTAAGGCAATATGGCATTTAAGAAAAATAGGAGCCCTCGTTTTAACTGCTCAGCCCTCAAAATTAGAAGGCCGACAAAATTTTGTCCAAGCTCAATCCTACGGCTTTTTAAGAAAAAGTAAAAGCCCACATGTCAAGGGCTTTTTAAAGGTCCGGCCAGCCCCCTATCAAAAGGCCAAAAGGCCAGATTGACAGGTCTACTCAAAATGGATAATTTGAACTTTTCTTTCTCCATTGCATCCATGTCAATCAGGCAACTAATGGATCTTGCATTTTTTTTTTTTAGGTTGCTACATTTCAAAGCCCTGTTGTCTTTCTTTTTTATTCTCTTACAAAAACATGAACAATTTTATTTCTTTTGGGTAAATGAAATGGGAACAGTTCGGCTAAATATTTGGTCGACCTTCTATGAAGATTTTGTCAAGTTTGGGGAGGGTATAGGTCCACAATTTTGACTAGAATTAGGTTCGACTGGGTTCAGGTTTTTATGGCCCCAACCCACCCTACCGCACCGAGTTTATGACTTATTTTCACAATTCACAAAGATTGTGTAGTGTAATTGATAATGAACATTTGAAATGTGAATGTTTTGAAATATAGTGTGGATGACCTATCGCATTTATTATACCTTCACTGTAAGTGGACGAATAACACTCCGCCACATCATCCAAAAAATTTAGGTGATTCTCTTCATCTTATTTAAACTTTTTAAATTTCAAAATCACCTAAATTTCTGGATGACGTGGCAAAGTGTTATTGGTCCACTCACGATGAAGATATATCAATAGGTGATCCAGACTCTTTGAAATGATGCTGAGTCCTCTCAAGTAAGTGACGAATAAGCCAGGTATGACTCAGGGCATTTTCAAGATTAGCCTGACCCATACCAAATTCCACCATTCTTGTGTACTCTTGTGTACTTAAATACTACTGATGTTGATCAAAATTTGAAGCCTTCCAAGTAAATTCACTATCATTAAATTGATCATATGTCTTACATTGATTGATCAATCAAATCATTGCATCAATTAGAATGGATTCCAATCAAAGCCAGTATTGATTTGTTGGGCAGTTAGTGACAGTTACAATTCAAGAAAGTGGCCCCAATGAAACACAAACTTTATTGCATCAATTAGAGTGGATTCCAATCAATCGCCTCAGTTTTTTGGCCTACAAATGGAAGACCAGATATCATAGTTGTTAATATCGTTTCGGACCACATTTCGCTCTGGCCTGCAAAATGTTTGGCGAAACTTATCGGAATTACATTTCGGGGAAAATATAACAAAATATATATACATATATAAGTAAAAAAATAGAAAATGTAATGAATATAGACTTAATCCATTATAGTAATTTTTTTTTTGGAATTATATTTTGTGAAAATATTAGAAATACAAAATATATGTGTAAAAAAAGTTAAAAAAAATTAATTTTTTAAAATTTCATTTTGACCGAAAAGTTACATTTCAGCCGAAATCCCGAATTTTGGCCGAAATTGGACGAAATCTTGAATTTCAGCCAATATTGACTGAAACGAAAATTTTCGGCCATTTCGGCCGAAACGAAACGAAATTAATAACTATGCCAGATACTCCCTCCTGGCTAGATTAACAACCCAATTCACTTGCTGATCCCTTTGCTCGTCTATGGCAGACATTCACAGAGTGCAATACAGGCAGAACTCTAAACTCTGGACCTCTTCAATCATTAATTCCAACATGTTTCTGTAGCTGTTTCAAAAGAAATTTAAATTTCTTCTCCACATCGCACAAACTCCAGAGGCAAGTTCATACACAACTTCTGGATTCCAAAAACTAAATCAAGGTGGAAGTGCAATGGACATGCACAAGGAAAAGGCCATGCACATCAACCATCTACATCCATACAAAAGAACCCAGAATCACCAGTAAAACATATCATACACAACCACGTAAAATATACCACTTGGCATGCTAAATCAAGCCAGCATAAAGGGAGGCCAAAAATCACATAATAACTTCAAATTCCTGCACTGAGTAAAAATAGTGGCATGTCAAATGCCTAGTATTACAACAACCTGAAAAGCATTAAGACGCACATTCAATGTAAATGATAATCAATAAGGTCCATATAAAGGATAAATACCAGAGGTTCAAAAGGATTAGTAATTCATGCAAAGTCCGAAGATGTTGTTTAAAGGTCTTAGAAAAGTGCAAGAAAATTACAATCCATAATAAAACCAGGAAACAAGTAGGCTAGCCTGTCATTGGCATTGTAAGTGCCTAAATTCTTACGGACTTGATTAGGCGAGCATGAAACTCGTGATATTGCTATTAAGCTTCTTTGAGGAGATTGAGTGCTTGAGACCTAAAAGGGGAGGAGAGAACAGAGGTCAGAGGCCCTGGTTGCAGTCAGCCGAAGGCACTCCGATGCGTAAGTTAGTGCTATCACTTAACAAAGGATGAAGTAGTGGAGAAGAAGGGAGCCTGAGTATGTGTTTGTGCATAATGCCTGTGCAAGTGCACTTTTTTTTCTGCTCTCCTTTTCTTCTGGATTTACCTCTTTGTATATATAGGCTGAAGAGTTGACTTTTGGAGGTTCTGTCCCATCGGACCCTTCCTGGGTGGAGGTAGGTTGAGGTACTATCCCATCGGACCTTGCCCTGACGCCTCGAGAGTTGTGGATGTGACCGTCGGATAAAAATAACTCCGTTTCATCTGTCAATACGTTCTGCAACGTGGCCGTACCTTCACATGGGTGCGCTCTGGCACTATTGCTGAGATGAGATACCTAGCGGGTATTGTTACCGAACTGAGGAGCTGAGATGAGATGCCAAGCTGGTACTGTTACCGAACTGAGGAGCTGAGATGAGATGTCAAGCTGGTATTGTTACCGAACTGAGCTGAGATGAGATGCCTAACTGGTACTGTTACCGAACTGAGGAGCTGACATGCCTAGCTGGTACTGTTACCGAACTGCACTACAACAAACTACACTTTTATCAACGAAATTTTTCGTCGCCAAAAGTCACTAAAACATCGGTAAAAACCTTTATCGACGAAAATATTTCCGTCAGCCAGACTTCGATAAAAAGTCGTGGACAAAACATTTTACCGACGAAATATTTTTCCGTCGACAAAAAATGGATTTTTACCGACGATTACTTGCCTTTTACTGAAGTTTTAAATACGTCGACAATATTATTTTACTTTCCTAAAAATTTAATAAATACTTTTACCGATGTTTTATTTTCGTCGGTTAAAAAGATAAAAATAAAAAAAATAATAAAATGATTTTTACCGACATTTATTTTCCTCGGTAAAATTAAAAAGAAAAATAAAAAAAATAACACCACTTTTACCAACGTTTTATTTTCGTCGGTAAAATAAAAAAGAAAAATTAAAAAAAATAAAACCACTTTTACCGACGTTCTTATTTCGTCGGTAAAATAAAAAAGAAAAATAAAACCACTTTTACCGACTAAAATAAAATGTCAATAAAAGTGATTTTTTTTTAAATATGCCATATTCGTTTTTTTAATATGACCTGTTTATACACTTGTATCAGAAGTAAACCTGTTCATGTACCTATATTCAATATAAAAAATGCATCCAAACAAAAGTTGCTAAATTAACTAACAACCATCGCCATTTTTCATCTCATTAACCAAATATTAAAATCAATAATGATACAGTCCTATATAAATATCCAATAAACATATACAAATAAACAAAAAAGAATAAAACACCCCCAAAAGTCTGCAACCGACCGCAAAGCGTCAATCAATCTGCAATGAAAAAAAACAACATTAGAATCTTTTCAATGAATTAAATTATAAATGAAAGATAAACATGTATATATATATATATATATCTTTTCCTAAGTTTTTCGGCGGCCTATTTTCCAGCCTAATTGTTAAGAGCGGTTTTTGTGTCTAATTCGATAACCGGAAGTCCGATTCACTGACCATAAATTCCAACAAGTTACTTTCGCCTTGAACAAGTTACCCATGCTTGTTTCTGGGCTGTCCGTTGGCCGATTCCAACTAAGTGTTAAGAATCCAACGGTTTTAGGTCTAATTCGTTAACCGAGAGTCCGATTTAAAAGCCGTCAGTTCTTGTAAGTTAATTTCAACTCGAGCGAGGTGCTCGTGCCGGTTCCAGATTTTTTCGGGTGTTGTTTCCCATTCCGGACCGCTGGCGGGCCGTCTTCGGGCCTAAGTGTTGGAAAATCCAATGTTTTCGCCTCTAAATATCTAATCGGGAGCCCTATCAGTGAACCGTCAGTTCCTACAAGTCACTCAACCCTCGAACGAGGTGCTCGTGCCGGTTCCCGATTTTTTCAGGTGCCGTTTCCTGTTCCGAACCCTCTGCGGGCCGTTTTCAAGCTTAAGTGTTAGGAAAATCCGATGTTTTCGCCTCTAAATCTCTAACCGGGAGTCTTATCTGTGAACCGTCAGTTCCTACAAGTCACTCTACCCTCGAGCGAGGTGCTCGTGCCGGTTCCCGATTTTTCCGGGTGCCGTTTCCCGTTCCAGACCCCCGGCGGGCCGTTTTCGAGCCTCCCGATTTTTTCAGGCGCCGTTTCCCATTCCGGACCCCCGACAGGCCGTTTTCAAGCCTAAGTGTAAGGAAAATCCGATGTTTTCGCCTCTAAATCTCTAACCGGGAGTCCTATCTACGAACCGTCAGTTCCTACAAGTCACTCTACCCTCGAGCGAGGCACTCGTGCCGGTTCCCGATTTTTCTAGGCGTCATTTCCCGTTCCGGACCCCCGGCGGGCCGTTTTTGAGCCTGTTAGGAAAATCCGATGTTTTCGCCTTTAAATCTCTAACCGGGAATCCTATCTACGAACCGTCAGTTCCTACAAGTCACTCTACCCTCAAGCAAGGTGCTCATGCCGGTTCTCAATTTTTTCCGGGTGCCGTTTCCCGTTCTGGACCCTTAGCGGGCCGTTTTCAAGCCTAAGTGTTAGGAAAATCCGATGTTTTCGTCTCTAATTCTCTAACTGAGAATCTTATCTGCGAATTGTCAATTCCTACAAGTCATTATACCCTCAAGCGAGGTGCTCATGGCGGTTTCCGATTTTTCCGGGGGGCCGTTTCCCGTTTTGGACCTCCGGCGGGCTTTTTTCGAGCCTAAGTATTCGAAAATCGTCGATTTTCGCTTCTAATTCTCTAACCGGGAGTCCTATTTGCGAACCGTCAATTCCTACAAGTCACTCTACCCTCGAGCGAGGTGCTCGTGCTGGTTCCCGATTTTTCCGGACGCCGTTTCCCTTTCCGTACCCCAGGTGAGCCGTTTTCGAGCACAAGTGTTAGGAAAATCAAATGTTTTCGCCTCTAAATCTCTAACCGGGAGTCCTATTTGCGAACCGTCAGTTCCTACAAGTCACTCTACCCTTGAGCGAGATGCTCGTGCCGGTTCTCGATTTTTCCGGGCGCCGGTTCCCATTCCGGACTCTCCGCGGGCCGTTTTCGAGCTTCAAGTGTTAGGAAAATCCGACATTTTCGCCTCTAATTCTCTAACCGGGAGTCCTATATGCGAACCGTCAGTTCCTACAAGTCATTCTACCCTCGAGCGAGATGCTCGTGCCGGTTTCCAATTTTTCCGGGCATACCACCTAGTTTTCACAACAGGATGCCTTAGGCTATATCTGCTTAGAGAAAATGCCTTACCCACAGTAAGAAAACTGCACCTAAACATAAAGCTCCATGACGAGGGTGGTGAAATTATGGGCTCTGTATGTATCACTTTATCTTGTACTTGTGGTAACATGGTATGCATGAGTCACGCCTTTTTTATTATCTGAACAACATCTTCATCTTCAAGCTCATGCTCCTGTAGAACAAAATGAGAAGCCAATCCTTATATATTCTAAAAGTAACTATTAATGGGGGCCGCCTATGCCCCACATGAATTGACACTTACCTCAATTTGACACTCATCAAACTAATCCAAAGTCATTAGTTGCGGGGACAAAAAACTTTATGCAACTGTGAGCTCTAAGGCCCCAACCCAAATAAGAGCTAGGATGATTACATTGGGAATATTTGCATTTCATGCCTAATCCACAGGTATAGCTACCTATTAAACCTTCCCCTCGCGACTGCCATGCAACAAAGTGAGCCTCACAAAAAGCTAGTCCAAAAATTTCCCCGATATCATTAGTGTATACTAGCATATACATAAATTATCCAGAATGGCCCAAGGCATACAGCCGTTGGAGATACAGCCCAGGGCATCAATATTTTTTTTATAACTAGTCACTGCAAATGTCAGAAAGAAGCAAAGCAGCGCATCAATAAATTCCATTCAAGAACAAGGCTACTTTCACTGTTCAAAACTCAAGAGCAAGATGCGTGGTGTACCAAAGGCTTAAGAAAGGACAAACATCCACCACATCTATCTGCAAAGAAATTTCCATGTTTATTCCAAAACTGAACTATACATTGCAAAACTAATCAAGGAACATGAAAGTAATGAAAAAAAAAAAATGCTTGCTGCATCATAGCCTTGAGGAGCATAGTTTGATATTAGACTTTGCAAGGAAATCTAGGGCAGAAAGTGGTAGCCATGTTACGAAGTATGGAGCAGGGTAAAAAGTTACCTGATTGGGCAGTAGTGAGGGAGTTTGTCCAGGATGTCCAACTCTTCAAGTGTAATCTGGTCAATTTTGTTGACAACATATATACAGGGCATATATACCCTGCTACCCTCAATAACATCTATGAGGTCATCAGCAGCTGCATCATATCGAAGAGATATATCAGCATTGTGAATCCTATATTCCCCACATATCGCTTTCACTGTTACAAGGTCCAGGTTTGTATTTGCTACAGTTGATGTGAAATTAATCCCACCCTTATCTTTCTTCCTAAAGGTCAAATTGGGGGGGTTCCTTGTTTAACCTGTCGTGTGAAAAGTAGAACAAATGAGCACCAGAGAGGAAAAACGAGGGGGGGGGGGGGAGGGGGGGCAATGGATCTCATTTGTAGCCCAAAAGACATTTAAAAAGAATAGCATTCTTACAGTTGATATTTCATATATATTCTTTACTGATAAATATGATGAAGATGATGCCCTGTGATGTACTCCATTATTAATTCACTTACAAATTTTAATGACTAAAACTGACCTACAAACATTTCCCACATCCCTGGTTTTGCCAACAGTTAACACAAAAGCTTCCAAGTGGGCCTGATTCCTACTGAACTTCTGCATACAAGAAGTACCAGGCATTAGTTAAATCTCCAAAAAAGGGTGCAACTGAAACATCTGAAAAAAGAAACATGAGAAATAAACAGACACATGAAGAGGAAAAAGCAGGGTGCACATGCATATATGGTATCTAAACTAATCCTAGAATGTGCAGCTGCATGCACTATTATTGATGCCACCAATTGCCAAAATCAGCTTCATTAGAGAATCCCATGTGTCCCAATTCTCTAACTCGTGCATCATTTTCCTCAAATGCATTGGACTGGATTCAACTGGACAGTCATCTCCTTCTGAAATTTTCTATAAATTAAGAGGACTAATGTCTATTAGTTGTGTGCTTCTGATGAGGACAATAGATCCCAATTTGCATGGTCAATATCACTAGGAGATTGAGTCAACAGATTAATGCCTTGCCACTCAGGGTTGGCAATTATTCAACAAATGAAATTGAGTAGGACAAGTCCATAAGGTGACGGTTTGTCAATACAGTGGTGGGTGGGGTCTTTGTTGAACCTGTCAGGTGAGGCTGAGCCATACATCATGCAATACCACATGGCGGGCCTGGTTGCGGTTCAGGGCTGGCCCTTGGTCATTTGGTCTGGTCTCAATCTAGGTGAAACTGGGCCAGGTTGGGGTCATCAATGCTGCAGGTGTTGCACATTCCTGCTCCATTCGCTACTTCTCAAAAGTGATGGAATGGGACCAACTCAGGGCAACAAGTGTGATTAGCTACATGCCTGATGTGCTACACAACGGTTGATCAACATACTGTACTTGTTTGAATGTAAAGAGAGGTGAGAGGGAAAACATTTTTGTTTTTTTAGATGAAGAGGAAAGTGATTCTCCTCTTAACCACTTTTTGTCAAAAAGCAGGAGCAACACACTGGGATATCATGATCAATGGAAGGATTCAATGTCCATGGATTTTAGTGTCTTCAAGAAAGGAGAAATCGTCGTCTTGACAAATCATTTATTTCTTTTATAATACCAAACAACAAAAAATGGAATTGTATGAAAAACAAGAACAATTTCTCTCTCAATTGCGAAACCTTCTTGTCGTCGCACAGATACACTTTTAGGACACATTTGCTAAAAAGTGAGGAATCCATCACTGCCTCAAATAAGAGGATTCTTTACTAAAGATTTTACTTTTGCCATGCAGTCAAGAAAAACCGGCATCAATGCGTAAATCCATAAAACTGAAAAAAGAAACATGAGAAATAAGTATGACATTAGTGTAGCTTAAGCAATCCAAATGCAGCAGTCATTTACAAGTAAACCAAGTAACCTACAATCAATCAGTTCATGAAGATTTAAACAGTCCATTGCCTGTTCCATTATCATGCATATGTGTCCATTGAACCACTGACCTTTAGGCCAGATGAGCCTTCTCCATTCCGAGTGCCGATTTCAAGAGATAATGCATATGTGTGATCTAAATGTGCCGGTTTCGAGTGCCGTATTCCATTCTGATGTGTTAAAAAACCTACATTTTTAGTGTTTATAAATTTCGACTAGTTATTATGTTAAAATTTCAAGAGAATAATCTACTAACCAAAGGGTGGCATCATGATCTCCAGTAGCTGTGCCATCACCAGCGGAAGTGGTTCCTCTCGTGATGTCGAAATAGGTGGTCGGATCTATCCCTGCCGCAGCTGCCAAATGTTGAACAAGGGCCTCAAGTGCATGTGTCCTCCTGTCCTGCTCAGCCTGCCTCCTAGCTTGCTCAGCTAGCTGCTCCCGCAGGTCGATCACCTCAGGATCAGGTGCCCGAGACTGTGTGGAAGATGAAGAGGTCCTAGTGTATATCCCATACCCTTTTAAGTATCCCGACCGCTTTCCAAGCACATCAACAGCAATCTGTTCCTCAGTCATCGGAGCTGTGATAGAGGGCTGCGACTGCTCCTCAGTCCGCTGCACCAAGGCCTCCTGCCATTTAAATCAATAAGGGATTTAGAATGCTTTTATGGCATTATTGATCATAATTGATTTATTAGCAGACGTACATGTCTCTGCTGAGCCACCTCATTTACCCACTCATTACTCTTTTCTCTGTAGTGGGTGTCGCGGAAGAACTGAGTAATAGTCGGCGCTTGACCGGCATTCTGTACCGTCTGTCATTTGAAATAGCTTTATATTAGATATGAACCCAGCTACATATTGATAAATTAATAAACTTAATCAAGTTTCTTCATATGAATATAATTAGTACCATCAGAGATATCCTCGATGCAAATGACCTGGAGCCACTAGTATGATTATATGGCAGCTTGGCTCGACTCTCTTGAGCTTTTTTTGACTTCGACTACATAGAAAAACAATAATACAATAGCAGTCATTTATAAAATCATTATTAATAGAATTACGTTGGAATATAATTAATTGTTGTAGATAACATCCCAAAGTTACCTTCCAGGCTGGTGATTCCCAGCACTGCGAGACCATCAACTGCCAGTCAGCTAGATCACAACCCTTTGCCGGGTGATCCTGGGGTCGGGGAACCCCCTGCTCCAACAACTTGAGATAGTGACTATGCATCTCACACTTCCAATTCCTATACAAAACCCCGCATTGGCGATCAATGTCTGCTCTGAGCTGCATATCGCCCTCGTAGTCCCCGATATCAAAAATTTGCTGCAATTAGGGGAGAGCCATATAAAGATTAGTAATAACAAACTATAATCAAATTTTGTAATGCAGAGCACAACTATAATCAGTTTGGTTGATATTTCTCGTTGAAGTTTACCTGAACTGCAGCAATGACGGCAAGCTTGATCCCACTGTCAAGCTTCTTCCAGCCATGGGGCCTAACTGGGGCAACCTCTCTAATGGCTAACCCAAGATGGTTAACCAGTGATGGGGCATGTTTCCCTTCTGGCCTATGACTGGAGATGGGGATCTGGACTGGGATGTTATGACCCAGCTGTCTCCTCAGCTTTGTCACATTCTTCCCTCGCGTAACACCCCTTACAGTGCTATGAACCTCCGAGACTGGGGCTGATGCTATTAAGATGAAAGTGCTAAATGAGTTAGTGAACACAAATCATTATATTGAGGTGAACCATTCTGAATCTTAAAAGGTCATAATTTTCTCACCTACGCTGCTCTCGACTGTATGAGGACTCGTCGGAAGCTGGGACGACTGAGGCTGTGTCGGCAAGGGCTGTATGGTCGGAGGCTGAATCGGCAGAGGCTGGGGGGCTACCAAATCAGGGGTGCTCCCTGATCCTCCAGACCTTGTAACTAGAAGAGCAGCCAGTGGAGGCTGTGTCGAGGCCTCAGGTGTGACTAGAAGTGTAGCTGTAATCCTCCGAGCACGTTTCACCCTATTTTCCCGAGGCATATCTGCAATCTAGCATAAAGCAAAGTGACAAGGAAAATAAATAATTATTAGCAAAAATCAATAATATTAGTAAAGTGAATGTCAACAATTTACATAAAATGGAAATGAAAATCATTTTAGCATGAGTGTCACCGTCAAAACTAATATTTTCAAGTACACATCATAGACATTCACAGAAAAATTACCTCATCCAATTGAGACCAAGATGTCTCGTCATCTACATCATCTTCATGGGGAATGTAGTTCTCATCCTTATCATTCCCACTAATATTCCTCTTTCCCTTCTCGTTTGTCCCTTTAGCCGAACCAAATATAGTACATGCGGTCGGCAGGAGCCCTAGAGATGCAAGTTTTTCTGCATTCTGCTTAATTGTCTTTTTTCTCTTTAATAAATAATTGGATGCTTGCACTTGACGGGACAACTCTACTGGTTTAACCCATTTTTTCCCTCCGTTCGGCATCTTTTGCAACTATGATATATAAAAATAAGAATAAAATGTGAGATGTAGAAATGTCTTATCCATATATAAACAAATAAGAAGAGTAAATGAAATTGAAGACAATGTCATTATGTAAGACAAGATTTTTATTAATTTACTTAATCGTTACATGTGCAAAACCTGAAACAAACACTACATGTCATATTCCATGTCATCATCTTCCTGACTATGAACATCATTTTCTTCATCATCTTCGTACTCTGCCAGTGTTTTATCCTCGTCTTGGCCATCCTCGTCTGCTAACTCATCACTGAGAACGATCTCAAGATCTATATCATCCCTAGAGTATTGGACACAAGTACCATCGACAAGGACTGGGACAACAAATATCGTTTCATCTTGCTGAAATGCATCATTAGGCACGTCGTCGTCGTCATCCCTCTTAGTGGATACATCCCATACTCCCCGAGGCTTGACCCGTTCTACGACTCTCCAAATTTTTCCTCTGCTAGTGTCATTAACGTAGAAGACTTGTGTCACCTGACTTGGTAGGACAAATGGATCATCCGTACACCAACGACCTGTGATATCAATGCTTGTAACATAGTCCTCGATGTTTATCTTGTGCTTAGTACTAGTGTTGCACCATTCACATTCAAATAAGACCACCTTACCCCCATGCTGATAGGATAATTCCCAGACTTTGCAAATGTAGCCATAGTAGTCATGCTTCACCCCTTGGTATTCCCCTTTCACGACCAAGCCGCTACTCTGGCTCCTACGACATTTCTCATAGACTATAGCGTGGTATCGGACGCAATTGCAATTACACCCCTGGTAAAGATTCACTAGGGATCTAGGGCCATTTGCTAATAACCACATCTCATCAAAAGCTTCTGGTGACCCTAGAGTTCGCAATTGATTCATCTACATAAGCAGATTAAGATAAATGTATTAGACTAATGTTATTTGAAGTATAATCCAATAATATCTAGCAATTAAAATGATGATATTTTATGTCTTACACGTTGTTTGAACCATCCTGCAAATTCTTTTCGTTGTATCCGCCCAACATCTCCACCTCTTTGATCTTGCACTAAATTCTTGTGTTTCCTACTCAAGATAGCTTTTAATGAATAAGAGTAGAAAATGAATAAAGGAGTTAACAAGCAATGCATAAATATGGCTAGATTGAAGCACATACTGTAGATACGGCTCCACCTCAGGGCAATTATTCAGCACAAACCAATGAGCCATGTCACGCTCTCTTTGAAAAGGATCATGTGCCCTTGGCATCAGTCCGATGGGACGGACAGTTTGTGTGAAGACCAACATCCCCGGGCCACGTTTGCCACCATCATCATAGCGCTCTACTCGATCAGTCTGCCTTAAATACATTGAGCAAAAAGTGAGGCACTCTTTCACAATGTAAGCCTCCGCGATCGAACCTTCAGGCCGAGCTCAGTTGCGAACGTACCCTTTTAGGGTATTCAAAAACCTTTTGACAACCAATGATAACAATTACGATTTTCAATGCAAGGCAATTAGTTACACTAATACATAAATAATTAATCAATGATCATCAACTATTACCTTTCTATCGGGTACATCCACCGATATTGCACCAGTCCACCAAGCATGGCCTCGCGTGGCAAGTGAACCGATAGATGAACCATCACATCAAAGAAAGCAGGAGGAAAAATCCTCTCCAACTTGCACAATATTAAAACTATCTGCTCCTCCAGTTTTTTCAAATCATCGTCTCTGTGTTTTCGAGCAAAGGTCTTGGAAAAAGCTGCCTAACTCAAACAATGTTGTACAAATATCCTTATTCAGAAAGTCGTGCATGCTAATAGGAAGGATGCGTTGGATAAGGATATGGCAATCATGGCTCTTTAAACCAGCTAATTTATCATTTTTCGAGATTACACACCTCGAGAGGTTCGCCGCATAGCCGTCCGGGTATTTGATCGACTTCAAGAATTCATAAAATCTATCTCTATGTTTTGGTTCCAAAGTGTAAGAGGCATGCGGCTTCAAGCTGGATCCATCGCCCCTCTCCACTAGATGCAACTCTGGCATGATGCCCATATTTTTCAAATCCTTACGCGCTTTCTCTGTGTCCTTGTTATTGCCCTTGATGCCCAAAATTGTTCCAACCAAAGCTACACAGATGTTCTTCTCAATGTGCATAGGATCAAGGTTGTGTCGGAGTTTTTTGCACTTCCAGTAAAGCCATTCAAATAGGATGCTTTTCTTTGTCCAATTCAATTCTCCAAAGTCACGCGGTCTTTTGTTATTCTTGCCAAACTTGACCGGCGCTAGTTCTTCTACCTGGTCTAGTACCTTTTGCCCCGGTAAATCCAAAGAATTCTTTTCACGCTCAGGCTGACCGTTGAAGGCCTAGCTTCTACGCCATTGGTGGTTCAGCTCCAAGTATTTTCGATGACCAATGTACAAAATCTTATCTTTCAACTTCACCCCTAACGAGCTGTCGTTACACGAGGGGCAAGCGTTATAACCTTTTGTGCTCCACCCAGACAAGTTACCATACGCAGGAAAATCATTTATCGTCCACATCACAGCCGCATGCATTTGAAATGTCTGTTTAGTGGAGGCATCATAAGTCGATACACCATGATCCTACAACTCCTTCAACTCATCAACCAAGGGCCTTAGATATACATCGATATCGTTTCCCGGTGAGCTTGGTCCTGGAATAAGTAATGACATCATCAAGAATGGCTCCTTCATGCGCATCCATGGTGGCAAATTATAGGGCATAAGTATGACAGGCCACATGCTATAAGAGGTGCTCATGTTACCGAAAGGATTGAATCCATCGGTGGCTAACCCCAGCCTCACATTACGTGTCTCTTGGGCAAACTCTGGATATTTCTTATCAAATTCTTTCCATTCCACTGAATCAGCCGGATGCCGCGTTATCCCATCGTGAACGCGCTCATCACTTATGATACCCGAATACTGCAAATTACTAGTGGTACCCGTACCGATACGGTCCAATACGGATACCGATACGGGATACGGCAAGCTACGGCTGGGATACGGGGGGCCAATTTCAAGATACGGCTTGTGTTATTTTTTGCCCAATATTTCGGCAGATTTTCCATTTCGGCCAATTTCTGTCTCTCTCTTAGTTTGATCAAAAGGGAAAACAAAAAAGGAGGAGGAGGAGGAGGAGACCCACCTCATTGAAAATTTGAAACAAACAATGGACCTTGTAATATTTGAGCTCTAAATTGAGATAAAATAAGCATTCCACCCAAAATAAATCCCTAACCAAATACTTATATTTATATATTTCTAGGAATGTCGTACCCGTACCCGTACCCGTATCCGTATCCTAAAATTTTGAAGTTGACGTATCGGACGCTCGTTCCCGTGTCCCGTATCCGTACTCGTGTCCGTATCCGGGCATCATAGCTTATCACTATGCCATCTCATCTCTGTGGCTGTCTTCCTTGACATATACAATCTGCGTAACCTCAGTGTCAACGGGAAGTAACGGAGCACCTTATGAGGGATCTTTCGCTTGGTGTCATTGACCTTGTACCTAGGCTCTTCACATTCTTGACATTTATCCAATTGAGCATTCTCCTTCCAATACAACACACAATTATGTTTGCAGGCATCTATGTTCTTGTATCCCATGCCCAAGTCAGGTAATAATTTCTTCGCCTCGTAAACTGAGGCCGGCACCACATAACCTTCAAGTAAGAAGTCCTTAAAAATCTGCAGAACATTGTCAAACGACTTGTTGTTGACAAACTCACGATCACAGAAAAGAGTTTTAGAATACTCTTGAGAATGTATTAATTTGTATCTTTTTCTATGGAGATTGTCCATCAATATATAGGTATTTACATGCCTTTAATCCAGGCTCTAAGAAAGGAAAGCCATCTAATTATATCAATCACTAATCTAAGTTAAGAAAGCAACTAATTACAACAATTGTTATTCTAAGTAAGGAAGACCACAGCTATCTCAATATTGTCCCAAATCAATTCCACGTGAGATATAATATTGGTCTAATTACTGATGGGCTTTGCCTTGGGCCTGTTTAACACCCCCCCCCCCCCCCCCCCTCAAATTGATGCGGGAGAATCAACAAACATCAATTTGTCAACCAAGAACTAATGGCGTGGTCGATGAAGGCCTTTGATGAGAATATCAGCAATTTGAAGTTCAGTGGAGACATGTGGAAGGCTGATGACATCACGTTTAAACTCATCACGGATGAAGTGACAATCAACCTCGATGTGTTTAGTGCGTTCATGAAAAACCGGATTTTCAGTCATCCGAATTACACTTGTATTATCCGCATAGAGGGGGGTAGCTCCTTCTGCTAAAAAACCAACGTCAGAAAGCAAACCACGGAGCCAAAGAATTTCAGAGCATGCAGCAGACATGGCTCGGTACTCTGCCTCGGTAGAGGATTTGGAAACTTTTTCATGTTTCTTGCATTTCCAAGAAATGAGACTATCACCAAAAAACATACACCATTTTGTCGTTGATCTGCAAGTATCCGGACAACTAGCCCAATCAGCATCTGAATAAGCTTTGAGAGATAGAGGATTGTTAGATGGAAAAAAAAAACCCACAAGTCGGTGTGCGAATAAGGTACCGAATGATGCGGCGAACAGCAACCAGATGAAGGTGACGAGGAGCAGTCATGAACTGACTCATCAGGTTGACCGTATAAGAGATATCAGGACGAGTGATCGTGAGGTAGATCAAGCTGCCAACTAGCTGGCGATAGGCTGTAGGATCGGAAAGAAGATCACCCTCCTTGCGACTAAGTTTGACATTCAGTTCGACCGGCGTATTGACAGGAGCTGAAGCAGTAAGACCAACCAAGGCAATGAGATCAACAGTGTATTTGTGCTGATTGAGAACTATACCTTGAGGCGATTGATGAACTTCAAGACCGAGGAAATAGTGTAAGGGGCCGAGATCCTTCATGTGAAATGTCTCACGAAGAGACGCCTGGAGCTTCTGAATTATTTCAGCATTAGGACCCATAATGACAATGTCATCAACATAGACAAGGAGCACGGTGATCCCGGATGGAGCACGATGTAAAAACATAGAAGGATCATACGAGTTTGGATGAAAATCCAAGCGGAGAAGAGCAGCTTGAAATTTCTCAAACCATGCGTGAGGAGCTTGTTTCAGACCATAGAGGGAGAGACGAAGTTTGGCAACCATACCCTTCCCAGATGAACATCCCTGAGGCAGTCGCATATAAACATCTTCTTTGAGATCACCGTGGAAAAACGCATTTTTGACATCCATTTGATAGAGAGGCCAAGACTGAGATGCAGCAATAGCAAGAATAGTGCGAACGGTGGTCATCTTGGCAACCGGAGCAAAAGTTTCATCATAATCAATGCCATATTCCAGCCGATTTCCAAGAGCGACAAGACGCACCTTATATCGATCTAAAGTGCCATCAGAGTTTAACTTGAGAGAAAAAAACCCACTTACAGCCAATAGGTTTGGCACCCATAGGAGATGGGACAATATCCCAAGTATGATTTTGCGCTAACGCATCCAATTCATCTTGCATAGCCTTGTTCCAACATGAGTCCTACACAGCCCGAGAATAGGATTGGGGAATGGAAGAGGAAGACAAAGTGGCCATTAAGAAAGTATGTGAGAACCCATAACGGGCCGGTGGTACCGAAATACGAGTGGAGCGACGCAGTGAAGGATGGCCAGATGAATTAACTGCCGGCGTCGGACCGGATGCCGGAGGAAGATCAGGAGGGGGATCCCTGGTAGGCGCTGCGCTGTTCCGTCTGTGATACAAAAATTGAGGATTAAATCGAACAACTGACGGGTCGTCAGAAAAATCAGGAAAACACACGAAAGAGGAGGAGTCAGAAGGATCAATGTGTTTTTGAAAAAAATATTGTTGTTCAAAGAAAACGACATTCCTAGAGGTACGTAAACGACGAATGTGAGGATCATAACAAATGAACCCTTTCTGGAAGGGTGCATAACCTAAAAACACACACTGAGTTGATTGTGCCGTTAGTCTTGTCCTCTCAGAAGGAGGCAAGTGCACACAACAAATGGAGCCAAAAACATGAAGATCATCATAGGATGGAGAGGTCTTGTACAATAGGTAATATGGGCTTTGATTCTCAATAGAGGTTAATGGCGTTCGATTGATAAGATGAGCTGCCATAGCCAGTGCCTCAACCCAAAAACGAGAAGGAACAAATGATTCAAGAAAAAGGGAACGAGTGACAGCAAGGAGTTGTCTATTTTTCCTTTCAGCGATTCCATTCTGCTGGGGAGTATAAGGACAAGCTCTTTGAGAAATAATGCCTTTGTTTTGTAAAAACTGTTGAAAATCTGAGGACACATATCAGGGTTCAAAATCGCGGTTCGCGGTCATCGCGTCGCAGCTCGCGGTTATCGCGGTCATCGCAGCCCATTGCGGAGCGAATTTTTATTTGACCCCAAAAAAATCCGAAAACATATCCAAAAAATCCAGAATATTATAAAATAAAGAAAATAATGTTTTTTTTCCATTAGTGCACACTTTAAAGCAAAATAACGGTCCCCTCAAGTTATAATATCATGTATCATTGCTATATCGATTTATATACTAAAATAAGCTGAAATATCATAAAATTGACATAATGCAACCATAATTTTGGGCAAACTAATAGTGTTAAACATTTAAAGTCTACAAGCAAGCAATAAATACTAATAGAGTTAGTGCATGTGCCTAATGCCAGAACGAGTGGCGGCCTGGCTCGATATTATCATCATCATCATAATTTCTTGAAGGGTAGAAGGCACCAAATTGTTGTGTTACAGAGCCTCCACTCCCGTAGTGCCCATAAGGTTGTTGTGCCATTTTAAACTAACACATTATTAATGCATTTGAATACTAATTTGAAAAAATGTAAATGATATCAAGAAAAGCCCCAAATTTTTAAAATAAAAAAAATCTAGATCTACACCTTAAAACACTAGATCTAGGGAAAAATTAGTGAGTAACATCATATCTAACTCAATATAAAGCCTTTGGTCCATGTATTACACAATCTTTAAAAAAAAAAAAAAAAAACCTCAAATAATTCGGATTAAAATAATGAAAAAATAAAAAATATTACAAAAAGTGTTAAAACTTCAATTTTTTTGCTCCAAAAGTATATATCTAACACATTTCAACCATCTCTAAGTTATTTTGATGTTGAATCTTGAAAAGAACTCCAAACAACACAAAAAAAAAAAAAAAAAAAAAAAAAAAAAAACCTTACCAAAGAGGTCCCTTGAGTTTGATTCGCTTTCCCCACATACAAATCCACCCAAAAGTAGCTTAGATTTAAGGTTTTCCATGCCTTAGAAGTTGTAGCAGCCCTTAAATAGCCTTAGGAAACCCTCAGGAAGAAGAAGAATGAAAAGGGTGGAAGAAGAAGGCATCAGACGTGTTTTTTTTTTTAAAAAAAACTGTCAGACGATATAACGTCCGTTATATTGAATATAACAGCCGTTATATTGAATATAACGGCCGTTATAACGTTTCGGAATATAACGGCCATTATAATCCGATATTTTGACGATATTTTATCCCGTTATATATCGCGGGCGTTATATGCAATATAACGTCGCAGTATTGGCCAACGGCCGTGATTTTGAACCCTGACACATATTCCCCGCCTGAATCAAATCGCAAGATTTTAATGCATGTGGAAATTTGATTCTCACCATAAGCTAAAAAGATTTTAAAAACATTAAAAACATCAGATTTTGAATGCAGAAAGTAGACCCATGTGAACTGACTGAAATCATTAATAAAAGTCGCGAAATATTTATAGCGAGCGTGGGAAAGAGTTGGAGCAATTCCCCATACATCACTATGAACTAAATCAAAACATTGAGAGGTGTGTGAAGTGGAATGAGGAAACGGAAGAGTTTTGCTCTTTCCCATTTTACAAGTAGCACAATCAAAAGGCACACAAGAAGATAAACCAATAGATTTATTTAATAAACCAGAATTTAACATAAGGGACAGAGCCTTGGAATTAGGATGTCCGAGTCTATTATGCCACAACCGGCAATTATCTCTAAGAAAAAAACAAAACACATTATTGTCAAATTGATTCTTAGAAATTTTAGAAAAATCCAGCGGAAACAAACGTCCACACTTAGGCTCCCTCGCGATCTCCTTCCCGGACATCTGGTCCTGCACAACACAACCAGAAGAAGAAAAAGAGATGTTACAATTATTTTCAACAAGTTGCCCGACTGACAATAGGTGGTTGGAACTTAAATTAGGACAAAGGTAAACATTTCTCAAGGGGATGGGACCAGGGATATCTCCGATAGCGGTAATGGGAACATGTCCGCTGTCAGCAGTTTGTATTTGAAGTATTTGAAGATGGCCATTGTAACTTGTCATATTGGAGAGATGGGTGTGGGAATACGTCATATGATTAGACGCCCCGGAATCAAGGAACCAAGTAGAAGATGAAGGTTACTTACCTGAGAGACCAAAAGCAGAGAGGGCATTTATAATCATTGGTTGAAGCAAATTCAGGAGTGAGAGATGATGAGGACCCAGGCTGTGGGGGTGCAAATGTAGAAACAGGCATAACAGAGAAAGCCACATAAGCATGCGGAGTCTTAGACTCTGGATTCTGATACTGCGAAACCGGATACTGTGGAGTCTGATACTGTGTCGACGGACGTGGTGGACGGCGGCGACATTCAGAAATGATATGTCCTGACTTTTTACAGTAACTGCAAACTTTCTGTTTGCATTGAGATGCAAAATGCCCAAATTTCTGACAACTGTAGCATTGGGTTTTGCTCAAGTCTTGAGGCGGAGGCTAAGAAGTTTTATTTGCCGAAAACGCGACTGAATAGGTTTCAGTCTTTTGTTGAGCAATATGAGCCGAGGTCGTAAGGCGCTGTTCTTCGCGTAAGAGTTCATTCAAGCAGACATCCAGTGAAGGTAGGGGCATCTGATTCATCAGAGCAGATCGGACACTTTCATATTCATTCCGCAGTTTCATCAAAAATTGATCTCGCTAACTAGAAGCCTGAAGGTCTTGAATTACTGCTAACACATTGTCAGCCACATCCACATACTTAATACTATCGTATTCCGACCACAGTGTACGGAAACCTAAATAGTAGTCTTGTACCGACAAAGTCCCTTGTGTTTATTCAGTACTAGCACATTCAAGATGGAATTGTCGCGCAAAGTTATCTTGATGGCTTACTTTCTTCAAATACCCCCACATGGCTTTAGAAGTGGGATAAGGCTTGAGATTCATTATCAGATGAGGCTCAACGGATCCCAGAATCCAGGATTTGATTTTGGCATCTTTAGTATGCCAAGAGGAGATCTTCTTCTCATCCTCAGTGGGTTTAGGGTCCGTGCTAAAAACAAATCCCCACAATTCCTTAGCTTCTAAGTATATTTGAAATTGGAAAGATCAGGCAGGTTAATTCTTTCCCCTAAATTTAATCAACATGACCTCAAATTTTTCCATTGCAACCAAATTAGAAACAAATTTATTTGAACGGAGAAAGAACTAGCCACAGACAAGAGAAAATATGTAGGATGTCTTCCCTGTGTGTAGGAACCACAATCCAACCAAGCAGAGAGAGACAAAACACAATCAACAATAAATTGTTAAAAAAAAACAGCCCAGACGAACTGGACAGGGGCTGTTTTTTCATTACGTGGGCCCCACTTAAGGATCTAGCCCCAGCTCAGACAACAGATCTATGATGTCCCTCTATTCTGGCTTCTACTGAACCAAGTTTGAACTGATTCTACTGAGTATCCAAGATTCAAGACGGTCTTGATGAAAACAATATAAATTTCTGGAAAATCTTGAGAATGAGTAAAACACCAACCTTGAGTCTCTGAAATATTCTGGAAAAATCACTAATATACTTAGAAATATGGAGCGACCATGAGTGGGTGATTTCTGAAGTTGATCTGATCCATCAAGAGTGGGCCACCAACAGGACGTTGCTGACGCAGCAGGAAGATGTCGTTGGCGCTGTGTCGCTGGAGATTTCTTGAAAATAGATCCTGGATCTATTTCCTGCACGAGAGAGACTTATTCTTTCTATCTCTATTCCCTTAAAACTTTGGAAGATGTCTAAGATCAAGACTGCCTAGAGCCTCGCTCTGATACCATGACAAACTCATGATCCCAGAAATGAGGTTTAGAAAACTCTCGAGAATGTATTAATTTGTATCTTTTTCTATGGAGATTGTCCATTAATATATAGGTATTTACATGCCTTTAATCCAGGCTCTAAGAAAGGAAAACCATCTAATTATATCAATCACTAATCTAAGTTAAGAAAACAACTAATTACAACAATTGTTATTCTAAGTAATGAAGACTACAGCTGTCTCAATATTGTCCCAAATCAATTCCACGTGAGATATAACATTGGTCTGATTACTGATGGGCTTTGGGCCTTGGGCCTGTTTAACAGTTGCTACACCCACTTTCTACCTTCACATGCAATATCTTGATGACAAACGATAATAGAGTATCTGAGCTTTTGCATCCTGGGTACAGGCCACGCTGAGAAGCCTTCAACAAAATTTCAAAATCCTGTACGTCATCCCTCTCTTGAGTATCTTCCTCCAAGTAAGTTCCCCTACGATGGTCCTCTATCAACTCATCGTATTCAACTTGATTCTCTTCTGATTTATCGTCGCTCTCATCCAAATTATCGGGTTGAACTATAGGTTCCCCATGATATATCCACCGTAGGTATGAGACCATCATTCCATGAATGTGCAAATGATTTCTCACGGTTACATAGTCATGCTTTCGATGGTTACAGCAATCGTTACACGGGCAATTAATCAACACTGCCCCGCCCGAATTCGCCTTTGCAAAATCAATAAATGAGATCTCCCTAGCTATGTACTCTGCACTAAATCGGTTCTAATAATGTAATATCCAACTCCTGTCCATATCTGACCTAATCACAAGTAATTAGAAATTAGAAATTAGAAATAGAAATAGAAATAGAAATAGCCCAAAAATGAAAGTGAGGTTGTTTTGTCACTTTATTGATTGACCTCATTTGAAAAAACATAAGATACCATCTTCTTTCTTTCTCTCTTTATATATAAATGTATGCAGGAGTTCATGTGTTCATCTTCTTGTTTAAGGATTTCTCATATTATTCTCTCTTTTCCTTTCATTATTTTTCTTTTTTCTCTGAATCATTTCTGTGTCATTGGGTCTTTGTAACTCGGAATTGGGAAGTCTTAGGACTTTCCTTTCTATATTCTCTTCTTGAGAATAACAAGAAAAATGAAAACGAAGATTTGAGATGCCTAAACTCTGAATGTCCTTATGCCAAAACATATAGCAAGACCGGATAGAAAAAAGACACCATCTTCTTTCTTTCTCTCTGTATACATAAATGTACGCAGAAGGTCATATGTTTATCTTCTTGTTCTAAAGTACTTCTCATCTTATTCTCTCTTTTCCTTTCATTTTCTTTTTTTTTTCTTGAATCACAAATTAGTTGTAGGCCATTGGGTCTTTGTAAATTGGAAGTTCAAGGAGTATCTTTGCTATATTTTCTTCTTTACAGAAAAAAACAAGGAAGAAAAATAAAAACCAAGCTTTGAGATGCCTGTACTTTTGAGAGCATATGGAAAGTTAAATTTAGCTTTTCTTAAAATAAAAAAAAAAGACAAAAAGAAAAGAAAATTGTAATGGGATTCATGCTACATGGTTTTTATTTGATATTTGGAATTTGTCTGTGTCGGTGTTTTTTTTTCCCCTTGAGTGCCCACGTTTCATTTCATGACTCATGTTTAAGTTACGAGTTTTTCTTTTCTACAATCATAATTTCAAGTTTGTGTGTTGTTTTGGAGAATAATTTTATATTTCATGAGTTTTGACTTGTGGTGAGAACGACTGATGTTTTAAGTTATGATATTTTTGTTTACTGGTGATAATTTGCAATTTGTTTGTGTTGTTTGATGTTTTCAAGAATGATTTTAACATTTGCAACTTGTTTTTAGCATTTGATACAACAAAAGAAACAGGCTCAGATTCATTAGAGTTGTTGTTTGGTGCAACAAGCTAACAGCAGATTCCTTGATGATTCCTATGTGTCGGTGTTTCATACAACATATTTCTACATGGGAAAATAATTACACAAGTATTTTCTACCTAATATAACACATGATAAACTTGACTACATTCATCAAATTATACTAGCGAAAAGCCCCCATGTTAAACACGGGCAGCGTGATTCATAATATTAAATATTAAACATATATATTATAATATCTAAACTATATTGTGGTGCAGGAAAATCATTATTAAGACATGTATTGGCAATATTAAATATACTCTGAAGTCTAAAGGACTACCACAACAGTAATAATTGGAACCTATGGGTTGATGCATCATATGGATTAATACACTTCTTTATGAATGGTAAATTTTATGAGAAAGCATGGCCAAAAAAGTTTTTATGAATGGTAAATTTTATTTGTTTATTCCATCAATCAATTAGTATAAATAAATAAAGAAAGAAAGAAAGAATGAAAGAAGACATCTTGAAGTTGGAATGTTATCATCCAAATTGATGCACGAACTAAAAGGAGGATGAAGATTCATTGTCACGTAACAGATGAAATTCTTCACTCACACAAGGTAACATCCAAACAAGACAAAACATCGATGGTTTCCCAAATCATAAACAACAAAGGACTGAAAAATAAATTTCATTTCCTTTTGGTAGGCAAGCACTAATCATGACATGCTACTGGAGAATAACTTAATTGGACTCATTAAAAAAATCTTAATTGGAGTCTACTGTACCAATGCAAGCAACATGAACCATTAAACTACCTTTGAAACTGCAATCTCATCCATTTGTTTTCGCTTCCTTTTCTCAATCATTCAAACAGTCCTGTTGGTTCTTGACTCGCACCAACAAAAGTGTACATAATTGTGTCATGTGGTTCACACTTCAGAGACCAATTTGTTTGATAAAGCTTAAACTTTTCTCATTGGCCATTGCTATGTTTATGACCTGTATTCTTTCTTGTTTAGGAATGGATTTAACTTTGTTTGCTTGGCTTAGTTACTTTACAGCTGGTTCACCGGAGGGAACCTTAAATCCCACATGCCATCATTAAAATGGATTGGTCTTTCCTCCTTGTAAATCAGCACTTAACTCTGAAGCTTATTGACAATCTTGCTCTAGTTTATTCTCCAAATTAGCAAGTCCCATCTTCCTTGGCCTAGCCTTGTTTATGCTATATTACAGTACGAAGGGTGCATCAGTATGGCATATTAAATCCAAAAACAAAGTCAACAACCAACACATTTGATGGCTTCTTCCAACAGTTCTAGAATCTTCAAACTCTTCCTCCATGAAAATGACTAAGAAGAGTCATAATTTTATCACAAATCTAACCTGCTGTGATCAGGCCCAGTGTAGCATGGGAAGTAATAAGGCATAAGAATAATTATAGGATCCTAAATCCTTGATCACTACAATGGTGATGATGATAAATCTGCATACGTGTAAGAAGAAAAAAAAATCAGACATTGAGTTGGATGGG
This sequence comes from Umbellularia californica, assembly GCA_028538565.1. NCBI lineage: Eukaryota > Viridiplantae > Streptophyta > Magnoliopsida > Laurales > Lauraceae > Umbellularia > Umbellularia californica. The sequence goes on from JAPQWN010000008.1 coordinate 64,635,020, forward strand.
GAAGCCTTTATCCATGAGACCTCGACAGCGGACAAATGATCGTACAGCCCCACTACAAAAAGACCACACCCCAAAAATTATCCCAGGCAATCATAAATTCTACAAACCAATCAAGCAATCCACTAATGCCACCTTTGAAACTGCACATGAACCATTAAACTACCAACAACTTCCCCAACCAGATCTCAAAACCCCACAATCAACTGAATCACAACCCAAATGCTCAACCTACCCAGACTCCCTAAGCACCACTATACCAACTCACAACAAATGAACACATCATTCCCAAATTCTCCCCAACTCCCACATCTGATCAAACAAACCACCACCACAGACAACTTCAAATTCCCAGCCCTCACTCCAAATAAAAAAAACACAAAACACACACAATCACTCACCCAGAACCCTGACCGATCCAATCCAATCATTCAACCATTCCCTAGAATCTCATGCAACCAAATCAAAACACACATACTAAAGAACCAAAAAAAAAAAACTACAAGTCAAGAACAAAGCAAACTAAAATACCTCCTTTTTCAATTCTCTGTTACAGAGATAAAGCAAAAAAAGGCAAATGCTTCTGGAGAAGACAACCAAAAAAGGAGTCGACCTTGTGCTGCGTCTGGAGAAACGACCGGAAAAGGGGTCAAACTCGTGCTGGCTTTGGAGAAGACGACCGGAAAAGGGGGCACCTAAGCAAGAGATGGGTTTGCTCCTGATAACAGAGATGGGTTTTTGGAGACGGAGAGAGCAAGAGATAAAGAGCAGAGAAGGACCGAGAGTGAGAGAGAGAGCGAGAGACAGAGAGCAGAGGGAGACTGAGAGCGAGAGAGAGAGCAGAGAGAGAAAGACCAGAGAGAGACAAAGGAGAAAAGAGGGGTTTTGGTGGCGGTAGAGGGAAAACAAGGAGTGGGAAAAATTAGAGGGATTTACCGACGTTTTAAAAATAACGTCACTAAAAATTACTTTTACGGACGTTTTGAAAAACGTCGGTAAAATATTATGATTTTTTACTTTTCTACAAATTAAGTTAATTCTAAAATTCACCTTTTACCGACATTGTGGAAAACGTCGGTAAAAATATCTGATTTTTTACCTTTCCTAGAAATTAAGTTAATTCTATAATTAACCTTTTACCGACGATTTAACAAAATCGTGAGTAAAAATCCAACTTTTACCGACGTTTTACAGAAAACATCGGTGAAAGCTTGACTTTTACCGACGAAATAACATACGTCAGTAAAGAGTACCGATGAATTTATGAAAACGTCGCTAAAAAACGTCGCTAAAAGTGCAGTTTCTTGTAGTGGAGGAGCTGAGATGAGATGCCTAGCTGGTATTGTTACCGAACTGAGGAGCTAAGATGAGATGCCCAGCTGGTACTGTTATCGAACTGAGGAGCTGAGATGAGATGCTTAGCTGGTACTGTTACCGAACTGAGGAGCTGAGATGAGATGCCCAGCTGGTGTTGTTACTGAACTGAGGAGCTGAAATGCCTAGCTGATACTGTTACCGAACTGAGGAGCTGAGATGAGATGCCTAGCTGGTACTGTTACCAAAACTAGGACAATCTTGGTAGTATGAAAATATCCCCACACAGGCATCATTCAGGATCGTTCACTCAGAAGCATCAGCTCGCATTCTATGAAGGCGTCTCATGACACAGGTGGGACGGTCTTCTTGGGCAAGATATTGCATGCTCCTCTTATCATTCATGGTAAGCCATTCAAATGCAATATCCACCTCCTCGGGAGTAAGATTGGGAATGTCTTTGACTGCCATCACCACCTCATGCCTATGTTCTGATTTCTTCATGGAGTCGGCAATTTCAAACAGTGTTGACTTAAGCTTCAGGGCTGACCTCTCCAATCCATAAACGACATTCGATACAACTCGCTTGCATTTCCTGCCCCTCCTGGTTTGACTTGAGGATCCCCACTGTGCATCTTCAGAACTAAAATGGGGCTTCATCTCATCTGGAGTTATATTTACATTTCCTAACATATGGCCATTGTTGCCTGTATCAGACTCTGAGGCAGTGGGTGTGTAAGCACAGTATGAAGCCCCAGCATATTTCCCCTTAGCCCTGTTTTACCACTGATTAAGGACGATACACATACATCATGTCGTTTATCTCCAGTCCTCCTGTTTTTTTCTTTATAACTTGCTAGGTATGGAATGACTACGCGCACCTGGTGGAGCCATGTGTGTGCTGCAGCTGTAGATGCAGCTAGAATTACCATATTCCATCTATGAAACTACTCCTCCTTATCCTCTTCTTCTGATCTACAATTGTTTGTTGGATCCTCCATTTGAGCCTTTCCAAATGGTAAGATATTATAAGGTTGGATTGACAAAACATAAACTTGTAAGAAAATTATGATAAACTGCTGATGCTGGCAGTGACATGAGTTACAATAAAAGAAAACAACACATAAAGTGATTAATTTTTAGTGCATGACATAGTTATACCAACATCTGAAATCACACACAACGCTTAAGAAATCTAAAGTCCATGATTGATTATAGTAGTATAATACCATTCAAGAAATGTCACCTACATGATATGGTTCATATTGGAACTTTGACATTGGAAATTACCAACAGTATACTAACTTTATCATAGTCTTTAACCATATGGCAATCTGAACACTTATTAAATTATATTGGACATTCAAATACTATTTCTCTCTCCATTTGTTGGCCTGTTTCTTTAGACTATAATTTAATTGCTACATAACACAAGTCTCACAAAATAACAGATAAGAAATTATTTCTACAAACACAGGTAGCAATACAGAAGCATTAAACTGACTGGTTAAAAAATCCTCCCACAAATCTCATATTAGAAATAAGGAAAATGACAGATGCTCAGTCATTTTCATACTGACACAATTATTACATGAAAAGCCTAAGAAATCACACATAATGACATAATGAACACATTTTAACTCAACTTCTTTAAACATGCCCACTTGGCATTTGCCTCTAATACTCAATCAATGTTTTTTTTATGGTAACTATATATTTAATAACCCACTCATCATAACAGGTACAAGCCAGAGGTGATTTGTCATTCAAGCTTTTTTCCTTCATGCAATTGCAATGGAGATGTCAATTTATGTTAGGCAGAGGTACTATTAATCTTCGTGAAAAGTATTTCCGCTGCCTCTACTAATGTCATGAGGTTTTGATAGGAATGATTAGCTACGAAACTTAATAAGGTATCAGAGTCAATCGGTCGCGAGAGAAATGATTCAGCACTTAAAAAGGGGTGCGGGTGTTGCCAAATGTGCGCAGACCGGGTGGAGGTATCAGAGCCAATCGGTCGCGAGAGAAATGATTCAGCACTTAAAAAGGGGTGCGGGTGTTGCCAAATGTGCGCAGACCGGGTTCCACCGAGGAGGGAGAGTATTGAAAAGTATTCCAGCCGCCTCTACTAACTCCTCCAGGTTGTGTGGGTATCTAAGAAAACTTAATACTTAGTGGGACTTGTGTTGAATATAAAAGGTTGATGGCAAGTTACCATTGCAAGATGACAATGCAATCCTATAAACCCATAAGAAACGGCTGCAAGCAGAAAAACCAAGAGCTTTGAGTATGGAAGTGGCTGATCCACAACCACCCACGAGCAAGTTCTAGAAACCCAAGAGCAGAGATGACTCTCTGTTTTCCTATTTCAACATTTACTCAAAAGATCATCACACCCAGTCATTTACATCATCATCTCTTGAATAAAAGAAGACTTCTAGACTACTGTCCTTATCCTATTCCTATCCTCTTCAGAATAGAGAAAACAGAGATGGGAGTAGGAAAGAACAGAAAGAAAGTACCTCTGACAATGGATTCGCTGCAAGATATGTTGCAGATGAAGGAGATGATGTGAATATGGGTGATGAAGCCACACACAAGCCGGAGAGAAGAAGATGATGCTGATTTGTTGATCTTTGAAGCAAAGGCTGGGAGAGTCAGAGTGAAGAAAACGTCCTTTCACTAGAGACTAGACAGTGCAGTAGTTTGAGTATGAGGAAAGAAAGTAGCCCTGCAAATAGGTTTTACTTTCACATCACCAATCTGCCCAGTCCCATCTATTCTGTCTCCATGGGTGAAAAAATCTGAAGTTTGATCATTCATTTCTTTCAAATACAAACAAGCCATAAATTTTGAATTTGGGCCAGGCTTGGAGCAAATTATTAGCATCAAGCCCTGAAGATTGGTTCGAAGGAAATTGGTCCAAAACCAAGTCAAGCTCGGCTCAACCTGCTTGACTAAATGGGCAAGCTCATGATTGACATGTTTTGGGTAGGCTGGATTGGGGCTTGCAATTACATCCATGTCCTACCCAACCAAGTTGATGAAGGCCTCTTGCAGTCCCTCGATTTTCATTTCTCACTTCCCCTCGTTCATTTTCTTAGTGGTAGAGGTACACCTTCTTCCTTTAATTTTAGCCGCTTATGAAATTGCACATACTAAAGCCTTGTTTGGTATTGTACACTTATTTCGATAGAGCCATCTAAATTAGAGCCATTAAAAAGAGAGGCTAAAACTCTTATTTTTATCAAATTAAAAAATGAGGTCTATGATTTTAAGAGGATTTACTTCTACTTCTCTAATATGGGTAGAGTGTAGGATCATGTGCCAAATACTCTTATTTTTTCAATCATCTAAATGCTTTACACATTTAGACAAAGAGGGATTGAAAATAGAGATACCAAACATGGGCTAATTATTTAGATACCTAAGAATTCAATTTCTTATAAACATATTGACCAAGGAACATTTGATTATAGGTGAGGGCTCCGCATATATGAGGATTACTCACTACCCCTAGAATAAGGACTTATCACTAGAGATTTGTATAGCCCAAGATTTCAAATCGATATCAATGTGTATAGTTGTGAAAAACTAGCATCGCTACGTAAATCTGAGAAAAATGAGGATTTTAAAGTCCCATCGAAGGGTTCTGAAAAACTTTAAAATTGGCCTAAATTCTCAGGAATCTAAACATGGGTTTTCCACAATTTTATGGGAAACCGATGATGAATGCCCAAGAAATTAATCAGAGAGCATGACGTAAGCATTTTGTGTAGAGATACTTATAGACTATTTAGGGCACGATTGGCTACAGTCCATGCTAGAAGAGGAATCCTCTATTTAGAGGATTCTCTCCATCTCCAAAGAATCAATACCTCTTCAGGTAGGATTCCTGATGAGAGTTCCAGGTTTGAATGGAGAAAGGGTTCCTACAATTTGTAGAATGTATGATCCAATGGATATTTTTACAAATATCTCAAGATACAATAAGGATCAACGGTTGAAATTTGGTCACCTTACCGTGTTTGACCTTGCCGATCTAATGACTGGTTCCGACCATGATTTTGGACCCCACATAAACCGGAAAATTTAGAAAAACGGACGGTTTTAATTCCCATTTTCAAATTTAGTGTAAACGGTCAAACATTTTGGCACATATCTGGAGATATAAGAGGATTTAACGGTTGAGATTTGGTCACCTTACCATGTTTGACCTTCCAGAACTAATGACCGTTCCGATCATGATTTCGGACCCCACATAAACCAAAAAATTAGAAAAACGGGATGTTTTTATTACTGTTTTCAAAATTAGTATAAACAGTCAAACGTTTTGGCACATATCTCGAGATATAAGAAGAATTAACAGTTAAAATTTGGTCACCTTACCGTGTTTGACCTTCCAGAACTAATGACCGATTCCGATCTTAATCATGGACCCCACATAAACTGAAAAACTTGGAAAAACAGACTGTTTTCAAAATTAGTGTAAACAATAAGACATTTTGGCACATATCTCGAGATATAAGAGGAGTCAACAACTGAAATTTGGTGAGGTGGCTGTTTTGAAGTTGTTAAAGGTGACTAACAGTTTGGATATTGATTATATGATCTAAAAGGTACATTCCCAAAGCAAAAACATATTAAACCCACATTACCGCCCCTAGTTACTGTTTGACACTGTTCATCCGCCTCTCTCTCATTCCCCGGACTCTGTGCATCCAAAGGGGGGAGTCTGACTGCAGTAATCTCTTATTCCACGGATTTCTCCCGTCTACCCTCTAAAAATCAACGCCGATCCAAACATACAAAACCCATCATCGCGCAAAAAAGGGCAAGAAATCCCCTTTCTCAGACCGTTGCCAAACGTGCCCTTAGAGCAGTTTCTCCTTTCATCACAAGAGAAGAATCCATGCTAAGATGGGGACCCTAGGTCTATTTGGATAACACCGTGGAACAAAAAAATTGGATTTTCCTCTTCCGCGGCTATGCTTTCCTATCGAGTGAGGTCGTATATCCGGATCCCCTTTCGCGTGAAAATGAAGGCTAAAATCTGAGATTTACTTTTACTTCTCTAATATGGTTAGAGTGTAGGATCATGTGCCAAATACTCTTATTTTTTCAATCCTCTATCTGCTTTACACATTTAGACAAAAAGGGATTGAAAATAGAGATACCAAACATGGGCTAATTATTTAGATACCTAAGAATTCAATTTCTTATAAAAATATTGACCAAGGAACATTTGATTATAGGTGAGGGCTCCGCGTATATGAGGATTACTCACTACCCCTAGAATAAGGACTTACCACTAGAGATTTGTATAGCCCAAGAATTCAAATCGATATCAATGTGTATAGTTGTGAAAAACTAGCATCGCTATGTAAATCTGAGAAAAATGAGGATTTTAAAGTCCTATCAAAGGGTTCATCTGAAAAACTTTTAAATTGACCTAAATTCTCAAGAATCTAAACATGGGTTTTCCACAATTTTATGGGAAACCGATGATGAATGCCCAAGAAATTAATCAGAGAACATGATGTAAGCATTTTGTGTAGAGATACTCATAGACTATTTAGAGTAGTATCTCTTTTCATCACAAGAGAAGAATCCATGCTAAGATGGAGACCCTAGGTCTATTTGGATAACGCTGCGGAAGAGAAAAATTAGATTTACCTCTTCCGCAGCTATGCTTTCCTATCGAGTGAGGTCGTATATCCAGATCCTCTTTCATGTGAAAATGAAGGCTAAAATCTGAGATTTCCTGTTGCTTTCATTGTTACACAAACACGCTAAGGAAATATATCAACAAATCTGGCGCCTGTTGTCCGGCATTTCCATGGATATTACCGCTGCACAAACACTCCTTAAGAGAAGAAAGATGCCACGTCAAGCACCCCCACAAGAAAGGATGTCTGTCATGGAGGGTTAAGATTTATTTTTTTATAAGACTATTTATTATTTTATTTTTTTTTACTAAGCCAAGGGGGCTAGGACCCACAGAGGTCTACTTTAGCAGAAAGACGAACAAATGCACATGCATAAAGGTTGGCCTACTCATGAAAATAGAACCCAGAAATCGAATCTTGTAACAAAATAGATTGTATATAATTAAACCTAGTGATTGGGAGAACACTATTTGATTCCAACTAATTGTCTTTAACCGGGGAAAAATTCCTTTCACCTGTCTGCTATCATGGATTTAGTTGAAAAACTAAAACATTTTTCCCTGATTCTCTCTCCTGTCCTTGCATTTTCCATGATCATCTCTTCCATTAGCCAGAAGGTCAATCATAGGCTGCAATTATACACATTCCTAGTAAAAGATTTGTTTTTTAGTTGAGTATGACGTGAACTGTGAGTAAAGAAGCAGAAATCAACATAGCCCATATCATGAAAAAAATGTATATGATCTAAAGGGAAAATTTCAAAATAATGATCAAATTTTGCCCAGTTTTGAAAGTAGAAAAAAAAAAAAAAAACTCACTTTTTAAAATAGAGTTTAAGTTTTCCATTAGCATATCAAATTAGATCAGGCAAGAATATGACTCTGAGTCTTTGGGCTCAAGTCTTTCAGTAACATTTCAACTCACTGGTCTACATCCGTTGATGAAGCTTTTAATTACCAAAATGCAACTCCCACACACAAAGTCACAATTCATGGCTTCAATTAGCAACTAGAGTCATCTATAGAATTGGCATTTGCTTCTTTTATTTGGGTTCTGCTTCAACTTCTAGTTTCTATGATATCCTTCTGTAATGTGAGGCTACTGATTAGAAAATAGTACGAATAACCTTTTAGTAGTAACAGAATGACATATTCTCCTCGAGTCCCTGTTTTGCTCAAACAGGAAGATACTGTTTCATTCTATCAAATCATGCCAATTGTCACATCCCGGAACCGAATCACCCTGGCCTAAGGTAATATCCGAGATGTGTCACACGTACTCCAGCATGCTGTACCTGTCTCGAACCAAATACAATATACGAATGAGAGAAAACAACTTTCCACACGCGTGAGTAAGAACTCATAAGTAGTAAGTAATAATAGCGGAAGCTATATTTCATTCATATGAGGTATCAATTTCCCATTCAGTCCATTTAGTATTTCAAGTTGTAATACAAAAATTATAAAATTATATACATTATGTCACAAAAGAGGGTGTAACAAAGAACCCTATACAACAATACCAAAAGTATAACAAAAGAATTACTATTCATCTAAGTGTGGCCCACATAAAAAAGGGGTTGACCACACGCTTCTTAGGCTCCAAAAGATAGTTGCACTCTGCGAAGATGACGGATATATTTGGCTTTAGGCTCGGGCCATTCCTCTAGCCCTGAAGGTACCTTTTGGGTACCATCCTCTCTCTCCTCGGCCTTCTTAGGATCGGAGGTTGAACCTGCGACTGTGACACCGAGAGTAGTACCATCAATACGACAATTAAGCAAGTATAGGCAATAATAAGGAAAATACATAATGTATCAAATTGGATTTAAGACGAATAAATTAATATATGCCAATAATACGTATCAACTAGGCGATTTGCACAATAATGAATAAATTTATGTATTGTGAATCAAATATAAGGGAAACATACTAATTGGCTACTACATTAAGCACGTCCTCTCAATAAAGAGCAAATTGGGATGTCACCAACTGCCTGGTCAAAGGCTAACTGGCTACCCGGGTTTGGAGTTCTGGTACTCCAAATGGCTTACTGCAGTAGTCTTCAATTATCTAGACCAAGTGTAACCTCGTCGGGTATGATATGGTCGAAGCTAAGTAGTGCCGACTCGATAGAATCAAATAATACTCGAATAAAATCTGATATGAGTAAGCTCATATTCAATTAACTATAATCAAATTGAATCATAATCACATATACTCAAATTACTTACTCGATCCCCATTTCCAATGATTATCATCCGGATATAATACGAAATTACAATTGAATATAAAAGATTAATCCTCGAAGGAATACAAATGATGCTTTCAATCTATTGAGTAAGAGTTGATATCAAGGATGAAATTATGCTTCAATATGAAATGCAATAATTTAAGGGAATTAAGGTATTTTTTTTTACTAACCGATGCTATATTATTATCTTTAATCTTTCACCATCCAATATAAGGTAGATTAGGAAAATCAACGTAATACTACCTCATTAGGTGTCACTCTTTATGAGAAGTACGTTGAATTTCTAACTAACCTTCATGGCATAGTATTAAACTAAAGAATACCCATTGAACTAGTTAATAAGGTTGACGGGTCCATTCTAGGGTCATAAGGTTTTAAAGATTCCTAAATTCCTATGGAATAAGGGTAAGCACCTTAATTATCTGTTAGTGTTGATTAAGGTGAGTTGCTATAGATTAAGGGTGATAATTCACCCCTACAATGGGTTGGAAAAGGTCCAGTTAATCACTTCAGGTTTGCTTGACCCACTATTTCAGTTAGGCAATTCGCCAGTTAGGCAGTTCGCCAGCGGCAATTGGCAGTTAGGCAGTTTGGCAGCTAGGCAGTTCACCAGCTAGGCAGTTAGGCAGCTAGGCAAGTCGGCAACTAGGCAGTTTGTTAGCTAAGCAGTTAGGCAGCTAGGCAGTTCGCCAGCTATGCAGTTCGCTCGAGCGAAGTGTCCTGTCCTCTCGAGCAGATTGTCCAGAATTTATAGATTCATAATTCTCATTTGTTCTTCCTTCTATTCATTTCAAACTTCTTCCCACTTCATTACCTGCATAAATGGAGCCCTCTTGCTCTCTTTTCATCATACAATCTCATTTCATTCATTTCCATAATTATAAATCATATAATAAACCATATCCATCTATTTATTAAGAACTAAGAACATTGAGTAGGGATTTCATGGAATCAATGAAAATAAACAAGATGAAAATCCATATTAATGCTTATACTTGCCTCTAATAAGAGCTTTCTACACACTTGGCTCAAGAAACCCAAAAGGCCCCAAATCACCAAACCTTAATCACACCAATACACATGGAAAAACTATATGAATATGCATGTATAAATGTCCAAGAGTCCTTTGACTCTAATGCACTACTACAAACACAAAAGGAAGTGTCTTGGCTCTTACCTCAACAAGAAATTTGAAGTTGAGAAGGATGAGGAATGAAGGAAGTGGGTTCTTGTCAACCTTGGCAACAAAGGTGAGAGGGAGAAGAAGAAGATGATGAGGGGTCTTCTTTTCTAGCTTCCAAAGCACATGCACAATCCTTTGATGGTTAAGGAAGGGGAAAGTGAAGAAGAGAAGTGGAGAAGGAGAGTAGTGAGAAGGAGAATGAAAGAAATGGGATGAAGGGGATTAGATTGTATATAAAGGAATGGAAATACTCTTTTTGTAAGAAAGCCCACTAACCTCATATATTCTCATTTTGAGTCAAATGGAGGTCCAATTACTCAATGGTTAATCCAATAAAGGAGTGCCTAATATGAAAATCGACGTATTCGTCAAAATACACGCGATGATGTTAAAACGACGTGTAAACGATGCAAAATGCGAAAGTTCATATTTACGAAAAAGCCCTTGACCCTACTTAATTGGGTCACCCGGATTCTACTCACCTACATTAGGCTCAAAACTCAACTAACTCAGTTTATAAGGATTAATAAACACTAAATACCATAATTAGCAATCAAACACCATTAATTTAGTTAAGACACAATTAATTAGTAATAATCAAGATTAAATCGGGTCTGGGTGTAACACCAACTATGTAAAATCTTTTTTTTTTCTTTTTTTCATTTTAAAGAAGGTGCATTAGTTGGCATGACATTTTACGTAGTTCGCATGATTTGACGGGATGAAACAGCATCTCTTTGTTCCAGCGAAACAGGAGATCTGGACTCATTTTCTTCACAATGTTTATCTATCTTCACACATTGCAATCATCATTATTTTCTATTCCGCAGGCGGCATAGCCAAAAATACTTTCGAGAGAAAAAGTACAAGAAACCCGAGCCAACAGTTTGAAAATACTTGAGCCATACAATAGTGGAAAAACAGCAGAAGAAAACCTTGTTGATATATGAAGAAACACAAGCATAAGAAACTTGAGTGTCAATCACAAGCAATGGTCACAGATCAAGCTGAGAACGTTCAAGAGGGAGTGAAGAGATCAAGAAGAGAATGATGACCCTCTCAAGGACTCTGCCCAAATGCATTTGGGTATTTTGAAGAAACGGAGAGAAACGTTGCTGGAAAATCTTTTTTTTGCCTAATGTAATGATTTGAAACGTTAAATGGAAAATTTATGCTAACTTTTGAGAGGTGAGTTTCTTTTTGTCCCAATTTAAAAACCGGGTAAAACTTAAAGCCCCATTTTATTTTATTTTTTTCGAAGTACAGAGAGTAAAACCATAAGGCATGTGCCAACACACTCCCATGATTGAGTGGTGTTGACTTCTTTGCGTCACACACATGTCCAAGATCAATCTTTGATTCCCAAGATAAAGTACTGCCTCTGCACCAGTGGCCCAACATAAAGAAATAGAGAAAGAAAAACACAAGAAAAAGAAAGAAAGAAAAAAAAAACCCACTTGCAATGCATAGCTAATTAATATGTAATCAAAGACATATTGCCAATAGCTAAACTATAAAGCACTCACTAATGTTGACACTATCAATATTTACCACGACTAGTTAATTGCTGGATTAGCTCATCCAAGCTTTTTTCAGATGACCCACCATCTTGTGTGGCTCGCCTGGCCACTTGGCCCAACTCCTGAGCCCTCTCTCTAGCTCTTCTCCCATCCTTTCCCCCCATCAACTCTTTCACGCCTTTGCAGATGGTGGCCCACCCTATGATGGCCTCCACCCCAACAGATGGAATCCTCAACCCAGCTCCAAATTCCTCTTCCACAAGCTTTGCATTCAGATGCTGCTCTGCAATCATAGGCCATGCCAAGATGGGGACCCCCATCGACAGGCTTTCCAGCACTGAATTCCAACCGCAGTGGCTCATGAACCCACCTATTGCATGGTGAGCCAGGATCCTCCTCTGTGGGGCCCACCCCCTCACCATCAACCCTGTCCCCTTGATCCTCTCCTCCATCTCCTTAGTGGGGCACCATGTCTTGGACCTGATGGCCCACACAAACGAGCACCCAGACCTCTCCAGCCCCATGGCAACCTCATCGAGCTGCTCATCAGACATATGCGTCTGGGTCCCAAATGACGCATAAATCACGGACCCTGTGGCACGTTGGTTCAACCATTCGATGCATGTTGGTTCACCCTCTACACATGTGTCTTGATCTTCTACATCGTTGTATAATAACATGGGTCCAAGGCACCAAGCCTTGGCTCCATTCCTAAAGAAGGATTCGAGAGGCCCCACAAAATCACCCTCGAGCTCGACCGAGCTATTAACCACCACACCCCAACTCTCAATATCGGATTCTCCGATCTCAACAAAAAATCTACAGATCGGATTGGTTTCCGGATCGAAGTCTCTGACCTCTCCAGGCAAGTCAACAACGGAGAACTTCAGCCTCTCAGGCAGACATGGCATGGCAAAAGTCTCTGCATGCTTGTGCGGTGCATGCACAATGGTGGACTTGCAGACGGCCATGGAGAAGGCACCCATGCCGTGGAAGACGAGACGTGGGACGTCGAACTCCCGGCACACGGCCAGCGTCCACCCGAGGAAGAAGTCGGAGACGACGAAGATGGGGAGGTCCCGGAGGTCGGAGAGCTGACGGATGAAGCGGTGGAAGGGGCGGCGCAGCTGCCTTGTGGCCCGGAGGAAGGGGACGTAGAGGTCCATGGAGGGGAGACAGTCGGTGTTTTCGCAGCCTTTCGGGAGGCCGTCGACGATGGGGAAATCGAGCTCATGGAGGAGGATGTTGGGGTGGCCGGAGATGGATTGGAGGATGAAGGAGGAGTTTGCAGGGGTGGTGAGGATGGTGACTCTGAGTCCTCTGCGTGAGAGGGCCTTAGAGAAGTCCAGCAGAGGAATGGTGTGGCCTTTGGCCATGAAAGGGAAGATGACTGCATGTGGGAGAGGTTTGGGGGATGGTGGTGGTGCCATGGAACTATGGGAGAAGGAGACCGTGTTGTATGAGTTGGTGGCTTTCAGGATTGCTTTTATGTATATGAAGGGGAGCACATGCCACATGTGAAATTTAGATGTGGAACACCTAAAAAGAAATTTGACATTTTATAGCTATAAATTAAATTGGACAAATAAAATAGGGGTTTTGATATTTTAGTCCTTAAACCAGGCTTTCCAAGATTTATGATCAGATTTAAGATAATATCATCAGAGTCGCTTAACTCAGGTCAATATTCTTTTTCTATTTTTTTTAATAGATCGCATGGGATCTATTGGTTTCTATTTCATGCATTTTATTCCCCCAACAAGCGAATTCATTTTTTTCATGAATCATGAAAAAACTGACATTTTGTGAAAAATAAATACACATCTGGCCATCAATTCTCAGATTCTATCATTTGAAAAAAAAAATCTTCAAGATATGCTACGTAAAAGCTATCACACAATGGGATAGTCCGTGATATCATAGAATTTTTCAGTTTTTGTGACATACACTACTCCCTTGATATCATGGGATATGAGGGAAAGAGTTTTTAAAAAAATTATTGCTCAAAGTCAACCGACTCTAGTGGCATTATCTGAATATTGGTTATGAAATTGAAAAAATCGAATTTAAGAGGAACTAATCTATCAAAAATTGAAATCCCTCTCTTTTCTTCCTCGCAATCTAATCAACCCCTAGTCCCAACCCAACTTGTCAAGTGGAAACTTGTTTTTGAGTAAAAATGCATGACCACAAGATGGTCCCACATGGCCACATCTACAGTCGTGATTCACACGGTCTCGAAAATATGGGCCGAATGTGTACAAAATGCACACCTGATCATGCTAGCTATGTAATGAATCACGTTTGCTATGTAATGTTCAAATGGATAAAGCATTTTTCCATGGAGTATCCACAGAGAGAGAGAGAGAGATAGAGAGAGAGAGAGAGAGAGAAAGTGTATTCTGCACCCAACTTGTCAAGTCAGAGAGAGAGAGAGAGAGAGAGAGAGAGTATTCTGCACCCAACTTGTCAAGTCAGAAACTTGTTTTGGAGTAAAATAGCATGACCACAAGATGTTCCACATAGAGAGAGAGAGAGAGAGTGTATTCTGCACCCAACTTGTCAAGTCAGAAACTTGTTTTGGAGTAAAATAGCATGACCACAAGATGTTCCACATAGCCACGTACATCTTCATGGTGGTGATTCACATGGTCTAGAGAATATGGACCCATATGGTCTAGAGAATATGGACCCAGAGAGAGAGAGAGAGAGAGAGTGAGTGTATTCTGCACCCAACTTGTCAAGTCAGAAACTTGTTTTGGAGTAAAATAGCATGACCACAAGATGTCCCACATAGCCACGTACATCTTCATGGTGGTGATTCACATGGTCTAGAGAATATGGACATAATGCACACCTGATGCAGTTCAGTCATCCAGGCAGCTCTACCTTGGTTGAGCCATCACCACCATCCATTTAACAAGTCCAAATCAGGCAGCTCTGGGATGATGTACCACTAAGGATGAGAAGTTTTTTTTATTAGAGGTAAAGTATAGATGCAACACCATGGATGAGATAAAAGAATTATTAGAGGTAAAGTATTGATGTACCACCATGGATGAGTGTGCGTGCCTAAAAATTACGGACTTGGTATAGATGATGATGAGGGTTTACGGAGAAGCTGTTTAGCTGAGAGCCGGAACGTCTCTGATGATCCGAAGCCTGAAAGGAAGAGAAAACAGAGGTCAGTGCCTGAGGCTGCTGTCAGCCAAATGCATTCCGACGCCTGAGTTAGTGCAGTCACTGAACTAGGGTGAAGTGAGGAAGAAGATGTGAGCAAAATAAACAGAATATAGACTGTGTATTGCGTACCTCTTATGGGATTACCATGCAGGTATATGTAGGAGAGAGTAGAAGGTTCCATAGTGGAGGTAGGTGGGGATACTTGTTCCATCAGCCCACCCCTAGGATCCTTAGTAGGTGAGGATATTTGTCCCATCGGACGTCCCCTCAAATCCCTCACATAAATGTGGACGTGATAGGGAAGGTCCCTTATCAGTATTTGGCGGTCACCCTCTGTCAGGGGGACTTTGTAATGTAGCCGTCCCATCTCATAATGGAGATTTAGACGAACAATGCCCATCTCGGTCAAGTAGACCAAGATGGATATCACCGAGATCGGGGCCGCTTGAGTTCGGGTAGTGGTACCGAGACGCTCGAGGCAGGGCCCAGAATGAACGAGGCCGGTACACTTACCGAGTTCAACTCCAACTCGGTGCCAGTTGGCAGGTTTGCCGAACTGGGTTAAATGAGGTCGGTGCGACCCCTAATCGGTATTTCAGTGTCAAGGTCGAAGATTACCTCGGCATCACACAACCACTCCACACAGATGAGAAAAAGAAATATTAGAGCTAGAGTAGTACCTTTCATTTTATTTTTGTGAGGAGGGACTAATCATGGCCTATTTGGTGATTTACTTATATAATGAAATAAAGAAAAATATTAAATCAAGAGAGAATAAAAGAAGAAGGGGTTAAATAAAAAAGTTTTAAATGACAAGAATATTTTAAGTAATGACTTTTCGTCATTTAGTGCCATGAGAGATGTTTTTTTATGTTTTTTTTTTTTTTTTAAAGAAGATGGTTAAAGAATGTGGGTTTTTGGGCATTTAGTGGCATGAGAAAGTAAATTTCTTACTTTTTTTTAATAAAAAGGTTTAATTTTTAAAATTTAGTACCTTTTGATTGGACAATATTCACTTCTTCTCTGGCATACTAAATTGACCTTTTGAGCATGTTTCTTTGTTAGAGCTTCTTACGATAATTTGAGGTGTTGTGGTTTTTTAGACATAATAGTACTTTGGCTAATCCATAGGCAAGAATTTGAAAATTAGAGCCATGTAAAATGTTTTAAATGCCTTGTCAGAATTTTAAAATCCCAGCCCGTTTGTTTGTCGATGGAATTTTCGGATGTTCAAGTATAAAGGAGCACATAGGATTTCACTATATTTGGGAATTTAGAAATTTTCCTTAGGCAGAATTTTTTGGAATTCCAATAAAGAAATAAGCCCTTTACTTCACACTACTATATAAGTAATTTTTTCAAAAAATGCATGCCAGTTAGGAGCAAATTAGATATTAGCATCAACTCTATTAAGTATTAGAAGCAAATGACAAGTTTAAGCAGAAAGTAGGTTGGTTTATTCCTCTTTCTAAGCCTATTGTGCCCAAATTACTATCAAGAGTCATTTTAAGAGAGCTGCTAATGCCAATTTCCAAACTTCTCTTAGCACATCCCTTTATTTAAAGACCAATATAGCCACGTGCGAAATTACCAAAATGAACACATCATTCTTAGTTTCATACCTCACCCAATATCTCTCTACACTCACCCACCTCAACCCCAACTACAGCCCAGCCACTGCTGGAGGAGGAAGGGGAGGGGGAGAATGGGCGGCAACGAGCGAAGGCGAGCGGTGAGAGAGAGAGAGAGAGAGAGAGAGAGAGAGAGAGAGAGAGAGAGTCATGGAGGCAGAGATAAGTAGAGGGAGATAGGGTGGCAGGCGGAGGCGCGCGAGAGGGAGGGAGGGGGAGCGCGAGCGGAGGGTTGTAGGCAGGGAAATGGAGAAAGAGGGAGGGAGAGAGGGACAGGGAGAAGGAGAGGGGGAGAGGGTTGGGTGAAAGTGAGGGGGAAGAAGGGGAGTAAATTGAAAAATTAAGGGTGGAGGGGTTTGGATAATTTTTTGGGATTTTTTCCGTAAAATCCTTTTGAATTTATGTAGTTTTGATATGGACCTCTAATCTTTTCATGCCAGGCAAATGGAAGCTTTTACTTTGCCTTCACTTTACCAAATGGGTGCAACATGAGCTTTTCTTTTTTCTTCTCAAGGAAGTACTTTTAAGGGCACATGTGTAACTGGTCTTCCACCGAATTAGAAAGGTAAAGTAGAGACCCTTTTTGGTCAAATATGTTAGCCCGGGCCAAGCCTTTTAAGATTGTTTTGGCACAGGCATGGCCCACTAGTAATTGGGCCAGCAAATCAAGCCCAAATCGGGTCCAACAGGCCACATTTGGGTTGGGCTGTCCTGGTCCATGAGCACTCTACCCACCTCCAGATTTATTGAAAGGAAAACATGTAGTCAGGGGTCCATACTCCATAGACATAAAATTAAACATCCCTGTCATCATCTAAGAAGAGAAGAATACCTGATCTAATGGTTTGTTTTGTTTTAAGAAAAATAGATGAGGCCAGCAGCCCAGCTTAGATATCATGTAAGGAAGCCGGCTCCCCATCATCATTCCCCTTTAAAAGACATATAAAACCACTTTAAACTTCCAATGTTAATGATTTTTAACTTTTAAAGGGTCTTACACATCATCTTCACTGTTTTAAATAAAGTACACTTCAATACTATATTAAAACCCGCAAAATTGGATTACTATTAATCAATCAAAGTGACTCAATCCACATGCCCTAACCAATTAGCACCCATCTAAATTTTATATCTAATCCAAACTAGGTCTGTATGCCAGTATCCATTTATCACATTTAAAATGACTTGTTCAAATTAGGTCTCTTTTTGGATAAGGATCATTCAAAAATTCAGCCCCATCAGATTATGTAGCCTTTTGTTAGTATTTATTAACTTTGAATTTTTTTTATATTCAATCCAACAGTGAGTGAAGGTTCCATGAGCATAAATTTGGAATCGTGGCGGCTCATTTGTGGGTAAGAGTGGGAAAGGAGTTGCATGGATCAAAGGTAAGACGGAGTGAGCCCTATACAAGTGGACTACCTCCTCAGATTAGAGAAATGGTAGGCCAATTGTACGGAGTTGGAGAAAAAAAAGGAGAATTTGAACACAGTGTAGTTTTCAAAGTGAATTATGTTCTTGGATATTTCAACTAATTGTATGCATATATAAAACCTTGAAATATAACATTGTATTTTAAGAAATGGACTTAATTTTGGCATCATGGCTTCAAATATCGCTTAAATATCTCAATGAGAGGGGAAAAAAATAACTCTAATAGCACATTAGGTGTATTGGCATAATTTCATATAAAGTTTTCTTTTTTGTTTTTCATTTTTTTTTTGGCAAAGGGGGTTAGACCCGTAATAAATCCCAGTCATGGGGAAGGAAGCCTACTCCCACACGAAGAGGAAACAGGGCAATTTGTGAAGAATGGGCAGGGTACCCTACGGATTGGGCAACACTACACCTTAAATCAACTTGGCAACCCTTGTTCTCAATTTCATATTTAGTTGAAAAAGTAAATAATATAGCCTTTTTAGGATCATATTAACCTAAATCAGCCTACATCAATCCTCAAAAATAAATCTCAAGTTAAAGACGATATTTCTATAAAGATTTATGCATGCAGGCCGATATATATTTTTAGTAAATCAAACACATCATTAAGAAGCACCAAGACAACAAGAAGGAACAGACCAGATATTTAAAACTAGTGTTTGGTATTGTCGTATTGGTCACTGCAAAAACCAGTACATGGTTAGCCAGGTTTTAAAAGCAACTACCCATGGCTAGAGCAGGACCATTTTTTCTAAGATAACTGTTTAGATATTTTATAGATTTTATTTCTTGTCTGTAATGCCAATGAGCCATTCTAGATTTGGCTCGATGAAGCCCCCGTTCTCCTCCTTCTGTTGACCAAGACAATAGATCCTAAAATACAAATATTTTTGTCCTCTACGAAGTGGCAAATGCATGGCTCACGAGATGATCACATCATTAATAAACTATTCAAAGGAGACATTCTTTCTATTTTCCACACTTCATGTTCCACGGCATGGTCCATGTAAGAATTCTGGCTCTTTCAACTTTCAAAACGTCACATCTCGGATAATGAGCAGAGAAGTAAATGGATCTGCATTCTCTGATTGTGTCAGGTGGTTTTAACCGTCAAAAACCCGGATATGAATTCTTATTTAGACCCCAATAAGTAAATACGTTTGGATCCGAGTCCACCTTGGTTCGGACCTGTGGACCTGAGACCCGACATATTACCTCAATTTTCGAAAATCTCTCTTAAAAATCATATTTTTTAATATCTTCTTATACCTATATCTGGATCCGAATTCAGACCCGCCCCATATATGGTTCTGGCTTCGGTTCCGAGTCCGGATTCAATTCCACATTCTCCTTAACAATTCCGGTTCTAGGTCCACCATGGACTCAGACTGGAACCGACCTGTTTACAACCCTAGTAATGGGTCACTCTCTTCCTTCAATTTTCAGAATTGATGTACTAGCTTAGAGTGCAAGCAGGGGCAGACCAAACTTGAATCCTAATGACGCAACCTTGCTGGTTCGGGTCAGTCTCATTCAAGTTTGGTCAGATTGAAGCCTAGATTTTGAAAAATCCAACTGAAATTAAGGATACATTCTTTTTTTTGCTAGATGGATGAGTGATAAACAACTCGTGAGACAACTTACCTGTCCAGGATTCAACTCCGGGCAACTATTACGAGATGAGACCCTAGCCACTAGGGTGTCTCATGTTTCACGAATTCAGGCTACATTTGCATTTGTTCTTTGATTAATTTGAATGGGACACATGTAACTAACCCCTGAATGGATTGGTCTCATTTTTTTTTTTTCCTCCAATCCAAACGAGACTCACAATGAAGAAACACATTAATGTTACCATATTTCATATAGGCTGCCTAGAAACTGCTTAGATGAGCATGTTGTACATACACATATTTCATAAAGTACGTTCTATGCAAATATATTTTTTGAAATCTACACTCTTTGAAAAGAAAATTAAAACTTAAAAATCTTTGGATGCCTGATCCAACACCTTGGGTCGGCTTAGGACGAGCATTTTCCCATTTCGTCGATTCACATAAGGCTTAGGATTAGTCAAATGTAATTTAGTTGGGTTTGGGTTGTTCAAATTCCCCTGACCTGACCCACCCCATTAATTTGAACTCCTGCTAAGTGCTAGGTGCTAAGTGGGGCATGTCTGTTGAATTTGACCTGATTTACAGCAGATGGACTGGACCACATCAAGAATCCACACAAATTGACTCGATTCCAACACCAAAATGACAAATTTTTTTAAGAGTGTTTTTGTATATAAAACATCAACCCCCCCTCTATGATTTGCAAATAAGCCCTTGTGGTTTTTGTATTTGTAAATAGGCCACTACATTTTCAATTCAAAACCTTTCATGTCCTCAAAATCAATATTTCTAAAGAGAATGGGTAACCACTATGAGATTTGTGTTGAACTTTTATAAAAATGACAGCTTTGCCCTTACATTCATTAAACTGGAATGAGTATATTATTATTTTAAAAAAACACCATTATTTTATCCCAAGTCCTAACTGCCTCTCTTAATAACGCTTTAATGCTATGTTAAAAAAAAAATAACGCTTTAATGCAAATGGAGCCTAATCAAGTATTTTGAAACTTTCATCAATCTAATGGTAGGGATGCATGGATTGAATCGATTATAACCAACTATAAGACCAAGCTTTCATTGTCATTATGATTGATTTGAATCTAATAAAACAGGTCCTATATTGATAAAAATAGATTTATGTGCGATTATTTTCTTCCACTAAATTTAATTATTAATGTTACAAGCCTAAGAGAAAAATAAGCTCAAGCTTTTAAATTTATGCATACAGGATAAAAATATGAGCAAAAGTGTCATTTCACTCTAAAAGTTTTTAGTAGTTGGAAGGCTACTAATTTTAGGGAAATGAAAGGTATTGAAATGAAAAGCTAAAAACCTAACTATTTATAAATACCAAAATCATAGAGACCAATTTACAGATTCTTCGAACCTTAAGTGGGGTAAATGCAAAAAGCTCTATTTATAATTGTTTTGTAATTTGTTTTCAATCCATCTCCAAGCATTTAATGTCATTGACTTGATAGTAATAAAACCCATGCACCCACACTCCTCTCGGATAATTTAATTTTTTTTTTTGAGATAGAGATGAACAGTCCGTGACCTCAACTTTCTAGATGATCATTTAAATCTACAGGCCTTCCATGGCAACTCCAACTTAATAAAGCAGTCACCACAGTGACAAATGTATGAACAATTCTTTACAGTGGGCCCCACCCCATGTTCCATCTCCACCTCCCAATTAGATTCATGCAAAAGACAAAAATCAAAAATAAAAAAAAATGAAAGAAAATGGAATGCTGCAGCTGCCCATCTCCTATCTATGGATCCGGATCCCCTATTTGGACTATACAGGGATTTCCAATTAGGGGCTGTCACATGGAAAACGAAATCTCTTTTAAAAGATAGGAATTTTCTTTAGGGAGATGAGAATGGTATTTTTTTCACGTGGCACTCCTGGATTGGTCCACAGAGAGTTTGAACCCTGTTTTGGACCAATCAGGGGATCCATTTCCCCTATTTATGTATATCACCTTCACATGTACATGGACACAAAGCTATCCTTATAGCAGAAGGGCTGCATAAAATAAGTCTTCTTTTGTCTCTCCTTAGTCCTTAGTCCTGTTCCTCACATGGCACCACCACCCAAACCTCTCCCACATGCAGTCATCTTCCCTTTCATGGCCCAAGGCCACACCATTCCTCTGCTGGACTTCTCTAAGGCCCTCTCACGCAGAGGACTCAGAGTCACCATCCTCACCACCCCTGCAAACTCCTCCTTCATCCTCCAATCCATCTCCGACCACCCCAACATCCTCCTCCATGAGCTCGACTTCCCCATCGTCGACGGCCTACCGAAAGGCTGCGAAAACACCGACCGGCTCCCCTCCATGGACCTCTACGTCCCCTTCCTCCTGGCCACAAGGCAGCTCCGCCGCCCCTTCCACCGTTTCATCCGTCAGCTCTCCGACCTCCGGGACCTCCCCATCTTCGTCGTCTCCGACTTCTTCCTCGGGTGGACCCTCGCCGTGTGCCGGGAGTTCGACGTCCCCCGTCTCGTCTTCCACGGAATGGGTGCCTTCTCCATGGCCGTGTGCAAGTCCACCATTGTGCATGCACCGCACAAGCATGCAGAGACTTTTGCCATGCCATGTCTGCCTGAGAGGCTGAAGTTCTCCGTTGTTGACTTGCCTGGAGAGGTCAGAGACTTCGACCCGGAAAGCATTAATCCGATCTGTAGATTTTTTGTTGAGATCGGAGAATCCGATATTGAGAGTTGGGGTGTGGTGGTTAATAGCTCGGTCGAGCTCGAGGGTGATTTTGTGGGGCCTCTCGAATCCTTCTTTAGGAATGGAGCCAAGGCTTGGTGCCTTGGACCCATGCTATTATACAACGATGTAGAAGATCAAGACACATGTGTAGAGGGTGAACCAACATGCATCGAATGGTTGAACCAACGTGCCACAGGGTCAGTGATTTATGCGTCATTTGGGACCCAGACGCATATGTCTGATGAGCAGCTTGATGAGGTTGCCATGGGGCTGGAGAGGTCTGGGTGCTCGTTTGTGTGGGCCATCAGGTCCAAGACATGGTGCCCCACTAAGGAGATGGAGGAGAGGATCAAGGGGAGAGGGTTGATGGTGAGGGGGTGGGCCCCGCAGAGGAGGATCTTGGGTCACCATGCAATAGGTGGGTTCATGAGCCACTGTGGCTGGAATTCAGTGCTGGAAAGCGTGTCGATGGGGGTCCCCATCTTGGCATGGCCTATGATTGCAGAGCAGCATCTGAATGCAAAGCTTGTGGTAGAGGAATTTGGAGCTGGGTGGAGGATTCCATCTGTTGGGGTGGAGGCCATCATAGGGTGGGCCACCATCTGCAAAGGCGTGAAAGAGTTGATGGGGGGAAAGGATGGGAGAAGAGCTAGAGAGAGGGCTCAGGAGTTGGGCCAAGTGGCCAGGCGAGCCACACAAGATGGTGGGTCATCTGAAAAAAGCTTGGATGAGCTAATCAAGCAATTAACTAGTCGTGGTAAATGCTAGTGTGATCAACATTAGTGACTGTGTTAAAAGTTTGTTTCTTCATTAATTATGTGTTGTGAATTGTTATTCAGAGTCTGTATATGCATTCAAATGTGACTTTAGGATATGGTTTTCTAAAGCTGTTGTTGTTACTGAAAGTATATTTGTTTTCTATATACATTAAACTACGGAGATGTTCTGTTCTTCCTGTTATGAACATATATATATATATATATATATATGTACCATCATGCGTGGTCACATTAACCTTGTCTTCTTTGTTGTGGATTCATGATTCAACTTTGATCAATAAGTGTGTATAAACTATAAAGCCGTGATTGACCTTCAAATAAATGGAGATTTTACCCTATTAACTTAAGTGAGTATAATATAATGAAGGGCATGCAGTCAGAAAGCAACAAAGAGTCCATTCATGTAATCTGACTTGATTTTGTGATGAAATACATGGATTAAGTCAGAATTGGGAGTTTTCTCCTTGTGCCTTGAGAATTAATTAAAGGATTGAAGGAATTGTCACCATTACATGGGATTACGCACCCATACGTTTGCCCCAAGATTTAAAAGGATTGAAGGTATCGTCACCATTACAGAGACCATCTATAATCTTCTATAATATTAATTTAAAACCGTCCATGACATAACATTCCTCTCCTATGTAGGGCTTGATGAAGCACCTTTCATCTGTTAGCAGGGGCAACTGTCAGTCCAGGTCCTCTGTAGGGATGTAGACGATAACCTTTGAATTTTTTTTTTCGCGAAACCGGAACAATTAACGAGAAGATGAAATCAAAACTATATATGTGACGGGTCTAGGTTTGGTTCAGGTATAGGTAGAGAATGCTATAGGAGAAAATCTAATTTTTTGAAGATATTCATGAAAATTGAGATAATTTGCCAGTCTCGGGTTCATCGGTCGGAACCAAAGTAAAACCGGACCTAGATCCGTTCAAGCAACGGGTAAAAAAAAAATCGAGGGGTGAGGGCCCTCACATTTAAGTTGTTGGCATGGATGTGGATCTTAAATATGAGGGCCACTACCTAATCTCTCTCTTATAAGGAGGTGAGAGATATCTCTTATAAGAGCATCTTCATATATATATATATATATATATAAAGAGGGTTAACTTTAGGATATAATTTTATGAAAATGTGATTGGTCTAAAGTTATTGTTGTCATTGATAGTGTATTTGTTCTCTGTTATACTTATATATACATTTAAGAGATGAAATGTTTTGGTTTGCCTGTTAGATAATCTGTATTCTGTAACATTCATGTTAAAATTGACCTTTCGTTCTTTGCTGATGATGTGATCTGGTATGTCAATAAACAATTCAACGCCACAGGCCACGTTTGTCCAAAAGAAGTAGAATATAGAGCTGTGATTGACCTTCAATTCTAATTAATGGAGCTGTTCCCCAATCAAAGAAAGTGCGGTTTAGTGACCAAGGGCAATCAAACAGCAAGAAAGAATCTACTCATTCAACCTATCTTGATTTTGTGGTAAAATGGATGGATCATGACAGAATGGGAAGCTTTTGTTTTTATTTTTTCTGTTTCTAAGAAAGGTGATTATATTAACACACAGAAGAACAGTCACATACAAACAAAACAGAAGCCCCAAAACCATCAGACTACATTAATCCTAGTAATACTATTTGAAACAGAAGACACTGTAGCAACTGGTGTGTGATGAGTGAGTTTCTCTGAAGCTCCAAAAAAAAAAAAAAAGATTACTGCTGCAGTTCCCTGAGAAGAGTCATCAACTCATCATCCAAAAGGCTAAGAGGTAGAGGTATTTGCCTTCATGCACAATCTTCTTTTCCTGCAAGCAAATGTAAAGCCTGAATGTAAATAAGAAGAGAGTGAGTGAACAACACAGTAGAGGGGGCTTGAGCATAGACTGCGGTCAGCAATTTGATGGCTTCCCTTGTTGCAAAAAGAGACTTCCTAGGAAAAGTACTGTTCAACTAGTGATTTTTTTCCATAAACCCATGAAAACCCAGGAGGGCAACTGATTATTAATTAACAATTGGAAGATAGGATAACAGTCATCCTCTTTGATGACATTAGTCAACTGTCACTTGCAACATAACTTGAGCCCCCTCCAAGAGGCTGAAGATACATACATTGGGCCAGAAAAGGCAGTGATGAGATCTCCATTATGGTTGCCTGTGATGCCTCCAATTTCATACGAAGAGATTTTAGATAGTTGACAAATGTGGATTGGATGAAACAGTATCTCAAGCCCTACTAGTTCGTAATCGTCAGTCTTGTGCTAGCTCCAAAATGCATGGCTTAGAATTTACCATCTTTAGCTCACCATGACCAAAACTCACTCCACCTAAGACTGATCACTCAGGCTTCAGGTTCTAATATATGTCAAGCCAAGTATCAGAACTTAGAGAAAATGGATTGGCATTTTTTCTGTGAAATGGCAAACATATTATTATTTGTGTAGGAAATGAGATTTGCCTAATTCATTGATGTAGGTGATTGAAAACCGGATCACAATTACACAACAGTGACAATCAAGGGTCAAGGGTGTATATAGGGCAATGCACTGCCAACTGAACTTTATGATAGCAGCTCCAACATTTTTGTGGGGGACTCATCAATGGCATAGTTGCTTGTAAGGTACCCTACAATCAGACAATTATAATTTTGTGTGACTACAATCCATACAAGACAAGGGCACATTTCATGGACGTCCAAAACGATTGATGGCCTTTTAGTTAAAACTTTCATTTAGATGTAGGGGTGTTCATGGCCCCGCAACACTGGGTTGAGACATATTAGGCCCGGTCCAACTTTATAAAAAAAAGGCCCGGGTCTAGCCCAAGCCGAACACAAGCCCACCCATTCGGTCAAATGGTTCAGGCTCACCCAAACCGGGCTTTCTATTAATTGTTTGGATAAACTACGGGAAATTACAAGCACTCATTACTTAGGCCTCGCTGGGCCGAGCTTGGGGCTTTCGGTTACTCAAATGCAAGCCCAGCCTAAGTACTAAATGGGCCCAGATGATGCACTCAAGCCGCCTCAAAATAGGGCCGGGCTTGGATCGGGATCGAGTCTGCCAGGCCCATGAGCACCCTAGTTAGAGATGTGTCCTTGTTTGAGATCTATCAAAATAGAGCCATTAAAAAAAAAAGAGCCATAAAAAAGAGGCTAGAATGAAAAAGAGTGTTTGGTAATGTAATGATCTATTTTAAATAGACTTTTTTTTTTAAATCAATGGTTGAAAGTTTTTCATAAATTTCTCAAGATACACAAGGTATGAAGCCTTGAAAATTGACCCCATAGCCATGTCCGGCCTTTCAAAGAGATCTAATGGTTTGGATCTTGTGTTTGGGGCCCACATGATCCAAAAAATACTATAAATGGCTTACTTTTTTTACACATATCTCGAGATTGGTGATGATCCAATGGCTGGAACTTGGTCACATATAATGTTTGACCTTCTAAACATTTTCAACGATTTGGACTGTAACTTACTGTTCCATAAATAATAAAAAGACGAGAAAAACGTAACTGCATCTGGACTTATCCAAAATTGGACAGGTTATATTAACGGTTGATATTATTTTGCAAATATCTCGAGATTCATCACATATCAAGCCTTGAAAATCGACTTCATAGCCGCTTTCAGCCTTGCAAAGAAATCTAATAGTTTAAATCTAGTGTTTGGAGCACATACAATCCACAAAATTTCATCAAATAGCTAATCTTTTGTATATATTTTGAGATTGGTGATGATCTAACAGCTGAAATTTGGTACCATAGTCGTGTTTGATCTTGTGAAAATCTCCAACGACTTGGATCCTGATTTACTATCACAAATTCTAAAAAAATAAAAGAGGCTAAGATGCACATTTGCTTTAGTACAACCACTGTGGGGCCCACCAAAAAAATTATAATTATAATTATGTATTATATATTATATACCCTTATAAAAGAGGCTAATTATATTATATTATATATTATATTATCTACTCTCATAAAAGAGGCAATGTTGCATCTTTTTTTCACCCAACCATTGTGGGACCCACCCAAAATATTATAATCAAATATAATAATATACATCTTTTTTTCACCCAACCATTGTGGGGCCCACCCAAAATATTATAATACAATATCAAAGGCAATGTTGCATCTTTTTTTCACCCAACCATTGTGGAGCCCACCCAAAATATTATAATCAAATATAATAATATAATCTTTTTTTCACCTAACCATTGTAGGGCCCACCCAAAATATTATAATAAAATATAATAATATATTATTATATAATAATAATAATATAATATCTATACCTTTATTATCCATCTATCTCATACAAACTTTTTCACTACACCATTGTGGGGCCCACCCTCAAATATTATAATATAATATAATAATTTATTATTTGGAGAAATTACAAACTTTTTTACTACACTTTTGTGGGGCCCACCCCAAAATATTATAATGCAAACTTTTTCACTACACCATTGCATGTGAGGCCTACCCCCACATATCTACTCTCTACTATCTACTTCTACACCTTTGTGGGGCCCACCCCCAAATATCTACTATCTACTATCTACTTCTACTACTTATCTCTCTCTCCCTCTCTCTCTCTATATATATATATAATATAATAATATAACTCTTATAAAAGAGAGAAAGATGATGTCCTTTTTTCACTACACAGATAGCTAATCAAATGCAAGTTGTGGGGCCCACTCTCATATATATTTATTATGTATATGTATTTTATATATGGATAAAGAAGGGGACAAAATGGGAATTTCCCAACTTCTACTCTTATAAAATGTCTAAAAAAAAGAGAAAGATAATGTACTTTTTTCCATGCCCAATAAAATGCAAGTTGTGGGCCCCACCCTTATATATATTTATTATGTACATGTATTTTATGTATGGATAAAGATGGGGACATAATGGGAATTTCCCAATTTGTCTAAAATAGACTTTGGGTCAGGCTTAGATTTAGAGGGGTTTTAAGGATCCGGATCAAGATGATCTAGAAGACTAAAGTTTAAGAATTAAAAATATCTACCCAACGGTATCATAATCTCAAAAATCTAAGATTACAAAAAAGACCCCTAAATTCTCTTGAAAATTGCTAACTACCTCCCTACTATACCCAAATGAACTCGGATACAGACCAAACTTGGAACACATGATCCTAATAATTTTTTTAATCTCTTATATGGAGTAGATGCTGATATTTTAAACGTAATAAAATTTCGTTTTAATACATTCCAATAAATTGAGTAATTTTTTTCAATTTCTTTGTTTTTTTTTTTTTTTAAGGTAGTAGAGAAAAGAAAAGGAAAATGTGAATAAGATTGGAATCTATCTCAAATCAATATCTCAAATGTTGTTTTTTTCCCTCTTCTTATTTCAATTTTCTTTTAACATTCTTCTTATTCAGATACTACAAGATTTTCAATGCAGGGAATTTTATGGGTATGAGGTTTTTCCTATGTGAATAATTGTGTAAGGAAGAACATGATATTTTAACAAATTCTTCATTGACTCTTAGCTTCTTTTGGCGTGGAGGGAGTTTTTATACATGTAAGTGAGCATTGCCTACTGAAATTATTATTGTTTGATTGTGTCTTCTTTAAATTTTTTTTTTAATGTTGCAATAAAATCTTCATTCTAAGAAAAATGGGTGCAACCAGAGTTAAGAAAATGATGATGAAGAGTTAGTTTTTTCTTTCTCATTCCTGTTTGGGTCAAAGTTAGGCCCATTAATAGCCTTCGTGCTCTGATAGTTTCAATTATATGTCTGTTCCATTTCTTGAATCTTAACTGCAGGCTTCCAAATTGTGCGTGTTTCGTGTTTTCTTATGGTAGAACTTTGTATTTAGTTCTCACTCTATGTTTGGAATATGAATTTGTGAATAGCATTTAAAATGTAAAATTGATATTGTTTTGTTATGTGAGATAGGAAAATGGAAAACTCAAACAGAAAGTGTCCTGATTGAGAAAAGCAAAGTAGACAATAATTAAAAGGACGATGCTATGAGGCATGGAAAAGCTTTCCATTATCTGTCAGAATTTGTTTTCGTTCCCCATAGAGTCGAAGGGGAAGGGATTTTTTTAAAGCAATACAGGTGCTAATATTCAAAAGGCCAAAAACTTAATCCATATTTGTATAAGAATCCAACATTTTATTTTGTTTCTTTTTCCTGTTTTAGTTTATGTTAGTTAAATCCTTATGTTCTAGACCAATGCCTCTTCAATCGTCACCCTCCAAACCCATCAAGAGTGGGATAAGACCAATAAGCATTCACTCGTGATTCTCATTGAACCATTTTGTTCACTAATTTCCAAATTTTTATTAATTTTTTTTTTGTCTTTTGTAAAATTAATTGTGAGATATGGTACAATTAAAGAATCATTTCAAAGGAAAAAAATTTCAAATTTTATCATTCAGAAAGTTTTTTTAGTCTTTCTTGGCACTATTTTGTCCACCCCGGTTGATAAACTAAGGAAAGGTGGGAAAAACAAAAGATTTTAACTATGCACTATTTACTCCATTATGTGGTTCATGGTGTACATACTGCCTTTTAACTCTGAAAACTTAAATGCCATATGCTTTTTCAATGATAAACCTTGAACTAAGATGGGATGAAAATAAAAATGAATAGTGTATTTTATAATGGATCAAAAGAAAGCAATCAAGTGTATTTTACTTACTACCTTTTGGTGTTCAATATTTACAATTTTGTGGGCACTTTAAATACTTCGCCATCAGTTTAAAAGTTACGATAAAAGGTATTAACTAGCTTGCTACTTTTGTTATTATTGCAGGTGGCCAATTGGTGGTTGTGCTATAATTCAAATACCAAATTGACTGCACACGAGAGAATTAACATCCTCTCTGTTTTTTTTTTTTTTTTTTACCTAAAACAATGCTAATTGTGCAAATAGTTTCTATTTATTTATATATTTTTATTTTTATTTTTTGGTGGAACTAAAAGATACTTGAGTGGTATTTGTATTTGAAATTTGAAAGTTAAGAACATCAGAGGGCTCCGGGAGGTTTCCAGAAGATATGAGATTATTTTCTTTGTACAGATGTAACCCTTTGTTATTATTTTTTAAATATTAACCCCTTAATCTTTTGTACACTAACCTTAAATATTTGTAATTTAATGTTCCTTCAGTTGTATATTATTTATTATGGCCTTTAAAAAAGGTATAGGGGCCTCCAAAACTTATAAGCACATTCTATATATACAGGTACTTCGTTTTCATTATTGCTTTATGTTTAGTTTTTTCCTTTTCTCTTTTAGAAAAAAATAGCAACTAAAAAATATCATAAATAAGAAAGTGAAATGTACAAACTTAAACTCATTTTATGTCCGCCCTGTTTTTTTCTCTCTTTTAATGAAAGTTACCATTAAAAAAATTTAAATATTATTTTCGCTTTTGATCATGTGTTTGTATTTTATTTAGTTACAATAATTAAGTTTTCAATCTGACATAATAGTTGTATTGATTTTGATTTATACTCATGTTGGAAGAGTAATCACAAGTTGGATAATGTGATAACTACTACTAAATATTGGTTCTCTTCTGATATTATTGATTGCTAAAGATAATTCTATAAATGCAATTTAGTGGTAAGTCTTATAGATTACTATCATAAAATTGATGTTGTTCGATCAGTACAATTTTTAGTTTCTTAATATACAACTTTTGTGAAATTTTCTTATTATAAAAAGGGCATGAATATATTTATTTATTATTGCTCTTACTCAAGAGGCTTAAATTGAAGAACGTTGATCATTTTCTAACACATTTATTTCTTTCATCATTGCAAGTTTCTTCTTGTTCTTCTTCTTTTCATATATTTAAATGAAACATCATGCATTTCCTTAAAGGGAAAACGAGATCTCATTGAAACTGCTTGTTATGCTAGCATTATTACTAACTTCAGAGTTAATGAATGAAGTGGTCGTTTTAAGTGTAAACAACTAAAATAAGTATTTGATGCTAAGCTGCAACAAATTCGGTTTGTCTTTATTCGTTTTAAATTGTTCTTACTTAGATTAGCACTCCCATCCTCTTTATAGAACAGAGTAGAAGAGTTGATCTAGAATACCTGTATTACATTCTTATGTATTTCTTAAGAGGAAGATCCAATTCTTTTGGCAGATTTGTATTTGTGTTTTTTTATTTTTTGGTATTTTTTTCCCTATGGATTTCTCAATTTGTGAGCTTCTATTTAATTGAACTTCTATGATTACTATGTATTATCTTTTTCTTACAAGGTATAAAATATAACACTTTGTATCAAGCCAAAAGAAGATGCTGACTCTTGAAGAGGTATTGCCTCTATTTACCTAATAGTGGTCCGTCCTATAAAATAAAACAAAGCACATGTTAAAATACTAACATTGATCAACAGGTGCTCTGCAAATCTTACCCGTCAGAGTTCATATCATAGTTTCACCATTGTTGATCCCTATCACTTGAGGACAAGCCGAATTACTTCATTATTCTTGACGGTTGGTGTGAGATGTTATTCTTCTTTGTAACTTAAGACTAAAACCACCATCTTAGTTTTGTTATTCTGATGTCCTTAGGTAAGATATAATTAATTTTTTTCCTTAATAGAATCTGATTTTGTAGTGAACATATAATGTTCATGGTAATTGGTTAGAACAGTAAGCTCATCTAGTTCTTAGTTTTTATTTTTATTTTTTTATATAAAACTACAGGGTATCAATTTGACTATGCTTTCAATTGGATTCCAATTTTAGCAGGTCAAGTCTACCTGACGGGTCAAATAAAGTAAATTAAAATTTCTTTGTACACATTCATGATAAAATATCTAGAAATATGTGATTTATATCCTCAAAAAGTTATATAAATTCCAAATCGATTATCTTTTGAGATCTCAAATGTATAGAAAAAAAGTAGTGTCAGCTGTATTTGGACATTGCACGGGCCTTACAATTTACAATCATTTATTTTTTATTGAAAATTTATTTTTAAATGTATTGAAGCTTCTACTGAATTTTTTAAGAACTTTATTTTTTAAAGATTTTATTAGTAAAACTGTGTGTTCGGTGCACGTGGATTGCACGCGAGGGCTCCACTGGTTCTAAAAAAAAAAATGGGATTGGTGGGCGTTGTGGTTCCATAAACGGTGTTCATTTGTCTCTACTTTTTCACATCTACTTATCAAAAAGAGGCATTGCCGCTTTCTGTATACTAGGTGGAAGTGTGCGGAGGATTGTCCTCTTATGTAGACTCCGCTCCCTCTCCATCTAGTGTTGCTGGTAAGTCTCTCTCTCTCTCAACCCTAAATCCATGAACCCTAAGACCTAAAATCCATGAACCCTAAGACCTAATCCGACCCAGATCCTAATCCCTAGTTCCTAAGTTGGAAACCCTAATCTCCATTTCCGGATCTCCATTGATATATGCATAAATCTTGAATGTAAACATGCTATCCATATTCTCATAACTGTTGTTTCAATCATGGTCAAGGCCAGTTATCAGAGCCTTCCATATGATTTAAATCATGGTTCTGAATCATGAATATTAAAAGCCAGGCTTGGACAATCGTTCAAAGGCCTTCTTGTTTAATTTATGAATGAATGAGATTTGTCAATCATGGATAAGGGTTGGCCGGTTGGGCAATATTATTTGACTTATTGTATGTCTTGTTTGATTGGAGTTGGTGTCTTCCCATAAGTAGTTCTGGTACGTACTTCTGTAGTTGATAGTAGTGTTATGATGTCTTACCATAAGTAGTTCTGTTACTTACTTCTATAGTTCAAACAAAAATTATATGTTAGCTGATGTAGTTAAATATTTTGCGTCTATTTAAATGGAATACATCTTCTCTTTTGCCATTGTTAATGTGAAAAAATTCTAGCAAAAGTTTCGCCCCACCTAAATGAAAATCATGGGTCCGCCACTGTTCAAAGGCCTTGATTCAGAGCCATGGTCTCAATGAGGCTAC
The DNA here is from genome assembly GCA_028538565.1 of Umbellularia californica. Classification (NCBI taxonomy): domain Eukaryota; kingdom Viridiplantae; phylum Streptophyta; class Magnoliopsida; order Laurales; family Lauraceae; genus Umbellularia; species Umbellularia californica. The sequence continues at coordinate 64,668,315 of JAPQWN010000008.1, forward strand.
AGTTGCTGCTTTCTTCTTTCTTAATCATGTTCAGTTTGTCCAGAAACCATATGGCTTCAGTTGATGGTTTTTCAGATAGTGTCAACTGTCCAGGAGCTTTCTAAGTTAGCTCATGGAGTGAGAGCATTGCAGAAGCCTTTCTGGATGGTTTGAAATGCTAATGAATATGATTGGGTCAACCCAAACATTAATCCATTACAACCCATTCAATTATTTTCTTATTAACAAATCCCATTTTAGGCTAACTGTTTTCCCATTGAAGTGTTGCTGAATACATGTGGATTCCATTCAATCAATATATAATGACATAACAAATAGATGCAATCTCACACTCAAATCTTGTTTATACACAACCCCTTCAGGTGAACGTATGCTCAGCTAATCAATTTGCCATAGTCTTATGGGGATCGAAATCTGGTCATGATTCACTTGTGTGCAAATTTCATGTTCATCAGATCATCCTAACCCCTTTTATCTCTGGCGCTCAAGTGTTACTAAAGGTTATAAAATGCATCTATTGTTACTATTATTCAAAGCAACAGTCGAATCCCATTCGGATCCAACTACACTAATAAAATTTTATATACAAAATCTTCCTCAGTAATACATAAAATAAAGGCATATGGGGTGGCGTGGGTTAGGCACACCCAAAACCCAAACCTGCTTCAGACCCGATTCAAATTAGTGTATGGAAAACCATACCCGACCGAACACTACTAACAAACGACCAAAATTGCCACCAATAGGGGCGGGTCTCGGTTAAACCCGTCCCATTGCCATCCCTAGTCATGGGGAGTCCCACGCGGTGGTAAAAAGGTTGGCTTTCAACCAAGTCAGTAAGAGGTACCTCTTAGCAAAATATTACCCATATGTATGCTATGGAAAATAATGCTATTTTTGTCCTCACAAACTTTATCCTTAAACCTCTCTAATAATGAGAGAAAGTCTTACCATTGCTTATATACTGCTACTGCAATTTTAGATTATATAGTTAGAGACAACATCCGTTAGATATGATTTTTGTAATACCATCATTTTTATCTAAAAGGCCCACTGGGTAGCATAGACTAACTGCATGTCTGTTTTCAATCATTTACAGGTTCTTCCTGAAATGAAAAGACTTAATGATAAATCAAAGATATTAGCCCAGGTGAGATATCATGGAATCACATTGAAATACCTTTGTGTTTTCACAGAAATTGAATATTTAAATTTCGTACTACTTTTTTCACTTACATCTGGAGAATAGCCTATAAATTTGATAATCTTTCAATTGTCGTTCTCTTTATTTGGTTGCAGATAATTATTTCCATTTTTCCTTTATTTGTATGGTCAGGATCATTTGATGCATGCCTATCAATGGTTGAAAGTTTTAAGACTTTAGTCTGATTAAATAAGGTTACAGAAACGATCAGGATCATTGGATAAGTTATTGGTGGGGTTCATTTTCACCAAACCTTATTTATATGATACCTCTCCACCACCACTCCTACGGATAGGCATTCATCTAGGTGGGTTGAGTAACAGCCACAAGGATATTGATTGCATGTCCTTGGTCAAACAATCAATGTGAATTTGCCCCTCCTATTATTTGTATGAAAGATGTAACACATTTTTTTTTCCAGAGAAATGATATTATGCTGCCATCACTAAGGTGTCAATTGACCCTACCTGCGTGGCACTATTTGGTTAAACAAAGCTTCTCAAATTGTACACCCTCTATGAAGAAACTAGATCAAATTTTACTACCACCATAGTGATTTGCTCAGTTGGATTGACCATCTTTAGATATTATCATCGTATCTTTGAACATGATCAATCTGCTGGTTCATATCACATTAATAGAGTAAGTTTCACATAGATGAGTTGCGCACACATGTTAAATTAGTCGTATTGATGATTAATTCTCTTCCTTTTATCGACTGTGTATTAAAAACATCTTGTGTGTTACGTTTGGCAACAGGTGAGGAATCTATAGATTTGATGGTTCCTCACTGAAGAATGAGAATATTTTCCTTGAAGATTTAGTTGCCAGACATGACCTTAACAATTCTTATATTTGATCTCCAACAGTTTTGACTATCTTCTACTACTACTCTCTCTCTCTCTCTCTCTCTCTCTCTTTTCATTTTTTTTTTTTTGAGATGTTTACATTAAGCATCAAATAAATCTTATTTGGTAGACTTTTAAAAGAATCTTTCTTTGTTGCCCACTTATTAGGATTCAAGTGCCAAAAGAAAAAAGCTAACGGATGGATACCAAAGCATTGACATACAGCTCATCCCTCAAGATATTATTATGGACATACTTTCTAGACTACCAATCTATTCTCTTTTCCAATGCACTCTGGTTTCGAAGGCATGGCAAGATATCATAGTTCACAACCCTATTTTCGCCACCATGCAACACAATCGAGCCTTGGAGAATCAAAATAATACCCTTCTGGTGTTCTCTAAAGACAATTTGCCAGAAGTAAATCTCTATTTGGTCGAAAGAGAAGATGTGGGGCATCACAGGTTACGGGTGATGGATGCCAAGCTGACAGATCACTCATGTTTCAATGACCGTCCTCACATTGTGGGATCATGCCATGGTTTGCTATGTATCTCTTTCCGTCATAGGCGTCGAGTGTATATATCGAATCCAATCACTGGTGAATGCAAGAAGCTTCCATCAATAGAAAAAAAATGTTGTACATTCGTAATAGGAATCGGATTTGACTCCATAAGGAAGGAATATAAGGTGGTGAGACAGGTGTGTAAACTCGAAGCGCCGCTTTCATGGAAAACTGAGATACACACTCTAGGGACAAATGCTTGGAGACCGTTAGGGGATTTCTCCGAAGGGGACTTCTTTTTTTCTCACTTCTCGAATGCATTGGTAAATGGCTCTCTTCATTGGTGGAGCAGCTATCCTCTAACAGACATGCACATCGCCTCTTTGGACATGAGTGATGAGCAGCTTGGGTTTGTGCCGACTCCTGAAACTACTTTTAAGTGTGAAATACATTTGATGGCTTGGAAGGGATGTCTTACCATAGCCCAGCGGTTTCGGGTAGATAACTCTATCCATATGTGGGTGATGAAAGAATACAATGTGAAAGAGTCGTGGACTAAACTAATTAATGTGACAATGCCCACTTGGTTATCTGCTGTAGGTGTTTTTTTGCCGTTTGTTGATGACACTTTAATGGATGACATACAAGTTATTGACCATCCGCGTCTTAGAGCAGAATTTTATAATAATAGGCCTCGTTTTAATTTGGGTGTCATGGCTCATGTGGGGAGCTTAGTTTCTCTCAAAAAGTATTGCGGGAGAGGAAAGGTAGGTAGGATGAAGCTTCTCCCAATTCAATAGAGGAGGAGGATGATAAAAAGATACACCATCAAAACCAAAGGATATGGCTAATGGCTCTGTTTTCAGAATTTCTAAGATTACTAGTCTTTGTGGTTGATACAGATTGTGCACTGCTGGACATCAAGGAACCCGCTGAAGTCCAAGATCAAACCCACCATTGGATGGCCCTCCTTATGCATACTGCATTACAATCATGAGAAAATCAAAGCCTCCTGAATCCTGATGTTTGGTATTTCCTCTTATTGTTAATGTTTTTGTAAAGGGCTGGAGTTTCTCCCTATTTGGAGAATGTTGTTGTAGTTTCATTATATCTATTTTATAAAGAGATGTAATTGTAGGATTGGAAGGGAAGTTTATCCTTCAGTTGTATGTTTGAACTTTTAATGTGGTTTCCTGTGGAAGGGTTTGAATTTGATGCCTAGGCTTCTTTCTCTTGGTCCAGCTAATGGGTTATCTCATATTCGAGGTATCTTATGAGTATACCCTTAAATGAAGATTAGGCCCGTCAAATTTGGCCCTTTGAGCCTTGACAAGGGGGGGCTGGCCCGGCACTCAAAAAGTATTTAAAATGAGGGCTTTTGTTTTTCTTCAATGCGGGGCTCTGACAGAGTTTTGCAGCCCCTCTTATTTGATGGCTGAGCTTGGACAGTATCATGCCCAGCCTGGACCGGCCCTTGTTATTTTAGTTTTCCTTGGGAATATATCTAAATGTGCCAATAGTATTGTTTTCCAATTTTGTATATCTATTAATCTTGGTATAGACGTTTGTGTTCTTTATTTGTTGGTATACATACACTTTTGTGTTCTTTATTCTTTATACTAATAGGGTCGCCAGCGCGCTACAACTAGTGGCTTGCGGAAAAAGGCTAGCGCGCCTGAAAAAGATACGACTAGCGCGCCAAGGGGTAGCTCGGTTGGCCTAGCACCACGGTTTGTACTCGGAGATTAGAGGTTCGAAACTCTACTACCACACTGGGGCTACGGGAGAGTTTACCCGGCTTCCCTCTGGTCCGGAGGAATTAGTCCAGCCCAAAGGGTTTGAAATCCTCCCATAGCAAAAAAAATAATAATAAAAAAAAATAAATAATAATAAAATATTTTATATGGTTAGAGCTTTGAAGCCAACTCTGAAAACTCTAACATGCGTTAGCAGCGAAGAAAACTCTAGTGTGCTCCTGTACACTCGGCTTCTGAGTAAGATGGCTTTCAGCCTTTGTTTGCTGCTGCTGTGCCCATGTTGGTCGATATTGAAATTTGAGGGTCTCTTTTTTTTTGTTTTTTTGTTTTTTTTGGGTAAAATCCTCTTTTTTGTTTTTTTTTTTTAGTTTTTTTATTACTTGTATCATCTTCAGGTAAAAGAATGTGTGAATTAATTGATGTCCAGAAGAATATGTGAGGAATGCTAATATTTATCTTTTAGGGAACAAAAATTAACCCAAGATCTAGTGAGGGATTTCTTTGATGTGAAGGAACAGACAAGGCTGTGTTTTATTTGATCTGAAAATAATTTGGAAGGTGGGCCCCACCAACATACATAGTGTGATTGCAATCGCCGTTCCCTTGCCAGCTCCAAAATACATGAGTTGAATTTACCATCTCTAACCCATCATGACCAGAACAGGCTCCACTCAAGACTGACCACTCAGGCTTTTGGTTCTTGCATATATCAAGCCATGCTTTTTTTTTTTTTTGGGGGGGGGGCGGGGGGTGGGGTTTGTTAATAATAAGAGGGAGGGCTGGACTAATCCATCTGGGCCCCAGAGAGAAGCCGGATAAACTCCCCTATAATCCTAGTATGGCATTGCAATTTTAAACCACACAACCTCCAGGTGAAATCCGTGGTCATCAATAAATTTGAGAAAATGGGTTGTGTATTCGGTGAAATACCAAACCTATTTTTATTTGTGTGGGAAACTGATGAAGAAGTTGATTGCAAATCGGATCACAATTTCACAAAGTAACAAGGTGATGCTTATGGCAGCTGTCCCAATTGTTTTTTTTTTTTTTTTTAATGAAATCTTAAAAAAGTATAAATTATTGGCTCCTTTTCGAAAAGGTATTTTATGATTTGAATACTTCATAGAAGCATAAAAGTTTTTCACAATTCTTTCAACTAAGTTCTTCCATAAAATCTTTTTTTTTTTAATAGTGACAAAAAAAAAAAAAAAAAAAAAAAACCCTTCCCTTAGCATGGGTCTTAATTTGTTTTTTTCTTAACCTTCTTTCCTCTCCAAAATCGACCATTTTGATTTTGATGATCATAACCATTTAAGAAAGCTAGTTTTTCAATCACTTGAAATCCATATAAAACCTCTTTTTCTAGCCATCGGTGCATTAAGGTAGTTGGAGTGGGCCCCACTAGGTTATCTGGGTTGGACTAGATCATTTCTCTCAAATGATTTATTAAAGGGAGAATTTGAGAATTAACATAAGGGTATTTTTATTATTTCCAGTGAGTACTTGATTGAAAGAAATATGAAAAGCTTTTATTCTCTTTTAAAATATTTAAATTTCCCGCACATTTTTCGCAAGTTGAGGAAAAGATTTTATACCTTTATGAAAATTTCCTTACTTTCCCACATTTGGTGGACTCATCAATGGCGCAGTTGATTGTAAGTTTTTTTTTTTTTTCTCGGCACCTCAGCCAATGAGGTTGGAACTCAAGAGAGAGCCTGCATACCCATAGCCCACCTAACTGGGAAGTAGGCCCGCACAAGCGGGAAGAAAGCCCACATAAGTGCATAATGAGTATGACTGAATCACCCAAAACATTAATTCAGTACAACCCATTCAATGGTTTTTTTGCGGTAAATTCGCGAGAGATCCCTCATATTGGTCTTGTAAGGCATCCAGTCCAACGACTTTTCCTCTAAGGCTTATGGTCCATACAGCTGTACATAGTTTGGCGAGAGGTCTCTATATGCGCCACTTCAGATATTTTCTTGACCGATTTTCCCTTTTAGCTTTTTAGGCATAAAATTTTGAATTTCAAGATTTTAATTCTTTCATTGTCCCCCTCTGTCTGGGGCTATGTAAATCCCTAATGACTTCTTCAATCGATTGGAGATAAACTAGAGGGAATCGGTGCTTCTCGATTTCTATCTATGCAATAACTCTCTAAAGAAGATGAGAAAAGTTGCAGAGGAGATCTTTGGTGGGCCACATAGACTCGTTGGAGTCGGACAAGAGAGAAGTAGTCTAGGTTCTTTGTTTTGTAGAGTTCCTAGTATTGATCTCTCTTGTCTCGGTTTGCATGATCAAAAGCACATGGCCTTTTCTTCCATAATCTTGGCAAGTGGCATACAAGGAAAGAGATAAGAGAGAAGTTGGCTTAATTCAAGCCAAGCTACAAGAAGATGATAAATTTGTGTTGGTCCAGACTATGATAAATTTATTTGCAACTAAGAAAAGTTGTTCAAAATTCAGATAAATTTGTATAAGTTTTGCCAAAGGTTAAGATAAGTTTCAGAAAACTCAGATAAATTTACTATTTATAAGAGCTTGCTGTTATTTTATCTGCTTGGATATATTTGTGTTGGTCCAAACTCAGAGAAATTTGTTAGCAACTCAGAAAAGTTGTTCAAAACTTAGATAAATTTGTCTGAGTTTTCCCAGAGGTTAAGATGAGTTTCAGAAAACTCAAATAAATTTACTATTTTTATGAGCTTGCTATTATTTTATCTACTTGAATATATTTGTGTTGGTCCAGACTCAGATAAACTTGTTAGCAATTCAGAAAAGTTGTTCAAAATTAGGATAAATTTGTCTAAGTTTTGCCAAAGGTTAAGATAAGTTTCAGAAAACTCAGATAAATTTATCTGAGTTTCTGAGCTTGGTGTTAATTTATCTGCTCGGATAAATTTGTGTTGGTCTAAACTTAGATAAATTTGTTCGCAACTCAGAAAAGTTGTTCAAAACTCATATAAATTTATTTGAGTTTTGCAAGAAGTTAAGATAAGTTTCAAAAAAATCAGATAAATTTGCTGTTTTTCTGAGTTTGCTGTTAGTTTATCTTAGTTTTTGTATATGTTATCTAATTTTGGCATGAAGTTATCTGACTTTAAATTAAAGTTATCTCTGTATTTATATGAATTTATCTGTCTTTTGTGTTAATTAATCTCTATTTGCTGTCAATTAATCTGAGTGTAACTTCAATTTATCTGAATTTGAAAGTAATTTTATCTAAGCTTGCTGTGCATTTATATTAATTTGATCTGCACTTTTTTTTAAACTTTAATGTGAGTTTATATGAATTTATCTGTGTTCAAAATCATAACCAGTTAAAAAAAAAGTTATGTACCATAAAAAAAGTTATATAAATTTTATTTATGTCTTTTGAAATTTATTTACATTTTTTTAAATTTATTTTAATCTTTTGAAAATTGTATTTGTCTTTTGAAATTTATTTGCATTCTTTTGAGATTTATGTTCTTTTTTTGAAATTTAGTTGCGTTATTTTAAAATTTATTTGCATCTTTTGAATTTTATTTGTTTTTTTTAAATTTATTTCAAAATCTCATTAATAGTATTTTTATTAATCGTGGCCAATTAAATAGTAACTGGCCATCATTAATGGCATATCCCACTAATCATGGGATATGATTTACCTTTAAATAGATAAGGGCTTTTAAAGAAAGGGCAATTTGGACATTTTAGATCTTTAAATTTGGAAGAAGGACTTACGACACTATGAAAAGAAAGTGTGGATCTAAGGCTATAAAATCAAATGTCCAGGGACCTCCGCCCATTTGCCCCCTTTTTTATTATTAACAAATCCCATTAAAGTTAACTGTTTTCCCCCATTACAGTGTTGCTGAATACATGTGCATTCCATTCAATCTATGCATAATGAAATAATATGAAGATGCAATCTTACACTTAACCTTGTTTATACACAACCCTTTCAGGTGGGCATATGCTCATCTAAGCAATTTGCGCACACAGCATTACAAGGTCCACCTGGGGCCATGTCAATTAATGGGGAAGTGGGGATCAAAATTGGGTTGTGACCCACCTGTGTATGTGAAATCTTATGTCCATATATGATCAACCTAATCCCTTCGTCTCTTGCCCTCAAGTGTAAAGCTTTTAAAATACATCCTTTTTTTTTATTATTCAAACCAATGGTCAAATCTCATTCGGATCCATGTGGAAGAAATTGTGGTTGATGACGTTTAGGGTGGGTGTGTACTATTCAAATGGATCATACAAGGTCTTTTCATGTGAGCCATATGCATCTAAGCTATTTGCTCTCTCTCTCTCTCTCTCTCTCTCTCTCTCTCTCTCTCTCTATGTGTGTGTGTGTTGTGTGTGAGGTAGGACATAACACGAAAGTAATTTCGTTTTTAAAGACTTGATCCATAAACCTCTCTAATAATGAGAGTAGTTCTTACCATTGCTTATATACTGGTTTCGTAACTTCAAATCATATTGTTAGAAACAACATCATATTGCCAGGCCCATGAGCACCCTAGTTAGAGATGTGTCCTTGTTTGAGACCATATCAAAATAGAGCCATTAAAAAAAGAGCATAAAAAAGAAGCTCGAAAATAAAAGAGTGTTTGATAATGTAATGATCTATTTTTAAAAGGCTTTTTTAAAATTAATGATTGAAAGTTTTTCACAAGTTTCTCAAGATACACAAGGTATCAAGCCTTGCAAATTGACCCCATAGCCGTGTCCGGCCTTTCAAAGAGATCGAATGGCTTGGATCTTGTGTTTGGGGCCCACATGATCCAAAAAAATATTATAAACTTCTCACTTTTTTTTGCACATATCTCGAGATTGGTGATGATCCAACGGCTGGAACTTAGTCACATAGAAATGTTTGACCTTCTAAACATTTTCAACGGTTTGGACTGTGACTTACTATTCCATAAATGATAAAAAGATGAGAAAAACGTAACTGCTTATGGACTAATCCAAAATTGGACATGTTATATGAATGGTTGATATTATTTTGCAAATATTTCAAGATTCATAACGTATCAAGCCTTGAAAATTGACTTCATAGCCATTTTCAGCCTTACAAAGAGATCTAACGGTTTGGATCTTGTATTTAGAGCCCATAGAATCCAGAAAGTTTCATCGAATGGCTAACTTTTTGTATATATCTTGAGATTGGTGATGATGTAACGGCTGAAATTTGATAACATAGCCGTGTTTGATCTTGTGAACATCTCCAACGATTTGGATCTTGATTTACTATCAGAAATTTAAAAAAAAATTAAAAAAAATCGGTTTGGGGCGTTGTGGTTCCATGAACTCTGTTCATTTGTCTCTACTTTTTCACCTCTATTTATCAAATGCATGATTTTGGGGGTTATGGAAAAAGAGGCATTGCCTCTACTTCTCTCAAGTGGGTAGAACCTAGAAAACATTGCCAAACGCATTTATTTTCAAAAACTTTACCTGATTTAAAATTTTAGAGAATTAGAGATAAACAATAGAGACTGATTGTGTGTGTGTGTGCCGGATTGTCCTTTAATTTTCTTATCTAGGCGAAGTTTTTTTACTTATTTTCAAAAAAGTACATGAAGATTTGAATATTTCAAAAAAGTATAATTTTTTTTACGATTCTTTGAATTAAGTCCTATCCATTAAAAATTATTAAATGACAAAAATATACTTTTTGTCATTTCGAAATATGCCCTTTAATTAATCATTCAAAAGAGAGACTATCGAGTCCAACCCAAATGACCTATAGGGCCCACTTCAACTGCATTTATGCTTGAAGAGTTAAAAACAAAGAGGGATTCCAAATGACAAAGAAACCAACTTCATTAAATGGTTATGATCATCGAAATCAAATTGTCCAAGTGTCAGGGAGAAAAGATGTTAAAAAAGGATGTCTTATAAGGAAAGGGTCTTTTTGTCATTTCTTAAAAAATCATGGAGAAGATTTTTTTTGAGAAAATCGTGAAAATCTTTTATATTTTTTTATAAATATTTAAATCTTCGTGTGTGTGTGTGTATATATATATATATATTAAATCTTCCCTTTTTTTTGGGAATTTTTCCAAATAATTAAGCTTATATTGTAAATAATCGATTTTATGAAGAATAATAACAAAATCACCATTTAGTTGTTCGTACCTCTTTTTTTGACGAAATTACCCTAGTTGACTATATCGCCAACTCAGTTGAAGATATCGCCAACTGAGTTGGCGATATCATCAACTTCCTGTATAAGAATCCACGAATTCTCTTCTTCTTTTTTGTGAAATAGTCTTTTCTTTTTCTCTCATTCATTCGTTTTATGGGTTCCCTACTACCATTTCTCATAGATCCTTCTTAAAACTTGTTTATGAAATTAATCTTCAACAATAGGTATGTTCATTTTCATATTTTTCTTATTTTTTGTACTTTCCCCTCATTCTTATTAGATAAAGCAAGGATTCTCAGGCAACAATGTGAATTTGTTCTATTTCATTTATTCTTCTAAAATATTACTAGTGCATTGTTACTGATGCCCACTAGAACGTTGGCATAGTGCCATGTTAATTCAATGCAGATGACAGCCTTTGTTGAGGAATCCAATTGTTGAGCACTTGAGATTCTTGTATATTAGTGCACTTATCATGATCTATTCATTTAGCAAGTGATCTTAGATGAAGAAGGCTAGAGGAGACTTGGAGTTGGGAGTTTATGAAATGGTGCTACTATGCGTGATTTTTTTATTTTTTATTTTTGTAAATGTATATGCTGCATTGCAGTTAATTATCAGTTCTCATTTTCTTTAGAAAACAAATGCTAATTGCCACATATTGGCTCTTTTCATCTCCATATTTAGCTTTGCCAATTTTTTTTTTTTTTTTGTGCACTTTTTAGGCCTCTAAATTAGTTGTGTATGAAAGAATGACTATAATTTCCTTTTGTTGCTAATTTAATCTGACAAAGTATCTTTAGTCAATAGGTTGGATGGTATCATTGCTCATACTAATGGGCTTATTTTGAATTTGGAATGCACTATATTTTGGAAGTTTGAATAGTTGCCACACCTTTTTTCCTTGAATTTTCTAAGTTTTGTGTTGCCATAAACCACCACCTGTTCCATGCTACAATAGGCATCCATGAATAGTGACATATTCTCTGAATGGGGTGGGTTTTAGACTTTTTATTTGCTTGTTAGTGCTCACGGTTCTTTTTACAATTGTCTTGTAATTTCTAATAAAAGTTATTTTTCAATTGACATGTCCAATGCTTGAAGGTAGGCTGAACCCAAGTCAAGTAACTGTTTGGTTAAGGGCCTGGATTTTCACTTGATAGACAGTTAAAACAATGAGAAAATTGATATTAATTGTCAATGAATTTAGTTAAGTTGATGATACAGAAGTTGAAAGTTGGAAGCTTTAAAGGAAAACAAGTCTAATCAAGAATCAATACTCCATATATTTCAAAAATTCAATCATACAACCCATAAATCTTGAACTATCTTTCAAAAAACATCCCGAACTATAGCAGTCTATAACCTATTAATTGAACAACAAAATGCAGCTCTAAATCCATAGCAAAGAGCCAATATATTCCCATATAGACAACTAATCCATGGCCATATAAACAAAACATACAAGTGTCATTGTGTGCATATGTATTACATAAGCAACCAACTAATGAGTTGCACTATTAAATATTATAACAGCCCAAAAAATGGGTTCATTTCCAGCAATTGGATCCAATTTCTTTATTTCTCAATTGGATTTAGTTCGCTTCATGTATATAAATTGGATGCATGTTAGTTCATTTTCGTATTTTGACTTTGCTTAAACTTCTGGCCTTCTAGTTCATTTTCGTATTTTGACTTGCTTAAACTTCTAGACTTCTATTTCCCCCAAAGTTTCTTACCATTTGCGTATCACAGTTCTAAACTATATGTTTTTTTTTTTTTAATGGTTTTCTATTCTTATGTTTATCAGGGTTTCAAAGGTGGTAGTTGTAGATTGAAAGAAATAAGATTAGGATGTAAAATGGTCTTTCATCTTTCTACGTATTAAAATAGTATGTGCATAGATGTACATTAGAATTACTTAAATTCCTTTAATTGCAATGCAGCATGTATATTTACAAAAATAAAAAATAAAAAAATCACGCATAGTAGCACCATTTCATAAACTCCCAACTCCAAGTCTCCTCTAGCCTTCTCTATCTAAGATTACTTGCTAAATGAATAGATCATGATAAGTGCACTAATGTACAAGAATTCCAAGTGCTCAACAATTGGATTCCTCGACAAAGGTCGCCCTCTGCATTGAATTAACATGGCACTATGTCAACGTTTTATGGGCAGCAGTAACAATGCACTAGTAATATTTTAGAATAATAAATGAAATAGAACAAATTCACCTTGTTGCCTAAAAATCCCTCTTTTATCTAATGAGAATGAAGGGAAAGTACAAAAAATAAGAAAAATATGAAAATGAACATACCTGTTGTTGAAGATTAATTTCATAAACTAGTTTTAAGAAAGATCTATGAGAAATGGTAGTAAGGAACCCATAAAACGGATGAATGGGAGAAAGATAAAATATTGTTTCACAAAAAAGAAGAAGAAAATTCGTGGATTCTTATACAGGAAGTTGAAGATAACGCCAATTCAATTGGCGATATCGTCAACTAGGGTAATTTCGTTAAAAAAAGAGGTGCGAACAATTAAATGGTGATTTTGTTATTATTCTTCATAAAATCGATTATTTACAATATAAGCTTAATTATTTGGTAAAAATCCCTTTTTTTTATTATTCATTGAGAGCTAGCGCATTTGAACTTTTGGGGGAATGGGGGCGGGGGGTGTTTTAAATGGTAAAAAAACAGAAAAAATAGAGAATAATTGAATATAAAACCTTTTTGAGGTTATGTGGAAACATGTGGGCCTCTTTTGTAAAAAAATAAAATAAAATAAAAACATAGCAGAGAGTCTCTCACTCTCTGTCCCTTCCCATCTCTCCGAAGGAGCAAAAAACATCCAAGTAGCTCCTCTCCCTCTCCTGCTTCCATCTAGTGTTGCTGGTAAGTCTCTCTCTCTCTCTCTCTCTCTCTCTCTCTCTCTCTCTCTCTCTCTCTCTCAACCCTAAATCCATGAACCCTCAGACCTAATCCGACCCAGATCCTAATCCCTAGTTCCTAATTTGTAAACCCAAATCTCCATTGATATATGCATAAATCTTGAATGTAAACATGCTATCCATATTCTCATAACTGTTGTTTCAATCATGGTCAAGGCCAGTTATCAGAGCCTTCCATGATTTAAATCATGGTTCTGAATCATGAATATTCGAAGGCCTTGATTCAGAGCCATGGTCTCAATGAGGCTACAGTTGCTGCTTTCTTCTTTCTTAATCATGTTCAGTTTGTCCAGAAACCATATGGCTTCACTTGATGGTTTTTCAGATAGTGTCAACTGTCAAGGAGCTTTCTAAGTTAGCTCATGGAGTGAAAGCATTGCAGAAGCCTCTTCTGGATGGATTGAAATGCTAATGAATATGATTGGGTCACCCCAAACATTAATCCATTACAACCCATTCAATTATTTTCTTGTTAACAAATCCCATTTTAGGCTAACTGTTTTCCCATTCAAGTGTTGCTGAATACATGTGGATTCCATTCAATCAATGTATAATGACATAACAAATAGATGGAATCTCACACTCAAATCTTGTTTATACACAATCCCTCCAGGTGCACTTATGCTCATCTAATCAATTTGCCATAGTCTTATGGGGATCGAAATCTGGTCGTGATTCACTTGTGTGCAAATTTCATGTTCATCAGATCATCCTAACCCCTTTTATCTCTGGCGCTCAAGTGTTACTAAAGGTTATAAAATGCATCTATTGTTACTATTATTCAAAGCAACAGTCGAATCCCATTCGGATCCAACTACACTAATAAAATTTTATATACAAAATCTTCCTCAGTAATACATAAAATAAAGGCATATGGGGTGGGGTGGGCTAGGCACACACAAAACTCAAACTTGCTTCGGACCCGATTCAGATTAGTGTATGGAAAACCATACCCGACCGAACACTACTAACAAACGACCAAAATTGCCACCAATAGGGGTGGGTCTGGGTTAAACCCGTCCCATTGCCATCCCTAGTCATGGGGAGGCCCACGGGGTGGTAAAAAGGTTAGCTCTCAACCAAGTCAGTAAGAGGTACCTCTTCTTAGCAAAAAATATATTTTTTTTTGAAATGGTTACTTTCATTAAAGCAACAAACAGTACAAGAGAAAAATACTGACTTGCTCAGAGAAGCACAAGAAGAACAGAACAAAAGAAGGAGACCCCTAAAACATATCTACATAGCCTCAACAGAATATGAAGCAATCTCCTGAACAACGGACTGGAGGATACCCACAAAGCGACTAGAAACTTAGTTCTCTCCACCAAACATCTTTGACTAGTTGAGACCCCTTCAAAACATCTAGAGTTCCTCCCCTTCCAAATTGTCCATAAAACTGCCAGATAAGGCAGTCTCCAAAATTCCTTTCCTCTAGGGACCCCAGTTGGGGCTTTCCAAGCCTGGAATAGATCATGAAGAGATTGGGGAAAAACCCAGGAGCAATCGAACCACTCCACCACTGATCTCCATATAAAATGAGCTGTGGCACAATTCAACAGTAGATGGTCCACTGTTTCCTCGTCTCGTAAACACATGGGACAACCATTGACCACTATCCTCTTAGCAAAATATTACCCATATGTATGTTATGGAAAATAATGCTATTTTTGTCCCCACGAACTTTATCCTGAAACCTCTCTAAGAATGAGAGAAAGTCTTACCATTGCTTATATACTACTACTGCAAATTTAGATTATATGGTTAGAGACAACATCCGTTGGATATGATTTTTGTAATACCATCATTTTTATCTATAAGGCCCAGTGGGTAGCATAGACTAACTGCATGTCTATTTTCAATCATTGCATGTTTTTACAGGTTCTTCCTGAAATGAAAAGACTTAATGATAGAGCAAAGATATTAGCCCAGGTGAGATATCATGGAATCACACTGAAATACTTTTTTTTTTCACAGAAATTGAATATTTAATTTTCTTACAACCCTTTTCACTTACGTCTGGAGATTAGCCTATAAATTTGATAATCTTTCAATTGTCGTTCTCTTTATTTGGTTGCAGATAATTATTTCCAATTTTCCTTAACTTGTATGGTCAGGATCATTAGATGCATGCCTATCAATGGTTGAAAGTTTAAGACTTTATTATGATTAAATAAGGTTACAGAAACGATCAGGATCATTGGATAAGTTATTGGTGGGGTTCATTTTCGCCAAACCTTATTTATATGATACCTGTCCACCACCACTCCTACTGATAGGCATTAATCTAGGTGGGCCGAGTAACTGCCACAAGGATATTGATTGCATGTCCTTGGTCAAACAATCGATGTGAATTTGCCCCTCCTATTATTTGTATGAAAGATGTAACAGATTTTTTTTTCCAGAGAAATGATATTATGTTGCCATCACTAAGGCGTCAGACCCTACCTGCGTGGCACTCTTTGGTTAAACAAAGCTTCTCAAATTGTGCACCACCCTCTATGAAGAAATTAGATCAAACTTTACTACACCCATAGTGATATGCTCAGTTGGATTGACCATCTTTAGATATTATCATTGTATCTTTGAACATGATCAATCTGCCGGTTCATATCACATTAATAGAGTAAGTTTCACATAGATGAGTTGCTCACACATGTTAAATTAGTCGTATTGATGATTAATTCTCTTCCTTTTATCGACTGCGTACTAAAAACATCATGTGTGTCACGTTTGGTAACAGGTGAGGAATCTGTGGATTTGAAGGTTCCTCACTGAAAAATGAGAATATTTTCCCTGAAGATTTAGTTGCCAAACATGACCTGAACAATTCTTATATTTGATCTCCAACAATTTTGACTATCTTCTACTACTCTCTCTCTCTCTTTTTTTTTTTTTTTTCCTTTTTTTCTTGAGATGTTTACAATAAGCATCAAATAAATCTTATTTGGTCGACTTTGTAAAGAATCTTTCTTTGTTGCCCACTTATTAGGATTCAAGTACCAAAAGAAAAAAGCTAACGGATGGATACCAAAGCATTGGCATACAGCTCATCCCTCAAGATATTATTATGGACATACTTTCTAGACTACCAATCTATTCTCTTTTCCAATGCACTCTGGTTTCGAAGGCCTGGCAAGATATCATAAACAACCCTATTTTCGCCACCATGCAACATAATCGAGCCTTGGAGAATCAAAATAATACCCTTCTGATGTTCTCTAAAGACAATTCGCGGGAAGTAAATCTCTATTTGGTCGAAAGAGAAGATGTGGAGCATCACAGGTTACGGGTGATGGATGCCAAGCTGACAGATCACTCATGTTTCAATGACCGTCCTCACATTGTGGGATCATGCCATGGTTTGCTATGTATCTCTTTCTGTCATAGGCGTCGAGTGTATATATCCAATCCAATCACTGGTGAATGCAAGAAGCTTCCATCAAAAGAAAAAAAATGTTATACATTCGTAATAGGAATCGGATTTGACTCCATAAGGAAGGAATATAAGGTGGTGAGACAAGTGTGTAAACTCGAAGGGCCGCTTTCATGGAAAACTGAGATACACACTCTAGGGACAAATGCTTGGAGACCGTTAGGGGATTTCTCCGAAGGGGACTTCTTTTTTTCTCACTTCTCGAATGCATTGGTAAATGGCTCTCTTCATTGGTGGAGCAGCTATCCTCTAACAGACATGCGCATCGCCTCTTTGGACATGAGTGATGAGCAGCTTGGGTTTGTGCCGACTCCTGAAACTACTTTTAAGTGTGAAATACATTTGATGGCTTGGAAGGGATGTCTTACCATAGCCCAGCGGTTTCGGGTAGATAACTCTATCCATATGTGGGTGATGAAAGAATACAATGTGAAAGAGTCGTGGACTAAACTAATTAATGTGACAATGCCCACTTGGTTATCTGCTGTCGGTGTTTTTTTGCCGTTTGTTGATGACACTTTAATGGATGACATACAAGTTATTGACCATCCGCGTCTTAGAGCAGAATTTTATAATAATAGGCCTCGTTTTAATTTGGGTGTCATGGCTCATGTGGGGAGCTTAGTTTCTCTCAAAAAGTATTGCGGGAGAGGAAAGGTGGGTAGGATGAAGCTTCTCCCAATTCAATAGAGGAGGATGATGATAAAAAGATACTCCATCAAAACCAAAGGATATGGCTAATGGCTCTGTTTTCAGAATTTCTAAGATTACTAGTCTTTGTGGTTGATACAGATTGTGCACTGCTGGACATCAAGGAACCCGCTGAAGTCCAAGATCAAACCCGCCATTGGATGGCCCTCCTTATGCATACTGCATTACAATCGTGAGAAAATCAAAGCCTCCTGAATCCTGATGTCTTGTATTCCTGAATCCTGATGTTTTGTATTTCCTCTTATTGTTAATGTTTTTGTAAAGGGCTGGAGTTTCTCCCTATTTGGACAATGTTGTTGTAGTTTCATTATATCTATTTTATAAAGAGATGTAATTGTAGGGTTGGAATGGAAGTTTATCCTTCAGTTGTATGTTTGAACTTTTAATGTGGTTTCCTGTGGAAGGGTTTGAATTTGATGCCTAGGCTTCTTTCTCTTGGTCCAGCTAATGGGTTATCTCATATTCGAGGTATCTTATGAGTATACCCTTAAATGACGATTAGGCCCGTCAAATTTGGCCCTTTGAGCCTTGACAAGGGGGGGCTGGCCTGGCTGTCAAAAAGTATTTAGAATGAGGGCTTTTGTTTTTCTTCAAAGCGGGGCTCTGACAGAGTTTTGCAGCCCCTCTTATTTGATGGCTGAGCTTGGACAGTATCATGCCCAGCCTGGACCGGCCCTTGTTATTTTAGTTTTCCTTGGGAATATATCTAAATGTGCCAATAGTATTGTTTTCCAATTTTGTATTTGTATTAATCTTGGTTAGTTTTCCTTGGGAATATATCTAAATGTGCCAATAGTATTATTTTCCAATTTTGTATTTGTATTAATCTTGGTATAGACGTTTGTGTTCTTTATTAGTTGGTATACATACACTTGTGTGTTATTTATTCCTTATACTAATAGGGGCGCTAGCGTGCTACAACTAGTGGCCTGCGGAAAAAGGTTAGCGCGCTACAACTAGTGGCCTGCAGAAAAAGGTTAGCGCGCTTGAAAAACGTACTACTAGCGCGCCAAGGGGTAACTTAGTTGGCCTAGGACTATAGTTTGCACCTGGAGGCTCGAACTTGCACTACCATATTGGGGCTACAGTGGAGTTTACCCGACTTCCTTTTAGGCCCGGTGGGATTAGTCTAGCCCAAAGGGTTGGGAACCCTCCAATTGCAAAAAAACATAAAAAAAAAAAAAAAAATACTAGCCCTATAAGGTTAGGGCAAATCGGGGACGGAACTGGTATTCCCCGCCCCCGCCCTGCCCCGCCACTTAAATGTTAAAATTTTAAATGTGCAAGACTTGGGATTCAAACTTGGGTGGAGGAGCAACTAGATGTTTGTCTTACCACTAGACCAAACTTCATTTCTTGTAATGTTTTACCTTATTTAAAATATATTAATATATTCAAGATTGTTACACACATATACATATATATATACACACACACATACATATACATATATGGGAAGTGCTCCTATGAGAGACACTCTCACCAACTTGGTGAGAGATGGGTGGGGGCCTTCACATTTAAGTTGGGAGTCCTTGCATTTAAGTTGGTGAGAGTGGATATGGAAGTGAGGGCCCCCACCCATCTCTCACCAAGTTGGTGAAAGTGTCTCTCATAGGAGCACTTCCCTACATATATATATACACACATATACATATATACATACACATACATATACATATATATATAAACTTATTTAATGGCGGGGCGGGGTACGGGGCGGGACACGGGGTGGGGAGGGGGAAAAGAGCAAACCCGTCCCCGCCCCGCCCCGCCTTCAGGGCACAGTTTTATTCCCCGTCCCCGCCCCACCTAAGGATTGGGGAGGGGAAAACCCGCGTGGGGCGGGGCGGGGCAAAATTGCCACCCCTAGTTAGGGCTTTGAAGCCAGCTCTAATAACTCTAGCGTGCGTTAGCAGCGAAGAAAACTCTAGTGCGTTCCTGTACACTCGGCTTTTGAGTAAGATGGTTTTCAGCCTTCGTTTGCTGCTGCTGTGCCCTTGTTTGTCGATACTGAAATTTGAGGGTCTTTTTTTTTTTTTTTTTTAAATCCTCTTTTTTGTTTTTTGTTTTAGTTTTTTAATTACTTGTATCATCTTCAGGTAAAAGAATGTGTGAATTAATTGATGTCCAGAAGAATATGTGAGGAATGCTAATATTTATCTTTTAGGGAACAAAAATTAACCCAAGATCTATTGAGGGATTTCTTTGATGTGAAGGAACAAACAAGGCTGTGTTTTATTTGATCTGAAATTAATTTGGAAGGTGAGCCCCACCAACATACATAGTGTGATTGCACTAGTTCGCAATCGCCGTTCCCTTGCCAGCTCCAAAATACATGAGTTGAATTTACCATCTCTAACCCATCATAACCAAAACAGGCTCCACTCAAGACTGACCACTCAGGCTTTTGGTTCTTGCATGTATCAAGCCACGTTTTTTTTAGCTATTGGAGGGTTGCCAACCCTTTGAGTTAGACTAATTCCTCTAGGGTTAGATGAAAGCCAGATAAACTCCCCTGTAATCTCAGTTTGGTAGTGTAGTTTCAAATCTACAACCTCCGGGTGCAATTCGTGGTCATCAATAAATTGGAGAAAATGGGTTGTGTATTCAGTGAAATGCCAAACCTATTTTTATTTGTGTTGGAAACTGATGAAGAAGGTGATTGAAAATCAGATCACAATTACACAAAGTAACAAGGTGATGCACAGGGTAATGCACTGCCAAATCATTTTTTATTGTAGCTGTCCCAATGTTTTTTTTTTTTTTTGAAATTTTAAAAAAGTATAAATTATTGGCTCATTTTCAAAAAGGTATATTAGGATTTGAATATTTCATAGAAGCATAAAATTTTTTCACAATTCTTTCAATCAAGTTCTTCCATAATTTTTTTTTTTTGAATAATGACAAAAAAAATATCCTTCCCTTAGCATGGGTCTTTGTTTTTTTTTCCTAAACCTTCTTTCCTCTCCAAAATCGAACATTTTGATTTTGATGATCATAACTTTTAAGAAAGCTAGTTTTTCAATCACTTGAAATCCATATAAACCTCTTTTTCTAGCCATCGGTGCATTAAGGTAGTTGAAGTGGGCCCCACACTAGATCATTTCTCTCAAATGATTTATTAAAGGGAGAATACGAGAATTAACATAAGGGTATTTTTATTATTTACTAGTGAGTACTTGATTGAAAGAAATATGAAAAGCTCTTATACTCTTTTAAAATATTTAAATTTCACGCACTTTTTTCGCAAATTGAGGAAAAGATTTTATATGTTTATGAAAATTTCCTTACTTTCCCACATTTGGTGGACTCATCAATGGCGTAGTTGATTGTAAGTTTTTTTTTTTCTTGGTACCCTAGTCAATGGGCTGGGACCCAAGAGAGAGCCTGCATACACATATCCCACCTAACTGGAAAGGAGGCCCGCACAAACGGGAAGAAAGCCCACATAAGTGGAAACGGAGCTCGCACAAGCGAGAAGAGGTGATGTACTTAGGGTTTGAACTCCTAACAGCCAAGAAAGAACTAAGTGGTAAGGAGCCGTTCTTAGTTAATTGTAAGTTAGCTCACAGTTGAATGATTAGAATTGGTTACAACAATCCATACAAGAAGTCATCTTATTTCATGGACTTCCAAATTATTGATAGCTTTTTGGTTGAAGCTTTTATGTGCGTAGGTGGACTGCGAGCAAACTCACGTGGGTAGCATTGTCCCTTTATCTTTTAATCGAAGATATAAATTATTTGAATTATTTTAAAAGATAAATCCATAAGAAAAAATGGAGTCAAATGAATACAAGGTTGCTGATCTCTACCTTGTCTTGATGGTTTAAACCATTGGTTTACAACATTAGGTCAAGGGTACCGAATCATTTACTAGAATTTGAAATGTTTAGGATTTTTTTTTACATAACTTGATGACTTTAAAATGCCTTATCTCTTTTATTTTAATAGAATATATCAAATTGTAGCCAAGGACAATTACATAACTTGATGACTTTAAAATGCCTTATCTCTTTTATTTTAATAGAATATATCAAATTGTAGCCAAGGACAATTGTATAGCGAAAATCCCATAAAATTTATGAAGCACGGATACGTCATGGATATGGATTTTACACAAGGACAATTGTATAGCGAAAATCCCATAAAACCTATGATGTATGGATACGTCATAGATATGGCAAGGATACGCCATAGACACGATAGAGATATGGATTTTACATAAGGACAAATTGTACAGCGAAAATCCCATTAAACCTATGATGTACAGATACGTTATGGATATGGCAAAGACACGCCATAGATACGGAGGGATATGGATTTTACATATAAAAAGTAAACTATCAAATATGATATACGATATGATACGTTGTCCATTTTGAAGTATCCGTACATCAATAATATACAGTGCAAAATGGGTCCCACGTGACTTGTATGCAACGGTTGGGGAGAAGTAAATGCTTTTCCCCTTAAATCTCACACACTCTCTCCACTCGTCCGAACAAGGAGGAACGAGAAACATCGAAATGCTTCTCTCTCCTCCTACTTTTGACTTCTCTGACTGGTAAGCCATGAACCCAAACCCTAATCATACCATACCCGGATCTTAATCCCTAATTCCTAAACTGTAAGCCCGAATTTCCAATCCCGCAATCTCCATTTTGTAAACCCAATCCGGGATCTCAGTTAGCTATAGAATGTTGATCTTTGAATGTAAATATGCTAGCCATTTTTCTGATGAATGTTGAATGCGTTATGATGAAATGAAAATGCATGTCAGACCCTTACCTGCTGATTTAAAAGGATGGTTCCGAATCATGAATATTTAAAGGATTTTCAATCAACCATGGCTCTGAATCATGAATGTTCAGAGCCATGTTTTCAATGAGGCTATAGTTGCTGATTTCTTCTTTCTGAATCATGGTCAGTTTGTCCAGAAACCATATGGCTTCACTTGATGGTTTTTCAGATAATTTTGGGATTCTCTTATGGATTGAAATGCTAATGAGTATGATTGAATCACCCAAAACATTAATTCAGTGCAACCCATTCAATTTTTTTTATTATTATTAACAAATCCCATTAAAGTTGACTGTTTTCCCATTGTAGTGTTGCTGAATACATGTACATTCCATTCAATCTATGCATAATGAAATAATATGAAGATGCAATCTCACACTTAACCTTGTTTATACACAACCCTTTTAAGTGGGCATATGCTCATCTAAGCAATTTGCACACACAGCATTACAGGGTCCACCTGGGGCCATGTCAATTAATGGGGAAGTGGGGATCAAAATTTGGTTGTGACCCCCCTGTGTGTGTGAAATCTTATGTCCATATATGATCATCCTAATCCCTTCATCTCTGGCCTTCGAGTGTAAAGCTTTTAAAATACATCCTTTTTTTTTTTTATTATTATTCAAACCAATGGTCAAATCCCATTCGGATCCATGTGAAAGAACATGTGGTTGATGACGTTTATGGCGTGTGTGTACTATTCAAATGGATCATAGAAGGTCTTTTCATGTGAGCCATATGCATCTAAGCTATTTGCTCTCTCTCTCTCTCTCTCTCTCTCTCTCTCTCTCTGTTGTGTTTGTGTGTGTGTTAGGACATAACACGAAAGTATTTTTGTTCTTACAGACTTGATCCATAAACCTCTCTAATAATGAGAGTAGGTCTTACCATTGCTTACATACTGGTTCCGTAACTTTAAATCATATTGTTAGAAACAACATCATATTACAGGTCCATGAGCACCCTATTTAGAGATGTGTCCTTGTTTGAGACCATATCAAAATAGCGCCATTAAAAAAAGAGCCATAAAAAAGAGGCTAGAATAAAAAAGAGTATTTGATAATGTAATGATCTATTTTAAATAGACTTTTTTAAAATCAATGGTTGAAAGTTTTTCACAAGTTTCTCAAGATACACAAGGTATCAAGCCTTGAAAATTGATCATATAGCCATGTGCGGCCTTTCAAAGATATCTAATGGTTTGGATCTTGTTTTTGGGGCCCATATGATAAAAAAAATACTATAAATGGTTCACTTTTTTTTTTTTTTTTTCACATATCTCAAGATTGGTGATGATCCAACGGCTGGAACTTAGTTACATATCAATGACTGACCTTCTAAACATTTTCAACGGTTTGGACTGTGACTTACTATTCCATAAATAATAAAAAAAAAAAGAGAAAAATGTAATTGCTTATGGACTAATCCAAAATTGGACATGTTATATGAATGGTTGATATTGTTTTGCAAATATTTCAAGATTCATAACGTATCAATCTTTGAAAATTGACCTCATAGCCATTTCAGCCTTGCCAAGAGATCTAACGGTTTAGATCTTGTGTTTGGAGCCATAAAATCTAGAAAATTTCATCGAATGGCTAACTTTTTGTATATATCTTGAGATTGGTGATGATCTAATGGCGGAAATTTGGTACCATAGCCGTGTTTGACCTTGTGAACATCTCTAACGATTTGGATCTTCATTTAGTATCATAAATTTTAAAATTTTTAAAAAAAATCGGTTTGAGGTGTTGTGGTTCCATAAACTCTGTTTATTTGTCTATACTTTTTCACCTTTACTTATCAAATGCATGATTTTGGGGGTTATTGTAAAAGAGGCATTGCCTCTGCTTCTCTCAAGTGGGTAGAACCTAGAAAACATTGCCAAATGCATTTATTTTATAAAACTTTACCTGATTTAAAATTTTAGAGAATTAGAGGTAAAAAATAGAGACTGGGAGGGGGGTTATTCGGTATATTAGGGGGTATTGTGTGCCGAATTGTCCTTTTATTTTCTTATTTAGGCAAAGTTTGTTTTACTTATTTTCAAAAAAGTACATGAAGATTTGAATATTTTAAAAAAGTATAAAATTTTTTACGATTCTTTCACTTAAGTCTTATCCATTAAAATTTATTAAATGACAAAAATGTACTTTTTGTCATTTCAAAATATGCCCTTGAATAAATAAGAGAGACTATCGAGTCCAACCCAAATGACCTGTAGGGCCCACTTCAACTACCTTTATGCTTGGAGAGTTAAAAGCAAAGAAGGATTCCAAATGACAAAGAAACCAACTTCATCAAATGGTTATGATCATCGAAATAAAACCGTCCAAGTGTCAGGGAGAAAAGATGTTCAAAACAGAAGTCTTATAAGGAAAGGGTCTTTTTGTCATTTCATAAAAAACTATGGAGAAGATTTTTTTGAGAAAATCGTGAAAATCTTTTATATTTTTTTAGAAATATTTAAATCTTCATGTGTGTGTATATATATTAAATCTTCCCTTTTATTTATTATTCATGGAGAGCTAGCTCATTTGAACTTTTGTGGGAAAAGGGGAGGGGGGTTGTTTTAAATGGTGAAAAACAGAAAAAATAGAGAATAATTGAATATAAAACCTTTTTGAGGTTATGTGAAAACATGTAAAAACATAGTAGAGACTAGAGAGTCTCCCACCCTTTCTGTTCCTTCCCATCTCTCCGAAGGAGCAAAAAACATCAAGTAGCTCCTCTCCCTCTCCTGCTTCCATCTAGTGTTGCTGGTAAGTCTCTCTCTCTCTCTCTCAACCCTAAATCCATGAACCCTCAGACCTAATCCGACCCAGATCCTAATCCCTAGTTCCTAATTTGTAGACCCTAATCTCCATTTCCTGATCTTCATTGATATATGCATAAATCTTCACTGGAAACATGCTATCCATATTCTCACAACTGTTGTTTCAATCATGGTCAAGGCCAGTTATCAGAGCCTTCCATGATTTAAAATCATGGTTCTGAATCATGAATATTCAAAGGCCTTGATTCAGAGCCATGGTCTCAATGAGGCTACAGTTGCTGCTTTCTTCTTTCTTAATCATGTTCAGTTTGTCCAGAAACCATATGGCTTCACTTGATGGTTTTTCACATAGTGTCAACTGTCAAGGAGCTTTCTAAGTTAGCTCATGGAGTGAGAGCATTGCAGAAGCCTCTTCTGGATGGATTGAAATGCTAATGAATATGATTGGGTGACCCCAAACATTAATCCATTACAACCCATTCAATTATTTTCTTGTTAACAAATCCCATTTTAGGCTAACTGTTTTCCCATTGAAGTGTCGCTGAATACATGTGCATTCCATTCAATCAATGTATAATGACATAACAAATAGATGCAATCTCACACTCAAATCTTGTTTATACACAACCCCTTCAGGTGCATGTATGCTCATCTAATCAATTTGCCATAGTCTTATGGGGATCGAAATCTGGTCATGATTCACTTGTGTGCAAATTTCATGTTCATCAGATCATCCTAACCCCTTTTATCTCTGGCGCTCAAGTTTTACTAATGCTGTGTTTGGGAAGGGAGGAGGGGAGGGGAGGGGAGGGAAAATTTGAGGGGGAAAGAAAATGAAGGGGAGGGGAGGGAAAATTAATTTTCCCTCCTCTTGTTTGGGAAGTGAAAAAGTAGGGGAAGGAAAGGGAAAAAGTATAATTTTGTTTGTTTGTGAGGTAGGAAAAAAAAGACCATTTTACCCTTACCCCTCTTTCTCCCTCACTTTCCCCCGATTTGGACATTCAAGGGCAATATTGTAATTTCCCTCCCTTTCCCCTCTTTCTCCCTCACTTTCCCCCATTTTTGGGGGGAAATTTTTTGTCACTAAAAGACAAAAATTTTCCCCCCCTTCCCCCTCCTCCCATTTTCCTCCCCGCCTTCCCAAACACACTCCCTTCTTTCCTTCCCCCCACTTTCCCCTCCTTTTTTTCCTTCACCCCCTTTTCCTGCCTTCCCAAACAGGCTGTAAAGGTTATAAAATGCATCTATTGTTACTATTATTCAAAGCAACGGTTGAATCCCATTCGGATCCAACTACACTAATAAAATTTTATATACAAAATCTTCCTCAGTAATACATAAAATAAAGGCATATGGGGTGGGGTGGGTTAGGCACACCCAAAACCAAACCTGATTCGGACCCGATTCAAATTAGTGTATGGAAAACCATACCCGACCAAACACTACTAATAAACGACCAAAATTGCCACCAATAGGGGTGGGTCTCGGTTAAACCCGCCCCATTGCCATCCCTAGTCATGGGGAGTCCCACGCGGTGGTAAAAAGGTTACCTCTCAACCAAGTCAGTTAGAGGTACCTCTTAGCAAAATTTTACCCATATGTATGTTATGGAAAATAATGCTATTTTTGTCCTCACGAACTTTATCCTTAAACCTCTCTAATAATGAGAGAAAGTCTTACCAATGCTTATATACTACTACTGCAAATTTAGATTATATAGTTAGAGACAACATCCGTTGAGCATAGACTAACTGCATGTCTATTTCAATCATTGCATGTTTTTACAGGTTCTTCCTGAAATGAAAAGGCTTAATGATAAATCAAAGATATTATCCCAGGTGAGATATCATGGAATCACACTGAAATACTTTTTTTTTCACAGAAATTGAATATTTAATTTTCGTAAAACCTTTTTCACTTACATCTGGAGAATAGCCTATAAATTTGATAATCTTTCAATTGTCGTTCTCTTTATTTGGTTGCAGATAATTATTTCCAATTTTCCTTAACTTGTATGGTCAGGATCATTAGATGCATGCCTATCGATGGTTCAAAGTTTAAGACTTTATTCTGATTAAATAAGGTTAAAGAAAGGATCAGGATAACCCCGAGGGGTATCTCAGTTGGTTTAGGACCATGGTTTGCACCCGGAGGTTGTGAGTTCGAAACTGCAATACCACACTGGGGCTACAGGGGAATTTTACCTGGCTTTCTCTCCTGGGCCTGTAGAGCTTATTCAGGCCCAAAGGGCTGGGAACCCTGCGTTATCAAAAAAAAAAAAGAAAGGATCAGGATCATTGGATAAGTTATTGGTGGGGTTCATTTTCGCCAAACCTTATTTATATGATACCTCTCGACCACCACTCCTACTGATAGGCATTTATCTAGGTGGGCAGAGTAACAGCCACAAGGATATTGATTGCATGTCCTTGGTCAAACAATCAATGTGAATTTGCCCCTCCTATTATTTGTATGAAAGATGTAACACATTTTTTTTCTAGAGAAATGATATTATGTTGCCATCACTAAGGTGTCAATTGACCCTACCTGCGTGGCACTCTTTGGTTAAACAAAGCTTCTCAAATTGTGCACCACCCTCTATGAAGAAATTAGATCAAATTTTACTACAACCATAGTGATATGCTCAGTTGGATTGACCATCTTTAGATATTATCATTGTATCTTTGAACATGATCAATCTGCTGGTTCATATCACATTAATAGAGTAAGTTTCACATAAATGAGTTGCGCACACATGTTAAATTAGTCGTATTGATGATTAATTCTCTTCCTTTTATCGACTGGGTACTAAAAACATCATGTGTGTCACGTTTGGTAACAGGTGAGGAATCTGTAGATTTGACTGTTCCTCACTGAAGAATGAGAATATTTTCCCTGAAGATTTAGTTTCCAAACATGACCTTAACAATTCTTATATTTGATCTCCAACAATTTTGACCATCTTCTACTACTCTCTCTCCCGCTCTCCTTTTTTTCTTGAGATGCTTACAATAAGCATCAAATAAATCTTATTTGGTAGACTTTGTAAAGAATCTTTCTTTGTTGCTCACTTATTAGGATTCAAGTACCAAAAGAAAAAAGCTAACGGATGGATACGAAAGCATTGGCATACAGCTCATCCCTCAAGATATTATTATGGACATACTTTCTAGACTACCAATCTATTCTCTTTTCCAATGCACTCTGGTTTTGAAGGCATGGCAAGATATCATAGTTTACAACCCTATTTTCGCCACCATGCAACACAATCGAGCCTTGGAGAATCAAAATAATACCCTTCTGATGTTCGCTAAAGACAATTCACCGGAAGTAAATCTCTATTTGGTCGAAAGAGAAGATGTGGGGCATCACAGGTTACGGGTGATGGATGCCAAGCTGACCGATCACTCATGTTTCAATGACCGTCCTCGCATTGTGGGATCATGCCATGGTTTGCTATGTATCTCTTTCCATCATAGCCGTCGGGTGTATATATCCAATCCAATCACTGGTGAATGCAAGGAGCTTCCATCAAAAGAAAAAAAATGTTATACATTGATTGTAGGAATTGGATTTGACTCCATAAGGAAGGAATATAAGGTGGTGAGACAGGTGCGTAAACTTCAATGGCCATTTTCACGGAAAATGGAGATACACACTCTAGGGACAAATGCTTGGAGACCTTTACGGGATTTCTCAAGGTTCGATGGGGTGTTCTTTTTTTCTCAGTTCTCGAATGCATTGGTGAATGGCTCTCTTCATTGGTGTTGCAGCCATCTTCTAACAGACATGCGCATCGCCTCTTTGGACATGAGTGATGAGCAGCTTGGGTTTGTGCCGACTCCTGAAACTACTTTTCAGTGTGAAATACATTTGATGGCTTGGAAGGGATGTCTTACCATTGCCCAGTGGTTTCGGGTAGATAACTCTATACATGTGTGGGTGATGAAAGAGTACAATGTGAAAGAGTCGTGGACTAAAGTAATTAATGTGCCAATGCCCACTTGGTTATCTGCTGTAGGTGATTTTTTGCCGTTTGTTGATGACGCTTTCATGGATGACATACAAGTTATTGACCATCCGCGTCTTAGAGCAGAATTTTATAATAATAGGCCTTGTTTTAATTTGAGAGTCATGGCTCATGTGGGGAGCTTAGTTTCTCTCAAAAAGTATTGTGGGAGAGGAAAGGTAGGTAGGATGAAGTTTCTGCCAATTCAATAGAGGAGGATGATGATAAAAAGATACACCATCAAAACCAAAGGATATGGCTAACGGCACTGTTTTCAGAATTTCTAAGATTACTGGTCTTTGTGATTGATACAGATGGTGCCCTGCTGGCCAGCAAGGAACCCGCTGAAGTCCAAGATCAAACCCGCCATTGGATGGCCCTCCTTATGCATACTACATTGTGATCATTATAAAATCAAAGCCTGCTGAATCCTGATGTTTTGTATTTCCTCTTATTGTTAATGTTTTTGTTAAGGGCTGGAGTTTCTCCCTATTTGGACAATGTTGTTGTAGTTTCATTATATCTATTTTATAAAGAGATGTAATTGTAGGATTGGAAGGGAACTTTATCCTTCAGTTGTATGTTTGAACTTTTAATGTGGTTTCCTGTGGAAGGGTTTGAAGTTGATGCCTAGGCTTCTTTCTTTCGGTCCAGCTAATGGGTTATCTCATATTCGAGGTATCTTTTAAGTACACCCTTAAATGAAGATTAGGCCTGTCAAATTTGGCCCTTTGAGGCTTTGACGAGGGGGTCTGGCCCGGCTCTCAAAAAGCACTTAAAATGAGGGCTTTTGTTTTTCTTCAAGGCCGGGCTCTGACAGAATTTTGCAGCCCCTCTTATTTGAGGGCTGAGCTTGGACATGATCATGCCTAGCCTGGACCGGCCTTTGATATTTTTAGTTTTCCTTGGGACTATATCTAAATGTGCCAATAGTATTATTTTCCAATTTTGTATATGTATTAATCTTGGTATAGACGTTTGTGTTCTTTATTTGTTGGTATACATACACTTTTGTGTTCTTTATTCCTTTATACTAATAGGGGTGCCAGCGCGCTACAACTAGTGGCCTGCTGAAAAAGGTTAGCGCGGCTGAAAAACGTAGGACTAGCACGCCAAGGGATAGCTCAGTTGGCCTAGGGCTAAGGTTTGCATCCGGACGTTCTAGGTTTAAAACTGCACTACGACATTGGGTCTACAGGGGAGTTTACTTGGCTTCCCTCTGAGCCTGGAGGGATTAGTTATGCCCAAAAGGTTGGGAACCTTCCGATAGCAAAAAAATAAAAAATTACTAGCCTTACAAGGTTAGGGCTTTGAAGCCGGCTCCAAAAACTCTAGCGTGCGTTAGCATCGAAGAAAACTCTAGTGCACTTCTGTACACTCGGCTTTTGAGTAAGATGGCTTTCAGCCTTCGTTTGCTGCTGTGGTGCCCTTGTTGGTCGATATTGAAATTTGAGGGTCTTTTTGGTCTTCACCAAGTGTAAGTGGTTTTTTTTTTTTTTTTTAATCCTCTTTTTTGTTTTGTTCTAGTTTTTTTTATTACTTGTATCATCTTCAAGTAAAAGAATGTGTAAATCAATTGATGTCCAGAAGAAATTGTGAGGAATGCTAGTATTTATCTTTTAGGGAACAAAAATTAACCCAAGATCTAGTGAGGGATTTCTTTGATGTGAAGGAACAGACAAGGCTGTGTTTTATTTGATCTGAAATTAATTTTGAAGGTGGGCCCCACCAACTTACATAGTGTGATTGCACTAGTTCGCAATCGTCGTTCCCTTGCCAGCTCCAAAATACATGAGTCGAATTTACCATCTCTAACCCATCATGACCAAAACAGGCTCCACTCAAGACTGACCACTCATGCTTTTGGTTCTTGCATATGTCAAGCCATGTTTTTTTTTACTACCGGACGGTTCGCAATTCTTTGGGCTGGACTAATCCCTCTAGGCTCAGAGGAAAGTTAGATAAACTCCCCTGTAATCCCAGTATGGTAGTTCAGTTTCAAATCCACAACCTCCGCGTGCAATCCGTAGTCATTAATAAATTAGAGAAAATGGGTCGTGTATTCAGTGAAATGCCAAACCTATTTTTATTTGTGTGGGAAACTGATGAAGAAGATGATTGCAAATCGGATCACAATTACACAATGTAACAAGGTGATGCATAGGGTAATGCAATGCCAATTCAACTTTATGGCAGCTGTCCCAACGTTTTTTTATTTTTATTTTATTTTTATGAAATCTTAAAAAAGTATGAATTATTGGTTCATTTTCAAAAAGGTATATTAGGATTTGAATATTTCATAAAAGCATATAAGTTTTTCACAATTCTTTCAACCAAGTCTTTCATAATTTTTTATGAATAATGACAAAAAAAAAAAAAAAATCCTTCCCATAGCATGGGTCTTTGTTTTTCTCTTAACCTGCTTTCCTCTCCAAATTCGTCCATTTTGATTTTGATGTTCATAACAATTTAAGAAAGTTAGTTTTTCAATTACTTGAAATCTATATAAACCTCTTTTAATAGCCATCGGTGCATTAAGGTAGCTGGAGTGGGCCCCACTAGGTTATCTGGGTTGGATTAGATCATTTCTCTCAAATGATTTATTAAAG